>OW386293.2:46162367-48562367 GCA_936432065.2 Rutpela maculata | reverse complement strand
TAAACGATAAATATTGATATTGGGCATAACCCCCTAGAAGTCTGCACGAATGCAACTTTTTGCTTTTGTTTATTTAAAGTTTAAATTAATTTTGCAAACTAACAAATGGAATATCTCGGCTTTGGGTAAGCCTATCGAAATGGGGCTTTGTGCATATGAAAGTGCTTGGAAAACGGAAAATTTTGAGATCAGAAAAAACTTGATCGGATAACCGGAACCGGAAATATAAGTGATATTGCGTTAGAGGCTCTAATTTGTTTATTAACAATTTTTTTGACACAAGGTTTGGTGCAAATGAAAGCCAACAAGTTTTTTCATCAACCACAAAAAGTTCTACAAAAAATATTCAATCCCTGAAGAGTTATACGCGTTTTTGACCCTTAAACAAATCTCTCCCGCAACGTGAGACTAGTAAGATTTGACGCACAATGAGGTAGCGGGTGCGATCCTCGGTGTGGGAAATTTTTTTTGCGTCAAATTTGCATTTTTGTCGTGCAATAAAATATTTCCTATAATAAAATATTTTTTAAATTGTAAAAAACGCTATCAAGCGATTGTTACTAGTTGTAATTACATAGTTATTAACGTTAATAGTTATTAATTGTAAATATTTGTAATTAAAACAATAAAATAATAAAGCCATTAACATTGTTAAATCTCCTGATTATTTCTTATTTACAAATAACAAAGTATGTGTTTTTTTCATGAGACGTGAACTTTTTTCATTATGAGAAAAAAGTGAAAAAAAAATTGTTGCCTTTTTATTTTTGGTCTTTTTTCGACAGGCACCCCCTCAAATAAAGTAAAACAAGCCTTCTCTTTCACAAAAAATAGTAAAAAAAAACAAAAACTACCGACAACCCTTCGTTGGACAAGAACAATCATATGTTTGTTTTTCATATGTTTGTTGTGACATTTATTTAATGAAAATTGCAAAAAATATATTTACGACGTTTTTAAAAATTCCTCAGAAAGTAAAAAGATTTACTATCATCAAAAATACTTGGTTACATGAAATAAAAGCAAATTTGACGAAAAAAAAATGCCCACACAGAGGATCGGACCCGCTACCCCATTGCGCGTCAAATATTACTATTTTCACGTTGCGGGAGAGACTTTTTTTAAGGGTTAAAAACGCTATACGCTTCAAGGATTGAATATTTTTTGTAGAATTTTTTGTGGTTGATGGAAAAACTTGTTAGCTTTTATTTGCACCAAACGTGTCAAAAAAGTTGTTAATAAACAAATTAGAACCTCTAACGTAATATCACTCATATTTCCGGTTCCGGTTATCCGATCAAGTTCTTTCTGGTCTCAAAATTTTCCTTTTTCTAAGCACTTTCATATGCACAAAACCCCATTTAGATACGCTTAAATAGAGCTGAGATATTCCATTTGTTAATTTCGAAAATTAATTTAAACTTTAAATAAACAAAAGCAAAAAGTTGCATTCGTGCGGTTATGTCCGACATCAATATTTATCGTCGTTTAAAGTTGATTTGAAATCGATCAAGCTTTCGAAAAAAAAGTTATTTGCTAATTAACAAATTATGCCAATTGATCAAAAGTATTGAAGACATCGGACCAAAAAAAATATGGTTTATTCTTTGGTATAAAAGGCATGTTTTTTGAAAAAAAAAACAATATCCTGACCTCATTAGTTTCGGAGTAATCAATTTGATAATTAAGAAATTTTTCTATAACAAATGAACGGGTTGACAAAATCTTTCGATTGAATCAAGATTCTTTCGGATCCGTCAAATCGTTTTCATTTTATTAAATAAAAACAAAAAAAAATTGTTTAAACAATTATTTGACCATGAAGCTCGCGGTTTAGGAAAATTTTTCATAAGAAAATCTTGTTCAGCGGAATTTTTCCTATAAGAATCCGTGGCTAACTCAAATGGTACAGAAAATTTTTGGGAAAAATCCCAGGCAGACTCGCCTATATAGAACTAGTTAAATTTTCACCAAGGCTTAAGAATTATCCCTAATCCTGAAAAGTCTCCCCAATATATCAAACGAATTAATTAAAAAATAAGATAACTAATCCGATGTCTGTACAAAATCTGTCCGATATCTGTCCGATCTCTGTTGGGTCTCCAGCTTTCTTTAATATTACCAAACATTAATCATATAGAGTATACATTGAACAAGCTTTTGCGTTTTTCAAATGCGTAACTCCTTTCCGGACAGCCTTGGCTTTGGATTTTACTATATGTGGTGTGTTTAACATAATTAACAAATACAGTAACTAGAGGTTCTAATTAAGAAATATCATATGAATTATATTCCGTTCTTTCATTATTTTTCATAATTTAATAAGAAATGTATCAAATAAACGTTTATAAATTTTGAAGGGGCTTGCTAATTTGTAAGGTGTGGAAGCCACCCCTTTTAAGTAGGCGGCACTCAAAAAAATAACCGTTGGAATTGAAAGAGAGTCAAATTTTTTTTAAAAAAGTTTCACGCAATTTTTTTATATAAATTGACAGTACTTAAGTCATGACGATTTTAAAATTGCGATTTTAGCTTGACAGAACAGATATCTCTAAAATGGTTTTCGTTGAACAACTCGAAAGGTATCACATTTAGCGAAAGAATGCCAGAGACCACCAAGAAAGCTTATAAACTAAGGGTGAATTTTGTTTTTCTGTAGAGATAATAGTTTTGGAGATATGAAAATATGGCGTTCGAACATTATAAGAAAAGTATTTAGCTTAAATGCCAAATATCTCATGACACTTACATAAAAAATGTTAACAACTGTAACAAAAGATTATTAATTAAGTTTTCAAATGATTTTTGTCCATTTCTGTGGCATAAAAAATAACGGAGAAAATTTCATACCTCACCTTTTTAGCCAATCAGAAGTTTGTTCTTGGTTTCGTTACCATATCAACCCAAAAAATTTCCGAAAATTTTTATCCTCCAGGGTACCCGAGCGAAATTAATAAGTGGAGATTTTTCTGTCATATTATTGACATATGATCATATTTGACATTTGCTTTTACATAAAAATGGAATTTTATTTGTCATATCAAACGAGATAATTATAAAAAAAAATTATTGAGCTCGTGAAACAACATTTTATTTCATGTTTATTTATGATACTGAATATTTCAAATGTGTTTGAAAATCCAATTAAAACTCCTCACGTTTCAATGGTGAATACATCGGTGAAGAATCTATATCAATTAAATGTCTATGCTTAACTACATAAATGTAATATTTTGAAATAATTGTTCCACCTATTTTAGTGAAAAAAACTTGTTTCATAACACACAAATAGAGTAATTTGGGTGAAAAAGATATTATTTTTCTATTATACGAATATAGGTGTTCCGGTTCACCCAAACTGTTGTAACATTAGAAAATAGAAGAAAAACAGAATTCCACACATTTTAGTGAAGAAAACGTAATATCCAAACATTTCAGTGAATATATATTAACCCCTTATGTAGTAGTTTTTTGCAACTAAAATGGGTGGAAATATTTCGTTTACTTTTGTTTCCAAAACGCGACATTTTACTAACTCTTATATTTATGACTTATGACACAACAATACTAATACCGATGCGTTACTGTCATTTTGTCAACAAAACCCATTTATGGCCTACTAATCTTATATCTTGTTATGTCTTAGAATAATCTTAATGTCAGTTGAAATTAGTATTTATTTAATTTATTTAGATATGAAATTTTCTTACCGAATATCCTACGAACTTAAATTAATATCCGGAAATTTTTTCTCTTCATGAATATTTTTAGAAAATTATTAATTTTCAAAATATTCATGACCTCGAAAAAATTTCTGGAAATAAGTTAAGCTCTAGGGATATTATAAGTGAAAATTTTTTGCTCAAATTCGACAATTTCTAATCACGTGTGCAGAAACAAGCAATCAGAACAACATTACACTCACTGATAATGTCCCTAGGGGCAATTTTCACTTATGTCATCGAGTTTGACAGTCCAATAATTTATTTTTGGTCAATGTCATAATTACGATTTGGCACTGCAAATAACGACTTGATGAATATAATAATAGAGGAAAACACGTCATATAATACAATTAAAAGTAAAAAGTACATCTGGAATACATTTATGGACTTTTGCGGCACCAGAAATTATGAATAATAAAATAAAATAAATTGCAAAAAATTTTCTATGCGAATTCTCCTCGAACGTTGATAAATAGCTCATAATTTTATCACAACTTCCTCAAGCATCTTACTTTTAGGTAATATCCCTCCGCCTACGGCATCGGAATATTACCACGTTGTGCTTTAGGAAATTGTGATAAAATTATTTCGTATTATCAACGCCCTTGGGACATTATAGCTGATGATTTTTTTAACAGAAACGTCGATATTTTTTATTACTCTAATTACTTAAGAAGAAAATTTTGAAATACCGTTTCTCGTTAACCAATAGTATGACCTAGATGCGCAATTTCTTTTCGCCGTTTGCAGCACTTGCGTTCGAAAAGTTGTTTAAAATTATAAATGTGCCTACTTCCGAAAAAACGCAAAATTTTTGTTTCTTTCGTAAGTATATCAATAAATATTAGTTTCAAAGAAAAAGTGTTGGAAACCAAAAATGAGGCTTATAAGTTTAAGATGAACATATTTTTCTATTTAGTTATGTAGAATTAATAGTTTCAGAGATTTTTAAGGCAAGGGATGTTTAAAAATGGCGTTAGAACATTTATGAGACAAATTTTTTGGATTTAATGTTGAATATTTTAAAAACTACGGCACCTGTGACAAAAATTCTGACAATGAAAATTTACGGTCATTAATAGGCTCTCAAATTACGTCGCCATTTTCTGACTCTAGTTATCTAGTAACTGAGAAAACATATAAAAAATATTGTTCTTTGTTAATATACAGTATTACTTAGATGACCCCCGGTTAAAGCACTACCTTAGAGAAAATTCCAAGACTTCATATTCATAATTAGTGACCCCAAAAACATAAGTACATTACGTTTGAAAAATGAATTAGCAACCATTTTTCAAATATTTATTTTTATTTAAGGATAGTTTCCACTCCTTGGGGGTAACAACAAGTGTTGATACTATATAGAAACTGAAGATGATTGCTTTTACTACAAAAATCTCCCCTGAAAGAATTAACTTGCATATAAAATTATTTCGAAATTTTGCATACATTTTATCTCTAAGTACTGTAATGAAAATAGTAATTATTATGTTAATGTCCTACAAGTCTATTATTTTACAATAACCACCCTATTTTGAGATACATTAAATGAAAATAACTCCCTAGGGCGTTATGAATATCTATAACGCCCTAGGGCATTATAAAATTATAATACAACCCAAAACAAGCAAATTATGATAGCGTTATTGACAAACAAAATGCGTTGCTATGCAACGGCGGCGTTTGCAAACAATTTTGATTTTTACTCTCTTTTAAATCAAATCGTTCTGAACACAATATATGTCAAATTAATAAATCGTAAATGTCAAAAAAATAAAATTCGAATTAAATAACAGACTTGCAGGACATTAAACCTTGAAGGCACCACGGGTGTTATAGGATAATGACGCCCTCGGTCGACGTACACTCCCTCGGGCCAGAGGCCCTCGGGATTGTACACTGCCGACCTCGGTACGTTATTATCCTTATAACACCCTTGGTACCTTAATAACTATTTCGTCACACTTCTTTCGTAAGTATACTCTAATTCCATTGTTTTGAAGATCGCAAGTGACGCCTTATGTGCCAAATACTTGTTGTCCTTGGCAACAGGTTATTTTTCTTACCGTACCTAGGGAAATAAAGTTTTAGGAGAATTGTTGCTTTTATATAACAAATATTAAATTAAATGTTTTCTGATGAATATAAATAACAGTAATGTTAGTATGCTAATTTAAAAAAAAGAGTGCAATAAAAAATGATAATATCATTTAATTTATCTTGACAGTAGTTGTCATTTGAATAGAAACCGCCCTAAATTTATTTTATTTACGGTTGCCATGGATATTCCTAGCATAGCTACCTTTACTTTTTGCTTAGCAGATATGAAATATTACTCAAATAATTCTAGTTTTCCACTAGTTTTTCTGTAGTTGTTTCTAGTTTAACGATTCATGGGTGTAACGAAAAATATAATATGCACCGAGGGTCGTACAGTGCGATTTTTTGGTCTCGGATACTTGCAAACCTACGGGCTTTGGATTGCAAACTGTATATTCTCGACCAAAAAAGTACACATAACCATTGGTACATAAATAACTATATAATTGGATATACCCATTATTTTTCAAGTCAATTCCAAAATATCTTAAATTGTAATATCTCTAACTTTTTCGTTTATATTATATAAAGTTTTCTTACCTTTCTAATAATTCCTCATCCCGTGAGCAACCCAATGCAGTAAGTATGGTCGCTTGTTCTGAGGCAAGGGTGGTATTTAGGTAAGCATTCCAAAGGAATTCCCAGTCACTTTGGTTGGTACTGTATCTCAAACCATTACAGTATACAAAGGCCCTTGTATTTTTCAATGGCCTGCACAGAAATTGAGAGAGTTAATAACTAAGCAACAAATTGTTTAAAAGGCGATATAATAATAATAACAATACAGTTTGTTAATATTTATTTTTGAGCATATTACAAATTAGTAAAAACTTAATATTAACACTGAAAGGCGAAGTTTAGCTAGGGGATAACCTAAGCTGGTTTTACACTTAACGTAATGATAATGGTAGACAGTTATAGGAATTTTGGGGGAAAATCTCTTTAAGATTAAGTATTATAATAATTGCTAATAAAATAAGAAAAATACACATCTAAATAAAAATACACCCACGACATGTTCCAAATTAATACTTAACATGAGAATGAAAATACCACTTTAAAGAAGTTACATAATTGTTATCTAAGTCAAAGAAAAAATACCTTTATAAAATTATACATGTTAGAGAAAGAGGAGACAGAGTGAGATTTGAGTGAAGGGGGAAAATATATACATTTTATATATACTATACGAAATGAAGTACTTAGTTCTATTTACAAGTAGGATAATTATGCCTTTAAATCTAACATTTAAATTATATACATCACACAGTGGGCCAGAATCCGAAAAAGCTGGTCAAAAGTCCAAAATTCGAAAGAGGATTAATTGTATTCAAAGTAATATTTTTGTAGTCAGAAATGTTCAGTTCATTACGTACCGCAAATTCCAACCGTATTGTTGCCCATTTTTACCTGATACACCCTAAGAAACACAACGCTCTGTTAGCGTACAGTTGTGAATAGTTGCTTGCCACATTCGAACGTACTATTCGATATTCCTGTAATTTGTATAATTTCAACAAAAACATAGTAAAATTTTAGGAAGATAATCTATAAAGTAAGTATTTTATTTTGCATACATTTATTGCTTGTGAAATGTGATACACTCGGTCATAAAACTGTGTTAAACGGGGTTCTACAAAGATAAAGAAATAAAAATTAATTTTGTTTGAGCTACGAAAAAAGCGCAACGTGTTCCAAGCATGATTCTTTTACTGGTCGATTTCTTATAGTTTTTTCAAATTATAGCACAAAATTTAGAACCCGATTCAACCCGGTTTGGAAGTAATGAGTAATAATTTGGTCAAGTACGAGATCTTAAATTGAAAATATACGTACGACGCGACGACGGGCCCTCGCTCGGTAACTGCTTCGAATTACTATTTTAATTTTTCCATGGAATTTCTACAAATAAATTTAAAAAATGAATTGAAAGCAAGGGCTTAGCTACGGTGGGGCAGAGTGGGGCGCTTGCACCCCCTAGCTAGCACCGAATGCGACTTTGTTTACAATTATTTGTATCATCTTAATAAAGCGTAGTTTGCTTTTAATGAAAAAATATTTCACTATTTGACTGTATTGCCTTGCCCCACCCTGCACAGTGGGCCAGAATCCGACAAAGCTGGCCAAAAGTCGAAAAATCGAGTTTCGAATTTGGGACTTTTTTGACCCCGAGCGTTTAGTAGATGACCCCAGGTATAATATAAACCGGTCTCTAGGAGCCGACATCCCCCGAGCTCTTTGTAACTTCATTCCGAATGTGACAGTCACATGAAGCGCACCGAGCTGTTTATTTCACGCAAGTTGTTGTATTTACAGAAAGTGCTGTAAAAATTTAGAAAATAGTGGCATTAAAATACATTAAAATGGATTCTCCTCCACAAGGTACGTATAATTAAATGTGAAATTTCGTAATTATTAATTTATAAAAAATTATTAACATTCAATAGGAGGTGGTTTTTTCATAGAATACAGAAAACATTTTTATCTTTATCAAGAAGAAAGTTTCTGTTTTCTTCACTTTCCTTCGATAGAGTTTTTTTAAGTTGTCCGTTGAACATTTTTGATAAAAATATGTAAAAATTGGCTGCCTCTAGGAGCCACTATTGTTTATGTGATCGTTTTTCTGACACGGTGCAAAATACAGCGACGCGTTAACTTTGGTTTATAGTGTTGTTTTAGCATAAAAATTCCATTTAAACGTAACAATTTATAATATTTATGTGTTATAAATAATTTTTGAAAAAATTAAAGCATTTTGTTATGTCAAAAATAATTATTAAAAAATTATATATCTTTTGGTTGGAATTTATAAAATGTCTAAAAGTATGTAAAATTGAATTTAAGTTAGTTAGTTAATTTATTTTTTTAAATTTGAATTGAAATTCGTAATCAGCGACCTCGAAAACCCCCGAATACCAATTTTCAATTAAAATGATTGACATTTCTCAAATGTTTGTCGCTATATTGGAGCCGCCATTTTGCTTTTGAAAAAACTATTACCAAATTTGTATTCAGCGGCCTCGAAAACCTCCGAATACCAATTTCAAATTAAAATACCTTACTTTTCTCAAACGTTTGTCGCCATATTGGAGCCGCCATTTTGTTCTTGGAGAAACTATCATCAGATTCGTAATCAGCGGCCTCGGAAACCCCCGAATACCAATTTCCAATTGAAATGACTAACTTTTCTTAAACGTTTGTCGCTATTACCAAATTCATAATCAGCGACCTCAAAAACCCCCAAGTGAAAGTTTTCAAAACCATTACTCCATTTTTCAACTTTTGGCCAGCTTTTTCGGATTCTGGCCCACTGTGCATCAGTACGAAATGTAATATTGATATAGAGATATAAAGGTTTATATTGTTGCTATGATTTTGGGACACAAAGAGCTAAGGTGCAATGTATTTCATATTAAACCAATGGGTTTCCTGCATTTTATGACCAATAGTTTCTTATGGAGGTTAATCCATAATTTTAAAAATATCAAATTCAAACATTTATTTAAAATTCCAATACAACATTTAGTAAAAGTCTTTAAAATTAATTATTTTATTCTATTATTATTATGTATCCAAGCAATTAAATGTAAGCACACCTTAAATATGTAAGTGGATACGCTACATATATTCTCCCCCTACTCTTGCAAAAAGAAAAATCAACCAACCAAAGTATCAATATTAAAGCGGACTTTCTTAAAGTCAGATGGGTAGGTTAATAACATCGTTCTATAAATATGCAGGTTTAACTCTGTTCATAGCGACAATAACGTTCTTTCCACGTTTAAGGACCGTGACAATTCTGTTTGTACGAGAAACTTCTCGAAAAGATCCTTCGTACCAAGGGAACAAGTCGGCTTAAGCCTGTCTTTTCGTATGAAAACGCATTTACAAGATTAAGTGTCAGGACTGACAAAAATTATCTGAACATGGTTTTGTTTAGAATTTTGTAAATTGTAAATTATCGAAATAATGGTACTTGAGTATCAGTATGTGGTTTAATAAAATATTCACCAGGAAGACGTAAGGGTTGGTAAAAAAAAGCTCTACGGATAAACAAAGTAAATCGAAAGGCATTCGTGAAAAATGGAATAAGCCGAAAGGAGTGCTAATTGTTGTTTTGAAAACGTCTGCGTCTGCGACGGGTATCTGATGGTAAGCGCGCATTAGGTCGATTTTTGAAAAAATAGTGCAACTGTATCGTGAACATGAGGCAATGGATATGAATCGAGAATTGTGATTGTATTAAGCTTTCTCTAATCACCACAGGGACTCCAATTAATAGGTTATTTCTTTGCCACCATATACAAAGGGAAATAAATTAATGACGATTCAACCTACGTGGATCTTCTTCTAGTTACATAAATAAATCACAAACAACAGTTTTGAATTTTTTGTATGCGTTGGGAATCTGCAGCTGTGAGACAGTCACAATAATTAAATATTGGCAAGACAAGTGATTCACAGAGAATTTTTTTAAATTAGTATTTAAATATGCCTAGCGCTGAATAAAACTTTTAACCTAGCAATGGTATGTCTAATGCAGTTTGAAATATGTTCTTGTAATCTTAATGACATATCTATAATAAGACCTCGAATTATTATTATTTCATCAGTGATTTGTACGGGTGTATCATTTATTTTAATGCTAATTCCTGAGGTTAATTTAGCTTTATCCATTGGCCGACCCAATAAAATTGCTACACATTTATTAGAGTTTAAAGTCAAAGAATGTTCTAGTGAAACATTGTATGTAATTTGAAGATCTTAATTTCTAAGTTGACAACTATTTCGGATATTGTCGGGATTAAAGGAAAAGTAAATCTGCGTTTCGTCAGCGTACATTTAAGTGCCGCAATTTTGTATAAATATCGGCAAAGAACTAGTGCATATAGGATATAACAGCAGATCCAGCACAGATCTTTGCGGTGCACCCTGAAAATACATTTATGGAATCGGAGAAAAATCCATTTAGTATTACTTTTTAACCGATTTCATAAAATTTATTAACCGAGGTTCTCAATTCGACTCGTTGTATATTTTTTTATAATTTTTCAATGCGTAACTTATACGATTTCGGTCAATACTGTTGCAAACTGTAGGCTATGATCCGGTGGTGGTTCAACTACATTTATCAAGCTACATCTAGTGTAAGGTTTAACAAAAATTGGACACAATTTTTTATTATTATGAGCAAATCGCAGATTTGCGGTGATTTCAATTAAAAACTTAGTTCTGGATTTATAATAATAAAATGATAATTCTTTACAAACAACAGGGTATTATTATAACTTTCTATCAAGTCATATCGGAATCACCTTCAAAAAATATCTCGAAGAAGTAAGAAATAAAATTTCTCTCAGGTTTACAAATACCTGTCTACCTATTATTAGTGAAAAGTAGCAAGGAAATGTACCTCATTACCTAATCAATTTGAAGTTAGTGCAAAAATATCTAATTTCAAAAATACGTTTTGCACCAAAAGGTTTTATTCTTAAGGTATTAACTTTTGGAAAAAGTCGGGTCAGAAAACGTTTTAAGACCAATAAATATCAGATAATTTTTTAGGAATTTATAATCAACTTTTAAGTTTCGGTAAAAAATATGTAATGACTCGTTAATAAAAGTTCAAAATTCAAAAAGTTAGTAGTGTACGAGTAAAAACTTCTCGAATACGTACAATGACGCAAATTATCTAGCCTTGACAAGCTGTATATCAATAAATGTCCTTTTTTTTTCTTACCCATTTAGACATTTCATTAATACCAAGCTCATATCTGTATCATAAGAAATCCCACGAAAGTGCTCTTGCTAAGAATAATAAAACTAATCCAACATCATATACCTTCTCATTTGGAAACATTCGCAATTATTTAGTTGCCTTTTCGCCACCGCCTAGCTAAGTAAAATACCTGAAAAGATGCTTACCTTGGACCACTATATCTGTATATACTAAATAATAGTTGAGACAACGTGATACACGTCGAATGCCCCAGTCTGCAAGCCGTAGTGTGGGCAAGAACTTGACTTAAGGTGTAAATTTGATCAGATTCATCATGCGATATGAGGGACACGGAATCATAATAATTGCTCATTAACTCCAAAACGTGCAGCTAAAAATATAAAATTGTGTGTGTTAATTCAGAATCAGTCAGTCATCAGAGAAACAAAAAATCAGCAATTTTTTTAAGAATTAGGAAGTTGCATGAATTCCAATAACAATATTAAGTATTTTTAAATAATTTAGCTTTCTAATTATAATATGAAATATAAACTTTTGACACATGCGTATACATTTGATTCTTCAATGGGATTAAAAAAAAGGTCATAACTTCAATACGCTGTATGTTAATCAATCTTCATAAAAGATTGCCGCCAAAAGGGCACGGAGCTACTGTTAAATCCTGCCTAGGCTTTAGGACATATCCCAATGTCCTGGAGAGAGGTTAAGGTGGTCTTCATAACAAAGACAGGTTGTATTATATATGACCAAACTAAAGCATTTAGACCAATAAGCCTGACATCATTCCTTTTAAAAATGTTAGGGAGGTTAAAGGATGAGGTACTGGTGCTGTCACTAATTCACCACCCCAACCAACATGCCTACCAAACCGGGAAGTTTGCAAAGACGGTCCTTCATCAGATCGTTGTAAGAACTGAGAAGGTGCTAGAGCAGAAAGAACTAGCCTTGGTAGTGTTTCTGGATATCGAAAGAGAAATTTAATAAACTACCTTTGATCATCTTTGTCAAGCAGTTGCGGATCGCGGCATGGACCGTACCATAGTTATATGGATATTGTCCATGCTGAGGAGGCGTAACGTTGAAATTACGCTTCTTAATGAAACGGTTATGGCCAAGGTGGGGCGGGGGTTGTCCGCAGGGAGGGGCACTACTGTGGAACCTTATGCTTGGTGGGCTACTGGCAGAATTGAACGAAGAAGGTTTCTATACACAAGCATATGCAGATTATCTGACTATGATGATAAGAGGCCGATTTGAAAAGACTATTACAGGGCTCATGTAAAGGGTGCTCATCATAGTTCAGGAATGGAGTAACAGACATGGGCTCTCTGTCAAAACAGAGCTAATGCTGTTCACTAAAAGGAGAAAAATAAGCGATTTCCCGCTTCCTTCCCTCATGGGAACACATCTGTGTCTTTCCCGTAGAGTGAGACATATAGAGGTCAAATTGTCATGGAAAGACCACGTGGAAGCTCAAACGAGGAAAGCATGTGCATCTCTATGGATGTGCAAACGCATCTTCGGTCTAAACTGGGGGTATAAGCCTAAAGACTGATCTCTGGGCTTGCATTTTTATGGTAAAACATCTCATCACATACGATTGCGATGGAGGCCCTTTTGGACTTACTCCTTTGCACGTTGAAGTGGAACTTGAAGCTAGATCAGCAAACAGACTGTTCAAAAATGGAATCTGGAACATGACGGGCTAAGGGCTAGGGCACACAAAGGCTCTGGCTCTACCAGCAAGGAACCAGGTAATCGCTCAATTAGGTGATGACCGGTGTCTCCCCGTCTACTCTTTCATAATTCCGTATACTATCGTGTTCCCTAGTCGAGACGTTTGAGAACGTGATAAAATGCATCTCCCGGGTCCCGGTGGTCTGGAATGGCATACAGACGAATCCAAGACTCAGGAGGGAACGGGCTCAGGCATATACGGATGCAAACCAAGGGCTCGCATATCGGTGCCACTTGGTAGGTACACCAGTGTGTCTCAAGCAAAAGTATATGCCATACTACTGTGCGCAAGCGAAAATCTCAGTAGAGGTTTCGCCGACAAACATATTTATATATGCAGCAACAACCTGGTGGCTCAGAGGTACCTTGCATCAAACAACGTGACCTCTAGGCTGGTACTGAACTGTCGAGATATTTTAACTGAGCTCTATTAACACAACTCGGTTAAACTCATATGGGTCTCCGGACGCAGTGACGTAGAGGGCAACGAAGAAGCAGGTCGTCTGGCGGGAGAGGGAGCGAGAACTTCCTTCCCCGGCCCTAAGCCAGCTTTCGGTCTGCTAAGGAGGAGTGTGATTCATTCAGAACTGCGAGACTGGGCTGCGGCAGAGTTCAACAACTATTGGGCTCACTCTCCCAAAATGAGGCAGTCGAGGCTCCACATAAAGGGGCCTTCGGCTGCCTATACCGAAGTGGTTGCTCGGGGTTGATAGAGCAAAAACGAGACGGCAGGCCTAATAACAGGACACTGTCCTCTTAACAAACATCTACATACAATGAAAATGATATCGGATGTGTGGAGTGGAGGATGAAACCATCACTCATATCCTATGTAGTTGCGCTCCACTAGGAGCGTCAAGGTATAGGCACCTCGAGAGGCAATTCTTCCATCCAGAGGATCTACGTGATCTACCTTGGAACAGACTGTCCTAAAAACATTAAGGGTGTTACACGAACATGGCATATCCCGTTTTCTTTATTTTGAAGGCAAATTATTATTAAAACTTGATACGTAGTACCTTCACTTTTTAATACAAAAATAATTTCTTTCCACTTCCTGTGTCTGCAGAAGTAGTACTTTTAATTTTCAATGGGAATATACTGTATATTATTGCATCTTTGGATTTTACATAATTTTCTAAATCCATATATAATACGGAAGTGACATTTGAAAAGTAAAAATTACTTATAATTTTAATTTAATTTTTTAAATTTAATTGTGCTATAGGATCATACCGATTAATTTCAATGATACATATAATGCTAGGAAAATCGTAATTCCGTCGAAAATACTGAATTATGTAATTTTTGAGTGAACAAAGATCGCCAAAATGGTTCTTTGGACGGTACTTAATTTTCTTCAATAAAATTATTTTTATACCAAAATTCCATTCAATACTACCATCAATAAGTAGTGTTCTATGCCCCCTTTGCATCTGTGCAAATACAACTGAAATTACGATCCATCGAAGATTAAAATATTTGATTTTGTTCTATTAAATATTAATATCTAAGGTGGTTTTGAAAATTATTGGATGTGATTTCGACTTGCACTACATCGATTGGGATAAACTGGAATAACCATCGCTCAGTTAAATTAAAACATAAAACTAAAATAAAAAAAATTGAATTTTATTAATGCTGTATCATTGGATTCATAATATTAAGTAGAATTCAAAAATGCAATAACATTCAGGGTGTTTCTTTTGAAAATCAATAGTCAGTGCCACAAGAAGTGGAAAAAGACAAATTTGTATACTAAATAACGTTTATTAAGTATATAGGATGTGTTAAATTTCAATAGTTTATGTTTAATAAAGAAAAAGCGGATATACTATGTCCTTGTGCCTCTCTTGCACGAAACTTAATTCTCTACAGATTTGTTTCTACAAGTGTTTTCACATCTTTTACCATTTTATCAGTATCTTTATTTTAAAGCGCTTGCAACGCTTGTAATTGGCGTCAAATGGTCTTATTTCATGTGTTCCGTTATCATGTTGATGAAATGCAACAAATCATTGAAACTTGAAAAACTTTCACAAGCTTCTATCCAAATGTAGAAAGAAATTTTATTTTAAATTTAAAGCTTCTTATAGCTGCTAGTTTAAGAGATATATCAAAGATGCTTGAAAAGTTTTACCCTTTTTTCACCCCTGCAGATTAAATTTCTCAATATCCTGTCTTACCTCATGCCTAGATCCTAACAGGAAGCTTTATACAAAATTTCAAGTCAAGATCTAGAAATTAGGGAGATGAGGTGATGAGTGAGTGAGTTTGTTTTGTCTTTTATATACAGGGTGGCGAAAAATCAGTTTACCGATTTCAGTGTTAAGTAATTAGTCAAACAATGTGGAAACATAATTTAACATTATTATAAGTTAAGATGCAAGCTTGGCATTTTTCTGCAAATGCTTTCGATTAAGACTTTGCCACTGTCTATTTACCTAAATCTGTCTTAGATCAGTAACTTCAGTTGATTAACACTGCAAATTTGACGTTTTCTTAAAATTCTCCAGAGTGCAAAGTCTCATGGGATCAGATCAGGGAACCACACAGATCAATCCCTTGTTCCTCCATAACCAATCTCTTCGTCAATCGTTTATCCTAAAAACTTTGGCACTACAACGTGTGGTGGAGCTCCATCCTCTTGCCAAATTAGAGATCAAGAGAGCTGTGTCTCTTAATTTATCAAGGTGCTTAAAACCACGTTAACCGATTCGTGATCGGCGGTGAATCGCGCTCGCGTATAATTATCTAAAACTGCGAATCGGTAAACTGACTTTGTATGATAAATTTAATTTCGTCTCTTATGGATAACTAATTCGTAAATATTTTAAACTACGTATTTTAAATATTTTATTATAATAGGTACACTCAAATTTATTGATATTATCATGCATTTTTTGGTTTTAGAATATAATCTTTATAAAAAGAAATCTTTAATTCAAGAAATAATTACCGAAATAGCTCGCCCTAGTGGCGAGTCCAATCCAACTCGGGCTAATAAAAAGTTATATCCATTAAGGGCTGGCACCCAAGTAAAGTATGATGTGTCATTAGCAAGAAATTCGAGGATATTAAACAATCTGTAGTAAGGAATCTTCTCGACTCTGGCTAAATTGAAAAGATCGTCGACTATATTTGCCCTGTTTAGTTCGTGAATGCCATCGAAGTTTTCTTGTCGAAGAGCATCTCTTATATTGTTCCAGAGAGCATCGTCATAGGTTACTCTGGCAAACGCTAAAACAAAGAAAAAACATGTTTACGCACATCTCAACTCCACTTTATGATAATAATAAGTCTGTTTTTTACCAGAAGAATCAATGCTAGAAATGCAATTTTTAAACACAAAATGAAGTTAACAGAAGTAAAAAAAGTCTCAGTCCTGGTAAGCCGGGCTTACAATGAATTTGAACAAATGTGAATACTCAGGCAATCGGATATGATTCAGATTCAGACAATAATGGGTTTAGAAAATTGAAATCATGCAAATATTCAGAAGTAATATTTAATAAACATGGGAATTGTAATTATTAAGGGATAAAAAAAAAATAGTAAAGGCAGGGAAGTTACTGTAAGCATTGAACTAAATATTTCGGAAAGAAATCAGTCAATCAAGTTATAACCTTTACTGGTTAATATCACTCGTGCTGGATGCATATTGAATTTATTATATTTTTCAAGCCTCAGTATTTTTGTGTTTTTGCTGAATAGCCCAGTCGATGAAGGTATTTACCCACAAAATTTTGCAAACTAAGTAAACATTTTTTAATGAGTTCTTGAAAATGTCTAGAACAATATCCTGAAAAGTTTACATTTCGCTTGGATGCAGAACATAAAAAAAATTGAAAAAAAAATTTTTTCATCCATTTTTTAAAAATTTTGAAATAAAATCAAGCTAGAAAAAAATAAAAAATACAGATGGATAGATCACGTATTTATGAACAAAAAATGCCTTAACAAAATTTATCGTAAAGCCACGGTTTTCCCGGAAAAAAATAGTCAAGATTAACGTTATAACTCGGAGCGAGATTCATGCGTGCACCGTGCACGAGCTTGAATACGCATGCCTGTGACACCGACGCACTGAATTACATGTCACTAAATCAGAATTTGTTCAGTCTATATGAGTTAGAGATGGGCGATTCGACTCTTTTTAGTGATTCGTACCAAACGAATCCGTATCAAGAAAAGATTCGTATTGAAAAATTCGTACGTTTCGTACCACTGATTCCATGATACTAAACAGTAACATGTACGGATTCGTACCATTCGTACTATTCCCACACTCCCACTCCACAGTGTTCAGCATAGATTATAGAATATTATATGTGGTGTTAGCTGGGTACAGTACTATAATGTTATATTAATCGTACAGTTTAAACTTCGCGAGCACCTTCTATTACATTGATAATTTCTGTTTGAAGTCCTTATACAACTGGCCCTAAAAGTATCGCATCGCAATACTGGTACCGAAATTCCATATTCGTATCAATCGTATTGGCGTGGCGATACGAAATGTACGAATCTTTTTTTTTGTAGGATTCGTATCATTCGTATCACTGCGATGATGATACGAATCATACGAGTACTACTCACCTCTAATATGAGTGTTTGTTCATTTAAAAGATGGAAATTGTAGCTTTCTGATGCTTTTTTGTTTTAAACAATACAAGCAAAGGATGGATGGGAAAAATATACTTATATATATTATCACGCCCGAACTCAATCGTCGCAATAAACAGTATAGAAAAAAATAAAAGCCCTTCAAAAAAATCCTTTCTTCATTGAGAACTGTTGATTATTATGGTTTATTAAGTTGTAGTAACGAGGATTAAAAAAAAAGTACATCTCAAATCATTTTAATTTCCTTGCTTGATGATTTTTTTTTAATAAATATATATATTGGAGGCTGTAACTTGCCGAGAAATTGACCCATTGAAAAAATAAAATATCACTATTTCGGAAAAAATGTATATTTTTCGAATGTTCAAACACAAAATCGTTTACTTATATGCATTATTTCGAAAATATGACCAATCAGATCATGATAAGAAATTGCGATTTTCACGGTCTTATCCTTATAACTATGAAAATATCTTTGATTGTTTTGAATATAAATTCTGAAATTTTCCAATACATTAACAAATGTATAAGGAATCCATTGGATATAGCTGAAATGTGGATAGATGTACCTATAATAGATACACTACAGTAAAGGCACGTAAAAATTCAAGCTAGCGATTCAGCGGCTATATGTGGTGTCTGTGTATGCATTGATAATTATATATTATCTCTTCATACTCACTATTTATCCTCCTATTCGCTAAGAAAAATGTTTAAAACGTGTAATCAGAAAGAGAAAAAAGCTTTATTTTACTCGATAGAACAGCAAAGAATTTTTAGAGGTTCCATTCCATAGTATGCATTTAACCGTGCACTGGCTGCGCAAAGTGACAAAGTTACTTCACTATTTTTGTCTAGGAATACCGTGCCTTTAGCGATAAATTTTATTAGGATATTTTTTGTTCAGAAACACGGTCTATCCATCTGTATTTTTTCCTACCCTGACTTAATTTCAAAATTTTTTTTACTGTTTTTTTATGTTCTGCATCCGAGCGAAATGTAAACTTTTCAGGATATTATTCTATATACTTTCAGGAACTCATTAAAAAAAAAATTAATCAGTTTGCAAATTTTTGTGGGTTTCACTATAAAATGTTCTCTGTAATCTGGGCTAGTATAGATAAGAACGATGATATCCTACGCTACATATTTACAAAGGTACTGTATTATTATAATGGTGAATGGTACGGAAAGTGTGGAATCTAAGTAAAGTAAACAGAAAAAAAAATGTTTGCCACAGAAATGCACTATACAAGAAATATCTGCGGGAAATTTGGAACTGGCAGATAAGAAAAAAGAATAAATTAACATAGATAGCCAAGAAAAATATTAGAGTTAACTACGCCAGAAAAAAAGAAAAGGGGGAAGATCGGAAGTAACTGGAGAAACGATGTAGACAACTCATGAGATAAAAAAATTTAAAAGAGGGAATGATTTGTGAAAGAAAAACTAAGATAATAAAGACTGAGATGCTGCGACAGTCGTAGAATCCATAAATATTAAATATGTAAAAGCCACTTGCTAGTGAAGTCAATTAAAAAAACTTAATTTGCAATTTAATTATACATAGAATTGCCGACACCTATGCCTGGAACCTGTCAGACATCCAGGGCACGAGCAGCATGGCAATTAAAGGAAAGGACAGGGCGGGAGCGAAATGTAAATTTAAAAATCTTAACTTCTTTCTTCACTATGCATAAATCATCATCATAAAACATAATTGTTAATAAAAGTTATCGAACATTGAAACAAAATTTTCTAATGCTGATCCGACAGATAAACTGACACAACACCGAGCGGATACCAAGCCCCTTAATTAATAGTTAGTACAGAAATGTTATGACTTCAAAAGTTGTACTTGTATTTTGAGGATAAGGAAGATAGCAATTTAGATTACTCGACAAGAAAGTACAAAATAATAGGAAAGAGTGAAATACTTGTAAATTATCTAAGGAAGAACTTTGCTCTATTATGAAAGGGTATAGTTGTAAAAGTTATGGCTAGATATGCTACCGGAAAATGGACAACACTTGGCAGGGTGTGCTTTATTGGAAATGGAGTATTATCTCTGATTTGTGTGGTGTTGTTTGTTAACGAACTGCCGCCCAGCTTAACGTGGGGGGTACCGGGAACGTAATTCGACAATTTCTCCTACATCCCTGAACCAATTCAAGAACAATTTTAGATACAACTTTATAAAATGGTACTAGGCTATTGAAAACTAAAGAAAGGAAAAAAATCATGTGCGATTTTTTTTTACTTCAAAACTGCTATTATTCTATCAGTTTTTCTCTACAAGCCTATCAAAATATTTTTTCAATTGGTTCAGGGAATTACGAAATCATTTTCTTAAGCACAGCACCGCCACCCTTAAATACATAAAATGTTTGAGATAACTGCTGAACATAGTCTGCTACTGGGATTTTGTCTTGACAACGCGCATATTAATCTCTGAGGGGGTATATCCAGATAAATTGACGACAAGGTCCATAAAGAGCTCCAGAACTTTTAAGTTCTTGAAGGTCGTGACCGGTAAGTTGCACTGTACCGGCGTCGCGTATATTACTGCCGGCCTCATTGTAACAATGTATGTTAATTTTTTGTTGTATCTATTGAGTGTGCTATTTTTAGCCAGGAAAGGATACTGGAAAAATACACATCAAAAGCAAAAATTATGTTACATCAGCACAAGGCTTCCCATTGTTTGATGATATCTGTGATTTAAATTTTGCAAAACGTTAATTATTTACTAACTGTATTAACTAAAATTTCACCTGTTTGTAAGTTGTTCAGTATAATCCATGAGACATTAGACGGAAGAGTGAAAGTTAAGTCTTGTGTTGGTAGAAGCCACTGGTTTGGTAGCGTGCTGCCGAATTTATTTGCATCTTGAGACGTCGTGTAGCTGATGGGGACGTACCATTTTGATACAGTGTCGGTACCAGACAATAAAAATCTCTCCTAAAATTTATTACAGATGTAAACATATACTTATTAATACATTCGATTTTGATACTTAAAATAAAATAAAATTTACTCTTTAAAAATGTGGCTCGTAGTTTTTCTATTAGGATTAATTTAAAATTTCTCTACAAAAGGAGACAGAAAAGTTCTTACTTTTGGTAGTGCGATTGTAAGCGTACTTGTAATATTTCAGGAATTTCGCACATATCACAGTTTCTGTAAAAATCAACTAACTTTAAAATTTATTGATGTTTTGTAAATACCTTCATGTTGCTTTATTTACAATTTTTCATTTGGTACAATAATAAGAAATTTTATTACAACCGATTTGCAAGTTAGGGTGGGTCGAAAAAATAAATATTCTTTTCTCGGAACGATTTAGAGCGGAAAAGTTTCCTATTGTAATAAAAAGAAAAACGGCATAAAGAATATTAAAATCGATTAACATCTTCCGTTCGCGCATCGTACTTAAAGTATATGAAAAATTGCAAAAATCACGATATTTTTGTAATTTTTTTCTGTTAGTTAAAAATTTTAAAATAAACACGCTTTAGTTCTTTATGCTTATTTTATGGTTTAAATAACATAAATAAATTAAATTCTGATCAATAATCTAATTTTTTCCGCTCGCGCCACGTCTTAGAAAAACAGAAATTTACCAGTTTTTCGTAATTTTCACTGTGCAACTCTTCGCTCGTGTTGCTGGAACAAAACGGCTCAAAACTCACCACGTGGAGATGGTTGCACGTCGAGTTCCACCCACGCCCTACCTAACCAACCATCCAATTGTTGAGTGTGGTATTTACATTATATTTACAACTATTTACAAATATTTTCCATAGGTAACACAGTAAGCCAAAGATATGACTACTATGAGTAGGATTCTTTGGCTTACTGTGTTTTTTACTTTTTCTTTTTTATATCTACTATACAAGTCTGATTTTTGGTGAAATGAGGCATAACAACTTTAAGTAATTCGTCGAATAAATACCGTGATGTTTGGATTGCTTGAAAGACATGTTATGTCAGTCAGTAAAATATTTGCATATGCCTCCTGCATTTTAATGAGCTTCATTTTCGCCACATTTTCCAACATATTGACGGTCAAACTGCAGGGCCTAAATCTTTTAGTGGGCCAGTCGGGCAGCAGCTCACTTTCTGTAAAAAAATCTCCCTGTGGTCGATTAAGAACCCATAGATTGTAAGATAGGCATTTGTTGAGCAGAGACCAACAGTATTTGTTGGACATTTCAAATGCAATCACCTTGGGACATTGTCCAGAAGATTTTACATATCGGGACCCTGGTCCTTTGTGCCATTCCAGATGGCTAACTGCGGCCAACCGAGTCCTTAAGTTGTATATGTGTTCATCAGATCCATCCAGAAACTTAAAAGAAATAGTTGGCTTCATCTTAAAATCATACATGCCTGTGCGGTTTGCCATAAAATAGATAGTAGAGTGCATTAATACGCTTATTATGACTTCCGTCGGGGTTTCGTTGTCACAAGCTGAATTTGATATAAAATTAATGATGATATACTGATGTTTAAAAATCTCAATGCCGTCAAAAAATGTCCTACTCAAAAGGTCATTATAATCAAAAAACGAGTTATAGCTTAGTGACTGTTTTGATATTTCCACTTTTGAGTAATAGCAAATCCTTTTAACCATGAATAGAACTAGTCAAAATAAGTAGATTTTCGAAAAGACCCACCTCGAGAAATCATGCCTGCTCCCCCTGCCTCCCCTCAAAGGGGCAACCTGTATCTGCCTATATATATATTTTTTCTCAAATACTGTAGGAGCTAGAGGAATGATCTTGGCGCCATTCGATAGAGTATAAAATTTTGCATATGACCCTCCATTTGCTTTTTGCTATTGTCTTTTTTTAAGGCCCCGCAACAAAAAAAAGGGTGAGAAGCCTTCCAACAACGACACATGTTTGGCTATACCTCTAAAACGGCCCAATAAATCAAAATTCTACAAGATATAAAAAATAAAGACCATTATTTTTTCTATCTATTGGTATATTATTTGTATATGTTATTTGTTTATATAAAGCCGTCAGTGGCGTGCAAAGAGAAAGCTGCACATGTGCATAATGAATTTATTTAAAATAATTTATTATTGTTGTTAAAAACTGCGAAAATATTGATTATAGGTACCTGTTCAAAATTATTACATTATTATTGTTGGGGGTAAAATGGGGTAAATTTGGTGTAAATAGGTAAATCAAGCAGGCAAGGGTCCATAAAATTGGTATTTAGTATATACAAGAGAAGCTAAGGTTTCAAAATAAATGTTGGCATTAGCCAACTCCTTTATCACCCCCCATTATTAAAGGGGATGAAAAAAATGCGATGTAGTGTGTGTACAAGGACCAGAAACCTCAAAATATTTTTTTACTTCATCAACCCCCACTACCACCCCCCTATCACCACCCCCACCTCACTACCGATGTGGGGTATCGTTTTATGGGTTTTTGGGGTAGAGGATTTCAAATATTATATTATTAAAGTTGCATAAACAATTATTTCCACATACAAAGTTTTTTCGTTGTGAGTGACTTGGAGAGAAAATCTGGATGTGGAAGTAGTGATTCCTTGGGCAGCGGTTTTTTCTAAGACGTTATGCGAACGAAAAAAAAAATAAGATTATTGATCAGAATTTAATTTACTTAGGTTAGTTAAACCATAAAACAAGCATAAAAAATTAAAGCGTGTTTATTTTAAAATTTTAACTAACAGAAAAAAATTACAAAATATCGTAATTTTTGCAATTTTTCATAAACTTTAAAAGTACGATGCGCGAACGGAAGATGTTGACCGATTTTAATCTTCTTTATGCCGTTTTTCTTTTTATTACAATAGGCAATAGCAATAGCAATCTGATTACACAGCCCCACAAAAAAAAAAAAAAGTTCAGACCAGCGAACCAGACCCATGTATCCCTATGTATTCTCGGTCGCTGAATCCGAATCCGAGGTCAAAAAAATTCGTACACCCCCAAAATCTTGAGCTAGAGCCAAAAAACACCCCTGGACTGGGGTAAAAAGAATATTAAGCTACGAGAATAGTTGTTACATCCTAATCTATCGAATTATACAAATTAAGGTTAAACAGCAGCGTACATAATAATAATATAATAATAATATCTTTATTGATCTCTTTAGCTATTTTATACAATAGATGAGACATGTCAAAAATTGAGAGCTGTGTTAACAGCGTATAATAACATTAATATCTACAATATTATGCGTAATAATAGTGTATATAGGTATAAATAAAAATTTGTAAAAACAATAAATATGTCTGAGTGTAAAAACATTCGAAGCATGGGACATACACAAGATTAAAAAATAAATAAAAGAAAGAACAACTTACAAACAAACTGTAGCCCCTTCAGGCGACTTTGGTGCTTAAAAAAATAATAAATTCATTTAAAGTATAAAACGAATTACTTATTAAGAGTTTTTTAAGGCGGTTCTTAAAGCTGTCTACTGAAACAGAATTTCTAATTTGATCTGGCAAAGAATTAAAAATTCGACAACCCGAGTTAATGGGTGACTTTTTGTAGAACTCGTGGTTATGTTTTTTTAAAGAAATTAAATTTCTTCCCCTTGTAGGGTATGTGTGGAAATCTCCATTTTGAATAGATTTGTTCCTATTTACATAAATATACGTCAAGAGTTTCATCAAATATATAGATGTCACCGTCAAAATTGTATGTTTTCTAAATATTTCACGACACGATTGATTAAAATCAAGATTAAAGATTAGCCTAAGTATCCTTTTTTGAATAATAAATATTCTACATGTTTGACTAGATTGACCCCACACTATAATATTGTAAGAAATTGCGGAATAAACAAATGAGTAATATACATTCAAAAGTGTATTAGTATTTAAATTATTTTTTAATGAATTTATGACATAAAAGCTCTTGTTAATTTTAGCACATACATTTTCAATTTGTTTACCCCACTCCAAGTGACTATCAAGGGTTATTCCTAGAAAAGAAGCTGAATTTTCAGTATTTATAATTTGATTGTTAAATGAAAATATATAGTTAGTATCTGTAGAACTTCGTCGATGTTTGAATTCAATGGAAACAGTTTTCGCATAATTCATTATTAGACGATTTCTGTTACACCAGTGGCTGAATTCTTCTAATATTATGTGAACCTTTCTTTTAACGAGCTCAGGATTTGTATCAGATACTACAATGGTCGTATCATCAGCATACATAAATACCTTCCCCTGAGTTATGTAGTTGGGCAAATCGTTAATAAATAATAAGAAGATTAACGGCCCTAATACGCTCCCCTGGGGAGTTCCAATATTAATGTCAAATATGTCTGATTTAATATCATTTATTTTTACGATTATTTTTCTTTCCGATAAAAATGATTTTACCCATTTATTTATAGGTCCTCGGAAGCCCATATTGGATATTTTATCACATACAAAATTTTTATCAATAGTGTCAAATGCTCGCGTTAGATCAAATAATACAGCAACAACATGTTGATTGTCATCTAATTTATTATTTATGTGCTGAATTAGCTCTACCGTTCCCGATTCAGTCGAGAGTCCCGGTCTAAATCCATGCTGCGAGTTTGTTAAAATATTATTTTGGTTTAAAAAATGTAATATTCTATTATATACTACTTTTTCAAAAATTTTCGAAAAAATACTCAGTAGTGATATAGGGCGGTAATTCTCGACATTAAATTGATCACCTTTTTTAAATATGGGGATAATTGCCGCATTTTTTAAAGCTTGAGGAAACTGTCCTAGTGAAACAGATAAATTAATTATATCAACGAGGATTTTTGATAATTCATTACAACATTCCTTAATTAATTTAACGGGTACTTCATCCAAGCCGGTGGATTTTTTGTTAGGTAAGTTTTTGATAATTTGTACAATTTCTTGTTCAGTAACTGGGGCAAAAAACATGGTTTTAGCAATAAATAAAGGTGATGTGCACACCGATGAAATATTACTACCAAAGTGACTGGTGATTTTATTGTTAACAATATTAGACAAATAGTCTCCAAATGTATCTGCAATTTGCTTTGGGTCATTGATCTCCAAATTATCGCATTTAATACATGTAATATTATTGTTTTTATTAGAAGAATTATGTTTCAAGTTATTAATTATAGTCCAAACAGTTTTTGTTCTATTGGTTGAGTTATTAATTATATTTTCATAATGTGTTACCTTTTCATCACGAATATCTTTTTGTAATTGTTTCTTCGATGTTTTGTATTTTTCTGTTATTTGTTCATCTCCAAGATGTTTTTTAAGCCAGCTTAATTTTTCTAGTTCTTTTAAATCGTTGTTTAATTTAGAGGAGAATTTAATTTTGCCAGAGATCTGTTTTTTATTATTTGTACTATTTTTTGTGCAAGCTACATTAAAACACCAGATAAAATGGTGAAAAAAATCGTCAAAAATAACGTCAATGTCATTACTAGCTGATAATAAAGAATAACCCTTAAACAAATATTTAAATTCGTTTATTGATTGTTGGTTAATTTTTTTGTATGATATAAAGGGTGATACATTTACATTCTCAGTAATATTAAGAGGAGGATTACAGTGTACTAATTGACCGTGATGATCCGACAAACCAGGGTCGAAATTGATACATTTGGTAAATTCTGGGTGATTAGTGATGACATAGTCTATTGACGTTTGCGTAATATGACAATTGTTTGAGGCTATACGTGTAGGTTCAGAGACTAACGAAGTTAGATTAAATGACATAAATATATCCGACAAAACTCTAGAGTAAACTGTATTTTCATTACTGTTTATATTCAGATCACCACTAATGACGACAAATTTATATTCTGACAACGCCTTAGTTAGCAATTTGGAAAATTGCATTACAAACATCTCAAAGTCACCTGATGGAGGTCTATAAATACTTATTATACAAATGTTTTTGTTAAATGTTATGGCTGAGCATTCAATACATAATTCGATTGATAATCTATTAAGGTATCCCACAGGTCTACAGAGAAAAGCTACGTTTTCCTTTGCAAATATAACTGTTCCACCATGAATATGCTTTTCACGGCAGTAGTCACTAATTAAAGTGTATCCATTTATATGCGTAGATTTTAATTTATCTTTGCTTTGCCAATGCTCGCTTAGACATAAAAAGGTGGGATTATATTTGCTCAGTGATAATTCTAGTAAGTTGATTTTATTTGATACGCACTGTATATTAATGTGGAATATACTCCACATCTCGCCGTGAAGTCTATCATAATTTGTTGGGTTTACAATACAATATACAATAGATATGAAATACACCCCCAGTGAGGGGTGAAAACTAGCCCCCATTTATAAAAAAATCGATCCAAAACAGCAGTAACTGTTGAAAAAGCTCGAAAGGTCTAAGTTTTGTTAAAGTGCATCAGATCTGACGTAATCTTCATAAACTGCCCGTATAGGGTTGAGAACAACCACCCTTAAGTATAAAGGACACAAAACAAGAGAAAATGTAAAATCCGACAGGATTTCTATTTTGCGTAGTACTCTAAAATAGAACTAGAAACTTACGTACCATCAACGCCCTACAGTGTCAACCCTTAGATGGTGTGAAAACTACCCCCTATGTAAGATTTATCTATAAAAAGTTACAGTGACTTCTATAAAAATTCGAAACACCTACGTTGTGTGGAAGTGAGAAGAAACTAGACTATGTTCGGCGCTGTGCTTGAAAACCACCCCCATGGGGTTGCGAGATGCTACCCTATATCCGTAGGACACTGGAAGTGTGCATCACGATTTTTGCTAATCATAGCATAAAAATGTAAATCCGGTTAGTTTCTCTCTGTTTTTCCAGCATCCTACAGATATAGGGGTGGTATCTCGCAACCCCGTGGGGCTGGTTTTCAAGCATAGCGTCGAACATAGTCTAGTTTCTTCTCACTTCCACACAACGCAGGTGTTTCGAATTTTTACACTACATTTTTATACTGTAACTTTTTAGTTTAGGGGGTAGTTTTCACACCCTCTGAGGGTTGACACTGTAGGGCGTTAATGATACGTAAGTTTCTAGTTCTATTTTAGAGTACTACGCAATTTCAGCCAATCAACTATTCTCGTAGCTTAATATTCTTTTTACCCCAGTCCAGGGGTGTTTTTTGGCTCTAGCTCAAGATTTTGGGGGTGTACGAATTTTTTTGACCTCGGATTCGGATTCAGCGACCGAAAATACATAGGGATACATGGGTCTGGTTCGCTGGTCTGAACTTTTTTTTGTGGGGCTGTGTTATTATTGTTCAACGCAGTATAATTGCAATGAAATATTTTTTTAATATTAGATTGCGTGGGCTCTTACAATGTTTTTAAAAATAAATATCTTATATTTCCGCTTACATCATTATGAGAAAACATTATTTATAAGAAAAGACCGAACGGTTTCTTTGGAAGTTATCTGCTAAATACCCAAAATATGGTTTTTTAATTACAATGTTTTTATTGCGTAATCATATAGTAATGTATTTTTGAAATAAAATTTCGCCAGTAAAAAAACTAAGCTGATTTTTATTAAATTGGAATAAATAATAATCTGTAAATTACACAATTTCTTATAATCCATGGACCAGTAAATTCCATTAATATTTTAGAAACATTTCTAATGCTGCGTGTTTAAAATAATTTATAACGGATGTCAACGGAATCATTAAACAAGCCATAGCTTCCAGACTTTTCGAGGTATAAGGCTCAAACTTGGCAGGGGTAGTCCGCCACTTAAAACATCCCAGGCCCACAACTTTTTATTTGTTCAGAAACAGCCGCGCGTTGCATCAAATTGTAGGTATTTTTAAGTTCTTAAATATGCATACAGAGCAATCCAAAAAAATGTTTTGAAAAAATATTGAGATAATAAATTAATAACTTTGAATATTTGCATGTACCTCACCCGGTACATGCAATTTGTTAAAGCTGTTTGATAAAAAATACGATTTTAGCTTTAATTTACGTTATTACGTCATCTGGGAAATTATTTTTGATTTTATAGTTAACGTAAGAAAGAATTATTTTTATGATTCTTTTTTTAATAGTTTTGTATAATAATTGTTATTTCCATTGTCAGTATACCCAAAAATAACCAGCAAAAATAGAAAAATAATTTATTGGTAGCAATACACATCTATTACCACTAAATTTATATTTTTTTTGTAAAAATTTTAATTTTGTATCAAAAGAAGTGTTTTGTTTTCTAAAAAGTCAAAAAACCTCTGATATGATCTAATAGCTTAAATTAATACTAATTCAAAACTTTATCAAACAGCTTCAACAAATTTGGGGTGAGGTAAAAAAATATTCAAGGAAATTAAGTTTATGATCGTAACCAATTTTTTTAAAATTTTTTGGATCGCTTCCTATGCACATTTAGAACTTAGAAATACCTACAATTTAATGTGCTGGACATGGCCGTTGCATAAAAAATAAAAAAGTTGCGGGCATAGGAAATGGGGGTTTTAAGTAGCGGACCCTGTATAAATGGTCAATTATTCATTATTTGACACTTTTCCATGACTATACCGGTTTCTCCGAAAATGGCCCTGCGTTTGAAAATTCAAATGGAATATTTTTGCATTTTTGAATTTCGGAGACGATTTTAAGTAGGTACAGAATTATTCACTGTATATTGACCCCCCCCTTATTTCTGTTATTATTGAAAATAGAAAAAAAGTTTCGTATAAAAGTTGTAGGATCTTTCTTATATTTTATTGATAAAAAAAGTATCATGTATAAGTCACATGATACGAAATAAATGTTTTTTTAAATGGAACACCCTATATATTATTGCATTTTCGAGAAGTCTTGTTTCCCCTGATTTCAAATATATAACATTGTATAATGTATAGGTTAGGGTGGTCCAAAAAATTTTTTTTTTAAAACATATTCTCCACATGCTCGCCCCTATTCCATATGGTAATAAAAAGCTGAGAAAAAAAAAAATTAGGTGAATTGGTCAATATTTAGAGGTTCCGAAAAATGAACACTTCTAAGGTCAGACCTACGTTTTTACCAAAAAAGACGATATTTTGAGAAAATTTTTTTATTTATAAGAAGTTTGTTCTTGTTTGTTATTAAACACCATCAGCGATCAGCGTTGCTTTCTTGCAAGTAGGAAACCGTGACCTGTGCAATTGAACAAGCCGAAGAAGATATTGAAGCTGTTCTTCATTCTTTGTGATGTTTGTGTTATATGTTTGGATTAAAGCAATACCTCTTTCGGCACAATCATTTACTACTTTCATTTTGTGTACTCTCTCTTTTAGTTCAACGTAGTTGGGATCAGAAGACCATAACTTAGGATCCTTACAAAGAAAAGAAGCATCTTTTTCTTTCCCGTTTGTATGAGGGATGTTAAGGACTTCAGTGGTTCGCTGCGTAAAGTATGTCTCTAGAGAACTATCATGGTTAAAGAATTTACTCTCTATTCTCTTAAGGGCTTTAGCCTTTGGTGGGTGCTATAGGTTTTTAATCATCTCAATTTTATTGGCATCACTAACACGAGAATCAAAAAAGTCCAACCAAATGTTCAGAAAAAAACCACAAATGACGTCGAGATGCTACAGAAGTAGCTTTTTTAATATTAGAATTTGGGTATGCTTTAATTTGTTTTAAAAGAATAGTATCATTCATAACAGCTTTCTCAGCCTTGGATGCCTCGTTCCAATGCCGGCCGTAAATGAGAGCTACAAACAAGCATACTTCAGTAATTCCTTCTTTTCCTCGAGATGTTAGGTTAAATTGATCTTTAAATAAATAGATTTTAAGAGAATAAATGGCCTTTGCCATCCAACGTGCATTGTGTAAACCACCTGGTGCTCGAAACTTTACTTTTGACCCGGGGATGGTACCTCCAAGAAAGATATTACACAACTGCAAAAGCTCTAAGTAGTCATCTCGAGACTGCTTTGACTGGTGAGGGTCTTTTAAAATTGTAGTATAGTAGTTCATCATTTCTTCCCTAAGCCTTTTTGCTTCATTAGAATGATACAGATCATTGCTGCTTGGATAATAAACTTCTTTGTCAATCTGAGACCATTGTTTCCTAAAACGCTTAAATATAGCCACATCTGGACCGTTACTAACGCCAAAAGCTGTACTGAAAACAGATAAGAGCACAATTTCAAGTACATGGTGCCTACATGGAGTCCATACAAGACTAGTCTGTAAACTTTTTTCAAGAATAGCGCATGCTCCATTTTTTAAACCTGTATTGGAAGCTGTTGTGTCAAATACTAAAGCACGCACGTTTTCTCTCAGGTTCCAGTTATCCAGAGTGTTTAGACAAGCAGTAGCTTGTTCTTGACCACTTCCACGAGTAATCTTTGGAACTCCTAGTAATTTTTCATCCCCACCACCAGTAACAAGTATCGCCACCTGTCAACTTTTTCAGTGCCTCCTGCAATATCTGTAAGTAGCTTGCCATCCCAGTGAAGAAATAAAGTTTCCTTAAAAGAGAAAGTTGACTTGTCATTTTCTTCTATGACCTCATAACAAAACTGCTGCTGCCACCTAGCAAAAAACTGTTGAACTATTTATTCTGCAAACAACAGGAGGTGCTGCTACCTTGTGTAAACTGTAAGTAACTAACAAAAATTTTATATTAAGTTTTTTAGAGCACCTTTCAATAGTTTATTAATTTGTCTAAAAAAACTTGTAAAACGTTTTTTTTAAACTGTAACGTTCAATTTTTCGGAACCCCTAAATATGCTCCGATTGGTCCCAATTTTGGTAAGGTAATTAATTTTGCGTAGTGGAACGAGGGCAACAATGTGGAGATAAACATTTTTTACTTTTATATTTTTCAAAGCATTTTGGACCACCCTAGTATAGGTCTCTCTTAAATATTTTTTGACATATTTGACATTCAAAATGCAAATAAACTGCTTTATTGCAAGATGATTGATAGTGTGGTGGCTTAGAGCAAATACTAGGCAAAATCGTGACATGCTGGATTAAAGCGCCAAATTTTGCAGAGTTCTTACATACCCTCAATGCTATCAATTAAGGGGAGGGGGGGGGGGAGTGGGTTGGGTTTACAGTAACACTATTCGAATCAATTTTAATCTATACTAAATTTGCTACAACTCTAGACTAGATCTGGTTTCGTAACTTTAATATTTTGCGAGAGACAAGCATCCAGACTTTCTAAATACGACGCCATCACAATTTTCTTCCAGTGTTTCTGACAGTGGTATTTTTTATTAGTTTTTTTTTTTGTTTGTTTGTTTACCCTACTAAGTGATGCAGTCGCAGCTTATGACGTACAAGAAGGTAAAAAAAATATACATCACTTATGGTAAATCTGTTATTTCAAAAAATAGCAGTGCACCGATGTCTGAAACTGACCTCGAAGAAGCTGATACCAGAATGTGTCTTCATATATTAGATGCATTACAAAAGGGTGCAACCAACATCCTCATAAGTACAGTTGACACAGATGATGTTATTATGGTACTAGTAGGCATCTTTTCGAGCTACAAACTTACAAACCTAATGTTCAATTTTGGTAAGGGGAAAAAGTCAGCATGGAAGACATGGAAAGCATACTTTCCAGGCACTGAAGGATTTATCTTATCTGCAAAATATCAATTTCAGCCAGTAGATGCTAAAACAAAGGCATATGAACTTATAGAACGATTCACATGCATCCTGTACGATGGCACAATAGAACTTGAGAGCATCAACAAGCTCAGAGAGCATCTCTTCATACAAGGAAAAAAAGTAAAAATGCAAAGTCTACCGCCCACACAGGATGCCCTCATTCAACACACTAATCGCTGCATCTATCAATCTAGCATCTGGTTTAACTAGTTTGAAATCACTCCCAAATGCACCTACTCTGGCTAACTTTGGATGGAAAAGAAACAAAGAGACATGGTAACCAATTTGGATGTCAGTACCAGAAGTAAGAAAAAGCTGTAGGGAATTAATCAAGTGCGGATGTAAGGCTGAATCCCTGTGCTCTAAGAATTGCGTTTGTAGCAAGGCTGCACTTGCCTGCACAGCTCTTTATTATTGCAAAGGCCATTGTGAACCGTAAACAACATTATAAATATAGTAATAACAACATTATACATATAATTATTATGATTATTTTCTTAATAGTTATTCTGTATTTTTCTTATTGAAATGTCTGCAACATGGTCAAATACATTATCTCAGCAAATTGTGGTTGTATCGATGTCTATCTTTACTCACATTGTTGCCTATTTATTTTTCTTAAACATTAATAAAACAATGTTTGCTGTAAAACTGACTGCATTGGAGATATTTAGTAAAACCGACAAAAACATATATTTTCCTAATAACCTGAAAAAAGTCCAAAACTTTGGAAGCTTGTATCTCGCAAAATATTAAAGTTACAAAAGCGGCTCTAGTCTCAAATTGTAGGAAATTTAGTTTAAATTAAATCCTTTTTATTACAAACCCAGAAGTAGGGGAGACAATTAGTAAAAACCAAATAAAAGTCGAAAATTTACAGGTACAATCCAAAGAAAACAAAGATGGCGTCGTATTTCAAGATGGCGGACACTGAAATCGGGCACTCCTCCCTGAATTGATAGTACTGAGGGTATATAAGAAGTGTGCAAGATTTGGAGCTTTAATCCAGCAGATCACAATCTTTTTGCTAAGCCACCACACTATGAGCCATGCGTGTCAAAACACAAGTGAAACAGAAATAAGAAGGTAAGCCACGAAAATAATTATTTTATCGTTTATTCAATTTTGACAGTTCAAACCGTCATTATTAACATTTATTTAATCAAAATGGGTTATAGTGAGGCTGAAGAGGTCGAAATATTTTCCAATTATGTGAAAAATAATAAATATAAGTGTGCCGCAAGAAGAGAATACATGACGTTGTATTCGAATCGAGCTATTTACACGTTATTATAGTTAAGTAATATATATTTTACATGTTGAAAATAGCATTTTTCATACGTGAAAGCATTTTCACATACTTTTAGCGTGCCATGTGAAATCAATAATTTTCAAGCGTAATTAGCAGTGCGTAGTTAGTAGCACTTTTCAAAGCAGTCATAGAAAAAACTTTTTATTTTACTAGTGAATAAACAACTATTTACGGTTGTTGATATGGAGTTAATAATGATGGTTTGAAATGTCAAAATTGATTAAAAAGTAAAATAATTATTTTCGTGGCCTATATTTTTGTTTCACTTGTGTTTTGACACGCATTGCTCAATCATCTTGCAGCTTATTTGCATTTTGAATGTGAAATATGTCAAAAAGTATTCAAAATAGACCTATACAATATTACATATTTGAAATCAGGGGAAAAAGGACTTCTCAAAAATGCAATAATATATAGTGAGTTCCATTTAAAAAAATATATATTTATTTCGTATCACGTGACCTACACATGATATTTTTTTTATCACGTTTCAATAAAATATAGGTAAGATCCTATAACTTTTATACGAAACTTTTTTTCTATTTTCAATAATAACAGAAATAAGGGGGGGGGTCAATATATAGTGAATAACCCCGTTTAAAAAAAAATAATTTACTTGATTTTTTTATGGCCAATGTTATTTTACAGTGAACACACAGTTGGCAGTTAGTACCTTCGATGAACCAAAATTCCAGAAATCACTAATTTGTAATTAAGTCAACTTTTCCAAACAGCAACATTTTTCAGACAGCCAGTAGATAGTAACTAATTTTGAGGAGAAATCAATTGTTTGAAATTTAAATCGAAAATTGGTTTGATGTTAACCTTTGATTAATAATAATTAAAAAGTGGAGGTGATTAGTATCTTTTTTTAAACTAAGCAATCGTACTTGAAATCATCTCCGGAATCCAGAAAGCAAAAATTTCAAATTTGGTAATTTCCAGGGAAATCAGAAGCGATAAAAAAGTTTTAAATAGTGAAAAATTGGCCATTTTTGGTACGTATTATATAGTTAAAGTTTATACCTTGAAAATTCTGGGAACTATGACTTATTTAATGATTCCGTTGACACCCGGTATAAGATTTAAATGATTGCCAATCTTTCTTATTATTTATAGAAATGCTCTGCTCTGAAATACTCACTTGTGATATTGTGACTTGTGTCCCATTGAGTCTTACTGACAAAAGCGGAAATCCTGGATTTTTAACCCAATTTTCCATGACTGTTTCCAAACTGTTGGCTGGTAACCTTGTAATACTATCGTCAATAGAACCATGTAACGCCGCCCACAAATTTTCTGGCAAAGTGGTAGTGTATTGACTGTAACATTAACATTAAGATGTAGTGAGAAATTATTGATTTTCACTCGTATATCAATTTTGTGAAGTAATTTTCGATCTTGTCTACTTTATTTACTTCATTTTAGATAAATAAAAAATTAACAGATTTGACAATAGATCACAATGTGTTTTAAGTATATAGTTACTCAGGATACACGATTTACGGATTTGAAATAATTTATTAAATTATGAGTGAAGTATTACATTAGTATTATGAGCTTCCCATCATTGGATAACAAATGAATTAACCTTATAAAATACAGCAAATATATATATTTTTAAATCATATCACTGCGTGGTACATTGCCACACCAATTATTTATACTTAAAATTAATCTTATTTGTCTTAATGAAATTGTTTTATTCAAGACATGGATGTTTTCGTATGTTTAACTTAGGGGCCATCCATAAATGACTTCATGCTCCAGGGGGAGGGGGTTGGTAATTATGTGACTAAGTGTGATAAGGGGGGGGGGGTCTGACTCAGTGTGACGTAACGAATGGTGAACGAATCAAGAAAAGAAAAATAATGAAAAATTATTTTTTTAATTTTTACTAGCACCCCCCCCCCCCATGAGGCGAAAAATATCGTGAATAATAAATAACGGAATCGAAAAAAAACATAAGGGGGGGGTCTCTGTAAGCGTGACGTAATTTTTTTGGGGGGTCTAACTCAGCGTGACAAAACGTGACAATGGGGGGGGGGTCTAAAATCTCAAAAATTGGCGTGACGTCATTTATGGATGGCCCCTTATTGAAATAATTATTCGCTAGAATTTAAATAAATGTTTCTAATATGTTTTTAAACTTACTATTGGTGCAAATAGTCTCTTAGACCCTTCCTGAAGTTGTCAGTACCCATGAAATGTTCAACCATTCGGTATATGGCACCACCTAAAATTTAGTTTATTAACTTCCAGTTATTTGTAAAAAAGTTCGCAGATTCTACCATTTATATCAGTATAAAATTAATACTCCCAGTTTTGCAATTAAGATGTATATTTAAAAAGTCTAGTTTATTTAAAAGATCTAGTTAAAGATCGTCAATAAAACTAGAACTGCACAAGCTAAATAAAATTGTGGTTTAAGTCAAAGACTTTTTAAATACACTTTTTTTTTCTACAAGTTCGATGTTGATACAACGGTTGACAGAATAGATCTGCTCTCAATTTGTAGACAACTTATATTTATAAGCTTGCTTATCGCAATTGCTGAGTTTCCATAATCAGCATTTTATTTAGGTTATCTCCAATACTGAGAATTATAACTCGCTGCAAATTGTTTTATTTTTTAAATTTGTGGTTAATTTTTTTATGAAAACAATTTAACACCAATGAAAGAATAGCACTATTGGAGATTGAAATTATTTAAAAAAATAGATAGTAATAAAAAAAACTTAAAGTATCTTAAAATGAATACAAAATGACGGCATTATATTTGCACTCCATGTGGAAATAGTTGTTCATAGAACTTCATAAAACTTTAATAACATAATATTTGAAATTATCTACCCCACAAACCTATAAAGCAATATGCCACACGGTAATGAAGGTGACTGATACCAAAAAATGATGTGGCATTTGGTTCTTGCATACAAGCTAAATCACAATTTTAATTTTTTTACCCCTTTTAGTAATGGTGGAATGGGGTGATAATGCCCAAAAGTGAATTTGAGGCCTTTGGTTCTTGTATACACGCTAAATCATAATTTTATTTTTGACCCCCTTTAAGAACGGGGTGGACGAGGAGGAGGATAATTCCAAAAAAAAATTAGGCCTTTGTTTCTTGTATACACACTAAATCACAAATTCATTTTTACTCTCTTTAATAATGGTGTGGGGGTGGTAATGAGGGTGATAGAGGAGGTGGCTGATGCCAAACAATTGTCATACCTTGGCTTCTCGTACATACACTAAATCCCAATTTGATGGATTGTTACTTGTTTGCTTTACCTATTTACTCCTATTTACGCTCATTTACTCCTCAATAGAATAACATCAAAATATAATCTAGTTCCAAACCACGTCATAATACATAAGTGCAATTTCAAGTCAATATCATAAACCGATCCCGAGTAATCGTGCCCACAAAAAAGTTATAAAGAGAACAACAGACAGAACGTGAGACAGAACGACAGACCGGCAGACCTGCAGACCGACATACATATTTTTTTTTGCTCAAAGTTAAAATGTTGACGTTTCACGACATTCTAATATGTAAGGTTTAATAATTGTTGTGAATGACTGAATTTCAATACATGATTCAAGAATTTTCAATACATTGTTTTTCCTTAAAATGCTAGGAATCCTATCATGTCATTCAATACTTCGTTAGTATTAGCTAGAAGAGTAGTTGTTTTGATTGGTTCTCCAATGATGAATGTTTTAAAGTGTTTTCCTAAGTAGTATATTCGCATGACCAGATTAAGGTACCAATACAGGGTGTAATCAGTTTCATGTCACTAAAAAAAAACTGATAATGGGGACCGACTAGACAAACAAAAAACCTTTATAACTTTTTCCCCTAGGGGCACTTTGAAGAAAACTGACATAGGTCAACAATTTAAATATTAGGGTAGGAAACATTTGAGAACCACTACCTTTGTGGGTCAATGGACGTGTACTAGGCATAATTATACAACTTTTAAATTGTCATAAAAAAGTGCAAAGATTACCGACTGACTCGTCGCCGGTCGGCGGTTCAAAGCAACGAACGGCGGTACCTTTGATGAGCGCCTCAACCGAACCAATTATAAAAATGTAAATAATTCGTTATCTCTTTTTGCAGAACTGCAAGCAATTCATAGGCGTAGAGGGGGTTTAAACACAGCATTTCTTTACATGTGTGTTTTTTAAATTTAGAACAAAATATTGGAGCTTTTATTGTTGTTTATAATTTATCAGATTTAAATGTAATTTATTAACATTTGTAACCTAAATTAGTGTTCTGGGTTAAGCTTAAAAAACGAGTAATTATTTCATGACATTGGGAAATAAAGAGTTAGACGTCTGAGATACGATAACAGAAAATAATTATGTGTAGGTATTTAAAGTTAGGAAAAAATCTGATTTATTTAACGAATTGCCAATCAGGTATCGAAAACTAAAATATTCAATAAATCTAGAACTTACCAATGAATTATTTTTGATTTACATAAATTGTTCGAAATGGCCTCCGTCTGCATCAATACACTTTTCGGCACATCGAACTAAGGACATTCGCAATCCGTTCAACACATTTGGTAAATTAGGATCATTTTTTATGGTTTCTATGCACATTAAAACACGTTGCTGCAATTGTTCCAAAATGTCAATTGGATCACGGTAAACCAGAGATTTAAGATGGCCTCAAAAATAAAAATCCATCGGATTTAAGTCGGGTGACCTAGCAGGCCATGGTACTAGTCCGCCACGCCCAATCCATCGTTGAGGAAACTCCGTGTTTAAAAAATTTCGAACAGCCAGCCTAAAATGAACTGGCGCGCCATCATGCATATACCACATTCTTCTACGCCTTGCCAAAGGTACATCTTCCAACAAATTTGGCAAAGTTTAAGTATACATCACCATTTAATCTAGCAGGTAATTGTATAGGTCCAATTATTTCATTACCGCAAATTCCTGCCCACAAATTAAAGCTGAACCTTCGTTGAAAATGCGCCCTTCTTATTACATGTGGGTTTCGTCTGCCCAATAGTGCATATTTTTAAAATTAAACACTCCACTCCTGGTAAAACACGACTCATCGACAAACAGAGAAAGTTTAAAAAATCCTCATTTGCCGCGTGTTTTCTCAAAATTCCACTCGCCCCGCATAATCTTGAGGTTCTAGAGCTTGCACACGTCGATAGTGATAGGAGTGTAAGTTTATACCCCTTAAAGTCCTCCACACCACAAAATGGGATACTCCCACACGGTGGTTCACGATATCACGGGTGCTTAAAGTTGGATCCTCTTCTACGAGTTCCAAAACTTGAATTACCCTGTCTTCACGTTGTGGACCTCTTTCTCCTCCATGTCTATCGAGACGATCGTCTATCGAGACGACCTGTTTCCCGAAGACGCTGAGCATCCCTTACAAATGTACGTGCACAAGGATGACGTCAATTAGGGAATCTTAAACGATAAAGCTGTTCCGCAGCTGCTGCATTTCCACGACATTCTCCATACATCATGTGCATATCCGCGAGCTCTGGGTAAGTGTAATCTCCCATAGCGTTCAAAATCTGCGTTTTAAAATACCACACTAAACCATCAACTAACGTTGTCAATAAAGAAAACAAAATTAAAAACTTGCTCCAAAATCCAAAAAGTAACACAAAAAGAACGAACAAGTAGTGTCTGTACGTAATCAAGAACTTAACGACTTGAACGGTAAGTCAATAAAATAAATCTTAACTGTAAATACGTGGCCAAAAATTCAAAAAGAACGAAAACAATGAACGGGTTCGACGTATGTACTTAACAAAGTGTCCACAGATACTAAAATGTTACACAAGTTTTCTTCAGGTCTACTAAGCACTCAGAAAACGCCGACGTCTTTCACTTTTACCGCAACGCTAAAGACCTTAAGGGATCTACAGAGGATCCAGCCAACCAGCCAACCGTCCTTCTCGGTACACTTTGAAAATTGTCATAACAACTCTTATAAAATTGAACTGGTCCGCTGGAATTCCAGGTCCTCAAAGCGTACCGACAATCGAGCAGACCAGGTCAATCCAGTAGACCAGCTCACTTTTGCGAGTTCGCATGGCAATCTCCAAAGTGTACCGAGAAGGTCGGTTGGTCTGCTCTCTGCCGCTGGGTCGTGTGTAGATCCCTTTACCTTACCTACTTTTAAAAAGTGTGATTATCAACTTGTATCCTCGGTCGACGCGCGGCTCTAACAAAGGAGCGCGATACTTTGAAAAAGCCGTATTAGCGTATTTGATGGTTAGAGGCGCCGACATAAGCGAAAATAAAAGCCTATCCCAACATTCCAGCAGTTGTCAAACAATTTTACTGAAAATTTCCGAAATTTTTGTTTATTTTTTTTTTCTAAAACTGTGGGTTTCAGACCCCATGTTATATAAGGTTTTTTTGTTCGTTTAGTCGTTCCCCACCACCAGTTTTTTTTATTGACATGAAAATGATTACACCCTGTATTTAGCGAACAAGAAAGTAGATGATTTCATATTTAATAAAAAAGTATGAATGACTGAATTTAAATAAAAGATTTAAGTATTTTCAATATATTTTTGCTTTAAAATGCTAAAAATCTTATCATGTAATTCAATACTTCGTCAGTATTAGCTAGAAGAGTAGTTGTTTTGATTGATTCTCCAGTAGTGCGTATTTTAAAGTATTTACCTAACTAGTATATTAGCGTGCCTAGATTAGGGCAACAATATATAGAAAGTAGGTAATTTCATAATAAATAAAAAAGTGTATAAGTTGTATTTGCTTAATTACTAAATAATATTCCCTAATCACTAACAATCTTTGTTTTTTACAAGTGACATCTTTAATATGATCTGAAAGAAAATAGAATGCACTGTCAATAAAGAATAGGCGTAGGCGGGGATTTGTCGCCGCATTATCGCCGCATTATCGCGCCGCCCAGGTGGCGACAGCTATTCCTTTTGTCAGTTGGCTAGCACTAGCTGAAGTTGTAAGTGCTTCTTGTGTGTTACCGCCGCTTACTAATTATCTTTTTTAAAGTTAGTAATTATAATTAGTGCTATTTAGTGAATTGAGGGTGGTCTCTGTGTTTACACTTCACAATCATAAGTAAAAAGCTCACTTAACGAGAAAAACTACGGAAGTGCCGAGGGGAGGGTGTCATCAGCCAGCAAAAAAGGTAATAGCGGTGCGAGTGGCTTTAACGCTTATAGTTATGGAAGAAGGCTTCTATTTCTACTACGAACAACATTATATATATGATTTTTAAACTCCACGGGCAGGGTGAAAAAATAAAAACAAAGTCAGGGGCTACCAGGAAATGTTCAAACACCTTCAAATAATCTGTTATACGTTCAAATCCAATACTGTAAATAGTCTGTTCGATATTTGTTCTTGTAAACATAAATAATGATCTAGTCTAAGTGAATCTGATTCGGAAATTGAGCTCCAGTTCTGCTAGAAATGCTTCTGCGGTCACATGCTCTGGAAAACAAAGAGAAGTTCTGTGGTAGTTCATGTTTTACTGAAAAAGAAGTAACTTTTTTCTTACCTGTTTTAAGCATGATTTTGTCATAATCATTTTCTTTACTTGATTTTTGAAACGTTGAGTCAATTTCCGAATCAGATTCATTTAGAGTATGATGACTCTCACTTGTTATCTCTACATTTGTTGGAGTCTTACATTTATTACTGGTTGCAAAGATTTTTAATCTCCTCTCATTTTTTTTCGAGTTTCTTGTTTCTTTTTTTATCACTACTTCCAATAGTCATAAGTATAAGACTACGTTGGAAGTTTAAAAACTCAGGCTCTATTGGCGGAACCTGTTATGCAGATGAACAGAGGCAGTTGCTAAGATCACATTTAAAAGAACAAATATCGAATACACTATTTACAATATTGGATTTGAACTTATGTACAGATTCTTTGAAGGTGTTTTGAATGTTCACCTTGCTTGTGGACTTTAAAAATAAAATATATAATGTTGTTCGTAGTACAAGCTGGAACAAGAATTCTTCCATAACTTTCAAGCTTTAAAGCCACTCGTATAGCTGCTAGCTGATGACACCTCTCTGATTTCAGCTGATTTCGAACGCACTCAAAATACTTTAAAACATATAATTTATTTGGCAGTGCACTGAAATCACATATCTTTGAGTTGCTCGATAATCGGCACTTAGTTTTTCGCGGTAAGTGAGTTTTTTTACTCATGATTGTAAAGTGTAAACACAGAAACCACACTCAAATCACTAAATACCACTAATTATAATTACTAACTTTAAAAAAAGGACAGTAATAAGCGGCGTTAACACACAAGAAACACTTACGACAACTACAGCTAGTGCTAGTAATAGTTCTCGTCACCTGCGTGGCGCGGCAGTGCGGCGCCTAATCCCCGCCTACGCCTCACCTATGCATTATTGACAGTGCGTTATATTTTCTTTCAGATCATATTAAAGATGTCTATATCACTTGGAAAAAACAATTATTGTTAGATTCTGTTAGATTTGTCGTTCCCAGCACCATTGGCACTAACTTACACGTACTACGCAAATAAGCTAAATTTGCTAAAATTACTCAATTTTAGGCCAAGTGCGGAGACCTAAATGTTTTATTAGAGTAACATATTTTTTTATACTTTCATTTCACACTCTATTGATAAAATTTTTCAACTTGAAAAATAAAATCACTTTATCCTTCATTACAAAAGAAAATATGGAAAAATTCAATTTTTTGAAGAAAATTATAAACTTTAGGCCTATTGCGAGAGACCTAATTTTTTTTCAATTGGAACAAATTTTTTTTGTGGTGTATGTGGGTTCATACATACAACTTTTTGTCAACTTGGAATATTGAATTTCCAAAAAAAGTTTTTTTCTATACACCCCACTGTGTAGACATCTGCGTAGGCTCTCTGTAGCATCGTTTCCGAAGTTAATGAATTCTTGGTTTCATAAGAAATTTGAATTTAAGATTTGAATTTTAACGTACCAACAACGAGCGAACCTGAATTAAATCGTATTTTGGTATAACATAAATATGATACTTATAGCACCATTACAATTAATTCCATATTCCCTACCAATTTTTATTTCTAGTGGGTAGATTCTCCCATCAGTATAAATATATAGTAGGTACCTTTGGAATATGATACTCGTCCGAATTTAGCCATCACTTCGGTCGGAGATGAAGCTTCGGATTGAAGAGCAAGAGCATTTTCTAGAGCGTCAGTTATCAGTATTGGTTGAACTATATCTGTGACATATTGCTTGTCTAATTGCCACTCTGGGAGGACCTGCAAAATAGAAAAAAAAACCTGTAACTTTGGCGCAACTTTTTTCATTAAAGCAGTGAAGATTTTGATGACTATTTCATTAAGCAGAATTTTATTAACGCTTTCATTTTTGTCTCAAAAAAATTACCTCCATTAGTTAAAAATGTGTTCGTCGAAAAAACTTGACTCTATGACCAATAATTATTTTTTACGAATTAAAAAATATATATGCAATTTCGGTAATTTGCATCTTCCAAACGGTTTTATTATAATTGTGTGCTCATAAAACAATGTGTCATGATAATAATTAATAGATGAACGACATAAAATAAGTCAAGATTGTCTCTTTTGACATATTAATAATAAAGATCATGTTTATTTGCAATCAGAATGTATACAAATTATCAGTTGTAATTAATGTAGTCAATATTGGATCAAATGGATCCGAAAGCAATTTAAAAAAGATCGAAATTCAGCCCCAAGTGATATAATTTTTTCATTTATTTAGCTATTTCAACTAATTCTCATTAAACATTAATGTAGAGTCATAAAAAAAAATTCAAATGTCAATTTGAAAAATGTTAAAAATCGAAAAATTGGCCTTTTCCTTCATTTTCAAAACCACGGGACCCGGCTAGATATTAACCGATTTGGCTAAAAATCTACCCGAATTAGTTTTAGATAGAAATTAGAAACTACCCCATCTGCAAATTCAAATTGTCGTGTTTTTCGGCCCACGCTAATGATCATGGTCTATTTGAAATGTAAATAGCATCTATATGCGCAGTGAACTGTATTAATATAAGTTAAACAATTAATCTTGGAAAATCGAATAAAATTTGAATTTTTGGTTGCTATACAGTACCTAGAGGTCAAAAATATCTAAAATTTCGGAAAAATCTCATAATATATAGTGATAATTTTTCTTTGTGGGTTATTATTGTAGTAAGAGGTATTATCATCAGTTTCTATAAGGTCCGGACAGTTGCTCTTACCTTCAAGGCGTGAAAAGCAAATTTAGATATTCGATATTTGGAAAAGTATTACTGATTTATTTTTGAAACGCAGGATATTTTTGAGATCGCTGGTTACGAACTTGGAGTGAAAATTAAAAAATTGAAACTATTGGCTCCAATATGGGGATTAAATTTTTTTATAGCAAGTGTTTTCAACGGAAAAAAAATTTGAGCATCTAGGTGATGCCGTATATTAACTAATTACAGTATTTTTAAAAAAGAAAATAATTTCTAGACAATTTCAATAAAAAAAAACGAGATTTTGTTTAAAAAAATGTGAAAACGTATATTGTTTCGGCCACAACTTATTTATTTTTTATGATGCAGAAACAAACAAAAAATCATTTTAAGTATTGATTAATTATTATCTTCAATTTTCTTCCTTAGAATTTGTGATGGAAGTGTCACAGTTTCTAAGATATTTAACATTTAAATTAAATACTTCATCCCATAGGTCACAGTTTCTAAGATATTTAACATTTAAATTAAATACTTCATCCCATAAACGTTCAGATGCCGTCTACAAACTTAAATATCTCCGAAACTATCATTCCTACAAAAATATACAAAAAAGAACAAATTCATTCTCAGTTTATAAACTTTATTTTGGTGTCAACCATTTTCTCGCTAAAACTAATATTTATTGAGATATTTTCAAAAAAATAAAAATGTTACGTTCTTTTGAAACCACTTCATAGTCTAAAATGCGTTTTTTTTAGTAAAGCAAGCGTTGTAAACGGACGAAAAAACTGAAACGTCTAGGTCATATTATATATTAACGAAAAACAGTACATGATAATATATTTTTTTATTACTGGCTACTTACATTACATTAACAAAATGGCGACGTTTATGTTAAAAAAAATATGAAGAACATTTTTTCTCTCATGACTTTTTTGTTTTATATGCTATATAGCCAGAAAAACATTTGAAAGCGTAATTAATAGTCTTTCATTTTGGTTCTTAGCAATTTTAATGTAAGTGTCATAGTTTCTAAGATATTTAACATTTAAACTAAATACTAAGTCTTATAAACGATCAGACGACATCCTTATTCTTCGAGATCTCCGAAACTATTAATTCTACAGATATTATAAAAAAACGAAATTCATCCTCTATTTAGTAGCTTTCTTATTTGTCTCTAGCATGTTTTCGCTCATTATAATTCTTTTCGAGTTATTTGACGAAAATCATTTCGAAATATCTTTTTTTCAAGTTTAAATCCCAATTTTCAAGTCTCTATAACTTAAAGACTGTCAACTTATATGAAAAGTTTTATAGAACCTTTTCTTCTCAAAATATGATTCTTTTCGGCCCCAATTTTTTTGTTTTTCTTCTAGATGCCACCATCTGAAAAGGGGTGGCATGGTGGCATCAACGCACTATTAGCAAACCCCTCACCTTAATACAGAAACTTTTCTTTGATACATTTACTATTAAGTTGCCAAAAATGAACAAAATTTAATTCATATAACATTATTCCGAAGTTAAAACCTCTAGTTAGTGTACTAATATAGAAAGGTGAGTAAACAGTGTATATTCAACATTCCAACACACTAAACGGCACATATCAAATAATTTTTTTCCTAATTTAAAATATAAATTTTTTGTACTAATGGGAATATATTTTATTTTTAACCGACTTCGTAATATTTAAAAAAGGATGTTCGGTTCTCAATTCGACCCCCATGTATGTTTTTTTATGTTTGTATATATAATCATTACTTATAGATTGGCTTTAGGTGCGAGCGTATATGCGTCTTGACTGTGTATGTTTCCTCGATACTCCAGTGAAGCAACGTGCAGCGCGGTTAGTACTTGGATGGGTGAAATCCATCTAGCGGCTTGTATATCAGTATATACGCAGAAGCTATATAATTTCAAGACGAATATTACGTAGTAGATATACCATCCTTCGGAGAGGATGTAAAGCATGTGGTCCATCTAGCGGCCGGGTTAGCTCAGGCGCCCGCTAGGCCTCCTACACACAGTCTAGGACCGATAACATGTAGCCAGTCGCGCATGCGCGCTCTAGGCCCAAACATAATAAGGTACCGCACAGCGCGGAGAACATCAGTCCAGTTCGAGAACCTGAAGATGGCAGATAGGATTCTGCCGAAACGTCGTTTAGACAACAATCAACTACGTGTGAAAACACCCGGAAGTACACCAACACTTCATATATATATATATACAGGGTGCGCCACTTAAAACTCCACAGGATTGTAACTTTCTTATTTTTTAAGCGACGACCATGTTGGGCACATCAAATTGTAGATATTTTTAAGGTATTTAAACATGTGTCGGAATGATTTAAAAAAATTTTTTTGAAAAAATTGTTAAGAAAGAAAACTTAATTTCCTTGAATGCTTTTTTTACCTCGCCCTGTACATGACTGCGTTATTGTTTTCTTATAAAGGTTTTAATTAGCTTCAATTTATGTTATTGCATCATATTCGAAATTCTTTTGGTTTTAGAGAAAGAAATTAAAAACATTCTTTCCGATTAGAAACTGATTTTTTTTAAAATAACTTTGAAAAGAATGTAAATAATAATGTTACGCTTTATTTGTAAAAGAAATATCACAAACAATATTCAACGTAAAAAACAGCAACAAGAAACAAAAGAAATAAATATTTTTAAAAACAAACTTATATTAAAATGTACTTAATAGGATATTGCAAAATTTTTATTTTTAAAATTTTTTATTTTAATAACATAAATTCAACATAATTGAAACCTTTATAAGAAAACATTAACACAGTTCATGTACAGGGTGAGGTAAAAAAATATTCAAAGGTATTAAGTTTCCTTTCTTATCGATTTTTCAAATTTTTTTTTAAGTCACTCTGTATGCATGTTTAAAGGCTTTAAAAATGTCTACAATTTAATGTGCCCAACATGGTCATCGCTTCAAAAATAAAAAAAGTTACCAGTCTGGGGAGTTTTAAGTGGCGCACCCTATACATCTAAATATATAAGCTACGTCTAGTATAAGGTGAGCAAAAATTGGAAACCAGATTTTTTTAGTCGAGGATTTGGTGAAGTCGCTACACTAGTGATAATTTAATTTCATTAAATTTAATTTTGTGATAAAAAATTCCATCGGAATTGCATTATTTTACTGTGAAGAAGCTAAATAAATGAGCCACTAGAAAGGGAGAAAAAAAAAAGAAAATGAATTGGCTTCAAAAAAGGTAGCTTAAAATTTTGAATGAAATTTCACCGTCGTCGCCCAGTTACTTGAACCTTATTAATATCAATCTTTAGTATAGGAAACGACATCTACAAAGTCTTCTGTGATCCCTCAGCAACACAGGACATGGTAGCTGATGCAGAAGAGCAGCTTTTTTTGGCATTGTACCAGGCCCCACAAGGAGCAGACCTGAACCGGGTACGACACCAGCCTTTGTTAAAACCTCGACAAAGCCAAAGCCTGATTTTGCGGCACTTCCACCCACCAAAGGGGCTGCTCGCCAACACTCCCTTAGAGTTCATTTGCAGGTTTGTATCAATATATGCTTGTTTACATTAACTTATGTTTTGTATTGTGCTTAGACAAGATTGTGTCACATTTTTTTAAACTACAAAGGGCGAATTATTGTTTGCGCAATGGTTATATAGAGACCAGCAGCAGGAGCCAACTGCTTGGGGAAGGATCAGGGGGTCGAATGGCTTTCTTACTCCCGTCACAAGCACGGACCCAGATGCGCTAGAATCGTCCTAAATAACATATTTTGCGAGTGCACAACTGGTTGCGGGGGCTGTTGCGGGTGCCGCAAAGCAGGCATACTCTGCTCGCTTGTGTGCAGCAGTTGCCGCGCTTCGTGTACCAACGGCCCTCCAATCGTCAGCATCAACGGCGACGACGATGATGATCTTGACGATGAACTCGACCAATTACTTAATATGGCCTTGTAAATACTTGTAATATTATAAAATTTCCTACTTGTTAAGCATTACCTCCCATAATACACAGTTTTTCCAGCTATTCGCATTTTCAAACTCACGTACACCCTTAACCACTGCCCCTAGGGAAAAAATGAATAGGATCTTTTTTGTAGACAATTTAATTTACTTTTATTTTGTATAGGATGACCTTTTCGCGATAATAATGAAAAACCTACAAACCGACCCTTTCCACCCCCCCCCCCCTTCCGCCTAACGCATGAGGCCCGCGGCTGGGGACTTTTGGCATGTTACTCCGTCAGCCCTACAACTTAAAATAATAATCTGTTGAGCACTATTTATTTCCGAATTAATATCTTCGTTCCCTGGCCTATGAGGTCGTTGTAAAAATAAACAAATAAATTTTTTTACTAACTTCAGTATCAATATAATCAAGGTAACTAACTGGGAGACGGACGGAGAAATTATATTTCCAAATTTTTAGCTACCTCTTTTGAAGGCGATTCAATTGCTTGTTGATTTTTTTTAACCATACCGTTACTTACATCGTGTGTAGCAAAATATTCGAAATAAGTAGCATAGCCTTCATTTAAAAATGTTTCAGACCACCAATTACACGTCACTAAGTTACCAAACCAGAAATGGGCAAATTCGTGTGAGACGATGGTTGCTATTTGTTGTCTATAGCGATTGGAAGATTCGAGAGGATCCCATAATAGATATATTTCCCTGAAAAAAGAAAAAATTACTTATAAAAATATGAAGCGGTTTTGTAACTTTACTTGGACAATTATTTTACTCTTCCTGGAAAATTAACCGGCACACAAAAAAAAATCAGAACTGATTTGGATTCAGCGCACCAAAATACATATAAAATGATATTTTTCGCCACCAGTTTTTGTATGTGACGGTGCACAAAAAAACAAAAATAATGTCTGATCTGATCACCCGACATATCACTTTATATGTATTTGGTGTGCTGAATCCAAATCTGTTGATAAAAAAGCTCTAAATCATCAAGATTTTTTCCTACTGTCGATTAATTACTCAAATAATGAAATATTTTTAATAAATTTATATTTTTAATAAATGATAAATAGAGGTTTCGAAGAAAACGAAATTTTGTATGCACAGTTTTTAGATTTAAGCAAATCATTTGACTGCGTCACTCATGACATATTGATAAAAAAGTTAGGTTTTTATAAATGTTCTATTGGCAGCCAGAGGTTACTATCATCGTATCTTCAAGAGAGGTTTCAGTTTGTTAATTGTGATAATGTGAATTCGAAGCCCATAAAAGTTAAATTTGGAGTCCCCCAGGGTTCGGTATTAGGCCCAACTCTGTTTCTTATCTTCGTTAATGACTTGCCATATAACACTGTCACAACAAAATCAGTCCTATTTGCGGATGACATCACATTAATATCATACATAATAATAGAGATATTAACAAATTGCTTACAAGTGTACACGATACTCAATCTACTGTTCAAGACTGGTTCTTGTCAAATAATTTAATGCTTATGCGAACAAAACAGAATCGATGATTTTTAGTCTAAGACAGCATACTTTAGATAAAATGATAATCACCGACTGTGTCAAATTTCTAGGCATCCATCTGGATAGTAAATTAACATGGGAAATACTACACGTTATTTGTGGCAAAATGTCCAAAAATATTTATTTACAACGTAATTTTGCGAATTGTGTATCTCAGACAACTTTATTAACTGCGTATTTTGGCTTAATTCACTCTGTACTTATCAATGCAATTTTGGTATGGGGTCACTCATTACATGCTGCAACTGCTTTTGCTATACAAAGAAAAGCAGTAAAGGTAATCGCAGGTTTGAGTTACAGAGAGGACTGCAGGGACTCCTTTAAAAAACTGAAGATACCAACATTGTATAGTATCTACATTTTGCAATGCCTCCTATACATTAAAGAACATGAGTTAAAATATGTATCTCGTGCTCGGCTACATTCGTATACTACCCGAAGTAACGGGAACATACATTTTGACTTTTTACGTTTATCAAAACACGCAATGGCACAGCATATTTTGCGATAAAGTTTTTTAACGCTCTACCATGTAATGTAAAGGAACTGGATTATAAACCTTTAAAACTGTTGTAAAATCATTTTTAATTGACAATTCTTTCTTCTCATTAAACGAATTTTTTAATGCTGATTTTTCAACTATATCGATTTATGTAACTAACGTATAATATATATTTGTTTGTTTGCTTGTTGTAAACTCAAATTCAAATTATATTTGTTTGTTATATTTTTTTAGATTATATATATATATCACAAATATATTTAAATTTGTTTATGGCTATATAGGTATATTATGTATATTTACAATGTACACGTATACTACTTTGGCATCCTGTATGCCTATATTAATTAATATATATTTTTTTAATCTTGTGTTAACGACTTATGTAAATATGTCCTTGTATAATGCATCAATACATACTTACTTACTTATTAATAAATTGACAGTGTAGGAAAGAATTTTGACGACTTAGAGCTTCTTTATCACAGATTTGGATTCAGCGCACCAAAATACATTATAAAACTAGTGGAAGCACACATTTTGAATTTGTTATTTTTTACTTTTTTGTAATTACAAACCTACAATACTACTCAGCTACGATTTTCTGTCTACAGAACAAAAACTATTAAAACTTATGAGAATTGAGTATTTTTTCAAAGAATTTGTAGAAGATCTCGATGAACTTTTAAATAAAAAAAACGTCAATTTCTAATCCATAAACATTTTAGTATTAGGTTTTAGCAACACAATGCAAAAAGTTTTATTAAAGTTGATTCATAGGAACTGGGTTCCTAGGTATAAATCTAATGGCACTCCACTAAATGAGGTATTATAAATTCCACAAAAGAAAATTAATTACTTTAAAAAAAATCGGAATTAAATTAGCATGTAGACATTAATAAGGAAGTAGATGTTAACCAAAGTTATGCCTACAAAAGTAGAAAAATTAAAAATTCATTCTCAATACTATGATAAGGCAAACTTTATTAAATATATAGCCTAATTTTTATATGCAGCATACCTGTATGTGACAAGACCCCAATTTTCCATGGCACCAGCAGCAAAATCTGGAATAGCTACCTGATCCAGCTTTTCTTTAGACTCACTGTATTCAAACAGTGTGTATTTGTTCAAACTGTCCAGTAGTTTAGGACCAATTTCCACTGCCCAATCTCTTGTATCGCTAGCTTCCTCTCTCGAACAAATTCGATACGGCACAGTACCAATAGATAAGCCTTCAGTACAGGTAAAATTGGAAATGATAAAAGCAATCAAGTAGGTGGACATTACGGATGTTCTTTCAAATTCTATGGTTTCCGAAACACTAAAATATAAAAAAAAATGTGAATTGAAGTAAGGTATAAAGCATAAAAGTGAAGAGACCATTGTCAGGTATAAATTCGGTTTTTAAATTTATTAGGTAGGTATCTAAATACTACATTTTTAGTAGTCTAATGAGTGTTAGCAATTTTAGCTTACAACAGAGTACGGCGAAGTGGAATCGAACTTCACCTTGAAATAGTCTTTCATTATAAATTATCCCCATGAAAAGTAGCGGTAACTACAATTAAAGGATGCTCCCAAGGAGGCATTCTCTCACCACAGCCGACTAATAAAACTAAGAGTCTAAATCACCTAGTTTAAATTATCGAAAAAGGTCTTACTATATCAGTTTTTTGTTGGAATTTGTTGGAAACATTACTAGGAGTGTAGCAAAAAAATATTAAAAAGATATATAGAGAATATATAAAGCAGAGTGTAACAATGTTGAAACTTATCGGAAACATTACAAATAGTGTAGCAAAAAAACATTGTTACGTTCTGTTTTACATATAGAAAATTTATAGTGTAACAACTTCCTGCAAAAAAATTGCCCTGGTATGACAATTCTCTACAAATTTTTGTTTGACTTCACTATCATTGTTATAGTTGGTGGTGGTCGTTAATCTTTTTATAAAACTCACTCTCACACAATTATGGATTGGGTGTCCAAGGATACCTAGTATTTACAGTAAGGGGCAAAAATGATGGGAGAATGTTAAGCCTAATGCACATTATTCTCTATTTTATTAAAAATTGGTTATTGGAGGAAGGCCCAAGAAAAACAGTCACTGTACCACTTATTGCAAGAAGAATGCTCTCATTATTATCTCCAATGCGGAATCGTATGTAAATCGACTTCAGCAATGGGTTTAAATATCTATACTGAATCTGTGAGAAGATGATAGTGATTATCTGAACTATCAGTGGTATCAAGCGGTGCATATAACGGAGCGACGTTGACTTGATAATCCTTTAGTATAGGTGTAATCCTGGATCATATCCTCACCTGACAGACCGTAGGCTTTTTGGTACAACTTGGGGACCAAAACCGACAATTATCTACTGGGCATATTTGACGATTGTTAGACCATTGTCATCTATGCATCATCGATATAAGAGGATAAAAACAAAAGAAAGAAGTGTAACAGTTAGACAACTTTGGAATCACATGCGCAATACGTTCTGTGCTTTAGCTGCAATAGAAGCGCTACACAGTGGGCTATTTGAAGCATTTAGGAGGACAAAAATTTCTAAATGAGTTCAAAACAATTGTCAGAAAACCGGAACAATAGTGAAAAAATTTAGGCACTAGGGGATGGGGTTGAAAAATAATTTCCGAAATTGTGTAAGTATTTTACCTATCAATATATAAAAAAATAGTGGAAAAATTATAAACACTAAATGGAGAGTGAGGCACTGTTAACGGCATACAGGCTGAAAACAAACGGACATTGGACCATTCCAAGAATAGGATACCATACCGAAATATTCCAACAGATACGAAAAACTCGACTACTGGATATGTAGTCAGATAGAATCAGCACAAGCCACAACTTCACAAAGACCTTCAAGGTATACATACCTAATAGGGAAGAGGAAGGAACGAGGCAACTGCAAATGATACCATATGGTATACTGACGAATCAAAAACGTCAAGAAATACTGGAGCAGGTGTTACGGGGGACCAACCAGGGACAGATATTAGTCTGAACCTGGGCAGCATCACAACTGTGTTCCAAGCAGAGGTCACAGCTATAGAAATCTATGCACAGCTCTTAAAGCTCTGAATGCACTAGAGATACGTTCCAAAACGGTAAAGGATTGCCTTGAATCCCTGTCGAAACTGGCGGAACATAACAGTATACAACTGGAGTGGGCGCGAAGACACCAGGGCAATGAAGGCAACGAAAAAGCAGATAAGCTGGCCAAACAAGGCGCAAAAACAGCCCTGATGGGACCCGAGCCATCCTGCGGGATATCTTACAATACCGCAAGAGAAATGGTAAAGGAACTATTAAGTCAAAAACATTACTTGTATTGGACCGAGGCGCTGGGGATGAGACAGTCGCGTATGTTCATCACTGGCAGGCCATCCAAGACAAAGACTAACGAATTGCTAAAGCTGAGCAGAAAACAGCTGAGATGTGCAATGGGAATCTTAAAAGGACACTGCACACTGAATAGACACCTAACCAATATAGGTGTGAAGGATAATCCAGAATGCAGGTTGCGTGGTGAGGAGGAGGAAACTCCTCACCATATACTATGTGAATGCCCAGCCTTGGTGGCTGAGTGGTTTTCATACTTCGGGAGACCAACCGTGACCTCGGAAGAAATAGCCAGAGCACCCATTGACCGTATACTCTCCTTTTGGAGAGGAACGGGATTATGGGATAACAAGACTGTAAGGTACAATAAGCTTAAGCGTCAGTATGGCGGGGCCTCTGCCACCGCAACCCATAAGGAAGAAAAAGGGAGTTGAAAAATAAACAATGTTTCAAACTTCTGAAACTTTGTGAATTTGATAATATTAAATCCGAAAATACTGCAAAAATATTTTAAAAAATTTAAGCATTAAGGAGGTGGATTTGAGTGGGTTGAAATATGAATATATTTAAAATGTAGATATAATAGTACTATACCTGTGGCTGTAGTAGAAAATAGTAAAATAAATATAAGCATTTTAGTGGTGGTTTCTGAGGTAGAGAGCTGTTGATCAAATATACAAGATGTTCAAAGAAAATGAAAACTATTAAATTTGCGAAAGTAAACTTGTTGGCGCTTTTCACGTAAGTTCCGGAGCCCATGGCCATAGGAAAATCGGATACCAATAAAATTCAACTGCCAAGCAATGCAGTAGTGATAACAAAAATAAACATTGTAGATTTGTAAAATGTCCATAACATAATCAGATAAATTGTTTGTTGTTACCACTTCGTCGCGTAATAAAACGTATACGAATGAAATGCGAATAGAAAAAGTTGCTTGAAAGTATTCAAGTTATTTCCAATTTTATTAAGAAATTAATTAAATTATAATGTCGAACGTTAAGGTTGGGTAGTCATAAAACTCGCACTAAATTAATTATATGACCCACTGTACGTCGTTTAACCTACCTTTTTAGATATTTACATACAGAAGGGCATGGCTCTCACCGCTTACAGACTGCAATTTAGTAGAAATTTATACCACGAAATCTGGCTGATCACTTGACTGTTCTAAATGAAATTTAGTTAGAATCAGTGACCAAACCCACAGACTTCAGTCAGATTCAACTTTGAACGAACTATTGAGGTGTTCTGTTCTAATTGTCAGATATTGAGCTCTGCAAGATAACAACTGGAGAGCGAAAGCTCTGTCTCTCATCTGCTACACTGATGGATTTAAGATGAACGAGATGGAAGGTGGCGGCGTACGTGACCCAAAATGCCGAAAGCCTTTGGTCATACTCCCATCATTTTTCAGATGGAAATTTCTACACTCGAAATGCATTCAAAAGGAGACACAAGAGGCAAGAACCTATACCCTTCCAAACAACTACTCAGTGCCAACTCATTTAGTTTCAAGTTTAAAACCGCCTGGGGATATCAAAGAGCAAATAAACTAGCTAGGAAAAACCTTGATGGGGGTACAAAGACTTGAAAGAGTAGAAAGGAATGATCTTACATATGCCCTTTCTTGACAAGGTGCTAAAGTATCATTCATCAGAAAGAAACCATTTTATGAGATAGCAACACAACGTAGAGATAACAAATGGGAGCAAGAACATATATTTTTTTTACTAGAGTCTAACTCAAGGTTAAAGAAAAGCGAACAATTATGTAAACTATGGAAGGAAAAAAAGCTACGGAATTAACATGTCACTCCCCACTGAGATACTGTCAAACCCAATTCTCCATTTATTTTATTAATATAATATAATGAAAATAGAAACAATTTATAACTAACTTGCCTATTTTAAACAATTAAAATTCTTATTTTGGTTCAATACCATTTAAATACATGTGTATATTTACAAACAGGCTGGTGGAGGTGCCTTATGAGGAAAATCATGTTGTCAAACAAAATCAACATTGACCTTACTAAAAGCGGACGCAGCATTTATGCGAAGTATTTAAACTATAAAATAAGTAAGGATAGAGCCAATATCGTTGCCCTTCCCAATCACGTCCATATTGAATTTTCATGGAGTGAGATGATTTTAAAATGTAATGATGTCCAATGTTTTTGTTACGCTTTGGTTCTTGAGAATCCGAGAGTAACTGATATTAGTATTTCTAATTTTCGCGTTAGAGTTCTTGCAATTTTTTACTGAACAACCTGGCGACTTATTTTATTACACTTCGTAAACATAAACAAGCGACAGACATATTCAATACGGTAGGGGAGGCGCTGTTGAGGAACTCTTACAACATGGCGTAAGTGTTAATGCCTCTAAAATAGTTTATCCAAACATCAAAAAACTTGAATAATATTACTAGGATACCAAAGGGGATGTAAGTACGGAAGTGTCCACGCGGGATGGAAAAGGCGTTGCCCGTTGGAAGTGTCTCCAAGAGCGCCGCTGCGTCATGTGTTTGTATGTGTGTGTGTGTGTAGATATTTGTAACTTGTATTGTTATTGTTTTATTCATTATTTTATTAATTAAATATTGTTTTATTAAAATTTATTGGACTTAGTTTGCCGTTTTCAAGTACTCTTAATTTTTTAGGAGATCTAAGGAGATCCTAGGATTCTATTAAGTTCTACGATTGGGTGGGTATATGTATTGTAGATCAGACTGGATTAACAAAAGATCTTCTTAAGTCGAGTGAAGATCTAGATCTCCTAAACTATAAAGGATCAATGAGCTGACCTGGGACGGGTTAACAAACATTTACGAACATTGGAAAAACTGTGGGTTATAACATTTCGAAATATATCCTTTTAATATTATATTTAGGTACATGCTGTTCAAATAGTTTTACTCCTTTACAATTATATTTTGCGCTCGATCATGTTTAAAGAATTTGATGGTCAACTCCTAGGTACCATCTTCATATCGTAGTAGTACATTTATTATACTTCTTAATGCTTTTATTCGCAGTTTAACCAATCATTAGTGCTTAAAGCATTTCAATCATAGGTTATATGCATATTTAAAATGAAAACTTACTCGTCACTGGTGTATATAGACCCCCGCGTGTTGGACAAAGCATTTAATCCATGAGGGTAGGTGATGTATATATCAAACGTAGCCTTGAAGAAAGGTTCATCGAAACAGGGGAAGGCTCTTCTTGCACTTGTGGGTTGGAACTGTGTTGTTGCTAAGTATGTTGTAGCACCTGTCCCGTCCACGTAGTTACTCTTATAGAAGCCGGTCATTTCAGTAGTACTGAGTTGGCCAGTGAAGTCTATGATGAGCGAGTAATAAAAGTTGGCTGTTATTTCTGAAAAAAATATGTGTATATATCCTTAACCTAGGAATTTAGGAAATTGAGGAAAAAGTTATTTCAAGGCAGAATATTTCTGTTGAACTTAAACCTACTGCTAATCGCCTCCTGAGAGTACTACGTCCCAATAATGAATGTGGGAGTGAAACAATTTTATAAATATTTCAAAAACCATCATGATTATTTCACCAAACAGTATGTTGTATTTTTTACTTCCACATCCAGTGAAAGTGTAGTGACGCAAAAAAAAAATGAACATTTTTATTGTTGAAATAGGCTTAGAATATCATGAAATGTAAAAATTTCAAGTTTGAGCAAAAGAACAGTTTTTGTCTGTCGTTGTGTTGGTCTGTCTGTCTGTAACTTTTTTTGAACGCAATATTACTCTGTTTAAGATATTGACTTCAAATTTGGTACACATATGTATTTTAACGAGATCTGGAACAAGATTATATTTTGATCTCATTTCTCTGAAGGGTTGGGGGTAAATTGAGGTAAACGGGGGATAAATAAGTAAATAAAGCAAGTAAGAGTCTATTCTGCCCCCATAAGAAAGAACCTCGTATGTGGCGTTTTTGGTTATTTTGAGATTTTAGTTTCAACAAACTCAGCGGACAAAAATACATCAATTACATCGAAAAAAACCTTGTAAAATAGACCCCGAACATTATTTTCTAACATTTTGTCGACCTCGTATCTGGAGCGAATTTATCATGTTACTACACATGAACACCGTATCTATTCATTATATAGACAAAACATGGCATATTTCTGTGATATGCCATGTTTATTTTAGGAATATTAAGATAAGAATGCTAAGCAAAAACACGGTACTACTATTACTCTAATGTTTATCCACAAATATCTACATTCTATGTTTTTTTTAACGCTTCCCCCTTATGGGGGAAGCATTAAATTGTTATTTGGTACATATAAAAGAAGCTAAGGTCTCAAAACATTAGCCATTGCCATTGCCGTCTCCACACATTATTAAACAGGGCGAAAAAAAAAATTAATTTAGTGTCTATCAACATTTTTTTCGTTGTGAGAGACTTGGATAAATTTATCAATATACTTTTCTAACAGAAATTTAATCAAATTATTGAGGTGATTATAAATCTACGGTAAATGCTACATGAAACATATACTTTTTGCTAAAATTGATAAGTTTTATCGCTTTCTAAAAAAATGAATTTAAATGAATTGAGTTGATGTATTTATTACCGATTATTACTAAGTTTGATAAAATGGAAACACTTACATATAAAAATTATTTATAGAGTAAACCGAGGTTTAAACTATACTAACAAATTTCAAAAATTAATAACGAAATCTTTAAAAACAGAAATCCAAGATAAGAAAAAATATAGATCTACTATAGGTGCTTAAAATGAAATCAAATCTCCTCACAATGAGCGTTAAACGAATGCCAGTTGATGCCGAATTTAATCTAACAGAATATTATTAACTAATCCTACCCAAATAGCACTAGAAACTGTCAAAAAGTTGCGCTAGTATTATGTCAGCAAGAATTGTCAGTTATTTAGCTATAACAGCTACCACGGCAAACTTATAATAACTTTTAAAAATAAATATGATGTATTTCTGCTGACATCATTGTTATAAAATATTATTTTAGATATTCAGCAAATAACTTTCAAAGAAATCACTCGTTCCTTTCATGTATCATTGATCCAAATCTGACAAAGCTAGAATATCAACAAGGAGTCCCCTTACGAACTGACTTGTGAATTTCTTTATACATTTACTATATCTATTCAATGTGAAAAAAAAAGAAAATAACCATTCTTTCTATATATTGAAGATCTAAGTCTGATTATGCCAATATATTATAAGAAATCCACCCTTACGAGGAAATCTTTCAAGCTACCTACCTAGAGAATACTCCATTGGTTGAAATATTTTATTTATCAAGACATGTGAGTGAAATTTTATACCTATATTTCATTGTGGTTTTGGCTTTGAAATGTAACAAATGGTTGTTTGTGATGGAGTATCATCTAGGTAGGGCTAGAGATGTTTGAAATATTTCCTCGTAAGTGTGGATTTCTTATAATATATTGACATGATCAGATTTAGATCTTCAATACATAAAAAGAATGGTTATTTCCTTGTTTTTTCATATTGAATGTTAGATATACTAAATGTATAAAGAAATTGATAAGTCATTTCAAGGGGACTCCTTGTTGATTTTCTAGCTTGGTCAGATTTGGATCAATGGTATATGAAAGGAACGAGTGATTTCTTTGAATGTTATCTGCTGAATACCCAAATAATATCTTATAACTTATAATAACGTTACGACAACGCTGTAACAAACAAAGTGGTACAAATTTTTTTTTGCTTTGACAACGTTGCTACACCCTTTTAGCTACTAGTCCATGCCAAATTTGCAAAAACCCCAAAATTACAAGGGTAGCGACCAAACATTGCTACCTCCCCATTTTCGAGAGGGGCCAGCACGATGGTGATAGTCACGCGGTTCTTACCCTCCTTGAACCTTGAACCTTGAACCTTGAACTCCTAAATGCAAAAAACCACCCCTTTATCCCATTCATCGTTGTCAGGCATGCGAGGACTTGTTGGATCGGTTTTTTTTTGAGGAAACTCAATATGTCCTATAAAATTTAGCAACCAGACATCCTAACGGCCCCCGGGAGTTGAAATCACCCCCTCCCTCAATTCTGAAATGTCCCTAAAAGAGAAGGTTTTAAAAAAGGTATCCCCCGTTTTGAAGGGTGGAGAACAGGATCGTGGCATCACTTTCTCTCTTAGTCCTCAAAAATTACCCTTGCATAACCAAAATCATCGGTTTTTCTTATAGTTCGATCACAAGCGCTCATTGGATTAGGTTTTCTAGGGAGAGAATTTTTTTATTGGGAAGGGGGGGGAGGAGTTTGATAGGAGAGGTTATGCGCATGTAGATATAGTCGTGTATGTGCACAGTCGACGTTTTTATTATATATTTATTTTCACATTGCTGTGATGAGTGACTGTAAAATTCAGCGATATTACATTGAATATTTCCAATAATTTAATTTCGATATGGCGGAAGTTACTTTGCGTCTCGGACATTACGCTCATGCGATCGCTGAAAGTAAACTTCCATTTAATAAACAAGTATTAAGTGTGTTATTTTTTAATCTTAGACAAATGAAGTTAGACTTACATGAAAGTGCAAAGCTTGTAATTAAAGAGGCATTAGTTTTCTGAAAAAAGGCAAGAATGTCAAGAAGGATTAAAAAACTGCATCAGGTTGGAAAAACTTTATTACGAATGGAGAAAACTGAAAAAGTGCTCTAAGCGGACAACCGAAACGCAACGACGGAAAGAGGAACACTATGTGACAAGATTTGATTATTTATTTGATATCGCACATGCAGAAGCGTTGCAATTGATGACCATAGAGGAAGACAAACAGTTTCTGATCCGACAACATGAGAAACGCAGACCACTCTGCCATCCATTTTTTCCAATTTTGAAAAGGTTCCAACAGGAACAGCCTCAAATTAATCAAGGATATTTCAAGTCTGGGTTTGAAGACCCGTATGTCAAAGACAACCTACAAAATTTAGGTGGAATTTCCCATTTTATACAGCGTACTCTCGATGATTCAGAACGTCAACCCCGAGAAGATTATGGGGAGTTTCTGGAATTAGCATTCATAGTGTTGGGAGAAGTTCCTCCGCGAGATATATCCTTTGGTGCTCCAGGAGCGACTCCTGATGGATGGCAAAAGCCATTTATAAAGATTTTTTTGTTTCGGAATGAATTCCATTTAACAGTTTCAGAACGAAAAAAATACTTCAAATATTTTCATTTTTATTATTAAAGTTTACTTCGAGGCTTAGTTCTTAGCACCACTGGCAACTTTAGCTCCATATGTGCTTCAAGTCTGATTATAGAAAACGATTCCCGACTTAAAAAAATAAACTTTGTCCAAGTAATATGTAAGGGATTGACGATTTTTTCAATCAAATACATTATATTCAGTTTTATTTTGTTATTTGTTTGCAAAATGTACCGCAAAGAATGGATAGGAAAATCGATTCTACCTGTAGGAAGAATTCTATTGTCTAAAAGTGGGGCGTTAACGTAATCCGATCGAGCTAAAATTTCACACAGAATATTTTTGTATGGAATGGAACCATTCTAAAAAAATGTAGAATATGATTCTCTACTTCGCTTTGGCAAAAAATGTCAGGAAAATGCGTAAAAATTAAGAGAATGCCCAAAAATGTACAAATTCTAGTCTGTAATTATCAAAATTTAAACTTTTTAAGATCCAGAGATTATTGTTTGAGATTCAAGTGGTTTCTTGTAGTATTTTTTCCGCAGGATACGAGGGTCAACTCTTTTTTTGGGGAAGGCGTTACAAAAAGGCGTAAAAATTAAAAACATGCTTGAAAACTCACAAAATCTAGCCTAGATAATCAGAATTTTAACCTTTTAAGATGAGGAGAATATAACTAGAGATCGAGGTGGTTTTTCATAGTATTTTTTCTTTGGAATATAATGGTTTACTCTGTTTTGCGTTAAAGTGCCGGAAAAATGTAGAAAAATCAAGAAAATCTCCGATGACTCACTATATCTGTTCTGCGTCATTCCTAAATGAAATATATTCGGAATCAACGTTAATAACTTGAGATTATAATGGTTTCTCGTACTTATTAAGTGAAGAGAGAAGGTAAACACAGCTATGCGGGAAAACCGGGAAAATTCGAGAAAATTAAAAAAATGCATACATGGAGTTAAGTATACAGTTTTATGTAAAAAATACTGCGAGAAAACACCGTGATTTCTAGTCAAATACGCTTGATCTTAATAGATTTTGCTTATGAATATTCTGTAAAAAAAATTCCAAAATATTAGACATTTTCCTGATTTTTTCACACTTTTCCACAAAGTACACCATCGTGTACCACAGGAAATATACTACAAGAAACCACCTTGAACTCAAGTTTAATACTTTAGATCTTAATAGGACTCATTTATGTATATTGCAAACTAGACTTTGGGAGTTTTTATTCATTTTCTTGATTTAACAGGACTTTCCAGGGATTTTTCCATAACGCTGAGTGAACCTCCTCCTTTTACTGGATAAATATCACGAAATAAAACCACTATAACCTCAAGTTAATAATGTTGGTTTTGAATATGTTTCACTTGGAAATAGCGCAGATTAGATTTTGTGAGTTTTCAAAAATGTCCTTAATTTTTTCGCATTTACTTAGTATTTTCCTAAAAAATAGAGTAGACCCTCGTATCCTATGGGAAAAATACTACAGAAAACCACCTAAATTTCGCGCAATAAGCTCTGAATCTTAATAATTTTAAATTTTGAATATCACAGACTCCAATTTGTGAATTTTTGAGCACTCTCTTAATTTTTCCCCATTTTCCCAAAATTTTTCAGCAAAGTGAAGTAGAGCATCATATTCTGTAACACCCTGTACCTAGGTCATGTATTTGAAAATTAGTTTCCTAAATTTCAAGTAGGATTTACATATTTTGGAGTTTTCAAGCAATGCAAATTAAAATTAGATATATCAAGATAACAATTAAATCAATTTCATGCATAATTTACTTAAATACAGAAATATTATTTTCTATATAATATTGTGTACAGTTTTAACAGGGTTTATTTCGACGCAAAAGTTGAGGTTCTCACAAACGTATCAGCTAAAAGAATGTGTTACATAAACAGAAAGATCATCAAATTTCGAAATTTCTTATTAATGGGTAATTTAGATAACCGAAGGGTTGGCCGAGCGTTAGATGCATACGTGACAAATATTGCGTAGATCGCGAAGCTCGCTTGGTTTACTGTCCTTCTCACCCTTTCAGTTTGAGAATTTTTGTCTCTATTTTAAAATCCTATATAAGCGCGGTTCCGGGGAAACAAATTTGTCTATTATTGACCTGCTTTTCGAGAGTACACTTGCTGTCAGTATTAATTACTCCGGTATCTGCTTTTGTTTGAGTTCAGCCGTGCGGCCACCCCAAAAGATGGTACGTAGTGAGACCATCGTCAGATGGTACGTATTTGCGGGCCGTCACTAGATGGTTGCGTAGTGCGGGCTATCCGTGGATAGTTTCGTAGTTGCGGGTCATCCTATATGATTTCGTATTTATACAGATTTTCTTACGAATCTGTGAAAGCTGAACGACGAGGCAGGGACCGTTGAAATAAAAAGGTTTACTGGCTTTTTCAATCTCCGCACAGAGCGACGAGTGCTTTGAGTAGGTAATTCATTGTCTGTCTGAGTGTAACCCTCTGGGGTTGTTTTTGCGTAGACAGCGAGGTGCCTACAGCGTCACTCGACCGCCCTACGGGAGAAGGTAAACGTTAGTTGACTTCGTTAGCACTGTGTACTTTCAAGTCCGCTCTTAAGATGGGGGACGCACACGACGCCGACGCCACTATGGGAGCTGGGGGAGATTTAACTGGAGACCTCACAGTATATCAAACAATAAGTATAAAAAAAAATATTTAATCATATGCGAGGCGTTGTCATCTTGTTTGGCTATTAATTCTAACATGAAATTAAAACCGTATTTTTATTTTTCTAAATTTTACCAAATTAAAACTAATGACAACATTAATTGCTATTTCTTCTCCTCATTAATATTTACGACTCTATAATCTGCGAAGTCAACTCAAAAGTCATTTGCGTTTAGGTTTTCATTGTGGTACTTTGATAATCGTTTATTTATTTAAAAGTATGCATTTTCAGTAATCAAATTAATTAACTCACGATTGTGATTTGAAACTATTTTAGTAGTCTAATTAATGGAAAGTTTTCTTTGGGTTTTTAAAATGTTATTACAATGATTGTTGTTTTAATACTCCGCTCAGCTATATAAATAATATTTAGTACAGTCGCGAATAGTCTATTGCAGATTTTGTAATTATTAGTCTTCAGCATTTGCATTTAAGGATTCTTAATTGCCATCTCTGCATTTATGCCTCACCAAGTTATCATTTACATATGATAAGATTTGAACACAGCTCTTTGTTATCAGTTTTCGAAGATTTTCGAAAGGCAAGCACAAGATTTTGTTGGTTGTCACTTCATCTATATACGAATAACAACGTTACAACGAAATGGGACCAATTGGTCTCGGCCAAGTGCAATTGTAACTAGCCACAACAACAACACTACGCTTCGAAACGACAGTTGTCGTGGCAATTTGATAGGATTTTGTTGATTGCCTTTTACCATCATATTATGACTGGGAAATTTCCCGAGCTGTGTCAAATTTTACGTATGACAGCGACCATTATAAATACTTCAGGAAAATGACTATCGTTATTGTAAACAATTCATTCTATTGTTTGCATAGCTGACCTGATTATTCTACGTATTAATGTGACAATTGTCCCAACGAATTCTTTCCTTCTTTTGATGTAAACTGTGGCAATTGCCCCAACAATTATGTAATTGAACCAAATTAATATGACAATTGTCTAAAATAAACGTATTAAAACGTTTTCTGTTTTCCTTCAATATTCTACTTTTTCAGGAAAAAGTGAGATTAAATAAAAATATAATTCTTTAGACAAAATAAATCGATTACAAATGCAATTTGTAATTACAGTGAAATCAGTATTAAATAAAGTAGAGTCAAATAAAAAGGTACCAAAGTAAAATCATCTAATGAATGAGTGTTGTCAAAATTAATATCATTAAATTTGATCAGTAAATAGAAACAAGTAATATCAAACTTTATAAAAAGAATCTATGGTTAAACAAAAATACAATCACAACGTAAATTTGGGTCCTAACTTTAAAAATCCAGACGATCACACAAATGGCCAACTTTGTATATATATATATATATATATATATATATATCTGTCTCACTCAAAAGAGAGAGATAAATATACGACTGGGGTAAGGGGTGTTTCAATTCTATGTGAAAGGTTTTAAAAGAAACCACCATAATCTAGAATAAAATATTTTAATAAGTAAGTTTAACTTGTGAATATCGCAGGACTTTGTAAATTCTGAAGCATTTTCTTAACTTTTCCACATTTTCCCGCCATTTTTCCGTAAAACCAAATAATTCATCGTATTCTACAGGAAAAATGGTATAAAAAACCTTGTTCATTTTCCGTTGCCCAGCTTAGGCGAAGATTAGCCACTTTTTAACATCCTCCTTTCATATAAGTTTGCAGAAATATTGCAAATATAGCAGCCATATTGGATACCCATTTTGAATTCTTAACTTTAAAATTCGGTATCAGCTACTCCTAAACTACCTAAAAAAACGTTTTTCTAATTTTTGCTTACATTAGGCTGTATCCTCACGGCGCTATATAACATCATACACCCATTCGATGTGACATATTATGTTATATTTATCGTAAGTAAATATAAACATTCACCAGTTCTTTTAAAGATGTCAAGTGAAAGAAACCTCTTTTGAAGTGAAGAAGAAGAGGATCTACAGTTTCATAGATTTTATTAAATAATGTGCAAATATCATTCGACAAAAAATGTTAAGCTGCGATTGAATATGAATGCTGACTAGCAGTATGTGTTCCACGTATTGTTTCTTCCATGTAGTTCTGCGCCGTGAATATCGGGTCTTACACTACTACCTTAGCCGGGAACGGAGGATAAATATAAATTCACATAATCAATGCGTCTAATAGCTCCTATTGGCGTTTAAACTTGTAGGGGGGTGTAATTTAAAATAACACAGCCCCACAAAAAAAAAAAATCAGACCAGCGAACCAGACCCATGTATCCTTTTCGGTCCATGAATCCGAATCCAAGATCAAGAAAAATCGTACACCCCCAAAATCATTAGCTAGAGCCAAACATCCCTGGAATGGGGTAAAGAGAAGATTAAGCTAAGAGAATAGTTGTTACATCTTAATCAATCAAATTATACAAATTAAGCATACATATAATAGATATGAAACACACCCCCAGGGAGGGGCAAAAACTACCCCATATATAAAAAAATCGATCCAAAACTGCCCCTATAGGATTGAGAACAACCACCTCTAAGTTTAAAGGACACGAGAAAAACAAGAATAAACGTAAAATCCAACAGGATTTCTATTTTCATAAATGCTATGATTGGCTGAAATTGCGTAGTACTCTAAAATAGAACTAAAAACTTACGTATCATCAACGTCTTACAGTGTCAACCCTCAGAGGGTGTGTAAGATTTAACTCTAAAAGGTTACAGTGAATTCTATAACAATTCGAAACACCTGCGTCGTGTGGAAGTGAGAAGAAACTAGACTATGTTCGACGCTGTGCTTGGAAACCATCCCCACGGGGTTGCGAGATGACACCCCCATATCCGTAGGATGCTGGAGAAACAGAGAGAAACTAACCGGATTTACATTTTTATGGATGCTATGATTGGCAAAAATCGTGTTGTACATTTAGAGTTTGAAACTCATGTCCTATCAATGTTATTAAGTAACACTACTGTTGGTCTCTTATAAGAGAAATGACTGAAAAACATAAACGACAGTCTGTAAGACGATCATTCGAAACTAAAGTAAAAAGATATTTTAAAAAGAAAGAATTAATTGACTGTCGTTTATGTTTTGAACTTAGTCTAATTTCTTCTCACTCCCACAAAATGCAGACGTTTCGCGTTTTTTCAGAAGTGACTGTAACTTCTTATAGTTGTTTTATTCTTATTTTTTCTGTATCATTTAATATAAGGGTGATTTTTGGCAGCGCTGTTGGGGTAGTTTTCAATAATTGAGCCAAAACTACTGCAGACTCTTCTCACCTTTACAACCTCCGGAATTTCATGCTTTTTCGAGGGTCACTACAGCTTTCTTTAAGTTGAATCTTGAATGGGGGTAGTTTTCACACCCTCTGAGTGTTGACACTGTAGGACGTTGATGGTACGTAAGTTTCTAGTTCTATTTTAGAGTACTACGCAATTTCAGCAAATCGTAGCATCCATGAAAATAGAAATCCTGTTGTATTTGACATTTCTTCTTGTTTTCTCGTGTCCTTTAAACTTAGGGTGGTTGTTCTCAACCCTTTATGAAGATTATGTCGGACCTGATGCAGTTTCTTATCACTTTAACAAAACTTTCGAGCTTTATCAGCAGTCATTGCTGTTTTGGATCGATTTTCTACTATATGAGGGGTAGTTTTCACCCCTCCCTGCTGGTGTGTTTCATATCTATTGTATGTACGCTTAATCTTAATTTATATAATTGATTGATAATTGATTAAGATGTAACAACTATTCTCGTAGCTTAATCTTCTTTTTACCCCGTTCCATGGGTGACTTTTGGCTCTAGCTAATGATTTTTTCTTGACCTCGGATTTGGATCCAGCGATCGAAAGTACATACATGGGTCTGATTCTCTGGTCTGAATTTTTTTTTTGTGGGGCTGTGTAATCTTTACAAATGCTTACCAAATCAACATCACTCAATGAAATGTGCCTCTTGACACTATTGATAGTTCAATTCATCACTATCCTGCTTTTTTGAATAATAGGCGAGTCTGCCTAGGGTAAAAAAGAGATGATTTTACAAATTTTGTATACCATTTGAGTTAACAACGGATTCTTATAGGAAAAATTCCGCTGAACAAGATTTTCTACTGAAAAATTTTCCTAAACCGCGAGCTTCATGGTCAAATAATTGTTTAAACACATTTTTTTTTCATTTTCATTTAATAAAATGAAAACGGTTTGACGGATCCGAAAAAATCTTGATTCAATCGAAAGATATTTTCAATACGCGTCATTTGGCGCCAGGCACAACTCATTTTTTCAACGCGTTCATTTTTTATAGCCAAAATAAATTTCTTAATTAACAAATTGATTACTCCGAAACTAATGAGGATATTGGTTTTTTCAAAAAATATGCCTTTTATACCAAAGAATATACCTTATTTTTTTTTGGCCCGATATCTTCAATAATTTTTGATTGTTTAAACAATTGGCATAATTTGTTAATTAGTAAATAACTTTTTTTTCGAAAGTTTGATCGACTTCAAACCAACTTTAAACGATAAATATTGATATCCGGCAAAACCCCCATAGAAGTCTGGCACGAATGCAACTTTTTGCTTTTGTTTAAAGTTTAAATTAATTTTACAAATTAACAAATGGAATATCTCGGCTCTGGGTAAGCGTATCGAAATGGGGTTTTGCGCATATGAAAGTGCTTGGAAAAAGGAAAATTTTGAGACCAGAAAGAACTTGATCGGATAACCGGAACCGGAAATATAAGTAATATTGCGTTATAGGTTCTAATTTGTTTGTTAACGAATTTCTTTACACGAGGTTTGGTGCAAATGAAAGCTAACAAGTTTTTTCATCAACCACAAAATAGTGAAAATAGTAGTCCAATCAATGAATACCCAAAAGGGGATTGTAGAGAACATTTAGGAGGGGAGAATTTTCCTCTTCAGGGATGTGTTGAGGGTAGTTAGGAGGTAAAAATACTAAAAGTCCCCGCCCCTAGCCCCGCCGCTTCAGGGGTGGGAGGGGGGTGGAAAGATTCCTTTTTTCGATCCTTCGCTTGTAACTCGGAAACGATGCGTCGTACGGAAAAAGGTAATCTATGCAAAATTAAATGTAATTAAATTTCCCACAAGAATGTTTATAATCATTTTCTTCCTTTGTGTTATAGTTTACGAGATATTCGCCAGCGAATATCGATAATTAATAAAAAAAAATCAATTATGTACCTTAAATATTTCTAGCAAAGCGGTTTACCGTGGTCTGCTAATAAACCACAGTCACAAAACAATCTTTATTTTACAACACTGGACGTATTTACTAACGTAATATTTTGTCGGAATTTATACATTTCCTTAAATATACAGTGTGACTCACTTAAAATGAAGATATCCTTATAACTTTTTTTTTTTGTTTCCGATTTGAATCAACTTTTACTCAGGTATAGAACAAATTAGAATCTACTTATGACCAGAAAAACATTCGGCTGCTACAAAGACAAAGCCACCTGCGGTACCAAAATATGAGGAAAAAGATTAAAAATCATATTGATGGGTCCTGACGAATTTCACGTAGCCACCACAAATTTCGGAAACTGAGGATACCCTTTGCCAGATGAGCTTATGTATGAGAAATCCCCCATCAATAACCAAATCAAATTTTGGTGTACCCAGGACAATGGACGAGATTATACTTCAAACATTCAATAGAAAATCATGAATTCGAAAATGGTTTTGAAATTTCGCATGCAGCGAAAAACAATAGATTAAATTAGAATATAATAAGAAAGGTATACTTGTACACTGTATAGTTGTACATGGTTTGAACTGTTTTTTTTATTAAAATTATCATTTTTAAAATCCTAAAAATTTGTAAATTAAAAATATTAATTATTTTGCAAGATTAACTTGAGATACACTGTTCACAGATTTAAAATACATTAATGTCTTACAAGTCTGTTATTTTACAATATCCACCCTATTTTGAACATTAAATGAAAAATACCGCCCTAGGGCGTTATGAATACCTATAACGCCCTAGGGCATTATAAAATTATAATACAACCCAAAACAAGCAAATTACGATAGCGTTATTGACAAACAAAATGCGTTGCTATGCAACGGCGGCGTTTACAAAAAATTTTGATTTTTACTCTCTTTTAAATCAAATCGTTGAACATAATAGATGTCAAATTAATAAACTGTAAATGTCAAAAAAAAAATAATTCGAAATAAATAACAGACTTGCAGGACCTTAAACGTTGAAGGCACCACGGGTGTTATAGGATAATGACGCCCTCGGTCGACGTACACTCCCTCGAGCCAGAGGCTCTCGGGATTGTACACTGCCGACCTCGGTGCGTTATTATCCTTATAACACCCTTGGTACCTTAATAACTATAATAGACTGCCCAACGTATAACCTATTATATAAATATATATATAAACTTACGGCCTGGAAGATTTATTGTTAATATGTCGGTGGTATTATCAATGCTGTAGTTAGTCTCTTCAATATCAGTATTTCCAAGAGTAATCAAATTTATCCTGAGAAATTCATGGTGAGCATGAAGTTGTATAGTATTCGTTGTCTGCGTTGAGGTGAAATTAATTATGACCATCCCATAAAACTCGTTACTGGCTTCACTGAATACAGCAGATGTGAGATTAAGATGTACGCGGTAGCCACTTGGTCGGTAAATTGTTGGCAGTCTATAATTCACTGTTTGCAGTTGTACCCATGATATGGTTGTTAATACTAGTAATAATGCAGTGAATGATATAGAAGCCATTTTGTTCCCTAAAAAAAGAAATTATGATTAGATTCCTTTTAGTCACGGGAGATGTTCCATATTTTTTTATTTCCTTAATCGATGGTATTGTAAGTAATGACCTTGAATAACAAACACCCTATATGAGGTGTCGAACTAACATTTTGTATAGAGGTATTTGAGACAACTGTAAATCGAATGCGGAGTCCAATTTGCCAATAAAAATTTACCCGATAGTCGATTTAGAAATTTCGACCCGTTTAGGGGAACTCAGTGTGCTTTGAAAATATGAATATTACAAAATTTTCAAAATTGCCAAATGGAGCTCTTCGAGTACTATGTTCAAATTTTTTTAAAGTCCGTCCCGCGTTTCAAAATAATAGGTCATTAAATAGCACACACTCGAGATGTTAACACTATGCTCTTCGCCGGATTCTTGATTTTTTTATATATAATTGTTGAATATTCTATAGTGCATTCTTCGCAATTGTTTGATAATAAGTTATTTTTTTGGGTTTAATGACTATGCTTATTAATTAATCATCCCCCGATTATGCCGAATTGATTGGCGAAACGTTTTTCTTTTTTTGGTATGCTATGCAGTATTCTTCTGTTTATAGAATCTTATCAAAGATCACAACACTCTTCATGTCAATTTTTTTTCTGAAAATATTTTATAACTTATATATATTTGCGAATAGATTTTTTCAAAAAGAAGTAGTTTTTTCTCTAGCTAACACTAACTTAATGTCCGAATTTCATTTCGATCGGACCTTTCTGCCTTAAGTTATCGTGCTTATAAAAAACGTGACGGACGGATGGACGAACAGACGAGGAGATAGACGAACCGACAGAAAAATACTCGGAATTCGATCACTAACACTGATTGGTACCCAGTCAAAAGCATTTACATTATTCATACATGCTGACATACAATTTTGAATATAGATATTTTTAGCCGTTATTATACTCTTCGCAAAAACGAAGAGTATATTGTATTTGATCGGCACATTTCTAAAATCGTAAATATCGCTCGTAGAGAAAAAATTTTCATATCATTTTGTTAGTGAACGAAATGTCCGTCTGTCCGTCCGTCCGTCTGTCCGTCCGTCCGTCTGTCCGTCCGTCCGTCCGTCACGTTTCTTGTAAGCACGATAACTCAAGAAATAAAAATCCGATTATATTGAAATTTGGACAGTAAGTTAGTGTTAGCTAGAGGAAGAACCCTGTTGTTTTTGAACAAAATCGATCAGTAAATAAAAATGTTATTAATGATTTAAATTTGAAAAAAAAATTTTTGTTTTTTATGTTTTTGTAATTGAATAGAAATCTGGTGAAATGATATTTCATTTTAATATTTAAATATTTTTATATTTTACAAATATACATTTTATAATGTAATATGCAACCGTGGAAATATAATTTTAGATCGTCTCTTATAATGTAAAAATTTACGTTTTTTTACGTGTTAAGTGGTGGAGTAGTTCTTACGCTTTTGACTCGGAATCCAAGGGTCCCGGGTTCGAAACCCAAATGGGGTATGGTACAGTTTTTTTTATTTTTACTTTATTTTACACTGAGTCTTTTACCAACTAAGTTCGTACTATAGAATTAAAAATGTCAAAAACTAACATTATTTACAAACAACTGCGAAGAGTATCCTATAGAATGTGTAACAATTATATAAAAAGTTCAGTGAACAGGCGAAGAGTACGTTTTTAGCTTGTTTATTAGTTATATTACATATAGCATATATAATTATTTATTGTTTCAATTTTTTTTTCTGATATATTTTTAATGCTGACGTAATTTTACCATAAAATTTTTTTAAGACCAGTGTAACACCTTGTAGGATACAACCTTGAGCAGACACTTACATGAAGTATTCCTACTGTCCGCCATCATTAATCTGGTTCTGTCATCTTGAAAATAGTTTTCATGCTTTTGTAACACCGATGTCACTAACTACTCATGGATATACGAAAAAAGAATTGACATTCTGATAACTTCGTAGCAACTATTTCAATGTATAAGCTGCTATTTTGTTACCAAATAGTTATCTCAATTGTCAATTTTTATAAAGATGACTATAATCATCGTATCCCATTTGGTCATAGGAGGCCATCATATACTGATAGACTTTCCACGGTAAACCTCATTAACTTTTACAACAGAAAGCAAAGATGTACTTATTTAATAATTACATTTAGGGCACAAAGCAATTCCCTAATACTGATCTAGTCTATATGTTTGCAGCGACGACGCTCGATTACATCACGATTTCAAATTTAAAAAAGGAGAGTTTTAAAACGAAACCTCGAATATTTTCCACCTGGAAATCTCTACCAGCTTCAGTGATTAGTGCTACATTGGTAAACTCATTTAAAAATAGATATGATTCCTGAGCAGTGATAATGTTATAGGAGCTCCCAGAATCCACCTAAGTCGAAGACAAAATGAGATTTCGACTCGACTCGAAAAATACATTTAAAATCATTTTTGAGCATAACATAGTTTGTATACGTTCGATAAGATGTAAGGCATAATCAGGTGAAAATTCGAAGAAACACCGAATTTTCACTTGGGAAAATATGATTTTTCCAGGCCAGGGAAGCGAAATTATATTGTGGTCATGGAAAAATGTACCAAAAATAAAAGTATAATTATTGGTCAAGGGAAAATAATCAATATACTTTTACGAAGTATTTTGAAAATATTTATGAATATTTTTAACCTTTTAATCTCTTCACAAAAGACAATGAAAGTGAAGATACCGTCATTATGGGTATCATTCAAAAGAATGAATATAAAGTTTTAAGGCAAAGGCGCGTAGCGCTTATAGGCAATTATTTAACAAAAATAATAAAAATGAATAAGGCCGGTTTCTCAATTAAAATAAATTTGGATTCATCCAGCTGCTAGTAATTTGGACGAGTGTGTTGGATAATCAGTAGAAAGCGATAATAGGAAAACCGAATGCAGGTCTTTCCAAATGAGAAAGTTATAGAGGAAACCGCCTTGTGCATAAATAAGATAAAAGACCATTTTTGCCAAAAAGTTACTCGAAGGCGAAGTCGTGTCAAATCCCCTATATTGATCCGGTATGGGAACCAGTACGTCGTGAGACTGACGAAAAGTCGCAAACTCATATATTAGTTGGACGCACTTTTGAAATCCATTCTTGTGAATGATATAATCACAAACGAGAACCTTAAAGCTAACCACAAGCGAACCAAAATTTTTTAAGTCAAATATTTTTATATTATTTTAAGTCAGCCACAATAGAAACCTAAATGCTTGCATTAAATTCTGGGGAAATTGTATGAATCTTTTCTACCAAATCGATTGTTAGCTCACGCTCTCATTTGTATAGTAAAATGTATCTTGCCTTAATTGGGAAGGCGATTCAATTCAAATTGTATGATTTATTGGATAGGATATTGCACAATTTCATTGTACTTATTTTGAACCAAATTAATAACACAGCCCCACAAAAAAAATAAAAGTTCAAAGCAGCGAACCAGATCCATGTATCCTATGTATTTTCGGTCGCTAAATCCGAATCCGAGGTCAAAAAAAATCATACACTCCAAAATCATTAGCTAGAGTCAAAAAACACCCCTGAAATGGGATAAAAAGAAGATTAAGCTATCAGAATAGTTGTTACTTCTTAATTAATCGAATTGTACAAATTAAGGTTAAACAGCAGCGTACATTCAATAGATATGAAATACACCATGAAACACACCCCCAGGGAGGGGCGAAAAGTAGCCCCCATATATAAAAAAATTGATCCAAAACAGCAATGACTGCTGAAAAAGCTCGAAATGTCTAAGTTTTGTTAAAGTGTTAAGAAACTACATCAGGTCCGACGTAATCTTCATAAACTTCCCCTATAGGGTTTAAAATCTATAAAAATTCGAAACACCTGCGTTGTGTGGAAGAGAGAAGAAACTAGACTATGTTCGACGAAGTGCTTGAAAACCAACCCGGGGGGTTGCGAGATACTACCCCTATATCTGTAGGATGCTGGAAAAACAGAGAGAAACTAACCGGATTTACATTTTTATGGTGCTATGATTGGCGAAAATCGTGTTGCACACTTAGAGTTTGAAACACATGTCCCATAAATGTTATTAAGTAACACCTCCAGAAAGGATGTAAACTACCGTAATTCAAGATGTAACGAAAAAGCTATACTGTTGCTTATTCGTTTCATTTCCATAGTTTTTTTTTATAGGGGTGTCGCCTCTCAAGCACAGCGTCGAACATAGTCTAGTTTTTCTCTCTTCCACACAACGCAGGTGTTTCGAATTTTTATAGAAGTCACTGTAACTTTTTATAGTCAAACCTTACATAGGGGGTAGTTTTCACACCCTCTGAGGGTTGACACTGTAGAATGTTGATGGTACGTAAGTTTCTAATTCTATTTTAGAGTACTACGCAATTTCAGCCAATCATAGCATCCATGAAAATAGAAATCCTGTTGCATTTTACGTTTTTTCCTGTTTTCCTCGTGTCCTTTAGACTTGGGAATGGTTGTTCTCAACTCTATAGGGGCAGTTTATGAAGATTACGTCGGACCTGATGCAGTTTGTTATCACTTTAACAAAACTTAGACATTTGGATCGATTTTTTTATATATGGGGGCTAGTTTTCGCCCCTCCCTGTGTTTCATATCTATTGTATGTACGCTGCCGTATAACCTTGATTTGTATAATTCGATTCATTAAGATGTAATAACTATTCTCATAGCATAATATTCTTTTTACCCCATTTCAGGAGTGTTTTTTGGCTCTAGCTAATGATTTTGGGGGTGTACGTTTTTTTTTTGACCCCGGATTCGGATTTAGCGACCGAAAGTATATAGGAATACATGGGTCTGATTCGCTGCTTTGAACTTTTTTTTTTGTGGGGTTGTGTAAATGGTGTTTTTTGAACTTTTTGCATTTTATTGATAATATGACTTGTAAGTCTCATCCCTCGAGGTTTTCCGTTTAAAAAACCGGAATTGAGTAGATTGGGTGTCTCACGAGCCCACTAGTTTGAAAATCTCAATTAATTGGGATTTTTTTATGAAAACAGTTCAGAAATCTTTAGGCATAAAATCCATTATTATTAGGTAAATAAGTAAAATCCCATCAGAGAGAAAGACCAAATTTTATTAATGGGAGCGAAAACTAATAAAGAGAGAGCGTTCTTAATAATCTACGATAGTGCAGCCTTGGCCTATTACTTGTTCTATCGAGTTGTACTTATCTCGAACCCACCTGGGAGTGGAAGAACAGGGGAGAATGCGACTGGCGTCCTTAATAAACTAATTGGTGTCGCGTCACTCAGACGCATGGTAATAAGTTCTTCTATAATAACTCCTGGTGCTTAGTAAAGTATAATCTTTTTAAACCAAATTATTACTTTTGCCTTTTAACTTGTTTGTATGTGTGTGCATGTATATATTATATATGGTTTTTCTTTAATCAATATAGGACGTACGTCCTCGGCCTTGTAACTATAATAGTAATAACAATAATAACTTGTCGTTAAAACAAAATTTTTGAGACGACTTCGTTCAAGTAAATTAACTATTTTGTAGAGATATTTACTATTTATTGTTTCACTTCAGTCTTGGAATAATGATCCTGATTCCTTATGACTAAAATGTTTTTTTTTTTTTTCATGAAAACTACGTTTGTAGATGTCACATAAAGATACTTTTTGTTTAAAAAAATATCTAATAAATTAGAAAACGTCACCTCAAAGTTAGGGGTAAAAAGCATTGGAGATATTCCACCCCTGGCTTCCTAGACAAGATACGAAAGGCACCATATTTTTCAATAATAATACTTACATGTTCACTGTCCAATGGAGGAGGGTCCATAAGACCGGTTTTCGGCTTAATTTATTTTTGAACAAAAAAAACTAAAAACATTTTTTTATTATTTACTTCTACCCCAAACGAAACTTTCCCGCACTCACCTCCCCTTTTTATACCCCCCCCCCCCCCCCCCCCCCCCAAACTATTAAATAAGCAGCATTCAATTGATTTTTTTGCAAGTCATTGAAACATTTTAACATGACTATTACTGAATAAGGATATTTTTGATTTTGTACGTGTACTTTCATTATTTCGGAAGAGGTGGGAGGGGCAGGGGGGGGGGGTGACAGATGTAAAAATGGAGGGTGGGGGAAAGTTTCGTTTGGGGTGGTATCGATTCGATATTGATAGTAAATAATAAAAACATGTTTTTCAGTTTTTTTCGTACAAAAACAAATTAGGTCGAAAACCGGCCTTATGGACCCTTCACCTTTTATTACAATCGATACAGTAGTTTGGAGATTGTGGCAAGAATACCTTCTTCAAGATTTAACTTTTAAGGAAGAATAATGACCTAAGAAAAATACGTACCTATAGTTTTAGTGTTATATTGACTTAAATTATTGCCCGCGACTCCTTAGATACCATGTAAAAACTGCATTCTAGTATAAAAATATTTAGTTGTCTTATAAGATTAGGAAGATATTTAATCTCAATGACTTGTCTATCATAAATAACCGATATATGTTAGATTATCTGTACTATAAATTACTAATATCCTATTTTTATGTAGTTGCCTCACATAATTATATCTTTTTTTGCAAAATAGTGTAAATAATTATGAATCAGGTTACTTGGATTTTTCTTAATAAAAAGTTTTATTAATAATTTTATTTTTACTTAGTTTTAACTAGAAATCTACGAGGAAAATATACAGAGCTGCTGGCCTATTTGATTAAGACTATTACTGTTGAAATCTGATCAAAATGTTCCAGCTCTATCTTGTGATATGATGAAAACAAAACAGTTTCACTTTTACGGGTTATATGTAGATCCTTTCGAGATGAGATTCTTTGGTCGCTTTTGCAAAATGAATACACATTCAATATTTGTTGACTGCACAATCTCCAAATGGAATGATATATTTTAGGTGCGAGTCTATTAAAGAAAAGCAAGCTGTCTTTGCTAGAGAATATCCCAATTCGATAGAAATTGTATGTACGAATAACATACCCGGCATACCGAGGCTAATTTATTATTTAGTTTTCTTATATAATATGTACATGTTTATTAAGTTTTATTTATCAATACCTATGACATATTTTAGGTGTGAATCTATTAAAGAAAAGAAAGCTGCGAATAACATACCGAGCATACCGTACCGAGGCTAATTTATTATTTAGTTTCCTTACAAAATATGTACATTGTTTTTACATTTTCAAGAATATATTAAGGGGCGAGTGTAGAGGCGACTTCAATGTGAATATCAGTCGATATTCCGTTGAAGGAACGTCGAGCGCGGTTAGTACTTGGATGGGCTCCCATCTAGGGAAATACAGCGTTCTCGTCCCACCTTCTAGAGGCTTGTATATCAGTGTATACTCGGAAGTTACGTAATTTCAGACGAGGATTACGTAGTGGATATACCATCCTTCGGAGGGGATGTAAAGCAGGCGGTCTCTTGTCTATTAAATGTTAGGCAAGTAAAAGATCCCTACTCTTCTTAAGGAAAGAGGTTCGGCAAAATTTCCAGGTTGGGGGTAGCTCGTTTCCTGGCGTCGGTGATAGGCCCTGGTAGCGGAAATAGGCCGACGTTAAACAGTTAATAAAAAAAAAATAAAAAAAAAAAGAATATATTATGTTCTTAAAAATTTAATTTGTTGTCAGCATAGAATCGAAGAAACTTTGTATAAGTTTTATTTTCTAGAATATGATTCTCCAGATGCACAAGTTATATAAAACTGGAATACAGGTATGTTTCCCAAGTTCGAACGAATCTTAAGTAATAATATCAATTTCGCATTAAAATATTATTAAGGCATTTTTAACAAGCCTATCATAAAAGTATGAAAGTTGCAGTACGGCGTTGCCAACTGCGAATATCTATTAGACAGGATTATTTCTTTAGACTCCCTATTGAAATTTGACCACATTCATGTAAACTGTTATCTTTCATATAGGTTGTTTTATTATAATTTTATTGAAAAGTGTTAGGAAAGTATTTGATTAAAATCAAATATGCAAAAATATGAAGATGTACAATAAATTAAAACTGCCATAAATAGTATGTCCTTCAGATTGCATTTAACTTTAAATAGATTAGGTGATTTTTCAATTTTGCTTTAAAATATTAATTATGTTTTTGATACGACTATTTCGAAACTATTCAAAATTGTAGTGGACCGTTGTCGACTGTGAATAACTTTCTGAACAATAAAAATAACATGTCTGTATACACCGTACCCCACTTTTAAAGAGCCCACTCCATATCTCAGTTACGAGTTATCAGATTTTAACCAAATTTGGATCGATATCAAAGACATTTATTATATATTTTTTGAGTAAAAAAAATATATTTCAGTCATTGGCGAACATTTTTATTAAGAAAAATGTGGTCAATTTTCCGAGAAGTCATATCAGGCATTTTTTTACTGAAAAACTTGGTCAGCTTGCTTTAGAACCCATATATCCAAAATTCAACAATATTTTAATGTATCGTTTTCGAATTGTGCCCCCTCCTCTCCTTAAAACCACATTTTTCAAATATTAAACTAGTGGAAGCATTATACTCTTCGCCGATTTACTGAGCTTTTTATATAATTGTTACACATTCTATAGGATATTCTTCGCAGTTTTCTTGTAAATAATGTTAGCTTTTGGACATTCTAAATTTTGTGATACCGACTTTATTGTGAAAAAAATATATAACAAATATAAAAAAAAAACAACCACCTGGTCAGGGATTCGAACACAAGGCAAAAGCTTTAGCCATTAGGCCATCATACTTTATAAGAAAAATTGTATGTCTATGACACATATCATTCCCATATATTCAACGGGTTGGATATATTATTATGAAATACATATATTAGTAAAATGTATAAACAAAAAAAATATATAGAGAATAATATTTCGCAAGATTTCTATTTAAGTACAAGTTACAAAACTTAAGAAAAAACATTTTTTTAAAATTTAAATGATTAATAACTGTTTTATTTACTGACTGATTTTTTTCAAAAACAATAGGATTCTTCCTCTAGCTAACGATAACACACTTTCCAAATTTCAATACAATCGGGCTTTTCTTTCTTAAGTTATCGTGCTTACATGTAACGTGACGGACGAACAGACGGACATCTTGAAAGGTGTTCAGAATTCGTTCATTAACATAATGACATAAAAATTTTTTTTCTACGAGCGATATTTGCTGTTTTAGAAATATGCCGATCAAATGAAATATACTCCTGGTTTTTGCGAAGAGTATAATAACTTGTTTTTCGAAAAAAGTCATTCTTCATTTTCTATTTAAATTCACTTTTGGTACCCCCAATGTCATCGATTCTTTCATATTCGGCAATCCTGAATGTCCGAATAATTTAAATATCTGCTGGCTCAAAATTTTTGGTAATTTTTCATTGAAAATTTTTAGCCCGCGAAATTTGAAAGTATCGATGGCATTAGATAGTAGAAAAAGAAAAAGTTAGATTTAAGTAATCAATGAGAAATGACTTTTTTTCCGAAAAACAATTCGTTTCCAATTTGTTAGTTAATTTATATTAATATATACTTGGAAAATCTAAAATTAATGGGATCGTAATTCGAAAACCATACATCAATATGTTGTTATATTTTAGCATGATGTTTCATAATATTGTATTAGTTTTTAAGAAAAAAAAATCGGCAGCTACTGGAAGCGGCTGGAACCTCCCCACCCGGTGAAACTTTGAAGCCGAAAAGAGCACTAAATAATATGAACGATCTCATTAAATTATATTTATTAAGTTGAAATATTTTTTTCGTATTAAATCAGAAGAAAAGTCTTGCGTTCGGTGGGATTTGGACCTAAGAACTTGAGTGTTAAATTTATAGTCTGCACAACATTAATATTTTATTCAATGTTTTTAATACAAATATATGCTTAATCGGATCCTAGCCCGGAGCCAGCCAGGCAACCACGGTGAACACCGCCGTGGCGAGTGTGAGGCTGGACGGGGTAGGTCCGGTTTGGCTTGGAGAAAAATAGAAAAGTAGCTCCTGTCTTCTGTAGGCAGGCTTAAAGACTAGGTTAAAATTATAATATGTCCACACGGACCTAAAATTAATATAAAAATAAACACAATTCTATAAAAATGTTCGTAGGCAAGAGCACTTAATAATTTTGATTATTGATACGGGAAACAACTAAACGAAAAAACCTGTTCGTTGGTAATGAGATGGATGGCAGGGATGGCCATCTTTGGAAAAAACCATATAACTCTTGGTGGACAGCTTCCCTGCCAGATGTAGCCAGGGTAGTGTTCATGGTGGCTCGTTTAAGTTTGAGTTGGTATATTTTGTTTTATCTTTTGACCTCGATCAATTTTTCACTAAATCGGCCGGGGAAGTGATAGCTGTCAAATTTTTGGTTCCAATGTTTCTCTGGGGAATTTGGTTTTTGAAAAATGTTTAGGTTGGTATCAATGTCTTAAATTGTTTTTAGGTTATGTAGTACTATTTTTAGGTTATGTTGCCGGAAGAATTTTCGGCGGGATGCCGGAAGTAGCGGAAATAGTTTTTAAAATATAATGTCACTGTCACTTTTAAAGTTTTATTGGAAAAAACTCACCGAAAGCGTTCCGGTTGGGTTGCTTACACTTGTAGGGCTTTTAAGCGGTTCAGGATGGCCTCTCACACCATCCGTGGGCTTCATAAACGTCGAAAAAATTTGTAATCTCTCGATGCACTTGACACGTCAAAAATACTCAGCATACAGTCTGCACGCTTTAACACACTAGCAGAGAACTTATACCACAAATGGACCCGTAGTATTTTTTGGGAATTTTCCTTTGAGTCCATTTAATAAAAATTTGACATTTTTCTGAAAATTTGACATTTCTCTGAAAAGTGATATTTTTCCGAAAATTTGACATTTTTCTGAAGTGACATTTTTTCAAAAATTTGACATTTTTCTGAAGTGACATTACTCCGAAAATTTGACAATTTTCAAACATTTGACATTTTTCTGACGGTGACATTTCTTCGAAAATTTGACGTTTTTTCGAAAATTTGACATTTTTCTGAAAAGTGACATTTTTCCGAAAATTTGACATTTTCCCGAAAATTTGACATTTTCCTGAATTTTTGACATTTTTCTGAAAAGTGACATTTCTCGGAAAATTTGACATTTTTTCGAAAATTTGACATTTTTCTGAAGTGACGTTACTCCGAAAATTTGACAATTTTCAAACATTTGGCATTTTTCAGAAAGGTGACATTTCTTCGAAAATTTGACGTTTTTTTCGAAAATTTGACATTTTTCTGAAAAGTGACATTTTTCTGAAAATTTGACACATTTCTGAAAAGTGACATTTCCCTGAAAATTTAACATTTTTTCGAAAATTTGACATTTTTCTGAAAAGTGACATTTCTCCGAAAATTTGACGTTTTCCTGATTATGCTATCTTGAAAATAGTCTTTTCTATCACCCTCCAATGTCTAAAAGCGTGAAAAAATTTTACAATTTTTATTTTATTTTTGAATAGTTTTTGGGGTGTATCACCCCCTTAACCTCTGTTTTTCGTTAAATAAAAATAATGCAATATTGGAAATGCTTTTTTCTAACCTACCCTAAAATGGGAGAGTGTTGAAAACTTTTTTGCAAAAGTTACATTATTTTTAGATAGCTTTTGGGTGCTTTACCCTCTTAAACTCTTGTTTTTTATTAAATCCCAATTATGCTATCTTGGAAATAGTCTTTTCTATCACCCTCCAATGTCTAAAAGCGTGAAAATATTTTACAATTTTTATATTATTTTTTAATAGTTTTTGGGATGTATCACCCCCTTATCCCCTGTTTTTCGTTAAATAAAAATAATGCAATATTGGAAATGCTTTTTTCTAACCTACCCTAAAATGGGAGAGTGTTGAAAACTTTTTTGCAAAAGTTACATTAATTTTAGATAGGTTTTGGGGTGTTTTACCCTCTTAAACTCTGTTTTTTATTAAATCCCAATTATGCTGCCTTGGAAATAGTCTTTTCTATCACTCTTCAACATCTAAAAGCGTGAAGAAATTTTACAATTTTTATATTATTTTTAAATAGTTTTTCGTTAAATAAAAATTATGCAATATTGGAAATGCTTTTTTCTAACCTTCCCTAAAATGGGAGAGTGTTGAAAACTTTTTTGCAAAAGTTATATTATTAACCTCCCCACAATAAAATTGTGGGAGGTTACTACAATTATTCCAAAATCGAAAATTGAGATAACATCAAATCTTTACGTTTTGAGGTCCCAGGAACCCAAAAAAATTGTTTTTGAAAAATGTCTGTGTGTGTGTGTATGTGTGTGTGTGTGTGTATGTTTCCCTATATTTATGGTAACTTGTGTATACTTAAACCACTGTTATGGCAGCTGCCGGAATTATGGCAACTTACCCTCGTTGCCATAATTTTCTCTTGTTGTGGTTCCTTAGTTTATAGCTACATGTATTTCATAATTGCCACAGATCTTCTGTTATTCATTTTATTAACCAATGGGAATTTAATTGGTGTTATTTTCTTATTTATTTTGTTCAAATTTAACAATTTGTAATAATCTGTGTAAGTTTCCACAATGATGGCTAAAGCAAGTTTTTTACCCTCACCCATTTGTGGAAACGGGGGCGTGGTAAGACAGTGGTGCCCTCTTTAAGGAATGTGCATTGTTGCCATTTCATTATGCTCTTAATATAGTTGATAGTTAAGATATTCCTTTGTTGTACATTGAGGTTGCCAGAAGTGATATTAGAAAGTGTAAGATGAGCTCCTGAATATAAAGATGTTAGAACTTGTAGAATAGCAGATCTTCAGAAAACATATCAGTACATAACTTATTAGTACATATTATCTTCACTATTTGTTATAGTATAGTATTGTTTACGTGTTTTACCGTAATTTTAAACGGCATTAACGAATTTTAGAAACGATTAAAATTTAAAACAGGAAAACGCAAAAATATTGAAATTGTGTATGATATATGATCATTGGTCGGATCAAGAAATAATAAGTGTGGTACATTTGCTAGGTTTTCCGGCAAATCATTGTTTTTTATTCATTTCCTCTGTCATAATATATTATTTCTCGTTATTCATTTCAAGCAATAAATGTGTGTTTTGTTTTATTTTCGATATTTGCGGCTTTTTTATAATTTTTCATATTTCAGTCTTTTACTTCCCTCCCTTACCGAAGAAAATTGTTGTGATAATCAAAAAAACAACTTCCGAGATTTCCTCGGATATTCACATTTCATGCAGATTACGAAAATTAAAATCTTTTAATGCTTTTAATGCCGTCAGTCTGTCAGCCTGTCTGTCTGCCTATCGGTCTGGCGTGTTTGTCTGCTGGCTCTATATTTACAAAACTACTTGATGGGAAGAATATTTGGTAAGTAGTTGTCACTAGTGCCGAGGAGGAAACATGATATGCTTTTAGTGAAAAATATAAGGGTAGACTCTGGACACCCTTAAAAACATAAAGAAAAAATGTGTAATAGCTTTTAAACAATATATTCAAATTAGGATTGGGCGATTTTTTCTACATATTAATAATTTAACCTACTAGATATTTTTCTCGAGTTTGTGACAGATATAACTTTGCACTATGAGAGAAAAATACGTAGAAAAATTATCTCTACTAACAAGTAATATATCTTAAGATAAAGCTCTACATGGCCAATTTATAATTAATTTATAGGTAGGAAAAATCGCGTGCAACCGTAAAATGGAAAATATATTACTAAAACCCATTTTAAAAGTTTTATCATTTTTAAAATTATACGTATACTTAAAGATAGGAAAAAAATGTACTTGAAAGCATCAAATTTAAAAGAATTTTATACTTTGACTGTGAAAAAAATCTTGAAAGAAGAATGTTCTTTCCTATTTAGAACACCATTTTAAAAAATTATAAAACACTACTTAGAAAATTTCAAGAACTTTTAACTCGTTGAAATGTCATTGTCCCAAATTTACTGATCTTTACGCAATATTTCCCCCTCTATTTAGCATCTTTCATTTATTCATTATCTTTTCTGTAGAATAACGACCCTGCATATTTTTTTAACTAAAAGAATATCAGTATTTCTTCCTGATAAGTGACAACTATACTCCAAATATCATTTCCTTCTGCCGTTTCTTAATTATTTAATTTTATAATAACCACCCTGTCTACTTTTCACTAAAAGTGTTTCAGGTTTAATTCTCGGTAATTGTGTCAGTTCAGGCCAAATATTATTTCCACTCTAATTATTTTTTATAGTGACAATCCTGTATATTTTTCATATTTTCCTTCCCTGACAGCTGTACTAACTGCATGTGAAATATCGCCGTCCGACAAATTTTTATTTTTTTTTTTAGGTTGTATATTTTTTCATATTTTTCGTCTTTGGCAGTTACGTTAACTACCTGCGGTATATATTGCCCTTCTACATGCGAAATATTATTATCATCTGTCTCATTTTTTCATTAATTTTTTATGGTGACACATAGTTTTTTCCTTGACAGTTGTGGTAACTATGTACATGCAAAATATTATCGTTCTTCGTCATATTTGTTTTATTAAATTTTTCAGGGTGACCACCTGTTTAATTCCCTCATATTTTTTTCTTTGACAGTTGTTGTACTAACTACATGCGAAATACTATTGCTTCGTTACATTTTTCATCTTTTTTTTGGAAGGTGACTGCCCTCTATATATTTTTTAAGTACTTTTCGTTGACAGTGGTATTATCTATATTCGAAATATTATCATCCTCCGTCAAAATTTTTCTTTATTTTTTTAGGGTGACCGCTCTGTATATTTTTAAACATTTTCTTCCTTGGCAGTTCTGTTAACTACATGCGGCAATATTATTACCCCGTCACATTTTTCAACTTTTTCTTAAATACTTTTTGTTATCTATAAAATATTATCATTCTTCGTCACATTTTCTCTTTTATTTTTCTAGGTGACCACCCTGTACATTTTAAGAAAAATTCTTACTTGGCAACTCTGTTAACTACATGCGAAATATTATCGTCTTCCATCGCATTTTTTTCATTAATTTTTTTGAAGAGACCACCTTGTATATATTTTTCTTCCTTGACAGTTGTGTCAACTGCATGCCAAATATTACTGTCTTCCGTCACATTTCTTTCCTTAATTATATTTTTGATCAACAGAAAATATATTGTTGTTGTAATTTTCTGGTGTAAAATAAATTTGCCCACTTGCCGAAAGTAAAGTAAATACTTTGTATTAAAATTTCAAAGTAAAATTATAGTTTTGCTGTAGCTACACCTAAACATTACTTACACCGATATTATTCAGAAAAAAAATGTATTTTTCCAGTCATATCATGGGAAATTTCCTGAGTAAAGTGCTCAATTACTCGGTAATATTACTGGTATTTTTATCAGTGTATATTGTATATTCCTAAAAAAATCTTTTAATGCAAAATTTTTACTGAAAAAAAATCTTGAAAATGGAGGAGGTTCTTCCTTACTTCCTTACAAAACTTCTCTCTCTGGCTCACAGCCTCATTAAAAAATGCACAGTTTCCATCATTTAGTCATTAATTATTTCTTCTGTTGGATGACGTCCCTGTTTTTAACTGAAAACTATGGTATTTTTCCTAAGACTTGTTTCATTTTCCTCCATCGCATTTATTTTTTAGAGTGACCACCCTGTATATTTTTCATAATTTTCTCCTTGAGAGTTATGTTAGCTACATGCCACATATTAATTTTTTCCGTCACATTTCTTTCATTAATTATATTTATCATGGTCTACCCTGTATATTTTTGAACATAACTGTATTACAGTTCTTCGTTGGCAATAGCGTCAACTATCTACCAAATATTATCATTCTCCGTCAAATGGTTTCATAGATATAGCGCCAACAGACAGACAGATACCAGACCGACAGACAGGCAGACTTATGGAATTAAATGGCTTTAATTTTCGGAATCTATACACTCTGAAACGTGAAAATCCGGAAAAATCTCGGAGGGTGATTATTTCACAATAAAATTACAATTCAAATCCAAGAATATATCTCCGAGTTTACTGATTTTTAACAGAATTCCAAACAATCAGAAATTAAAATTGAAAATGGATCAAAATCAGCGGTTTTATTTTAATATTGACACACAATAAGACTGTACTAATAATTATGGCAACCTACTTCATTTGGCAACAGTGCAATTTACACACTCTTTGCTAAGCTATAATAATGGCTTCCTGCTTACACATATTCCGATATCTACATATTTAAGGCAACTTATTTACACTTACCCAACAGTGGCGACCGTTGCCAAAAATAATTTACCGTTATAAATTGAGATGTGTGGAGTGTAAAAAAATAATTCCTAGATTTACACGCTCCTTACACAAGCGGCTATAAATATGGCAAATATTTCATGAAGTGCCACAATTGAGGACTATGCACGGTTGCCATAAATGTTGGCGAACGTGTAATGGTGTGTGTGTGTGTGTGTGTATGTATGTTAGCACGATAGCGGCGAAGCTACTAAACGGATTTGGATGAAACTTTGCATGAGGGTTTCTTTAGTGCTCCAGAAGATCTGAAAAGGTTTTGGTTGAGATCGGATTACGTTTAGTGCCGTTTTGGCACAAGTTTTTTATTTTATGATTACTTACAAATTGTAATTGAACCATTGAAAAGCAGTAAGAATTCCCATTTCAACGATATATTACACTTGCACTTTTTCGATTTGGTTTCCGTGAAAAAAATTAAAAAACAAAAAGTTCACTTGTTTTGTCCTCAAAGCAGTGCAATGTACAGGGTGATATTCTAATAATGACAGAGGTGTTCAGTGATTTCGGCTGATAACTCGGGAATGGTTGAAGATATCGAACTGAAATTTGAAACGTAGGTATAAATATTGTAGACGGACGGATTATGAGTGAATTAATAATACACCTACGTCACATGACGTCACAAATAAGAAAAATTCTTAGAAACTGGTGCAGATATCGACTTAACTGGAAACATCCAATTAAAGTTTGAAACGTAGGTGGAAATGTTGTAGATGGATGGAATACGAGTGAATTAAAAATACACCTACGTTCTGATGACGTCGTAAAAGCAAAAATTCTTATAATAGGCGAACTGATGATGATATCAAAAAAATATTTCTACACGAGTCACGAAATTTTTTTTTTTAATCTCCAAGAAATGTAAAATTTTCGGAGAAATGTCACTTTTCAGAAAAATGTCAGATTTTTAAGAAAATGTCAAATTTTCAGGAAAACGTCAAATTTTCGTAGAAATGTCACTTTTCAGAAAAATGTCAAATTTTCGAAAAAATGTTAAATTTTCAGGGAAATGTATCTTTTCAGAAATATGTCAAATTTTCAGAAAAATGTCACTTCAGAAAAATGTCAAATTTTCGAAAAAACGTCAAATTTTCGAAAAAATGTCAAATTTTCAGAGAAATGTCACTTTTCAGACAAACGTCAAAAATTCAGGAAAATGTAAAATTTTCGAAAAAACGTCAAATCTCGCGTCAAATTTTCGAAGAAATGTCACCTTTCAGAAAAATGTCAAATTTTCGAAAAAATGTTAAATTTTCAGGGAAATGTCACTTTTCAGAAATATGTCAAATTTTCAGAAAAGTGACATTTTTCTGAAAATTTGACATAATATTTATACCTACGTTTCAAATTTCAGTTCGATATCTTCAACCGTTCCCGAGTTATCAGCCGAAATCACTGAACACCTCTGTCATTATTAGAATATCACCCTGTACATTGCACTGCTTTGAGGACAAAACAAGTGAAATTTTTACTTTTTAATTTTTTTCACGGAAACCAAATCGAAAAAGTGCAAGTGTGATATATCGTTGAAATCGGAATTTTTACTGCTTTTCAATGGTTCAATTACAAATTGTAAGTAATCATAAAATAAACAACTTGTTGTGCCAAAACGGCACTAAACGTAATCCGATCTCAACCAAAACCTTTTCAGATCTTCTGGAGCACTAAAGAAACCCTCATGCAAAGTTTCATCCAAATCCGTTTAGTAGCTTCGCCGCTATCGTGCTAACATACATACACACACACACACACACACACACACACACACACACACACATACACACACACAGACATTTTTCAAAAACAATTTTTTTGGGTTCCTGGGACCTCAAAACGTAAAGATTTGATGTTATCTCAATTTTCGATTTTGGAATAATTGTAGTAACCTCCCACAATTTTATTGTGGGGAGGTTAAATTGTGAGATATGACTCCTCGAAAATCGACCACTTTTTTAAATAAAAATGCACTCCCATGACTGAAATGGGTCTTGCTTTACTCATAAAATATATAATAAAGGTCTTTGATACAGATACAAGCTTGAATGAAACAGTAACACCACGTAAAAATGATTTGTGCCGTAATTAAGCAAAATCTTAAGTTGGCCACGTCCAACGACAATTTTTAATTGTGTATTGTTGTACAACACATATTGTAACAACATCTAATTTCTCGAAATTTATTACAAATAGTAATTTTTAAGGGTTAAGCCAATTTTTCAGATGTCATTTTAATAACAAATATTTAAATGTTTTTTTAAATTTTATGGAACAAATTAAACGTAATTTTTTCATACAAACCTTTCTTTTTCATAGGAGAATCTTTTTTGAAATCTAAAAATTTAAAGTATCAACACTGTCTTGAAATCCGAAGAATATAACAGGCTGTCGCGAAGAATTAAGACTATTTGCCGAAAAGATATTAATTCTGTAAAGAACTGGAGTTACTTGCTGACCACAAACATAGCCAGGATGTTTTCCGAACTGTGTGAGACGACAATAAATCTTTCTTTATTAAGGTGATGTAAAACTGTCATGGCCCCCATGATCGCCAGGAGAATTTTTCGTTTTTGCGGTTCTACATACCTTTTTTTTCATTTCTGATGCTTTTCTATGTATTTTGCTTGAAAACAGATATTCCTAAAAAAATATCGAAGGAAGTGAAAGTTTTTATAAAAACAGTAGCGTACCATTATTTTCTTATAAAAACCCTACGTACTCCTATGGCGCTGTAACATTTTTTTAATTACGTGCAACAGGTATTATTTGATGTAGCTGTCATTTATTTTCAAATTTAGCGCTATGTATGTCAGAAACTAATCTGGCGTGGCTTAGTTGATTTTTTCTTCCCAAAATGACTCGAGCAGTCACACACTTTAATAATGGAATGTACTCACCCTTATATAAATATTATTTCTATTTTTGACAAAGCACTAAATATATTTTTCCACATCTAAGGAACACGATTTATTACTAGAAACTCTAATTAAATCCAAATGAATACAAATACGGTATTAGTAATATCAAACCACTCACCTTTAAGAAAACAGAAACGGCAATAACTTAATTCTAAAGGTGTTGCTGTAAAACAGTTCCCTATATTTAATACATCTCTAATCTTATCAAGGCAATAACTGTCCCATTAGTTAAACTCCAATTAATCCTTATATGTTATAGAATAATTTATAGGTATATTCAACTACTATATAAATGATCTATAAGTTAACTATAAATCAGTCTAAATATTTTTTTAATTTTTAGCAGATATGCTTGTCAGACGTATAGGCAAGCTTACGAAAGAACAATAAATAATGCAGAAAATGCAAAATGCACATTAATCTGTAAATAATAATACTTATCCTCAACCTTCTTGATATGAAATAAATTTTCGGTACGTTTGTTTACAATGAAATATAAATCGCCGCCTTTAATATTCGTCCTCAAATTACTTAAGGTGTTTTCTATGTAAGATCGTCTATATACTGTATCGATACTTCTGTAATAAAAATCGCTCAGAATATTTACTTTGCTATTTTTTCTTTGAACTTATTATACTCTTCGCAAAAACGAAGAGTATATTGTATTTGATCGGCACATTTCTAAATCAGTAAATATCGCTCGTAGAGAAAACATTTTTATATCGTTATGTTAGTGAACGAATTCTGAACAACTTTCAAAATGTCCGTCTGTCCGTCCGTCACGTTTCTTGTAAGCACGATAACTCAAGAAAGAAAAATCCGACTGTATTGAAATTTGGAGAGTAACTTAGTGTTAGCTAGAGGAAGAACCCTATTGTTTTTTAACAAACTAGATTGGTAAATAAAAAAGTTATTAGTAATTTAAAATTTTAAAAAATATTTTTTACATTTTTTTATGGTTGGCAATAAACAGAAACCTTGCGAAATGTTATTTCCTATCACTATTTTTTTTTAATACATCTTACTAATGTGTGTTTCCTAATAATCACAATAAATTTAATAATGGTATATATTACACTCATTAACAATTTTAGTAATAAGAAATGGTGGTGTAGCGGCAAGAGTTTCGTCTCGCAATCCGAAAATCGGATTTTAACGCCAATTTCGATCAGGGGTAGAGAAATTACTATTAAACGGTGCGTGAAGTATCTGGGGGTTAATTTAGACAAACGACTGACGTTTGACACCCACATCAACGAGACAGTACGCAAGGTCTACTTCATGACCAGGAGTCTGTACCCGCACCTGGCCAGGGGTAGCGGACTTAACAGAAATATTAAAAAACTGTTGTACACTATGGTGATCAGGCCGGCAATCACATACGCGGCGCCGGCATGGTGCAGCATACCGGCCACGACAATGCGCAAACTTAAAGTTCTAGAACACAAATTTATGCGTCTCATTTCAGACTCTGATAGGTACACCTCCCTCACAGATCTCTATGCACGCTGCCACGACATAACCCCACTAGCGGACTACGTCCAGGAAATCTCCCAAAAATTTTACACCACCAAACTGGGCGATAGTCCGCTAACCCGCAACATAACTCAAATCAGACAGCATAATGCAATATTATTCAATCTGAGACACCGCCTACCATACCAGGCGTTGCCTATTTTCTGGCAACTCCCTTAGCCAAATCTTCACCTACCATAACCTTTATAAAACCCTATCCTATCATCTTTCCTAAACTTTATCTTTAATTCCCTCTTTCCTTTTCTATTTGTTCGTTTTTATGCTTCTGTTGTTTTTCTTTTTTGTTCTTTTTGTCATTTTGTTCGTAAATTCTTTTTAGGCCGAGAAAATTCTTGAAAATTATAACATTTTAAACGATACTTTTTTACATTATCATATCTTCCTGGAGGCAGGGAGACCACCAGGCCGACAGTTCTCGTACGGTTTTTTTCGTTTAGCTTTTTACCCGAGTCAGCAACCCAAATTTTGTAAGTGCTTTCCCAAGTGTTGTGTTCTTTTTAATTAGTTTTAGGTCTCTGCGTAGACAGCAATTTTTAATATTATTATTAGTTTTTAAGTTTGTTTATAACAAACAGGAGAGCTAATCCCCCTCCCCCCCCGTTAAGCCGAACCGGGCCTGCCCCGTCCCACCTTACATTCACCACGGCACCACGTGCCGTGGTTGTTTGATTGGCCAGGGCCAGGATCCGGGCCAGGATCCGGAAAGGCACATAGTTGTACTAAACTTAAGAATAAAATCTGTTTTCTTCTTCTTCTTCGTTTCGCAATCCAAGGGTCCCGGGTTCGATCCCTCACATCGTGATTTTATTTTTCATATATTTTTTTTTCACAACAAAGTTGGTATCACAAAATTTAGAATGTCCAAAAACTAACATTATTTACAAGAAAAATGCGAAGAGTATCCTATAGAATGTGTAACAATTATATAAAAAGCTCAGTAAATCGGCGAAGAGTATAATGCTTCCACTAGTTTAATACTGTTATTTATTTCTTCCTTTTTTTCTTCTGCATTAAGTTTTTATTTTCGAAGACATAATTACATCTTCTTATTTCTAGATGTTAGTAAATATTTTTATGTAAGATATTGCGTGAAAATTATCATGTGTATAAAACTTCGCTTTTGGAAACAAAGTGTAGAAAATAAAATTCAGAAAAATAGGTTGTGCAGGAAACTCTAGCACGAGTACATTTGGACGGCTATTCTGTATTGATGGGAAAACACGTCCTAATAGACGATGTACTTATTACCAATGAGTTACTAAGAGATTGCTGAAGAATAAGACTCTGGAAAGATCACATCAAATCACCACAAGGTATCTGAGGTTACAGAATAGAGTGTTTGCATCTCCTGAGAAGGGAATGTGTTATGAGTTCTCTCCTTTCGCGACAAATGCTAACTTATTGAAATTATAGAACAGCCGTCCTGATGTGTAGAAAACGAAAATCTTGCAAATCTCGTGTGTCGAATATTTTGAGTCGTGTGTTAGGAACTATAAGCCTGACACACTGTTAATGCTCAATACCAAAGATGTACTGGTTTTTCGTGTGTAGGAAATGAACATCCATCATATGTCATATGTAGGTCATTTTTATACTCTTCGCAAAAACGAAGAGTATATTGTATTTGATCGGCACATTTCTAAATTAGTAAATATCGCTCGTAGAGAAAAAAATTTCATATCATTATGTTAGTGAACGAATTCTGAACAACTTTCAAAATGTCCGTCTGTCCGTCTGTCCGTCTGTCCGTCTGTCACTCCGTCACGTTTCTTGTAAGCACGATAACTTAAGAAAGAAAAGTCCGATTGTATTGAAATTTGGAAAGTAAGTTAGCGTTAGCTAGAGGAAGAACTCTATTGTTTTTGAAAAAAATCAATCAGTAAATAAAAAAGTTATTAATCATTTAAATAAAAAAAAATTTTTTTTCATAATTTCTGTCATTTGTATTTAAATAGAAATCTTGCGAAATGTTATTCCCTATAAATTTTTTTGTTTTTATATTTTACCAATATATATATATTTCATAATAATGTATCTAATCCGTTGAAATATAATTCTTGAGCGATCTTCATTCAAATTTTATGGTAAGATCAGATAGCCCAATGGCTAAAGCATTTGCCTTTCAATTCAAACTCTACGAAAACCTAACCCTACTCTATTATTTATCTTTCCTCAACTTTAACTTTCCAACCCCTTCTTTATGTTTGTACAATTTTGTTCTTTTAACCTTTTTGTCCTCGTTTTGTCTTTCTAAATTCCCTCTAGGCCGATAACATCCTGTAAATCCAAACTTTTTAAATTCAACCCTTTTAACTACCCTACCTTCCTTGACGGCGATCAGACCACAAGGACGTCATTTGCTCGAACGGGTTTTTTCGTTTAATTCTGTTTTCCCGTATCAGCAACCAAAAATTTGTAAGTGCAGTGCAAGTGTTAGTTTTAAGTTTTTTATTCATTAGTTTTAGGCTCGTGCGAGCACATTCCCTAATTTTAACCTAGTTTTAAGTCTGCCTAAGGCGGACAGGTGTCCTAGCTGTAACAAGCATTATCGTCAAACCAAATCGGACCCGCCTCGTCCAACCACACATTTACCACGACGCTACGCGCCATGGTTGTCTGGTTGGTCCGGGCCGGGATCCGATGAGGTGCATTCTTGTAACAAGAAATGTCAAATAAATTTGTTTTGTTGTTGTTGTTGTTTCAATCCAAAGGTCTCGTGTTCGATCCCTCACATGGCAATTTTTTTTTTATATATTTTTTTTTTTCACAACAAAGTTGGTATCACAAAATTTAGAATGTCCAAAAACTAACACTATTTACAAGAAAAATGCGAAGAGTATCCTATAGAATGTGTAACAATTATATAAAAAGCTCAGTAAATCGGCGAAGGGTATAATGCTCCACTAATTGATCTTATAATATGTGTAGCAAATGTCACGTATAGGATTATGATGTGTAGTTTCTCCAGTTTTTCTAGCAGAAAGGATCTGATCGCACAGTATACAGTCATGTTTCGAGTTTTTTCGCTCATACGCCTTATTTTATTTAGCTCCCCCAAGAACGAAATTACTAAAATTTTCGTCTATTAGGGGCTAGTTGTACTAAGTTCAGCCAAGTTCAGCTTGATCGAAGATCAAAAATGGTTTACGATTGTTGTAACAATCATAACTTTGGTTTTTGATCCTCGATCAAGCTGAATTTGACTTGAACTTAGTTAACTGGCCCTTATGAGTTTAAGTTGTTTAGATTACACAAGCCCACAAAAAAAAAAATTCGTGAGCGAGAATTAAGACCCCCTTTTCTTTATATTTTTCGGGGCGCTAAATATGAATTTGAAGTCGAAATAGCATGTTCGTACCAGGTTCGAAATGAAAAAATTTAGGAGACATAAAAATATCATTTTTGGGTGAAAATACAGTATTTTCCAACGTATTTTATTATACTCTTCGCAAAAACGAAGAGTATATTGTATTTGATCGGCACATTTCTAAAATCGTAAATATCGCTCGTAGAGAAAAAAATTTCATATCATTGTGTTAGTGAACGAATTCTGAACAACTATTAAAATGTCCGTCTGTCCGTCCGTCACGTTTCTTGTAAGCATGATAACTTAAGAAAGAAAAGTCCGATTGTATTGAAATTTAGAAAGTAAGTTAGTGTTAGCTAGAGGAAAAACCCTATTGTTTTTGAAGAAAATCGATCGGTAAATAAAAAATTTATTAATTATTTAATTTAAAAAAATATATTCTCTTAATTTTTTTCGCTTGTACTAAAATGGAAATCTTGCGAAATATTATTTCCATGATATATCTTTTTTGTTTATGAATTTTACTAATATATATTTCATAGAAGTAAGAGTTGAAATATGTATGATTATCGAAAGATATAGGTATATCACAGATAATCAATTTTCGTATGTGGTGGCGCAGCGGCTAAAGCTTTGCGTTGCAATCCAAAGTCCCCCTCAAAACCACCTTTCTTACTACCCTTTCCTTCTACCCCTCTTGACCCCTCGCAGAAATCTATACCATCTAAGAATTTGCTCTTTAGAGTAAATGCCCGTTTTTATACTCTGACACCTGCAGCAGGGTTTTTAAGACATTTTCCCTGCATATTTATTATTACCCTCCCCCTCATTTAAACTAAATAAATTATTGAGATGTGAAATCCCCTGATATGTTTCTCTTTAATATGGTCAAGCTACCTAAGGACCATTCATATTTATACAAACATATTCTGGAAATCTCACTTGCCAAAACACCCGGCCGTTGTGTCACTTTTCGTGTCTAGCACGCGATCTGAGACGCAATGCTATATCTATGATTGTAAAATGAGATAAAGGAGATATAAATGAAATGTTAACCTTAGTTAAATAGAATGAAAATTGCACAATTTGGCAATCTGGTAATTTGGCAATCCAAAGGTCCCGTGTTCGAATCCTACACAGGTTGGATATTTCTTTCATTTTTTTTTCATATAATTTTTTTCACAACAAAGATGGTATCTCAAAATTTAGGATGTCCAAAAACTAACATTATTTACAAGAAAACTGCGGAGAGTATCCTATAGAATGTGTAACAATTATATATAAAAAGCTGAGTAAATTGGCGAAGAGTACGTTTTTAGCTTGCTACTTTATAGAGCCTCATTTCTATGATTCCCTAGGAACTGATGGACTACTGCCTTAAAGCTTTCCCATGCGGCTTTCTCTTTTGGAGTCATCGTTGTAATGAACATATCATCCTTCAAAATCTTTCGAATCTTTCGAAAAATTCCTTCCTTAAGTTTAGATTCCGACAACTGACTGAATGTTCAACTCAAATATTCAAATCATTCACCCCGTTTATCAAGCGCTTTTACAAACTGCTTCATCAAGCCTAATTTTATATGCAGAGGTGGAAGGAGGATTTTAGACAGTTCAACCAGTGGTTGCTCTATTATATTCTTATCACCCGGTAAGAGGTACGATCGCGTGGGCCAGATCTTTTTTTTGTAGTGATTGTTTCGATCTCTACTATCCCATTCAGAAAGGAAGCAAGGCCATTTTGTAAATTCTGACTGTTGACCTAAAATCATGGAAGTAATTTTAAGATCACCACAAATTTGTCACTTATGTTCTTCTTATTTTATCATCTCTAGGTTGGTGTATTTTTAATTTCCAATTTTTTTTTGTCGTTACTATACTTCCACTGGATGTGGAAGTAAAAAATAATTGTAATAGGTGCAAGGTGTCCAAAGGTTTCATCACAAGTCAATTCTGGGAAGGGTCCAATCTCACAGGCTGAGTGTTCCATACAAGATATAATTCCTGCCTCTTCTCATTGTTCTTCCCGCGTGTGCAGTTCTGCTCAGCACCGCGAACACAAGCACAATCCCAAATCAATCTACATGAATATGTTTATAAACCATCGTTGGGAGCAATATCCTCGAAAATTTTGTACAATAGTGCGGTCCAAAGTGAACTCACCCTACCTGGAGTTTTATCAACTAATGGAATACATGGAAAATATTACATTTTCTCCCAAAAATGATATTTCCATGTCTCCCAAATTTTTTCTATTCATTTCGATCCTGGAAATATCACAAATCCCAAATGTTTACCTCTAGCTCGAAAATTCGTCCACAAACATGATATTCTGACTTCAGATTCGTATTCAGCGCCCCGAAAAACAAGGAAAAGTGGATCTTAATTCTCGCTCACATTTTTTTGTGGGCCTGTGTTATTACTGGCACCTTGAAATTTTTTATTGTATTGGGAAGAAGGAAGGGGGAAAGGCAGGAATGAAGGAAGTATTTAACTAACTAACTAACTAAATAAACAAATTAATAAATTCATTGGATTAGCATTAATTTAAGAGTCAAGCCTTCTAACCCAGATGACAAAGAATATTTTATAGTGAAACCCACAAAAATTTGCAAACTGAATAATTTTTTTTTTTTAATGAGTTCGTGAAAATGTATAGAGTAATATCCTGAAAAGTTTACATTTCGCTCGGATGCAGAACAGTGAAAGTGAAAAACAAATTTTTTGTATCCATTTTTTCAAAACTTTGAAATTAAGTCAGGGTAGGAAAAAATAAAAAATACAGGTGGATAGACCACGTGTTTCTGAACAAAAAATATCTAATAAAATTTATCGCTAAAGCCACGGTATTCCCGGAAAAAAATAGTGAAGTAACTTTGTCACTCTGATTAAACAAATTCTGATTCAGTGACATGTAATTGAATGCGTCGGTGTCAAAGTCATGCGTATTCAAGCGCGCGCACGCACGGATCTCGCTCCGAGTTATAATGTTACACTTGACTATTTTTTTCCGGGAAAACCGTGGCTTTAGCGATAAATTTTGTTAGAACATTTTTTGTTCATAAATACATGATCTATCCATCTGTATTTTTTTTATTTTTTTTTTAGCTTGATTTAATTTCAAAATTTTGAAAAATTGATGAAAAAAAATTTTTTTTTCCATTTTTTTTTTAATGTTCTGTATCCGAGCGAAATGTAAACTTTTCACGAACTCATTAAAAAAAAATTATTCAGCTTGCAAATTTTTGTTCGACTGGGCTATTCAATAAATGAATATGTATACATTATATCAATAAAATACAATACGAATAATTTCATTTGCGGGTTTATGTTAATACATAGGGGTACGGACATGCCGAAGATGCTTAGTAGTTCAATGTGTAGTTCACTACGATAGCCGCCATCAATTTGTAGAATAAACCTGTACATTTAAATGGGACCTCACATGCTGAGGATGCTTGCAGCAGTTCATTCTAGCAGTTTACATGGAAGTCACCGCGGTAGCTGGCCATTCATAATTTTAGATATTTTGTGTGAGGTGCGGAGATCCCGAAGTTGCCTCGCAGCTAAAAGTTCAGCCCACAAATTCAGTCCGTGCATCGAAGTCATCAATTTATAAAACAAACCTGTACATTTAAATGTGGCCGCACATACCGAGGATACTACCAGAGTAGTTTACTTCCGAAGTCTACCAGCATGTTCACCTCGAAACAAAATAGTTTATTTTTACATGGTAGTAAAGAGGTAGGCTTCGCGTGTCGCGAGTATTTACCAGATTTTGAATAAATATTTCTATGGATTATTTTTTAAGTTATAGCTAACAACCTTAATTATTGCTTTATAATTAAAATATATACAAGCTCTTATCTTAAAATCATTTTTATATGTTTATTTTATATGTTACATGATTTTAGTAAGTATTTGTATGAATAATTTTTTTACTTATGACTATTATATACCTACTACACCAGAAGTAGGGACAGTGGGGTATTTAACAACTATAATTATTGGTTTATAATTAAAATGCTATTAAATTGAAAAAGTAGCAATGGCTTTTCCGACATTGAATACGCGCGTGCCGTGTACCGTATTTTAATTTCAGTGACAGTTCCCACCAGTGACGGTACAAATGCGGATTAATTTTGAAGAATTGTGAGAGGTTGAGGTTTAGCCAGTACACACTACGTTTGTCTAGATTCACCGTGCAATATATAACCATCATGTAGGAATGTGTGTACGATATATTGGGTATCTTTTTATTTTTATTTTGTGGAAAAGTGAAAATGAATAAGAACGAATTAATAGATTTAGTATTCAATGCTCCAGCGTTGTGGGACAAACGCCATAAACAGCACCACAACCGGCATGTTTTGAGTAGGGAGTGGAAAAACCGCTGCCCAAGGAATCATTACTTCCACTCCAGATTTTCCATCCAAGTCTCTCACAACGAAAACATTTTGTATGTGGAAATAATTACTTATGGAACTTTAATAATGTAATATTTGAAATTGTCTACCCCAAAAACTCATAAAACGATATCCCACATCGGCAGTGGGTGATAGGGGGTGGTAGTGGGGGTGGATGAAGTAAAAAAATATTTCGAGGTTTTTGGTTCTTGTACACACACACTAAATCACAATTTTTTTCACCCCCTTTAATAACGGTGTGGGGGTGGTAATGGGGGTGGCTAATGCCAAAAAAATTTTTGAGAACTTTTACAGATTCTTTTGTATAAGTACTAACACTAAATATCACTACTAAATACTAATACCAATTTTATGAACTCATATCCGCTTACTTTATCTATTTACTCCCCTTTGACCCATTCAGTCCATGCTCCATACTCCCCAACCCTTCAAGGGAATAACATGAAAATATAATCTAATTCCCGATCACGTTAAAATACATATGTGTACCAAATTTCAAGTCGATATCTTAAACGGTTCCAGAGTAATTGTGCGCACAAAAAAGTTACAGACAGACAGACAGATTTTTTTTTTGTTCAAACTTAAAATTTTGACGTTTCATGACATACTAAGCCTATTTGAACAATAAAAATGTTCAAAATATTTTTGGGAGAAAATTTGAATCAACAGGTAAAGTATAGTACCAACGTAGATATAACGACAGCGGAACCATTTTTGTAAAATATTCCTTGTCACAGTGTACACCACGACTATGGCTAGCCCCTGTTGGTTAACTGAAAATATATCTGCGTATAGAGTTTTTAATAAAACGTACACGAGGATTGTGTGTGTCGGAAAATAACACGAAAAACCCGACTATTGTTTGATTTAATGAGATTAGTTCTCTCCCCCATTTTAAAGGATGCTGAACACCGTGGTGGACGACAGAATTTCTCGTTGGAGTGACCCAACCCCGCAAACGGCCAAAAACCACCACCAAACGGGGTCAACGGCGTGTTACAATTGTTTGAGGGACTTCTACTTGGTGATCCTCCCATTTTCGAGGATGCTGAATACCGTAGTGGTGGCAGAATTTCTCATTGGGGTGACCCACCCCCGCAAACGGCCAAATACCACCCCCAAACGGGGTCAAACGCTTATTATAATTGTTTGAGGCACTCTTACTTGGACATCTCCCGTTTTTGAGGATGCTGAACACTGTGGTGGTGGCAGAATTTCTCCATGGGGTAACCCACCCCGCAAACGTCCAAAAATCACCCCCAAACAGGGTAAACGGTATGATAATATTTCACGGAATCTAACTTATTGATCACCCGTTTTCGAGCTTGCCAATCATGTAGAGGACCCTGGAGTGCATGCTTGACATCCGTCCACCCGATCAACGGCCAATAACCATCCTCCAAGAGCGTTCTCATCACACCTCTAGACAAAAAGTTTTCCCTCCCATTTTCGATCATGAAGAACACGGAGAGGACCACGAATCGAGTGCTTGACACCCGTTCACCCTCTCAATGGCAAAGAAGTACCTCATCTTTGCATTTTCATAATGTATTTTTCCTGTGTAGCATCCTCAAAAGGGGGAGAATGCACTCTCACTCCTTTGGAGGGTTGTTATGGACATCTACGGGGGTGGGTCACCCCGTGGAGCAATTCCACCATCACCACTGTGTTCACCATTCTCGAAAACGGGGGATCACCAAGTTAGAGTCCCTCAAACAATTATAATACGCGTTTGACCATTTGGAGGTGGTTTTTGACAGGTTGCGGGACAGCACTGTGGCCGCGTATAACTTACTTTAACACGGTTGTGGGCGTGGTCTGCACTACGACAAAGTATCTTTTACGAAAACGTTACCCGGAATGATTACTGCAATAAAAACTTCAGATATCAATCGGTTGCGGAACAAGTGCCCTAGATAATTTTGAACGAAAAAATCACGATTCATGTCACTGTGTTTTTCTTTCCTTAAACAAACAACAATTTTTTGTGCTTATTATCCAAACTCGATTTTATGGATGTTTTTTTCGCCAGTCCTTAATAAGGAGTCTACAAACGATCCAACTTGCTGAAGCCAACCTTGTCGGTACGCTTTAAATATTGCATTTTTACGAATGAGTTCAAAGCATGCCGACAATGTTAGCTCCAGCAAGTTGGATCGTTTGTAGACCCCTTTAACGGGGTAAATGATATAATAGATAAGCGATTATACAGTGTGTTCCATTTTGCTTTGAATCATCCACATAAAAAGTTTATTTTAGGTTCGATTTAGAACGTTTTTTTTTAACATAGATCTCTGAAAAGTGCATTCTTGTGATATATCACATTTTATAAAACATAGAAAGAAGATTGACCTACTACTTTTATTTTTGTGGTTGGAAAATGATAAAATCTTATTAGCTATTTTTTTATTTCAAATCTGAGTACTCCGCTGGATTCGGCAACCTCTCAAATGGGTTTGTTCCAAATTTCGTGAAAAAAAATACCTATTTTTGGATTTTTCCCGAAGGAAATAAAAATGCTGAAATTGCCAATGAAAATCCTTTTTAATTGTCAATTTGTGTTAAGTTTTAATTATTTTAATTTGTGATTGCAATAATAATAATTATTGCCATGCAACTTTCATTACATTTCATAATTTTGACAAACGTAGTAGGTCGACCTTTTGCGTTTTATAAAATTTAATGTATCACAAGAATGCACTTCAGAGATATACGTTAAAAAATAGTCCTAAATCAGACCTAAAATACATGTTTTATGGTGGTGATTCCAAACAAACGGCAACACACTGCAGAAATAGAGATTATTTACATGAGATACAATAAAAGCAGGTCAATCCCCCGAGAGACTGAACGAAACACTGAACTGATTGATAAACTTCTTCGGCATGTGCACCCGGCATCGCGGCAATTAATTGGCTGAAACTGTGAGCTGAACTTGCGGCGTAACATCTTCGGCATGTCCGTACCCTATGATAGAGTGTACATCAAGTCATAGCCATATAATTTATTGAACCGTGAGTATTAACATGCAGATATCTTAACATCTGGCACAGCTACATGTATATTCAATTTACAAAAATGTGCGTTTTTATGCAGTAAAGTTCTTATCTCAATATAGAATTTTTATCTGCAACGTTGTAATAGTAATAATCAAAAAATTCAAAATCGGTCGTCATTAACAAGATGATAGCCATAGCACAATGTAAATCATCTGTGATTTTTAGTATGTTGATTAGAGGGTAGAGCACAACTATGTCAAGTCTCTTGCTTTTACTTTGTCCTTTTCCTTTTTTGCTTTTGTAAAATGCTTATAAGCCTATAAGCGTAACTAGCAATCCATCAGAATATTTCTGTTTAGACATTGAAAATGCTTTATAGAAGTTATTTGGTTATTAAAATTAGAATAATAGTAAACAATTTTTTCAAGATATTGATTAAGAAAACTGCCCTTTTATATTAATTTCTTTATTTTTATTTTTCAATCAAATAATATAAAATACAGTTACAAATTCATTTGTTATTAAACCCCGCAGAAACAACGTCACTAAAACTGAATCAGCCAATGATTCAAAACTATTATTTTTGTTCTATCTTCCGATAATCTCCAATGACCAATTCGTTTTTATCAGAACAAAAGCAACAGGCCTCCTTATATTATTTAGTGACCGTAACACTTCCGTCATTTCAATGAGCCTAATAACTACAAGTATAACCAAACTAAAACTATTTTTTAAAATAACAGTATACTATTATAGCAATAACCCAAATATGTTCTATACGTTGTCTGGATTTTTTGTTTTGTAATCTTATCATAACAGTAAGTCCTAGTTAAATAAATATGTTTTATAGGGCTCTTATGCTATCTCGCTTGAGTTATTAAAATATTTTGCCACTATCAGTAACATCTCAAGATTAGGATATATTATAATACTTTTATGTACAATGTGACCAAAAGTAATATAACTACTAAATAATATTCATCTAAAATTGTAGTATGGGAGTTGCTAAACATTTTCTTGCCTTATTTTTTTTAATCGAGTCAAATTTTTTTGGTTATATTTATAACGAAGACCAGTAGAATTGTTCTCTTACAGCCCTCTCTTAAGAGGAAGAGCAATAGCTCTTAGTCAACGTAGTAAAAATACAGTAGCAGTTTGTGATTTTTTACCCGCTGATTTTTTTATCATAAACACTATTAAGTACAATAGCAGGACAATTTTTCAAGGACCAGAACACAGTAAAAAGTAAAATAAACTATTACTAAAAAAATATTGCAAAAAAAAAAGATCAGCCGGTAAGAAATTACTACTGTTCTTTGACAACCTTGACGTAACGCTGTAGCTAATCGTTCCGGCAGAAAACCATTTTATTGATAGTCAGTGTAAATATAACCAAATAAGCCATAACTTAACTAGCAAAAAATTACCCAAATAAAAAATGTTAATTGACATTTGGCAATGTTATATTAATGTATCACAGATAATAACGCATATATAATTTGCATCATGTCTTACGTGTACTAAGGTATTACGATAACTAATGCTTAGAAAACCACTCTTAGATATAGGAATAAAATTGACCTCGAAATTGACACTAATATTGAGAAAATGAAAAACCAAAATATTGAAAACTTTTCTCTACACTTTGAATAATAAAAGAAAGCAGTTTTAATACTTACTAAATCACAGTAATAATAATGTGCAACTTAACATACTGTACCACCAAAATTAATACGTAACATGAAACATAATTTATATAATTTTTTTGAAGCCAACTACATTACAAATTAAACTGTAAATTTCATCATTGAATGACTGTATAAATGTATTTATATAAAAATATTATGGTAACCATTTCTAAGCGATATGGGACGAGTATTCTATGATTTTTAATGATCGTCATCAGAGATTATAAAATCAAAGAACTGTTTACAGGATTTTAAAATCTGGCAGCATGCGTACCATAATTAAAATCACGTAAATCTAAAGCGGCAAATGTCTCATCAAATATAAAATTAAATAAAATAAGCAGGGTGATACAGCTAAACGGCAGTTCTATTTCATTCTTAGAATTTACCCTATGAAATTTTGAACAGAAATTAAAAATTTTGGGGTTTAAAAGTTAATTGAACTAAATTGTGTCATATGCAATAAAATGATTTCCTGAATATGAAATTGAGAATTTGGCAACAGTAATAAAATATTGTTTCCTCTAGAATGTTTGTTCGTTTATTCATTCGGGCGTTCATTCATTTGTTCATATATTTAGGAATGTTTTATTGTCATAAAGTAACCCGACATATATTTGTCAAAATTTTCTTCACAAGTTTTGTAAGTACTTACGTATATATTAATAAATAAAAAAAATTGCTCTTCAAGATGTAAAAACCACAAAAGTGGTATCTAGGTCAATTTTCATTTATTTGGAAATTCCTGGATTATGAGATTTATGTAGAGTAAGAGCAAAATAATTTGTGTAGATTTAATATAATCTTAGTATAATTATTGAAGCAAGTTGTCAAAAAAATTCAAAAGGACAAACTGCATATGGTGGAACACAACTACAAATACAAAAACTTCTAAACCTTATAAAAACAGCACTAAATTAAAATTTATAGTTTTTATTCTCGATAAAAGATTAGATTGTATCAACTGTATGACTTTATTTCGCTATTTACTCCTAAAAAATTTCATCATTTCGTATCTAACAGATAAATAAAAATGAACCTACCGCTTTTGTGTTTATTAGTCTTGAATTGTACCTAGTTGCCATTGCCGAATTTTGACATAAGATATTGAACAGCTTGTGTATGCCAAATCTCGTTTTCATTTGATATGCGTATTTATATGTTAAAATACCTTATCTGATACATAAATTGCAGTTTCCTAGTTTCCGGAATTTTAAGCTAAAAACAGGTATGTACTGTACACGTACAATGTGTACCTACTTATTAATAGGAAATATCATGAACGAAAATACAGTTAAGAATAAATTGGGTAGTACGATGATTGTAGAGAAAATCTTAATATTGCAATAATATTTCTAAAATAAAAAGCATTGTGAAAGGGCATTTTTGCAACAATTTTTCAACATTGCTGTTTCTGAAAAATACTTGATTTCGCGTTTTAAAAACCAATCGGATACACTTGTCCTATAGGCGAGCGGTGCACCCCTAAAAAGATGAATAAAAAAGTCGCAGAACCTCCCAAATAAATTGAAACCAGTTGGAATCGATTAGTTACGTTTTAGGGAACAAAAAACCTAAATAACATTTTTTCATCCGAGTGGCAGGTAATTTGTTATTAACAATGAAATTGCAAAGTAAAGAAAATGTAAAAAAATCCATCTAAGTTAATTGGGCAAAAATAAACACTTTTTGTCTCTTGTAATGTTTTCAAAAAATGCACTGTTTTTGAGTTATAGGCAATTTAAGGTCCGAAAATGGCCAAAAGTCGACAACTTCAAAAAGTCATATCCCGGCTTCTACTGAACTTTTTTTAATGTTTTGGGTAGCAAAATAATCGTTAATACTTATACACATACTATTTTTTTTGTAATAAAGCAACTTTTCATTTTCATCCTGAAATTTATCATCGAAGTATCGCTATTTTTTCTTGCTTGCGCAGAATAGGTGAAATACACACTTGACGAAGAACTGATCTGCTAATTTCTTTTTTGATATATTAAAACATTTTTAATAAGATATTCATAAAAAGCGATTGTTTAACAGATTACACGTGTTGAAGTTAAAAATTTTCATTATTTTTCTACTTTTTTCAAAGCTGCTTAATCTAAGACAGATACGCGTACCTATATTTATAGTTAAATAGGCAACTAAAAAATGGAAATTCAAATCTTCAACGTGTACGTTCTAACAGCAATGCTATAAATTTAACATTAATATATCAAAAAAGAAATTAGCAGATCAGTTCTTCGTCACCTGTGTATTTCACCTATTCTGCGCAAGCAAGAAAAAATAGCGATACTTCGATGATAAATTTCATGATGAAAGTGAAAAGTTGCTTTATTACAAAAAATAGTATGTTTAAGTATAAGTGTTCACGATTATTCTGCGAAGGAAAGTTCAGTAGAAGCCGAGATATGAATTTTTGAAGTTGACTTTTGGCCATTTTCGGACTTTAAATCGCCTATAACTCAAAAACAGTGCATTTTTCGAAAACATTACAAGAGACAAAAAGTGTTTGTTTTTGCCCAATTAACTTAGAGTGTTTTCAAATAGATTTTTTACATTTTTTTCTACTTTGCAATTTCATTGTTAATAACAAATTACGTGCCACTCGGACAAAAAAATGTTATTTAGGTTTTTTGTTCCCTAAAACGTAATTAATCGATTCCAATTGGTTTCAATCCGGCAACTTTATATGGGAGGTTCTGCGACTTTTTTATTCATCTTTTTAGGGATGCACGGCTCGCCTACTATTGCCAGTCACACATTCTAGAGGATAAATAGTAGCACAGTTGTGAAGAAAAATTCATTTTCTATAAACCTCCTAATTTTAATATTTCTGTCCCCTAAAATAAAAGATCATATGCCATTTGGCCCTATAATACCACATTTCTTTGCATATACGTATACAAAGTGACCTGTATTTTGTTTAAAATATTTAAGTACTTAAGCATTTAAAAATATTTTACTTACATTAAACGCCATAAACTATAGCCAAAACTCTAAAATAACTTAATAAATTAATAAAGGATCATTCCTCTTTTTCGTTTTTTGAAAATAATTCGCATGATAAAATGACTGTGGCAATTGTTGTTTCCTTCATGCAGGCAACTTTTAATGTAATAATATTAGTTTTTATGATAGAAAATTAAACTATAATATATGTTAAACCAAAACTTAAGGTACTCTATTACAAATTTTATATAAACTGTATTTTTTATAAAACTGGTCCAAAAAATTAATACATTCAGTTTTCTTTCAGAAGATGGGGATTATTTTATGTTTATTTATTTCCATTATTTTTTTTATAGAATAGAGCATAAACTTAATTTCACATGAGCGTCATTTCTTAGCCATGGCTTGATCAAAAAAGTGTCACAGAAATTTTAAGAAAATTCTTAGATGAATCACTAGATAAATTTTAAGTACAATGAAATTTCAGGAGAGATTTGTATTGTATAATATTACTTAGGATGGAAATAAAAGAAAAAACTGATATTAATGATGAACACTGTATTACTAATAGAAAAACGATACTTCTGAAGAAACCGATGTTAATACAGAAACTGAACATAAGGCTAATAATAGTATACGGAAAGAAGATTAAAAAAGTGATGAATTATTTAATGTGATACGGAAAAATTAAAATTTAGTTTTGATAGAGACTTGCTAAAGAAATTAATAAAGGGAATATTCTTATGGTGCTGGAAATTTGTTAGTATTTTTGATAATGAATTTCTAGTGAAAAGACATTTATGAGTTATTTATCTGCTGAGAAAGACAATACAACTTTATATTTACTGATATCCACCAATATAGAAAATTTGCATCAAAAGAATATAAATCGTTTTGATAGGAAACAGAGATGGAAGAATCTATTAAAGTACAATACCTTAATTTTATCGTTAAATATCACAAACACATGAGAGCTGTAAATCTCATAGAGATTTTGATTGGCTATTAAATAATTATTTATGTTGAGATTTGAAGCACTTATACATGGAAAAGTGGCTATAAGTAGAATCTAGCCAGCCTGTGAAAACTAGGCTTCATATAATTACATCTTTCTCTTTATAGACGGGGATATTTTTTTAAATATTTATTTCTATTAATCTTCTTTATTGTGCGGCTTGTTTTAAATATTAAACAAACCCTAACCCACCACTTAGTTACCGGTCCAATATTATAAACATTTTATTTAACAGCTTTTACAAAGTATAATTTTTCAAAATTTTAGCAATCAATGTTGAGAAGCTATTCTATACCTAATAAATCCATCTCTAGCCTCTGATTCACAAACTTATAATGACGCTTAGGTCGCCAGTTTCAAAATTAAAAATCTCTATTAATATAGGAATATTGGCATTAATGGCAATCATTTGATTAAGTGAGTCAGTAGAGATTTGTTAATAAATGGAATGGAAGTAATCATGTCCCCTTCCCCAATTTATTAGTACTTCTATGAAACAAGTGGTGCCATATCTTCACGAAATTTTTCAGAGAGCTTAACAGGTAGACAATGCACAATGGAACATTCTAGGTGACTGGTCAATAGAAGCTTGTGTTAAATTAACCCCTGAAAAATTTTACAAGTTGATGTTCCAACATGGTATAAAATAAAGGTGAAGTCAATTCATCTGTATGATATGATTGAATGATCTCGGTCACTCAATTTAAAAACTGTGATTGACAAGATAATTTAAGTCATGCTTGGCGAAAACCGATTATATATAAAAAAAACTTGAATCGCGTTTTAAAATCCAGAACTGCCATTACTGGAATTCGAACATTTATGGTACATGAAATTTCTTTCGAAAGAAATAACTACACATAATTGATAGACTGGGAAACAATAACGAATACTAAGCGCCCAATTACTAAAAAAGTCTTTACTGATGAACATAAACAAATGATTACCATTAACCCCAGTGTCTTCAAGTAAACAAAGATTTTCAATTTTCCGTGCCATCCTCAGTCAATGATGTGATGCGTGAAACTAGTGATCGAAATATTATTACCAGTATGTGGACCAGAAGCCAGAGATGGATTTGTTAAGTCTAAAATAGTGTCTTGATAATTATTGCCAAAGTTTAAAACAATATTGAACTTTGTAAAGAATAAAATGTTTATAATATTGAAACGGAGTGGTGTGTGAGAAATCCCATATGCAAGTACCTCATCGTGGTGAGTTCTGGGTTATTTTTTTAAAAAACAAGCAAGGTACTGCATAGTAAAGGGAATTAATAAAAACATGCTTAAAAAAATACTATTATTTTTAAGGACCTGAGAGTACTGAAATATGTAATCCTAGGAATAGGATATGAATAGACTATGCATAGCCATCTTTCAACATACAGAGAGAATTGTTTACAAAAAGATATATTTTTGCTATCTGTACTTGCAATTCAAAAAAATACTGAAGTTACTACTATTTAAGGCAGAACTTATTTGTGATAGAAAAGGCACTAAAAGGAGGAAATATGGCAAACTCTCTAATTATATTTTAACAAGGGATGTCAGGATTGATGGATAATCTCGAGAGTCAGTATAGACATAACTAGGCTACGATTGTGTAAATTTACGCACATCAGGTGTATAAGTGTAAAGTATTGTTATTTTATGTTTATAATTTCTTACCAAAAATGTATTTTCAATAATATGATTGTGTTACGTAAATAACTAATAAAACATTTTAACCTAGTCATTTTTTCATAAAATTGTAAATACGGATTTCCACAGTTACTAAACTAATATATTTTACGCTCAAAATGAAATAAAATTCTCATATATGGTACCTAAAATGAGTCCAAAAGTACAATTTCGTTAAGAAATCAACAATCAAAAATTAAGTTTTAGGCACAAAACTCGTAATTTTTTAATTTTTTTGCTTCAATGAAATTTAGTATCTAAACTCATTTTAAGGTTTCCTCATATATTTACTAGGTCAACTATCGTTTATTTGTTAAATCACTTGCTCACTGAAAATTTTTGATGTTATATTTACATTCGTTTGCACCTGTTTGTGGATTTAATTTGTTTGCTGATTGATCAAACTTAAACGAATAACTTGAGGGTTTAATTTAATTTAATTTAATTTTCATTTTATTTCTGTTTCTATGAAACCTTCCACTAGAAGTTTGAGTCTCAGACTAAATCTATCAATAATTCCATGATTTTCACTAAAACGGTTATGATACGAAATGACAGTTGATCGATATCATATCCAGTAGATATCCTTTCAATTTATTGAAAAACTATCCCCAATTGATATAGTAATTAAAGCAATTCGAATACATTTCACAAAATAAATCTAATTTCCACAATAATTTGTAAATGCTTTTAGAGCCTTGGCCATGGCAAAGACGTTAAGTCAAAGTTTTTATATTAAAAATTACGACTTTCAATAAATTATCTAAGATAGTCAAGTAAGGACAAGTAAATAAACTAAACACAACGCCAAACATTGTTCTAATTAAAAGCGGTGCTTTTTGCATTATCATTCAGGGGGGGAACGAAGTTGTCGCTCCTGCATCGGTATATCCTCCGTAGGCGCCTCAGCTGGCTCTCGATTCCGCAGTCGATTCCACGTTCTTCGCATCCACGATACTAAAATCATGGGATTCATATTGCCAATCCAGGTTAAGAAACGTTGTCTTCTTCCGTTAAGGAAGTATGTAAGAACCAATAAGAGACATATAGGTATTATTAATAAAAGATAAAACAAATGATACGGCGTGTCAACCCTATAGTAGACCTCTAACTTATTTGAATTTTTATCTAACCAAACTCCAGTTGCCTCAGCTACGGCGAGAGCTTTTTCACCATATTCCTTAAAGCCTTTTTTTAAACCTCCATTAGTTACGAGGTTTCTTAGCTGAAAAAAAAATAAGTACATTTAACTATTCCCTTTCCAACGTTTGTGCGAGGGCTATAAGTACTAGGTGATCGATATGTCAGATCGCAGCTCTATATCTCGTAAATGGGAAAAGTTAGGTAGTCTAAATGGTAGGTAAGGTAATATGAGTTTCAGAATATGGCCAATCGACTCTTTAATGACTACCTAAAAACATTTCATTGTACTAATTAGTAACATCTAGTTATATAAAGAATATATAAAGGTAACAAAGCTATATAAGAAAAGTTTGAATAGGTACACATTATTTTACTATTACACGTTTTTTTTTCAGTATTGTAATTTTTTACCGCAATTCACATAAATTTTGTACATAGCATTTTTTACTTTCGAGTATTTTGAAAATTATAGTTTACGTTAGGTCATTAGATAAACTTAGTTTTTTTCATACTAAAATATACTCACTTTTTCAATCTGATCATGTGTCGAAAATCGGTCTGAGATTCCCACGAAGATGAATTCTATTGCCCCAGTGGATTGATAGCTGTGAAATGCAAATATGTTTGTAATAATACTATATCGTATCTTCAAATTCACTTACTTCTCTACAATGTATTCTTGATTTTCCATTAAAAAATCAAAGGCCACATCAACACCTACAGGATTACCTCCTACTGAAGCAAATACAGTTAGGGTGTCTTGAGATCTGATCCCAGAGCCCTTAGTAATTGACTTGTGAAGGTAACTAAAACATATTATGATAAGCGAATGAGTCTTTTCTGCAACTTGCATATCAGTTCAGTAACAAGAGGTTTTATTTTAGAAACAATGGCATGAATTAAATTTCGTTTTTCTGTTTATAATTTAAATCGCCTGAAAACTTACGTCATGAGGTACAAAATTTGGTGTGAGTAGACAAGCTATTTAAGATTTTCTTTGTTTTACGCCTCAGACTCTAGGCGTTTAGTTAGTAGAAGCTCTCAAATTTTCAAGAAAGGGCCCAATTTTACGTGATAAGGTACATGAAAAAATCAACAGACGTTGTGTGGAAGGCCCTCACTAACGCAAAACAAAATCGTAAGACAAAATGTTCTGGGGGTTTTGGGTCGTAAGACAAGTTTGATATTTATAAAAAGGTCCAAAATTTACGTTATAAGGTACATGAACATTTTTTTCGCCAAGTTGTTCGTTCCCATGTTCTATTCAGGAAATTCCATCCATACATAATTTTTGTGGGCTTAACCGCTTTAAGACAAAATTTTTTGTTAAGAGGGCCACAATTTACGTCATATGATATATGAAAAAAACCAGTGAGGTAGTATACGGAAACCTCCTCTTAGCCGAGAACCTAATAAAAAGAAAAAATATTCGGGGGCTTTTGAGTCGTAAGACAAGTTTGATATTTTTAAAAGAGGGCCAAAATTTACGTCATAAAGTACATGAACATTTTTTTCGCCAAATTGTTCATTTCCTTGTTCTATTAAGAAGATTCCATCGTAAGACATCACTTTTGTGGGCTTGACCGATTTAAGACAAAATTTTACTTCCACATCCAGTGGAAGTATAGTAACAACAAAAAAATTTTAAAAAAATTTTATTGGTCAAATAGGCTTAGAATGTCACGAAACGTCGAGATTTTAAGTTTGAACGAAAAAAAAAATTTCTGTCTGTCTGTCGGTCTGTCTGTCGGTCTGTCTGTCGGTCTGTCTGTCGGTCTGTCTGTCTGTAACTTTTTTTGTGCGCACGTTTACTCTGGAACCGTTTGAGATATTGACTTGAAATTTGGTACACATATGTATTTTAACGAGATCTAGAACTAGATTATATTTTCATCTTGTTCCGTCGAAGGGTTGGGGGGTAAATTGGGGTAAATTTGGGGGAAAATAGGTAAATCAAGCAGGTAAGAGTCCATAAAATTGGTATTTAGTCTATACAAGAGAAGCTAAGGTCCCAAAAAAAGTTTTGGCATTAGCCACCCCCACCCCATTATTAAAGGGGATGAAAAAAAATTGTGATTTAGTGTGTGTACAAGAACCAGAAACCTCAAAATATTTTTTTACTTCATCCACCCCCACTCCATCACCACCCCCACCCCGCTACCAATGTGGGGTATCGTTTTATGGGTTTTTGGGGTAGAGGATTTCAAATATTATATTATTAAAGTTCCATAAACAATTATTTCCACATACAAATTTTTTTCGTTGTGAGTGACTTGGATAAGAAATTTGGATGTGGAAGTAGTGATTCCTTGGGCAGCGGTTTTCTGTTAAGAGGGTCGAAATTTACGTCATATGGTACAACAAAAAAATTAATGAGGTGTTGCGTGGAAACCTCCTCTTAGCCGAGAACCCAACAGTAAGGCAAAATATTCGGGATCTTTTGCGCCGTAAGACAAGTTTCATATTTACAAGAAGGACCAAAACGTCATAAGGTACATGAAAATTTTTTTCAACAACCCGTTCGTTTCTGTATTCTGTTCAGGAAACTCCCACGTAAGACATAATTTTTGGAGGCTTAACTGCTGTAAGAGAATTTTTTTGTCACAAGAATAAAAATTTACTTTATACGGTAGGTCTTGTATGGGAATCACCCTTAGCTGAAAATCTAATCATAGGACAATATATTCGGGGGTCTGGGGGCCAAGGCATATTTTACATCTTCAAAAGAGGCTAAAATTTGGGTCCAAAGTTAATTGAAAATTTCTTTCCCCAACTTGTTCGCTTCAATATTTCATTAGACGATTCTAGAGGAGGGCCTTATAAGAAAATATTTTTGATACTTGGGTAATTTGGGTAATTCAAAAAATATATAAAAATGGTTTCTAAAAATTGTTTACACACCGGTTCAGGAAATAATCAGGCGTAAGGGACCTTTTCTGTTTTATTTTAGAAAATATAATAGGCGATACATCATAAGCTACGAAAATAGAACTATTTTAAAAATCCAATTTCTCAAAACAAGAAAATTTTACTTATAATTTTTTTTAAGAGGAAAATAAAATAGACTATTTCATAAATGAATCTCAAATTTAAAACGAAATAAGTATATAGAGAATTAGTGTTGTAATTACAAACACCCTTCATCTGACTTTTCTTTAATATTGCAATAGCTCCTTTCAATGTTCTTCCAGAGCTTCAGGGAGATATGATCCGCTGTTCCACTTAGGGCATCATCCCTTTTCAGTAATCTCTCAACCATTTTGTTCCGTCTTAAGCGGATCTTATTTTCCAAAACGGACTTACATGGTGGGAAAATTGGAGGAGCGATTCTCTTTATGGCTGAAAAAGTATCGGAAATATTCTTAGGCTCATTCCGTTTCAAAAACAACTGAATTCTTGCTTTATTACCGTCCTTGCACTTTTGAACAAAAGCGAGACATTAATAAATCATCTGTTTTTTCCACCTCCAAAATCTAGCCACAGCCTGTGGTAAAATTTAATATATACTGATAATAAAGGAAAAATTCAGTTGTTTTTAAAATGGAATAAGCATAAGAATATTTCCGATTCTTTTTCAGCCATAAAAAAGATCGATCCTGCACTTTTGCCACCATGGAAGTCTGTTCTGGAAAAAAAAATCCACATAAGACATTAACTCGCGACAGAATGTTTGAGAAATTACTGAAAAGAGATGCTGCCCTAAGCGGAACAGCACACCATGTCCCTCTGAGGCTCTGAAAGAATATCAAGAGGAGCTACTGGAATATTCTGAAAACTGAGAGGCTGAAGAGTATTTCAGTTCGGAAGATTCTGAAAAAAAGTCAGATGAAGTGTATTTGTAATTACACAGTATTTCTCTACATACTTATTATACTCTTCGCAAAAACGAAGAGTATATTGTATTTGATCGGCACATTTCTAAAATCGTAAATATCGCTCGTAGAGAAAAAAATTTTCATATCATTGTGTTAGTGAACGAATTCTGAACAACTTTCAAAATGTCCGTCTGTCCGTCTGTCGGTCCGTCCGTCCGTTACGTTTCTTGTAAGCACGATAACTCAAGAAAGAAAAATCCGATTGTACTGAAATTTGGACAGTAAACTAGAGTTAGCTAGAGGAAGAACCCTATTGTTTTTTAACAAAATCTGTCGGTAAATAAAAATGTTATTAATGATTTAAATTTGGAAAAATTTTTTTTTTTTGATTTTTATGTTTTTGTAATTGAATATAAATCTGGTGAAATGATATTTCATTTTAATATCTAAATATTTATATATTTTACAAATATACATTTCATAATGTAATATGCAACCGTGAAAATATGATTTTAGCTTGTGTCTTATAATGTAAAAATTTACATTTTTTTATGTGTAAGGTGGTGGAGTATTTCTTACGCTTTTGACTCGGAATCCAAGGATCCCGGGTTCGAAACCCAAATGGGGTATGGTATAGTTTTTTTATTTTTACTTTATTTTACACTGAGTATTTTACAAACTGAGTTCGTACTATAAAATTAAAAATGTCTAAAACTAACATTATTTACAAAAAAAACTGCGAAGAGTATCCTATAGAAAGTGTAACAGTTATATAAAAGTTCAGTGAATAGGCGAAGAGTATGTTTTTAGCTTGTTTCCTTTTAAATTTGAGATTCATTTATAAAATAATTTATTTTATTTTCTGCTTAAAAAAATTATAAGTTAAATTCTCTTGATTTTTAAAATAGTTTTATGAGGTATCGCCTATTATATTTTCTGAAGTAAAACAGAAAAAGTACCTTAGGCCTGATTATTTCCCGAACCGGTGTATAAATAATTTTTAGAAACCATTTTTATATATTTTTTGTATTAGCCCCTTCTGGAGATGTAAAATTTGTCTTGACCACCAAACCTCCGAATATATTGCCCTACGACTCGGTTTTCAGCTAAGTGTGGTTTCATTACAATACCTGGTTGGTTTTTTATGTAAATTTTTATTCTTGTGTCAAAAAAATTGTCTTACAGCAGTTAAGCCCCCAAAAATTATGTCTTACGTGGAAATTTCCTGAATAGAATATGGAAACGAACAGGTTGTCGAAAAAAATGTTATGACGCAAATTTTGGCCCTTTTTGTAAATATCAAACTTGTCTTACGGCCAAAAATCCCCCTAACATTTTGTCTTACTGTTCGGTTCTCGGCCAAGTGGGGTTTCAGCGCAATACCTCGTTAATTTTTTTCATGTACCACGAAAATTATGTCTTACGTTGGAATTTCCTGAATAGAATATGGAAACGAATAATTTGGCGAAAAAAATGTTCATGTACCTTATGACGTAAATTTTGGCCCTTTTTATCAAAGTCAAACTTGTCTTACGACCCAAAAGCCTCCGAACGTTTTGTCTTACGACTTGTTTTAAGTTAGGGAGGGCCTTCCACACAAAGGCTCGTTGGTTTTTTTTCATGTACCTTATCACGTAAAATTTGTCCCTTTCTTGAATATTTGAGAGCCTCTACTGACTAAACGCGCCCGGTCTAACGCGTAAGACAAAAAAAATCTTAAATAGCTTGTCTGCGCACACCAAACTCAGAGGTAAAAAATTTTGTATCTTATGACGTAAGTTTTCAGACACCAACTCCCTGTCCATAAGTACAACCAGTAAACGTTTCTATATTAAGCGGGAGGCTTGCTAATTTATAAAGGAATCCGCCACCTTTTTGAGGGGACGGCACACAAAGAACATAACCATTGGAAATGAATGAGAAAAAAATCTGTACAATATTTCATTAAATTGAGTTATAACGACTTAAAAATTTCGATTTTATCTTGAGAAAAGGTATCTCGAAACGGTTTTGGTCAAATAACTCAAAACGTATCACATTTAGCGAAACAGTGCCACAGCCCAATAAAAAAGCTTGGAAACTGAGGATAAATTTTATGTTTTTATAATTTCTTTGGAAATAATAGTTTCGGAGGTATGAAAGTATAAAGATGGCGTCCGAACGTTTATAAGACGAAGTATTTACTTCAAATATTAAGTATCTCAGAACCTATGGCACAGGTCAAAAACGCTAATGGTCAAAATAAAGAATTGCTAGATAAGCTTTTTGATTATTCCTGTAGTAAAGAACGAAGAAGTTATGACAGAAAAAGTGTGCATCTCCACATTTTTTAAATAAAAACGTCGTCATTTTGTTACTGTAAGTATATCTTCATGACGGTACATTTTATCGAAATGACATTTTAAATTCAAAACATTCTCCATAAAATTCTCCATAAAATTCTCCACAACTTTGCTTTTTTATATTTTCTTATGTGATCAATATTTTCGCTAAATAGCTTTATAATTAAGTGAGTATATATAAAAAAAGCGTTTTATTTGCAAAAGGTCGAGAAGTTTTTAAATTCGGCTGCCGTATCTCAAAACTGAAAAAGTACAGTATAGTACACGGAAATTAGCAAAAATAGAAGAAAAAAATTACAATAAGCTGATATTTTCTGAATCGACAGTTGATGGGGGTAGGAATACAGGATCAAAAAGTTCCCATCCCTAACTGGGCTTCATCCCTGTTTCATCCTTCTAATGGCACCGTGTTGGTTTTTCAATAATATTTTTGGAAATGTGATGTTCTACGGCAAAACTAGAGGTATTGAAAAATATTGAGAATTAAATTTTCTATAAAACATGTCTCATAGGTCGTTTGCAGATTATTAAAGGTGTTTACGTTAATCGACGGCAAACTTGGGGATAGATAACAAAAACGCTTTTGGATGGAAACGCAATATTTATCCAGCCTTGTAATATTCTGTCTTGTAGCATTCGGTTTCAACAACTGTTTATAAATTATATAGAATTGAATTAAACTAAATCCACTAAAGGCTTTATTCTTGCTCAAATTCAATTTCGTCGTTCCGTTCCGCATTAAAGCATGCTTGTCCGTGATAGTTCATACACATAGCCGAACATATTAAACCAACCTTTAAACATCCGCATCGCTTTTCGCAGCTCTTTTTGCAGGCACACGAAATTAACTCTAAAATTGATGAGGGAGCTGCTGCTTCAGTAGTCAAAACAGGTATTAAAATATCACCTGATTTCTTTCATCCCCATTCTTCTGACTCTAGAACATTTCCATGCCAAGCCTGAATTTGGTGGTAAACCCGCAACGAATGTTCTTGCAAAGCTGCGAATGTCGGGGGTAGCCTTGCCAAAGTAACCGTTTGACTAGAATTGCCAACCGAATAGAACATACCTCTGATGATTTATTGACGTTTCATAGGCCATAGGCAGATCAAAACAACCTCTCTTCTCTCTCTCTCTCTCTCTCTCTCTCTCTCTCTCTCTCTCTCTCTCTCTCTCTATCGTGTCTATGAATAAGGCGGTTAGGATTGTGTTGGATCATTTGAAATATTATCAGGCTGCGTTATGTTCGATTAAGTACCGTATTCAATATAATCAGACTTTCATTTTTGTATAACCCTGCAGTTTACGATTTAATAACATAAAAAGTAATAGAAATATCGATACATAACACAGAACTTTTTTGGAGAGAATTTTGTGACAAACCTTTTCCTATATTTATGATTCTCCCTAAGATAAAGCGCTTAAAAGATATTGTGAAAAAACCAGAGCGGTGTCCCTAAAGGGGGTGAGATAGGGATGAAGCTTACCCCTTGGGGGTGGGAACATTTTTGATATATATTCTTATACACATAAGCTAACTATTATAGACATTTCAGCTTATTATAATTTGTTTCTTCTATTCCACATGAAGGTGCCTAATTTCCATGTACTAGTAATGCTGATTTAGTTTTGAAACGTATAGGACGTGGACTCCCTGTTTTCGAATCTAAAATCAAAAGAATTTTAAAACGGTGGGTCCAATATGATTAATGGATTTTTTTCTGGAGGAAGTGCTCTAACCGTCCCCAAAAAAATTATCATATGAATAATTCTATAAATTAACAAACAACAGTATTTATGAATTATTTTTTTTGTAATTACTAGCTAATTAGAGTAACCAAATAGCGACATTTCTATTAAAAGAATGTGAAGACGCACATTGTTACATTGTTGTCTTTTTTACAATTGAAAGAATTAAAAAAATCACCTGAAAGCTTAATAAATAACCTTTAATTTTAATTCTTAGTATTTTTGAGGTGAGTGTCATAGTTTCTTAGATATATAACATTTAATCTAAATACCTGGTCTTATAAAAGTTCGGACGCCGTCTTTAAACTTCTCTATCTCCGAAACTATTAATCCTACAGAAATTAAGAACAAACTTCATCTTCAGTTAATAAGCTTTCTTTTTTAGTCTATGTAGGTAATGAAGCTTTATAAGACGACTTTTTTGTAAATATTTCGTGCAAAGACGAAATTACCTTCCCCCCATTTTATAGGGTGCTGAATACAATGGAAGTGGTGGGAGAAGTTTTTGACCGCCAAAAACCACCACTTTTATGGATCCCGTTATGTTTTCTTCATATATAAATGGTTAAATAATGGAAGGGGGTTATAGAGTAAGTGGGGGGGGGGGGTGATTAAATCCTCCCGAGGGGTGGAAAATAATTTTTTTTAAATAATTCGGTTCAAACGCAATCCCCCCGTTTTCGGGGTCGCTAATCACGGGAAAAATATTCATTTTTAGCCCAACCTCTCCTCATCAAACGGGCAGAAACCATTCCTCACTCACCAGAAAGCATGCTATCCAGGATTTACAGGTTTCTTGACACATTATCGTTATTCCTGAAAATCATTACACCCTACTCAGCAACCTACATAATCATCGTCCCAGCGATAACTGGTGGATGAGGGTAAGTTTCCGTCCATTATAGGGGTTGAGGAGAGTCGGATTAGCGCCTGCGAATTTTACACCTCTTAAAAGGGTTGAAGCAACAGCCGAGGTTGCTACCACCTTTTCTTCCATGAAATATGAAGGGATATGCCCAGGAATAACGATCATGTGTCGAAAAACCTGTAAATCTTGGATAGCATGCTTTCTGTGAGTGAGGAATGGTTTCTGCCCGTTTGAGGGTTGAAGCTAAAAATGAATATTTTTCCCATAATCAGCGACCCCGAAAACGGGGGATACGTGTTTGTGTTGTAGAACTCTCCAAAATCGTCCTAAGTTGAAGACAGAATCAAAATTCGACTTAGGCAAAAATTTCCTTTGAAGACATTTTTGGGAGTCTGCAGAGGCGCAGATCAGTCCATAAGGACCGTTTTGCGTTGGAAATGACCAGGTGAAAATTCGAAGAAACACCGAATTTTCACTTAGAAAAAATGTTTTTGGTTCAGAATATGAGAGCAGAAGTATATAATGACAAAGATTTATGGATAATATATTTTTTCAAAGGTACCACAAATTGGACTTTGAAAAATAATATTTTTGGAAGGGCGTTAAAATTTGGCTCAGGAATCGATTTATCGAAAGTACGCCAAAATTTCACTTGCAGACTAATTTTTCAAAACTGCGTTGAAATTTGTCTTGAAGATCGATTTTTCAAAAGTACGCCAAAATTTCATCCGCAGATTAACTTTTCAAAAGTACCTTGAAATTTGGCTTGAAAATCGATTTTTCAAAAGTACGCCAAAATTTCACCCGCAGATTAACTTTTCAAAAGTAACTTGAAATTTGGCTTGAAAATCGATTTTTCAAAAGTACGCCAAAATTTCACCCGCGGATTAACTTTTCAAAAGTACCTTGTACCTTGAAATTTGGCTTGAAAGTCGATTTTTCAAAAGTACGCCAAAATTTCACCCGCAGATTAGTTTTTCAAAAGTACCTTGAAGTCAGTTTAAAAAGTACCACGAAAATATACTTTAAATTATTTTTTATTTTTTATTCCTCCACCGAAGACATTGACCTTTGAGGTACGGTCATTGAAAGCCCAATTCTAAAGTATGAGCATAAAATTTTAATGATGCACTGCATCCGAAAGGCAAAATAGAAGATTTTGTCAAAGCCGGCGTAGTGCCGATAAGCAAAAATTGATAAAAATCAATGCACGTGTACAATGCCGGTTTTTCGCATAGAAAGAGTTTGGATTGACCCAGCGGCTCGCAATTTGGTCGAACGCGTTGAGTGGTCCAGACAAAGTAATGGTAGAAAAGCCAATAACAGGGCTGTTCAAATAACAAAGTTATAGAGGAAAACGCCTTGTGCATAAAAATCCAAAAATTCAATTTTGCCTAAAAGTCGCTCGAAGGTGAGACGCTGCCAAATCGATAATATTGAACGACTGTGATAAGGGTTAGTAAGTCGTGGACTGATCGAACGCCACTCAACTTATGCAGTAATAAGTCCTCTGAATGTGTTTTAGTACGTGAATCTCCACGATACAAGAACTTTAAAGCTAAGTAGTCTCTAGCGAAACTAAATTCATTTAGTAAAACTTTTTTAAGTTAATTTCAGTCAGCCTTAATTATTCATTTACCCATAGTCTGAAATGATTCTAAAAGATCGCATTTTGATTCTGAGAAGGTATGTATGAATCTTTTCTACCTAATCGATCGTTAGCGTGAGCGCTCTCGCTTGAATGGTCTGAAAGTCACTACCTTGATTGGGGAAGGCACGATTCTTATCTTGAGAATTTTGTATAACCAATTCTGTTAAATAAACCGATTCTTTGAACTATTGTTTCTTAATTGATCTTGAGGCCTGTTGACGGTCTATAATCCCTGGAACTTTCGTATAGAAAACCGGATGTGTCTAGTTAATTCTCAATAACGTTCGACCTTCTGGTTGCTTTACGGAGGTTTGATAGGAATTTTTTTATGCGTTTTTTGAGAAATAAATTCCGTTATTAATAGACCAAAACGTGATTTCCGCGTACCAAAACTAATCCCTCCGCAGAGAAATTCTTCGGTTGGGATTTTTTTATGCAAAAATTCAGGAAATTAAGAGGTGCCTAAACCCCTAACGAGAGAATTCGGGTCCAGAGAGAGCGTCGTTTCCGATCTGTGGTAGTGCAGCCTTACTCGGCTACCGAAGTGCATCTTATCTCGAATCCGCCTGGGAGGTAGAAGAACGGGGTAATACGCGACTGGCGCCCCCTGAGAAATAAATTGGTGTCGCGTCATTTTGACGCCCGGTAGTGCGTTCATCTACATTTGAACCGAATCATTTAAAGAAAATGATTTTCCAAAACTAGGAGGGGTTTAATCAACCCCCTAGGCCTGCTGTCTGGATTCAACTTACTCTATAACCCCCTTCTATGTTATTTCAAATATAATCCGTCGATAGCACTCCCCAGACCCGTTTATATATGAAGATAACATAACGGGATCCATCGTGTTCAGCACCCTCGAAAACGGGGGGGTGGGGGCGTGGTAAGGACGAAATATTTACACTATTTTTTCCTTATTACATAGACTATTTGGTCTCTGCCATTTTTACCCTAAAACTAATATTTATTGAGATATGCAAAATATGAGAAATATTTTTTTAATTACTGGCAAATTATAGTAACAATGGCGATATTTTTATTACAATTAATAAACGTTAATTTTCATTGTTAGCATTTTCTGAGATATTCAACAATCAAACTAAAGGCTTGCTTTTTGTCGCCATAACCCAGCTTAGTCCGATGAAAATCGTTAATTGAAAAGCTATTTTATTTCCTACTACGTCATAGCGCCTGCGATAAATATTTAATGTACAAACGAACTGCAAAAATGTACAGGGTGGACCAAATTAGATGGGATTTGAGGTTTTCTCTAAAACTATGGCAGATAGACAAAAACCAATATAGGTGTCCTAAGCTCGATTTTCCAGAAACAAACAATGACGCAAACCGCGATCGTCTATATTTTTCGACTACCGACCTACAAAGCGTTCTTGGAAAATAAATAAAAAAAATATATAAAACACTTACTCATATCCTATTTTTCACCAATACTAATTGAACCATTTTTAACAATGCTCACTCACAATTAACTCACAAATCAGTTTTTGGCATTTACGATTATTTCGATTTTCTCTTTTTTCCATGGCCTTCTCAATACATATTAGAAATGCGATAAATATGCGTAGATGTCAATGGAAGACAATTTGAATATTCATTGTAGTTTATATTTTCCTATTTTTGACATAATTATTTTATACTATAAGAAGTGTTGTTGTTGTTAATAGTTTTCTATGGCATCCTCACAAATATATTACATTTTTCGAAAATTAACCACTTTTTCTAGAGGTAAATATCACATATAATATATGGTTGAATAGCTAATTTAAGTTGTGAGCGAATAATGAAATTATTTATAAGGTGTTCTATTTAAAAAAACTCAAGTTATGTCACCATACAGCACAAGGACATCCTCAGAATATACTGGGTACAACTTTTCAGGACATATGGGATATCCTGGGAAGATCCCATTATCACCTTAGGATGTACGTAGGATATCCAAATGGGACAGTTCGGGATTTGCTGATGACGTCCTCAGGACATCAGTACGACTGTGTACAGGACATCATCAGCTCTTATATGGGTTATGCCTGGGCTATGAACAACCTGAGGACATTGATTGGACTTTATATAGGACATCCCCAGTTCTTTTAGGGTTTATTGGATATTCCTAAAGACAGCAAAAAAATACATATTATTTTATAATATAGTAAATCATTACTTTTAATCTGAGCTAAGCAAAGACAAAGAAATACAAGTTTAATGGCAGAGGTAAAATGAGTAATAAAATAATGTGATACATGTACAACTCCATACATATATTTGTATCTATCAATTGGCTTATAGCTTTAACAATAAATCTACCAAACTAATAGAGGTATCTATATATGAATATGGCATATATATATATTTACTGCTTTTGGAAATTTCGACCATTAACCCCCAAAGAGATACAATTTGTATTTATTTTTTCATGCCATTCAGTTTTCATACCAAGTAGAATTTCGTTTAAAAGTTGATAATAAATAGCCTTAAAACTTCTGATCCAATTAATTTTAAGGTTTTGTTAGTGAGTGTTTTACATGTTTGTAATAACATAACATATTAGTCAAAAATGTCTTTTTCTTATGAAGTGTGAAAAAAAATTTTCAAAATATATTTAATATATTTATATAAAATATATAAATAAGTTATTTTATAATATAAGTCTCTCAAGAAAACTTTTGCAAACGTTATTCTTGCTGCGTCTCCACCTTTTCCTTTTTTATTGGCTCGCTCCCATGGCGTAGCCACGTTTTAATATTATCTTCTATTTGTTTTTTCGGGCAGTTTTTGGTATAGACGCCCTCCATTACTGCAGCTACAAATAAGTAAAAATATGCTTATATATTTGTTGTCTATCATGATAATATAAACATTTTAGATTTGATTGGATGGCGTCTTTAACGAAACAAAGCAGAAAATACATTTCTTAATACTAAAAAACTGTCTAGTAATAGCATCCATCATATATTATGATGATTATTGAAACTTTAATTTATTAACAAGAAAGTGCAAACTTGAATGCCAAATCGGTAAATACAGCAGTTCGATACGCTATTTAAAATGTAATCTATAAATCTGAGAAAACCCAAAGGTTATATTTAAAAATTTTAAAACCTCGTAATTTTTTTATTGTATAAACTTCTAGTATCCTCGATTATTAAACCTAAATTTTTTTTTAAAAATTGCTACTTTTGTTATCTTGGACAACTAGAATTTACTAATATAAGGCTCTATATTATGGAACATTGGAATTACCCTCGGAATTACCCGAACTATTATTATTGTCATTTCTACAAAACTCGCATTTTTATTACCTCGTCTATAGAACGACGATTTCTTGCAGCGATCTTTAGGCATTTTTAGAAACCAACTAATAAACGTTTTAACTCAGTGTATTGAAATAATAATTTTCGGTTGAAGATGCTAGGAGGTTAATAATGTGATATAAATTTGTTTACTAAATAAATATACGAACACAATGCGTACCTTTGATAATAGCAGGTTCCTCTTTCTAATCGACACAGAATAATACCGAAAAGTAAAAATTCGATATGTCTAGTATAAAGTGAAAATCGCTGGTGAAATATTTTCTTTTCCTTGTTGTTCGTTTATTTTACTGGGCACTTTTCTACAACCACAAACACGAGACGACATCAATAAAATGGCGTCGATGTCGATATAACGAAATGAACCGACATAGCCTTCGGCAGCATCAACAAGTTTAAAAATGTAAAAGGTGATTGCAGCTTTAGCAATAAAATATTATTGCTTGCAGATTAGCAAACATATTGTATATATTCATCTATACTATTGATAGAGGTCAATATATTGTTATATATGGACGGTACTGGTTTATTAAAAAGATATTTATTATAATTTATTGTCGTATTGTCAATAGTTTTACCTTTTATAACTAAGAACCTTGGAGTGGATCACTAAAGTTAGTTCTTTCGACATTAAGAATTACGTATCTGACAATAATCAATCACATTTTCCCTTTTTAGATAATATAATATAGCAGCACTTGTTATAAAATATTTAACGTAATCCTATTTGTCGAAAGAACTTTAAAATGAACGTGGAAAAGACATTGACGCACGGATTTCTTAGAACTTTCGACTTGTCACAAAAATGCGGCTAATTCAAAACACAGTAAATGTATTAAAAGCGAATTAAATAACTGGTATTTAAATATGATTTGCATTAATACATTTTTAATGAATTTCTACTGGAGGGGATTATCAAACAGAGCAAAAAATTAAGTTTTTAGAAGTTTGAAGACACTATAAATAAATAGCTTCAAAATATGTACATTTTTCATTCATTCATTTTTGTTGTTGAAATTTCCTAAATAATAATAATAGGACGACCGGGATATTCCCACAGTGGATATTGTTAGGCTTTTAATATCTTTGCAGGATATTACTAGGGCATCCTGCCAGGATTTGTCTAGGATATCCCCATTTGGGATATTCTCAGGTTTTACATATTTTATTGGGATATCCTAAGGATATCCTGAGGAATGTTGTCCTCGATTGGGATATACGGGGCCAAATGAGGATATCCTAGGGACGTCATGTACTGCGTGGGTCTATATCTCGAAAACTGAGGTATGCATAATTTTCTCCTTATCAGCAGCGGATTCTACTAAAAAAAGTGCCTTGAGAATGTGTTACTCGATTTTCGATTCGACACTTGGTAATTGAAACATCCAAAAATGCCAAGTTTTCAAAAACGCTCTGTAGCTCGGTAGTCGAAAAAGGTAGTCTGCCGTAGTTTTAGAGAAAACCCCAAATCTCATCTAATTTGGTCCACCCTCTACAAGATTAGTTAGAAATAGAAGTTTTATGCCAAATACGTATTTAGCGTCACACATAAAAATGAGACTTACTTTTTTAACAAAATTTCATTGCTTGAGCATCCCAATGCTATACGGATAGTTTCCTGTTCTGAAGGCTGATCTTCTGCATTCAAATAAGCACTCCACATAAAATACCAATCACTATCATCTTCGCTGTATCTCAATCCATTGCAGTAAATCTCACTCCTTAGTTCCAAGGTTGGCCTAAAATTATAGTGTTATTGTTAAGATATTAAAAAACCGCTGCCCAAGGAATCACTACTTCCACATCAAGATTTTCTATCTAAGTCTTTCATAACGAAAAAATTTTGTATGTGTAAATAATTGTTTATGGAACTTTAATAACATAATAATTGAAATCCTCTGCCCCAAAAACCCATGAAACGATACGCCACATCGGTAGTGGGGTGGAGGTGGTGATGGGGGTAGTGGGTGTGGTTCTTGTACACGCACTAAATCACATTTTTTTCATCCCCTTTAATAATGGTAATGGGGGTGGCTAATGGCTAATGCCAACAGTTTTTTTGAGGCCTTAGCTTCTCTTGTATATACTAAATATCAATTTTATGGATTCTTACATGCTTGATTTCCCCATTTACTCCAAACTTACCCCAATTTACCCCCCAACCTTTCGACGGAACAAGATGAAAATATAATCTAGTTCCAGATCTCGCAAAAGTACATATGTGTACCAAATTTCAAGTCAATATCTTAAACGGTTCCAGAGTAAACGTGCGCACAAAAAAAGTTACTGATCGACAGACAGACACAGAAATTTTTTTCTCTCAAACTTAAAATCTCGACATTTCATGACATTCTAACAATAAAAAATTTAAAACATTTTTTTGTCGTTACTATACTTCCACTGGATGTGGAAGTAATTAAGAAATATGTGTATTTTAATTAATGTATTTGCACATCCACGTAGTGGAGCGAAAATGTAGTGAGCATAAAGTACAATTTGATCTTTTTTGTTGTACAAATAGGCCTGGAATGTCATGAAACGTTTAAGTTGGTGCAAAAAAAATTCTGCTGTTCGGTCGGCCTGTAACTTTTTCTGTGCGAACAATTACTCTGGAACGGTTTATGATATTGAGTTATTGAAGTTTGGTACATCTATGTATTATTATTATAAGTTTTATTAAGTATACCCCATTATTAAAGGGAGTAAAAAAATTAAATTGTGATTTATTTTGTGTGTACCAGAACCAAAGGCCTCACTTATTTTTTGGCATCTGCTATCTCCACTACCAGCCAGCCCCTTTAATAATGGATGATCTTGAGGGACTTGGATAGAAAATCTGAGCGTGGAAGCAGTGACTCCTTAGAGAGCTGTTTATTCCTGTTTCTACTTTATACAGGTTGTCCCAGTTATAACAATCTCGTTTGAATAAATATCAATAATATTGACTTCAAGAATATGCCATAATTTCAGGAAGGACATATATAGCGATTCACTCGCTCACTCACTTACTAACAAATCAGAAGTTTCGGTAGAGATCCCGAAAAACAATGGAAGGGAAAAAACAATAACAAAAACAATATATCCTTAACAACACATGCAGTTAAAAATCAAATATATTTTATCAATATAATGTTATTATAAACAATACAAGATAATAAATTTATAAATATACGTATATTTCAACAACAATTTTAATCATTTATAGCTTTACCGCTATAATTTTGGTGACCTCGATGTACACATAACCTTCTGATCCGACATGATGGGATCTCCTATACAATCAAATAAATTAAAGAAAGAGCAAAATTATTTCTATACTCGAAGCTCGCAGAATATCCAGACATAATGATGACCAGTAGACAAACTTCAAGAATATAAAATATAAACCAACTTCATGAATATAAAGATATAAACCAACTTCAAGAATATAAGAACTTACCAAACTGATTGAAAGAAGTTAAAAAGAAATGAAATGCTTAAAACTTTTATAACATAAATACCAAAAATTTTATAAATTAGTTGATATAATTTGGCACACATCCACGTCCCTGATTTAGTACCATTTTAATTGATGACTCCAAGAAGAGATTCCATATACTACATACTACAATAAGTTGAATCCAGATGATGCTAATCTTTTAACGTAGAGAAGAATCCACAGGAAATTTACTGATAAATTTTTACTTTTGAATTGATGTTCCTCTAATTTATGATCATTTCCTACTCACAATTGAAGTTGAACATTACAAGTACTGTCATTTGCTGGTAAGTGAGTTAACGTACATTTCCCTTTTTATCTGAGAAAAAAGTCAATCAACCAATCACCAATTAATTAATTATGCTAACACAACCTTCAGACGAGGATTTTCCTCAAATCCACTATGTCACATCTGGAAAGCTACCCCTGTTTTGGAAATCAAAACCTGAAATTTGATTTACCCAAATCGAATCACAGTTTTCTGTTGCAAAGATTGTCAATGACAAAAAAAAGGATGACCAGGTTATAGCTCATTTGCCATTAGATGTGATAGATAATATATACGATATAATATCTAATCATCCTGAAACAGATTTATATATCAATTTAAAGAAAATTTTTATTTCACGTTTATCATCGAGTAAGGAGAAACGTCTCAACAATTTGCTCTCAGGTTCCAAGATGGATGATCTGAAGCCCTCAGACTTCTATAAATCCTTGCTGAATATGGTTGGAGGTTTCAGCATAGTTAGTCAAGATTTATTGATTAAATTATGGAAAAGACGCTTGCCTCAAACTGTTACAGTTATTACAGCTTCCGGGAAAACGGACATCAAAGAGATTCTCGATATTGCAGATCGGATATAGGAGTCTTGTCAAAATTTGATGGTTGCATCATACTCCAAGAATCCTCTTGACTCCGAATCAACCACGTTATCAGATTTAACTACTACTATTAAAAATTCAATTACCTTCCATGATTCAATTCAATTAGTCTTACAAAGACAAGACATTTTTAATTCTCCATTAACTTCTTTAGAATCTAAGTTACCTGATGAATCTTTCGAGCCTCAACCTTCTATTTCTTTCTGCAATAATTGTAGGAGTAGAAATATTTCACAAACTCGTATTTCTAATCGCAATCGTTCACCCAGCAGCAGCAGTAATAATGTACCCAGGAGGTTCGATCGTACGGAAAATACTATTTGTTACTACCATCAACTTTATGGTGCCAATGCTTATCGTCGTGGAGATAAAACTTTAAAAGGTCCTTCATATAATGGAGAAAAAGAACGTTTAAACCGTTCCTTGCGAACGAAAATAAAATCACAAGAGGAAAGGTCCGAACTAACAAAAGAAATTGGAGGAACAAATGTTAAATTATTAAAATAAATGCGTAATTTGTCAAAAAAATAAGGTATACCTGAAGAATTATACGCTTTAACAAAGAATTCACCAGGTAATCGAAGGGTTTGACCATATATAAGTTCAGCAGGTGAGCATTGTAGATCTTCCTTGGGAATTGTCCTAAATGCCAATAAAATGATGGGTAGTTCATCTGTCCAATGTGATGTATTGGCTCTAGTTAATAAGGCAGTTTTGAGTGAGCGGTGAAATCTTTCTATTAAAGCATTGGGTTGTAGATGATATGTAGTTGTACGTATTCTATGAAAGCCTAAGAACCTTGCAAATTCATTAGGTAATCTTGATTCGAATTGTAAACCCTGGCCGGTTGTCACGGTCAAGGGAACACCCAATCGACAAACAAAATTTTGAAATAAAGTACGTGGAACTGTTTCTGCTGTAATATCGGGAAGAGGCCATCTAGTGAATCGTTCAATCGCCGTTAGAATGTAAGAGTTATCTTTGGATGGAGGTAATGGTCCTACCAAATCTATATGGATGTGATCGAATCTTCTTTTTGGGATTTTGCTACCTAGGGGACTTCTCATATGTCGGCTGACTCTGACAGTTTGACAGTTAATGCACGATTTTGGCCTAAAATTGCAATCTGTGTTCATTTTCGGCCAAAAATAATTATTAGAAATGAACAGTCTAGTGGCTTTAATTCCAGGATGAGATAAGTTGTGAAAAATATCGAATATCGTTCGTCTGTAAACAAGTGGAACAAAAGGTCGAAATTTTGTACGAGAAACAATCACGTCAAATAAATTCATTTGAATCGGGAATTTGCATCTTTTTCAAAATGAAGTTGGTTTTAGTAAGTGATGATTGATATGATAATAAATAGTTGATATCTCAATCTCTCTCCTGAGCTGTCGCTTAGTAACTTTAGGTCAAAGTTAACATTAAGAAATGGAAAATTTTTAGCTTGAATTGCTAAAATATTTTGTTTCGAAGAAAATTTGTCGTATATACGTGACAGAGTGTCAGCTATTACGTCATGTTTCCCTTTGATATGTTGTAGTTTACAATAAAATTGGGCTATATATTCTAAATTACATATTTGACTAGGAGATCTTTCTGCTTTTGTGAATAAAGCGTTGATTAAAACAAATAAATTTTCGACCTTCGAGTATAAATTTAAAATGTTTAATTGCAGTATATAATGCTAAAAGCTCTTTTTCAATTACCGAATATCTGGTTTGAGTTATGGTTAACTTACGGGAAAAGAATGCTAATGGAGCGAGTATTCCCTTATTATCTTTTTGCTCCAAAACTGCACCCATAGCAAGGTTAGAACAATCAAATGAGAGAAATAAGATGGCATCATCATTACAACAAGGATGAGCCAAAACTACTGCATCTCTTATAGCATTTTTGGCTTCCAAAAATCTATTTAAACATTCATCAGGCCAACTATTTATCTTTGTAATTTCATCATGTAGTAAACTGTTAGAAAGAGAATATAGGGGAAATAAAATATCAACAAAATGAGGTATAAAACGGTGATAAAAGTTTACCATACCTATGAAACGTTGAAGTTGTCTGGGAATTGTCGGTAAAGGAAAGTTATTAATGACTTCAACTCTCTCAGTTGAATGGTAAAATGCATGAAGAAGAGATGTGATGACCTAAAAAGATAAAGTTGTCAACTCCTAAAATACATTTAGATGGTTTAATGCCAATTCCGTACGTATCTAATCTTTTAAAAACGATTTCCAAATGTTCCAAATGTTGTACATTCCATTGACTTGCGATTAAAATATCATCCAAATAGACGAAAACGAAAGGCAAATTGATAAGCACTTCGTTCATAAACCGTTGGAAAGTTTGACCGGCATTACGTAAGCCGAAAGGCATACGAGAAAATTCGAATAAACCGAAAGGAGTAGTTATGGCTGTCTTATAAATGTCACTTTCTGCGACAGGTATCTGATGATAAGCTCGCACTAAATCAATCTTTGAGAAAATAGTGCAGTTATGCAATTGAGAGTTAAAATCGTGAATATGTGGTAACGGATATCTGTCTGGGATTGTAATTGTATTTAATTGTCAATAATCCCCACAAGGACGCCAGTCATTAGGTTCTTTATTGGCTACTATATGAAGTGGTGAAGAAACTGGAGAAGATGATGGTTTACAGATACCCAATTCCACCATGTTGTTAAATTCCTTTTGAGCTATTTTAAATTTAAAATTGTCTAATCTACGAGTTCGTGAAAAAGGTAAATGACCTTCAGTAACAATATGATGAACTACAGAATGTTTAACAGGAAAATTGTAATTTGGTGAACTAATTAAATTAGGAAACTCTAAAAGTAATTTGCTATATTTATTCATTAAAGGAAATAATGTAAGTGTGTCTAATTTATAGTTGTCTAAAGAACTATTTTTAATAAAACAATTAATTGACAAATTAGTCTTGTTATCAATTATTCGAGCTCCTTTAAGATCGACATCTAAACCAAAATGGGACAAGAAGTCCGCTCCAATGATCGGAATGTCAATGTCTGCAATATTAAAAACGAAGGAAATAATCTGCGTAAATTCAGATTGACTTTTAACAATTTCTTTCCGTATGTAAAAATAGTTGAGCCGTTAGCTGCGGTTAATATTGTATCGAGATTTTTCTTTAAATCTGTGAAAACATTACGTGGCACTACAGATAAATCGGCTCCGGTATCGATGAGGAAGCGCAAGTTGTTAGATCTGTCATAAATAAAAAGGCGACGTTTACTGTTAGAAATATCAAAGTCAGACGTCATAAAATTAACAAAGTCTAGTCATTTTTTATGATTAACTGATTGTTTACAATCTTTATTATATTGGCACCAATCACCTCCACAACGATAAGCTTTGCTACTATGAAGTTGATGGTAATAACAAATAGAATTATTAGTGTGATCAAATTTATTGGGGATATTAATCTTTAGGACTTGTTCAAGGATCCACTGTACCTATGAAGGCACATAACACTGAGAATTTTTACGCCTAAGAAAATTAACGGTACTGGAAAAAGCACTATTCAGACTCTGCGAAGTGACGTACATCTCTTTCAGAGATGTCTTACTGTTAGTATGAACAGAAAACTTGACATGCAAAGTTTCTTCAAGTATGAAAACAGGGACTGATTTCCTCCTAGTCTGCTTTAAAGAACTATGGATTTCATTGAATTCCTGCTCCCACCATTGCCCTGGCGCTTGGTTAAGAAAAATCGGTCACTTTGTAGTTTGCATGTACCACAAAAAATTCTTGGGCATGACTCTGGATAAGGTGAGACATATTCTTTCTATTTCTGTAGAAAAACTGTCTCCAACATCAGCAGCACTCCGACAGCATGCTTTGAGAGCTGTTTATCAGGACGGCCATCTTTGGGGTCAGTGCATGAACCCATATGCGGACATTCTCATTCCAGATAACTGGGGATGGACGAAAATTGACTCAAACTGGCTAGTGAAGTGGACATCTCTTCCCAGGATATGGCAGGGCTGTCGTGATGTTGTAATGTGCAGATGCAAAGCAGCGTGCTCTTCAAGTTCAAATTGCAGCTGTAGACGCTACCTAGTAGAATATGTACCTCTCATCTCCTGTGTGTCAATTGCAAAAAATGCACCAACACGGCTAGGAAGGTTCTTGGTTGTCAGCGTGAAACCAATTAATCGATTTCACAAATGATAGCGGTACATGCTAAATATTTTTTTGATACCAATAATGCAATATGTGATGGTTTTACTTTTTATGTTCAGCCAAGGACAGACGGAAGAAGATACTCCGCATGATATGGTGATTGATGATGTGGTTATAGACGACACGCTCGTAGATGATGTAGAATTGTAGAAGAATCTAGGTTTTGATTGGATCTGCATCCCGAATATTTTACAGTTCACTTTATTTTCCAAATTTTTGTGGTGTTTCTTTAAAAATATTTGTCTTTCATTTACTACATCCTCTAATTAGAAGTCAACTATTACCATCATACAACTTAAAATTTAAAGAAAAACATTAAATAGTATTCATCAGCCGAAAAAGAAAAAAAATCACGTTACAATTATTACACTCATTTTGGTTGCCATGTTAGATATTTCGTCCTATAGATTTCTGACAACGTTTTAGAGCCCTTGTTTAATTCAGCACCCACAAAAACATATAATTAGGCACCTAAGTTTATGATACTAAAATAATTTAAAAAATTTAAATTTTAATTTAAATTTTATGGGGCCAAGTTTGGTGACTTCTGCAAAAAGTGCAGTTTTTTTTTGCTTACTCGACCGACTATAGCCGCTTCGACAGCGGGTTCCTATTAAGTGACGTCACGGCCGAAATTCGACAAGGCGGGTGCGATCCATGTTTATAATTTTTTTTAGATGATTTACAAGTCTCACAAAATTCTAGTTTTTTGCACAGGGTCCTAGAATTTTATAATCAAATTTAAAAAAATGCTAAATGAGCCCATTAATTAAAGTAAAGTGGTATATTACATATTACTACCATATGTCACAATTCAATAATAGAAAATCCGCTATATTTGAGATAAAAGAGAATCATGATGTGAACAATTTTTAAGTTAGATTCGGATCAAAACATCATAATGCATAAAGTTATGGCGGTCTGCTTCTTAACTATGTGATTCTATTGTTCTTTGTACGTGTCTATGGCATACGCACACAATGAAGTGTCATATACTAAAACCTTTATGTATTTTGATGCGCTGAATCTGAATCTGATGTGAGAATTGCTCCATTATATCAATTTTTTTTCTGCGTTCAGAAATAGCTCTTTATGGATTTTTAGCTATTTTTGAGGTTAGAAAAAAACTGTGAACATGATGAAGCAATTCTAACATCAGATTCGGAGTCGGCGCATCGAAATACATAAGGATAAGGATGATGGCCTGGTCCTTCCTCTTCTAAAATTACAACCATATTGTAATTTTATTAATTTATCTTACCTTTTCCCAGAATATTTGTACTCCTTAAATAATTTAACAGTCTCTTTGATGCAGCTTTGATGACCCAACTTACATGCCCATTGGACGGCTAAAACTTGCTTGAGGGTATAAAAGTGGTCATTTTCTCTTATGTCTGAAATTGGCACTGAGTTGTAAAACTTTTCAATCAAATTCAACACATCGTTCTAAAAATAAAATATTATATTTAGTGGAGTAAACGAAGATTTTCACTTCGGAAAAATTTGTAACCAGGTAGACTTTGGTGAACAATATTCTTCAAGTAAGTATGCTAGGATAACGTAGTGAAAAGTCTACCGCAAAAACGTGTACGCGTCCTATTTTTATTTAACAATTTAAGTGCAAAAATACGGTTTTTTGCGAATAACTTTTTAAATTTTATTTGTACGAAAAAACTGATAGCGCCATTCGAAAGAACGGGAAATTTTACGAAAGAAACATATATGACATGTATTTTCCGCAATAAATTGAAGCGAGTAGAAATTTGTGTAAGGTCCCAAGTGACGCTGCGCCGACCACCTGCTGACGCTGGAGTAGGCTTGCGGTAGCGCACGCGCTGTACGTAAGTGCCTATAACTTTTGATTGCAAAAAGCAAATTATATGAAATCAATTTAGTACAGGAAAGAAAGACCGAAAAATCCCCCAATTCGGAAATAAATAGTGCTCAACGGATTATTATTTTAAGTTGTAGGGTTGACCCTTGGGAGTAACATACCAAAAGTCCCCGGCCGTGGGCCTCATGCGTTTGTAGGTTTTTCGTTATTATCTCGAAAACTAATCATCCTAGCGAAAAGGTCATTCTATACAAAATGAAAGTAAGTTAAATTGTCTACAATAAAGATTCTATTCATTTTTTCGCTAGAGGTAGTAGTTAAAGGTGTACGTGAGTTTGAAAATGCGAATAGCTGAAAAAACTGTGTATTGTGGGAGGTAATGCTTAACAAATAGAAAATTTTATAATATTACAAGTATTTACAAGGCCATATTAAGTAATTCATCGACAAGATCATCATCATCGTCGTTGCTGTTGATGCTGACGATTGGAGGGCCGTTGGTACACGAAGCGCGGCAACTGCTGCACACAAGCGAGCAAGGTATGCCTGCTTTGCGGCATCCGCAACGGTCCCCGCAACCAGTTGTGCACCCGCAAAATATGTTATTTAGGACGGATTCTGGCGCAACTAGGTCCGTGCTTGTGACGGGGGTAAGGAAGTCATCCGACCCCCTCATCCATCCCCAAGCAGTTGGCTCCTGATGCTGATCTCATATAGCTATTGCTGAATCTGCAAACAATAATTCATCCTTTGTAGTTTAAAAAAATGTGATACAATCTTGTCTAAGCACAATACAAAACATAAGTTAATGTAAGCAAGCACATATTGATACAAACCTGCAAATGAACTCTAAGGGAGTGTTGGCGAGCAGCCGCTCTGGTGGGTGGAAGTGCCGCAAAATCAGGCTTTGGCTTTGTCGTGGCTTTAACAAAAGATACTTTCACCACACCTCCCTTGCTTTTGTTGTGAATAGCGGAGGTAGTATCACAACCACTGAAGGAATAGAGCAAGAGAATGGTCTTCGCAAATGGCTCCATTCGTTCAGCGGTTGTGTTACTACCTCCGCTATTCGCAACAAGAGCAAGGGAGGTATGGTCTAAGTATTTTTGAAGGCCGAGGAGCCGGTCACAGACATCTACAAAGTCTTCTGTGATCCCTAAGCAATACAGGATTGGTAGCAGATGCAGGAGAGCAGCTTTTTTTTGGCATTGTACCAGGCCCCACAAGGTGCAGACCTGAACGGGGTAGGACACCAGGCCTTTGTTAAAGCCTCGGCAAAGCCAAAGCCTGATTTTGTGGCACTTCCACTCACCAGAGCGACAGCTCGCCAACACTCCCTTAGCGTTATTTACAGGTTTGTATCAATATATGCTTGTCTACATTAACTTATGTTTTGTATTGTGCTTAGACAAGATTGTGTCACATTTTTTTAAACTACGAAGGATGAATTATTGTTTGCATATTCAGCAATGGCTATATGGAGATCAGCAGCAGGAGCCAACTGCTTGGGGATGGATGAGGGGGTCGGATGATTTCCTTACGTATTTGGACGCGCGGACCCAGTTGCGCCAGAATCCGTCCTAAATAACATATTTTGCGGTTGCACAACTGGTTGCGGGGGCCGTTGCGGATGCCGCAAAGCAGGCATACCTTGCTCGCTTGTGTGCAGCAGTTGCCGCGCTTCGTGTACCAACGGCCCTCCAATCGTCAGCATCAACGGCGACGACGATGATGATGATCTTGTCGATGAATTACTTAATAAGGCCTTGTAAATACTTGTAATATTATTTTCTACTTGTTAAGCATTACCTCCCACAATACACAGTTTTTCCAGCTATTTGCATTTTCAAACTCACGTACAACCTTAACTACTGCCCCTAGCGAAAAAATGAATAGAACCTTTTTTGTAGATAACTTAATTTACTTTCATTTTGTATAGAATAACCTTTTGGCAAGGATGCTTAGTTTTCGAGATAATAACGAAAAACCTAAAAACCAACCCTTTCCACCCCTCTCCCGCCTAACGCATGAGGCCCACGGCTGGGGACTTTTGGTATGTTACTCCTAAGGGTCAACCCTACAACTTAAAATAACAATCCGTTGAGCACTATTTATTTCCGAATTAATGTCTTCGTTTCCTGGCCTAATTCGAGATGAAAAAGTATCATTTCCTCGAAGTATTACATGTTTTTAAATAATTTTTTAAGTACTTTAATTATCACATATGTAGCTTGATAGCGGACCGGACCATTGCGTGAATTAACGATTATTTAGTAAAAATCATTGTAAAATGAATAATTTATTAAAAAAAAAAACTTGGATAGCACATTTAAAGGGATTATCTAAAATACTTATTCAGCCAAAAAAAAAATTAAAAAAACTATTTAAGGAAATTCAGACCTTTAAACTCAGTACTTTTCCGAAAAAAGACGTTTTCCGCTGTTGGCACGATAGTATATTGTGTATTTAGGTGTGAAAGCAATACATTCCCGGGCGACGATGCATCGAAGTCCGAGAATGTACTTTCACACCGAAGTACACATACTATTTTTTCTGAAATCACAATCAATATTATTATAAATTAAGGAATTTGTATTAATGCATAACATTTCTTCATTACAATCTAACTGCTTACTAATAAATGCAATTTTAATATGAGCTGGTTTGTCTGCGAGTATTTATTTATTGTGTAAAATATACATAAAAAACCGTACGGAAATGTTACTTTTCCAGCCTAGGCCGAGAAAGTAACATTCCCGTACGGTTTTGTTGATCGTTGCTTGGCAACGGATCTTTTCCGGTCTGTTTTCTGATAGTTTCTTAGGAACGGACTAAAGTACTGAAATTGTGCATTTTTCGATCTGAAATCGCGCTGAAAATGTAGACATTGACGATTGATTTCAGAAAAAATTTCAATCGTCAATATCAAAGTTTAATATCGTGATATCGGCATTTTATAAGTGATCAATTTGAAGGTAAAGATGTGTACTAAAAGCCCCAATGATTTATTTTAGGATACATACGCGTTTTTATATTAATTTTTTACGAATAAGTCGAACTATACGATTTAGAAAAAAAAAATTCGAAAATTTAGCACAATTAAAAGTGTAATAACTTAAAAAAATATATATTTTTATTTGAATGCATAGAGGTGTTAGCGAGGGTGTTAGCTAAGGTACTAATCTTGAAAAGTATTTGTTGGTTTTATTTATTTTTTTTTTTAACGTAATGACAATTAAACAGTAGAAAAAGGCGAAAAATCGGTAAAAACAAGATTTTTGGACAATTGCGATGATTTTAAATAAAAAATTAAGTTTACCACAATTAATAATTCTACTAAATATTACACATGCATAAACGGTGACTACGATGGCGTGTTTAAGTTGATAAACAATAGTGTGAAATTAATGTATTTGATCAAATCAATATTTAAAAAAAAAATCGTAAATTATTTAAAAATTCGAGAAGAATACAGCAAGATATAATAAGAACTACCAAATTCGAACAGAAAAGAATCGTAGAGCTATAAACAAAACTTCTCCAACAATAATTTTTAATGATGAAATGCTGCTGACCATTCCTCAAGACAAATTTTTAGGCAAAGAAAATAATAAAAGGAGATTTATTGATGCATTGACAAAAAAATTAATTAGCAATAATGTGGTCATCCTCCAAGAACCTGATGAAGCCGGCCGAATGATTGTAACAACGGCAATCCGCGTGAAGCCGTTATTGTGTCTGAAGATATTGATGTGTTAGTTTTACTTGCGACTTTATGCCCACCTCAAAAAGTATATATTTTAAAAAGTTGGGAAAAGGAAAAACTGAGGAAAAATGGTTACATTCGAAAAATTTGTTAGAAAACTTTCCAAATTGCCAAAAACACATTTTATTCATTCACAGTTTCACAGGTTGTGACAGTACGTCGGCATTTTTCAACCGGAGTAAAGTTTCTAAAAAAATTTTGAAAATCAAGTAGATTTAATAAAAGCCGCCGAAAGTTTCGCTGAGGATCATCAAAGTCCAGAAACTCTTTTGCAGTCTGGCATTACTTGCGTATTGGCTTTGTATGGGGCAAGCAAAATATAGCTGACTTAAACTCATTTCGGTATCACTGCTTCGGGAAAGGTACTTCCGGAAAAATAAACGGTGTGAAGCTGTCTTCATTACCACCCACAGAAGATGCCTTGGAGCAGCACTGTAAAAGAGTGTATTTGCAAATGCAAACGTGGATGGGTAAGAATTTACATGCAGAGAGCTGGAGTTGGAAGAAAGTCAATGGTAATTTAGTACCTATACCAATGAGTCAACGACCTGCATCAGACGACATACTTAACATGATATTCTGTAGCTGCAAGAAAGGTTGCGGACCAGCATGTGGGGGTAGAAAATCTGGTCTTTTTTGCACTATGGAATGCTCCAAATGTAGTGGCAACAGTTGTACAAATTGTTCTGCCTGCCAAGACAACGACGACTTACACGAAGAACGCGAGCAAGTACAATCAGAAGATTCAGAATGCTAAAAAGTTTTATCTGCTATTTTCGTTCAACGTGTTTGTATTTAAAAATCAATTATCAGACAATCACTGTATGTTCATAAATAAAGTATTTTTTTTATTACCTACATTCTTGATTGACATGTATGTGTCATATATTATAGTTAAAATACTTCCTTTTGCAGTTTTTTGTTATTAATACACATTACAAATTATTCCGAAACAATGCCCCTTTTTGACTACGTTTACTCCACTAATTAGATTTATTTGAATAAGGTATAAAGTGAAATATTGGAAACTGATTGGCTCGTTTTTCACCCCTAACCTCTAAAAAACACCCCCTCCCCAAAAATGGTCTGTTTAACGGACCATACCAATGTATCCTGAATTTTGATCTGCTGAATCCGAATCCCAAGTCAAAATTGTCAGATTGGCTAGTTTTTCACCCCCAACCCCAAAAAACACCCTTAGAACAAACAAAAAGTGGTGTGTCAGGCGGACCATACTAGTGTACCAGTATGTATTTTTGTGTATTTTGACCCACTGAATCCGAACCGAAGTCAGACTGGCCCGTTTTTCATCACTAATCTCAAAAAACATACGTAAAAAGCCGCTTTTCGCCTTTCGCACTGTAATGAGTAGTTAGATTTTTTTTTTAATATGTTTACTTCATAACCTCATATCACTGTGACCCCTACACTGCATAACACTATAACCCTTTTAAAAAATCTAACTAATGCGAAAGACGAAAAACTGGCTATTTACGGGTGTTTTTTGAGATTAGAGGTGAAAAACGAGCGAATCTGACAATCTTGACTTCGGATTCGGTCAGAAAGTCCCACATGAGGATACACTGGTATGGTCCGGCGGACAGACCTTTTTTTTTTTGGGGGGGGGGGGGGGGTGTTTTTTGGGTGAGCCAATCTGACAATTCTGACTTCAGATTCGATATCAGCGCGTCCAAATACATAAGGATACACTGGTCTGGTCCGCCAGACAGACTACTTTTTTTTGTTTTGGGGGTGGTTTTTGGAGTTAGGGGCGAAAAACGAGCGTAACTGACAATTGAGTTTGGATTCGGTTTCAGAGGGTGCACATACATCAGGATACACTGGTATGGTCCGCCGGACAGACCATTTTTAAGGGGGGGGGGGGGGTGTCTTTTGTGGTAAATTTGACAATTCTGACTTCGGATTCGGTTTCAGCGTGTCTAAATACATAAGGATACACTGGGCCACTTGTATGTGGCTGTGTAAGATGAATTGAATATAGAGCAGTTGATAGTTCAGGGACATGACGATAAGAGAAGAACACTATCTCCAAAGTGTTGAGCATATGCCACCAAGTAGATGATGAGGAAAAAATGGTGATGTCAGACGTGCCCTACAGCAAAATAAGGTAAAATTAAAATAGTGCCATGAATCACAAAACGTTTACTAGGACGTTGTGAATCAGATTAAGAATAAGAGATGTGAATAAAAAAATTGCAAAAAATTATGTAATATTTCGTAGTATTTATATCTGATTACGATAAAACAACTAAGAATCGATTAATATTTATAAGAGATAGATAGGTTTACCTCTAGAATATCACTACTTTTCAAATGCCAATTCATATATCAACTATTAAAATGGCTTATCCTATTAATTAACTACGCCAAGAGTATCAAAATTCAAGATCAGAGTGACATATTTAACTGCAGTGTAGCCTCCATAGAAAAAACAGTAGTAATTTTCTTTTTTAACAATTATTTGTTATGTTTTATTGTCTCTTATATGTATAATATAGAAATGTTGTACTAGCTGATGCCCGCGACTTCGTTCGTGTGGAAGAGTTCGTCCGCGTGGAATTAAGAACATTGACATACTACTCACTAGGTACTCCTATAGTACTCAGAAAGTACACTCGAGGAAACCCATTGCGCATTTATTGCACTCATGGAAAATTTTTGCGCAACCATAGTATTTAAGAAAAACCCACTGCGCATCCATTATACTCGACTAAACCCACTACGCATCCTTGGTACTCGGGAAAACCCACTGCACATCCATAGTACTCAGGAAAACCAACTGCGCATCCATAGTACTCGGGGAAGCCCACTGCGCATCGCAATTTGACCGCAACTAATTATTCTATTTTTGTGTTAGAGCGAGCTAAACGAAAAAATAATTATTTTAATAGACAATGGGCGGGTATGTGTCGAACATGCGTAAAAACATTCCTCTTCCTGTTCACCCATTCGGGGGTCTCTTTTTGATAAAACCGTCGAATACGTGTTTCCTTATTTCCTCAGAAGAGCCCGTCGCTGGAATATCACGCTTCTGACGTATGCGATTTCAGAGACACGGGTACCCTTTAGACCATCTAACACCGTTTTCACCCCTTCAGAGAGTGGAAATCGAAATTTCGTCTTATTCGTGTCTAATAGATTCCAATAAAGAATATTTGTGCCAAATTTCACTCTTCTAGGTCTAACCGTTTCTGAAAAGCTTAAAAATCTCCCCCTCCCTGTTCACCCTTTCGGGGGTCTCTTTTTGAAAACCGTCGAATACGTGTCTTCTTATTTCCTCAGAAGAGTTCATCGCTCGAATAATCACGTTTCTGACTTACGCGATTTCAAAAATACGGTGCAGGTGCGCTTTAAACCACCTACCAGCCCCGTTTTCACCCCTTCAAAAGTGAAAATCGAAATTTTGTCTTACACGTATCAAAAAATATTTCTGCGAGATTTCACGCATCTAGATCTAACCGTTTCCGAAAAAGCCTAAAATTTCAACCCTCGAATTTCGAAAAATCCCTTCTTAGTGGTTGCATACGTCATTCGAGGAACTTCTATGCAAATCATCTCAAATATGTGCATATGCAGACGATGCAGCTATTATCAGCAGAAATAAAACCCAGTTAGAGGAAACGTTTACTCAAATTGATCAAGAGTCACAAAGGAGAGGTCTTATAATTAATGAAAATAAAACAAAACACATGTAAGTGAAAAGAACGCCAACCAACAATAACAACAACATCCAAATCGGAAACTATAACCTTGAACGCGTGGAAGCCTTTACATACTTAGGAGCGGAAGTTAACCAAACTAACTACAAAAGCAGTGGAATCAAGGCACGTATAGTCAATGGAAATCGATGTTACTACGCCCATAAAAAATTAATGACAAGTAGACTACTAGATAAAAACACGAAAACAAAAATATATGCCTTAATTAGGCCTGTAGTAACATATGATGTGAGACCTGGACCATAACAAAAAGAGATGAGGAAATGTTCCGAATATAGATACATGGGCCTGTCCAGAACGCTGATGAAACATGGAGAATCCGTATGAATGCTGAACTGAATCAGATCAATAAAGGGAGTGACATTATTAAATTTATAAAAAGTCAAACACTAACATAGCTGAGACATGTCAACAGAATGGAAGACTCAAATGTAGCTAAGAAAATATAAAAGTGGAAACCTGCTGAAAGACGAAGAAGAGGAAGACCTAGGATGAGATGGATAGATGATGTAGACGATGACCTGAGAACTATGGAAAAGAAAAACTCGAGAGAGAGAATAGAATGGAAGAAAATAGCTAGACAGGCAAAGACCCACCCCGGGTTGTGATGCCAAAAGGAGAAGAAGATTAATTGGAAAAAATAGTTATTTATTTTACTAAGCAGCAAAATACTAGATTGACTGCCGCGGCTAGTACAGTCAAGGCAGTCAATCTATACTGCTGCTGTGTTGAACATATATTTTTTTCGCAGATTGTTTAAATATATTTTAAAATATTTAAATTATTATTACAATTCCCAAAATCTGTTGCATGTTGATTAAAATGGAAATTTTATGTCAATAGTCACCTTAATAATCAGAATTTGACAAGTTACAAAAGTTCTTGTGAATTTCGAAATCATGAATAGTGATAGTGACCTAGAAGTACTCATTCCTCCAGAAATTACCAATTTTACTGTTAATGTCAAAAATAAGTAAAAATGTGTTGTTAATTTTTGTTGGAAAATTTCTGCAATTACGTTCATTAATAAATAATGATATTTGCCAAAAAGTGTCAAATATTTAATTGCCATGATGGACAATCATTTTGCAGTCTAGGCAGCAAATTGAGAACTTTGCTGCCTAGACAGGAAAAGTGACACTTTGCTGATTGACATTAATCAGCAAAATTAGTATTTTGTGTCAATCGGCGAAAAAAATATTTTCTTGCAAATAAATGACTACCTTAACCAAAATATGCTTATTAAGAAAAGCTCTCTTCATTAGGCGTACGAATCCTTCTTAAGACATTTTAATGCATTTTTAGTCATATTTATTGAGGATATAGTATCATCGACGTTTTTTTAAACATAGCTACCTATATTGTTTATAATTTATTATTTGTGGCATATTCATGATTTCTTAGTTTGTTGGGTATTTTGCCACTGTAAAAATATTTAAAAATTTTGATGAAATAAACCCCTGCGCCAAAAGGATCAGACAGAGGTTGGTTTTTATACTTCTATTACAAAATGTCTCACACCTAAAAATATATAAACTGAAACAAAATTGTTAAATGATAAATTGAAAAATTAAAACGAAGGTAGTTGACGTTTCGGAAAATAGTTCTTTTTCCGTTATCAAAACTTTCACTTTTGAGAATGTCAAACCAGACAGTTTGTTGTTTATGTATTTCCATAGTCACGTGAGTCATTAAATTATATTTATTTTATTTTTACTTACTTCGTCTCTGAGGATCGGCAACCAGCTGGTACAGAAATCTACAGAATAATTAGAAACACATTTATCCTCATTTAATAAAATAATAGCGGATTCCTTAAGTTTTCTTTTAGTTGAGTTGCTTTCTTTTTCCAAAATTTTCGCGGAGTCCCACTGGATCCTATGATTGTTATCCCACGCATGTTCACAAATTTTTAATTTTTGAAATTCTCCCTTTCTAGCATAATCTCGGTGTTCACCAAGCCTTACGTTGAAAGGTCTAGATGACTCACCTTCATAATGCTTACCGCACTCACATGGAACACTATAAATACAATCCTTGGAATTTTGAATAATATTCACCGGTTTAGTCTTTGATAAAACAGATCTTAATGTGGTTCCTGTTTGAAAAACTGTTCGTACAGAAAATCTATTTCCGATTTTTCTCAATTTATCCGATAAACCTTGTATGTATGGAATTACTGCTAAAGATCTAAATTCAGGTTGTAAATGTTGAGTGGTTACTCTACTTTCAATGTTTGCCATCTGGCTATCAACAAAACCCTCGGGGTATTGATTATTCAATAGAACGGTTTTAATAACAATTCAATTAATTTTACAATAGAAGTAGAGAATAATAATGAATTACCTTTCTTAGATATTTTAATTAAAAAGTTAGATAATAAATATGAAACAAGGGTTTATCGAAAACAAACACACACAAACAGATATTTGAATTTCAATTCAAATCAACATATTAGCGTTAAGAGAGGTGTCGTAAAATGTTTGTATGATAGGGCTAAAGTAATTTCTTCAAATGATGAAAGTTTAAGTAATGAGAAAAAATTTATTAAAACCGTTCTATTGAATAATCAATACCCCGAGGGTTTTGTTGATAGCCAGATGGCAAACATTGAAAGTAGAGTAACCACTCAACATTTACAACCTGAATTTAGATCTTTAGCAGTAATTCCATACATACAAGGTTTATCGGATAAATTGAGAAAAATCGGAAATAGATTTTCTGTACGAACAGTTTTTCAAACAGGAACCACATTAAGATCTGTTTTATCAAAGACTAAACCGGTGAATATTATTCAAAATTCCAAGGATTGTATTTATAGTGTTCCATGTGAGTGCGGTAAGCATTATGTAGGTGAGTCATCTAGACCTTTCAACGTAAGGCTTGCTGAACACCGAGATTATGCTAGAAAGGGAGAATTTCAAAAATCAAAAATTTGTGAACATGCGTGGGATAACAATCATAGGATCCAGTGGGACTCCGCGAAAATTTTGGAAAAAGAAAGCAACTCAACTAAAAGAAAACTTAAGGAATCCGCTATTATTTTATTAAATGAGGATAAATGTGTTTCTAATTATTCTGTAGATTTCTGTACCAGCTGGTTGCCGATCCTCAGAGACGAAGTAAGTAAAAATAAAATAAATATAATTTAATGACTCACGTGACTATGGAAATACATAAACAACAAACTGTCTGGTTTGACATTCTCAAAAGTGAAAGTTTTGATAACGGAAAAAGAACTATTTTCCGAAACATCAACTGCCTTCGTTTTAATTTTTCAATTTATCATTTAACAATTTTGTTTCAGTTTATATATTTTTAGGTGTGAGACATTTTGTAATAGAAGTATAAAAACCAACCTCTGTCTGATCCTTTTGGCGCAGGGGTTTATTTCATCAAAATTTTTAAATATTTTTACAGTGGCAAAATACCCAACAAACTAAGAAATAGCTACCTATATTATTCAAATTTCATACAAACAGCATGAAGTTTGTAGGGTTATGGCACGTACAAAATCGGTAACTTTTAAGTCACTAAATCTGTAACAGCAGGATAGTAATAAATGTACGTTATCACATGTAACACCTGTTGATGTTGGAATTTGAAGAATGTGTAATTAAAAATAATTTTTACAAAAGCTTATCAAATCGACATCGCTCTGTTACATGTGTCGCTTGACGCTCTTAACAGTTCATCCAATCGCTGTCTTCTTCTTACAGATTCAGTTTAGTTACTATTATTTAAGGCTACATTACCACAATGGCTTTTCCCAACACTGTGTGTTCTCCCACTCTTCTCAACACAAGCCCGTATCCATCTAAAGCTGCGCTCCAGGAATAATACGACGTATCGTTCTTCAAAAATTTTATCGTACTAAGAGCGAAGGTATATCCCAATATATCGGCTCTGGCAAGATTGAAGAGATCATCTATTATCTGGGCTCTATTAAGGTCAATAATTCCGTCGAAATCTTCTTTTCGAAGAGCGGTCTGAATTCTTTTCCATAAATTACTGTCATAATGAACTCTATAGTAACCTATTAAAAATTAACTATTAATGTACTGAAGATTGTCAATTACAGAGACCCACAAAAAGAAAGTGGTCAGTGCTGGGGTACTGACCATATCTATCCCTTGTATTTTGAGCCGCTGAACATGAATTTGACCTTAGTTTTTTCCCAGCACGTCAAGTTTTTTTTAATACCAAAAAAGTAAATCGTAATATTCCTTACCCAGCTCATTTAAATCAGATTCCAAAAGTGGTTCAACTTTAAAACTTCACTCTAATAACACTGTATTTCAAAATTGACCTAATAACCCAAGGAAATCGTAAAACCTTATAACTTCTTAACCTCATAATCCCTCAACCCCATAACCCTGGATATCCGATGAAAATAGTGGTTAATCTTGATTGGGAAGTTAATTAAATTGCGGTCTCGGCTTATTGTGCCTGAATGTCATAATTCCACAACCTCATGATCCCGTAACCTCAGTATCCCATAACCCTGTAACCCCTCAACTCTGAAGATCCAACGGAAATCCAACTTTAGAATCTCCAAGAATGGAGATTCTAAGTAGGGGAATTCGTGTAGGCTCTAGATTGGGGAATCAATTATATTGAACCTCGTTACCTTGTTACCAAGTAAGCTTATAACACTCCTGCAGTAAACCCTTTTACTAGTCCAGCCGGATGGTAAATAATCGTGCACTTCAAAAAGTTTGATATCTTCGTTAGTTTTAGCTGTATTCATGCAGGATTTTCACAGAATCCTACTAAATTAACATGAAGAACGCCGACTTTGCAATGAAAAGTGGAATTTTCTTTAAGGAAATATCACTTAGTCAGCATGTTGACTATTTATGGGGATAACTGCATTTTTAAATCAAATCACAATTCAGGCGTGAAATCAAGCTATATTTCAAATACTGCATTGCAGTTTTATACTTAGTCTAATTAATTTATGAACTGTTTGGCTCGCATCCACCACAAAAGCAAAGTTCACTGCAGGGCAAATTAGCTGTTCTACATCTGTAGCTTCTTGATGAGCAGCCTTTCTTGCATCCGCACTTCAACATTTCTCTGCATGCCTCTGATGCTGGAGGCAGTGCCATCCATTTGATCTGATAAAAGACGAGGTAAATTAAATGTCAAGGGAATAACTTTTAAAATTTGCAATATACATTAGATTGAAATTGGATGCGGCTTTATGAATAACGTATACACACTTCCCAGGTTCCGTCCGATGACTTTTCCCATCCAAAGTCCGCAGGTGAGGGTAAAACTGGACTTTGCAGTAAAGCTTGCCCCCATATATGCCCAGCCTGATATGCCACACGTAGGGTATGTTGGCGCAATGCTTCGTGAGTAGGTGGTATGTTTTCAATCTGCCGGTTTTTGCGTACGAACATGGTGTGCTGTGAGACGTTCACTGAATCTTCTGAACTTGTTCTATCATAGATGAGTACCACAAATCGTTCTATAGTTGAGAAACAGGAACTTACTGTTGTCAGTACTGGGGTCTGGGAAAGTGCCTTCAAAGCCGTTGTTACTGCGGGAAAGCTAGACCACTTCATCCAGGCTGTTTGTTTTCCTTTGCCCAGAAAAGAGGACGTTGTGGCACAGCCTGAGAGCGCATGAAATGCCATGTGGGCTTCACATATCTCAACTTATAAATAAATTATCAGCAATAACTGTTGCATTAATATACCTGGAGAATAAAAGTACCAAAATTAAGACATATTATTAATTCATAAGAAATAAAAACGACCGCACTCACCTAAATGATTTCCCTACACAAAAAGCGATGTCAAGATGATCCCAATTCAATTTTTTCGCAAGACTGACTGCCAGTACAACAATATCTGAGTCTACGGACCTGATGAGCAAATTGCGGGCTCCGAGACTGACTCCATGATGGACGTGCAGGAAGATGCGCGTGTCAGCTTCCTCTTGGTTGCATGGGGATAGTTATGAAATGTCTATTTCATTGCAGTTGCTTGTGATCCCTTGTCCATTTGTGACTATTATCATTCTGGGAAATCTAATTTTTGGAAGATTTGTAGCCAAGAGTTGAAACAGTTCTTCTTTGTTTTAATTCACCCTAAGAAAACTTTTCCAATCCTTTACACGTTTGGTGAGTTCCACACGCCAACGAGTACCGTCCCCCCTCTTCTTCCGCGTACCTGCCTTTAAACTGTCCGTGTAATATGAATCAAAAACGACATCAACTCGTCGATCTGTAGGACGGAACTGTTTGAGGACCTATTCTGAAAATTTTTTCAGGTAGGGCTGATCATGTTCACAATGGCCGCTACAAAATCGTAGCTATGGACAAAATCATCATCATTTTGCATTTCCTCCTCTTCTGTGGTCCGTTGTAATTTTGCAAAGCAATCCAGTATATTTGATTTTTGGCCTAATCTGATTCGACCGTAATTCGAAAGTGACACTAGAAATGAATGGTTCTCATGCCTAAAGAAGTCTTGAAGATCGCCTTCACGGACTTGACATCCAATGTACAGCCGTAAGAAAAGGCTTCTGTCTTCTTTAAGAGAGTCGATTTCAAGTTTCTCCCGTTTCTTTGGTTTAGACGAAGGCATTTTAAAAACGGGGGAGTATTTTTTTTAATTGCAACATCCATATTCACAGACCGTGATGTGATTGTTACTGTACTTATACCGTGTATTTAAGACATTTTTACCTTAACTAGACCACAAGCATCATTGCTTAAAACGCATTAAAAATTCCTCTCACCTGCCATTTCTTTTCTCAATTTAATTAAAAGAAATAGTCAAGATGCTAACTAAGTACGGGTTTTGAACAACTAAAAATGTATTTTTATTGCAAGAATCAGCAATCTTGATGTCAATTTACTTAGATTATGTGAAAATCCTACATTAATATGGCGAAAACTGACAGAGATATAGTTTTTTTTGCATTTTCGGCGGCCATTTTGAAAAATCGCCGTCACGGCCGCCATTTTCAATTTTTGAGTGGGCTCTAATCTTAAAATTGAAGTATACACTATTATCCACAAATGTAGGTACCAAGTTTCATGATTTTTGCTTCAAGTGCACAATTATCTCTGATTTTGCATTATTCGGCCGGACTATACTGCATTATTCGGCTGGACTATACTGCATAAAACCATAATTGCATAACTCTGGGAATATAATAGAAGAATATAAAGAATCTGAACAGAGGAATTCATGAGATTGTATTCTCGGAATCTTGAAATCGAGTAGTCCGTCCTTAGCTCTTGAGCAGCAAAACTTTTAGCCGTATAACCCCGTGATCCTGGATATTCAATAAAAGCAAATGAGGGAATCTTAATTGGGGACTAATGAGAATGTAACTTTAGAAGGGGAGTATGTTTTCAGGTGATTTCAGGTGACTTCATTTGATCTCTTGCTTTTGCAAACTCTTTTATCTTACGATATCAAGAAAGGTGGAATGAGCATATGAAGGTAGACTTTTGTTGGATGTTGAAATCCGTTACATATGTCGTTCGAAGATAACAGAGTTCACAAAAGCAAGACATCAAAAGGCATCTAAATAGAAATCACCTGAAAAGACGCACCACTTCCAAAGTTACATTCTCACTAAATCCCCAATTAAGGTTCCCTAATTTTCTTTTATTGAATCTCCAGAATCACGAGGTTATATGGTTAAAAGTTTTGTTGAGCTAAGGAGCTACTCGATTTCAAGATTCCGAGAACACAATCGCATGAATTCTCCTGTTCAGATTCTTCATATTCTTCTATTATATTCCCAGAGTTATGTAGTTATGGATTTACGGGGTTAATGGGTTATGTAGTAGAAGGGTTTGGTGCTGGAGCGCTATTTACTTGAAAACAAGGTAACAAGGTTCCGAGGGCACAATCTAATTGATTCATTGGGCCTCCTATTTTTTCATTGAATGCAGAGGGTTATGGAGTTGTGAAGATAGATGGATTACCGTTGAAGAGAATCAGCCTACTTAGAACCTCCATTATTTCCGTTGGATCTTCAAAGTTGAGGGGTTATGGGATCATGAGGTTTTGGATGTATGATACTCAAGCACAAGGATCTGAGGTCCCAATCTCATTAACGCCCCGATCAAGTTTCCCGACTCTTCTCATCGAATTCCAAGGATTATGGGATTCAGGGGTTATGGGGTTAAGGAGTTATGGGGTTTTATGGTTTAATTTGAGTTATGTGGTCAACACTGAAGTACCACAATATTATTAGGTTAAAGTTTTAGGGTCGAATCACTTTTGGAGTCTGATTTAAATGAGCTGGGTAAGCAATATTACGATCTAACAGACTTTTTTGGTGTAAAAAAAAAAAACCTGACGTGCTGAAGAAAAACCAATACAAGGTCATATTCGTGTTCAGCGGCTCAGAATACAATAGTACCTCAGCACAGACCATCTTTTTTTTGTTGGCCTGTGTCAATGAATTGATGATACAAACCGTGGTTGTTGATCCCCTGCGATGTTGATATTTTTAGGCAAAGGTTTATATTAATACGTGTCCCAAAATCACTCGACGGTTGTTTCGACTCCCTAAATGGGGTAACTGAAATTCACATTATGATTATTGCTGGAATGCTCCATCATAATACAATAAAATTTGGTAATCGGATGTGTATAAGCGAGAGTCATCATATGATCTAGTCATATTGTAATTATTTTCATCATGGGCGTGCTTAAAAGGTGCAACAAGAGAGTAAAATTTAAATGTAACTTTTTAATATTGATTTTATGAAATTCTACACATGTACATGATAAAGAAAAATATATTGTCTTCGGGCTATAATCTTGGGATTGTCTAGGTTGTCGGGTCATGGTGGGTATCCACCGATGAATATATCGTTATGATGGGAAATTTAACGGGATCTAGAGATGATATTAATGTTGTGGCGGGGAATCTAACGGGAATATCTGGAATCTTGTTCTTGCTAATGTATGGTATGCGTGTTCGACGTCGAGTTTACCAATTTATAATATTATGGTCGACTTCAGAAGAGTAAGGTTGATTGATTAACTTCTTGATTCTTCTTCTTGTTATCACGTCGGGGTCACCAATTTATGGTATTTAACCTTAATAAATACATTATTGGAAATTTAGAAGATATTTATATTCAAATTAAAATAACATTCAAAAATTATATTTTAACACAGCAACTAGAGGTTTTAACTTCGGAATAATGTCATATTGAACGGATTTCGTTCATTTTTGGCAGTATTGTAGTAAATGCTTCACATAAAAATTTCTATATTGTGCGGAGGCTTGCTAATTTATAGGGGGTGGATGCCACCCCCTCTCAGGGGGTTTCATTTAAAATATATATACATATTTATTGAAGCTGAAATAGAATCATATTTTAAGAAGAAAAGGTTCTATGCATTTTTTCACATAAATTGATAGTTTTTAAGTCATAACGACTTCAAAATTGCGATTTTAGCTTAAAAAAAAAGGTATTTCCAAACGGCTTTCGTCAAGTATCTCAAAAAGTATTACTTTATCGAAAAAATGTTACAGACCAATCACAGAAAGTGCAAACTGGGAATTAATTATATTTTTTGTTTATTGATGTAGGATTAATAATTTCGGAGATATTTAAGTTTATATTTGGTATACAAGTGTTTCGAAATTACCTTTAAAGTTTAAAATGCATTTTTTTCTAAAGCAAGTGCTTTAAAGGAGCAAAAAATTTGAGCATCTAGGTAATGCTACATCTTAACGAAAAACTGTATTTGATAGAATTTTTTTAAATTACTGGCTAATTAAAATAACAACGACCTTTTATATAAAAAAATATAAATACGCACATTTTTCCGTCATAACTTCTTTATTTCTTATGCTACAGGAATGAGTAAAAAATAATTTGAAAGCGCAATTAGTTGTCTTTAATTCTATTTCTTAGCATGCGTGACGTAGGTGTCACGATTTCTGAGATATTTAACATTTAAACTGCATTTTTCGTCTTATAAACGTTCGGACGCCATTTGTAAATTTCATATCTCCGAAACTATTAAATCTATGTAAATAAATAAACAAGCGAAATTCATTATCAGTTTATGAGCTTTATTTATGGTCTGTACCCATTTTTTAGTAAAACTAATATTTATTGAGATATTTGGAAATGGAAAAAAAAATTACATACAAAAATACATTTCCAGTTTAAACTGTATTTTTTTCTAAAGCAAGTGCTGTATACAAACCAAAAAATATTAACATCTACGTCATACTATATATTAATGAGAACCAGTGTGTGAAATTGTTTTTTTTTAATTACTGGCTAATTACAGTTACAAAATGGCGACGTTGTTATTAAAATAATGTGTAGACGCACATTGCTTCGGTCATATCTTCTTTGTTTTTTATGCTACAGAAACAAATAAAAAAATAGTTGAAAGCTTAATTAATAACCTATTATGCTACCTATTAGCATCCTTGACGTAGGTGTCACAGTTTCTGAGATATTTAACTTTCACTCTAAATAATTATCTTATGAACACTTGGATGCCAAATGTAAACTTAAATATCTCCGAAATTATTAATCCTATATCAATAAACAAAAAATATAATTAATTCCCAGTTTGTACTTTCTGTAATTGGTTTGTAACATTATTTCGATAAAGTAATACTTTTCGAGAAACTTGATAAGATCCGTTTGGAAATACCTTTTTTTTTAAGCTAAAATCGCAATTTTGAAGGCGCTATAATTTAAGAACTATCAATGTATGTCAAAAATTGCATTCTTAAAATTTGATTCTACTTCGGCTCCAATAAATATATATTTTTTTAAGTGCCATCCCCTGAGAGGGGGTGGCACTTCTTTTATATACTTTTAACAATACAATCAAAATAAAAAAAGTTACATATAAACTTACCTTCTTGCCACCGCCCATGATGACGATTATTACAGTACGACTACATCATATAATGACTCTACGCCCAATTACTAAATTTTACCGTATTATGATGGAGCATTCTGGAAATAATAATCACAAAATGAATTTTAGTCACCCTTTTAGGGGGTCGTAACACTCCAAGTGGTGATCTTGAGACACATGTTCATATATAACACCACAAGTAATACTACAGGTAATACGATCACTTTATCTCTGAATGCTTTGGAAGAACCTTGTGCGAGAGGGTTACACATTAGGGACAAGGGACACACACCTTATATCTGAGTGCACTGGGATTAATTTCTTCTTCTGATTAATATATTCTTACTTTATTAACCAATCAAAACGTACATTTAAAAAACAAATCGAACAATGGGATTTTTAAAGTGAGAAAAACGGTTATCGATCAGTGGAAAATATCGAGAAAAATATACGTTACTTTTTTCGTAGTAGCCCAGTCAATGAACGTTCAATAAGGGGGCTAGAGGGAAATGCCGAGATCACAATTTTTGACTTGTGTTTGGACTATTTAGGAGGTAAACATACCAAAAGTCCCCGAACATAGGAAGTGGGGGGGATGCAGGGGGGCAAGAAGAAGGTCCCCGTTTTTGGTTTTTCGCTCATATCTCGAAAACGGTTAACCCTAATCAAAAAGTGGCTATATGTAAAATTAAATTTAATTTAATTAATTAATTTAATTTTTTATTAAATTTTCTACAATAATGTTTCTATTAATTTTTTTCGTATCTGTTATGGTTCAGTAATAAATTGTATGTATATCTTTTGACTGTATTTTAACTTTATTATAAATTCATTACACAGCCACACAAAAAAAATAAAGGGTCTTGACCCCAGAGACTGACTAGGTAGACTTTATGCTTTCGGGTCGCTGAATCCGAATCCGGGGTCCATTTGATCCCAAGTCATCCGGTTTAAGGTCATTTGAAGGTCAAATTGAGATGTGACCGTGAAAAATTCCGTAAAAAATTTGTCTTTATGTTTTTGAGGTTGCTGGAACCGAGTCCGGGGTTTATTTGATCCCATATCATCAGGTTTAAGGTCATTTGAAGGTCAAATTGAGATATGACCATGAAAAATTCCGTAAAAAATGTATGTTTATGTTTTTGAGTTTGCTGAATCCGAATCCGGGGTTTACTTGATCCCATGTCATCAGGTTTAAGATCATTTGAAGGTCAAATTGAGATATGACCGTAAAAAATTCCGTAAAAAATTTATTTTTATGTTTTTGAGGTTGCTGAATCCGAATCCGGGGTTTATTTGTGACCATCGTGTCAGAATCAAGGTCAAATGAAGGTCAAACACATGAAATTTAATAATAAAATCTTTTTATCCCGGATTCTGAAAAAGCAGAAAATTTTACGTCCAAATACATCCTGAACGGTTTATGGAACCGATTTCTTAGGTCATTTGTTGGTTATCAAGCGGTCAAATGCTTATTTTCCATTTTTTAGCAGATATATCGATTGTAAATCGAAAACTTGCGTCTATTACTAGTGACCTTTAAGTTTTTGTGGTCGCTTATCACGATCCCGGTATCTATTTGATACCATGATGTATAAACTGAGGTCAAACGCTATAATTCGAATGATATAATTTTTGGACCCTGAAAGATCATCTGCAGGTCAAATACAGATTTCTTTTGAATCTTTCAACTGAATTGTGAAACCGTCAGCATTAGCGTTACCCGATGTACACCACGAGGAGGTTGCGTGAACGGATTTTGTACATCACAACGGGCTTACTCCGTTGCCCGCCGTCACCGCGAGGAGGTGCCCTGGATGCAGACACAAGTGCTATGCTGATTTTGGTGTAAAGGTTGTTCCATACAAAGAAATTTCCTGATAAATTGCAGAGCGAGAAAATGAGTTCCATAATTACAGTGGCATGGTTTGGAGTTGTGAAGCTCAACAACTTTAATTATAAAGAACAGAATTTTTGCTATGAGAGACTAAGTAATAAAATTATGGGGTTACTCGGTTATGGGATTATTGAGCAATGTGGTCATTCGAGTAAACGGATTCATCAGCTTTCATCGTCTGCAATCCCCATTCTATAGCTACGGGATCAGGTTTTTAGAGCTATTAGGTTATTGGGTTATTGAATTTTGAGGCTATTGAATTCAGCAGATTTGGATTTAGGTCTTTGGACTTAAAAATGTAGTTTAAAACATCTCAAAATAGTTTAATACCTCCATATGAAACCCAAAGTTCGGTTCGACTCAGATCAAGACGTATTTGGACGTAAGATTTTTTGTTCTTTGAGAATACGGGGTTAAAAAATTTATATCATTCGAATTATGGCGTTTGACCTTCGATTGACCTTGGTTTATACGTTATGGTATCAAATGGATACCGGGATCGTGATAAGCGACCACAAAAACTTGAAGGTCACTAGTCATAGATGCAAGTTTTCGATTTACAATCGATATATCAGCTAAGAAATGGAAAATAAGCATTTGACCGCTTGATAACCAACAAATGACCTAAGAAATCGGTTCCTTGAACCGTTCAGGATGTACTTGGACGTAGAATTTTCTGCTTTTTCAGAATCCGGGGTCACTGTACTATTGAATTTCATGTGTTTGACCTTCATTTGACCTTGATTCTGACATGATGGTATCAAATAGAGAGCAACCTCAAAAACATAAACATAAATTTTTTGCGGAATTTTTCACGGTCCTATCTCAATTTGACCTTCAAATGACCTTTAACCTGATGACATGGGATCAAATGGACCCTGGATTCGGATTCAGCGACCCGAAAAACATAAAGTCTACCTAGTCAGTCTCTGGGGTCAAGACACTTTATTTTTTTTGTGTGGCTGTGTTATAAATTGAAAATAAATTTTAATAATCATCGTAGAAAAAAATTTCTTGCACAGATATCCGTTTCACAGCAGACTGAACTGAAATATCGAATTAAAAATGTCTTTGCTTCTGTAAGTGCGTGTGTGTGCGTATATATCTATGTGTACGTGTATACCGTTTCTTGTAAAAACGATAACTTCTGTTAGACTTAAAATATTTGATTTCAATTTGGAACATATGTAAAACAGCATATTACCATAATCCCTATTGAAATTGGGCCATATCTGTAATACATGTTGATAACCAGAAGCCTACAAACCCTCATACGTAAAATACGTTTTATTTTAATTTCAGAGCAAAATATTACTAAGCATACAAAAATAAGAAGATGTATAAGATTTCTAAACTGCAATATACCGGGTATATGTTAGGCAAAACAACTTTATTTAAATTAGATGACATATCAGTGTTATCCTAAAATATGGAACATGGTATTTTTAATAACATTATTATGAAGTGAGAATTGTAGGCCTCTGGTTATCACCATGTATTACAGATATTGCCCAATTTCAATAGGGATTATTGTAATATGCTGTTTTACATATGTTCCAAATTGTAATCAAATATTTTAAGTCTAACAGAAGTTATCGTGTTTACAAGAAGCGGTATACACGCACACATAGATATACACACACTCTTACAGGCGCAAAGTCATTTTTATTCGATATTTCAGTTCAGTCTGTTATGAAACGGATATCTGTACAAGAAATTTTTTTCTACGATGATTATTAATTTTTTTTTTCACTTTATAATAAATTTATAATAAAGTTAGAATACAGTCAAAAGATATACAATTCATTACTGAATCATAACAGATACGAAAAAAATTAATAGAAACATTATTGTAGAAAATTTAGTCAGCTTTAATTTTGCATATAGTCACTACTTTTTGATTAGGGCTAACCGTTTTCGAGATATGAGCGAAAAACCAAAAACCAGGACTTTCTTCGTGCCCCCCTGCATCCCTCCCACCTCCTACGTTCGGGGACTTTTGGTATGTTTACCTCCCAAATAGTTCAAACCTCTAGTCAAAAATTGTGATCTCAGAATTTCCCTCTAGAAACCATTCATTGACTGGTAGCCATGTATCAAACTAAAGTCACTGAAATTATTAACATCTGACATTTCGCTTTTTAATCTTGATTTTTGTATACAAAATGAATGAGAAAAAGCGATTTGGTGATGTTTCTCACAAAAAAATATTAACCATCAAACCATGAAGAAGAATCTAAATGTATATAGATACAATGAATATGTTTGATGATAAAAAATATTAGAAAAAATGTCTATTTTTTATTATAAAGTGTTATTTTTTAAACCTTTAAATAAACAATTTTGTTGTTCTAATAATTATTTTAGATAATATTTTTTAATCATATATTAATCTTCTGTAATACACACGAGGTTGATTTTCTACTCTGGTAATTTTTTGTTGAATGACTCAACTTGTTTTCCATGAGAATTTTGCTCGAATTAAGAGACATAGGAAAAATCGCTCTACCCTCGTGTCGCGATTTCTCCATGCCCTTAATTAAGGAATAATTTTCATGGGAAAACAGGTTTCTGTAAAAAAAAATACCCGGTAAAAAATCGACTTCTTGTGTCTTAATATCAGAAAAATCCCATTGCCATGTGCGGGACTCGAACCAGGGAGAGTCAAATGTGCTTGCCTCTCAACCAAGCTGTCATTCTATGTATTATAGACCTTTTGCTTAAAAGTATCATCGGGAATCAGCACCCGAAGTTTGTATCATCGATTTATTGACACCCCATATAACGGGTGTCAACGAAATCACTAGATAAACCGTAGTTTTCAGAGTTTTCAAGGTATAAAACTTGGCGGGGATAATATATGTGCAAATTTCCCATTATGTGACACTTTTCCATTACTTCTGGTTTCCCCTAAAATGACCCAAACTTTAAAATTTTAAATAGAATACCGTTTATTTTTACTTTCATGGATTTCGGAAATGTATTTATGTAAGACTGCACAATTAAAAAAAAAAAAATTAGACTACTTGATTCTTTAGGGTAATTTTTTATTATTGCAGTGGAGTGAATGCACTCTAATGGACCAACACTCTAAGAGAAAAATGTACACTTGAGATTTTCCGAATTAGTTTGGTACGTACAACCAACCAAAATTTCCGAAATCACTAATTTGTAATAATGCAACTTTTTCTAATAGCAAAAACATGTTTTAGACAACCAGTATTTGAATACTAATTGTAACGACAAATCAATTAACAACTTTGTGACGTGCTTTCTTCCAGTCACCTAGCGCATAAACGAGTGGAAGCGTCACTTTGACGCCGAGATTTATTTTGGTATCACTCGGGCGCCACCTTTACAATTTTTACGTGGGGCAAAGGTCCCACAATAGCCTCCTCACGCAGCCTGTTGCAGTAGAGCTGGGATGAACTCAGTGAAGAAACGGAAATGTCCAGAGGTCAAAATTGTGAATTAGATTTTTACTCACATTCAGCAGTAAAACAACAAGTTCGCAAAGTAATAATGTTTATTGTACAAGTAAAATTGTCATCAGCAGTAGCAAAAAGAAAAATAATAGATGATCAAATCACGGAGCAACTCATAAGGAGTTCATCATAAATTATGTCAACTTTAAATATGTCATTTAATATACCATTTAATAATTTACAAAATTATGAGAATGACTAGACTTTGACTAAAATTCGATTTAAAATCTGACTACAACCAAACGGAAAGGTTTTTACTACTAGTTACAAATTAGCGGAAATTCAGAGGTTCTGTACCTTCGGACGCCATTTTGTGACGTGGACAACCAAAGCGGGGAGTAGTTTTATACTACTAGATTCAAATTAGCGGAAAGTAACTTCGGCAACAGCGGTGGTAAGCAAGCGGTTCTCAAGATGGCGGATGCGCCAGCATTAAAGCAGTAATAAAAAATAGCAAAGAAAATAATCAAGCAGCAAGCAAAAACAGGCAGTGTTTGAATATCAAGCGATAGCTTTACAATTATTTACAGTAGTTAACATGCAGGCGGTAATTCTGCTTCGGAACAATCCGACGACGTTTATGTTGGCAGGAAAGTCAGGCGGTATTATCAGAATGGCTAACACGTGTTGAAAATATAAAATCTTTAATTTCTAGAATTTCCGATTTTCGGATTAAGTCCCCGGACTATAACAAATTTTTACTAAACCCTTGAAAATTTCAGATTTTACTTCGTAAAATATACTAATAACCAAAATAAAATGGACTTCAAACACGTTCTTATCAACCCGGTATCATGACAGTTTTTCAGTTTTATTTTTATTTTAACTCATTAAAATTTTATACACAGTTTAAAATAATCTGAATGGTACACTGTTTTTAGGTATTCTCTCAAAACATCTGATGTTTCTTTTTTTCTAGGTTTCGGCTTTGAGAGAAACTACTGGAAACATATACGTTTAGACAAAAACCCGAGAATTTAATATTATAAGTATCATTTAACTCGTTAAATTGAAGAATCACGGTACAAGTTAAAATGACAAACACGGAAAAATCTAACTTTCTGGTATTCTTTCGAAATATCTACTATGCTCTCTTTCGGTTCGGGCCTGAAGAAAATTACTTGAACATAGTCGTTTGGATAATTCTCAAGATTGCAATACTCTTACTCGAGTGTGACTATTTTAATAAACTATAATTTCGGCAATAAATACACTAACAATTCGGAAATCGAATAATATTTTAATTATACGGTAAAACGTGGTACAGTTATTTTATTACGTTAATACAAATAAAAACCCGGGATAACACGGTTCTTGCTTGTGGTTTCAAGCTAAAGAGATGATTTAAAAATTGCTTGCTTACCCTTTGACGGTTGGTAGAGGACTCGCGTTTTCAAAATTCTCTTTTGAGTATCTGACATCTGACCTCCGTGTCTCAACGCCTACTCCCGGAGTGGCAATTAACGCCTCTGGTAATTAAAATCGCAAATAATACCTTCTGTCCGTTTGAAAGATTTATAATTGACTAAATTGTAGAATCCTGCTTTGTATATAGTTCTTCGCGTATTTGAACTTGGTTATAGTCGTCAAAATGAACAAATATGAATATTTAATTAAATTTGAAATTAATCCGGGACACATAGCGAAGGTAAATAGTAATTTAATGCGTTTTAATGTTGCCAAGAAAATGCTTCGTTACAACTTTAAATCGAAAACAGGTTTGATATTAATCCAAATATGTGAATAATAATTAAAAAAAAAATCGCGAAAATACTCTTATTAAAGTATGCTAACATTTTTTTAAAACGATGCAATCGTCTCTACAATCGTCTCCGGAATCAAAAAACATCAAATACACAGAACATCCTGCGTATGAAAATGCTCTAAATCCGGTTAGTCATACCAAAAACAATTCTGAAGGAAAGAGACCCTACTTTTTCAAGTAATCAGTTGTTCAGGGAACGTAATTTTCTAAATTTAAAACTATATATTTAAAATGCTCTGTACTGTACAAAAAGAATTTATCCAAAGTTAGTTTACCTACACGATTACATAATACTAGGTGTATTGTATATAAAAATAAAATTATTCCAAATTACAACCGAAATAAACGACAAACTTTATAGATTACCTTGCGCCTAATTATTACAATAACATACCAATTTATATAAAAAGTACTAACAAAATATCTAAATTCAGAAAAACATTAAAAACTTATACATAATACATATATTATTCTTAATACGTAATGTTGTCTTATATTAATAGTCCTCTTTCTTTGTTCTCTTAATATCTCCACGCAATATATACTTTCTTGTATAATGATTATATAATACTAGCTTATGCCCGCGACTTCGTGCGTTGAATTAAAAACATTGACATTCCAACCTATGCCCATAAAGAAGTATACTATATATTCACTGAGTACTCTTATAGTACTCGAAAAGTACACTCGGGGGAACCCACTGCGCATTTATTGCACTCGAGGAAAACTTCTGCACATCCATAGTACTCGGGGAAACCCACTGCACATCCATTGTACTCGGAGAAACCCACTGCGTATCCATAGTACTTGGGGAAACCTACTGCGCATCCATTGTACTGGAGGAAACCCACTGCGCATCCATAGTACTCGGGAAACCCACTGCACATCCATTGCATTCAAGAAAACGCACTGCGCATCCACTGCACTCTAGGAAATCCACTGCGCATCCATAGTACTCGGAGAAACCCACTGCGCATCGCAATTTGATAGCAATTCATTATTCTATCTTTATGTTAAAGCAACTTAAACGAAAAAATAATAATTTTAATCGACAATGAAACACATGTGCGGGTATGTGTCAAATTGCCTGCTTAAAATCATCTCTCTCCCTGTTCATCCATTCGGGGGGTCTTTTTTTGAAAACCGTCGAATATGTGTCTCCTTATTTTCTCAGAAGAGCCAGTCGCTGGAATATCACGTTTCTGACTTACGCGATTTCAAAAAACATCATTCATTTAAACCTCACCTCTTCAAAAAGAGAAAATCGAAATTTCGTGTTACTCGTGTCGAATAAATTCAAATAAAGAGTATTTCTGCCAAATTCCACGCTTCTAAGTCTGTTTCCGAAAAACTTAAAACCCTCCCCGTTCACTCTTTCGAGGGTCTCTTTTTGAAAACCGCCGAATACGTGTCTTCTAATTTTCTCAGAGAGTCCATCACTCGAATAATCACGTTTCTGACTTACGTGATTTCAAAAAAACGGGTGCGCTTTAAACCATCTACCACCCCCGTTTTCACACCTTCAAAAAGTGAAAATCTAAATTTTGTCTTATAGGTATCTAATAGATTTCAACAAAAAATATTTCTGCCAAATTTCACGCATCTAGATCTAACAGTTTCTGAAAGAGCCTAAAATTTCAACAGCCCTTTTTCATCCTCTTGGGATCGAATTTCGAAAAATCCCTTATTTATGGTTGTCTACGTCATTTGAGGAACCTCTATGAAAAATTTGAAGTTTCTAGATCCAGCGGTTTGAGCTGCGCGTTGATAGAACAGTCAATGAGTCAGTGAGTCAGTCAGTCAGTCAGTCAGGGTATTCCTTTATAGATATAGATAATAAAAACTTATAATTGAAGACCTAAGTGGATAAAGGTGTTATGTCGCATTTTTAAAAAAAATTACTTTATGCAATTTTTGAACACCCCTGATATAGATTTAACACCCAATAAACGGTGAATTCTAAATTTGTAATATTTTATAGAAACTTTTTAATTATAAAGGCGCCAGTAATTTTAGTGGATGTACACAGTTTTGGACAGAAAAATCTAGTTTCATAACAGCTTGATATTGTTCTTTAATATTAGTGTAAACAAAAGAACATAACCCAAAATTATCTGTTTTATGAGGTATTGTTCATTTGAATCGAAGACAAAATAAATAAGTTCCAACTCAAAACCGTTTTGTTTAATTTACTCAAAACTTTAAAAGTGTGACATAACACGTTTATCCACTTAGGTCTTCAATTATTTGTGTATAGCTTTCAATAACATGGTGTTTCATAAACTACGAATATGTACGCACACAATCATTTTTGGGGATTAGGGGCAATTTTATGTAGAATTTATTTAAATTGAATGTACATCATGTCGTATAATTATTACTAAATTGTTTGAATTTTTGAATTCTATTTAAAATGTCAAAGTTGGGACCATTTCCAGGGAAACCGGAAGCGATGAAAAAGTGTCAAATAATGAAAAATTGATAATTTTTTGTATATATTACTCGTTTGAGTCTTATACCTTAAAAATTCAGGAAACTTTGGCTTGTCTAATGATTCACCGTTGGCACCCGGCACAAGATGTTTCAAATCGTATAAGAAAAATGTTTAGAGAATGTACAATGGATTCATATAAATACGATAGCGCAGGAAAAATAGAAATTAACTTTCCAAATCATTTAAAAGTATTTAATTGCACCGCACTGGTATATGGTTGACTGTATTTAAATAGAACCATGTAGAATAACTGATAATAAATTCATAAATGTCACATTACAATACGGACGGCGACCATGTTAACGACAAAACCTACAGACATTCAACTAATTAGTGTTCCATAATACCATAATTTTAATAATGATTTGCATGTGTGGATTCTCCTGTATTTAGAAAATTAAGACTACTTTAAGTCCGACTTGTCTTGAAAACCAAAACGTTTCAAGTGACAAGGTGACATGGGTCCATATAAATATTGTAATAATTTACTATAAAACTGTAAAAATGCACTCATTGTACAAACTTGTTGAGAAAAACATTTGAAAGTGGTAGTTATAAAAAACAAATAAATTGTCTATTTTTTTGAGCTCTGAAGTTATATCCACTTATAATACACTTTCTATTTTTTTTTTATTTGCATGAATGGCTGAGAGAACTTCAACTACTCTGTAAAATGGCTTAAAACTTACAACTTAATTTTTTTCGAGAGTTTATTTTTAGACGTGATGATATAAAATTATGTCTTCCTCAAAATAAAAAAAGCTCTATAAATAAGTGACTAACTCTCAGACAAAATCTAAATGCACTATAGAGTATATTCATTTAAATTAGCAATCCAATATTATGAGATCTTATAGTCGCAGAAATGGATCTTTAAGCTGACTTCATCATCCTATTTTGCATAAACTAATTTGTTAAAGGATGGAAATGATTTCGTACCGTAGGCGGAACAAATTGATTATTAAAGTAATAATAATTAATAATATTATTAATAATGATTAATAATAACAAATTGGACTAAATTAGACATAAAAAATCAGATTGGCATTGACAATAGATCCAATGCTTGCGAATTCAGGTATAATGAATTAATTGCGTTACGAAGAATAATTCGTCCGCCACTGATTGAATCACGAGACCGATGCGCGTCTATGTAGGCTAGACGTACACGTTACCATTACTCTCAGATCTAATGCGCAGGACGAGCGTGCGTATGTCGTAGACTGGGGAAGACATACATCCTTATATCCATTTCAGGAAGTTCGATTGTAAGGAGTGAGACGCCAATATGTAAACGATAGTCTTTGATTGCTACCTGCAATAGTGACGTCAGTTCAAAGATCCATTGCTCCGACTGTACTTGTGACATAATATGGCAACTGACTAGATTATTTAGAATGTTTTCTAACACATTACCTATTTGCTGATTATTTAGGATGATCCAATCGCAATGGGGTGGGAAATCGGCATGCAGATCCGATTCGGGAGTAAGCCAGACATCTGGAGTGGTTGATTGGAATTTCTTAGACTGATCTGATGTCGTGTAACTTATAGGAATATACCATTTAGTTTTGTTATCCAGTCCAAAGTAGGAAAATTTTATCTGGAAGAGATATATACTTTTAATTAGTTCTAAATCGAATATTATGATTATTTCAACTTAAAATTTAAACAACGAAAAACCATAATGAACTGATTCAAGTATTATGCATGTCCTGAAATTTCCATCCATCCGCCGAAAGTGGCTATTAACATGTGTCTGGGAATGGTTCCTAAGCAAGTTATGATACTCTGAAAAGTCCAGGTGTATATATGTGGCCATCAAAAGTGATTTTGAGACCTTTCCAGCAAAGCTCATCAAGTAAACAACATAAAATGACCAGTGTCAACCAGTGAAGTAAATTTTGACTTAGATTCAAAATTAAATGTTGGACGTATTAATGTACAATGTCTTAGAAATAAGTAAAACAATCTGAAAATTTTTGCACATCAACAAAATTTACATGTCTTATGTATCACTGAACATTGAGCTGATGAATCGGAGTTAAACACTTTAAATATCTCAAATTTCATACTGGTGAGTGCCTTCTGTAGGATGAACTGTTCACATGGCGATGTTAATAATAATGTTAAAGACACTCTTACACCAAAAGATATAAAGTATGTAAAGGCCCTTACATCTGAAACAAACATAGAACTTTGTGCAGTATCACTGTTATGAACAGGCTAAAATGGCCCATTTTTTTTTATTTCATTAAAGTGTGTATTTATATATAAAAACACGCCATACCGAATATCAGCTCTTAAATCGCAGTACTTACTTTGCAATAAATAATTAAAGTCGAAATTCTCGCCACTCCTCACGAAAAGCACTGTGACGTCACCAGGTGAAAACTAGTCTTGCGTGGTGTCCAACAGATGGCGTACTTTAGCCGAGCGGTACGTCTTCACCCTAATTAATAGACTGGGGGGCGGTTGGCTTTGAGACGTCCGCATATTCGGTTATAAGTCTTTTGTTTTTTATGTTAGAGCAAAAAAAATGTCGGAAAGTTCAATCAATTCTCTTTACATAAGCTGTCTACAAATTTTTGAAAAAAAACGATAATTATCGAGATATTCGAGAAAATGTAGGAAATTACACGTTTTCCTATAGAGTGTAAGTAAATCTTAAAAAAAGAGTTTTTCTCAAAAACCTTCGTTTCGAAGGGCCGAGATTAACGGAGCGTCAAAGTAGTACACGATATTAAGTGAACATCGTATATGAGATCGATTTCAGTCAATTACCGATTAATTACGGTGACAAAATGGAGAAATTTTACCGAAAAAAAATCAAAACCAAATCCCGCCCCCTTTAATTCCTTCATTTTTGTCGGAATTCAAAAAATAAAAAAGGGAATTTTAGCAAATTTAATCCTATTTAAATTAGCTAGAGCAGCCTTTTGGCGTAGGAGCCAAGATTAAAAAGTTGCCAACTCGGTACAATGTCATATTTCGTGCAAAGACGAGATTACCTTCCTCCCCCGTTTTCGAGGGTGCTGAACATGATGGAAGTGGTGGGAGAAGTTTTTGACTGCCCCTGATACGGCCAAAAACCACCCCTTTCATGGAGATCCCTTTATGTTTTTATATATAAATGGGTCTGGGGAGTGATTTATCGACGGGTTATACTTGAAATAACATGGAAGGGGGTTATAGAGTAAGTGGAATCCAGAGAGCAGGCCTAGGTGTTGAATAAACCCTCTCGAATGGTGGAAAATCTTTTTTTTTTTCAAATGATTCGGTTCAAACGTTTATCCCCCGTTTTGGGGGTCTTTGATCACGGGAAAAATATTCATTTTTAGCTCCAACCCCTCCTCATCCCTCAAACGAGCAAAAATCAATCCTCACTCACCAGAAAGCATGCTATCCTGGATTTACAGGTTTTTCGGCACATGATCGGCTGATCACGATAAAAATATGAATTTTACACCGCTTCCTTATTTTTCATGGAAGAGTAGGTGCACAGGAATAGCGATCATGTGCCGAAAACCTGTAAATCCTGGATAGCATGCTTTCTGGTGAGTGAGGGGTGGTTTCTGCCCATTTGACCATTTGAGGGATAAGAAGGGGTTGGAGCTAAAAACGAATGTTTTTCCCGTGATCAGCGACACCGAAAACGGGGGATAAGCGTTTGAACCGAATCATTTGAAAAAAAGGATTTTCCACCTCTTGGGAGGGTTTAATCAACCCCCTAAGCCTGCTGCCTGGATTCCACTTACTCTATAACCCCCGGCTATATTATTTCAAATATATATGTACAATGTGTCCGCGGCAAAGCGGTATTATAGGTGTAAATGACAATTTTTTTTTTGATTAGAGAGGAACCAACCCAATTTTTTGTATTTTGCTCTTGCTTCACCCAAAAACTATTTTTAATATCTTGGACTTTAAAAAATTTATAGAGGGCGCTGGTAACAGCTTAAAAATAAAAATCGCATCAGGTAAAGTGCCTTTTCTGTGCGAAATATTGAAAAATTTTAATAGAAAAACTTAAGAATTAAAAAATATGACGTTGTACCAAATTACAGAACTAAGAAATTTTTTTTTAATTTATAAACTTTTAATTTTTATTAATATAAATCTAATGATAATTTAAATTCATTTATTCTACCCATGTTCCTCAATTTTCAGCACACATCTCAACTCTGTTCTTAAATTCTTTGCAGCTATTTTGAATGGCTTGAAGGCCAATTGAATTTATACACTTGTAATTCTCTCTTTCAATACATTTACATCCATTGTTAAATCATAAGAATAAACAATTTGCTTCAGATGACCTCATAAATAAAAATCGCAAATAGTCAAATCAGGGGATCTGAGTGGATACAGAAAGGATCCAAATCGTCCAATCCACTTTTCTGCAAAATTATTATTATCCAGCCTTACTATTTGTGTGGGCTGAACAACAATCTTGCTGAAAATAGAAACGTGCTTTTTCGTCCAGTAGCAAGGTACGTAAATATTCATGAGAAAATGTTTCCAGTAGATTTAAATATTTATTCTGATTCAATTTAAAATTAAATAAATAAATTCAATAATTGAATTTAAATTATCATAACATTTATAATATTAAAAAAAATTAAAATTTTATAAATTAAAAAAAGTTTTTAGTTCTGTAATCGGTACAATGTCATATTTTTTAATTCTGAGCAAGTTTTTCTAATAATATTTTTCAATATTTCGCACAGAAAAGGCACTTTACCTGATGCGATTTTTATTTCTTTGCTGTTACCTTTTTTAAAGTCCTAAAAATAGTTTTTTTGTGAAGCAAGAGCAAAATACAAAAATTGTGTTTCTAATCCAAAAAAAATTGTCATTTACACCTATAATACCGCTTTGCCGTGAACACAGTGTATAACATGTCCATAAATTACTCTCCAGACCGTTTATATATAAAAACGTAAAGGGATCCCCGTAAAAGGGGTGGTTTTTGGCAGTTTCAGGGTTGCGGCGGGCGGTCAAAAACTTCTCCCACCACTTCCATCGTGTTCAGCACCCTCGAAAACGGGGGAGAAAGGTAATCTCGTCTTTGCACGAAATATTTACACTATTTTTGCCTTCATTACATCGACTAAAGCAGAATCGGTGTCGCTTGGCGCCGTCATCCCACTTTCACCTTGTGACGTCACGCTTCAAGGCTGAGTAAAATCCGACAGGTTTTAATCGCTTATATTTCTGGAAGAGATTTTTTTTAATTTTTTGTTTTCTATGGGGTTTTTAATAATGTTAGTTTACGATTTTGAGTATTTTAATTAAATTTTATTTTTTGGGCAAGTTCCCTATTAATGTAATAACAATTTATAGATCCCAACCAGCAGCTTGGATATACTTTTGACAATCTATCTCACTCGTTACAAGTTATTAATAAACAGAACCAGGTAGTTATTATTTGTGGTGATATTAACATAGACTCTTTGAAAGCATCTGCAGAGAAAGATATATTAGATGACACATTTGGATGTTTCAATCTTACATCTTGTAATAATGAGCCTACACGTACAATAACAAATGTAAATCATGTAACGTCAAGAACAGGTATTGATTATTTAGCCACAAATTTATCTAGCTCAGGTTTTTAATCCATGTATAGCTGACCACCTGGCTCAAATAATATGTTGCAAGGATTTTAAGTTGATCGAAGAGAAAAATAACAATTTTTATCACGTCAAGCATTTCTCGGATGAAAATATCGAGAAATTTTATTACATGCTTAAAAAAATAAGCTGGGACGCGATTTTCGTCGAGAACATCGATGAAGCCTTCAACAATTTTATTGAGCTGTTCATAAAATGTATCGACAGTTCATGTCCTCTAGTAACCCATTGTAGTAATAAATAAAAAAAAAAAAACTGATTGTAAGAACTGGTATACGTGAAAGAAGGAGTTAGAAAACTTATATTGGCTAACTAATAATCTAGGTGATTTTAATCCAAATAACCTATGCAAAGAAAAGAAAAAACAATGTAGTAAAAACATAAAAAAAATCAAAAAAAGAATATTCTTCAAACTGAATAAATATAGAGACAAAGAGTTCTAGAGAAATTTGAAGCCTTATCAATGAACAGCTCAATAGAAGTGTTGAAAGTAAAATAATAAAAATAAATATTAATAATACACCTACAGCCAATTCTCAAACCATTGCTGAGCACTTTGGAAGTTATTTCTCGAATGTTGCCATAGAGAAAATGTCAGAACACTTCAAAAATAATATTTCATAGTGCACTGGCTGTTCTTCTATCAAGCACACGGTTTTCTTACAACCTACAACATCCGAAGAAATTATTGACATTTTAAGGAAACTAAAAAATAAGCCTGTTACTGGTGTAGATGGTATATCAGCTATAGCCCTGAAATTTGCTTGTGAAATAATTGCAGTTCCTCTTGCATATCTAATCAACAAATGCTTTGAGCAAGGTAATTTCCCCGAAATCTTCAAAACTGCATTGGTTCTACCCGTGTTCAGGAGGGGTGATGAACTTGACTATGAGAAATACAGACCTATCTTTATCAAAAGTTATAGAAAGGATTGTCTTCAATAGGATTATATCATTTTACTTCCACATCCAGTGGAAGTATAGTAACGACAAAAAGAATTTTAAAAATTTTTATTGTTCAAATAGGCTTAGAATATTATGAAATGTTGAGATTTTAAGTTTGAGAGAAAAAAAAAATCTGTCTGTCGGTCTGTCGATCTGTCTGTCTGTCTGTAACTTTTTTTTTTATGCGCACGTTTATTCTGGAACTGTTTAAGATATTGACTTGAAATTTGGTACACATATGTACTTTAACGAGATCTAGAACTAGATTATATTTTAATCTTGTTCCGTCAAAGGGTTGGGGGGTAAATTGGGGTCAATTTGGGGTAGATACGTAAATCAAGCAGGTAAGAGTCCATAAAATTGGTATTTAGTATATACAAGAGAAGCTAAGGTCTCAAAAAAATTTTTGGCACTAGGCGCCCTCATTACCACCCCCACCCCATTATTAAAGGGGATGAAAAAAAAATTGATTTAGTGTGTGTACAAAAACCAGAAACCTCAAAATATTTTTTTACTTCTTCCACCCCCACTGCCACCCCCCTATCACCGCCCCCACCCCACTACCGATGTGGGGTATCGTTTTATGGGTTTTTGGGGTAGAGGATTTCAAATATTATATTATTAAATTGCCATAAACAATTATTTCCACATACAATTTTTTTTCGTTGTGAGTGACTTGGATAGAAAATCGGGATGTGGAAGTAGTGATTCCTTGGGCAGCGGTTTTTAAACAAGCATAAGTTAATAACAAGATATATACATGGCTTTCAGCTAGGTAAACCAACCGAAACAGCCACCATCCAACTTTTGCAGTTTGTATATGGTGAAATGGACAAAAAAAATCACATCATGGGCTTATTCTTTGATCTAAGCAAAGCATTTGACATATTGAATGCTGATTTCATCGTGTACAAGCTGCAATGATTAGGAATTGGGGGTCTGGCATTGGATTTTATTAAATCCTTCATAACAGGTAGAAAATTACATGTAAAAATATACGACTGTATGTCTGAAAGTTATGATGTTAACCAAGGGGTTCCTCAGGGTTCGGTGCTGGGGCCATTAATATTCCTGTTATTTGTCAACGATCTACCTGCAATTCTCCAAGAGGCATTCGTTGTAATGTTCGCAGATGATGCGTCCATGCTGCTTTCAGAACGGGATCCTGTGGACCTTCAAAATAAGACGGATAGCATATTACGAGTATATCAGAAATGGTATCATGGCAATACACTTATCTTGAATATCGGCAAAACCGAGTGTATATATTTTTCCCTACGAAGATTACCTTCAGAGGATTTAATTGAAACACTACCTACCGAGAATTTCTTAGAACCAGTTAAATTTCTGGGAACAATGATAGACAGTAAGCTATGCTGGAATCACCAAACATATTTGTAAAAAAATAAACAATGCGTACTATGCACTAAGGCATTTTATTAACATTAAATCTCTGATAAACATATATTATGCGCTTGCATACTCATCTCTCCTACAATATTGTGTCTTGAGGTGCTGCCTCAAGTATAAACCGTGTGTTCATCCTGCAGAAGAGGCTCATCAGATTATTATTTGACATTGCGCCAAGAGAATCATGTAGACCATTTTAAAAATAATAACATTTTGACCATTCATAGTGATTTATAAAGAAGAACTTAAGCGACTTTGAAACAAACTCTGATACTCATTCATATAACGCAAGACGAGGGCATTTAATAAAAATAACCAGTTACAACACTACCTTATATAAAAAATCTCCATATCATGTTGGTATAAAAATGTACAACAAATTACCACCAGAAATCAAATCTATGAATTCTATAAATTTTACTTCTTATTTGAAAAATTTTCTAGCTGTAAATTTTTTCCACTCAGTTGAAGAGTACATGAATTATGAGCCACAGTGATGCAAAACTGTCATGTAACACAATCAGTGATATTGGGGTTAGGTTTACTATTGTGATTTTTCTTTACTAACTGTTGTGATTTTTTATTATTTTACTATTTATCGTAATTTTCTATATGCATAAATTTTTATCTTATATTATTAAAATTTATTTTGTATCTTAAATTTTTATAATGTGACGATCATATATATACCATATATATCTAATATGTGATGAACTAAATAAATAAATAAATAAAATAAATATACGGTGGTTTTAACCGATTATCTTAGACACACTTTGAGAACTTTTTGAGACTTGACTGACTTAACTTAGGGAAAGAAATCCCCTCTTCAATTCGACATACAATTTCACATCCTGCTTCTATACTTTTAAATGAATTATTTAATCTTTTAACGAATCGTATAATATTTTACAATGACGTTTCTCACCATTATACACACAATCAGATAAGTGCAAAATAAACCGTTGCTGTCACACATAATGTTCCATGCTGCATAAAATTCGCGCTTTGAAAATGATATTGAAAATAGATAAAGAAATAATTTGAAGTAGACTATTTTGTAGGAAATTTCATAAACTTCAATTTATATTCGATGCAATTTTGTCGCACGTTATACCGATTTCAAGAAAATATGAAGAAACTAAATAAATGTACATTTTATCTAGAAAATTTCTTAAATGGGGAATTTTTCAAATAAAAACTTTTTTATGTTATATTATAATCGTGATAAAAACTGAAATAATTTGAGCTAAAAAAATAAACAATTTAAAAAGGGTTTTTAAAAGTTTTTATTTACCTAAGTACTTTTAACAATGGCTTTTAATGCAAAATAAAAAAAAAACCACGTATTATTTTATTGACAGACACTCCAAATAATTAATGTTTATGATTTTCACTTACTCCACTTTTTTATAAACCATTCATCATAACATTCTTATTTTTAAAGATCTGTCAAACGAAAGATAATCAAAGTTACTTTAAAAAGTTATATTAGCATTTTTTTGTCTAAATGTTATAGTTTTTAAAATATAAGCAAAAAATGAGCGTCACTTGCTTAAATTTTAAATAATCAATAACTCAGTCAATTTTTAGTTACAGCGACCTACCTGGGTTCAAACTAAAGGTCTTTCTATAAGTTAAAAAAAGCCTCTTACTATTTTTTTATTATAGTTTGAGAATTATACAAACATATTATTAAAAAAAGTGCAATTTATTGAAAAATATAAATGATTAAATAATAAGCGACAATTTTTTAATTGTAGTGGTTTGAATATTTTGAATTTCCAACATGTAAAAAAAGAGAGAGACTATTAAAATCGGTGCTTTACTGACCGGCACCCAAAAAACTGTAAATGTCACTATAATTTCATAAAAGAATCGAGAAGAATCCTGGATTACTTTTCATCTTTGTTCTGATATTATCTTCTGTAAAAACTAATAAATATTATTATAACAAAGTTTCAAGTCAATAAATACTTTTTAGAAAACCTGAATTTAAATTAATATTACCTGGGAAAGCGTAACACGGCCCCCTTTTAAGCTGACTTTAACAAGAGGATACCCAGGCTCTCTAATCCAACTTTGCATGACAGTGCTTAAATTTGCAGGCATTTTTGAAATTGAATTGTTAGCCGTTTGATTCAGTTGAAACCAAAGATCTTCACTGTCTACATTCATGAACCCACTACACAAATAAAATACAGAAATTATAAATTTGCTTAAAATAAAACAAAACATTAATACACTCAATACACTTGAACATATAAAAGGATTGTTAGTTTCCCTAGGAGGTTGTAAAATTTGTTGTGAGAGAAAAATATAAGATCGATTAAAGAACCTTGTTTGAATCTTAGGAACCATAAAATAGTATTTGATAGCATTAACTAATTTTTGCCAAGTAAAGATGAATAAAGTTCATAATAATTTTCTATTTTACTTACTGTACAGCGATGTAATTTCGAATTCCTAACATAAAATTCTTCATTGATAAAAAATACCGAATCATCCTTATTATGCTGCCACCTGAAAATAGAGAAAAGATTATTAGATTCAGTCGTCAAAGTCCACATTTAAGTTTAAAAATTCTGTGACTGATCCTAATTTACTCAAACTCCGAATATTTACAGTCCATGGAAATATTCAGGGCCGGCCTTTGGGGGAGGGAGGGGACGCGATCGTGCCCCGCAAGAGGGCGCCGCGACGTACCCTAGGGAGCACCACGAGTTTAATATAAGAGGCGCTACGAGCTTAATGTACTTTTTTTGAGTAAAATTAATGAGGACGAAAAAAATTTTGTTTTGACTTTTAAAATTTCGGACGAGGGAGCTTGAGGAACTAAGGCCAGCCTTGGAAATAATGCTTCATATGATTTGATTTAAGTATTTTCTATAATCTATATATCTGTTTTGTTGTTTCAAAATGATTTTGTAGCTTTAAAAGAGGCGTCGCATCGGTTAGACCGTTAGACCTTCTAAGAGTTTTAAGGATTTAAAAATATAATGTCAGCGCCGACGCAGCCGCACCGAAGTGAATTAATTTCTGTATTAAACAGAAATAAATAAGTCAAATGATTTGATTTCAAATTTTAATCAACTGCTTTTAAAAAATAAGCAATACACTATAGGTATTCTTGTGACCATGTAGCTTTCAATGTTTTCTATTCAATATTAATTAACAATTTAAAAAGAAGGTTAGATCACTCTTAGTGTGATGGCTTAGCGAAAAGATCGTGACCTGCTGGATTAAAGCTCCAAATTTTGCGCACTACTTATGTAGCCTCAGTACTAAAATTCAGGGGGGTGCCCGATTTCAGTGTCCGCTATCTTGAAATACGACGCTGTCTTTGTTTTCTTTGGACTGTACTTGTAAAGGACCCCGGAACAAAACCCATGAAAATGTTCATTCTGTGGAGTCGGCTGAAATTTTGTTATTTTGTAGTTGAAGTCATGCTGATCAAAAGTTCTTATCACATCAACCCAATCCTATGGACAGTTTTTGAGATACAGCTTGTCAAAGTTAGGAAATTTACGTCATTTTAGACATTCAAGAACTTTTTACTCTTAAACTATTAACTTTAGCAAAAAATTGCAAGGGCCGAAATATTTTTGTTTAAGCCCAATAAAGCCCAAGAATTTTTTTTCAGAATTTTTTCATCAATTTTTAGGTTAGGTAAAATATATATGTCATATTTCGGCATGGTTCGGTGAGATTGGCTGAAACTTTGCTATTTTGTAGATAAAGTCATGCTGATCAAAAATTCCTATTGCACTGGGTCTATCCTATGAGTAGTTTTCGCTCAGGTGTGCTTGAAGGTCCTAACAACGAGGTAACGGGTAATCTATATGGACGTGTATATGAATGGCTTCCAGCGTGTTTGTGTACGTGCGTGTGTGTGTGTGTGTGTGTGTGAGAGAGAGAGAGATTAATTTTAACAAAGAACCTGCTCTTATCGGCACTATGTTTCTTATGAGAGCGTTCTCACTTCCAGTCAGGGTGATCCCATTTTTTGGTTTCACTTTTTATCTGATTATTTTTACTTTTTGTTGTTTTTTAATATTTTTTTATTAGTTTTTAAATATTGAGAACATCCAGAGAATTTTCAGGAACATATAAAAATAAACTTGTGTTATTGTTCAATATGCGTATAAAGTCGCATCCCTGTAAATCAAAAAGTTTCTGAAATATAAAATAATAATCAGTTTTTGGGTACAATTTTCAAAGGGCCGTAGCTCAAGGTATTTGCGAACATATTTTTGCATATAGAATCTGCGCTAGAAGTTTGTCATCGATATTTCCGGATAACCCTGTATATACTAGCACATACGTACACACAAACGCATACACGCAGTACACAAACGTGCTGGAAGTCATTCATAAACACATACATATAAATTACCTGTTACCTCGTTGCTAAGACCTCCAAGCACTCCTGGAGCGAAAACCACTCATAGGATAGACTTAGTGCCATAAGAATTTTTGATCAGCATGACTTTAACTACAAAATAGCAAAGTTTCAACCAATCCCACCGAAGCATGCCAAAATATGATATATATATATATATATATATATATATATATATATATATTTTACCTAACCTAAAAATTGATAAAAAAATTCTAAAAGAAATTCTTGAGCTTTATTGGACTTGAACAAAAATATTTTGACCCTAGCAATTTTTTGCTAAAGTTAATAGTTTAAGAGTAAAAAGTTCTTGAATATCTAAAATGATGCAAATTACCTTACTTTGACAAGCTGTATCTCAAAAACTGTCCATAGGATTGGCTCGATGTGACTTGAATTACAAAATACCAATTTCAGCCGATTTCACCGAATCAACATTTTCATGGCTTTTATTTGGTTTTTACTAAATATCTCCCCAACTTCTGGGTTTGTAGCAAACAGGATTTAATTTAAACTAAATTTGTTTCAATTTGAGACCAGAGCCGCTTTTGTAACTTTAATATTTTGCGAGATACAAGCTTCCAATGTTTTGAACTTTTTTCAGGTGATTACGAAAATCTATATTTGGGCTAAATTACATTTTTATTTTTTCACCCCCTTTAATAATGGGGTGGGGTCTTAGGTTCTTGTCAAGGTTCTTGTATACACGCTAAATTACAGTTTTATTTTTTTCATGGGGGTGGCTAATGCCAAAAAAATTTTTAGACCTTAACTTCTTTTATATACACTAAATATCAAGTTTGCGGACTCTTACCTGCTTGATTTGAAAATAGATGAAAATATAATCTAGTGCCAGATCTCGTTAAAATAAATACGTGTACCAAATTTCAAGTCAATATTTTAAACGGTTCCAGAGTAATCGTGCGCATAAAAAGAAGTTACAGACAGACAGATAGACCGACAGACAGATGGAAACACTTTTTTGCTCAAACTTAAAATCTCGACGTTTCATGACATTCTAAGCCCAGTTGAGCAATTTTTTAAAAATTTTGTCGTTATTATACTTTTCCACTGGATGTGAAAGTAAAATGAGAAGTGCAAAATTTGTAGGCCAAAGTACAAATGTATACATTTCATTAAAAGTATATCATATTTCATCCTCGGTAATTTTGTCAACTACAGTCCAAATATTATATCCGCCATAATTTGGTTTCAAAGTGACCACCTTGTATATTTTTCATTTTGTTCCCTGACAGTTGTGTTATTTATATGCAAAATATTATCTATCACATTTCTTCATTATCTTTTAAAGGATGACCAACCTGTATATGTTTTGATATCTTTCTTTGATATTTATTTGTGTTAACTGCATGCGAAATAATATCATCCTCTGTCACAATTTTTAATATATTTTTTGGATGACCACCTTCTCTAATTTTTTTTTCATATTTTCCTTATTTGACAGTTGTATTAACAGCATTCGAAATATTATCGTTCTTCGTCACATTTTTTCATGTACATTTTTCATATTTTTCTCCTTGACAGTTATGCTAACTACATGCCAAATATTATTGTTCTACGTCACATTTTTTCATTATATAAAATATTTCATATTTTTTCCAGTGACAGTAGTGTTATAGGCTATTGTCTATGTCCGAAAAAAGAAGGCTGAAAGGAACTAAAACGTTATTATTGTTTCTTGTGTTTAATTCACCCCAAAATATGAGAAAACCGCGGAGTGCTACCATTTAAAGTGGTGCGTTTTTGAGATCAAAGTAAAAAGGTAGACTTTTCACATTTTTGAGTTTTGCTCGGAAACTATGCATTTTTCCTATAAACACGTAATCAGAAAAGTTGTAGAGAATTAAATTTCCAATCAAATGGCAGAAGTCAAAAATACGTCTAAAAAACAAACAAAAAAAAAAACGAAATAATGCAATTTTTTTTTAATTTTAGCGTATAACTTTTTTTCGGTTACATTTAGGCACAGACATTGCTGCATAAAAAAACTGGCGTTTGCCCGGTTAAAATGAGATTTTGTAAAAAATTTTACGATTAATAGTGACCGAGATATAGCGTTTCAAAGTTTGCAACTTTTTGCTAATTTTTCTTTTTTTTTTTCAAATTTCGTTCTGTAACTTTTTTCTTAGTGAATTTAGGTTAGACATTATTATATTAAAGTGAAAGCTGACTTTACGCCCGTTGAAATGGTGGCTGGTAAAAGTCTGTAAGATAAATAGAAACCAAGATACAGCATTTCGAAGATTGTTACTTTTATTAACTTTTTCTAATCTTTACGTTCTTTTTTAAATTTCGGCCTATAACTTATTTGTCAAATACTTTAAGTACAGATATTGCTACATTGAATGTACTCGCAGCATTCTTGTTTAAATGGTCTGCAGTAGAAGTTTAACCCATCTTAAAGTATTGTTTTATCTATTTTTCGTATTTTTTTTGCTTCTGAATATATTGTAACATTACTATATGGTATGAAAATTGATGGCCAAAGCACCTCTCGCTATAAGCTATTTCAGAAGTACTCAACAGGTGCGAAATTCATATTGTCCCGATTGCCTCCAACAACTGATGCTGCTGAACATCATGATTTAAGAACTTACTTGCAAATGCAACATTGGAAAGGAAATACTGTAAATCCTCTCATCTGGGGTTGGAAAAGTTAAAAAAATGGACTAGTACCGTAGATTCCGATGAAGAAATCGACTTTGATTTTGAAAACATGTTAAATCCAGCATTTGAATAATTTCATAAATAATGCACAATTAGAAATATAAATAATGTATAATAGGTATACAATTATGAATAAATTAATTTAACCTATCTTTTCTAAGTTGTTATTTGAACAAAAAATCACGTGATATAAAGTTCAGAACAGGAAAAATGTAAAAAGTTATTTTTTAAGTACAATAATCTACTATATCTAGACTGTATCTTAGTTACTATTAATCACATAAACTTCTATTGCAGGCCATTTAAACAAGAATGCTGCGAGTACATTCAATGTAGCAATATCTGTACTTAAAGTATTTGACAAATAAGTTATAGGCCGAAATTTAAAAAAGAACGTAAAAATTAGAAAAAAGTTAATAAAAGTAAAATCTTCGAAACGCTGCATCTAGGTTTCTATTTGTCGTAGAGACTTTTACCAGCCACCATTTTAAGAGGCGTAAAGTCAGCTTTCACTTATATATGTATATATATATATATATATATATATATATATAATAATATCTATACCTAAATTCACTCAGAAAAAAGTTACAGGACGAAATTTGAAAAAAAAAATAGTAAAAATTAGCAAAAAGAGTTAAAAGTTGCAAACTTTGAAACGATATATCTCGGTCACTATTAATCGTATTTTTGTTTACAAAATCTCATTTTAACGGGTAAAACACCAGCTTTTTTTTCATGCAGCAATGCCTATGCCTAAATGTACCCGAAACAAAGTTACAAGCTAAAATAAAAAAAATAAAAAATTGCATTTTTTCGTTTTTTTTGTTTTATTTTTTGGACGTATTTTTGTAAAAAAAAAAGTTTTTTACTCAGGGTGCCATTTTGAATAGAAATTTAATTCTCTACAACTTTTCTATTGACGTGTTTATAAGAAAAACGCATAGTTTTCGAGCAAAACTCAAAAATGTGAAAAGTTGACCTTTTTACTTCGATCTCAAAAACCTTTTAAATGGTAGCACTCCGCGGCTTTCTCATATTTTGGGGTCTATTGAACATAAGAAACAATAAAAACCCATTAACGTTTTAGTTCCTTTCTACAGTACATAGACAATAGACTATTAACTGCATGCCAAATGGTATAGTTCACCGTCACATTTTTTTATTTTTTCTTTTGGGTGACCACAACAGTAATATCTGGCATGTATTTAGTACAACTGCTAAAGAAGAATAATATGAAAAATAAAGAAAAAAAATGTGACGGAGCACGAAAATATTTCGCATGTAATTAGTTCAACTGTCAAAGAAGAAAATTATTTAAAAAATATATAGGGTGGTCACACCATAAAAAAATAACTAACAAATGCGCAGGAGGACGATAATATTTCGCAAGCAGTTAGCATAACTGTCAAGGAAAAATATAAAAAAAAATAAGCGAGGTGGTCATCTTAATAAAATTCATGAAAAAAATGTGACGGATGATAATACTGTAGTTAATACAACTGTCAGGGAAAAAATAAGCAAAAAATATACACTATGAAAAATAATTATGTTGAAAATAATATTTAAACTGTAGTTGACACAATTACCGAGTACGAAACTTGGCATGCTTTTATTGAATAGTATACAGGGTGGTCATTCTAAAAATAGCTTACGGCTCGTGCATCAAACTTCTCTTTCATGAGAAAAGCATCACTTTATATGCTTGTTGTATAAATTACTATTAAAGGGTGTAATCAATATTTTTCACAGTTTAAAAGAAGAAAAGTAAATTATTAAATAAGAACCTAACGTAACTACATGTTCAACTTTTTGTTTATACGTCACTGGCGGTTTTATTTAAATAAATGACATGTAAATTATATAATAGTCGATAGAAAAAATCACTGTTCTTTATTTTTTATATCTTGTAAATTTTTGATATATTGGACCGTTTTGGCTAAACTGAGTTATTGTTGCCTCACTTTTTTATATGTGGGACTTTACATATAAGAAAATAGTAAACGATAAAATAAGTATTTCATACCAATTTTTATGCTCTATTGAATGACTTCAAGATCATTGCTCTATCTCTTACTGTTTTTGAGAAATAGATATACAGGTTGTCCCGAAAGTAAAGAGACCCAGCTTAACCCTAGCTTTCTTAGGTCAAATGGGTCCGATTAAACTAAACATACCTTAGTCCAAAGGTGCCTCCTTAAGAAGTTATAGGACCTTGAAACTATTTTTTTTTTAATTGTTTAATGTGCATATTTCAGAAACCAAACGACTAATCAAGCTGAAAATTGATACACATATATTTTAGGAGAATCCGAATGTTATGAGGGTATAAGTGTTTCTGCATATCATAGATGGCGCTGTCGGCATATTTTTTGGACATATTTTTTATCATAACTTTTTATTATTATTATTTTGAGTCCGGATGACCAAACATTATGATACAAAAACTAATTTGGCAAAAATGAGGTCTACTTGTTTTATGTCGATAAAATGCACCATTTTCAATAAAACTGTACTTTTATATTTTGGCGCAAGCCAAGAGCCATCATGCAACATGATATGCTATTAAGTTATCGTTTGTAAAATTAATCAAATCCAACGTACCTTAGCCCAAAAGTTCTTCCTTATGAAATTATGCGTTTTTAAGGGAAACAAATTTTGGTTTGTTTTACGTATATTTCGGAAACAAACAGAAAATTCACATAAGCATTTAAATCAAAACTAATTTTCACAATTATTCTCGTTACGCTTGCAGACATTTAAAGAAGGTTCTCTGTGCACCCTTTTGCTCAATCTTTGACAGCGTTTTCCAAAAGTTTGTCTAATACGAAAAAAATAATCAATGTTATTTCTAATTTTATTTCCTTTCACTCTAATCTTTCTTGATAATTCTTCACTAGTATGGTTGGAGTGTTGGTACATATTGAATTTCATATGGCCCCAGATAAAAATCTAATGGATTAATGACAGATCAGATTCACGCCGAATCCACCGCGGCGGGGGGCAGTGTGAGCAGGCTTGATTCCTAGAGGTGGGTCTTTCGAAAATCTACTTATTTTAACTTGTTCGATGCATAGTCAAAAGGATTTGCTTTTATTCAAGACTGTCAAAGGAATCAAACACCTAAGTCACTAAGTTATTATCTCCGACAGATATCTATCGACAAATATTATTTTCTACAACCGAGCGAAAAGTGCTACTTTGCACTTGCAAAAGAAAGCGCAAAGTTGCCTTTTCCGAGAAGCGAGTGTTTTTTTAATTTGTCGCTTGCCGAGCGACAAAGTAAACGCTTAGTTACCATGGAAATCATAATAAAGAAACGTTTAGTGTATCTGCGACTTTTGACACAAAAGTAAGCATTGAGGTATTTGACAGATGTCGACAATTTTGTGACCAGCGCGTGATTTTAAGATCGTTCTCGTACAATAAAAATGTCTTTACGTGAAAATTCAATGGAAATCGATGAAATTAGTGAAATTTCGTGCACTCCACCGGAAATTGCGCAAACTGCAAAATCACTTGCTCTTAATTTACTGCCAGAGAAGTCGAGAAGCAAGTATGAAAAACAGTATGAACTTTTTAGTAAATGGTGCGAATCAAAAGGAACGAAGAAGATATCAAAAATATGTATAGAGCAAATTGATGCTCACGTTTTGAAATCTGAACTGTCAAATTTGAGGTTATCAATAATTATTAATTTTTACCAAACATTTTTATAGAAACACCGGTCGTAGAAAAAAACCTGTGTGTAATTCGAGCGCAAAGTGACATTGCCGCTCTCGCTTAGAACGACAATATATCACTTTGTGCTCTTATTACACAAATAGCTATTAAACATATTTTTTCTACGATGCCTTCGAAAACGACGCTAGCCATAACTCGAAACTGTCCGTTTTCACACGATGTGTGCAAGAATCCAAAAAACATAGCGCTGTCATGTTTTTCATACAGTACTGTCGAAAACAGAACTGACACCTTTTATTTGTAGTTTTTAGGCTAGCCTATTCAGCTTCATAGCAACAAACTTATTTTTCTACACCTATTTAATTATATGACAATTATTAGCATTTTTTTGGTGAAAAAATCGTACTCATAATTCACTGTAGTGAATTATCGATTCATAATTCACTGCATTCGGGCCAATCACAAATACAAATTCAAGAATCATTGTTTCGCTGATTCAATAATATTTGAAATCGACCGCGATCAACTCTTGCTGCTGCGGCTGACAATCAACTCGCGTGACAAGTGTACCGCCATACCGCCATATTGTTTGTTTACGTTTTCGACTTATTACGAATAGGTACCGATTAATGCTATCAATTTTCAGTCTAATTTATTTGTTTAATAGGTGTAGAAAAAGCATATAGTATTACATTCGCGATTATGACCATTATTCACTCAGATGATTTGCGCCACTCACCTACGGCTCGTGGGCTCAAACGTCATCTTCGTGATTAATGGCTATCATAATCGCTCATATAATAATATACTATTAACAACTAAACATCAGCTTTGAAGTTTTCAAACCACATCCCTTTTAAAAAAGTTTATTAAAAATGGTTGATGTGTTTACTTATAAAACTGTTCTCCTTGCAGCCATATAGTCCAAAATCAAATTAAATCGAATCGAATCGAATCGAATCGAATCGAATCGAATCGAATCGAATCGAATCGAATCAAATCAAATCAAATCAAATCAAATTTATTTTAAATTAGTAGTTACAGTTATGCGCCTGAATCAGATCCCGGTTCAGAGCCGACCACACAACCACGGCGCGCAGCGTCGTGGCAAGTGTGCGGTCGGATGAAGCAGGTCTGAATCTGGCTAAAACGACAGAGGGGGTTAGAACTCCTGCTTAACGTGAAAAGCTAACAATTTGTGAACCTAACTAAAGGGGAAGTTTTAAAATATTTAAAGCTACACTTGGTGATTTTTATTTAATGCGCACGCATCGCGCACTGTTTTTAGAAACTCTGATTGTTGATACGGGAAAAAGCAAAACGAAAAAACCCGTTCGAACTAGTGACGTCCTTCGTCCGGTGGCGAGAAGGAAGTTGTGGTTTAAAAGGTTTTAATTTTCAAGAGGTTATTGGTCGAGATGGGATTTTGAAAAAGAATAAAAAAGGACAAAAGAACAAAAATTAACAAAATTAACAAAAAGGAGACGAATAGAGGGAATGGAAAGGGGTTGAGGGTAAAATGTGGTGAAAAGTAAAAGGTGATGAAAGGGAAGTTGTGGTATAGGAAAGTTTTGGCAGCCATTATAGTCCGGTGATTTTAGATTTAAAAATAACGATTTCTCGGAAAGTTTTGGGACAAGCCAAAAATTAGTCTGCCCCCGACAGAATTTCCTCAGGAATCAGAAAAAAATAGTGTTGACCACTGAAAATGGTGGCTTTAATGGTTATTTAACTTTTTGTAAAAAAAATGAATTTTGCAACTTGTTTGCTTATATCTTCGCTTCTAAAGATCATAGAAAAACGTTCGACCCGTCAATTTCTTCGTCATGGGTTCCCCTATAAGGTAGGGATATGTAAACAACGAATTTTTTATTGCTAATAACATTTTATCGGAAAAAACTGAAAAAACTGAATTTTTCGATTCTCGAACTTTGAAGTAATGTAGAAACAAATATAAAATCTGCATGTTAACGATATTATGAGAAATAGTACATATTTTTACCCTTAATGAAATGCACTTTATCTCGTTGCAAAATATTAATTATTTTTTTTGCATTTAATTATTAAAAAAAAAATGCAAACTGTCATACTAAAAGATCATATTAATATATTACAGTTCTGTTTCAGTAAAAACACTGCATTAGACGTACATTTACATAATCAAAAAGAATATTGCTAAAAATATTTAATTTGCGACTTTTTTACGCAAAAAATCAATTTTGCAACTTAAACAAATATAAATATTTCAGTGGGTTTTGCATACAATTTATTGCAACTAACGGCATTTTAATTGTCGTAAAAACAATTAAAAAAAAAAACTGCTCCGATGCTTTGGAGCCGAGATATGAAGAATTCACGTTTCTTGCGATTGCGGCGAAATTTGAAAATATTTTTACTTGAAAATTTAACTGAATATACCTCAGAGTGTGTGTTATCACTTACAAAAAGTGCCGTGTCTATATGAGGAGGTGATTTTCAAAACGCAGTTTTTGACACTAGTACAGAAAATATGATAGAGATGGCATTACGTACCTTAAAGCCTACTTTATCTGGTAATCTAATCCTTGATTTACAAAATGCTGTACTTCGCATTAAATTTGCCGTTACAAAATTCAGTTGTAAAACAAATCGCAGTTTTTCTAAGGTGTCTGGTATTTCAAAGTGCAGTTTTTTTTCTTGTCGTTCAAAACACATTATCGATGTGATTGCGGGATTATAAAATATTGTCAGTGTTTACCGTGTTCTCATATTACTGTTGTCTCTTTAGTTTTGGCACTTTTTGCTCCTTTTAAAATGATTGAGGAAGGGGTAATTGTGAGTGAAGGATCTCATGGGTCCAGAAAACGACGTCAAGGTGAAAGTAAAAGAGATCGGGAGAAAAAAATTAGGTATTAACGAATTATAAATGATTGAGGTTAGGTTACACTAAAATTGTCTCATTTTATTTTAGATATTCAAATCATTTCCCGGAAGCTGAAGACGTCAAGTACTGTAAGCATAACAGTAAATCTTATCACTGCGTAGAAATACTTAAGCAGGATATTATAATAATTCGCCAAAAATTACATAGCCAGCCAGTGAGAAAAGCTGTTAACGAAAAAGTTAGTCATATGCTGACTGTTCAACCTCCTAAAGTGAAGAAGAATTTTAAGGAAAAACAAGTGCGAATCAAATATGTGCTAAAAAAAACGATGGTGGATTAGTCAAGGTTTGCCAAAAATTTTTTCTGGCGGTTACTAGACTTTCTCAGCGAAATGTAATAACTATCGCGAAACAAAAACTGATATTGGGGGAAATAAAGGAAAACCGAGGTGGCGATCATAGGTCCAAATCCTACGAACAGAAACGAATAAAAGTAAAATCTTTCATAGGAAACCTACGAGCCAAGGAGAGCCATTATAACCGAAAAAAATCTAAGCGATTGTATCTGTCGTCTGAATTATCTGTGGCTAAACTCCATAAAATGTACAACAACACAGTCTCAGATAATTTAAAAGTGAAATACAGATTTTTCTATAACATTTTTGTGAATGATTTCAATATTGGGTTTGGCAGTCCAGCCACAGATATGTGCAGTGCTTGCCTCAAGCTCGATAACATAATTAAAAATACAAAGTGTCAGAAAGTAAAAAATAAAGCAATCACAAACAAAAGAGTTCACAAGCTTAGGGCGAAGCAGTTTCATATTTTCTTGAAAGAAGAACCGGAAAATAGTCTAAGTTTCTGTTTTGACCTCCAACAAGTCCATTCATTACCTAAAATCAACGTTCAAGAGGCATTTTATTTACGTCAATTAGCATTGTACAACTTGTGTGTGACAGATAGATCGACTAATAATGCTCACCTATACACGTGGACTGAAGTGCAGTCGGGACGCGGAGCCGTACAAGTCGGTTCGGCTTTATACCACTTTTTAAATTCATTGCAAATTCCTGAAAACTGCGACACAATAAGGTTGTTCGCAGATGGTTGCGGGGGGCAAAATAAAAATGCCCACATAGTACACATGCTACTTTATTGGCTCTGCAACAACTCACCACAAAATGTAAAATACATAAATTTATATTTTCCTGTAAGAGGACATACTTTCTTGCCGGCAGACAGGGTGTTCGGCAGATTAGAAAAAATAATGCGGAACCATTCTGTAATATTAACCAAGGAAGAGTACTGGGAATTTTTCAAAGAAGTTGGAAAGTCTGTTAATATTTTAGGAAAAGATTGGAAATTGTATGATATGAAAGCTATGTTGGATATTCTAAACAAAACTGACGGAATTAAGGATTCAAAGAGAATACTAATTAAAAAACCTGATCACAAAAAACTGCAATGCATTACCAAAATCCAGTTATGAAAATGGAGATAAACTACCGATCTGATGATAGCACAAAAAAATTCGTCACATTATTGAAAAGAGGAAAAACTTTGAAAGGTAATTATTGTCTAAAAGAACTACCCCTTGAAAATAAAATTTGATAATGTGGCAAGTTTACTGAGTAGTTGTAATGAAAAATGGGAACAAGACGTCAAGCTCTCGTGGTATAAGGATATAATTCAAAATCACCCTTGTTCTTCAGATGAAGCTATTGGAGGTGATATTGATCCTGAAATTCATGACTCAGAGGAATGTGACTGCTGTGAAGATGATATTGGTCTTCAAGTTTAACCAATATTATTATAGTATAACCTTAATATAATGTTAACCGAATTATTTTAATTAGACCTAATAAAATAAGGAAAATATATATTTTTTCATTCTGCGTTACTTTATGAAAATTGAATGTTTATTTTGTTGCGTTAATAATAAAATTGTCTGAATTTTTGTCTTCGCCTGAATTTCAAAACGCACTTTCTGTGCAATATTGGAATTTCAAAACGCAGCTATTTGATCATGTTTTTCAAAACGCAATTTTTTTATTTTCAAAAATTTTTGTACCTCAAATTTCAAAAAAACGATTTCAGCTAATACTGCAAATCGATTGCTTTTCAGACAAAAAATACACTCAATTTCTACTATTTTAGCCCTGCCAACAATATTTTCACTTACAGTATTTCGTAATTATTTGTGTATAATTATGTGTTATGTTTCAAAAACTACGTTTTGAAAATCACCTCCTCATATATCTAGATGGGCCATGGAAAAAAAATCGAAAATATTGCATCCTTGGCGCTCGTGCTCACGCTAGACGCCAGATTCCCCTCCCCCTTCACTGATAATGGCGTACTTGGACAGTTTTACCCCGGCGGCAGCTTTATTATACTCTTCGCAAAAACGAAGAGTATATTGTATTTGATCGGCACATTTCTAAAATCGTAAATATCGCTCGTGGAGAAAAAATTTTCATATCATTGTGTTAGTGAACGAATTCTGAACAACTTTCAAAATGTCCGTCTGTCCGTCCGTCACGTTTCTTGTAAGCACGATAACTTGAGAAAGAAAAATCCGATTGTATTGAAATTTAGAAAGTAAGTTAGTGTTAGCTAGAGGAAGAACCCTATTGTTTTTGAAGAAAATCGATCAGTAAATAAAAAAGTTATTAATTATTTAATTAAAAAAATATATATTTTCTTAATTTTTGTCGCTTGTACTAAAATGGAAATCTTGCGAAATATTATTTCTATAACATATTTTTTGTTTGTTTATGAATTTTACTAATATATATTTCATAGAAGTACGAGTTGAAATACCTATGTATGATTGTCGAAAGATATATATCGCAGACAATCAGTTTTTCTAGCAATAGCTGGTGGCGCAGCGGCTAAAGCTTTGCGTTGCAATCCAAAGGTCCCGTGTTCGAATCTCACACAGGTTGGATATTTTCTTTTCATTTTTTTTTTATATAATTTTTTTCACAACAAAGATGGTATCACAAAATTTAGGATGTCCAAAAACTAACATTATTTACAAGAAACTGCGAAGAGTATCCTATAGAATGTGTAACAATTATATATACAAAGCTCAGTAAATTGGCGAAGAGTACGTTTTTAGCTTGTTTTTATTATATTTTTATTGTTATTTTAATTTTACACTTATTCTGTACACATTGTATACTTTGTTTTTAATCTTTGATTTTAACTATAATGTTTATAAGTACATTTTATTATATTTACTTTTTGCATTATTTAGCTAATCTTGTTTCTCTTTTTCTCGGCTTCAGGAGTGGCTAGATGGACGTTTTTTTTTGTTAATGCATCTTATTTTTTTCTCAGCTTTCCGATTCTTCGATTATTTTTCTATCATTCAATTACGTTGCTCCGCAGAAAGAATTTGTAATACAGCGGCTTTATTATTTTATTAATATAGATAAAATTATTTCAGTAGTTTATAATCAAACATCTTATAATTATTTCCACATTCAGTGGAATTATAATTATAGTAACACAAAACACAAAAAAAATTGTAAAAATTTTTATTGTTCAAATAGGCTTAGAATGTCATGAAATGTCGAGATTTTAAGTTTGAGCAAAAAGTCTGTCGCTCTGCCGGTCGGTCCGTCTGTAACTTTTTTGTGCGCACAATTACCCTGGAACCGTTTAATATATTGAGTTGAAATTTGATACATGAATGTATTTTAACGATATCTGGAAGATTATATTTTGATTTTATTCCGTTGTAGGTTTGGGGGAAATGAGGGTAAATGGGTAAATTAAGCAACTAAGAGTCCATAAAATTAGCATTTAGTATAAATAAGAGAAGCTAAGGTCCCAAAAAATTTTTTGGCATTAGCCACCCCCAGTACTACCTCCACCCCATTATTAAAGGGGGTGATAAAAATAAAATTGTGATTTAGTGTGTATCGAGGTATACAAGAAACAAAGGCCTCAATTTTGTTTTTTACTTCATCCACCCCCACTACCGATGTGACATATCGTTTTATTGTTTTTTTTTTTCGTTGTGAGAGACTTGGATAAAAAATCTGGATGTGGAAGTAGTGATTCCTTGGGCAGCGTTTTTTTTTACAATTTTACAAACATCCTATAATTTAAGCAATCACGCATTATTGTTATGTTATAAATTAGATGTTTATTTCGTTGTTTAAAACAAATTAAATCAATATTCATGTCTGTCAGTTTAAATTAAATGAAATGCAAGAAAATGAGGAAGTTATTGGAAATGTTGATATAAATAATGACGATCATGACAATGATTGTCTGTACGCAGAAATGCGAGACGAAATGGAGAGCTAGTCCGACACAGGAAATCAACCTATAAAGAAAAACGAGGACAGAAAAATAAACTTTATTTTGTATATTCAATAAATTAATTTTTAAATACAAAATGTAAACCTTTTTTTATCCTCAATAAGAGTAAAAACTATTCACTCATCAATGCCTTATCAAATAAATTGTAAGTAATCTTTACATATTTATTTTATGAAGCAACGTAATTGAATGATTGAAAAATAATCGAATAATCGGAAAGCTGAGAAAAAGTTGAAGTTGAATTAAAAAAAAAACGTTGATCTAGCCACTCCTGAAGCCGAGAAAAAGAGAAATAAAGCTGCCGCCGCGGTAAAACTGTCCAAGTACGCCAATAGTAGTAAAGAGGGAGGGGGATCTGGCGTCTAGCGTGAGCGCGAGCGCCAAGGATGCAATTTTCTCGATTTTTTTTCCATGGCCCATCTAGATATATAGACATGACACTTTTGGTAAGTGATAACACATACTCTGAGGTATATTCAGTTAAATTTTCAAGTAAAAATATTTTCAAATTTCGCCGTAATCGCAAAAAACGTGAATTCTTCATATCTCCGTTCCAAAGCATCGGAGCAATTTTTTTTTTTTTAAATTCGTGTTTTTTTATGACAATTAAAATGCCGTTAGTTGCAATAAATTTTATGCAAAATCCACTGAGATATTTACATTTATTTAAGTTGTAAAATTGATTTTTTGCGTAAAAAAGTCGCAAATTAAAATTTTTTTGCAATATTCTTTTTGATTATGTAAATGTACGTCAAATACAATATTTTTACCGAAACAGAATTGTAAAACATTAATATGATCTTTTAGTATAACAGTTTGAATTTTTTTTTATAAATTAATTGCAAAAAGAATAATTAATATTTTGCAACGGGACAAAGTGAATTTCATTAAGGGTAAAGATATGTACTATTTCTCATAATATCGTTAACATGCAGATTTTATATTTGTTTCTACATTACTTCGAGGATCGAAAAATCCAGTTTTTTCAGTTTTTTGCCATAAAATGTTATTAACAAGCATATACCCACCTTATAGGGAAACCCATGACGAAGAAATTGACGTATCGAGCGTTTTTCTACGACCTTTAGAAGCGAAGAGAAGCAAACAAGTAAGTTGCAAAATTCATTTTGTTTAGAAAAAGTTAAATAACCATTAAAGCCGCCATTTAGAGTGGTCAACACTTTTTCGGATTCCTGGGGAAATTCTGAAGGCTTGTCCCAAAACTTTCCGAGACATTTTCCTAATATCACCGGACTATAGAAAATATATTGTAAACAACACGTTTGAAATACTATTTTAAACAAGTTTCGAAAACGAATCTTTTCCCACGAGTGAGAGAGTTTGGTCGAATTGGTGTGAAAAGATGTTTTAAACGTGTTGTTTACAATATTTTTTCTACGATCGCAAAGAAAACACACAATTTCATAAGTAAACAGATATTATTTATTTAACAAAACACTAAAAATTAAAATTTAGCGTAAAATTGGAGCCGTTAAACAAGTTAGTTGCTATGAACCTGAGTAGGCTACCTACTTAAAAAAATACAAATAGAAGGTGTCAGTTCTGTTTTCGACAGGACTGCGAAAAACATGACAGTACTATGTTTTTGAAAAAGAGAGAGTCATGGTTACTGTGCGTTATTTGTCGTTTTCGAAGGCAGTCGTAGAAAAATATCTTTTCACACGCATTATTCGGCTTGTGGACCAAACTATCTTACTCATGTGGAAAAATTCGTTTTCGAAACTTGTTGTTTAATAGTATTTTAAACAACAAGCCGAAGGCAAGTTCCACAAGTCGATTAAGTGAAAAGATGTTTTTCTACGACTGCCTTCGAAAACGACAGATAACGTACAATAGCCATGACGCGAAACTGTCATTTTTCACACGATGTGTGCAAAAATCAAAAAACACAGTACTGTCATGTTTTTCACACAGTAATATCGAAAACAGAACTGACACCTTTTATTTGTATTTTTTAGGCTAGCCTATTTAGCAACTAAACATCAGCTTTGAAGTTTTCAAACCACATCACTTTTAAAGAAGTTTATTAAAAATGGTTGATTCTGCAGTCGAAGAAAAAGTATTGTAAACAAAACGTTTGCAAACATCTTTTTCGAAACTCGTGTTTAAAATACTATTTCAAACGTGTTATTTACAATATCTTTTCTACGACTGCAAGGAAAACCAACAATTTCATAAGTAAACAGATCAATCATTTTTAATAAACTTCTTTGAAAGTGATGTGGTTTGAAGACTTCAAAACCGATGTTTAGTTGTTAAATAAGTCGGTTGCTTTGAACCTGAATAGGCTAGCCTACTTCGAAAAATACAAATAAAAGGTGTCAGTGACAGGGCTGTGTGAAAAACATGACAGTACTATGTTTTTTGAATTTTTGTACACACCGTGTGAAAAAAGACAGTTTCGAGGTGCTGTGCGTTATTTGTTGTTTTCGAAGGTAGTCGTAGAAAAAATACTATTACCTTTGTGGTACGATACTTTATTAAATACAGCATCTATTTCCATCCTAGTTGTTATATTTTTGGAACGAAGAGAAGGTACACCACCGCCACCATCTTCGACTAATACTACGTGCATGCTATCCTGGACAACTCGTTTTCCAAATTCATAAACGGGTATTACCTTAAAATGAACGAAACATTATTTAAATAATTTCAAAATGGATAATTTTTAGCTAGAGAACTGGTTTCGTTGTAACTAACAATATGGAATGAAGGTATTGATATAATAGGTCGATTAGAGCAGCTACCAAGCTTGGTTGTTGCTGATTTTTTAAATAAATGAATTTCAAATTTGCGAAAAATTCCTCCTATATTAATTTATTGTTTTAGATATTGCTATACAATTGTTCATTTACCTAAAATATAAATAAAAACATGGCTGAAATCCATGCCTCTGATTTTTTTATAAAACTAATTGTTAACCCATTAATGCCCAAGGGGTCGATAACGACCCAGAGACAATTTTAATTTCTACTGTCCTTATTGATTATGAAACTAACATTAAGTATGTGTCCAGCATCTTAGTATAGTTATTCACTTTATATTATAACAATAATCTTACAAACTGACATTGTTTACTTGCGAGATTTGGTGTAAAATATTTCAACAATTATTTTTATGTGACATGGCACAGTTTAGTTACTGGTAAGTACAAATGTATTACTGTTTTTCAAACTGCATTGAGATACTATTAAAAAAAAAGCATATACTCGATCGTCCCTACAATTTATATGCCCTAATAATGAGAAATAAAGCTGCTACACAACCTTAAATATTGCTGGGTATTGCTTAACGACCCTTTGGGCTTACTACATTGTTCAAGATATTTTTTTTAGTTTGCAGGAAACGACCTCTTATTACATCTGAATTATTGGAGGAAATTGAAATGTTAGATGAACATGTCATTGTATCTGACGCAATAGTAATAACGCCTCTGGATGATTTTGGGAATGCTACAGATTTTAATTTAGGGGTAATGATCAAGATTTTTTTTTTGGGGGGGGGGGGGGGCATCCGAAAAAATTCTTTGCCACAGAATAAGATCAAGATATGTTGAATGGCAAACAGCTAGCTACCGAGGCAGAATTTTACTTGACAATAATGACGATCTAGATGAACTAGCGCCAATCCAAAATACTGAGAATGATGTTGAAGTAGAGCATGAGAATAACGATGGCATTGAATCTATTGGTTAAATAGAACCTGAAGAGAATGAGGAATATAATATCCCACTAGCTTTGTTGGCGAAAAGATGTAGAACTGTACCTACATCTACTGGTATATATGAGAAGACCAAGTGCGAGATGCTTCCAGATCTCCTTTCGATCTGGAAGCATCTCAGGAGAAGGTCTTGCATTTACTTCCGCCACTCACCCTGAGGGCAACAAGTCATCAGCTTGAATATTTTGAATTATTTTTAACACAAGAAATTGTGCAAAATTTTGTGGACTCAACATGTATTTATGTAACCAGGGACCACAACAAACCTGAATTTGATATGTCAATACATGCGATGTATGTCTTTATTGGTATTATCCTCTTGTTCCCTTGCCGAGTAGAAGAATGTACTGGAAAGACAGTGAGGAGGTACATAATACACTCTAGAGACCGAATCCATGAGAGGCAATAGATTCGAGGAAATATGTAGCATTTTTCATGTGACAGACAACAATGATTTGCCACAAAATGACAAATTGGGTAAAATTCGTTCCTTTATAAACGATCTCAATAAACAGTTTATAAATTACGCAGCCATTCAATCCAATATATCGATAAATGTATATAGGATAGGATAGAATTTAATAGAAAAAAAATGTACATATTAATTGTCTTTTGGCTCTTCGATGCGCGTGCAACAAATGTGTGGTTGCTAGCTCATCAATACGGGATTACTAAAGACAATCTTGAATTCCGTTTTTTAGATTTTTTTAAATAATAATAAATAAAGTATTTCAATAATTTCTAGAGCTCAAGGGGTCGTTATTTAAATTTCAAAAATTAAGAAAGATTAATTTTTTTAAATATTTTTTTCTATTGTCCAACACTGCTAATAACACATATTTCTGAATATTAGAAAAATCCAAGGAAGTATATTAATCTGGGCATTAATGGGTTAATTTGCAAAAAAAAGCGTTATTATGTCGTTTCATTGTCCTTCTCATTAATTTTTTATATGCAGGGTGTTTTAATGGTACATGCGTATATTCAGATCTGTGAATATTTACATCTTCTTATAATAATATACGCAAAAATATTTGTTTATCAAAATACCCAAAAATAACTAATAAAATAAATATTGAAAATTGCAAACCATTATCATGTACGTCAATGAACCATACGATCATATTTTACGACTTTGTCCTTGCACTTCGACGTTCGTCGTAGCTGTGCAACATTTCATTCAAGAGAGTCTTCGAGCTAGGAGGGATAAGGTGGGACCAAATTTAAATTTTTTTCTTGAAATTTTTAAATTTAAAAAGTGGCATTGGTTTTCACTTTACATAAGAACTCGCTAGTTAAAATGTATGCATGTATATTTAAAACACCCTGCATAGTTTATATGACCACTCCCATTATTAAAGCCCTTGAGCAATTTTAAATAAAAAAATTCAATTCAATCAAAAGTAATTTAGAGTAAAAGAAATAAGAGAAAATAAAAATAATGAGTTAACCCATGTAGTAGAGCAGCATATGTAGTTCCGTGGCGAAGTTAATGAAGGGGGTACGTAGGGGTGATATTTCAATAAAAAATTACCTCTTGATGAATTATTTTCATGGTGTCACTTTGGGGTGCGTGGCGGGTAGCATTTATGACGTCATCAAGATGGCGGCAAATGAGATTTCAGAGAATGGCAATATCTCAGTTATTTATTGGTCGATTTTCTTTTGCGAGGGCTCGTATTAAAGATAATTAAAATTTCAATAAAAGATGTTCTTAAACTATTTACTCTAAAGTAAACAGTAACGGTTCGTTTTTAATGATATATAAATTATATTAAACTTTTCAGTTAAATTATTAATATTTAATTATTATTATCATTATTTAAATGACGATTTACTTTCAAATTAGAGTAAAGTAATGCATTTGAAGTTAATTAGATAATATTGTATATTCATGCAACGCTAGATAATTTAAATTTCTATAAAAAACATTCTTAAAGTATTTGCTCTAAAATAAACAGTAACGGTTCGTTTTTAATAATAAATAATTTGTATGCCATTATTACATTCTGTTAAATTATTAATATTTAATTATCTTTATTATTATTTATTTGACAATTTACTTCCAAATTTGAGTAGAATTATATATTTAATATATGAGTTTAAAAGAGTTTAAAAGTGGCAATTGGGTCGTTAAAAAAACTAGCAATCCATTTTGTGCTCTTGGAGCAGATGTAGCACTCGAACAAGAAAACAGAACTTTGAAGGTTACCAGTGGTTTGGTAGGTATCACCCAACATCCAAGAGCCCTAGCACGATATTTTTTAACAGCACCAGAACTTCATCTAATGAGACATCAAACATGGCACGGATTGTAGGACAAACATCATCACACAAGCATAATGACGACTCGAAAGAAGTAATACTTAGAGAAGACATTGCAATAAACAAATTACGTATTGAGCTTAAACGGGTGGGAAATCCTTTTTCGTACGAAGATTCTGAACTTATTAATATTGCAACCAAGGCAGTCTTCTCAGCTTCTATTAAAAGAGATGTCAGTAAGATTCGTACCCTTGGTACAAAACAGTATGATGAATTCAAAACGGAAAGGCTTATATCTGACAGTAGGACAATCAATTTATGGGATTCAATTAAGAGGAATAAATTAAATTTGTGTTCAAGGGCCAAAAGAAAAATTAAAATAAAAGAGGCTGGTATTGTTAAAGATTTAAAAGCAGATAGATAATTATTTTCACGGCTGCTAGTTGTAGCAGATCACAACGCATAGATTTATGCGAGACAATAGGTGCATATGAATTTTCTGCTGTACCAAGATCACTTTATAATTACGACGGAACTATGCATCTGTGTTCTCGAAAAGGTAAACTGGTTGACATTTTAAAATCAATTCCACCAATACCACGAAGCAAGGGTCTACATAACGAAATCTCTTCAAAAGCAATTTGTATTAATACCCCCGAGGAAAGAACGGTTTCTATAGCTGTTGTTGATGGAATGGCAGAGATTCAAGCGTTGGGTAAAGGTAAGGACATTAATACATGCAGAGATTTAGCAGAAGCATGTACGAAGAAAATAGAAAGGAAGTATTGGAACTAGAGTGAAGTGCACCTTGTGTACGATACGTATAAAGAAGGCTCCATAAAGTAAACGACAAGGCAAAAGAGAACACAGGGAATTGTTCCTACTCGATATAAAATTGCGAACAGCACAAACATAGTCAACGTAACTATGTCAAAACTGCGATCGCATATGTATGCCAAGGAAGAATTAACTGCATACCTAGCAGAAAAACTTCTACATCATGGGCAATTAACGAAGAAAGACTTTGTAGTCATATGGCGTTCGGAAATTGCCTCATCACATGGCTCTTTCGATCACTTTCGAAGCACGCAAGAAGATTCAGGAACTAAAATAATTCTTCATACTATTAATGCCGTCGATAGAGGAGCAACCAAACTATATATATTTGCACAAGACACAGACATTTTGATTCTGAGCATAAGAAGATACCCGAAACTTCCCACCGCATCGTACTTTGCATCCAATTCCAAGGAAGTTATATCAGTTGCAGATTTATACACTTCATTAGGTACATTAAAGGCTTCTTCATTACCAGCTTTTCATTCGTTGTCTGGATCCGATTGTACAGGTACATTACTAGACAAAGGTAAATTTTCATATTGGAAAGTATTCAGTGCAACTACAGTAGATACCTTTTTGTCTTTTTCTTCAATAGGAACCGAACACACAATTTCTGATCACGTAATTACAATACTAGAAGCATTCATCTGCCAAATCTACCAGCCTAAAACGAGTTATGTTGGTCCATATTTTCTAAGAAACAGACAAGCTGGGAAAAGTTGCCACCAACAAGAAGTGCTTTTATACCAATGAAGAGAGTCAACAACCAGGTAATGATCTGGAACCAAGACTGCAATCCTCAGCCAATAATTCCGTCCCCTACTGAAAATGGAAGGACTATTGAAAACGGACAGGTGATTCCTGTTCCCTGTGAAATGCGGTCCGCTCCGGACTCCATTCTCAAGTTGGTCAGATGCTCATGTATAAAAAATAAATGTAATCCTCCGTGTAAAGGTTCTGCAAGCAGCCTAGTGTGTACCGATATGTGTGAATGTGGCGGCATAGATGAACTTTGTGACAACCATTTGTGATGAAGCATTCTTCAAATTCCTGCTCCATTACTAAGATTCCGGATTTACACACGACACCAATGTGCACACGGCCCGCAAACCTACCCATCTCCCATCTAGAGGCATGGATTTGCACACGACACTAAACTATACGCAGTTCTACGTCACCAGTAAGCGAGGATTGTCGGATATAAAAGCCCGGCCGCAAATCAACATAATTGAGAGTGTGAACAACTCTGGCAATCTGTCTACAGCGTGCTGAGCTGGACATATTACAGTTTTGTACATCTGCCGACGCAAACACGACGGAACGAATGCAATCTGACCCTGGGAATCCTACAGCGTGTTGAGCTGGGACCTCGAGTCGTTAGTCATTCCCCGGCGCCGTTTCGCCGCCAAAACCAGAGCGAATGAGCCAGACCTGGAGACCTCCTACAGCGTGTTGAACTGGGAAACTTCTTGAGTCGACGATATTCACCCGACGCCCGATGCCACTCCCGTAGCAACAACAAACGTCGCATCGCAATCGTTACTCTCTCTCTCAGATAATAGAAAATGTTGTCCTAAGAACCGTAAAAGATACGGACATATAACCTGTACCTGTATGTTATGTAACACTGCCACACATTACCTGTTTGGAAAAGTAAATAAATTGTTTATATCTTTATTGGGCTGTCTTATTAACTAATCTGGACCCTGATTAATCTCCGAACCAGTTACCCGACAACAAACCGTTACACATTCACATATTGTACCAGAGGAGTCAGATTATGACGATAATGATGATTGATGACAAACGATATCATCAACGACATCATTTAGATGGCTATTTAATGACATTACTGTGATTTTCCAATTATTCAGATTTGTAATTTTATTTTACTTTTAAACGAAATAAAATATGTTTTTTGTAGAAAATATAATATTTATTGAAAATATCGTGTAAAATTGCATTTATTCAGTGTTCAAAGTTCCTGAAGTAAAGATTACTGAAGATGTACTTTGCAATCATAGGTGAAACGTTGAAATGTATTTCTAATATGACTTCTGTCATGATTCATGAACCATGATTTCTTAGCAATATGTATTGGTTATATTTCCTAATAATATAAAAAAAAGGTCCAGTCATTGCGTTCCAAAACCATATTTACCCAAATATTTTAAATACTGTTTACTTAAGAGAAAATATTGAAATTACCTTTTTTATATACATTTTAATTATCTTTAATATGAGGTATCACAAAAGAAAATTGGCTAATAAATAATTGAGATATTGTCAATTTTATAAATCTCAATGGCGGCCATCTTGTTGACGCCATTAATGCTATACACCACACATCACGAAGTGACACCATAGAAATTATTCATGTGTGGAGAGTTTATTGCCAAAAAAGCAACCCCCACCTCTCTTTCATTAATACCGCCACGGAGGATAATTTTCCTACATATGCTTCTATACTAATGAGAATATAATAATATAATGAAATTATAAATTTATTTTTGTTACTTAAATAAATAAATATGATTATATATATTACCTAATATTTTTAATTTACTAGCGGAGCAAGGAAGAGTATTATGAAAAACAATTATTTCTCATTCATTGTTTTTTATTATATTTTTTGTAAATATATTGAAAATAATATTTTTTATTTATTATAATATACACATTAATACTATATACATATACATACATGCAAAGGAAAAAGGAAAATAATTGCAAAAAACATTAGAATATTTCTTGGGACTACCTAGAGAGCGATAAACGCTTTATAAAAATAATTAACGTCAGCCAATGAAAAATCAGAATAAGGTACAAATAAACAAAGCTTCCTGCAAAGTGGCTGACTCGGTAAAATAATATGAAAGCGTTTTTTTACCCCATTTTTGAAAGTTCACCTCCTTTAAACGCAGCAGTATACAGGTGACTGAAGTTTGTTTTATTGTTTCTTATCACTTTGCGGAACTTCTGATATAGGGTACACCGACAATAAGTTCACTTAACTTTTAGTATACCAAAAATTAATTAAAAAAAATTAAATTGCAAAAAAACTCAGGTACATAGATTTCAGCCGACTACATTTATATCAACGTCATATTGACAAGCAACATTTAAAACAAGTGACTAGCACAATAAAATTAGGTATATAGAAGCTTTTTTTATTGCATTTTTAATTAACTGTTAATTAAAAACTCAACAACGCTGTAATGACTGAAATGGTTTTTCCAGCTTTTTATTATGACGTGTTTACACTTTTCAACTTCAGTCACACAATAAGATCACATAAAAATTTGTACCACCAGCTCCCTAGCTATTAGAGTAGTGATGAAATATGTTACAAGTAATAGGTAGAAGAATTCTAAATAGATTTTAAAATTTTAAACGCACAGTAAAAAAATACTGAAGTAACTCTAATCTCTTATGAAATTATAATTTTGTTATAGGTAATTATTGTAGCAAAAGGTATCATCTTCAGTTTTTATATTGTCCGAAACTTGCTGTTACCTCCAAGGGGTAAAAAAACCTCTGAATTTAGATATTTAATATATGAAAAAGTATTACTGATTTATTTCTTAAAGGTAAGATATCTATATTTTTGTGATTGCTGATTACAAATCTGAACACAAAATTAAAAAATTTAAAATGGAGGCCCTAAATTGAGCATTTAGGTGATGCTATACGAAAGATAGTACTTTAAAAAAAAATTACTGGGCAATTACAGTAACAAAAAGAAAATATGAAGACGTTTGTTGTTTTGGTCAACTTCTTCATTTTTTATAATACAGAAACGCATAAAGAATCATTTTAAAGCTTGGTTAATTGCCTTTAATTCTGGTTCCGAGAATTTTTAATGCAAATGTGATAGTTTCTAAGATATTCAACATTTAAACTAAATATTTCATCCTATAAACCTTCCCACGCCATCTTTAAACTTTAATATCATCAAAACTATTAATCCTACATAAATATAATTAATTTTACGTATTTTTTTATCAAAACGGTAAATACTTTTAATATCTAATTTGCTTTAAGATAATAACACTGATGTACAGTTTAATATAGTTCATATGTTTTTCTGCCTTGAACAATCCTGTGCCCGCCCCTGCGATTTCATGATCTCTCACTAATAGCGGATCCGAGCTACTGAGGACGTTGCATGCCATACTCATTACTACTTTTTCATGGATACAAAATGTTTATTATTATTATTATTGCAACGCACAGTAATATTTTAAAGTTTGTAACAAAACAAATGTTACATAATATAAACCTAATTGATAACACACGCCCACAAAAAAAAAGTGGTCTGCGCTGGGGTACTGACCACACCTATCCCTTGTATTTCGACCCGCTGAACACGAATCTGACCTTAGTTTTTCCCCAGTACGTCAGGTTTTTTTTTAACAGCAAATAAATATATAAATGTTACGATTCAACAGACTTTTTATATACCGGGTGATTCAGTTTGGTATTCGCCCCACTGTATCTTTTTTATTTTAACAGAAAACTACAATAAACCATATATATTTGCAAATCGTTTGTCAAGCTCTATCGAATGACGTCCTTAAATCATCTTTTTGATCACATATGCCAAAATAACGATAGTCAACTTTTTTTTTTCAAATGGTATGCTATACATTTTTTTACCGATTGACAAAATTCAATTGTTTCCATGGCTAACTATGTTGAATCAGAAACAAAACCTTTAAATGAGGTTTTTTCGTATTTTATTAATTTTCTCGAAATTTTCCTTATAGAAGTGTATACTTTTTTCACATGGTTGAATGCAGAAAGAGAAGCTCTACAACAATCGGCAAAAAAATGTATAGCATACCATTTGAAAAAAAAAGTTGACTATCGTTATTTTGGCATATGTGATCAAAGAGATGATTTAAGGACGTCATTGGATAGAGCTTGGCAAACGATTTACAAAATATATGGTTTATTGTAGTTTTCTGTTAAAATAAAAAAAGATACGGGGGGGCGAATACCAAACTAAATCACCCGGTATATATACGCGAGTTTGTACAGCTTTATTGCCGCTTCTCGCATTTCATTTTCCATTTTGTCCTGTCAACAGACTTTTTTGCTGTTAAAAAAAAAACGGACGTGTTAGGGAAAAACTAATGTCAGATTCGTGTTCAGCGGCTTAAAATTCTAAAGATAGGTGTGGTCAGTAGTCCCGCGTAGACCACTTTATTTTGGTGGCCACTGTGCCACACTCAGTGCGGCAGAGTCCCACAAAAAAGTGGTCTGCGCGGGGGTACTGACCACACTTATCCCTTGTATTTTGAGCCGCTGAATACGAATGCGATCTTAGTTTTTCCCCAGCACGTCAATTTTTTCTTTTAATGCAAATAAATATATAAACCAACAGACTTTTTTGCTTAAAAAAATAACCTGACGTGCTGGGAAAAAACTAAGGACAGATTCGTATTAAGCGGATCAAAATACAAAGGATAGGTATGGTCAGTACCCCGGCGCAGACTACTTTTTTTTTGTGGGCTTGTGTAATTTTTTTGGAACCACCTCTATCTAAAGGTGGTTCTGATTTGTTTAGAAAGTTTTCAGTGTTGTCATTGTTTTTGCGAAGTGACGGCAATTATTGCCTACTTTAGTGAAAAATTACAACATTTACATTCTGTATTTGGGAGAGTAATTACAATTACAAAATATTTACCATTCACAGTTAATTACCTCATCTACAAGAAAATATTGGAAATACATAGCAAGACCTTCATTCATGAATATTTCTGACCACCAACGACATGTAACTAAGTTTCCAAACCACTGATGAGCCAATTCGTGAGCGATTACGAGAATAACTTCTTCTTTATATTCATTGGAAGACTCAACGTTATCGTAAAGCAACTCTGTTTCCCTGTAACAATTATAATATAATAATATTTATGTGAATTCTACGAAAGCGTAGAAGAGTCACAAGGACAAAATTTTCCTAAAAAGTCATAAATCTGAGATGTAAGTCATAATTCTGACTTATAATTCAGAACAAATTTTTAATAGACACACCATTTGGCAACAGCAATGAATCAAATGAATATTTATATATATATTTATAATTATAATTTTTATTAATAACAGGTCTACAAAAAAAGAGGTCTTGTCCTAGTTCTCATCTGACTTTTCTGAAGTATTTTGATGCACTGAAGCCAACAAAGAAAAAATTCTGTACTGTCAGTTTTTCTCTACCACCCCTTCTATCCCCTAAAGAGGGCAAAAGAAGGTCTTATCCTAAGGTTCTAATCTAACTTTTGTGAAGTATTTTGACATGCTGAAGTCAATTTTGGAGAAGCAAAATGTTCTGTCCTATCAGTTTTTGTCTACCGCCCCTTTTATCCTCTAAAGAGGGCAAAAAAAAAGGTCTTTCTGAAGTATTTTGACGCGCTGAAGCAAATTTTGGACAAACAAAATTTTCTATAGTGTCAGTTTCCCTCTACTGCCCCCTTTCATCTCCTAGGGAAAATGATAATATATTATCTTTAGATAAATAAATACTATTCATTCATTCATTCATTCATTCATTCATACGTTGGAATTTTTTTGTCCAAAATCGACTTCAGCGCATTAAAATACTTCAGAGAAATTAGATCAGAACCTTTTAAGGGGATAAAAATGGCGGTAGAGAAAAACTAAGACGATATAAAAATTTTCTTGTCCTTTGGCTTCAGCGCCTCAGAAGACTTAAAAGTTAGATCTGAAGCTTAGGACAAACAAGACCTTTTATTGCCCATTTTAAGGGATGGTAGATGAAAACTGACACGATAGACATTTTTTTTGTCCAAAATTGGCTTCAGCGCGTCAAAATACTTCAGAAAAGTTAGATGAGAACATTAGGACAAGTCCTTTTTTATAGACCTCTGTAATTATTGTGTATTGAGTTTTATTGTTAGTTTTATTAAAGTTTAAGCACTCTTAAGCTAGACTGTATGATTTCTGAGTCAAAATTGTTTCATATTTTTAAATGTGTGCTAAAAGCTTTGAGCTATAATTATTTTTTTATATACTTAAGGTAATTAAAGTGGAATATCTAAAATTTTGAAAATTTTTAAAGTCGCGACTTTTAAATAGACTCTAAAAACTTGACGTCTTTTCAACATGATAGCAAATGTTTAAATAAAAAAATGTTCAATATGCGACATACTTAATTCCAAAATTTAATATTAAGAATAGTTGAACATAACACTTTATATAGTTTGTGTTAAAATTTATAACATGCTATATATTTAAGGATAGTATTTTGCAGAGTGAGAGGGAAATATGCATTTATTTTCGATTTATTGTAAATATTTAAGAAATCATAAATGATACAATCTTTAAAATAGTTTCAGATACTTCTCATTACTCTAAGGAAAACAATTATATACAGTTTTTATCATAAATTTTGTATGTAGTTAAATGGCATGCACTAAAAAAGAAATTAGGAACTATTTACAATATTCAAGTACAACAGAAATTTACAATAAAAAAAATATATAATTGTATTCGTTAGAACAATAGCAAGTATCTAAAACGATTGTAAATATTATACTATGTTTGGTTTTTTAAATAAACTTATATTTCCACCTCACTCTGCAAAATCATACCCTTAATGTTATCCAAATGCCATGTAATTAATTTCCAATCAGATTTGTTTTCATTATTTTGTTTTTTTTCTTTTGTATTTGATATCTTTCTGGATTTTTCTACTATAGATTAGTGGCAAAAATGAAACCATCCGTTTCCATCACCTTAAAAATGTATCAGTAAATCTACTTTTCCCACACAACTTTCATTTTTCTAATCTTAATCTTGATTGATAGTACACATAAATTAGATTAAGAAAGGGAAAATCTCGAGCACATTCCCTAAGCATAACTTAGTTTTAAGTCTGCCTAGGGCGGACAGGTGTCCTAGCTGAAACAAGCATTATTGTCAAACCAAATCGGACCCGCCTCGTCGAACCACACATTTACCACGACGCTACGCCCCATGGTTGTCTGGTTGACTCCGGGCCGGGATCCGATGAGGTGCATTCTTGTAACAAGAAATGTCAAATAAATTTGTTTTGTTGTTGTTGTTGTTTGTTGCAATCCAAAGGTCCCGTGTTCGAATCTCGCACAGGTTGGACATTTTTTTTTTCATTTTTTTTTTTTCCATATAATTTTTTTCACAACAAAGATGGTATCACAAAATTTAGGATGTCCAAAAACTGACATTATTTACAAGAAACTGCGAAGAGTATCCTATAGAATGTGTAACAATTATATATAAAAAGCTCAGTAAATTGGCGAAGAGTACGTTTTTAGCTTGTTTTGTTTATGCTATTTGGAGATAATCCAAAGCTACGATTGTTAAAATAACATCGAATAAAGCGGCTTTGAGAACATAATGCACATTTTCAATTTTTCTATAACTTGTAAAATTTTTGTCACGAAAATAGTAAACCAACCTAACTCGAACAACAACCCTTATGTTCATGTGTACAGCTTGGTAAAAGTTTTAATCGTATTGATACAATAAAAAAAACATATTTCGGAAGCAGGATTTGAACCCGAGACGTCCGCATCCTGAATAAAAAGTGCTAGTCGCTTTACCAACTGGGCTATTAGACGACTCCGGTTTATAGAAACAATATAACATTTATACATATTTGGTGATTTTCGGATCTCTAACAAAACGCTGGATACCCCTACTTTCAGGCCTCTACACAGTACCTTTATATCAGTTGTAGCTTTGGATTATTTTCAAGAAACAGAGACAAAATAATAGACATTGGAGAATTACCACTCCAAATTTCGATAAGAAATATCGATCTGTTTATATATAAGTGACATAAACGTAACAATTAACGTATCTCACTCCAAATGTAAGTAGAGTATTAATTTTTTTATTAAAGTTACCGTTGCCGTTTTTGATTTCATAAAAAAAACCAGAGAGTTATTTGAATTTGTTTATAACTACAATTTCGAAAATTATTAACAACTGCAATAAATTTTGAAAAAAAAAATTCTCTCTCCGTGATATTAAAGCTATCGTACGCATTTCTTGGTTTTGATGGTAGGATTTCACAAGGGTGTAAAGTTTTAGCAACAACTGTATATTCGAGCCATTTTAATAATCATTTTTATTTGAAATTTTAAGTGATGATTGTATTTTATAAGAGCTATATTTTTCCAATATTTCATTGAATATTATCCGTTATTTTTGAAATAACTGATTTGTTTAGAAACGCATAATTTTGCAATATTCAATTTTTTTTATTATAATAACAATTTGAGTGAATTACAATTTATATACTTTTATTGTACAGCTCAAAATGAACGTTTTCCTTCTTTTTATTGTTTTTCATAGGACTTATAGATTTCGAGATATTCAAAGAAAACTGACGGAAAACACGGTCTAAAAAATTAAATTGGTTAAATAAATAATACGCCGACCTCGCAGTCCTAATTTGACTCCACTACTTAACAAATAGGAACTTTTCAATTGCCTACTTTATACTATAGAGACATAATTAGAGAAATTGTAAAATCCCTACGCTTAAAATGGTATTTTTTATTACATAAATGTATCTATACATTTATTACATAAATGTATCTAAATGAAACTCCCCTAATCATCCACCCCATTTAGGTGCTTAAATGTTTTTTAACTTCTGAGTTATAAAAAAATGTTGCTGTGGCCCTTCTACACTTTTTTAAAATTCAAACCTCAACTACTTTTACCTGAATATTATCAGACCCCAATTCTCCATGGCGCCAGATGGATAGTCAGGGACAGCAACTAAATCCAATTTTCCAATTTGCCGGCTATAATTGTAGTTGGTGAAATTATTCAATTTTGATAATAGTCTAGGTGTTATATGTAGTGCTAGATGTCTTAGCGATGCAAATTCATCTCTTGAGCAGACTCGCAAAAATAGGTCATCAACATCCCTAGGCGTGCATGTCAAATCAGAAACAACCAAAGCTAGTATATATGTCGACATAATTGGAGTTGTTTGAAAATGGACTGTGGTCATACTGCAAAAAGAAACATATTTTTATTTATTTTTGATTGTTTAAAATTGTTATCAAAAGCACTGAAATAGTAATCACAAATGGTAAAACACTGAGCATTGCACTTGATGCGCATTCAGCCAACCAAACTTTCATCATCTGGGGATGTTACAGTTATCTCCAGACATTGCTAATATGTTCGGCAAAACTCTCTTCGAGTACAAAGATAAGTAATTTGGTATCTGTGGAAACCATTTCAATGCAACAAGAAAGATTTCGACCCGTTTCAGGACTATTGGCACAGAAGAATACTGCAGTTTTGCAAATACTAATTTGGTTATACAGGACGCTCCATGCTCTACCTAACATAATTAAAGGTGTAGGACATCGAGCTGATCCTACAATATCTCCATCTGTACCTCCTGGAGTCCCTCATTACTGATGCATAGGGAATATTATAATTTTAGCAAAGGACCCCGCACATCTTATATAAAATGACTCTCAGTGAAATTTTCTGAATTTTTAGTATGTTATAAATTGTGATCTCCTGATTAAAACTGTAAAGGTCACAAGTTTTTGAGGTACAGGGGATTAAAGCTAAAAAGTGGCTTCTTTCATAAAACATGTAATATTTCTTTGAACATAAATATTTGTTTACGCCTAGTTATTATTAATTTATTATTAATTATTATTTATTTTTAAAATTTAGGGGAATCTACAATTTGTAATATTGTTTGATATTTCTTGTCAGCAAGAGATGTCGCTGGCTGGATGGATTTAAAATATTATTTGTGGGTTTCTTATAATGTACAAAAACCAAAATACTATTTTGTTTTCTAAAATAATCATACAGATTTGAGCTGAAAGCCAACACAAACGGGCCTTAGTCTTGATAATAAAATTAGTGTAAACTTCGTATAAATATTAGTGAAATTGAATTTAACTTAAGTTTAGAGTAGAGTATCAGTTTCCTTTCTACCCCTCCGAATACTTTCCTATTTCTGATATTAAAAATTAAAATAAAATAGTGGTTGGAACCATACATGAAATTGGTAAGTTTTTATTTATATATCTGATTAGATAAAAAAATATCGCATTTGTTGGAAATCAACGTAGATTCGCAACACATTTTTTGGTCCTTCGAGCCGGATGGTTAATTTTTATAAAATATTAGTTTCGAACTTGGTTATCTATTAGTTAATAAATTTAGGTATATAATCATATTATATACACAAATATATTTTTGTTGGAACTTAAAACTAAAATTTATTTGGTTGATTAATATTATTAGTTTTTCATTTGGATAAATAAGTGCCCCTCTGTGTTTTGCACTCTTTTCTTTGTTAAAAATATATTTAACATTTGGTTTGTTGAGTAGATACAATTTGTATCTACAAATATTAATACTCCTGTAATTACTGGGTATTGGGTAAATTGTCTTAAAAATCATAAAGTAATTTTAAGCAAGATTATTTGGCTTATTATATTTTATTATACAAATTCTTTGGCATTCTGGTTTAACCACAACTATTTTTTTTATATTTTTTGTTGGCAGAAGAAGCACAGATAATAATTTATCAAGATACTTGGTACTTTTTATTAAATTTTATCTTCAAACCACCTTTTACTTTGTTGCTTATTAAAATTCCTTATTAATATTAGAATAATATTTTTTTCTTAAATTTTGGAAAATGGCTGAAACCAAGGAAGAAAGATTAAAAGTATTGAGAGCAAAACGGGAACAACTTTTTTCTAGATTACAACAGTTATATGATTGTGGTAAAAAGATAAAAACTAATAATGCTGAATTAAATAATTTTCGTATTAGATTCAATACCCTAGAGGATACAAAAAAGCAATATGTACAAACTGTGGATGAAATTAATATGCTTAAGGTGAAAATAGATTCGGACTTTGTTCTAAATTTTCAGTGTTTAGATGCTTTTGATGAAATTTATTACCATATTTTAGAAATAGGTAAAGAGGTTTTTAACAAGCTCTCTGCTAGTAAGGCAACTGATGTCATTAGAGAAGAGGAACCACAAAAAAACATTCCCCGGATACCCAAATTAGATTTACCTAATTTTTCAGGGAAAATTAAAGATTGGCCTATATTCTATGAATGTTTTAAGAGTCTCATTCATGACAACAAAAATTTGAATAATGTTGATAAAATTCATTACTTAATAGGTAAACTGTCAGATAGAGCCATCAGTTTGCGCAGGTATACCGCCCATAGGGGAAAACTATGAAATTATTTGGCAAGCATTGATTGATAAATTTCAGGATCAAAAGTCTTTAGCTAATAATTATTTATCACAAATATTAGAATTCAAGCCTGCACCTTCTCCATCAGCAAATAGTTTAAACAATTTCCTTGAAAGATTTGACGCAGCATCGCTTTGAAAAAAAATAGAAATAACAGATTTATGTGATTGTATATTTTCTTATTTAGCTTTGAATAAGTTGGACTCGGAAACAAAGAATTTATTTGAAAATACTCGCAGAAAATCTTCAATACCTACTTACAAGGAAATTATAGATTTTGTAAAGGAGCAACCAAAAATTTGTACACGCTCCCAAAGTTCATATAAGTCAAATTTAAACAGTAGCCATAAAATTAAAACAACTCATTCTTTTCTTGTACAAAATAATAGAGCTGTTGATAAATGTTCGATCTGCAATGGTAGTTCCCATTCGATTTTAAATTGCTCGAAATTTTTAGAAAAATCGCCATCAGAGCGTTATAAAATTATCAAAGAGAGAAAATTATGTTTAAATTGTTTTGGTACGCATGGTGTATGTAAAAGTACATCAAATTGTAAAATTTGCAACTACAGACATAACACACTTTTACATTTTAATAAATCGCAGTTATCGTCTAATATATCAAAAGATAATAATAATTCAATTCAACAATTGGTAAATAATACTAATGATAATTTAATTAGTCAAAATGTGAATACCTCTACAATTGAGTCAATTCGCAAATCACATTGGTTGGATAATAGTTTAAATAATACTGAGAATATACAGGGTCGGCCACAAACTTGTGCGGGCCCATCAAACATTGCTCATCAAAGCACTTCGACATTTTGTTCGACTACAACTAGTAGTTACCGATTTAACAGTACTATTCTTTTGTCTACCGTAGTTGTAAATATTTTCAGTAAAAATGGAGAAAAGTATAGGGTTAGATTCCTCTTAGATTCTTGTAGTCAAGCACATTTTTTGACAGTAGATTGCGCTAGACGTTTAAAATTAGACATATCAATATCTATTCGGCTTTTGATAGAAAGTCGTGTATTCTGTTCCACATTGCATATCATACAGGTTCTACCTGCTGTTTGAAATAAAACATTGAGGCGTAAACAATCGGGGTTATTTTTAAGCTCTTGTATTTCTTGATTAATTAGTCGATTGCAGTTCATACATAATGACTGCCTAGTTCTAGTAATATCCAAGAGAAGATGCTGAAGTTCATGGCGTCTACGTGCGCCAATCTCCAGTTTATAAGCATTTTCATCATCGCCATTAATTCGCACAATTATTTGAGGGCGAAAAGGATTATTAAATACATAGCAACTAACATGATTCATAAATGCCATAAGGATGGGGATAAGTTCACTTATTAATAGGAATTATCGCAACTTCAAGTTGACGTTTGCTCATAGGATTATTAATTATTTTTAATTGTATCGCTTTCTTCACATATCTTTAAATAAAATCCCGATTTTCCTGCATATGAACTAAAATTAGTCCAGCTCATATAAGAGTAAATCATATTTCTATTTATTATGAACTTTTGTGAACATATCCTCAACATAAAATATCTGCTTTATATATGAACAAATATTTTGTCACAATATGTAATTTTTAGTTAAATAAATATCATTCATACAAGAAAATTGCAATCGAATCCTTAAACTGTCACAAATATGTTTTATGAAAAAGCCACTTTTTAACTTTAACCCCCTGTACCTCAAAAACTAGTCATAGGATTAACCCTTTCGGTCCTGGCGTGCACTGTAGCGTACGCCGATTTAATTTATATTAATACAAAATTTGATACGATTTTGGCCCTTCCATCCCACAGTACACTTCAGTATACACCTTATTAAAGTTACAATAGGCCTGCTGCCATCTATGGTTTAAAAAATGAAAACTACATCTGTTATTGTTATGACGAGTATGTTTCGAGCAGAATTGACGGCAACTGATCTGTTTACAGTTCAGGCGCGGATCCAAGGGGGGGCAATGGGTGCAATTGCCCCCCCCCCCCTTGGGCCTTCCTTGTGCTGTGCAAAAATCAGAAATGTCCAGTCCGGCGGCGCCGCTTTGTCGAAGTCACCCAGCATATGTTTTTTTACACTGTTCCCAAGTAGCAAAGTAATTATAAAGGTTGTATAAACTACTATAAAATAAATGATTTATTTTACTACTTGGGTTTTTTTATCAGGTACTTTTCAATATTTGTCAATTTGTGCAAGTGCCCCCCCCCCCCCCCCTAGGGAGCTCCTGGATCCGCCCATGTTACAGTTTGTTGTTTTTTTTGTGTAAAGTAGAAGTTCAACGGTTTATATTTTTTTAGTTATAAACAAGAGTTATAATTAACCGCCTATTATATTATTTAGTGCATTGGGAAAAACATTTTTAATCTTTGGTCAATTAAATACACGTACACTATACAGTGTACATTGGTTCTTAGTGGTCTTGGTGAAGTACGTATACCTAACCTATTTTTTTGAAAATATATAAAAGCGGGATTCTTTTGGCAATTTTTGTTAAAAATGAGCAAAAAGTCACTGGCATACAAAGATTTTATTTACTATTTAGAAAATGATGACTCATTTCTAGAGATTTTGAGCGAAGATGACGACGGATGGGAAATTGATTCCCATCAACAAGAAGTTTTGTTTGAAAATGATGTTATTCGAATTGCATATAGGCTAATAGGATATATTTTAATTTTTGGATATGTAGGTCGAAATGAAAGAGTCAGATGTACTGTGTTAGAACCTGATCAGGATCAGATTTATACAGAGTTCCTGAGTCTCCTATGCAGGGGTAAACTGACGAGATGTCGAAATGGTAGAATCTGCTAATGGATCTGTTATATCAAAAATAAATACTTAATAAATACACATTTTTTTTGTCAATATTTTAAGAAACTATGAAAATTAAAAATTTGTAATCGTTTTTGCTTCGATGGTTATTGTGCCATTAAGTCCCAATGTACACTACAGTGTACTCATCAAATTTCAAAACTGGGTAAAGGTAAGACTTTTTAACAAAAACTAATAGGCTATTGTCTATGTACAAAAAAAGAGGGTTGAAAGGAACTAAAACGTTAAAGGGTTTTTATTATTTCTTATGTTCAATTGACCCCAAGATATGAAAAAACCGCGGAGTGCTACCATTTAAAGTGGTGCGTTTTTGAGATCGAAGTAAAAAGGTCCACTTTTCATTTTTTTTTTGCTCGAAAACTATGAATTGTTTCTATAAACACGTCAATAGAAAAGTGTGTAGAGAATTAAATTTCCAATCGAAATGGCACCTTCAGAAGTCAAAATTTTTTTTTTTTTTGTACAAAAATACGTCCAAAAAACAAAACAAAAAAAAAACGAAAAAATGCAATTTTTTATTTTTTTTTATTTTAGCCTGTAACTATTTTTCGGGTATATTTAGGCATAGACATTGCTGCATAACAAAAAAAGCTGGCGTTTTACCCGTTAAAATGAGATTTTATAAACAGTTTTACGATTAATAGTGACCGAGATATAGCGTTTCAAAGTTTGCAATTTTTAACTTTTTTGCTAATTTTTACTATTTTTTTTCAAATTTCCTCCTACAACTTTTTTCTGAGTGAATTTAGGTGTAGACATTGTTATATTAAAGTTAAAGCTGACTTTACGCCCGTTGAAATGGTGGCTGGTAAAAGTCTCTACGACAAATAGAAACCTAGATACAGCGTTTCGAAGAGTGTTACTTTTATTAACTTTCTTCCAATTTTTACGTTCTTTTTTAAATTTCGGCCTATAACTTATTTGTCAAATGCTTTAAGTACAGATATTGCTACACTGAATGACCTCGCAGCATTCTTGTTTAAATGGTCTGCAATAGAAGTTTAACCCATCTTAAAGTATTGTTTTTTCTCCTTATTATCCTTATCCATTTTTCGTATTTCCGGACTCAGAAAAACAGCTTACTGGCACATTTCGTGATGATATCATGTAGACGGAATCAAAATACCTATAAGATATGCATGCATCATGGTTTAAGAACTTACTTGCAAATGCAACATTGGAAAGGAAATATTGTAAATCCTCTCATCTGGGGTTGGAAAAGTTCAGAAAATGGACTAGTACCAATTTTGACAAATAAACCTCCCGCACCACAAGTTTTGCTGGAAAAAATAGCCCGTAAATGCACCAAAGAATGCAGAGGAAACTGTGGTTGCAGGAAATTGGGAATGAATTGCTCCATTTTTTGCAAAGAATGTATGGGAATGAACTGTGAAAACGCTGATGTACCTCAAATAACGGAAGACGATGTTTACATAGATGCCGATGAAGAAATCGACTTTGATTTTGAAAATATGTTAAATCCAGCATAATTTTATAATGTAAGTTATTAATCTAAGTTATTTGAACAAAAAAAAAAAAACACGTGATATAATAAACTTCATAAGTGGAAAAATGTAAAAAGTTATTTTTTAAGTACAATAATCTACTATATCTAGACTGTATCTTGGTTACAATTGATCACATAAACTTCTATTGCAGACTATTTAAACAAGAATGCTGCGACTACATTCCATATAGCAATATCTGTATTTGACAAATAAGTTATAGGCCGAAATTTAAAAAAGAGCGTAAAAATTGGACGAAAGTTAATAAAAGTAACACTCTTCGAAACGCTTATCTAGGTTTCTATTTGTCGTAGAGACTTTTACCAGCCACCATTTCAACGGGCGTAAAGTCAGCTTTCACTTTAATATAATAATGTCTACACCTAAATTCACTCAGAAAAAAGTTACAGGACGAAATTTGAAAAAAAATAGTAAAAAATTAGCAAAAAAAGTTAAAAGTTGCAAACTTTGAAACGCTATATCTCGGTCACTATTAATCGTAAAACTGTTTACAATATCTCATTTTAACGGGTAAAATGCCAGCTTTTTTTGTTATGCAGCAATGTTATGCCTAAATGTACCCGAAAAATAGTTACAGGCTAAAAAAAAGAAAAAATAAAAAATTGCATTTTTTCTTTTTTTCTTGTTTCGTTTTTTGGACGCATTTTTGTAAAAAAAAAATTTTTGACCATTTCGATTGGATATTTAAATCTCTACACACTTTCCTATTGACGGGTTTATAGAAAAAATTCATGGTTTTCGAGCAAAAAAAATATGAAAAGTGGACCTTTTTACTTCGATCTCAAAAACGCACCACTTTAAATGGTAGCACTCCGCGGTTTTTTCATATCTTGGGGTCAATTGAACATAAGAAATAATAAAAACCCTTTCACGTTTTAGTTCCTTTCTACAGTACACGGACAATAGACTATAAAAGTCATTAAAAAAATAAAAGAAATCATGTGCAAAATTTCAGAATTTTACTTCAAATACAAAAAAATTGGGCCCTTTACAGTGTTAATCAGGAGATCTCAATTAATAACATATTAAGAATTCAGAAAATTTCACCGGGAGCCATTTTATATAAGAAAATATCCGGGGGTCCCTTGAGCCGCCACAAGCTTTTAAACTTTTTATCTAATTAGTAAAAATTTAGAGCAGGACCTGTGACAATTTCGTATTTTTTTAAAATATAGGGTCGGTCTGGGAAAAATTATACATCAAAAACTGTCTCGCATAAAATACATTTTTTATGGATACAAAAATTATGTAAGTCAATAACAATACGTAATCAAATTTTTAGGTGTCATTAAACTGTTTTTATAACGTTTTCTTTTAACAAATACCAAAATATCGAGCAAACTCCAAGAATAAATCTATCACCTTGGTCACGCAAAGACCAATGAAAAATTTAAGTTTTAAATCAATACTATAGAGACTGGCTAGTTGGTTTAAACCAGTGCCATCAGACCAAACACACACACATAAATCAATACTATGGTTATTAAAGTAAAGAAGTAAAGGATTTTTTACGTTTTTTTATTAAAATAATGACCATATATAATTTAGTTTTTCATTTTGCAATTTAAAGATATTATTAAACTAGATGTAATAGAGCGGGAGCTAGGTGGCTTTTTCGGTAGCTCATCGTTTAATGAACTTTGAGATATTTTTATGGTTTAATGGATGATAACGATTCATAAAATCGACTTCTGGCGGGGCACCTCCTGTCAGGAGTGTCACGAACACTGTTTAAAAATGAGTGAAATCATGTCATCGTTACAAGGCTCATTTTTTTTTGTGTGTACACATTTTATGCTTAGAAAGAATAAAATGTGATCGCCAGAAAGTGTGGGCCGTCAGGAGGCGCAGCCAGAAAGGTAATAATGATACAATACATCTGAGGCACGGTAGGGAGTCAAGTTAGCCGAAAGTGTTAAATTCCTGTATATTTAAGAGCCTATGGTACTTTTGTTGACACTAAGAACTTTACGGGGAGGCTATTCTATTGTTGAACGAGCTTATATTTACGATTTAAAAAAAAAACAGAACTTGTAACGATGAGTTTAGAGGTATGAGATGAAATATGCGAAAAAAATCAAATTTTCTTCAAAAATCTTAAACATTTTCTTTCTGGCTAGCCTTACCGACGGGAGTTTCTTTCCGGGAATTTTTTCTGTGTTCAAAACATTTAAATAAACATGGTCAACCTTAGAAAAGTTTGTAACGATGATGTTATATAACTCCGTTTTTTTACCTCTTTGACCTTTCTGGTTGCGCCTCTGATGGCCCACACTTTCTGGCGATCTTATTTTATTCATTCTAAACATAAAATGTGTACACACAAAAAAAATTGGCTTTGTAACGATGATATAATTTCACAGATTTTTATATATTGAACCATGGCCAACTCGACGGGCTGACATATGCCAGAAGTCTATTTTGTCGTTATTTAAGTTCGATAGAATTAATCAGCGCATAGAAAATTCTTGTAACGATGAGTGTCCGAAAAAGCTACTTAGCTCCCGCACCATAAACGTACAGTACAGTACCTAAAGTTAAAAAATATGTAAAATTTGGGAATAATTTCATATGTAATGACAATTTTTCTGTATGAATTATTATTGTAGTAAAAGGTATCATCTTCAGTTTCTATATGTCCGGATATTTGCTTTTACCCCCAAGGGGTGAAAACCACCTCTATATTTGAATATTGAATATTTGAAAAAGTGGTACTAATTTATTTATGAAACATAGTATAATTATGTTTTTGGGATCTCTGATTATAAATCTGAAGTCAAAATTAAAAAATTCAAAATGGCGGCTCTAATATGGCGGATGGATTTTTTTTCCAAAACAAGTGATTTAATCGGACAAAATAAATTGAGCATCTAGGTAATGCTATATGTTAACGAGAAACAACATTTTCTTTAAATTAATTACTGAGCAATTACAAAAACAAGATGGCGACATTTTGTTAAGAAAAAACGTGAAAACGCACATTGAATCAGCCATAACTTCTTTATTCTTTGTGATGTAGAAACAAACAACAAAATCATTTTAAAGATTCATTAATTATCTTGATTTTATTCCTTAGAATTTTTTATGGAAGAGTCACACTTTCTAAGATATTCATTTTAAACTAAATACTTCATTTTAATATGGTCGAATGTCATCTACAAAATTAAATATCTCCGAAACTGTCAACCCTGAAAAATTCATTCTCAGTTTATAGGCTTCATTTTTGATATCTGCTATATTTTTTTCTAAAACTAATATTGATAGAAATATTTACAGACAAACAAAAATGTTACGTTTTTTTTTAAATTCCTTTACAAATTAAAATGCATTTTTTTTTCTAAAACAATCGCTGCAAGTAGACGAAAAAATTGAGCGTCTAGGTCATACTATGTATTAACGAAAAACAGTATATGGGAATATACTTTTTAATTGCTGACTACTTACATTAACAAAATGGCGACGGTTTTATTAAAGAAATTTGAAAAAGTACATTGCTTCTGTCATAACTTCTTTGTTTTTTCTGCTAAAGAAATAGAAAAAAAAAATCATTTGAAAGCCTAATTAATAGTCTTTCATTTTGGTTATTGCGCTTTTGACGTACTACGTCTTATAGACGTTCGGAAGCCACCTTTATACTTCCATATCTCCGAGACTATTAACTCTACAGAAATTAGAAGAAAACGAAATTTATCCTCAATTTAGTAGCTTTCTTATCTGTCTCTAGCATGTTTTCGCCTAATGTAATACTTTTAGAGCTATTTGATGAATATTTTTATGAAATACCTTTTGTTTTAAGCTAAAATCCCACTTTTCAAATCTTTATAGCTTAAGGAATATTTCTTAATTTCCACCCCCTGAAAAGGGGCGGCATCCACCCCCCCCCCCCCTATAAATTAGCAAGCCACCGCGTAATATAGAAACTTTTCTTTGATGCATTTACTACTAAGCTGCCAAAAATGAACGAAATCCATTTGATATGACATTGTTTCGAAATTAAAACCTCTAGTTAGTGTACTAATACTCTTTGTTGTACTGTTTTTTATCGACAGTTTTTTTAAAATAATTTGTTTATTTATTTATTTTTTTTTTTAGTATTATTATCATCCCCCTTTCTCTTGCTGTTCTTTCCCAGTTAAGTATGCTTGATCCTTTCCTCATTTATTCATGATCCACTCAGTTATTGTTATCCACGGTCTCCCTATTTTTGGTTACTGTTTAATATTAGCGTTTTCTTCAGTAATGAGTCGAATTTCTTCTTTGGATATGCCCCAGGTACTTCATCGCGTATGTTTCTATCCATTTCGTAATTGCTTTCCTTATATTAATTCGAGGATCTGTTGCTTTAGTATTAATGATTTTCTTGGACTTCTTCTTTATCGTTGCCGTGTTTTTAACCTCATATCTCATCATTGGCAGTAAAATAGATATGTATATCCTGTTAATCAGGCTTCATGGTAAATTATTTTTCTCGATGGAAAGTATAATCGTCCGTGAATTTCTGTATGCCGTTATAATTTCGTCCGTTATAGTTTATCTTCTTTTTAGTTGGTTCGTTAGATATGTTCTTCGTTACTTCAGTTTGTTCCTTGTTCTTAGGGAATAGTCATCTATTTTGTATTCTTTACCGCTGACCGGGTTCTCTTTTATTGACAGACTCCCACCATTATTAGACTCTTCTTAAACTCCATTCTCAGTACAGTTGTGTCCAAATTCGATTCCACATTTTCTAGAAAGTTGAGAATGTTGTCAATGTTTCTGTTTTCTTTAAAATTTGGCGTTTCATTTATACTGTTTTGTATCTCTTAGTCTAGGACCATAGTGAATAGTCGGGGGATATGGGGCATCCTTACTTAATTCCTATCTTTTCTGTCTGGCTTACGTCATCTTCCGAACCATTAAATGGCAGTGTTTTCGTGAAGGTAGGCTTTCATTATCCTTTTTATTAGATAGTGCAGTAAGAAGGGTTTAGAGTATGGCCTCATGGTTGATAGTATGGAATGTGTAGTTTCATCCCTTCTCTCCATTTTTCTTCCAAAACTCTTCTGGTGCTGTGCATATGGTTGTCCACTGATCTTCTTTTAATGAACGTTGTCTGGTAGTCTGGTGGTTTACCGATGATGTGTTTTTCTACTTGTTTAAGCAGAAATTTTGCGTAATATTTGTATCACACACTACAGTGTGTTATTCTTCTATAATAATTATCTATACTCTGTGGTGAATTGATTTTAGAAAGGAGTATTTGTGTGGTTGCTTAATTCAGTAGATAGAGGTGCGATTTTCATCCATGCTCTGGTGATAATTTTTAAGGTTTGCTCCTTTAGCCTTTCCGGTCCATATTGCATTTATTCATTGTTTATTTTATCTATTCCAGGTGCAGTATTTCTTCTTGCTCTAGCCATTATATCTTGCAGTTAGTCCTTTGATCGTGGTTTATTCTATACATTAATGCATTTTTATTGATTTTAAACAAAATGATTTGTGTTTTTCAATAAATTAATTCTTTCTCAAGAGACAATTATCCCGTATATGCAATCTGACTGGAGCATTTAAACAATTCTTTTAATGTTCAACTAAACCACAACAAAAGAAATGATATATTCAAAATCCTCATTTCCCTTGAGACTTCACTCTTTCTCATCACCCTTTTAATGTTTAATAATAAAGTTTATCACTATATTTAATAATGCTTCGACAAAAATACGCGCTTTTCTTCAAGTTCGAATGAATTGATTACATCGAATTTCAAATCTGACCAGAAAATGTACGTTAGAAACCGTCTTTTGTCTTTGTGTATCCTTTTAATTGACCTCTCAACCACCCCCCCCATTGCTAGAAAAGATTTAAACGTCAAATGGGGCAGCCGTCCACCGAAAAAGTCCTGAAACGAAACTTTTATTGCAAATTAGTCATATTTTAACAACACAGTGGTTTGGTGGTTCTGTCCAACTATATTGGCTGTCTCTCGAAATAATCTACTTTTCGGTGGATAACTGCGATAGTAATCCTCCAAGAATTCTGCCAATTAAATAAAAATAAATTAAATATAAAGATTTTCCAACAGATGTATGTTTCTAGGGGGGTTGTTTTATAATATACTAGAAATCCAAACAAATCCATTTGGCGGAATTTGCAAAAGAAGACAGCAATCTTGAATTTTGTCACTTTTTAACCAACTTCAAAAAATTTTTAAGGACTAGGTTCTCAATAGGGTCGTTTCCTTCGACAAAATTTACAAAATATTGTTATATGATCAAAAGGTATATTAAATATACATTGCATATATCATGTTAAAAAAAGTTCTAATCGTTTCATACAAGAAAAAATTGGTTTTGAAAATAAAAAGGCGGTAAATGATGACGTATCTGATGATCATTCAATTCTCTGTTAATTTGTTGTTTACATTTATATTGTGTGTTTGTTTAATACTTGTTTATAATGGAATCTAATTTTCTGAAAGGTACTTCAGAGAACTTACCCATAGTGGATTTTTATATGATACATGAGTTTTATGCAGACAATTTGTCAATTTAACTATTTAAGTGCCGAATGCCGAATCCCAAAATGAGGTTAGTATCTCTTTAAAATACAATGACACGTCCATTCTAAGTTTAATCTGTTAGTCCAGTCAAGCGAGTGCTAAAATGAACAAAATATCTAATTTGAGTGCTAATGGATGAATTTTGATAAAACCTTGTACAATGTGTTTGTAATGACGTTAATAAAAAAGTTGAAAAAATGATTAGAGTAGAAAATGATCGGAAGAGGTAGAAAACACCTCTTTTCCGTAACTTGTAGAATTAGGTCAAAAATGAAAAAGAAACAATAAATTAACTTTTTTTGGCCTAAAATAAGATGTTTTTACTCTTATGATTTTTTTTTCGAGAAATGCATATCTTCGGAGATATGGCCAGCCGAAAATTCCTAAAAGTGGGGGATGCGAAATGTAAAAGTTGAAAAAGTACCATTCAGGTAAATGTATCATCGAAATACAAGACTTTTTTATTTGCAACTTTTCTGTAAAGTGCGCTTTCACCGAGTTATTCCGGAAAAACATGAAAAACTACCCCTTTCTTTGAAAGCGCTTTAAAAATATGTAATTTAAAAATTTGAAAAATCAGACGTATGCATTGAGGCCTTCTAAACATTTTTTCTCTTGGAATTTTTTTGTAATTGCTAATTTTCCGAGTTATAGGCAGTTTTTTTACGATAACTAATGTACTACATTTTTTGCACATTAAAAAATACATAAATTTAAAAATTATATTGAACTTTTAAAAATAGGTTTCATATTTTTTTATAATAATATACATAAATGACGTTCATTTTTCGAATTTTCATATATTTTTTGTGCAAAAAAGTACATTATTTATTGTGAAAAACTGCCTGTAACTCGGAAAATTAGCAAGTTACAAAAAATTCTAAGAGACAAAAAGGCCTCAATACATACGTCTGAATTTTTTCAAATTTTTAAATTACGTGTTTTTAAAGCGCTACAATTTCAAAGAAAGGGGTAGTTTTTCATGTTTTTCCGGAATAACTCGGTGAAAACGCACTTTACAGACAAGTTGCACATAAAAGAAAGTCTTGTATTTCGATAACATACTCACCTGAATTTTTTTCGATTTTTTTTTCAACTTTTACATTTCCCCTCCCCACTTTTAGGAATCATCAAAAATATGCATTTTTCGAAAAAATTCACAAGAGTAGAAACATCTTATTTTGGGTAAAAAAAGGTAAATTTATTGTTTGTCTTTCATTTTTGACCTAATTCTACAAGTTACGGAACCCATGATAAAAGGGGTGTTTTCTACCCCTTCCGATCATTTCCTACTCTGATATTTTTTCAACTCTTTTATTAACGTCATTACAAACACATTACACAAGGTTTTATCAAAATCCATTCATTAGCACTCAAATTAGAGGTGAAATGTTGACTGGACTATATGTTAACATCAAACGACGCCCGCCGATTATTATACTCTTCGCAAAAACGAAGAGTATATTGTATTTGATCGGCACATTTCTAAATCAGTAAATATCGCTCGTAGAGAAAACATTTTCATATCATTATGTTGGTGAACGAATTCTGAACAACTTTCAAAATGTCCGTCTGTCCGCCTGTCCGTCTGTCCGTCCGCCACGTTTCTTGTATTGAAATTTGGAAAGTAAGTTAGCGTTAGCTAGAGGAAGAACCCCATTGTTTTTGAAAAAAATCAATTAGTAAATAAAAACGTTATTAATCATTTAAATAAAAAATTTTTTTTTTTTCAAAATTTCTGTCATTTGTACTTAAATAGAAATTTTGCGAAATGTTATTATCTATAATTTTTTTTTGTTTTTACATTTTTCCAATTTATATATATATTTCATAATAATGTTGAAATATAATTCTTGAACGATATTCATTCAAGTTTTCTGGTGAGGTGAGATGGCCCAATGGTTAAAGCATTTTGCAATCCAAAGGTCTCGTATTCGATCCCTCACATGGTGATTTTTTTTTCGTATATTTTTTTTTCACAAGAAAGTTTGTATCACAAAATTTAGAATGTCCAAAAACTAAAATTATTTACAAGAAAAATGCGAAGAGTATCATATAGAATGTGCAACAATTATATAAAAAGCTCAGTAAATCGGCGAAGAGTATAATGCTTCCACTAGTTCCTTTATCTAACTGCGCATGCGCTCACATCTAACGCGGAAATGGGCGCGAATTCAAAATTTCTTAATTTAAATAATTAATTTCACTATTAAAATGACTTTAGATTGTAAAATAAAAAAATACGGGTCAAATAAAATTTAATAAAGCACTTGAATATAACATTTTTAAAAAACCGCTGCCCAAGGAATCACTACTTCCACATCCAGATTCTCTATCCAAGTCACTCACAACGAAAAAACTTTGTATGTGAAAATAATTATTTATGGAACTTTAATAATATAATATTTGAAATCCTCTACCCCAAAAACCCATAAAACGATACCCCACATCGGTAGTGGGGTGGGGGTGGTGATAGGGGGGTGGTAGTGGGGGGTGGATGAAGTAAAAAAATATTTTGAGGTTTCTGGTTCCTTTACATACACTAAATCACAATTTTTTGTCATCCCCTTTAATAAGGAGGTGGGGGTGGTAATGGGCTAATGCCAAAAATTTTTTTGAGACCTTAGCTTCTCTTGTATATACTAAATACCAATTTCATGGACTCTTACCTGCTTGATTTACCCATTTACCCCAAATTTACCCCAATTTACCCCCCAACCCTTCAACGGAATAAGATTAAAATATAATCTAGTTCTAGATCTCGTTAAAGTACATATGTGTACCAAATTTCAAGTCAATATCTTAAACAGTTCCAGAGTAAACGTGCGCACAAAAAAAAGTTACAGACAGACCGACAGACAGACCGACAGACAGACTGACAGACCGACCGACAGACCGACAGACCGACAGACAGACAGAAAATTTTTTTTCGCTCAAACTTAAAATCTCGACGTTTCATGACATTTTAAGCCTATTTGGACAATAAAATTTTTTAAAAATTTTTTTGTCGTTACTATACTTCCACTGGACGTGGAAGTAAAATAGTCAACGACCCTATTCGACCGGTATGTATGTTTTTGTTGCATATATGTTAAGTGATTACTCTGACGTAGTTAAGCGATTTGTGTCAAACCTGTTGTAAACTGTAGGCTATGGTCCGGCGGTGGTTCTCTACTGAATTTATAAAGCTACATCTAGTGTAAAGTGAACAAAAAGTGGAAACATTTTTTTTCACAGATTTCATATTACGAGAATATTCGAAGATTTGGCGGAGTCGCCGGTGCTATTCGTGGGTGTGTATCAATGATCACGGAAGTTTTCGTAATCTCTGCGTTTCCGCAAAAGTTCTTTCATCATCCGGTTTATTTGTGACCTTGCCCAACTTAAAGAGAATTTCACAATAGTTTCAGTTACTATATAAAAGTTAAATAAATAAAAGAAGCTACAAAAAAGGTTGAATTTTTTTTTTATTTTTACAAAAAATTATCAATAACTTGAAAACGACACATTTTTTGAAAAAAATTAATAGCAAAAAAGTTTAAAAACTAAAAAATACTTTTGTTGTTGGTATTAGGTTTACCCTGGCATGTACAGGGAGCTACTAAATGACGATCCATTAGCCTGAAAAATCAAATATTTTGCCATTTTTTACAAGCTGATAACTCGAAAACTATGAGTCTTTTAAAGCTGATAACAGAAAAATATATATCTAGAACGAGAAAAACTTACGCTTTAGTTTTTTATAACTGTTCCTCAAAAAGACCAGACTGCAGTAGTATCTTTAAATAAGAACATGTTTACAGAAACATATTTTAAACAGATCGTATTTAGGTGATTCATAAAAGAGGAGGGCCGCCTATAAGGCCATTTTTATTTTTGTTAAAAAAATTTCGAGAATTTTTTTTTATCATATATATTCAATATCTAATATATTCTACCTCAAACAGAACTTCCCCCGACCCATCCCCATCCATGCAGATCCATTGAATTATTATAGAACCAGTTTACATTAGCACACATGCTTAGATGTTTATGAACTTGAAAATCATATTTCCTTTGCGTAAACTGCACCCTAAGCTCCGTCCACTACTATACAATAGCCAACACCCCCCAACACCCCCAATGACAAGCACCCTCTCCTTCCACAACATAAACCTTTATGCTACTACGAGATGCAAAATAGTTTTATAAGGACTTTTTATTCATATTATTAATAAAATGCCAATTTCTCTTCCTCCCGAATCATTCTGTTGTGTAGAAAGGTTTAGGTTAGAATTTTTTTTTGTTTTTTTGTTAGTTGATTTAGAGCTTATAGTACATGTGCTTTTGTCTGATTTTTTCAGAACTTAGAGCTTAAATATATTTTTTAGTTGCTTTGGACATAGGGACAAGGAGTAAAACGGGCGCAAGGTTATATCTTTCTGCCGATAAAAAAAAGTATAAGAAAAATACCATTTTCAAGCTTGTAGTAGTATGATGATGGCGAGAATGGTTCGGGAGAGGGGGTGTTGGCGGAGGGGTAAAAGAGGAATTGACATTTTATTAATGTAAATAAAAAATTCTTTTAAAACTATTGTATGCTCGCTAGGAACACAAAGGTAAGGTTTATGTTAGTGGGGGGAGAGGGTGCTTTTCGTTGGAGGTTGGGGGTGTTAGGGTGTTGTATAGTAGTGGGGGGAGCTTAGTTTGTTCAAAGGAAATATGATTTTTAAGTTCAAAAACATCTAAAAATATGTACTAATGTAAACTGGTTCTTTAATAATTTAAGGGGGATATATATGGAGGGAGGGTTGGGGGAGGTTCTGTTAGGGGTGAAATAGATTAGATATCGAATATACAGTGTGTCCCAGGATAGATATAACAAGAGGTGCAATGGACCAAAAATTTAGGAATTTTGGAATGGTATTTGTGGATTGAGTCCTGCTTGTTGTAAAACTAAAGTATACCAAAAATGACTTGATTTGGTGTTCTACAGGGTGTTTGATAAGCAAAGTTGTAAAAATCACCACTAATAAAGTACCTCTATTTTTCAAAATATGAAAAAATTCCACTAAGAAAAGTTATTTAGAATGCAATTTTATACCTCTATACCAAATTTCAGGAATATAAAATTATTTTTTGAAACTTCCCATTTTTTCTAAAATTAGTATTTTATTTTGAACCATTCAATTAAAACTGCATAGAAATAATTTTTTGTGAATTAATATTTAAAGTTATGTAGAAGCTAAATGTAGGCTATGAGAAAAGCAGTGGATACACATTTATCATTTATTATTGACATCTCTGTCAAACGTAGTCAATATTATCCTTAATTTATGTTTCAAATTAACGAACCAAGCATAAAAAATTAAGTGAAAATGGTACTCAAAGTTCGTGAAAAAATTTATATTGTGCAATGCTACGGAATTGGCTAAGGGAAGTGGTAAGCCAATTTAATTTGAAATTTCCAAACACTGCTTTGTCACGTACTCAGGCTATGAGAATAATTAAAAAGTTTCTGGCTACTGGTAGTGAAAAGAAAAATAAAAGCATATGATGAAGACAATGTTGGGGCTATTATAGCTCATGCCTCTGTTATAGAAAATCCTAGGATGCCACTAAGAGAGAGATCAGCTCTTATTAATATTAGCAAGTCTGAACTCCAAAAAATTTACGAGGTAAAGAAAATTAGGGCATATAAAGCAAATTATAAACATACGCTTGGCGTTGTTTCATCTCAGAATTGTCGGTTTTGGGCTTCTGAAAATACAAATTTTAGAATTTATTGTAGAAGACAATATTATAAAAAAATGAATGTGTGGTGTGCCGTTTCTTATCACGTTGGAGTTATCGGACCTTATTTCATTGACTGAAGGTTAAACCAGCACACTTATTTACAGCTTCTTGAAAGATTTTCTGAAGAACATTTAAATATTTTAAGAGATATGCCTTTAGTTCATTTTCAACATGATGGTTGCCCTGGCCACTCCACAGAAATGGTTAATCGGTGGTTGAATTTAAATTTTGGAGAAAATTGGATTGCCAGGAATGGACCGATCAAGTGGCCGGCGAGATCCCCAGACCTATCAATATTGGATTTCCTTTTATGGGGTCGCCTCAAGCAGTTGGTTCACGCTGAACCACTTCCTAACGATGTAGCAGTATTGAAGCAGAGAATTACAAATCCCGTAAACTCCATACCGTTAGATCATATTCGAAACAGTTTTAAGGACTTCAGGCAAAGGATCGAAATGTGTGTGGATGTGGATGGTAGCTACGTCGAATAATAAAAAAATTGTAAACATTATATTGGTCAATAACTAATTTGTTTATGAATCTGTTATGTTTTTGACATTAATTACTTGTTATAATTTTTAAACATCATTAATCTTCTGTTAGTAATTGTTTCTTGTTTTACAATTAGTTCGATTAACATTATACCTTCCTACATCTCGTATATTCAATTTTTTATTTACCAATAGCCTACTTTTTGAGATGGTTAACATTTGCTCCTACACAACTTTAAATATGAATTCAACTGTTAATTCGCAAAAAATGCAAAGTTTCAAAAAAATAATTTTATATTCCTGAAATTTGGTATAGAGGTGTAAAATTGCATTCTAAATAACTTTTCTTAGTGGAATTTTTTCATATTTTGAAAAATAAAGGTACTTTATTAGTGGTGATTTTTACAACTTTGCTTATAAAACACCAAATCAAGTCATTTTTGGTATACTTTCGTTTTACAACAAGCAGGACTCAATCCCCAAATACCATTCCAAAATTCCAATTTCATTTGGTCCATTACACCTCTTGTTACATCTATCCTGGGACATACTGTATGTTTCAAAGTTTTTTGACCAAAAATAAAAAGAGACGAAAACAAGGCACGAAATTTCGATATGACTCGGGTTATGAAAAATTTCCGTAACAATACGTCGTACACTAAAGGACCCTGATTTGGGAATTTGCTGACAGCATATTAAAAAAATGGCGCACAAAAACCGTTTCTTTGAAATATCTCGCTTCGGGTACCTCATACGGCAAAAAATCTTCTTATAAAAATAGAAGAGCATTAAATTTTCTACAAAATATGTTGTATACATTTTTTCGTTAAACTGAAGAGTTTCGGTGCAGCAGCCGATCGAAGTCAAGCATTCTTGACAAAATTATGATTTTTTGTAATTTCTCAATTTAGTGCAACTTTTATGAAGGAGTATTTTTGTGTTGAGACAAAATTTGTTTTCATACCTGAAAATCCTCAAATATTGTCTGCTACGCATAGCTCATTGTTCAATACTCGTTTCCACACCACCTTGAGGTAGAGTATGTTATGCATTTTTTTACGTGGTTGTCCCCTATAGGCCTAATCCACGACTAGCCTGCTTCTTGAGGCGTTTTAGGTGCTTGATGTCGAAGGACCAGGTTCGGTCTAGTCCTCAACAATACTTTCTTCGGAAATTGCTTCCGTTGAGCTGTCCACTGATTGTACCTATTGATTTTTCTCCATGCTTGTGAAAAATGTTTCGACTGGAGAGTTGATTTCCTCGTCGTCATGAAGCTCGTCGACTGTTGCTGGTGCATTCTCGCAGCTTTGTCCATTACAAAATTTGCAAATTACAGAACATTTTAACTCCTACAACCACATGTATTCTTCCCATAGTTTGTCGAGCAGTAAAATCAACACTGATAATATTCTATTTCTTCACACTTTTAGCGGGTGTGACACAACTTGTACACTTTTTAATCAGGGCAAATTAAAGATAGCAATGCTGAACCGGACGCTACCGCTAATGCTGGAGAATGCTTTATTGTGGCACTGTATGGAGCCAAACATAGAGATAATATCTCTTTGGACGCTTATCGTTACCAATGTTTCGTAAGACCGCTCAAAAAAAGCAAGTTTAACGTCGCCTCTCTACCACCTACAGCTGTAGCGGCACGGTAACATTCACTCAGGACATATTATCAAGTCCAGGAAAGGCAGGGGGCTTGTAAAAATGTTGAAGAATCGGGTTGGAAACGAAGCAAAGCTGGGCTCACACGAGTATCATTGCTGAAAGATCCTGATTCTGTAAAGCTACTTAAATTTCTTTCCTGTAAATGCAAGAAAGGGTGCAGTGCGGCACGTGGTTGTAGAAAGGCAGGGTTAAAATGTTCTATAATTTGCAAATTTTGTTACGGACAAAGCTGCGACAATGCACCAGCAACAGTCGACGATCTTCATGACGACGAGGAAGTCGTCTCTCCAGTCGAAAAATTTTTCGCAAGCATGGAGAACAATCAATACGTAGAATCAGTGGACAGCGCAACGGAAGCAATTTCCGAAGAAAGTATTGTTGAAGACTACAACGAACCTGGACCTTCGACATCAAGCACCTAAAATGCCTAAGAAGCAGGCTAGTCGTGGATTAGGCCTATAGGGGACAACCACGAAAAAAAAAAAACTCCATATTCTCTACCTCAAGGTGGTATTGAACATAAAGCTATGCGTAGCAGACAAATAAAATCAACTATATTTGAGGACTTCCGGTATGAAAACAAATTTTGTCTCAACACAAAAATACTCGCAAAAGACGCACTAAATTGAGAAATTACAAAAAATCATAATTTTGTCAAGAATGCTTGACTTCGATCGGCTGCTGCACCTAAACTATTCAGTTTAACGAAAAAATGTATAGGCCATATTTTGTAGAAAATTTAATGCTTTTTTATTTTCATAAGAAGATTTTTTGCGTGTGAGGCACCCGAAGCGAGATATTTCAAACACACTGTTTTTGTGACCCATTTTTTCAATATGGCGGCGCTCCTCCCAGCTCGAGCTGTCAACAAATTCCCAAATCAGGGTCCACCCTTAGTGTACGACGTATTGTGACGGAAATTTTTCATAACCCGAGTCATCGAAATTTCGTGTCCGTCTATTATAGGCCCGCCTCCTTTTCAACTTAAAACTAAAATGATCTGAATTAGAGTTAAAAAAAATGAAGTTATGCTAAGAAAATAATTATATTTGAAAAATCTTGCCCACAAGTAAGTAAAGTGTAAATAAACATTTTTGCTTCTGTTCGTAAGTAATTTAATCTTATTTGGAGATGGCCCTCTTTTTTTTTCTATAAAACACTCACTTGTGGGGTCCCCGATACTAAAAAAGTGTTTATTAAGTGCCCAATGTTACTGAATAAATATCCGTTTTTGTATTAGACGCCTATGTTAAAAAATCAAAAGCCTGCCTCGTTACATTGTGTAATGTCTCGGTACTGTCTCTTTAACATAGAGTGCATTGTCTGTAACCTATGCCTGGTTCTACAAATTTTTTCACGGATCAAAGAATCATTCATGATTTAAACGGCTCAAAATATTTACTATAAAACGCCTGCTCACTTTACAAAATAAGTTAATAAAAACCAGAGAAAACATTTTTGTTGACTACCTGTAATAGTCGTAATACCAGTGTTGCAGCACACGCTGTTACCGGCACTACTGTGGCAAAACTAACAATCACATAAAAAAAATTTCTACTAATAAGATTTCTTTGAATTTTTTAAACATCACTTTACTTTCATGCACCACCTTTTTTTTCTTTAATAATAAAAAAGTTTAACACATATCATATTTTACAATGCATTTTTCGTCTGATTACAGAGCATCACAAAGAAAAAGGTCGTGATCTGGATAACTGACCATGGTATTCCTATGTATTTTTCGATGTTGAGACCAATCCGAGGTCAATAAAATTCGTATACCTCTTAAATTTTTGTGCAGAGCCAAAAATATCTCTTAAATAGGAGTAAAGTTATGAATATCAGTATCAATACGGAAAGGAGTATGAATGGGCACTTGTGCTCTCATTTATTATTGCTAAGGGCGTAACAACCTCCTCCTCCGAAGGGGTTGGTACACTTTCTACACCCTTTCTATACCCTTCTGGACATAGATCTGCTCATGAAAGCTTCTAACTTACAGGCTCTTGAGAATGTAAGGGAGACATGGTGGAGAGTGAACACAGCCAAAAAGCCAACCCCCTAGAAATGTGAAGACTACCCACTGTTGGATGGGGGTGGAGGAAGATGTGGGAGAGCGAATTTTTCTTGTTTTTACTGCGCAATTGTCGCAGTGTACTGTGCAGAACAGCCCTCAACTGCTTTGCCCGTACCTCTAAGGGGTGGAAACTACCCCCAAATTCACAAAAAGTAGGTATTCGAAAAACTTTAGGACCGGAAAGATGCACTCTGGAGTTTTTCAATCTAAGAGAAGAGAAATCTGCCAACGGTATTGAGTTTGTACAGCAAGACAACCCTTAAAGCAGATGAAGAACATCCCTCGGTGAGTGGGGAAACTGGAAGGCGCAGAAGAATGTGGGGACATTAATTTTTTTCATTGCGGAATTTATCGAGCTCTTATACACCTTCTGTTATCCCTCGTCCAACTCTAGAACATTTGCTTCGCCTTGTCTGGCTTAACCTTTTACCCAAACTCTGCGTTCTATATTTTAATTGAACACACACTTTTTCTAACACACTCCTTTAAAATTTTCCTCACTTATTTTCTCTGCCTTCTTGTCTTCGCCGCATACTCCAATGTCCTTTCCAATGTCCGGTCTCATACTCCCTGTATCTTTTATTCTATTTCATGAATTCTCTCATGATATCACCAGTATATCATGTCTTTTTCGTCCATACACCCCATTTTATCTTCAATCATACTTGGTTCTCTAAAATTCTTGGCTCTCTTCAGGCCTTCCTCTTACACTCTATATGTTCTGTCGCTTTCTTACAAACTTACTTCCCCTTGTATCACTTTGCTTTGATCTCTGATTGATCTTCTGCTACTCTTTTCATGTTTTTCTGCTCATACATTTTCGTTCACTCTCTGACACTATCTCACAAACTTTCTGTATGCATCTGGCATGCGACGTCCATTCTTACACTCTCCCGCGCTTTCTCTCTCTCTCTCTCTCTCTCTCTCTCTCTCTCTCTCTCTCTCTCTCTCTCTCTCTCTCCCTCTCTTGCTGTTGTAGCATATATCCTCTTTCTTTGTAGTACCTCTTGCGTGTTCAATTAAAGTATAGAACGCAGACGTCGGGTAAAAGGTTAATCCAGACAAGGCGGAGCAAATGTTCGAGGGTTGGAGAAGGGACAACAGAAGGTGTATAAGAGCACTGAAAAAAATTAATCTTCCCACACTCTTCTGCGTCTTCCTGTTTCCCACTCATCGAGGAATGTTCTTTACCTGCTTTAAGGGTTGATCTTGCTGCGCAAACTCAATACCGTTGGCAGATTTCCCTTCTGGCAGATTTCCCTTCTCTCAGATTGAAAAACTCCAGAGTGCATCTTTCCGGTCTTAAAAGTTTTCGAATACTTCTTGTAAATTTGGGGGTGGTTTCCACCCCATAGACGTGTACAGGCAAAGCAGTTGAGGGCTGTTCTGCACAGTGCACTGCGACCATTGCGCAGTAAAAACAAAAAAATTGCTCTCCCACATCTTCCTCCTCCCCCGTCCAGCAGAGGGTAGTTTTCACCCCTCTAGGGGTGGCTCTTTGGCTGTGTTCCACTACACCATGTCTCCTTTGCATTCCAAAGAGTTTGTAAGCTAGAAGCTTTCATGGCGCAGATCTATCTCCGGAAGGGTATAGAAGAGGTAATAATAAATGAGAGCACGAGGGTTGCAAAGTGCTAATTCATACTCCTTTCTGTAATTATACTGATATTCATAACTTTACCCCCATTTAATGTATATTTTTGGCTTTGCACAAAAATTTAGGGGTATACGAATTTTTTTAACCTCGGATTCGGATTCAGCGTCGAAAAATACATGGGAATACCATAGTCAGTCATCCAGATCACGACCTTTTTTTATGTGGGGCTGTACTATAGCTAAGGAAAAGGTTGAAAGGATACCTTGTTAAAATTTAGGTTCGATATCTTTAATAGCAAGCGGGATGTTAAGTAAGAAATAACAGAACACAAAAATACATATTTTTTGCAATTTTTGTAAATACATACTTTTTTCAAATTTGCAATTCCGAATGAATTGGCGAACTAGAAATTCGAATCTGTCAGGAAATTTTACATAAGAATCTGATTTTCGTTTTTGTATATACCCTTTAGTTTACCCACTCTTGTCGAGTTCAAAACCGTACATCTCCAAACATAAATAGTACAATGGATACATTATTTATTTGAATAAATTATGATTTCTTACCCCGTAGCATCATTGTCTCTTCTATTTATTTCTTCGGTGTTGAAGAACACGTTCAAACCTGTAGGAAAAGTAACTACAACCATGAAGGGTGCCTTATATGCCGGCTCATCAAAACAAGGGAAAACGTTTCGTGCATAAGTGGGTGCAAGCTGAGTTGTCAATAGGTATTTAGTTGTACCATTCTTGTTAACATAGCTACTTTTATAGAGACCAACCAAACCTGAAGTAGCTACAGTTCCGTTATACTCAATAACAAGATAATACAGATTCTGAATATTTACTTCATTTCGTATATAAACAGTTAAAATATCAGTTACATTATTGACGCTGTAATTACTAGAGGGTACTACAGAATTTTCGAAAATAACTCTATCCACTTTAATCGCGTCATGGTCGCAATGCACAGCTATGTAGTCCACTACGCGGCTGAATTTAAAATGAATTCCAACTTCGCCTGAAAATTGTGTACCGTTTGATGAAAATAATTCAGGATTTAGATTCAGGTTTATGTCGTAGTTATGCACCGTGTAGAAGTCTGGTAGTCTGTACTTCTCAGGATGTGGTTCCGCTGACACCAACAGAGCTATCTTGACCATCAATATGATGATTAATATCTGGCTAGGTTCCATTTCCTCCTAAAAGGACAAAATATATTAGAGATAACATTAGATATTTATAGTAGCAAATTATGTTTTAACTATTCAAATCCTCCAAATACTGTTAATACGAGTAATATTGTAGAGAAGGCAGTTAATACAGTACCTAAAGCTAAAAAAATATGTAAAATTTGGAAATAATCTCATATGTAATGATAATTTTCCTCTATGGGTTATTATTATAGCAAGAGGTTATCACCTTTAGTTTCTATATGGTCCGAACACTTGCTCCTACCCTCAAGGGGTAAAAACCACCGCTACATTTAGATATATAATATTTGAAAAAGTATTACTTATTTATATTTGTAACGTTTGTTTTTGGGAATTGCTGATTACGTATCCGAAGTCAAAATAAAAAAATTCCAAATGGCGGCTCCAGTATGGCTAATCGAAATTTCCTCTGAAGCAACTGTTTTAAACTGACCAAAAAAAAAATTAAGCACCTAGGTGATGCTATCTATTATGTTACCGAAAAACAGCAATTAAAAAAAATACTGGACAATTACAATTAGAAAATTGTGACATTTTGTTAACAAATTATGAAAACGTACATTGTCATTTTTTACGTACATTGCTGAGATATTTAATATTTATACTAAATATTTTGTCTTATAAATGAACACCATCTTTATACTTTCAGATCTCTGAAACCATGAACTCTACAGAAATTAGAAAAAATGATATTCATTTTCAATATAGCAGTTTTCATATTTGTCTTTATCCTGTTTTCGCTCAATGTAACACTTTTCGAGTTATTGGACAAAAATCGTTTTGAAATAACTCTTTTTTCAAGCTAAAATCCCAATTTTCAAGTCGTAATAACTTGAAGACTATCAATTTATTTGAAAAGTTGCAACAAACTTCTCTTCTCAAAATTTCAATCTCTCCCAACTCCAATGTTTTTGTATTTTTAAGTGCCACCAAGTATACATTAGCAAACCTCCGCATAATATAGAAACTTTTCTTCGGCGCATTTACTTTTAAGTTTCCAAAGATGAACCGAATCTAATTTATGTGACATTATTCCGAAGTTAAAACCTCTAGTTACTGTACTAAATTGACTAGAATATAAAATTTTCGTGGGATCGAACTGAGTTATGAAGACAACAAATAAAAACTTATCGGATACGGTGCTGTCGCTATCTTATTATATAGAATGCTGAGTTATGACGTCATCAAAATGGCAGCCGCCGGTATTCATTATTGTATCTTTGAATAAATCGATATGTATTTATTCGATTAGCTTCTTGGTGGTGTCGTACAAAAGATTATTAAATGCTCACCAAAAATGATCTGAGATTCAACTGTATAGGTATTATAAACATTAAATTGTATTCAAAAATTTGAACTCTCTTATAGATACATGTTTAATTCTTTTTCACATAACGGACGAAATAATAGCTGTGATATAATCTACTTTTTTTTTGCTGCGTTTTTCAGATAACTAAAAAGCTTAAAATTATCAATAAATGATGAAAAACAACAAGTCACTAAGAGACTGCGGTTATGAAACAACAACAACAACATGAAATCGTGGGAAATCTTTGGCAATGTTTTTTACTTCCATGTACTGTAATCGTGAAAAAAACACGCTACAAGATTTTCCTCGATTTTCATATTTCATAGTTAGGCAAGTCATTTAAAACATCGTAGGTAGCAAAAAATTGCACTGTTCTGATTTTTTGGGATATTGTTAGGATAGATACCAGTAGTGTAAAACCAAGTTTGCAGCTTCGAAGACCTGTGCTAACTGCGTGGTGCTCGAAAAACTTTGAAATTTTCAGACTTCTTTCAACTTCGAAAAGGTGCACCCTACGGAAAAAGTCACAGTGTACACTTTTAAAGTAGACCTTTGATACAATTTGAATGCAACTGCAGCTCTGTAGGTCCAATAGATCCCGAGATACACCACTTCAAAAACTGGCCATTTTTTTGAAAAATTAAGGAAATCAAATTTTTTCAAGAAATGGAGCTCCCAATGGAAATTGTTATTAATATTGCACAGTTACCTATAGAATGTTATAAAAATGACATTATATTTATAAATTTGATTTATTTATTGTATCACAGCTACATATTATTTATATGAGTCGTAGTTGTGAAATAACCTAGGCCTCATCTTTTGGGTAGGTACCTACCACCTACGGCTGAAAATCAGTTTTTAAAAACAGAGGAAAATTTTTTTATAAACGTAAATGGTCCATTGGTATTGAGTATAAAATAGACGGTACTTGTGCATTATACCTTTTTAACATAACGGGTTTATACTCACTACCATTTACGTTAAATAAAACATGTCATGTATACAAAGCTAATAAACACAGGTTTACAACAAAAAAAAAAAGTTGTCTGGATCTGGGGTAAGACCATACGTTTCTTATGTATTTTTTGACGCTGAATTCGAATCTATTTTTAGTTTTGCTCTATCACGTCAGGATTTTGAGATATCCTAACCTAAAAGTGCAAAAACACGGTTTTTTGACATATTTGAGGTTATGTAGCTTTGCGATTTTTTTTCTCAAGAAACCATGTATGGGATCTTAAAGTACAAGTCTTCACCTTTAAAATGCCGTTGAGTTTGCTCAAATTTGGGATATCTCAAAATCCTGACGTAATAGAGCAAAACTAAAAATAAATTCGGATTCAGCGTCGAAAAATACATAAGAAACGTATGGTCTGATCACAGATCCAGACAACTTTTTTTTTTGTAAACCTGTGTAATTAAAGAACTAAAAAGAAATGTTAAGTTTACAATCGTCGGGAGCGAAGAGGTGAGGTGGAAGGGGCCACACGTTCGTGACTCTCCAACCCGTTCTCGGCCATCACTTCACGTTCAACATTTCACGTCCCAGGTTCCCCAAACTATCAAAATAATTTTTATACAATTTTGATATAATTTTGATAAATTTATACCTTATTGTTAATTGTACTCAACTTCATTTTGCATTATATAAACCATTTTCCACTGAGTTATGTCTTTCCTATCCTTTACAAAAGTCCTGCAATTCGTCATACTCCATTTCGTGAAAAATCCGACTTCCTTAATTTTTCGTTCTTTCCAGATAACAAGGGAACTATTGGCCCTACGGGGTTTCGTTTGTGCTTAAATTAAAACAAAAAGCAAAATAACTGCTCTACAGTTTCATCTCCCATGACTTTTATCGTAAGATGAGTGTTTTAGCCGATATCCTGCTCGGAAGACGGCTAAATCTACAATGTCGAACTTTTTGGAAAAAATGGCCAATTTTTTAAGTGGCGTATCTCAGGACCTATTGGATCTTCGGAGCTGCAATTGTAGCACATTTGGTCTACTTTAAAAGTGTATACGACGACTGTTTCCGTAGGATGCACCTTTCAGAAGTTATAAGCCAAAAACTGAAAGAACTCCGAAAATTTCAAGGTTTTTCGAGCATCACGCAGTTACTACAAGTTTTTCAAAACTGCAAACTTGGTTTTACACTATTGGTATATATCCTAACAACATCCCAAAAAATCAGAACAGTGCAATTTTTGGTTGATCCGGGGGTCTTTAAAAATTTTCAATTTTATACTATTTGTGTTTTAAATAAATTTTTTTATTCAAAAATTCAAATTAATTTTAATTGATATTGCTATATTACAATCGAAAAACAAGACAACTTAAGACCATTACCAGTATTCATCATTTTGTTGGTCAATAGGTATAGTATCCTTCATAGAAACAATTTATATTTCTCTCTGGCACTGATAGTGCAGTTGAATTGATTTTTTTCGACGACAACATTCCACCTCAAATTTTATTATTGATTCTTCTCTATTATGCCATCCTGATTACGAAAAAAATATTTGCGCCCAAAAATTCCATGTGCGTCAAAAGTTATATGCACTTTTTGAGGCGCTTTCGCGGATTTTCAACTTATCTCCTTAATATATCTTTTACTAGTTATCGAAAATACTGGCTTATTTGAAATACAATTCTTAAAAAATATAATCCTGTTCGATATGTATTGGTCAATCCGCCATCTTGGAAAAAAATAGAAAACACTAAAAATGGCCGTAAAAATCAAAATCCAATATCTATTCTATAAAAAGGAGTAATTTCACCAAAAATAAAACTCATTATGGTCAAATATAATGCACCAATCGCGGACGCTGTATGTCAAATAGAACGGTCAAAGAAAGCGGATGAAGTAAATTTTTTTAATTCTTCGTCAATTATCAAGGAGGCATTGTACGTCACTTTTTTGTTTTTATATTGTACGTTATTTTATGTACTTTTAGGGGATAGAATTCGTTTTTTTATTTAAAAAAAAACTACATTTTTACAATTTAAAAAAAATCATTTTCCTTTTTTTCTTGCCTAATTTTCATCGAAACAAAATAAAATGTAATATAGAAAGTTTCATATAACTTCAAAAATTATACAAATATTAGTCCAGTGTCCAATTAGTCAGCTAATGAATGGATTTTGATGAAACCTTGTGCAATGTGTTTGTAATGACGTTAATAAAAAAGTTGAAAGGAAGATTAGAGTAGGAAATTATAATTATAAATTATAAACTAATTAGTTATTATTGTAGACCCTCAAAAAAATGTGGAGGGGGTGAAACATGGGTCAAAACACATTTAGATGGTAAGAAAATTAACATTATTGTTCCTTGTGTTGAACAACACTTTGAGTATTGTGTAATTAGACTTTGAGACATAATGGTGTAAATACAATTATTATTAATTGTTATAGAGCTCCCTCTGGAGATGTATCAATATTTTTTGATAAAATTAGCGATGTTTTAAATATTTTGTTTAAACCAAATATAAATTTTATTGTCTGTGGTGATTTTAACTTTGATGTTTATAATAATAATGATTTTAGAAATTTATGTACAATTTTATCTTGTTTTAACTTAAAATCTGTGGTAGGGTGGCCGACCCGAGTGACAGACACTTCAAGTACTATAATTGATAACATTTTTGTGAATTTTGATAATGATGGAACATATTGCGTACTTGATAACTTTATCTCTGATCATAGGACGATATTATTTTGGGACAGTTTCTTATAATAAAATTTATAAAAAAAGAAATTTTAATAAAAACAACATTTTGCAATTTGAGCAATTTTTAAATAAAGAAGACTGGTCATACTTATACCATCTAACCGATACAAATGCGGCGTTTGACTATTTTAATTCTATATTTTTGCATTATTTTAATATAACTTTCCCTGAGCGTAGATATTATGCTAATATCGACATAAAGGGGAAAAGATGGGTAAATGATATAATAAAAAAGTCTAGCTCCGATCTTAAGGATCTTTTTTATTTAAAACAAATGTATTCTGATCTAATTCCTCTTTATAGAGAAGCAAAAAGTAGACATACTGCCTTAATCAGAAAAACAAAAATATTCAATTCTGATAATCCAGCACGTGCAGCTTGGTATGTCATAGCCGAAATATCTAATAAAAAGAAAGAAAACAGTAATGTCACTAAATAATAATGGGAGAATAATAGACAATCCTCAAGAGGTTGCTGCAACGTTTAATTCATTCTTTATTAATGCCCCAAAAATGATTGCTAATAAAATAAGTACCGTTACTAATGTAAATCAAACTAATTTAAAAGTGAATCAAAGTTTGTTTCTCGATCCATTTACTGATGATGAACTGTTTAATTTATTAAATAATAAATTAAAAAGTAAAAAATCGGCAGGGACCGGACGATGTTCCAATGTTTCTTATTAAACATGTTTTAAAGTTATTAATAAACCCTTTAACATACCTAGCGAATCTATCTTTCGAAACTGGTATTTTCCCCGAACTACTGAAGACGGGTAAAGTCGTACCTATTTTCAAAAAAAATGATCGAATGGCTTTAGAAAATTATAGGCCGGTTACCGCCCCTTTAAGCTTTTAAAAGGTTTTTGAGTATGCGTACTTAAATCGTTTAACAATATTTGTAAACAAATTAAAAATTTTATCTAATAACCAACATGGTTTTCGCTCTGGAATGTCCACCATAACGGCTACACATTCCTTGTACGAAGAAGTTATTAGATGTATTGATGCAGGCGAATGCCCTGTTGTAGTCTTCTGTGACCTCAGTAGGGCGTTTGACTGCGTAGATCATGACAGTTTACTCAATAAATTTTACGATTACGGCATACGGGGTGTTCCTTTGAATTGGATATCTTCTTTTATACATTCTCGGAAACAATATGTTTCAATACAATATAGTGATCACGATTCCGTAAATAGGGTCAATTCTGATTTTTCTTTAGTAGATATGGGCGTACCGCAAGGCTCCGTTCTGGGCCCTGTACTATTTATCTTATATGTAAACTCATTAGAGTCTGTATTAGGTAAAACTTTTTTCACTATGTATGCTGATGATTTGTCTTTAATTATCTCAAACAAATCGCTTGATAATTTACATTTAGACATAAACAAAACTTTGGAACACGTATGCAGTTGGTTCAGTCAGAATTATTTACATTTCAATGCAAATAAAACACAAATAATTAGATTTCACAATAGGCAAAAAAAGTGTGACACTGTAGCGGTTAATATCAATAACTGTAAAATTGAAAACGATGGTACTGCTAGTATTAGTTTTTTAGGAATTCATATAGATGAATGTCTCAACTGGAAAGCTCATTGTAATTTTCTTGTTTCCTATATGAGTTCAATTAATTTCTTACTTAGAAATATGAAGGAAATTTTAAATAAACAACAATTAATTAATTTATATTATGCAAAGGTAGAGTCACGACTACGCTATGGTGTCTGTTTCTGGGGTATGTCCACACTATCTCAAACTGTTTTTATATCGCAAAAACGTATCTTACGTAACATAGCGAATGTGCCTAACAAACATACCTGCAGAACCATTTTTGTGCAGTATAAAATTTTAACTTTAACGTCTTTGTTTATATTTGAAATATGTATATATATTTTTAAAAATAGACATAAGTTTAATCTCAATAAAGATATACACGGGTTAAATACAAGGCATAAGAATGATATTTATGTACCCTTTTCAAAACTGTCAGTTACCAATAAATCACCCAATTATTTAGGACCAAAAATTTTTAATAAATTGCCAAATGATTTTAAACAAAATACTGAATTACACCAATTCAAGAAAAAATTGAAATTGTTCCTGGTAGATAAGTGTTTTTATTCTTTAGACGAATTTTTTAATACTTAGATTAAGTTAGATTAGTTTATATTATATTATATTATTTTCTCCTTTACCACTTCTGACTATTGTTATACAATTTTGTAATTGTCCCAAAACAAAATAAATTGATTTGATTTGGAAAGTGTAGAAAACACCGCTTTTAACACGGGTTCAGTAACTTGTACAATTGGGTCAAAAGTGGGGGAAAAAAATGTATTTATCTTTTTTGGCCCAAAATAAGATGTTTTTACTCTTGTGAATTTTTTCGAAAAAGGAATACTTTTCGAGATATCGCCACTCGAAAATTCCTAAAAATGGTGGAGGGGAAATGTAAAAATTGAAAAAAAATCTAAAAAAATTCAGAAAGAAATTCATCGAAATACAAGACTTTTTTTATTTGCAACTTTTCTGTAAAGTGCGTTTTTACCGAGTTATTTCGGAAAAATATGAAAAACTACCCCTATCTTTGACATTGTAAAAACATGTAATTTAAAAATTTGAAAAAATTCAGACATATTCATTGAGGCCTTCTAAACATTTTTTGTCTCTTCAAATTTTTTTGCAACTTGTTAATTTTCCGAGTTACAGGCAATTTTTGACGATAAATAATGTACTATGTTTTTTTGCATATTAAAAAACTTTTTCACATTTTCAATTTAAAATAGTATATTGTGTATTTAGGTGTGAAAGCAATACATTCCCGGTCGACGATGCAAATTGTTGGCCGAGGCGCTAGCCGAAGCCAACAAGCATCGAAGTCCGGGAATGTGCTTTCACACTGAAGTACACATACTATTTTTTCTGAAATCTCAATCAATATTATTATACATTAAAGAATTTGTATTAATGCATACTATTTCCTCATTACAACTGCTTAATAACAAATGCAATTTTAGTGTGAGTTGGTTTGTCTGCGTGTATTTATTTACTGTCTAAAATATACATAAAAAAACGTACAGGAATGTTATCTTCCCGCCCTAGGCCGGGAAAGTAACATTCCCGTACGGTTTTGTTGATCGTTGCTTGGTAACGTTGTGATAGTTTCTTAGCAACGAACTAAAATACTGGAATTGTGCATTTTTCGGTATGAAATTGCGCCGAAAATGTAGACATTGCCGATCGATTTCAGAAAAATTATATTGAACCTTTAAAAAGGATATAGCCATATAGGTTTCATATTTTTTTATAATAACATATAAAGCACGCTCATTTTTCGAATTATCATGTGCAAAAAATGTAGTACATTATTTATCGTTGAAAACTGCCTGTAACTCGGAAAATTAGCAAGTTACAAAAAAATTCTAAGAAACAAAAAATGTTTAGAAGGCCTCAGTGCATACGTCTGAGTTTTTTCAAATTTTTAAATTAAATGTTTTTAAAGCGCTACAATGTCAAAGATAGGGATAGTTTTTCATGTTTTTCCGGAAAAACTCGGTGAAAACGTACTTTACAGAAAAGTTACAAATAAAAAAGTCTTGTATTTCGGTGATACATTCATCTGAATTTTTTCAGATTTTTTTTTAAATTTTACATTTCCCGTCCCCCATTTTTAGGAATTTTCGAGTGGCCATATCTAGAAAAATATGCATTTTTCGAAAAAATTCAAAAGAGTGAAAACATCTTATTTTGGTCCAAAAAGGTAAATACATTGTTTTTTTTTTTTCATTTTTGACCTAATTCTACAAGTTACGGAACCCAATCATTTCTTACTCTAATCTTTCTTTCAACTTTTTTATATTAACGTCATTACAAACACATTGCACAAGCTTTCATCAAAATCCATTCATTAGCACTCAAGCTAGAGGTGACTGAACTATATATAGTCTGCCTTATTCCTAAAATAATACGTTCTCTGTTTCAAGTTAGTTGTAAAATTGTCTAATTTGCATCAATATTATGAAGTCTTATCTAATATTAAAGATGATAATATAATAATAATCAAATCATTTACATGTCTTTCGTATTTTATTGCATTATTGTAAAAAATCAAAAAAAAATAGTAAATTTATGATGTAATAAGTTTTCCTTTTTATCGAAATTTTAAAAATTATGAAAGTTAAAGTAAATATATATCCCTGCTTGTTTGAGGTTGAGAGGCAAGCAAACTCCCGGTCGTGGCATTGGGGTTTATTTTGAAGAAGGAATTAATCCCAGTATATTCGGATATTGGATGTGTGTGTGTGTCCCTTGTCTCTAAATGTGTAGACCCTCCCGCACAAGGCTCCAGAGCCTTCAAGGATACTTTAGGTGTTTATTATTATTTTGATGATTCCATATGCTAGTTGAGTCATTATAACCAAAAGATAAATATCTAACTCTTTGCGCAATAATTTTATAAAGCTATCCTTATTTTTATTATAAGCTAGAATTTTTTTTTTACTAACCGGGGAATTCATAATGTCACTTGTGATTGAAATATCTACACAAACATTTTTTTTATAAACGACGAATGCGCTCCTTACTCTTAGTGCTATTCTGTTCATCGGCATACCCATTAAAAATACTACTACTCATGACTGTTTGGTTCTGATTATTGATTATATATTCATATATTATTATTATTATTACCAAATTACCATGCGTATGCTTAATAAGTTTTCTTATCAGATTAATTAAGTTTCATTTTTGAAGTTATACGAGATTTTCTATAGTAAGTAAATTGGTGAAAAAAGGAGGGCAAAGAAAATGCATTTTTGAAAATTGTAAAAATGCACTTTTTTGACAATAAAAAAATGGACTCTATCCCATAAAAGTACATAAAACTAGTGGAAACATTATACTCTTCGCCGATTTACTGAGCTTTTTATATTATTGTTACACATTCTATAGGATACTCGTCGCATTTTTCTTGTAAATAATGTTAGTTTTTGAACATTCTAAATTTTGTGATACCAACTTCGTTGTGAAAAAAAAATCACGATGTGATCGATCCAACCCGGCACCCTTGGATTGCCAATTTGCCAATTTACATTGTTTTTATTTTGTTTAAATGTGGTTTACAGGTAATTTTTTTTTTATCATTTCATTTATGTTCATTTTACAATCAATATAATTAACGATACGTAACAAGTACGAGTCTGAGGGCACGAGTGACGTAACGGCCGGCTGTTCTGGCTAACGACTTTTTGACTCTGTATTTTAAATATGTATTAAGCGGTCTCTGTCAAGTTAAACCGTAAACTAATGAGATATATTTTCGATTTCAAGATTTGATTTGGGTATTTAGTTTCTATAGAAGTTAGAGTAATATTTTTATTGATACAGGTAAAAGAAAGAAAAAACCCTGTTTCTGCTGTCAATAGTTAAAAAAAAATAATTATTTACTTCGTGTGAAGCAAATTATTAGATGGATTATAGAATTCAACGAGGGGTCAAGGGGGGTATAAGGAAAGGTTTTAGGTATGTTGGGTTTTAGGGGATGCGGTTTTTATGTGGATGGTGAATTTTAAGGGTTGGGATTACGTCAGTCAGCCAGTGGGGTATCGTAAATTGGAAGTCTTTCATCCAAGACGAAACTCTTGCCACTACACCACCATTTCTTATTACTAAAATTGTTAATGAGTGTAATATATACTATTAGTAAATGTATTGTGATTAATAGGAAACACATTAGTAAAATGTATAAAAAAAATAGTGATAGGAAATAACATTTCGCAAGATTTCTATTTATTACAAACCATAAAAAAAATGTAAAAAATATTTTTTTAAATTTTAAGTTACTAATAACTTTTTTATTTACCAATCTATTTTATTAAAAATAGGGTTTTTCCTCTAGCTAGCACTAACTTACTCTCCAAATTTCAATACAATCGGATTTTTCTTTCTTGAGTTATCGTGCTTACAAGAAACGTGACGGACGGACAGACGGACAGACGGACGGACATTTTGAGAGTTGTTCAGAATTCGTTCACTAACATAACGATATAAAAAATTTTTCTCTACGAGCGATATTTACTGATTTAGAAATGTGCCGATCAAATACAATATACTCTTCGTTTTTGCGAAGAGTATAATAACGTACAATCGAAATAGAAAAAGAGTGACGTACATTGCCTCCTTGATAATTGACGAAGAATCAAAAAATGTATTTCGTCCGCCATCTTTGCCCGTTCTATTTGACATACGGCGTTCGCGATTGGTGCATAATATTTGACCATAAATAAGTTTTTTATTTTTGCCAACTTTGGTGAAATTACTCCATTTTATAGAAAAGATATTCAATTTGGATTTTTATGGGCATTTTTGTTATTTTATATGCTTTCTTCAAGATGGCGGATTGACCAACACATATCGGACAGGTCTATATTTTTTAAGAATTTTATTTCAAATAAGCCAATATTTTTAAAATTACCATCCGATTACTAGTACAAGATATAGTAAGCAGATAAGTTGAAAATCCGCGAAAGCGTGTCCAAAAGTGCATATAACTTTTGATGTACAAAGAATTTTTGGGTGCAAATATTTTTTTCATAATCAGGAGGTCGTAGTACATAAAAATTAACAATAAAGTTTCAGGTGGCATGTTGTCGCCGAAAAAAATTAAATTAAATCAATTTGACTGTACTATGACGGTAATAGGTATGTATATTAATCCACTGACAAATATGTGTATTCTAGAGATTAACTTCATGATCTATACACAGTATTTACCGATTCAAATGAAAACATTACTTACCTTTTAGTAATAATATGTAGGAGCAGTACAATTAACCGAACACCACATCCAATAACAATTATATTATTTAAACACGTTAGACTTAAAACACAGTAAACACTAGTGATAGCCCTCTATAAACGGTAAGGAAATTAATCTATTTATGTGAAGTTAGCCACGGTTTTTTATCCACGCTTTTTCATTCACACTTTTTCATCCACGGTTTTTAATCTACGATTTTTCTCGTTTATTCGATTAAATCATCAGGAAAAAATTGAGAGGGATGTATACTTTCACCATGATTCAAAAAATTCAATTAACAACGCGTCAGGGGCGTGCTATAGGAACAGAACTGAAAAAATAAAAATTATAAAATAAAAGTGATAAATTTCAGTATTACAAACGATGAGTTTACTCATCCAAATGAGCAGAAGCCATTAGAGGGGGAATATACTTTAATGGTGTTCCAAAAAAATCAATTGACAAAGCGTCAGGGGCATGCTATATGGAGAAAACCTAAGAAATATAAGCGACATAATAGCAACGGTCAATTTAATTATTACAAACGATGAGTTTACTCATCCAATTGACCAGAAGCTATTTGGTATGGGAATATGCTTTTACTTTTTTCCAAAAAATTCAACTGACAAACCGTCAGGAGCGTGCTATATGAAGAAAACCTAAAAAAATACAAGCGAAATAATAGGGACGTTGAATTTAATTATTACAAGCGATGAATTTACCCATCCAAATGACCAGAACATATTCGGTATGGGAATATACTTTTACTTTTTTCCAAAAAATTCAACTGACAAAGCGTCAGGAGCGTACTATATGAAGAAAACCTAAAAGATATAAGCGAAATAATACAAATTTTCAATTTAATTGTTACAAACAATGAGTTTACTCATCTAAATGATCAGAACTTACCTGGGAGGGGAACATGCTTTAACCATATTCAGAAAAATTTGACTGACAAAGCGTATGAGGCGTGTTGTACAAAGAAAACTTGAAAAATAAATGGTACAAATTATTCCTTTCAGTATTACAAATGATGAGTTTACTCATCCAATTGACCAGAAGCTGTTTGAAAGGGAACTATACTTTAATCGCCTTTCAAAATATTCAACTGACAAAGCGTCAGGGGCGTGCTATATGGAGAAAACCTAAAAAATTTAAGCGACATAATAACGTTCAATTTAATTACTACAAACGATGAGTTTTTTCATCCAAATGACAAAAAGCTATTCGGTTTGGGAATATACTTTTACTTTTTTTCAAAAAATTTAACTGACAAAGCGTCAGAAGCGTGCTATATGAAGAAAACCTAAAAAATAAAAGCGACCCAGCAAATACAAACATATAGAGTCTATATAACATATACATTTCAAAAATAGGTCTGATGTAGCGTCTACGTAGGAAACTAAGAGTATACATGTCCCTAATTCATGGAAAACCAAAGGTATAGGCTACATTGCATTTATTTAGATACATAATCTATATGTACCTCATACACTATTACATTGATGCTACTACATATTCTTGATGTGCCCTTTAAAAAACATAGATGAAAATAAACACTTTTTTAATCACCCAACCACCACGCGTTTCAATTCCTTCGCTATCATGCTCCAATTAATATTAGTGTTCCGTAAATTCATTATTTATAGTGATAACTAAACAATTTTACTTACCTTGTTTAGGTCTCGAACCCACGTCTACTATGTACGTACCTCGTTTATCCTAGCGCCCTAACTGACTGCGCCACCGGGGTGTCCAACAAATTTAATGATAAAAGTTATAGTAATGGATATCGAGATTGTATATTATTAAATGATATTGATACCATAATTGAGTTTATTATAGGATATTGAGATAGACACATATTAGATGAATATTTATGGTAGTATCGAGGGTAGTATAGTTTTTAAGAAATAATATTAGGTATACAGGTCCATTTTATCTTACGTAAAAGATCCTGTAATTTCCAAATTTATTAGTGAGGCAGAATCCTTAAACTTAAAATATCTGTAGTTATTGTTATTATGTTTTAAAATGCTATTAATTTTTATTTGCATATTGGATAAATTTCTATACAAACAAGTTTGACTCATCGGATCTTTATTCTTTCATTCTTGATCTGGGTGACATTACATTATATCACCATTAAACACAAATCTGATAAATAAAAATAATATAACCTTCAAAATTGCCACAGTTTCAAAGAAAACGTTAGAAGACGCAAAGAAAACGTCCTAGCTACTTCATTAAAACTACATAAACATTATTACGTAATATATATATATTTTATTATTATTATTTTTTTAATTATATAAACAGTATGCTGTAAGAATACATATTAATATTATTAATCAGTGTTATACAGTGGCGGCTGGTGAAATTTCAATAATTTTTTTCTCGTCTGTGGCGCATGGGACCCATACGAAATATGGGAACTAACATCTAGAGAAGTACTCTTCTAACGACCCCTAAAAAATTTTAAAAATTCGGTTGCCCCCCCCCCTAGGTCTGAGGACTCCTGTTTAAAATTATTTTTTTTGTCAGATACATTTTACTTTTCATAAAAATTCAACAATAGGTTTTGGAGTTTATGAAAATATTTTCATTATTAACTGAAATAAAATGAAATGAAATTTTGTAATTTACAATTTAACAAATTATAAAATTTCAATTCGTTGTATCTCAGTTAGTAATGAAAATATTTTCATAAACTCGAAAACCTATTGTTGCATTTTTATGAAAAGTAAAATGTATATGACAAAAAAAATAATTTTAAACAGGAGTCCCTAGACCAAGGGGAGCAACCGAATTTTGAAAAAATTTTTCGCAAACTGGTTTTTCAAAATTTTTTAGAGGACGTTAGAGGAGTGCTTCTCTAGATGTTATTTTCCATATTCCGTATGGGTCCCATGCGCCACAGACGAGAAAAAAATTATTGAAATTTCACCAGCCGCCACTGGTGTTATATAGAAATAAATATGTAGGGTATATATAATTTACAACTATATAAATGAGACATATGTTAATTAATACAAATATACATACATACTATATATTTGTGCTATGTAAACGTGTTTCCTTAAATGAAACATAATTAGTATGTAAGTATTACAAGTGTGTTTGCTGGGGAAATAATACAAATTTTCAACTTAATTGTTACAAACAATGAGTTTACTCATCTAAATGATCTGAGCTTACCCGGGAGGGGAACATGCTTTAACCATATTCAAAAAAATTTAACTGACAAAGCGTCTGAGGCGTGTTGTAGGAAGAAAACTTGAAAAATAAATTAAAATGGTACAAATTATTACTTTCAGTATTACAAATGATGAGTTTACTCATGCAAATGACCAGAAGCTATTCGAAAGGAGAATATACTTTAATCACCTTTCAAAATATTCAACTGACAAAGCGTCAGGAGCGTGCTATATGAAGAAAACCTAAAAAATATAAGCGAAATAATACAAATTTTCAATTTAATTGTTACAAACAATGAGTTTACTCACCTAAATGATCAGAACTTACCCGGGAGGGGAACACGCTTTAACCATATTCAAAAAAATTTAACTGACAAATCGTATGAGGCGTGTTGTATGAAGAAAACTTGAAAAATAAATTGAAATGGTACAAATTATTACTTTCAGTATTACAAATGATGAATTTACTTATCCAAATGACCAGAAGCTATTTGAAAGGGGAATATACTTTAATCGCCTTTCAAAATATTCAACTGACAAAGGGTCAGGGGCATGCTATATCGAGAAAACTTAAAAAATTTAAGCGAAGTAATAGCAACATTCAATTTAATTATTACAAACGATGAGTTTACTCATCCAAATGACCAGCAGCTCTTCGGGACAGGAATGTACTTTAACTTTTTTCCAAAAAATTCAACAAACAAGGCGCCAGGGGTGTGCTATATGGAGAAAACCTAAAAAAATATGAGCGAAATAGCAACAAGTTTCAGATTAATTATCACAAACGATGAGTTTACTCATCCAAATGACCAGCAGCTATTCGGTACGGGAATATACATCAACTTTTTTCCAAAAAAATTCAACTGACAGATCGTCAGGGACATACTATATGGAGAAAACCTAAAAAATATAAGCGACATAATAGCAACGTTCAATTTAATTACTACAAAAGATGAGTTTTCTCATCCAAATGACCAGAAGCTATTAGGTTTGGGAATATATTTTTACTTTTTTCCAAAAAATTCAACTGACAAAGCGTCAGGAGCGTGCTATATGAAGAAAACCTAAAAGATATAAGCGACCCAGCAAACACAAACATATAGAGTCTAGATAACATATACATTTCAAAAATACGTCTACGTAGGAAACCAAGAGTATACATGTCCCTAATTCATGGAAAACCAAAGGTATAGGCTACATAAACATTACATTTATTAGATACATAATCTATATGTACCTCATACACTATTACATTGATGCTACTACATATTCTTGACGTGCCCGTTTAAAAACAAAGATGAAAATAAATACTTTTTTAATCACCCAACCACCGCGCCGCGTTTCAATTCCTTCGCTATCATGCTCTAATTAATATTAGTATTCCGTAAATTCATTATTTATAGTGATAACTAAACAATTACCTTGTTTAGGTTCCGAACCCACGTCTACTATGTACGTTTATCCTAGCGCCTTAACTGACTGCGCCACCAGTTATAGTAATGGATATTGGGACTTTATATTATTAAATGATATCGGTACCTAATAACTGAGTTTATTATAGGATATTGAGATAGACACATATTAGATGAATGTTTATGGTAGTATCGAGGGTAGTATAGTTTTTAAGAAATAATATTAGGTATACAAGTCCATTTTATTTTACGTAAAAGATCCTGCAATTTCCAATTTTTTTTAGGTTTTCTTCATATAGCACGCCCCAGACGCCGCCTTGTCAGTTGAATTTTTTGGAAAAAAGTTAAAGTATATTCCCGCACCGAATAGCTGCTGGTCCTTTGGACTAGTAAACTCATTGATAATGAAACTGAAGGTTGTTATTATTTCGCTCATATTTTTTTAGCTTTTTTCCATATAGCACGCCTCTGACGCTTTGTCAGTTGGATTTTTTTTGGAAACAAATTACAGTATATTCCCGTACCAAATAGCTGCTGTTCATGCGGACGAGTAAACTCATCATCTGTGATAATTAAACTGAACGTTGTTATTATTTCGCTCAGGTTTTCTTCATATAGCACGCCCCTGACGCTTTGTCAGTTGAATTTTTTGGAAAACAGTTAAACTATATTCCCGTACCGAATAGCTGCTGGTTATTTGGATGAGTAAACTCATCGTTTGTAAAAATTAAACTGAACGTTGTTATTATTTCGCTCATATTTTTTAGGTCTTCTCCATATAGCACGCCCCTGGCGCTCTGACAGTTGAATTTTTTGGAAAAAAGTTAAAGTACATTCCCGTCCCTAATAGCTTCTGGTCATTTGGATGAGTAAACTCGTCGTTTGTAATAATTGAATTGAACATTGCTATTATTTCGCTTATATTTTTTAGGTTTTCTCCATATAGCACGCCCCTGACGCTTTGTCAGTTGAATATTTTCAAACGCGATTAAAGTATATTCCCATTTCGAATAGCTTCTGGTCATTTGTATGCGTAAACTCATCGTTTGCAATAATTAAACTGAACGTTTTTATTCCTTCGCTTATATTTTTTAATTTTTCTCCATATAGCACGCCCCTGACGCTTTGACAGTTGAATTTTTTGGAACACGAATAGCTTCTGCTCATTTGGACGAGTAAACTCATCGTTTGAAATACTGAAATTTATCACTTTTGTTTTATAATTTTTATTTTTTAAGTTCTGTTCCCCTGACGCATTGTCAATTGAATTTTGTGAATCATGGTGAAAATATACATCCCTCTCAATTTTTTCCTGATGATTTAATCGAATAAACGATAAAAATCGTGGATGGAAAAGTGGGATGAAAAAGCGTGGATAAAAAACCGTGGCTAACTTCACATAAATAATTAATCTGCAAAAAAAACTATGATATTTGGGCAAAGATAAAATGAAACAGTAAAGCTCTCCATACGTGGTCACGCATGCTCGTCTCGGGAGAGCATTTGAAGCTTAATTGCGAACCGAGAGTATAAGCCGATTTCCACACACGTCCGAACCTAGCTAATATTTTTAATTGACCTTAGAATTAGCTTATAGTCTAAGAGCTGGCTACATGAAAAAAGTTTGCATCAGCTATACGATTGATTCCTATTGGAAAAGGATCCTTTGGTCTAGCTAAGTCTAAATCGTCTGGTCTGCCAGCGTAATCCAGTGGCTTAAAGCAGGGTCAGGGAGTCAAATATCTAAAATTTCGGTATAAAAAATTTTACAAGCTACATGGATTATAATTACGAAAAAAGCTCTTACTTATCCTTAAGAAACGCGGAAAATTGTTGGCAGACAGTTTGCTAGGGGCGAAAGTGCCGACAGAGGGCGTCAAAGTGTCGTAAAATTTTGAAAAAGAAAATCAGATACACGCATGCTAATTCATTGTATGTTACATTTAAATATTTTAAAAACCATATGCAAAACGGGAGACAAAAAAAATATGGCTAAAACCACGGCAGACAGTTATAAAAAGCGCACTGTCACTCGAGAGCTCTCAGCAAACGCTCGCCGCGCTTTACATTTAAGTATAGAAAAATTATTAAAAATTATAGAATACATGCGGGAAACTCGTTTTCATCCCTTTTATTACTTTTAAGTTTAATAAATATGCCAAGGTAATTTAATTTTTGTATACTTATAGAGTAACAGTAGCAGTAATGTGTAAGAAGCACCCATAATAAACGTGAGCGCTTGCTATATCAGTGTATCCACATACTCGGGTCAAACGATTGCAGCGGGATTTATTCGGTCGCATGTTAGCGATTTCGATGAATGAGAATACCAATATAGAAAAAATTTTCACGTATCCTCTAACGCTCGTTCCAATGTCCATGTGTCACTTGGATGGATCAATCTTTAAAACCGATAAATCTGCTTTATTAAAATCTTTAGAAAGAGATGTTCAAAGCAAACCTCCAACATATACAGATGTTTAATCGACGAGTTCTTTCTTTCTCTCTTATACATTGTATAAAAGATTTACCAAAAACATTTGGAAATGTTTCAAAAAAAATCCTTCAGATGGTGACCAATAACAGAGCCCGTGAAATACACCTAATTTTTGATTGGTATTGATCACCCTCTATAAAAGACTACGAAAGATCTAATCGAGGCGGTTCGTTTGATAATCGTATGTACGTGATTTCGGGTCCAGAGCAAACACGACCAGCCGATGTAAAAGAATTAAGAAATAGTTATTTTAAAGAAGCTCTGGTTAATTTTTTAGTCATAAAAAATTTTTTCTTAACTATGATCCATACTATGAATATGAAGTTGTAAATGAGAACGTTTTCAATCAGCGATAAATATACACTTGAGTGTCACGAAGAGGCTGATACAAAAATTGTGTACCATGCATGCAGCATTGAACCAACAGTTAATATTACAATAAAGTGCTAAGACACGGATATATTAATAATAATATTAGCTAATATGAACAACGTACAAGACGGTAATAAAAATTTGGATGCAAACGGGGATTTTGAACAAGCAACGGATTATTGACATGTCAGCGTTATATGAAGAGCTTGGAGATTTATTTTGCAAACCATTAGAAGGATTTCATCCGTTAACTGGATGCGATTTCAATCCGGCATTATTTCGCAAAGGAAAGACACGACCTTTACATATTAAGAAGTAACGAATTCCAAACAGCATTCGATGAAATAGGCAATGAAGATTGCGGCAAAGATTCTGTTTTTCCCGTAATTATAAAATTCATCTGTAATTTGTATAATTTTAAATATCTCGATTCAGTTAATAGCGCTCGATTCAGTTAATAGCGCTCAATTCGCATTATTTTTAAAAATGCACATAGTTAATAACTTAGATGAACAGTTCCAGAAGAAAAAAAATACATAATTGTGATGCTTTATCTTTGCCTCCTTGCCATTCAGAATTGATACAACATTTGTTAAGATCAATGTACATTGTACATTGCTACAATGTGGAAAAATGCGCACAAAAAATTACCAACATCTTCAAAGCCAGAGGATTGCGGATGATTAATAATCGATGAAAAATATAAGTTTAAATGGTTTGATGGGCCGCAGCTGCCAAGCACATTAAAAGATGTGATTGATCAAGAAATTGACGGTAAAATATTTTTTTTCTACGATTGTGCTGAAAGTCAAATTTTCTACCTTCAAAATGACTGCAGAAAATATCACTTTGCCGCACGCCGTGCGGCAAAGAATTTGCCACATGTCTTGATTACATCTTCACACACCGGAATAAAATAGTGTGTTTACCTTAAAGAATTTTATATTACTTACTAGTAATAACAATTAAATTCTATAAATGTACATTAATTACACATAAATTGCAATTACAAAGTCACATTTTCTAACCTCAGAATGACTGCGGAAAATGTCACTTTAAATAAAATCTGACAGGCAGCAAATTTAAAATTTTGGAAAGACTAAAAAAGGGAAATAATTTCACAACCGTAGAAAAAATAGTATGTAACACACATGTGGCTTGCAAAACTCGTATGATAGGAACACTCGCCGCGCTCGTGTTCCTACTTTCATACATCGTTTTGCAATGAAGCCCTTGCCACACTTGTATTACAATCTACTATTACATATATCATAAAGTTAAATACGTGAAAATTCAATTATGTTTCAGGCGACGCGCGACGGTGCGAAAATCGACTCGGAGGAAGACTCAGTTTGCGACAGCGATGATCTGCAATGTGATGAGTCAGATGCAAACAGCGAAGCCGAATAGTGTATGTGTAATCACTTTTTTTTTTTTAATAAAAACGCAAATACATTAAATATAATACCACATTTATTTATAATGACATCAGTCCCCTTCTATGCGGGTGCTTCTTACACGCTACTGCCATCTGCTACTCTATAAATATACAAAAATTAAATAACCTTGGCGTATTTATTAAACTTCAATGTAATAAAAGGGATGAAAAGGAGTTTCCCGCATATATTCTATAATTTTTAATCATTTTTCGCGCACTTTTTATAATCGTCTGCCGCGGTTTTAACCATCGTTTTTTTGTCTGCCATTTTGCATGTGGCTTTTTAAATATTTAAATGTAACATACAATGAATCCGCATGCATGTATCTGATGAATTTTTTTTTTTAATTTTACGACACGTTGACGCCCTCTGCCGGCACTTTCGCCACTAGCAAACTGTCTGCCAACAATTTTCCGCGTTTGTTAAGGATAAGTACAAGCTGTTTTCGTAATTATAATCCATGTAGTTTTTAAACAATTTTATACCGAAATTTTATATATTTGACCCCCTGCCCCTGCTTTAAGCCACTGGATTACGCTGGCAGACCAGACAATTTGGACTTGACTAGACTAAATGATCCTTTTCCAATTGAAATCAATTATACTAGGCACGTTTTCAAAAAAGAACAATGCAAGAAGCATTTCATGTAACAATTGGGAAAACAACGTTTTTAGGGTATTTCGACCCCGCTGAATACGAATCTGCCTGTTGCCAAAGCGAAATTTGGACCGGAAGTCCGGTATTCAAGATGGCAACCAATACTCTGTTGCCCTACATCTCCCTTGTCCGTTGGCTTAAAATAATGATCTAAACGTCTGCTTAGGGGTTTTCTCGGATGCCAAACACATTGCAATGCTCAAAATTTACTTACCTTAAGTTTGGAGTGCATGGGTTCCAAGATAGCACCCAAGATGGCCGCCGAAACTTTGTTGCTCGGAAGTAAACAAGGAAACAAGAAAGATAAGAAAACGACCATTTCAAAGTTCAAACATTGTTTATTGCAAGATTGCAAAGAAGATAAAACAATCATTCAAGTCAGGGCCGTAGCAAAGAGAGGTATGGGGGTATGGGGGGTAACGTACCCCCCAACCCTGTTAGACTTGGCGAAAATTGGAAATTTGAGATGGAAGTTGGCAATTTGTACCGAAAAAATTTAATTTTTTTTTAGAATGCCCCCCCCCCTCCCCGATCATCAATATTTATTTTAGAGGAATTATTATTTAATAATTTACAGAGTTGGTTTCTTCAGTTTATGAAGTTGGGAAACTACTACTAAAAAAGTTGGCTCGTTACGGCTCTCATTCAAGTGTTTTTAGCTTATGGCAAGGTTGCAAGGAAGATAAATCAACCATTTAAAGAGTTCAAACATTGTCGAGAGCGGTGGCACAATTTGGTGCAAGTCAGTCTATTCTTCTTGCATGTGCACATTGTACTCAGGCACTGGGATGAACAATTACAGGCTAGAATATCCGTAGAGGCTTTGGGGACGGGCTCAAGGGTCATAAGGATGGGAATAAAGATTTGTCGGTATTAATGCAGCAGCCTCTTCTTGGGAAACATGAAGCCCTAAGCGACCCAGCGAATTTTTCAGCTCCCCTCTAAGCAGCAGCGCAGCATGGACAAGAGTTCGAAAATTATCATCGGAACATCTTGATCGATGTCTTCTAAAGCAACATCCGTAGTCACCTTGGCCAAAAACTCCTGGGGTATAACGAAAGTTTGCGTTCCTGTGATGTCCTTGTTTAAGAGCTGGAAGAAAAGGAACGAGTCCTTAATGCCGTTCTGCAATTTCTCTTTAAAAGTTGACAAGCGCGATTCAAATGACTTCGGTATCTCAACGTCGATTGTTCTCGCCAGGTGAACGTATTTTTCCCAAACATCTGAGAGTGACAAAACGTTACTCAGTGAGGCTGAGACTTCGAGCTTTTTGCAAATTTGGATCATAGGTAAATTACTTTTGCTACACTCCTTCATCTGCATCTGTACCTTTTTCTGGCTCCTCTCGGCCTTCACTATACACAGACTGTGATATTTCACCTCAGATGCTATCAAGAACGGCATACAATTGATGCAAACGAACAGTTAGTGCCAAATTTGAAATTCTTATAAGGTTCATCCACTATTCCCCCCTTCCACTATTACACTCAGTAACACAATTTTGTTACCAAATTGTATTTCGGAAAGTGTAAAATATTACTTAAAAATACGTAACACACACACAGTAGCACACAATCAACCACTAAAAATTATATATCTGACAAATTTTACACTCCAAATACAACAAGACGCACGGAGCGTACGTCAACAAAGTTTCGGCGGCCATCTTGGGCGCCACTTTTTAACCCATGCACTCCAAAATTAAGGTAAGTAAATTTTGAGCATTGCAATGTGTTTGGCATCTGGGAAAGCCCCTAAGCAGACGTTTAGATCATTATTTTAAGCCAACGGATAAGGGAGATATAGGGCAACAGAGTTTTGGTCGCCATCTTGGATACCGGATTTCCGGTCCAAATTTCGCTTTGGCAACAGGCAGATTCGTATTCAGCGGGGTCGAAATATCCTAAAAACGTTGTTTCCCCAATTGTTACATGAAATGTTTCTTGCACCTTATAGAGATGGATTTCCTACTTATGGGCCTAGTCTAAATCGTGTACCTGATGCAAACTTTTTTCATGTAGCTAGCTCTCAGCCTATTATTTGGCCCCTTCCATAAATGCACTGTAACTATCTCCCTCAATATGTTTATTATCCACGACTATCGAATAATCATTGCATTATACTGTAATGTGTTACAACCCTTAGAATGAATGTAGTGTATTTGCACCTACTCGAGAAACCTACCAGAAGTTAGTTCTGGTGACATCTGGAATGATCTAGAGAATGGTGGCGTCATCACAGAACAATCAAGATCTGTCATTTTTGGGTATAAAAGACCGACCGCATTCTCGGCGAGTAGTTCAGAAAGTTCAGAAAGTTCAGAAAGTATAGAAAGTGAGGTTAAGACTTGAAAGAGAAACAAAGTGATAAACATTGTGATTTTAGTCAGTAAAGTGTATTTAAATTAATAATAGTATTGTGAAGTATCCAGTAAATATTTAATAAAGTGTGTTAGTGGACATCTCTTGTTATAATTTTTGGAACCCACGGATTTTGCAAGGGGTAGTTTCCTAAGGGTGGAAACACGTCACAATTGGTGTCAGAAGTGGGATTTTTTGACAAGAGGAGCTCTGAAGTTGTGTTGGAGTGTTCGAGAAGTATTCTCGAGAGTTAGTGCTAACACAGGACTAATTTACTGGACATTGTTCGAGGGTTATTTTCGAACAGGAAAATAGTGTTTAAGTGCATTTTTGAGACATTGTAGAACATTTTATTAGGACATTAGTGTGATAATTAAATCCTTTGAACTGAGAAGTGATAGAGACACTGAAAAAGACTCATTTAGTGCGTGAACATTTCTAGAACTTTTCTATTTGGACATTAGTGGAGATTATTAAATTCTCTGAACTGGATAGTGACAAAAGACTCTGGATAAGACTTTTTCGTGCTATTTCGAGATTTGTCTGGGAAGTTCCATTACCGATATTGACGTGACAGTTAAATTTATTTTATTTTAATTTCATCGTATGCCCGTAACAACAAGAAGTATGGCATCCGATAAACAAATACAGGACTTATTCGAACAATTCCAAAAAATGATGGCGCAGCAACGGCAGGAAGACAAAGAAGAACAGGAGAAAAAACGTCAAGAGGAGAAAGAAGAACAAGAAAAGCGACGTCAAGTAGATAAAGAAGAGCAAGAAAGAAAACGCCAGGAGGAAGAAAAACGGCGTCAAGAAGAAAGGAACGAATTAAAGAAAATAATGGAAGATCAGGAAATAAGACGTCAGAAAGAAAAAGAGGATGAAGAAACAAAACGTCAGAAAGAAAAAGAAGAACAAGAAAGACGACATCAAGAGGAAAAAGAAGAGCAAGAAAGACGACGTCAAGAAGAGAAAGAGGAACAAGAAAGACGACATCAAGAGGAAAAAGAAGAACAAGAAAAAAAAACGTCAAGAAGAAAGAGATGAATTAAAGAAAATGAAGGAAAATCTGGAAATAGGACGCCAACAAGAAAAAGAGGAACAAGAAAGACGGCAAGAAGAATTAAGGAAAATTCTGAATGAACAAATGAAAATACAGCAGGATGCTATCATTTCTGCCAACGAAGAATTAAAGAGTGAGGTCAAAGAAGAGATAAACAAGGTCGAAGACAAAGTAGTTGTGGTCGAGACAGAAGTTAGTCAAATCAGAGGAAAAATGAGCGAGTTCGAAGGAGAAATGGAGAGACTTAAACGACAATTGAGAGAAAAAGGAGGCCAGCTAGTAACATCATCAGGCCCTCGATTAAAACCTCCCTCCTTTGATGGCCAAAGTTCCTGGACGACGTACAAGAGGCAGTTTGAGGCAGCAGCGTGTGCCAACAACTGAGATAATGAGGAAAAGGCCATGGCATTAGTTCTAGCGCTAAGGGGCCAAGCTTCAGAGTTACTCCAAACCATCCCAGTTGAGAAACAAAGGGACTTCAAAGTCTTGGAAGCTGCATTAGACTTGAGGTATGGCGATCAACACCTTGCCCAATTATACCAGGCTCAGCTGAAATCCCGGATGCAAAAAGCTGGGGAAAGTTTACAAGAATTTGAAGCTGCGATAGAGAGACTGGCACACCTGGCTTATCCAAATGCACCTAAAGAATTCCAGGAACAATTAGCCGTGGGGGCCTTTTTAGATGGTATAAGGGACGAAGAGGTCAGGCGAGTTCTGAGGCTGACGAGACACCAAAGTAGTAGCGAAGCTTTGGTGCGTGCACTCGAAGTAGAAGCCGCTTACAGGGATACTCCAAGGTCGAGAGTGCGAGCTGTGACTCTCGAAGAATCGCAACCAGAAATGAACCAGAACCCCTTGCTGACTGAGATGCAGAAAATATTCACCAAATTATGCGATAAATTGGATGGCCTCGGAAAGCAAGAAAAACAACAAAATAGAGGAAAGCCGAGCGGAGGTATTAAATGTTTCAACTGCGGCAAGATTGGACATATGAAACGGGACTGTCGACAGCAGAACTCGGAGAGTCGAGTAAATGCTGTGAATGTAGAAGAGAAGCAGGAAAACTAAAGATAGCCAGCACCAAGGGGGCTGTGCTGGCTAGGGAATGCGGTGCCCCCAGAGAAGTAAAGATTTCCCAGCTCCAAAGAATTCCAAGTAGTCTGTTGTTGCAAGGATATGTGAATGGAAGAAAATGCGAGTTTACGATTGACACCGGTGCTACGTCATCAATAGTGCGGCCAGGGTTTATATCAGGCTTGCAGATTGACAAGAAGCAAAATGGAGTAATCATTCGGACAGCCACGGGGGACAGGGCTGCGGTCCATGGAGAGGTCAACTTGGAACTGCAGTTTGGACGGTTGAGGTTCAATTACAAGGTCACTGTGGCTGACATTATGGATGATTTCATTTTGGGTCTAGACATCATGGGAGAACAGGGATTTATTGTTGACGTAGGGGAGCGAGTCTTAAAAATTGGAAATGAGGAATTTATTCTGGCAACCGCAGGTGACCAATTCCATAAAGCGAGATTGTTAACAACACAGACGATCAAGATTCCTGCTCATTCAGAACAAATGATCGATGCTGCCTTAGAAGGAAATCCTGGAGGGTACCGTGTTGGCCTAGTTGAAGATGACGAATCGATTAAGTCCCTACCCAATATTATTGTAGCGAGAACCTTAACCCGGACTAAAGACAAAATCCCAATTAGAGTCGTTAATTTAAATTCCCACTCTGTGACAATTAAGAAAGGCAAACCGATTGGCTCCTATGAACCGGTCACATGGGTAGCGAGGTGCGAGGAACAAACAGAGGGAAGAAGTTCATCTATGAAAATAGACCAGGAAGTTTTGACCTTGCTGACTACCCAGTTGGAGCATTTATCTGAGGATGAACGAAGGGAGGCAATCAAGTTCCTAGAAAAGGAAAGTTCAGTATTTGCCAAGAATACAGAGGCCCTTACAAAAACAGACATAGTCCAGCATCGGATAAATACTGGCGACTCACCCGCTATTCGACAACCACCTAGGAGGCTTCTATTAGCAAAACAAGAAGATGCCTCGGCAATGATAGACAAGATGCTACAAGATGGAGTCATTGAGGAGTCGACGAGTCCCTGGTCATCGCCAGTAGTTTTGGTTGGCAAGAAGGACGGAACGTTAAGATTTTGTGTCGATTATCGAAAATTAAACGATGTCACGAAGAAAGACAGTTACCCATTACCACGAATTGATGACACATTAAGCACGTTGGCAGGCTCACGTTGGTTTTCTACGTTAGACCTTAGGAGTGGATACTGGCAAGTGGGGCTTCATCCGGATGATAAGGAAAAGACAGCGTTTTCAGCAGGCAGTGGTCTTTATCAATTTACCGTGATGCCTTTTGGACTTTGCAATGCGCCAGCTACCTTTGAAAGATTGATGGAATTTGTACTGCGAGGGCTAACCTGGAGGACGTGCCTGGTTTACCTTGACGACGTGCTTGTTATGGGACAGGACTTTACAGAACATTTGAAAAATCTTCAAGAAGTATTTGGGCGAGTCAGGAATGCCCATCTGAAGTTGAACCCGAAGAAGTGCCTGCTATTCCAGAAAGAAGTCAAATTTCTTGGTCACGTGGTGTCTTCGGATGGAATACAAACAGACCCCGACAAAATTTCTGCTGTACGAGATTGGCCAAGACCATCTAACGTTCATGAAGTACGGAGCTTCCTTGGCCTCTGCACTTATTATAGGCGCTTTGTGGAAGGGTATGCAGAAATTGCGAAGCCATTACACCGGCTGACAGAAGAGAAAGTGCAGTACCAATGGATACCGGAATGTGAAACAGCATGGAGAAAATTGAAGGCAGCTCTATGCACTGGTCCTGTGCTAGCGTACCCACAACGGGAAGGACTTTTTATTTTAGACACGGATGCCAGCAATTCTTCGGTCGGTTGTGTACTGTCTCAAATCCAGAATGGGCAGGTAAGAGTGATCGAGTACTTCAGCAAGGTGCTGTCCAAACCGGAAAGAAACTATTGTGTAACCCGGAAAGAATTACTGGCCATCATTAAATCAGTGGACCATTTTCATAAATATCTTTATGGACGACATTTCAAGATTCGGACCGACCATGCTGCATTAAAATGGCTGTTGCAGTTGAAAACCCCTGAAGGTCAACTGGCTCGTTGGATAGAACGGCTGCAACAGTATGATTTCAAAATCGAACATCGACCTGGAAGATCTCATAAGAACGCAGACGCTTTATCTAGAAGACCGTGCAAGGAAGATTGCAAGCACTGCCGCTACGTTGAGAAATTGCAGGGTACGGTGGCCGTCAACACTATTAAAATAGAGGTTCCGGATGATTGGACAACCGAAGCCCTGAGGCAAGAACAACTGAATGACACAGAAATTGGGGCTATATTGAGAGCAAAGGAGAAAGGAATTCGACCAGCATGGAAGGATGTTTCGGATAAGGCAGTTGGATTGAAGGCTTTGTGGGCCCAATAGGATTCACTTAAAGTCATGAACGGGCTGCTAAAGAGAGCTTGGGAAAGCCCGGATGGCAGGGAGGTTGTTATGCGTCTAGTGATTCCCAGGTGTCGAGTACGGAAAGTACTTCAGGAAGTGCATAATGGAGCTTCCGGTGGGCACTTCGGCGTTAATAAGACCCTGAATAAAGTACGAGAACGATTTTATTGGGTAAATAGTCGTCAAGATGTGGAAGCTTGGTGTCGCAATTGCAAAATTTGTGCAGCCAGTAAGGGACCACAGACTAGAAGTAGGGGTGCAATGAAGCAATATAACGTCGGAGCTCCTTTCGAGAGGATCGCGATCGATATAGCCGGCCCATTTCCAGTAACCAAGGATGGGAACAAGTACATATTGGTTGCCATGGACTATTTCAGTAAGTGGCCAGAGGCCTATGCAATTCCAAACCAAGAAGCAGTCACTGTCGCCAAAGTCTTGGTAGATAATTTGATATGTCGGTTTGGTGTACCCCTGGAGCTGCACTCAGATCAAGGGAGGAACTTTGAGTCAGCAAATCTGCAAGTTATTGGGGATACACAAAACACGGACAACAGCCCTTCACCCGCAATCAGATGGAATGGTGGAACGACATAACAAGACCATGAAAGTACATCTCTCTAAAGTGGTTCATAAGAATCAACGCGATTGGGATCTCCACATACCGTTCTTCCTCATGGCATACAGAGCTGCTATCCACGAGTCTACGAAACAAACACCAGCCCGTGTAGTATTTGGACATGAGATCAGACTGCCGTGTGATTTGATTTTCGGAACACCAGGCGGAGAACAGCTTCCTGTGAACAGCTATGTGGATGAAATGAGTGAACGGCTAAGAAATGTTCATGAGCTGGTTAGAGACCAAATCACCATAGCCAGTGACCGAATGAAGGCTCGATACGACCGTAAGGGTAGTTCAGAAGGGTTCAAGGCAGGAGATTTGGTTTGGCTGTACAACCCACAGCGGAAGAAAGGGAAGTCACCGAAACTTCAACCTCCTTGGGAAGGACCTTATACTGTTATTACCCGAATCAATGATGTCGTCTATCGTATTCAACGAAACAAAAAGTCCAAGATGAAGATTGTACACTTGGATAGACTGGCGAAGTATGTGAAAGAGGCTGAATTGCCTGACCGGGACGTTCAGGCTTAAGGAGGGGGCAGTGTAATGTGTTACAACCCTTAGAATGAATGTAGTGTATTTGCATCTACTCGAGAAACCTACCAGAAGTTAGTTCTGGTGACATCTGGAATGATCTAGAGAATGGTGGCGTCATCACAGAACAATCAAGATCTGTCATTTTTGGGTATAAAAGACCGACCGCATTCTCGGCGAGTAGTTCAGAAAGTTCAGAAAGTTCAGAAAGTTCAGAAAGTTCAGAAAGTATAGAAAGTGAGGTTAAGACTTGAAAGAGAAACAAAGTGATAAACATTGTGATTTTAATCAGTAAAGTGTATTTAAATTAATAATAGTATTGTGAAGTATCCAGTAAATATTTAATAAAGTGTGTTAGTGGACATCTCTTGTTATAATTTTTGGAACCCACGGATTTTGCAAGGGGTAGTTTCCTAAGGGTGGAAACACGTCACAATACATTTAGCTATTGATGAATGATGGTAGTCATAATTAATTCTAACCTAGCGTATTATGATCATGAACTCATAACATATCTTTGACCAATCAGGAACTAGTAATCTTCATAATCAACAGGTGACTCCATTTTTTGCAAGGGAGAGTTCATGTTATCGTTTCCAAAGTGTCCTCTGAATCACACATCACAGCAAAAATCTCGGAGCATAGCATTTATAAATTCTGTTGTCCTACACCCTCAGTGGCGCACTTTAAAGGTGAAAAAAATCGTACGAACTGACGAGCACGGTCAACAAGATTATTTTGACAACACGTTTGAAGAAATATCAGAGTCAGATTCCGATATTAGAATTGAATAAATCGAAGACGATTTATTAAATACTGATAAATAAGCATGATCATGAGACTACATAACCTTATATTTTTTTATTACTCTTTACATCACATTGCCCTACTGATTTTGTGTAGGTTTAAACTTTTTGAATAAATGGACCCCGCACTTTTTCTTATATAAAATGGTTCTCAGTTAAATTTTCTGAATTTTTGGTATGTTATAGATCTCGATCTCCTGATTAAAAGTAACATGGGCCCAATCTAATCCTATGACTAGTTTTTGAGATACAGGGTGTTAAGGTTAAAAAGTGGCTATTTTTATAAAATATATTCACGGCAATTGAATGATTCGATTTTTTTTTGCGAATATCATTCCTGTAATGTCAGATAATATATTGTGATAAAAATATGCGCTTATATACAGGGCAGGGTGTATTAAATAGGTGGTCCGACGACAACCCTCACAGTGGCTTCATAAGTGATTACTTTGTACATAATGTAATAGATGGCAGGACCAATAAGTTCTCTCATTACTTACACATAGATAGACAATTTTACAGGTTCTGTGCATACGTGCATACAGTGTTGCATACATTCCCGGCATTTTGTTTTTTGTTTTGTGAAACAAGAGTCCGGTGACATCTGACATTAAGTAGCTAAATTAAAACATTGAAAGAATATATGCAACACTACATGCAGCATTGCACGTGTCACCACAGCTAACCTCAAAAATATATATTTCTTAAGATTTGCAAGTATTACGTAGCTATTATTAAAATTTCTGCCTGGTTCCTGTACTTTCAATCAAAATAAAGTTCAACGTAATGTGTATGAAGTTTGAAATAGTTTGTCGCAATAAAATAAGACACTTTTTGCAGGTTAGGTATCTAACCTATAATTAGCAGTCTATTTTTATCAATCAACAATATTGAAAAATTATTTGCGTGAATTTTTAAATATTTGCTTGGAGCCAATATGGCTCCAAGCTAAAAATGCCTGTACAAACATTAAAAATGAGAATAAACGAAAACACATTAAAATTTGAGGTTATGTTAGTTATACGATGCACATGCCCAGGTAATTGTAGGACCTTATTGCTCGCGCCATCTACTAAAGTAAATAGAAACCATGCACTTATGAAGCCATTATTATAATAAGAAAGTGCCTTACGTCGGACCACCTATTTAATACACCGTGATAGGTGAGCCACCAATAACACGAAGTGAATTTTTAAAATCGATGAGTTTATGCTGAAACAACAAAATGTTGAGAAAATTATTTTTGAAATGAAATGTACTGTTTCATAATTACCGAAATTCTCAATTTGTATATTTTATACAGGGCGAGTCCAAAATATGGAAACACGTGTGGCTCATTCTAATAAGACGCCCTGTATATTTTAATATATATTGATTGTCCGTTGACAGCCGACTACAAATATATATAATTTTAGAGGGGTCCACAGGGTGATACAAAAGATAAAACACAAGAAAAATGCCCAAAAACTTGTTTTTTTTTCGAAATCGTCCTGTAATTCAGAATTTCGTCGGTTAATTTTCGTAATTCTTTCAAATTGTGTTTATTGTGTATACGTTAATAGAGTATCAAAATCTTACTATGACTAGTTCTCGAGATTTAAAGCGAAAAAATTTACCATGTGCGTATTTACCTTCCTTACCTCTACCTTCCTTAAAAATGTCGGTCATGGAATGAATGTCCATAATATTTATTGGTGAAAGGTCTGCAGTCCTCATCATAAAATAAACCGTTTTTTTTTTATTTTGACACGATGATGTTTTACGGACGCCACATTGGATTTATTGTATAACCATATTGCAAGGCACGATAACGAATCTCTTTTCATCAAAATCCATCCAGAAGTTTTGTTCTTCGAGGGAATAAAGAAAGAGACATAGAAACATAACATTGAAAAATATTATTCTCCTTTGCGGGAGCAGTTAGGTAAAAACTAATGTTCAATGGAAAGAAAAACCGAACAAGAAAGTTATATTCAAGATTTCGAAATATTGCGAAGTATATGTTGTGGGTAGTCTACAATGATGAAGAATCCCTCGAAGACCCTCCGATACTTGGTTACTACTATACTTCTAAGTCTGGTGTCAAGACATTAGGCACTTGTGCACACGTAGCAAATGTTTTGTGGTTCCTTGGATACACAAGACATGAGCCAAATATTCATTATCCATCTTCATCCTTAATTCTAATCTTAATTGTATTGTTGATACGGCAAACAGATTACCACCAGAAAATATCGACCCTGGTCCTGAAATAGTGGAAAACAGAAACTGCACGACATGTTTTCTTTATATTAGTTATCACTTAATGCTATTTAAAATTCTTAGTAATTTTTTTACACCTTTATTATTAGTTCTTGCTATCAAGAACGTTGATTATGTGTTTTAAACCGCCTTATTGGGAAAAGACACTATTAGTTTTATATAAAATTTTAACATCAATTTTTGATAATAGTTTGGACAAAATTATACATAGTATCTGCGTCCACTGATTGTAGCTTTTCTGCTAGTTTCATCATATTCAGTGTTATTCATTAATTTCTTAAAATCAATATTTTGGCTACTAGGAATATAGTACAGTGGATTAGGCCAAACGGGGATACCACTATAGAAATAAAAGCACGTCGGGAACTGTACCTCTGTGGTGGTGAGGAAATGGTTTACTCTTTGAATTACTTATAAGTTACTTGCATATTGTAGTTTATTAAATCTGCAACATATAGCAGTGTTAGTGGAAACCGAGTTTAATGCTGTCTCGTTCGATGTACCCTCAATTTTCCGAGCATTGTTAGAGTACCTTGAATACTAGATAGTCATTTTACTTATAGTCGGTATGTTAAAATTTATTTCATATTTATACATCACTTTCCACTATTTAACCGATTATTCGGTGTTGATTAAATATAAACAAGATTTATTCTTTAGGCTTACGTGCCTACATGGTAAATTCGCTTTAAATCTCGAGAACTAGTTGTAGTAAGATTTTGAATTTTTGGTACTCTATTATACTCTATATATACAATAAACACAATTTGAAAGAATTACGTAAATTAACCAACGAAATTCTGAATTACAGGACGATTTCAAAAAAAAAAGTTTTTCGGCATTTTTCTTGTGTTTTATCTTTCGTATCATCCTCTAAAATTATATATATTTGGAATCAGCTGTCAATGGACAATCAATATATATTAAAATATACAGGGCGTCTTATTAGAGAGTCACACGTGTTTCCATATTATACAAATACACAAATTAGGAATTTCGTTAATTATGAAACAGCACATTTCATTTCAAAAATAATTTTCTCAAAATTTTGTTGTTTCAGTATAAACACATCGATTTTAAAAATTCACTTCGTGTTATTGGTGGCTCACCCTATATATAAGCGCATATTTTTATCGCAATATATTATCTGAGGTTACAGGAATGATATTCGCAAAAAAAAATTAATCGAATCCTTCAATTTTCGTGAATATATTTTATAAAAATAGCCACTTTTTAACTTTAACACCCTGTGTCTCAGAAACTAGTCATAGGATTAGATTGTGCCCATGTTACTTCTAATCAGGAGATCGAGATCTATAACATACTAAAAATTCAGAAAATTTAACCGAGAACCATTTTATATAGGAAAAGTGCGGGATACTTCCGATATTTTGTTGTAGACTTTTTTTAAATATCTAGTCGGCTCTTTGTAACTTACTAATGGTAATTTAATTTGAGGTAATGGAGTCATTTAGTCTTTCATATTGCACTTTTTATTACAATTGTGCGAAGTAATCATCAAATAGTTATTACACTGAAAATTTGGAGTCGATCCGATAAGTAGTTTCAGAAATACACTGGCTTCAAATCTAATTCTTCATAAACTCAGTCGCTCGAATTGCTGACATCACTCTCTCCCAAGCTCTATGTCGCTTAATAATCTTCCGCAATCGCAAGCTAGTGTTAGTATCATCATTAAGGAGACGTAGGATCTTTTATTATATGATATTTAAAGGCAGATTCATCTAATATGCCAAAAAATGTGGATTTAATTATGGTGATGCAGTATTTTACCATAAATCACCAATATATAAGTGCCGAAATGAGAGGAGTAAAAATGGTAAGTTGCATTTTTAAAATCGTAAATAATTATTATCGTGCAAGTTTTCACTATATTACTATTTTGCTAATAATAGGTATAGGTAGATGTGTTTTACTTTTAATGACTAAGAAAAAGTTACTAGTACACACACAAAAAAAGTATTCTTATTTTGAATGTATCTATTTGTTCAGGAATTTGAATGTATTATTTGCTCAAAAGAAGAGATTGTTCTTGGTTTGAAACAATATATTTATTTGTGAAAACTAAAGCAAAATCTTGATTCTTTAATTTGAGATGAGGATAATCAAATCAAAACATTTGCTTTGTAAATATAAACTATCCATAATTTCAACTTAAAAATGCATTACTCTTGGAACAAATATTATATACATTTGAAACAAGAATATAATTCTTCTTTTGAATATATGCATACGATCAAAAAATTAAGAATATCATATATTTAACTTAAATAGAGTATAATCAAGTTGAGACATCCAAATTCTTCATTGAAAACTATACATAGTTTCAAGTTAAAAATGTATTAGCTTTAGAATAAACCTAGATTCGTTTTCCGAAACGTCAGCAAAATACGTCATTTTTATATTTTTGTTCTTATTCATTATTTGTCAAAAACCACCCTCTAACTGATCCTTTGACGTAAAAGTCACAGGCGTAGAGGTTATTTTTCAGCAAAATACTGGATAATTGTATTATATTGTAGATTTCACGACATTGTTTAGAAGAAAATACATGTGGCGGAGTATCCCAATAAGAAACAGAGAAAAATTAAGAAAATGTCACAACCAACATTTAGACAATATCTACTCTTAATCACCCACCAATTACCTTTAAATATCCCCAATTATCGTTACCCGCTAATTACCCCCAGTAATTACCCCTTAATAACCCATGTATTACCCTCCTCACCAATTACCGGTTAATTACCCTCACCGCATACCTGCTAATTACTCTCCACTAATTCCAAGTCACGCCCCCCCCCCCCCCTCGTGACGTCACAAAGAGTGTGGAGGGAGGAGGCCTAAAACCTACTATAATAGGTGCCCTACTCCGGCAAATTTCAAAAAAAAATTCCCGTACTTTCGAGACAAATTTAATGTACTTTCGAAAAATTTGGGGCACCTCCCAAAGGAATTTGGTGAATCTTTGAAAAAAATTCGCCGTACTTTGGAAAATATCCAAATCTTTCACAGCGAAAAAAATGGTGATACTACATTTGCAATGCACTTTGTGGAAATAATTATTTATGGAACTTTAATAACATAGTATTTGAAATCGCCTCCCCCAAGAACCTACAGAACGATATGCCACATCGGTAGTTGGGGTGGATGAAGTAAAAAAAATAATTGAGGCCTTCGGTTCTTGTACACATACTAAATCACAATTTCATTTTTTCACCCCCTTTAATAATAATAATTTTTTTCACCCCCACCTCTTTGATAATTGAGTGGGGGTGGCTGATGCCAAAATATTTTTTGGGAGCTTGACTTCTCTTATACTAGGTGGGGAATCAAAATTGACAAACGCGAAAAATTTGAAAATAAATAATTTTCGAGAGACATGTTTCAGACAAAAGTGTCATCATTTTGAAAGCTAATGGCTATATGTGAGGCGGAAAGCAGAAAGGGACCTCTTGTCGGCGATGTCAATTTTTCAGTACAGTTGAAATTAGTGGTTTGGGTCAAAATTATCGATTTTCGGATTTTGTCCTTTACAAGTTGTAATCGATTACAAAACCGATCTAATTGGATGAAACACTTAAAATAATCGATAAAGTAGTCAATGTTCAGCCCTGGAAAGGTACCTCTTGTCGCTTATGGAGAAATATGGAGAAATAACATGGGATCGACAAGAGGTCCCTTTTCATAAACGCACTAGTAACTTAAACAAAAAAAATCATAGAGACACGATTTTTGCACCAAATTGTTCAGAATTAGAGCTTAATTCATTTAATATCAATAACTAAAAACCGGAAATTGCCGACAAGAGGTCCCTTTTTGCTTTCCGCCTCACATATTTTTTTAAAGTTTGGTGGAGGACTTCAAGGTCAACTTTGGTTTTCTAAATGATTACAGATTCATATTCTGCTCTAAAAAATAAACAACTTTTGTTTCTACCATTTTTTTATTTGGTCTCACTGTTTGCGAGTAATCAAGCATTGAACATGGAAGTAGCACATCAAGCACACAAGATCTATGCGGCTCTCAGTCAGTTGTACCCTTTGGTTAAGAGACGGAGCAAGTTATCACGAGAAAATAAAATCACCTTATACAAGCTGATTTTCAGACCTATTTTGAATTGGCATTTTATTAATAATGTAAATAAAAGTCCTTTTAAAACTATTTTATATTTGGTAGCAGCATAAAGGATTATGTGATGTGATTTTCAAGTTCAAAGACATCTAAGAATGTATGTTAATGTAAACTGGTTCTATAATAATTTAATGGGGTTACATGGAGGAGGAAGGGTTGGGGGAAGTTCTGTTTGGGGTAGAATATATTAGATATTGAATATATCTGATAAAAAAAATGTTTGAAACTTTTTGACCAAAAATAAAAAGGGCTGAAAACTGGCCTTACAGGCCTCCTTTATAACCAGAAAATTTCTTGTCACACAAAAAAAAGTGTATTTAATTTGAATAAATATGCTTCAATCCAAATAAACAATAAGTTTGTATATAATGAATAAGATCAATATATCAAATTAAGAGTACAATTTATATAAGATTATGCTTAATTAGATAAGTACGTGGTATTAAATTGAACATTTAATTTATTTAAAATGAAAAATCCTAGTTTTGTTGTTTCAACACTATTCCTTCTTTTAAAATGAACACCTCAATATATTTCCTTTAAAATTGTGTTTAAGTCTTTGTAAATAAATTGTATGTTACATTTAAAATTGCCTCTTATTTAAAACAAAAATATTGAATTTTTTGGATCAAACTAAAACTCAAATTAAACTGAGAATACACATAATTTTAAATTAAATATGATATATTTAATCCAAAAAATAGCTGGTCTGAATTTAACACAGGATTATTTTTAAATCAATATTATAATTTATTTGTGTATAATCTCTTGTAGTTCAAATAAAAATTAATATTTATTTAAATTGAAAATCAGGATTGTTTCCTTTTGAAACGAATTTTTCAAGTCAAATTCTTGTCGACAGCAAGAAGTAACTTATTTAATTATTCGTCCATCATTTGACCCCCTGATGATTCAAGAAAGTCTGATGATATTACGATGGAGCATTTATATTTTGATTGCATATACGAGACTTCCGCCTTCTTCGGCGCTTATCACGGGTTGACTTGTATTGGTAACATGGCTTGCTTCTATGAGCTGGCTGGGTATGTGGGTTTATCTTCTAATTGGGTTGTATTATGTTAGTCCAGTAGAATTAGTAAAAAAAAGACTGAAATTTATTGTAATTCGTTCCAGGATGCCACGTGGATTAAACGATAGTTTTATTGATTACGAACACGACCCTGAATTTGGTCCACTTTTTGACCGCCGGAACATTGTTTATTTAACGATTTATTGTTGAAAAATTCAAAAAAATCGACTTTCTTAAAGATAACTCAAAGACCTTTGGTGATAGGTTTTTCAATTTGTAGATACTATTAGAACTTTTAAAAACGGTTAATTTGAGAGATGTTTCGTTTGAAAATTTGTTTAAATAATTGCAAAAAACCGCGAAAATTTTAGCAATTTGCAAATATTTTTCATTATTTAACAAAAGCACTTTAGTGCTTGAAACTTTGAACAAATATGTCTTTTATTGCCCCAAAGTTATCCCTAAAATTTCATCAAAAAATTTTAATTAGTTTAAGAGATATTCAATTTGTTTATTAAAAACATAAATAATGTAAAATGCAAATTCACCCAGTTCCCGTTATCGTAGAGGGTTGATCTGGACATCCTTTTTTTTGTTGAGACTTAAACTTTATGTTTTCATTAATGGCAAATCAAATTTGCATTATTTTCAACTTTAAAATGGCGTTTGAAAAAGTGTCACATTTTGAGGTTAGGTTTTTTGCTAATAACTTTTAAACAAATGAAGATTTTGCAATATCGTTATTATATCTTTGTTGCGGGGGGTCTTTTCACACCTTTTAAAAAAAAAATGACTCTGTAGCCCTATTAGAAACCGAGATGATTTTTTTCTTAATACATTTGTAAACAAATTTTTAACAAAAAATAATTGTTTATAACAAATTATTGTTTAATTATCGACATGACAGATATTATTATTTCATCACGCTACCCCAAATTAAAAAAAAAGTCAAAATCGGAGAAACGGTAAATTTTTGGTTGACGGATTTGAACTCGTCTCGATCATTTTATGAACATGTTACAGATATGACTCATGCTTCTCACTCCTGTTCTGACTGATTTAAAATTAATTATTGTTATCGTTGCAAATTTAATTTTTTTTCCCCCAAACTCAGCTCACTCACAAAGATAGACTATTAAACTAGTTGTTCGCCAAGTTTCAGCTGTTAATGTTTATTAATAAACAAATTACGAATTTATTAAAAAAAAATCATCATGGTTTCTAGTAAGGCTACAGTCATTTTCGAAAATGTGTGAAAAAACCCCAGCAACAAAGATATCAGAACGATATTGCAAAATCGTGATTTGTTTAAAAGTTATTAGCAAAAAACCTAACCTCAAAATGTGACACTTTTTCAAACGCTATTTTGAAGTTGAAAATAATGCAAATTTGATTTACCATTAATGAAAACATAAAGTTTAAGTCTCAACAAAAAAAATGATGTCCAGATCAACCCTCTACGACAACGGGAACTGGGTGAATTTGCATTTTACATTATTCATGTTTTTAATAAACAAATTGAATATCTCTTTAACTAATTAAAATATTTTGATGACATTTTAGAGGTAACTTTGGGGTGATAAGAGACATATTTTGTCAAAGTTTTAAGCACTAAAGTGCTTTTGTTAAAGAATGAAAAATATTTGCATTTTGCGAACATTTTCGGGGTTTTCTGCAATTATTTAAACAAATTTTCAAGCGTTCTAAACTAACCGTTTTTCAAAGTTCTAACAGTATCTACAAATTGAAAAACCTATCGTCAAAGGTCTTTGAGTTATCTTTATAAAAGTCGATTTTTTGGAATTATTCAACAATAAATCGTTAAATTAACAATGTTCCGGCGGTCAAAAATTGGACCAAATTCAGGGTCATGTATTTTTTTGTGTTTTTTTTCCTAGTTGCCCGGGTTAGTGGTTTACATATTAAGCTTCAATTGGGATGTGCTTTAGTTAAGTAGGGATGTAACAAAGTCCACTATCACAAGAATCTTGTCGATGGTTGCTATTTTTTAGTTTATTGACGACGTTGCGGAGTTTGTTCAACTAGTCTTTTATGTCAAAGTCTTTCAGGAAATTGAGTATTTCCCTTATCGGATTGGTACTTTCTGGTTCTGGGTCGCTTGGTGGGGTTGTCTGGTTGTTTTTCACTTTGTCGCTATAGGTCTGTTGCTTTAACTTTTTAAAGCTAGTGGTGTCAGAGTTTTTGTTTATATTTATGTTTGGGGCTTGGTTTGTGTAGGTAGTTGTTTGTCCTTGTGTTCTGGGTATTTTTAGGCTTAAGTCTGGCCATCGCCGCCAGATAGGCCGGACACACTCTAAAGCTTGAAGGGTGGGCTGCTCCGCAGTTGACGCACTTGCACGTCGACGCGGTGCATAGCCCACCCTCGTGCGTTTGCCCGCATCTCACGCAGTGTGGGATGCGGTTGGACAACTCAGAGGAATGGCCGAACCTCTGGCAGCGGTAGCATTGGGAGATCGTCGCCCTAATGTACTCCTTAACTCTGACCCTGATAGAGCAGAGCTCCCTGAGGGCGTACATCCTGTCGGCGTCCCCTTTGTGCAGTGTGACGAAAATAATTGGGAGGAATCGTTTTGTCCCAGTCTTGGAGTTTGTTAGTCTCACTATGTTTTGTGGGTAGATATTTATTTTATGGACGTCGTTTAATATTGAATGAGTTTGAACGTCGGTTGGTATATATTTTATGACTACTTTTATTGGCCTATTATCCAGATGGTTATAGGTGTGAAATTCAATTTCATTCAATGTTAGAAAGTTAACAATGATATTGTTGTCGTCAGATGTGAGTGGTTGGCATGTAAGGGCTATGATGTTGAATTTGAATGTTGGTTTTTGGCTGGTATGTTTGTTTATTAAGTCAATAAGTTCTGTGTGTCGTTCTGTATAAATTGATAGGCTTGGTATGCTGTTTAGTTTTATGGTCCTTTCTGGTTGGGTAAGGGTTCTGTAGTTTCGGGTTGGATTTCGTGTGATATATTGTCGAGGTTATTAAGTTCTTTTACAGTGGTTCTCGAGTGAATGATTATTGGTGGGGAGTTTTGGTGGTTTTTTTTCTTTTTTTAGGGGTGGGGAGGTTGTTGTCGGGAGAGGGTGTGAATTGGGTTGGGTCGGTAATAATTGTTTGTGCTTATTTAAACGCGTTTCTCGTGAGTTTGACTATTCTGTCTAGTTGGTATGATAATGGGGATGGAGTTAACATGGGGTTGGTGGTGGGAATTTGTAGATTTTTTGTGAAAAGTGTGGGGTATGATACTGGGGTTATTTTGTCGTATTCTATGGTTGACATTCTAGGGGTTAGTGTGGATGTAAGTATTGAGGTAGTTGAGAGGATTGTGTTCGAGGCGGTAATTGTTATCGTGGTTATAATTGTCGGGGTAGTGTCAAAAGGTAAATTCAGGGTGCTCACTCTGCGTTTTTAACGCAGCATGTAAAATGCATGCATGTCTTATTCACATTTATGAGTTCTTACACATGCGTTAAGAATGCAGGCTGCTTCTATTTTCCCCCAGAGAAGCGTGCAGTTTAGCGAAATTCCCTAGAAATGCGATTGGTATGGCTAGAGTACCTACAAAATAAATAAATATACTTATCAAATCTAAAATTGTGTTGTTATTTTTATATTATTAGGTATATTATATATTATTAGCTGTATTACAATTAGCTTTTGGCGATCTACCAGTCGAACTGCCACACAACAAACTAAAAAGGCTTAAAAATATAGTACCAACTGTTTTATAGTACGTGCTTCTGTTTACTATTTCTATAAAAACCCACAAATGCGAGAGATGGTGCAATTTAAAAGCATTGCGTTAAAACTGCATGCCTGAAAAATGCAGAGTATGAATTTACCTAAAAGTAAGTGAGGGTGTATAAATGTAGTATTGACCGTCGTCTGGAATGTCTTTTTTGTTGTCACTTTTTCTTAGATGTAGTACTTGTTGACCTTGATGTTTTTTGTGCATTGCAATTTAAATTTTTGCTTTCTTGGAAATTTTTATTTGACAAGATTCCTGAGATTATAGACATTTAATGAAGGTTTAGAGTACTTTAAATCAAATGGAGGGAAAATTCAGTTTAGTTGGTAGAAGTTATATTGCTCGGAGAGTGGATTCTCGGGAAGTATTGTGTTACCTGCTTGGTGTACGTCGGCTAGCACCTCGAATCTATTTTGTATCGATATCTGTTCCCTGCCAGCTCGCTGTCGACTTCGTCGGCCCAGGTTGCTTTATTTCTACTCGATGTAGTGGTTTTAGGAGGTGGTTCTTCCTTAATCTTATTTGCACTTCGTGTAGACATGCTGCAGTAAGGAGGTCAAGCAATCGTTGTGGCACTTGTTGTAGGCACTGGCAGACTATGATATGATATGATTTGTTTCTGCTTATACGAATTTCCGAGAGAATGCTCTCATACACCTGTGGTAAGACTAAGTTAGCGAATTGTAAGCAGATCCATCTACCAACATCTACCGTGAACTTGGAGAGGGCTTCACTGTACTCTGTATAAGTTAAATATATGATACTCTCAAATTTAAAAAATATGTTATATTTAAAGATTGTCTCAAATCTATATTACGTTTGTTTCAATAGTAAAGCATTTTTAGTTGCAATTATGCATAATTCTATATTTAGAGTATATGTATCCCCCAACTTTAATAGATTTATCTCAAGTTTAGTAGTTGTCATTTTAAATTTTTAAAATAAATATATACCTATTTAATGAAGCAAAGAATTCTACTATTTATTTAAAACTTATACAAATTAATTCATTTTTAACATGAAAATATATATAGTACTCAATGTAGAATATGAATGTCTCAACTTGACTATACTCTAAGTTAAATATATGATATTCTCAAATTTCTAAGCTTATTATGCATATATTCAAAGGAAGAATTTTAGCTTGTTTTAAATTTATATTAAATTTGATCCAAAAGTAAAGTATTTTTTAGTTGAAATTATGCATAGTTTTATATTGAGAATATAAATGTCTCGATTTGAATATAAGGCTCTCAAGTTAAGTAGTTACTTTTCTTAAATTTTTTAATAAATACATATAGAGAGCAAAGAATTCTACTATATATTTCAAATATATATAAAGCTAATACATTTTTAACTTGAAACTATGTATAGTTTTCAATGAAGAATTTCAATGTCTCAACTTGATTATACCCTATTTAAAATAAATATATGATATTCTCAATTTTTTGATCATATGCATATATTCAAAAGAAGAATTATATTCTTGTTTCAAATATATACAATATTTGTTCCAAGTGCATAGTTTACATTTACAAAGCGAATGTATTGATTTAATTATCCTCATCTCAAAGTAAAGAAATTTATCAAGACTTTGCTTTAGTTTTCACAAATAAATACATTGTTTCAAACCAAGAAAAATCTCTTCCTTTGAGCAAATAATACATTCAAATTCCTGAACAAATAGGTACATTCAAAATTAGAATACTTTTTTTGTGTGATGTGTTCATCTGAAACATTTTCATTATAATCATTGTAACATAATTTTGAAATTACTAGTCAGAAATTTTTGATTGACCAAAGTAACACGAAAATTTACTTGAAATTGTCTACACATTTACCAATACTTAAAAAATCCTTAGGAAAAGGCGAAAATTAATTTGTAGTTGAAAATAGGCAAGCCAAAGCATATTAAAAGGTCCAAAGCAGTCCAATGTTACATGATTCTATTAATAAATTAAATTGTGGCAATTTTAAGGTATCTCATATTTAAACTAACTAAAACATTTAAACTAACTCATTTAAAAGATTTAAACTATTTATACCATCAACCTTAAACTTAGGTTCAATTGACCTTGTAAAATAATTTGTGTGTTTCTGACATAAGGCAGTTTTGGGGAATGTTTTAGATAATTAAAGTAGCACACTGAAGCACAAAATCATTTTACTTTTAAGGAATCTTCTAGGTAAAAAATAAGCATAATATTACAAGTTATTATGAATTCATTTTCACTTGTTAAAATGAAACTAAGTAGTCCTAGTCTGTATGATATTATTCTGACAGCGATTTGTCTATTTTCCTGTATGATTGTATATGTTTTATAAGTGATAATGATTTTAGTTGTGTAGAAAAAGTTATGTAACAGGTACGAAAAATGTACGTTTCCGAAAAAGCCTACGTGCTACTTCGCATTTTCTACACAAATATATTTTTCTAGGTGTTGGTTAGGCAGACAATTAATGATTTTTTATTTGGCTTATTATTTTAATTTTTAAACAATATAAAAATTACAGTTACAAGTTACAAATAATTTTGTTATTTAAAACCATATCGATCTAGGTCCACTTATACTGAAACAGCGCCAATTAAATTGAATCAGCAAGTCATTCAAAACTATTACATTTCTTATTTCCCAACAATCATTCAAATAACAACAGGTGATTCGTCGGTATCAAAACGAAACCTATAGTATGGCCTTAGTACTTGCTGATCCAGTCATTCTCACATCATTAAAAAATGGTTTAATCACTAAAATTCTAATTAAACAAACTTTTTATCTGACGATCAATAATAAAAGATACGTTTATACTTAATAGCAAATAATAATTTTCTAAAATACTTATAATATATATCACAGATAATAACATGGTATATGCATTATACTAAAATGATATCTAATTATTGCTAGAGAACCACACTTAAATATGGGTAGTAAACATTACTAAACTAAACTAAGAATTTCTACAAGCATCTGACAAAAAAAGACCCTTTCTTCTTAATACTCTTCTCATAATATTCGCATGGGAAATTTAGTGTGCCATCTCAGCAGTTAATTCTTTTGATTCTTACAGTAATAAAATTAGTATTTTGACAAAAAATTTACAAAAATACACATAATAGACAATATAATAAGCTCAACTGGTAAAAACTAAGAATTATAATACACAGTTACTAAGACATAATAAAAATTAGCCATTTTAACACATTCTACATATAAAAATTTACATCTAACGTACATCTAACACAAAAAGTTATTTATACATTTTTTTGAAATACAAGAAACATTAGATATGACATATAGCATGATAAAGTGAACTGGAAATTTCTATTTCATTCCTGGAATATGGTGAAGGTATTCACTATTCAATATTTGGATGTTATAGAACTTTTAGTAAATACCTTTATGTTATTTACTGAATGAAATAAAAAACAATGATGGAAGTTTGTAAATTTCTTCTGTAATATTTGTTCGTTTATATTTTCGTTCGTTTGATTATTTGTATATAATTAATTTATATGTTAGGTACATGTAAATTAATTATATACATGATATGATGTCACCAACAACACACACTTCATTTTGTTTTAGATTATTAAGTAAGTCATTTATAAAAATTTTACTTATACCTGTACGTCATTAACTATAGTCAGAATTCTAAAAAACTGAGAGGATGATGAGGAATGAGCAAAAAAGACACTAAATAAAATCATGGATAAATATCTAAGGCAACATCCGGTAGAAATTTTACTAATGAAGAGGGATTTTTTAAATTACCTTCTTGCGGAAAATGTTAAGTATCTGGTATTGAGACTACGCTACCTACTAATAAATTACTGTTTTATTTTTTTATGTCACTATGTTCTCTGTTTACACCTCTCTTTATAAACCATACAAACAATAATATACTTTGTACAAGTGTTTTTTATTAAATTTTCATTATGTTTGAAATGATATGTTCCACTTGAGGTTTGAGCTTCAAACTACAGTTGTCGATCTTATAATGCCAAGGTTATCAATAAAATACCTTGTACTAAACGAATTTGAACATTAGATACTTGAACAACAGGTTATTAAAAATTGTAAATAATTATATAGTTTTGTTTTATTGAATATTTATCCCTGTTTGAAATAACAACTGACAGTTCTTATACATTTTCGCTTTTCGCTTTACGCATTATCAAATTACTTAATTGGCAATGGTTTCCAACAATGTACGGTATCACCATCACTTAGCTGTAGCCTTCCACTCCTCGATTAACACGATAACTCTTTTTAAATCATAGACTATGGCCAATAACGTTTATTAAGTAAGATTTTATATAAATCTATGACTTACTTTCAAGAAATTATCTAAAAAATTCTAATAAAAAGTTGACAAGTATACAAAAGAAACCAAACATAACATCAAACATAAATGAACAAATAATCATGCTTGTCTACTTTAAAAACGGCTACTTTTACATAACAATACTCGGTATAAAAGTATACAAAAGAAACCAAACATAACATCAAACACAAACGAACAAATAATCATGCTTGTCTACTTTAAAAACGGCTACTTTTACAAAACAACGCTCGGAATAAAATTCTAATAGAAAGTTAAGAAGTAAATAGACCGAACAAAACATCAAACACAGATAAACAAATAAAATCATGCTTGTCTACGTTGAAAACGGTGAGTTTTTCATACCAACGTCGAAAAACTACCGCTCCTCCATCGGTATATCACCCCCTCTATTATTTCGAATGCGTGCAATCACGTTCACGGGATTCATAATGGCCACCCACATTAAGAAGTCGTCTCTTCTTCTAAACCAAAGATATATACCAGCCAATAATAAAAATAGAGGTATGAGTAATAACAGTAAGTACCAATAATTGGTTGTATCAATATTATAGTAGGTAGCTAGATCTTCTGAATATGTATCTAACCATACAGCAGTTGAATGGGCCATGAACACGGCTCTTTCACCATACTGCTTAAATTCTTTCTTCAGATTTCCACTGTTTACAAGATCTATTAACTAAAAAATAAAAATTTTTAGTTACGCCATTCTTAACGCTTTCGTAAGAGAAACTTAATTAAAGGTGGTCAATATATCAGGTCTTAATTCTATTTCTCCAAAATAGGAAAGGCCAGATAAAATCACACATATGTTTATAAGGTGTATCGGTTAGTACGTTACGCTCGATTTTTTCGTCAGTTTTTAAGATAATTTTTTGGTTCATGTGCTATTTTAACTTTTTTTTTTTTTTTAAAATATATATCAGATACCAGTCACGATTGCGTGTTGGCCAAATTCGATTTGCATTACTTTTATTTGAAAGACGGATCTATTCCAGGTGCGTAGTTCATTGCCTTATACACTGACCTTAGACAAATAATAGTAGCATATCTTTGCAAGTTTTAATGCAAGGAAATATACTAAATTACTTCGGATCAGTCTGAAATTTTGCAGGGGCTTTCCCACATACAAGACTAGTACACCATTTTATTTTCCGCATGTTATGGTAAATCACCTTGTATATGTACATATAAACTACCGGTGTTAGTGATTTCATGGCATTTTTTATCTTTCTTATATCTTTCATATGTTAGATATATCCGAAATTAACTGCAAAGTACCAGTTCTGCTGGTTGTTACTAAATTTAGTACGCAGCAAAATATTTTACAAATCTTGAAATTTAATAAATTTTCTGGCATAACTTTTCTGAATACTTGTGTGCACAATGGGGAACAGACAAAACAGCATTGAGAATAAATATGGATGAAATCAAAACATATGCAGCATGTCCCACTTTTTTTAATACCTGTTTCTGTAGAGAGAAATTTTTTAGCGCGTTAGTAAGATTACCCTACAGAATAACTGCGTGACTTATGTGGAAGTTAAATAATGAGAAATAGCAAGTGTTTGCTTCTAAATATTTTTTCAAATTACAAATCAAAAATATATTGCTAGGCAGTTTACGGCAGAGTTGTTCTACGTGACAGGACCAATTATTATTCACCGACTATATGAAGAAAACCCTGCTTTGGTGAAAGTCAACAACACTAACTTCAACAAATTCAAATTTGACGGAGACGTCAGACAGGGCTATGTTCTATCACCAATCTTCTTTAGCATCTATGGTGAGAACGCGATGTTCCATATGATAAAGTAAAAAAATATTTTGAGGTTTCTGTTTCTTGTACACACACTAAATCACATTTTTTTTAACCCTTTAAAAATGGGTTGGGGGTGGTTGGGGGTGGTAATGGGCTAATGCCAAAATTTTTTTTGAGACCTTAGCTTCTCTTGTCTATACTAAATATCAATTTTATGAACTCTTACCTGCTTGATTTACCTATTTACTCCAAATTTACCCCAGTTTACCCCCCAACCCTTCGACGGAACAAGATATAATCTAGTTCTAGATCTCGTTAAAGTACATATGTGTACCAAATTTCAAGTCAATATCTCAAACGGTTCCAGAGTAAACGTGCGCACAAAAAAAGTTACAGACCGACAGATCGACAGACAGAAATTTTTTTTCGCTCAAACTTGTAATCTCGACGTTTCATGACATTCTAAGCCTATTTGAATAATAAAAATTTTTTAAAATTTTTTTTCGTTACTATACTTCCACTGGATGTGAAAGTAAAAGGTAATTTTCAAAAAAAGTCGCTCGAAAGCGAGGTATGTCTCATACCATAAGTCGAACCTATATGAGGCCAGTACGTCACCGTAAAGAAGACAGGAAAGTAAAATAAACTTATATATAGTTCTTGTGAATGATTTAATCACCAAAGAGAACCTACAAGCCAACCACTAGTGTCCCAAAAATTTTCAAGTAAAATATTTTTGTAATATTTTCAGTCAGTTTCAAAACCAAAGCGCCATCATAATCTCCAGAGGAAGTTGTGTCTTTTTACCAATAGATTGCTATTGCGCGCTCTCTATTAACGTCTTGCCCTGTTTGGGGAGGCGATTCAATTTTAAAATTTCATATTTCATATTCTCTGTAGGTTACTGTATAAACTTTTATTTTTGATTCTAATCAATAAATGGTATTATTTGAATTGTTGCATTTTACTGATTGAATGATTATCTTTTTCACTCGAGGGATTTTGTATATTAGATCTAAGTTGAGTATCGGGCGTCTCCTGACCCCGCAAGTTCAATACCCCAATCGGATTGCGAAAGCTCGAGAGGGATTTTCTATAAAAGTGAATCAGACATAAGCGAAAGCAAAAGATCCATTACAGTGATAGATAGATAAGTTAAAGTGCATCGCCAGAGAAGCCACATTGAGAGAGAGGGCAATTAGCAATCTACGGTAAGTACAGCTTTTACATTTCTTCGTCTATCAAACATCTCTTAAACATACCGAACTCAGCTGGGAGTGGAAACAACCACACACACTCAAGGGGGAACGCGACTGGTGCCCATAATTAATAAATTAGTGTCACGTCCATCAGACGCTGTGTGTAAGGTTCGTCTGCAATACCACCTTAATTGCAGCAAGTGAGGATGAGCTAATACATCTATTGGATAACCTTCGAATAACAAGCTCTGAGTACGGATTATGCGTAAACTATCACGAAACGAAAATTACCATTGTAGATCGAGCAAATGAAAACCACCCAGGTACGCTGAGGATGATTGCACGGCAAATAATATGGTATAATTTGAGGCCCTTGTGAACATTACTGGCAGTTGAGAATATGAAATTCGACGAGGAATATAAATGGTAAGTCGGCAAATTGCTATTTGAGCAAAATATGGCGTGGTAAAAATATCATAAAACACATAAAGATCAGATTTGCTAATTCCCTAATTTTATCCATCTTCCTCTACGGTTCTGAAACAGGAACCTTTAGGGAGGCAAGCAGATGGTGTATTGATGCTCTCGAGATTTGAGTCTGGAGAAGTTTGCTACGAGTTCTCTGGACAGACTACCATACCGGCAGCTCTGTTTTCCAAGAAATACGTCCCCCAAAGCGGCACGGCGTCGTATTGTCCTAAATCCTCTCATGTTTTGATTGCATGAAGATGAGAAAGGAAAAAACGATTGATACTTCAGGGAAACTAAATAGCAGAAGGTGAGGAAGACGCCCTCCTAAGCGTTGGACTAATGACACCAAGCTGATAAGAAGGAGCTTTAGTGACCCCATACGCTTGACACACAACGATGACAGATGGCGTGGTACTAGTAGACGTACCATACAGCAGCTATATACTAGTTAAAATTATTCCTGAATCAAAGACCGTCAACCAAGACGTTGTTAATAAATAAAGGTGTTTAACTGGACACTTACCTACTACCGGCACATGTGCTGTAAGAATCCTACAAATCGGTCACAACTGAGAATACAGAAAATTTGAGGACAATGACAAGATAGCTAAATTATCAATATTAAAACAACAAAATGACCTATTTGATTTTTTGTGACAAGTGTTAACAATCTCTACATCACAAATAGCTTAACACAGCAATGGAAGAATAATTACTACGGATTCTATATAAAGGTAATATAATAGTTGTATAAAGGCAAAGGTCGGAGTACACTTTTGTTAGTTTCTAATTGCTTTAGAAGTGAGCTTTGTCAAAAAATGTCTCGTACAAAGTAGGTAGCACAAGTAAATCTGATGGAGCAGCCATTGTTATCCGTTCGAGGTGCAATTTATTTTTGTCGCTGGAAAAGGAAAATTTTGCTAAATATTTATAACAATCACTCATGGGGTATTCAAAATAAATGGCATACTAATTTGAGCTACCTAACAACTCGCCATAACAATTTTCGTCACTGTCCCTGCAAAGTTATTGCACTGAAGCTGCTACAGACACTATAATATGGGTACTTTAAAATTTCAAACCGCAAGGCACATTTACAGCAATATTTTACTTACTTGCAGTCCTTACACAACAACTTCTTAGCAGCCGTATAACATGCTTTATAAAAGCTGGTAAAACGAAACAGAGGTTGCCATAATGTTACTTAAGTATTTATGTACACTTTAGAAAATTTACCATGGCTGTATAAACCCACCTATTTTGAGCATATAGATACTTCATTAATGGAATATTTTTATTAACTCTTTATTATACAGCATTAAATTTTATAAAAAGGTGAAGTAGATATTATTAGCGTGTTTAAAAAGCAATTTGTGCTACTTGGACGGATCGCCAAGAGCAACTTTGGCAAGCCATATAATTATTATAGTAAGTTCCTTATATAATTGAGCGATATAAAAAAGCTGACAAAAAAAACGTAGAGGGTACCGACCGCATACCACTTTCAGTTTATTTACAAAAAAGCCATAAAGGTGTTCGGCTTCTTTTATTATCATCACAAAAAATGGCCATACATATTTCCTAAGAAGAATGTAGACCAGTCCCACTGAATATAATTGGTTTTGGCATTTGCTCTAGCCGATTGATGATGGGCTGAAATAAACTATGTAGTCAACGTGGACTGTCGGGGGTGTGCTAACTGTTTCTTAGTCATAAAAAAAAATTAATGAAAAGTTTTATTAAATCTTTCTGTTGAAATAAATAGTATACCTTGTTTAATAGTAAAACTAATATATTTGAGGAACAGCGTACTTGTTATGGATAATGCATCTTTTAAAAAATAAATATCTTGTATTTCTGCTTACATCATTGTTATAAAATATTATTTTGGGTATTCAGCAGATAACTTTCAAAGAAATCATTCGTTCCTTTCATATATTATTGATCTAAATCTGATCAAGCTAGAATATCAACGAGTAGTCCTCTTACAAACAAACTTGTCAATTTCTTTATACATTTACCATGTCTAACATTCAATATGAAAAACAAGAAAATAACCATTCTTTCTATATATTGAAGATCTAAGTCCATATATATTGTCAGAAATCCACCCTTAAGATTTCCTCGCAAGGGTGGATTTCTGATAATATATTGGCATGGTCAGACTTAGATCTTCAATATACAGAAAGAATGGTTATTTTCTTGTTTATCGTATTGAATGGAGTATCCTCTAGGTAGGGCTAGAGATGCTTGAAAGATTTCTTCTTAAGGGTGGATTTCTGACAATATATTGGCATGATCAGACTTAGATCTTCAATATATAGAAAGAATGGTTATTTTCTTGTTTTTCATATTGAATGTTAGACATGGTAAATGTATAAAGAAATTGACAAGTTTGTTTGTAAGAGGACTACTCGTTGATATTCTAGCTTGATCAGATTTAGATCAATAATATATGAAAGGAACGAATGATTTCTTTGAAAGTTATCTGCTGAATACCCAAAATAATATTTTATAACAATGATGTAAGCAGAAATACAAGATATTTATTTTTTAAAAACTACACGAGCTATGGGGCTCTAAAAAAAGAGTGATTCTTTTTTATTTTTGATATGTGTCAACTAAATAAATATTTCCTGTCATTTTTTACAAGAAAATGTTTTCCTATTTTTTTTTTATAGTAATTATGTTTTTGAATTGAACGTATATCTCTGCTGATGAGTTCTAAAGAGAATGAAAAAGGTTGCGCAATTTTTACAGAGGTTTGGTCAATCAAACATTGATTGAAATATTTTATTTATTATGACATGTAAGTGAAATTTTATTCCTATATTTCATTCTGCTTTCCAGTAGTTCTTGACTTTGAAATGTAACTAATGTTTGTTTGTGATGTAGTATCCTCTAGGTAGGGCTAGAGATGCTTGAAAGATTTCCTCGCAAGGGTGGATTTCTGATAATATATTGGCATGATCAGACTTAGATCTTCAATATATAGAAAGAATGGTTATTTTCTTGTTTATCGTATTGAATGGAGTATCCTCTAGGTAGGGCTAGAGATGCTTGAAAGATTTCCTCTTAAGGGTGGATTTCTGACAATATATTGGCATGATCAGACTTAGATCTTCAATATATAGAAATAATGGTTATTTTCTTGTTTTTCATATTGAATGTTAGACATGGTAAATGTATAAAGAAATTGACAAGTTTGTTTGTAAGAGGACTACTCGTTGATATTCTAGCTTGATCAGATTTAGATCAATAATATATGAAAGGAACGAATGATTTATTTGAAAGTTATCTGCTGAATACCCAAAATAATATTTTATGATAATGCATCTTATCATTCAAGACAAATTTCAAAAATTCCAAATACTTCATCAAATAAGGAAGAAATGCAATCTGATGAATCACGATGTCTATTTTGAAAAATGTTATAAGAAGAAGCAATTATTGGAAGTATTGCGTACCAAAACAATTGAAAGAAAATATGTTGTCGAGAACATCTTGAGGCAATATGGATACTGTTTTAAGACTACCTCCCTACTTCTGTATTTTTAATCCAATAGAGCTGGTCTGGGTTTAATTAAAAAGGCGGATTTGTGGGAAAAACACATTTTCTAAATTTGACAAAAACATCATCGAATTAATTCACAGTGAAATTCCCATACAAGAAGACGACTGGAAAAAATCAATTCACGATGTAATCAAAGATGAAGGTGATCACAGAAAACTGGGCCAAATCTTTACAAATAGCGGAAATAAATTCATCATCGACGTGGGGACAGTGAAAATCGCGAAGAATTTGAATTAAGGAAGAAGATTTCTATATTTTATTTAGTTTACTGTTTATATTTAACGTTCCGTGGGTACACTTATGGCAGTGTCAGCGGCAGCGATAGTAAGTGAGTGGTATTCTGTGATAGTGTTAATAATTGTGATAAGGTTCATTATTTTTCTTCTGGAAAAGTGCTATTATTTCTAGTAAGTTTAAAACATGTTCTATATGCATTTATTTTTTTAACCTCTTACTTCCTAATTAACAATCCTGTCACCACCTTATCTTGGCAAGGGATAGGCTTATAGTCCTCGTTGTTCCTTGGTGAGGAATAAGAAAAACTGGTATCGTTGAAGTTTGTGTACATTTTTGTAAATATGCCTATTTTACAGTTCTGATATCGTATTATTCACTGTTAAAAAAGTTATATCCTCAAAAGAACTTCAGTTTTTGTTTTTGGCTAAGATGAGCATAAAATCGTGGATTTAATTGTATTTTATGTAATTGCTCTCTATTTGTTATTAGTATATAGTTCACTACACAATTCGGGTGATACGGTAAAGATCAAAGTCGCCGGCATTTTTTATACGTCTAAGAATTGTGTAGTCAACTTTACAACTGAACGAGAATTCAAATATTTTAATTCGTTGTTTGAAACTGAAAATACATTTTGTCCGGTCCTGTGTACTACTCCAACCTGACGCCGCCGGTGGTACACTAACCAAAAGCGGTCGGTGTCCTTTATGCTTTTTTGCGAGCTTTTTTATATCGCTGAATTATGTACGGGACCTACTTATTTTTATATATTTGGGTAGGTAACTTGTATCTCAGAACTTGCAGTTTGTTAGCTACTTTGGCAAAGTTTTTTTATTTATTAAGAAACACTCACTCTTTGAATTCGTTTCTGGTCTGTTAGTCGGTCTGGGAGTCCCACAAAGATGAATTCTATTGCACCAATAGTTTGATAACTGTAAAATATAAATATTTTTCTAATAAGCTCTATTATATCGCATGTACAAATTTACTTACTATTCTACAATCTCTTCCTGATGTTCTATCATAAAATCAAAGGCGACATTGACACCGGCAGGGTTACCGCCTACTGCCGTAAATACATGTAGAGCTTCTTGAGGTCTAATTCCAGAGTCCTTAGTAATTGACTTTTGAAGATAACTGAAACATATTTTGATAAGGCAGTGAATCCTGAAAATTTGCCTAAAACTATGTGATTCTACATATCAGAATATCCGAGAAATTAACTGAAAATAGTTAAGATATGTCAAAGTAGCAGACAAAAATGTGCCAAACGGCGTTCTATCTAATTTTGAAAATGTTTCTAAAATCGTAAAAAAATATTTTCGAAAAGTTGGCTGTTCATATTTTCAACTTTACTGTGCCCTATAATAATGCTAGCTAATGACAGGATTTACTCTTATACGTAAAAATATGCAACTTACTTTTTCAACAAAGTTTCGTTCCTTGAGCATCCCAATGTTGTACGGGTAACTTTCTTTTCTGAAGCTTTATCTGCTTTCAAATGTTCCTCCCACATGAAATACCAGTCACTATCATCCTCGCTATATCTCAGTCCGTTGCAGTAGATGATATACCTCATTTCCTGACTTGGCCTAAAATTGCAATGATTAAATAACTGAAATTTAAGTAATACAGGTTGATTCATAAGTAGTGGTACAAGACTAAACTGTGGATTGTAGCAGTACAAAAATATTAAGATTTAGTCAGTCATGCCTTAATGAAATGTTGATATGTAAAAAGGTACAGGGTGTCAGAGTTTTGGCCGTTTAACCAAATATATTGACTTTAAATGTTCTATGGTTGTTAACCGTATTTTTCCCAAATATATCTACAGTGTTACTAGGGCTATATTAAATTGTTTGAATGAGCTATACAGGATAGATCATTAATAATGGGCCATAATTCAAGGGTAGATCCTTCGGACCAAAATATGAGAATATAACCAAACATGCTTTAGTAAATATCTCAACTACCTCTTGACCGATCTTCTCCCAATTTGGTAAGAAAACATTTTTTAAGCTAAGAAACAATTTATGTATCACATCACGCTAGCCCATGAAGGACGCCTCGTGAGCTATACCCGATGATGAATATTTTTCTCTTTTTTTTTACGAAACATAGTGGCACTTTTAATTAGAGGAGTCATTTCTACGTTAAAAAAGGTGCACTTGATAGAACTTGATAATTCCAACCGTTTTCGAGAAAATTGCCGTGTGGTGTACATTCTTAAGCTCTCTGTTACTATAGATATAAAAAAACAATAACAATTTTATTATAACAAATATATATCGAATGTTATTTTGAATATTAATATATATTTAAAAAAATTTAATTAAATATTTATTTCATGGGTAAATCTCAATAAATTGGTGACCCCGACTTTCACATCCATTAAATTGACCCATATAACAGAAATCAATCAAACCACAATAAAAAAAAAATTAAATTTGAAACTCAAAATATTCGATAAGAGGGGGGGGGGGAGTATATGTGGCATACTCGCTACATTCTTAAGTTCTCTGTTACTATAGGCATAAAAAAAACAATAACAATTTTATTATAACAAATATATACAATGTGTCCCAGGATAGATGTAACAAGAGGTGTAATTGACCAAAAATTTTAGAATTTTGGAATGGTATTTGGGGATTGAGTCCTGCTTGTTGTAAAACTAAAGTATACCAAAAGTGACTTGATTTAATGTTCTACAGGGTGTTTTATAAGCAAAGTTGTACAAATCACCACTAATAAAGTACCTTTATTTTTCAAAATATGAAAAAATTCCACTAAGGAAAGTTATTTAGAATGCAATTTTATACCTCTATACCAAATTTCAGGAATATAAAATTATTTTTTTGAAACTTCCCATTTTTTTGCGAATTAAGAGTTGAATTCATATTTAAAGTTGTGTAGGAGCAAATGTTAATCATCTCAAAAAGTAGGCTATTGGTAAATAAAAAATTGAATATACGAGATGTAAGAAGGTATAATGTTAATCGAAGTAATTGTAAAACAAGAAACAATTACTAACAGAAGATTAATAAAGTTTAAAAATTATAACAAGTAATAAATGTCAAAAATAACAGATTTTCAAACAAATTAATTATTGACCAATACAAAACAATGTTTACAATTTTTTTATTATTCGACGTAGCTACCACCCACATCCACACACATTTCGATCCTTTGCCTGAAGTCCTTAAAACTGTTTCGAATATGATCTAACGGTATGGAGTTTACGGCATTTGTAATTCTCTGCTTCAATACTGCTACATCGTTAGGAAGTGGTTCAGCGTAAACCAACTGCTTGAGGCGACCCCATAAAAAGAAATCCAATATTGATAGGTCTGGGGATCTCGCCGGCTACTTGATCGGTCCATTCCTGGCAATCCAATTTTCTCCAAAATTTAAATTCAACCACCGATTAATCATTTATGTGAAGTGGCCAGGGCAACCATCATGTTGAAAATGAACTAAAGGCATATCTCTTAAAATATTTAAATGTTCTTCAGAAAATCTTTCAAGAAGCTGTAAATAAGTGTGCTGGTTTAACCTTCCCTCAATGAAATAAGGTCCAATAACTCCAACGTGATAAGAAACGGCACACTACACATTCACTTTTTTATAATATTGTCTTCTACAATGGATTCTAAAATTTGGATTTTCAGAAGCCCAAAACCGACAATTCTGAGATGAAACAACACCATTGGTTGTGAATGTGGATTCATCTGAGAAAATTATGAAATGATGAAAAAATCCCTCTTCCATGATTTTTTCTCCAATGGTCAAACTATCCTAAAATCCAACCTACGGCCGTCATCTCCCTCTTCAAGCGTATGTTTATAATTTGCTTTATATGCCCTAATTTTCTTTGCCTTGTAAATTCTTTGGATTTCAGACTTGCTAATATTAATAAGAGCTGATCTATCTCTTAGTGGCATCCTAGGATTTTCTATAACAGAGGTATGAGCTATAATAGCCCCAACATTGTCTTCATCATATGCTTTTATTTTTCTTTTCATGTTAAGAACACTACCAGTAGCCAGAAACTTTTTAATTATTCTCATAGCCTGAGTACGTGACAAAGCAGTATTTGGAAATTTCAAATTAAATTGGCTTACCACTTCTCTTAGCGAGTTTTCATCGTCAATTCCGTAGCATTGCACAATATAAATTTTTGCACGCACTGTGAGTACCATTTTCACTTAATTTTTTATGCTTGGTTCGTTAATTTGAAACAGAAATTAAGGATAATATTGACTACGTTTGACAGATATGTCAATAATAAATGATAAATGTGTATCCACTGCTTTTCTCATAGCGTACTTTTAGCTTCTACATAACTTTAAACATTAATTCACAGAAAATAATTTCTATGCAATTTTAATTGAATGGTTCAAAATAAAATACTAATTTATTGAAAAAATGGGAAGTTTCAAAAAAATAATTTTATATTCCTTAAATTTGGTATAGAGGTATAAAATTGCATTCTAAATAACTTTTCTTAGTGGAATTTTTTCATATTTTGAAACTTTATACTTTATTAGTGGTGATTTTTACAACTTTGCTTATAAAATACCCTGTAAAATACCAAATCAAGTCATTTTTGGTATACTTTAGTTTTACAATAAGCAGGACTCAATCCGCAAATACCATTCCAAAATTCCAAAATTTTTGGTCTATTACACCTCTTATTACATCTATCCTGGGACACACTGTATATCGAATGTTATTTATATTAATATATATATTTTAAAAATTTAAATTAAATATTTATTTTAATCAAATCTCCATATGCCACATAGGTCTCAAAAATTCTTTGAAAATAAACTCAATTTGAAAAGAATAAATGGTATTTATTGAAAAGTGTGCTTTGGTGACGTCTTAGTTAGGTCATTTACGAACAATTTCATTAGTTTGACATTTTGATATATGGCCTATTATTAATGGCTTACCCTGTATATTGAATTTCTTTTTGAGATTAAGCACATAATAGAGTACTTGTAGATCTGTTCGAAATTTTATTGCAAACAATTTAATTTTGTTATCTTTGCAATACGGCCAATACGACCGAAGAGGATCGAGTTGTGCCTAAGAGAGCCTTTAATCAGAAAGTCTAAACCTACAACATGTTTAAAGTTCAGTCAATTTGACCGGAAATCAATTTTTCTAAGAAAGCAAGGCGTCCTTCCTCTTATTTGGTTTTACCCAGAAGTCAAAATCTCTAAACACTATTTGCTAATTTATTCTTACCGCTTTCCGGAAGATTTGTACATTTTGAACAATTTGAGAACATCTTTAACACAGTTTTCATGACCCAATCTACATGCCCAATCGACTGCTAACTGTTGCTTGAGGGTATAAGAGTGGTCATCCAAGTTTATTTTTGAAATTGGCACAACGTTGTAAAAATTATCAATCAAGCCCAACAAATCCGCCTAAAAGACATAAAAAGCCTCAAATTATTTTAGATTTTATAGTTTTTGATAAAATACAGGGTCAAGCATTGCATATAGCTCATTGATCTCTGACTTACATTGTTATACAAGGTTTTTCCGAAATACATAGCGTTGTTCTTTATGGTCAGTAATAGTTAAAAAATAGTGCCGATTTTTTTAATAAATATGCACCCGAAAATACGTACTAACAGAGACATAACCCCACAAAGGGCCCACTGGGTCAAAAGCATGTAAAAGATGCCAAAAAAAAAAACTGGTCTGTGCTGGGGTACTGACCATACCTACCACTTGTATTTTGAGCCGCTGAACACGAATCTGACCTTAGTTTTCTCCAGAACGTCAGTTTTTTTTTAACACCAAAAAAGTAGATCGTAATATTGTTTACACAGATCATTTAAATCAGACTCCAAAAGTATATTCTCAATTTTTATTGTCCGCTCAAAACGCTTGCTTTAGAGAAAATGTCCATCTGCCATATTGAGCTCTGTTATTAGCGTTATGTCGAGTGTGTGTTCATCGAACAAACGACGACGAAGTCTCGTCTTATCGACAAGACGAATCCCCAAGCTAAGGGTCGAGTATCAACAGATCGCAGCGTGGAAACTGCTCTACCGAGCACACAGGTACGTAAGTCGTCTACGGACAATTTCGAGTTCCAACATCGAAACGTTTGTGTGACCCATGATCGGCTAGTAAAGTCACATTGTTTTGAACCTTTCGACTCTTGGAACTCCAAGAGATATCGTTGTCACCTTCGACTAGAAAGGATACGGCCCTAGAGGCGTTCAGGCATAATCATAATCCCACGGATGGTAGCTTCGCACCACTGCCCGCTCGTGCGAGCGGGCCCTGGTGCGGTTCCTGCGGTTCTTGCGGTTCCTGCGGTTCCTGCGGTTCCTGCGGTTCCTCTCGTACTGATCAGGATTACATTCGCAACGACGAGTCATCAATGGGGTAAAACTAACCTGTCGTGTTGAATTTCTTAATTTTAACTTTAGATTCGTAGTCAGCGACCCAAAAATCATAAATCCCCACGTTTTAAAAATAAATAAGCAATTATTAGATATAGTGGAGTCAATAGAGGTTTTCACTTCAACAACATACCAAAAGTTACCAACAATAGTCCTCGAGCATAATTTGTTATTAAACAGATTAATTGCAAAATAACAGTCTTTGTCAAATATATCTTGAAATATTTTTTCTTTCAAAAAATAATTGCGCCATTCGATAGTACGGGAAACGCGGAGACACGTAAGTACGGCAAAGGAAGCGCGCGCGGCCTCGGGCGCGTTACACTTTTGTTGTAACTTTTGAACTAATTAATGAAATTGACCTCACAAATGCTTAAATGAAAGAATAAACATGTAGCTATTGAATTATTATATTTTCAAATAGAAAGATGAATATATGTAGGAATAGTACACATATGAAGTCGGAACATAAAGAGATTTGCGATGAAAGAGGTAAAAGCTCTACCATTTCTAAAAATTTGAAGAAATAGACTTGTGTGTTTCACATTTTACTCCTGAAGTAATATATAAGAAGATCTGATGAGTGAAAAAAATCTCAGAAATTTATTTTTGAAGATGTATGTACAGGGTTATTCATTATATTTAGGCCACCCTTTATTATCGTTATTATTGGAGAGAGAAAAAAGAGTTTCGGACAAAAGTTGTAAGGCTGTAACTGAACCCCTTTAATAAGTTAATGGAAGCACAGTGGCGTGCAGAAATTGAGGGTACAAGAAGCAATAATATATTTTTTAATGGAACGCCTTATATATTGTTGAATTTTTATTCTTGTTTTTCTGATTTCAAAATATGATGGCCCTGTCTTTAACCGTTTTCGAGTTATTGAACATTGAAATTTAAACTATTTATTATACACACAAAAATAAGTATATTTAATTTGAATAAATATGCTTCAATCCAAATAAACGATAAGTTTGTATATAATGAATAAGATCAATATTTCAAATGAAGAGTACAATTTACTTAAGATTATCCTTAATTAGATAAGTACGTAGTATTAAATTGAAAATTTAATTTATTTAAAATGAAAAATCCTAGTTTTGTTGTTTCAACACTATTCCTTCTTTTAAAATGAATACCTCAATATATTTCCTTTAAAATTGTGTTTAAGTCTTTGTAACTAAATTGTATGTTACATTTAAAATTACCTCTTATAAAACAATAATATTGAATTTTTTATATCAAACTAAAAATCAAATTAAACTAAAAATGCACATAATTTTAAATTAAATATAATATATTTAATTCAAAAAATAGCTGGTCTGAATTTAACACAAGATTATTTTTAAATCAATATTAAATTAGTTGTGTATAATCTCTTGTAGTTCAAATAAAAATTAATATTTATTTAAATTGAAAATCAGGATAGTTTCCTTTTGAAATGAATTTTAAAGTCAAATTCTTGTCGACAGCAAAAAGTAAGTTATTTAATTATTCGTCCATCATTTGACCCCCTGATGATTCAAGAAAGTCTGATGATATTGAGATGGAGCATTTATATTTTGACTGCTTATACGAATTTCCGAGCGAATACTCTCATAGACCTGTGGTAAGACTAAGTTAACGAATTGTAAGCTGATCCATCTACCAACATCTATCGTGATCTTCACTAGAGGGCTTCACTATACTCTGTATAAGTTAAATATATGATACTCTCAAATTTAAAAAATGTGTTATATTTAAAGATTGTCTCAAATCTATATCACATTTGTTTCAAGAGTAAAGCATTTTTAGTTGTAGTATATGAATCCCCCAACTTTAATAGATTTATCTCAAGTTTAGTAGTTGTCATTTTAAATGTTTTTAATAAATATACCTATTTAATGAAGCAAAGAATTCTACTATTTATTTAAAACTTATATAAATTAATTCATTTTTAACTTGAAAATATATATCGTACTCAATGTAGAATATGAATGTCTCAACTTGACTATAACTCTATTTAAGTTAAATATATGATATTCTCAAAAGTAAAGTATTTGTTAGTTGAAATTATGCATAGTTTTATATTGAGAACATAAATGTCTCGATCTAAATGCACTGCTCTCAAGTTAAGTAGTTACTTTTCTTAAATTTTTCAATAAATACATGTAAAGAAACAAAGAATTCTACTATGTATTTCAAATATATGTAATGTTTATTCTAAAGCTAATACATTTTTAATTTGAAACTATGTATAGTTTTCAATGAAGAATTTGGATGTCTCAACTAGATTATACTCTATTTAAAATTAATATATGATATTCTCAATTTTTTGATCAGATGCATGTATTCAAAAGAAGAATTATATTCTCGTTTCAAATATATATAATATTTGTTCCAAGAGTAATACATTTTTAAGTTGAAATTATGTATAGTTTATATTTACAAAGCGACTGTTTTAATTTGATTATCCTCATCTCAAATTAAATAAACTTATCAAGATTTTGCTATAGTTTTCACAAATAAATACATTGTTTCAAACCAAGAAAAATCTCTTCTTTTGGGCAAGTAATATATTCAAATTCCTGAACAAATAGGTACATTCAAAATAAGAATACTGTAGCGACCCTTTATTTAATTCCCCTTTCTGAAGTAGGCTTAACGCTTGCCCAGTGTGCGCGTTACCGATCAGCTGTCAAGAGCAGCACTGCTCAAGAGACTAGAACGCGCGGGACACTAAAATACGTGCTTGATATTCTTTCCTTTTTTGTGTTCATTACACTAACCCACTAAACAATGCATTATTACTTTAATATAACATCAACGTTGTCAGAAAGTAATTTGTCATACTATTAAATGTTACGTAATGTAGCCAACATTACGTAAATATTTGTTTAATATTTCGTAATGTAACATTTCTCTGTTACGTTGTTGTAATATAAATATCATATTGCAAGAGAACATTACAAATATTACTTCCATTTAACATTGCATAACATTACGGATACATTCTTTGTTTGCTTAAAGTATGTTTGGGTGTAATTGGTGTTTTATTAATTATCATCCTACAATACTTTTTTTTGTGCGTATGAAGGGAAATTACAATTATTGAAGTAGTCTATGAAAATGATAAGTATTCTGTTATTAAATCTGTTAGCGTTTCAGATAATAACAGAATACTTGTCACTTTCATAGACTAATTCAATAATTGTAATTTCCCTTCATATAATAACTAGCTTAAATACGATGTTTAACCACTTGAAAACGGTTAAAGATGGGAGTATCATATGTCATATTTTTTAAATTAGAAAAAAAAAGAGCAATTCAAAAATTCAACAATATACATTAAAAAAAATATTATTGCTTCTTGTACCTCTCAATTTCTGCACGCCACTGTGCTTCCATTAACTTATTAAAGGGGTTCAGTTACAGCCCTACAAGTTTCGTCTAAAACGGTTTATTCTATCTCCACTAATAATGATAATAAATTTTTTTTTGCTCTAAAATTCGTGAAATTATGGGTAAAATAAAAGTTAATAACTTTTATAAAAAAAATATTTAGCCTACCTTTGCTGCATACGTTTATAGTAGGACCTCAAAATAAGTAAATCTGATAATGAAAAAATTTTGGAATATATACAGTGTGTCTCACTTTTCACCACTACACCCCAATATCTCGACCATTTGTTGATCTATTTAGATCAAATTTGGTATACTTCTTTTGCTTCAGATTGTGGTTAAAAAAGTTATTAAAATTTTTTTTTTTTTTCGAAATTAAATACGCCTACTATGATCAAAAGAAGTTGACAAAAATTGGGAATTTATATTAGCGATTGAGATAGGGTTTTTGTTTTTGCAGAATCTTGTTCGGCATGACCTAAAACCCCTTATACCAAATTTCGTTAAAAAATATTCATTCCTTAAAAAAAAATCATATCTAAGATTTCAATAATAATCACCCTACTATTCGAGTTATTTATTGTCGGATATTTACATAACTTGACGGTCGTGTAATAAAGACGCTAATTAAGCATTAGGACATATTTTTTATCCAAAACACTATTATGAAATGAATATTTGAAAAATTGTAGCTATTTTTTAAAATACTTAGAGCTCAGTATACCAATATCTTTGTTAACATGGAGTGCTTTGGAATAGATTTGACAATTGCATCGAATGTCAAATTAAACTTAAACATGACTGCACAACAATTAATTATTGCTGATAAACTTGAAATAATAAGAATTGTCAAATCCATTCCAAAGCACTCCATGTTAACAAAGATATTGGCATGGCGAGTTCTAAGTATTTTAAAAAATAGCCACCATTTTTCAAATATTCATTTCATAATAGTGTTTTGGATAAAAAATGTGTCCTAATGCTTAATTAGCGTCATTATTACACCACTACCAAGTTATGTAAATATCCGACAATAAATAACTCGAATAGTAGGGTGATTATTATTGAAATCTTAGATATGATTTTTTTTGTAGATGTTCTATTTCGGTATTACCAATTTGGGTAATTAAAAATCGGAAATAACTTAGTTGTGACTTTATTGTACATCAGAAATAATACACACTGTTGAACCCGTGATACGAGGCGGCCGGACCAGCCGTAGTTACAAAAAGTGTCCCTTTTTATATATCAGTGTTTTTATACACTATTTATAATAGTACATCTTTATGAAATTAAATAAAATATATTTTGCTATACATAACACCTCTCCCCTAAAAATCTTAAATTTCTACTAATACATGTTTCCTAATCTACATACTATTTTCCATATTATAGTTTAATCTAACTAAAAAAAAACATATTAACTAACCTCAAATAATGATTATGTAATGATCAGTCTATCGGGTGCTTTGAGTTGGCTTCGACGCCTTAACTCTCTTTGCGATATACCGGGTGTGTCACTAACTTCTACCTCACGTTCACTATTTTCACCTTTCTTATTATCTGATATGTTTACAGTGTTTAAATTAGATCGTGGAATAAAAGAAACTGATTCCTTGGTGTCAAAATAATTATTTTGTTTAAGTTGATTTTTATGTCTTTTCCATGTCATTCCACTCTCCGTTTTAATTAAATAGGTTCTTCGACCAATAACTTTAATTATTATGCCTGCACACCATTTATCATAGTTTTCTCTATAATCACGAACCCAAACATGATCATTTACTTTAAAATAGATATCTTTTTTCGCTTGATAATATCTTTTTTGATAATTTTGTTTATTTTCAACAACTTGCTTAGTGGAAGGCAATAATAAATCAAATTTTGTGCGTAAACTACGACCAATTAATAATTTTGAGGTTTTCTCCCCTGTTGTAGTATGAGGAGTATTTCTGTACTGAAATAAAAAGCGATTTATGATTAAATTAATATCTAAATTAGGATTTTCATATCTAGCTTTTAAAATGGCTTTTTTCATAATTTTGACAGCACTTTCCCCTAGCCCGTTTGTAGCAGGATGATAGGGAGCTCCTGTTGAATGTTTTATACCACTAGATGCAAAAAATTTTTGAAATTCTTGAGACGTGAAAGTTTTTGCATTATCAGTACAAATTTCTAGCGGTAAACCAAATCTGGCAAACAATTCACGAAATATTTTTATAGTATTATAAGTGGTTAAGTTATTTACCTCAAAACACTCGATCCATTTAGATGTGGCATCTTCGATAACTAAAAAATTTTTATTTAAACATGGTCCAAAAAAATCTGCGGGTAATCTAGTCCAGGGTTCTTTAGGCCATTCCCACACTGCTAATGAAATTTTTGGCGGTTTGTTTGAATATACAGAACATGCCTTACAACAGTTAGAAACATTTTCAATTTGTTTATCGATTAATGGCCACCATAGATATGAACGTACCAAAGATTTCATTTTTACCATGCCCATATGTGTACTATGTAATTCATCTAAAATATATTTACGAAATTTATTTGGTATTATTAGCCTATATCCCCACATGAGACAATCAGATTCTACCGTAATTTCCGTTTTTCTAGTAAAATATGGCTTTAATTCATCTGAAGGGCATTTATTAGGCCACCCATGACTTACATAAAATAAAATATCTTGCTTAAAACTAGGTCAACAGCTGTTTCTCTTTTTATTTGTTTAAAATCTACTGGCAAATTAAATTCATTTAAATAACTAACATAAGAAATATTTGAAATTGAGTATAAATATGAAATTTTATCGTAGTGTACTTCGAAATCTTTTATTGGCAATCTTGACAAAAAACAGCTGTATTTTTATCAGAATTTACGAATTTTATTTCATAATTAAAAGCTGATAAAATATGAGCCCATCTCTGCAATCTATTTGCAGCAAAAACAGGTAAACCTTTTTTATCACCAAAAATTGTTAGCAGAGGTTTATGATCAGTGCATAATATAAATTTTTGTCCAAATAGATATTGAAAGAATTTCTTTAACCCGAATATTATAGAGCAGGCTTCTTTATCAATTTGTGAGTAGCTTAATTCAGCAGAGTTCAATAAACGTGATGCAAAAGCAATGGGTTTTTCTGAATTATCCTCAAATATGTGACTTAAAGTTTCCCCTACTGCAAATTGCGACGCATCAACTGTTAATTTAATTTTTTTCTCAGGATCAAAATGTGCTAAAACCGAAGAAGATGATAAAATCTGTTTCGCCTGTTCAAAACTTTCATTACATTCAGTAGACCAAACCCAATTAACATTTTTTTTTAATAACCTGTAAAGAGGTTTTAAAATTTCTGCAGCTTTTGGAATGAATTTGCAATAAAAATTTATTGTTCCCAAAAATGATTTTAACTCCGTAACCGACTTAGGAACTGGAATTTTTTTTATTGCTAACACTCTCTCATCTGAAGTATGTAACCCATCTTTATCAATTCTATGTCCCAAATAATTTACAGATTTTTGAAAAAATGAACATTTTTCCTTCCTTACCTTAAGGCCACAATCTTGCAATCGTTGAAAAACACTCAACAGACGCTCCATATGCTCCTGATCATTTTTCCTAGTAATTAAAATATCATCTAAAAAGCAAACCACGCCAGGCATTACAAACATTTGTTCCATAATATTTTGAAATATGGATGGTGCACTAGTTATTCCATAAGGTAAACGCGTATACGAAAAAAGACACTTATGTGTAGAGATGGTGACAAGTTTTCTAGATTCTTCCGTTAATAAAACCTGTTGGTACGCCTCTGATAAGTCGATTTTAGAAAACTTATCACCTCTTTGTAATTGTGAAAACAAGTACTCAATGCGTGGCAAGGGAAAATGTTGTATTTTTAAATGGGGGTTTAAAGTTACTTTAAAATCACCACAAATTCTTATACCACCATTTTGTTTTAAAACCGGAACTATAGGCGTCGCCCACTCTGAAAATTCAGTCGGGATTAATACCTTATTGTCAACTAATCGCTGAATTTCCATTTCAATTTTTGGTTTTAAAGCAAATGGTACGGGTCGAGCTTTGCAAAATTTCGGAACTGTTCCGTCTTTCAAATTTAAAGAAATTTCGAATTTATTAAAGGTTCCTATATTTTTATCAAAAACATCTTTATATTTTTCAAGCATAATATCGATATTGGCGGAAGACTCTATTTTACACATAGTGCTTGGAATTTTACAAATACCCAAATTGAGCATGTTTAAACCATTTCTACCAATAAGTGGTGGTCCACCATTTCTTATAACATATGTTTTTAAACTGTAAGAATTTTTATCAAAAACTATATTTAAATTTAAATATCCTAAAGGTTCAAAAGTTATGCCAACATAATCTTTTAATGCTAAATCATTTTTATGCAATTCTTTACTACGAAAATGTTTCTGGTATAATTTTTCAGAAATTGCCGAATGTGCAAATCCCGAACCAGCCTCAAAACCTATTGGTACATTTTCAACAATTAAATTTACAAATATTGGTTTGATGTTGCCATTTTCATCAGATAAATTATTTTCTAAACTACTTAAATTAAAAATAGAATCATTAGAAATATTTACTTCTGTTTCACTTAAGAAATTTTGTGAAAATCTTTTGCATTGTGGTGCCAGATGTCCTTTAACCCATCCTCGTCGCCAAATGTTCTATTTCGGTATTACCAATTTGGGTAATTAAAAATCGGAAATAATTTAGTTGTGACTTTATTGTACATCAGAAATAATACACACTATTGAACCCGTGATACGAGGCGGCCGGACCAGCCGTAGTTACAAAAAGTGTCCCTTTTTATATATCAGTGTTTTTATACACTATTTATAATAGTACATCTTTATGAAATTAAATAAAATATATTTTGCTATACATAACAGTAGAGGAATGAATATTTTTTATCGAAATTTGGTATACAGGGGTTTTAGGTCATGCCGATTCAATATTCAATATTCAAAAACAAATGTGTATCTCAATCGCTAATATAAATTCCTAATTTTTGTCAATTTTTTTTATCATAGTAGGCGTATTTAATTTCGAAAGAAAAAACATTTTAAATAACTTTTTCATCACAATCTGAAGCAAAATAAGTATACCAAATTTGATCTAAATCGATCAACAAATGACTGAGATATTGGACTGTAGTGATGAAAAGTGAGACACACTGTATATAAACCTATACTTTTCACGAAATACTGAAAAAATCAAGTTTTTTCGGTGAATCGACTCAATGTTGATTGTTTCTACAACTTTTATCCAGTTTAAAATATCGAAAACATATTAAAAATATTCACGTGGTACAGGCCCACGAGTCAAATTATAATGCTTGACGCTACGCTGTGTGTATGTCTGCAGATCATTGTAAAAGTAGTTTGGGCACTTTTTTACAGATCATCTTGTAATGCTACGTACAATATCACGTTTTCTCAGCTTTTTTTACAGTTTTTATGTGAATATTTAAATTATGTTTTTAATTGAATAGTGTTTTGAATTATTTTATTGCTTGATGGAAGTCGGCCATATTGGATCAGCCATTTTGATTTGCCTTTTTTTGACATTATAATCTGTTTCATCGACCTCGAAAACCCCCTCATATGTCAATTTGAATTTGCTTTAAAATTTTTCAACTTATAATAATTTTGTTAAGAAAAGTTTCTTTTTGTTTAAATAATTAATAAACAATTTCGTCACGATTAAATATGTTTATAACTTTTTATTTTAAGCTATGTAAAAGTGATTTCAAAAGGTTTTAGGAAAATCGAAAGTTCCCGTAATTATTCCGAAATAATGCATATTTTCAGCCTCTATTGACTCCACTAATATCTAAATTTGGGTGGCTTCCATCCCTTGGGTGTAAGAGTAAGTGTAGGGACCATATAGAAACTACTACAATAACACAGACAAAAAAAAAAAATCGAGGGTGTGACTCCTATCCCCATGTATTTTGGAACGGTCAAACCGAATATGACAATAAAAAAAAGTTTTAATTATCCAATTTTTTCCTAGCACTCCCTTACAACCCTCCTGGGGGCCTGAAATTACACTTGTTCTAAACATTTGAAATGGAGGTTTTTTGGTGCACTGAAACCGAATATAACAATAAAAACTGATTTGAACCACCCAGTCACCCCCTAGCACCAATACAAGCCCCAGGAGGGGTTGAAATTCCACTTGTTCTAAATATTTAAACAGTATGTTTATTTCTAGGTTTTTTGGTGCGCCGAAACCGAATATGACGATAAAAACTGATTTCAACAACCCTAGCACACCCCCTCACAATTAAAATTTCACTTATTATGAAAATTGAAAATGCATGCATGTTCTTCAGTATTTTGGTGCGGTGAAACCACATATGATGATATCAAATGATTTTAACCACCCAGTCACACCCTAGCACCCCCTTACATTTTTTATCGTCATATTCGGTTTCAGCGCATCAAAAAACCTAAAAATAAACATACTTTTCAAATTTTTAGAACAACTGGAATTTCAATCCCCCAGGAGGGTTGTAAGGGGATGCTAGGGAAAAATTGGATAATTAAAACCTTTTTTTATTATCATAATCGGTTTCAGCGTCCCAAAATACATATGAGTAGGGCGGTCTACCCTCTGGGTTTTGACTTTTATTTTTTGTGTGCCTGTGTAATTGACCTTAAAAAAATTATCATTACATGTGAGGTTACTCCTAAATTTCACATTTTTTTTTACATTTAGATCCTACTAATTGCTGCCCATTGCTGCCCATTGCTGCTTCATACATTTTGGGATATATGTCACATACAAAATCGGATTTTTCTTGTTAATATTAAATAAAATTACACTTACCCCGATTGCTTTTCCTAATTCCGTGTCTTCTCCCACTCTCCTTAATATGAGTTCGAAGCCATCTATAGCTGCTTGCCAAGGATAATACGATGTATCATTCTTCAAAAATCTGATACTATCAAGAACCGAAGAATATGTTAGTATATCAGCTCTGGCAAGATTGAAAAGGTCATCTATTATTTGGGCTCTGTTAATTTCAGTAATACCGTCAAACTCTTTTTTTTGCAGAGCGGCCTTGATTCTTGCCCATAAGGTATCATCATAATAAACCCTATAATAGCCTATAAAAAATGTATTATTATGTATGGATCAATAACATGATTTAGACTTTAGGGAAATTGACGATTTGCACGAAAGAAAGTTTGGTAAAAAGTGTCTAGATTGGTGGTATCACTGTAATTCACTGCACATGTTCACCAACTCATCTAATTTCCAAACTTTGCAACAATTAAATACCTATAATATAATAATAATAACATTGTTTTCATTATCTTTAATGTTAAACCTACTTCCATTGAATATAAATCATCTTTATTGGGTTGTTTCGAAGTCTACAAAAAATGTCGAATTATGCACTTTGTCAATCACTGCTGCCAACTCTTTTAAACTGAGAGTTGGAACAGTGTTGCATAATTCGACATTTTTTAAATATTGTAGACTACGAAACAACCTAACAAATATGATTTATATTCAGTGGAAGTAGGTTTAACATTAAAGATAATGAAAACAATGTTATGATGATTATATTATACGTATTTAATTGTTGCAAAGTTTGGAAATTAGAGGAGTTGGTCAACATGTGCAGTGAATTACAATGATACCAATCTAGACACTTTTTACCAAACTTTCTTTCGTGCAAATCGTCAATTGATTTAAAAAATTATTGCCTAGACAAACATGTAGAAATATGTGTGTATTGTAAAATAAATAAGATAGGTAAAATGGTTGTAATTTGAAGATGTTATAGGTCTCCCTCTGGAGAAATCAATATGTTTGTTAATGGACTTATGAGTGTCTTGAATTCCATTTATAAACCAAATACAGATATTTTACTTTTTGGCGATTTTAATCTTGATTCATACAATACCTTAAATTATTTAAAAAAATGTGTAACTTGTTGCAATGTTTTAAACTTAATAGTAAATAGTTTTAAACTTAATAGTATGGCCTACCAGAGTAACAGATACCAGTCTGTCCGGAATCGACCATATATTTACTAACTTTACTCTTGTGTTGTGGATAGTAATATTTCTGATCATAGATCATAGAACAATTTTGTTTGACTTCGGTCTACATAAGACTAGTGAAAATTCTAATATGTGTTATGCAGAAAAATTTTTTAGTCATAACAGTTTATGTAACTTTCAGACTGATATTCAAAAAGAGAAGTGGTATGAAATGTATCACATTAACAATGTAAACTTGGCGTTTGATTATTATTTTGAGAATATAGTTCTATTTTATTTCAAAAAAACACTTTCCTAAACGTGAGCATTATGTGAATAAAAGAAAAATAAAAAATGGGCTGATAACGAAGTTCAAATTTCGAGCCTCAAACTGAAAGACTTGCACGTTTTAAAAAATATATACTCTGAATTAACTTCTTTTTACAATGAAGAGAAGAAAAAACAAAATAATTTATTTAAAAATATAAAAAAACAATATTATTAAAGTAAAATTGATAACTCTGACAACCCCACAAAACCGGCGGCGGCGTGGAATATTGTTTCTCCACAACCATTATAGAACGTAATAATTCCGAAATCATTTTTAATAATAGAACGTAAAAATTCTCACTCTTGAGATAGAATATTTATTCTGAAACACTTGCTTCTTATGTGTTTTGCATGTATTGTCATTCTATAACAAGTGCCAGAATGAATATTCCATAATTATTCTCAACGAAATACATAGATTGCCGTGGATGTCAAAACTGTCAGTGTCAATTCAATAATTGTACAAACCCTATAAATATAAATATTAATACAATGTAATATAATTGTTTCAATAAATAACTTGTTTTGTTCAGATTTAATTGTTTTTTTTTTACTAATGGTCGTGGAGAAAATACATATACAGTCGATCTACTCCTGGTTCCTCACGCTCACTTTCGCTCGCTTTCGCAATCTTCCACTCGTATCGAGTGTTACAGAATATACTATTCTGAATTATCTAATTAATTACAAAACGAGAACATTATAATTAAAGAAAAAAGTGAAAGAGTTGATAATCAAACTGATGTTGCTAACGCATTTAACATTTAAAAAAAAACGCTCCATTTATTAACTAAAGATCGCATAAGGACAGTGAAAATACTTGCTTTAGTAATAATATAACTTATCAGCATTGCACAATATTTTTGAAACCATATTCAGAACCAGAAATATCATAAGAAATAAACTAAATAATAAACACTCATCAAGATATGACGATGTACCTTTATTTCTCATTAAAAAGTAAAGATGGAAATAATAAAACCCTTAGTTTATATTGCACACTTATCACCTTCTGCAGAATCATTTCCAGAAATTTTAAAAATTGGGAAAATTATTCCTGTTCATAAAAAAACAATATATAAGAATTACAAAATTACAGACCAGTTCCCATACCTTTAGGATTATCAAAAATTATTGAATATTGCTTTTTAAACCGATTACTGATTTTTTTGAATAAAAATAATATACTTTCACATAACTAGCATGGATTCTTAAATATTAAATCAACCAACTCATAGTTTAATGCAATCGTTTTATGAAAAGATAACAACGTATGTCGAAGCAGGTGAATGCCCTCTGTTAGTGTATTTTACGATTTAAGCAGGGAATTTGGCTGTGTTAATTATAAAAAACCGCTGCCCAAGGAATCACTACTTCCACATCCAGATTTTCTAACCAAGTCTCTCATAACGAAACAATTTTGTATGTGGAAATAATTGCTTATGGAAATTTAGTAATATAATATTTGAAATCCTCTACCCCAAAACCCCATAAAACGATACCCCACATCGGTAGTGGGATGGGGGTGGTGATAGGAGGTAGTGGGGAGTGGATCAAGTAAAAAAAATATGTTGAGGTTTTTGGTTTTTGTACACAGTACAAACACTAAATTACAATCTTTTCTCATGCCCTTTAATAATAGGGTGGAGGTAGTAATGGGGGTGGCTAATGCCAAAAAATTTTCTGTATATACTAAATACCAATTTTATGAACTCTTACCTGCTTCGTTTACCTATTTACCCCAATTTGACGGAACAAGATGAACAAGATCTCGTTAAAGTACATACGTGTACCAAATTTTCAAGTCAATATCTTAAACGGTTCCAGAGTAAACGTGCGCATAAAAAGACCAACAGACAGACAGACAAATAGACAGACAGAAATTTTTTTCACTCAAACTTAAAATCTCGATGTTTCATGACATTTTAATTGAACAATAAAAATTTTTTGAACATTTTTTAAAATTTCCTTTTGTCGTTACTATACTTCCACTGGACGTGGAAGTAAAAATGATCTCTAAATTTTGGGGTAAAGGGCATAGCCTCAGATTGGGTTGAAAGTTATTTGTTAAGTCACAAACAGTATGTCAGCTACCAATATTACGCGCAGTAAAATTGATTCTATTAACTTGGCATCTGTAGAAATGAATATGGGTGTACCACAAAGTCAGTATTAGGTCCCATATTATTCTTATTATATATTAATGATTTGGATAGTTTGAGTACTTTAGCAGATTTTACTTTTACGCATGACACATCTATTATACTATATCACATAAAAATGTTGATATTTTAGAGCCGAAATGTGCTATTTTATTGGAAAATCTTAGAAATTGGTTCAGTGTAAATTCTCTTTATTTTATTGTTGAGAAAACACAGGCATTAGTGTTTCACAATAGACAAAAGAAATGTGATTATCCAGATATTCAACTTGATAATACGTCAATATCAACAAGGACATCCAATGTAAAATTTTTAGGTATAAATATTGACAGTTGCTTAAACTGGAAAAGCCTTGCGAATTACTGAGAGCCAAATTACATTCAGTATTTCATCAGTTCAAAAATGTAAAAAATGTGCTAAACAAAGCTCATCTAAGGAATTTATATTTTATAGACCTTTACTATTTAGAAAGAAACAAACTATTTTTTATTAGCAAAACTTTTTACAAACTAGAAGAATATTTTAATATGTAAAGTGCTCTGTGATTTACCCCTTTTTTTTCTCTCTTTTAGATGTTAAGTCTGACTATTCCTGTAAAATATTTTATTATATTGTCATAAAAGGAAAATAAAATTTATTCTATTATTATTCATTATAATAGTATGTGAAAAATATGAACGTTTCTTTCAAAGTTGTCAGCTGAATACCCAAAATAATATTTTTCAATAATTGTGTAACCAGAAATAAAATATATTTATATTTAAATACTAGATGAGCTATGCGGCTCTAAAAGAGTGATTAATTTTTGTTGTATCTGTCAAATAAACAAATACTTCTTATCAGTTTTCTGTATGATGTATGAAAATCATTTTTCTTGCCATTTTGTAATAGCAATTTTGGTTCAAATGGATTATACACTACCCTGATGATTTAAGACAAGAAAGAAAAACGTTTAATTCTATTAAATAGCGAAGAAATATTTTACCTATTAAGACATGCATGCGGTTAGTGAAATTTTATATTCTTTTTCATTGTGCTTTTTATTAATTCTTGACTTTGAAATGTAACAAATAATTATTTATGATGAAGTCTCCTCTAGGTAGAGCTACAGATACTTGATAAGAGGTCATGTAAGGGAGATTTCTTATTACTGTTCTAGTACATGTTAAATTTTCTGCAATTATCTCTATTCCCGTTGCTCCTTAGTTATTAGTTATTATCAACACTGTAAACTATAAAATTTCCCAAAACTTTTCTTTAAACAATTTTCCACGGTGAACTCTTAAAATTACAGCAGCTCGAAGATTGAAAAATAATGACATTTTCGAGCTGCCGTAACTTATAAACAATTGATAGTGTAAGAAAATTGTTAAAACAAAATTGATAATAGCTAACTACTAGGAAGGGGCAATGAGGACAGTGTTAATTGCAAAAATCTGCAGTGAAGCAAACATTTCCACATTTTTGGTAGAGTGTGAATCGTAAATAAGAAAAACTATTGAATTGAAGATCAGTGAAAATGTAGGACAAAGTGTATTCCTTCAAAGAAGTAATACTACTGTAACTCAATTTTACTGATTATTCAAAGTTGATAATGAGTATTAATAACGTCGGAGTAATGTAGCAGACATTTTTCCCAAATAAAAAAAAAAAAATCGAACTTTGAGCTGCTATAATTTTTAAACAAGTGATCGTGGACGGAAATTATTTAAAAAAGGTTTCGGGAAATTTTACGATTCACAATATTGATACTAATTACTACGTAAGAGCAATGGGGTTGATATGATTTCAAAGCTCTGCAGCGAAGCACAATGTTTCACCATTCTGACGGATGTAAATCGTCAATTATTAACAACACTGAAAAATCTTTTTCCATTATCTACACATTGGTAGTACCTAACTTTAGGATAGAAGTAAAAGGTTAGGAGATAATTGAGAAAAACTATTGTGACCGTTGTTTTTTCATGTATGATAGTTATAGACCAGTCGAATTAGACATAATAAAAAATTTTGCGTCCTGTGGACTTTTTTTATGGAAGTTGTTTAAACAAGCATAAAAACTACACCCTGCTACACCATGTGCGTCCCCTATTTTTAGGGGTTGAAATTTTGAAATTTTACTTATGTGTCCATATCTTTTTCCCTATTGCCTGTAGGGCTCTTTACTAAGTTACACTTTTTGAAGATTCATCCCTCCTCTACATAATATACATATTACACATTTGCCGTAGGACAAAATGTTTTGGCTGTACGAGTCCGGAAAGGTCGCGCTTTCCGAATTTGGACAGGACAAACGGCTATTATTTCCAATCTACAATACTACACATACTAATGCCCTTAAGGAGGGATGATGATTTGTGAAAAAACTTTCATCGAATACCGCGCGGTTTCCATGATACGGGATGTTGAAATTTTGAAAGCCCCTTTTTAAAAAAAAAGTGAACCTACTTTTTTCGCTCATTTTTTTTTCATGTATGTACGAACCTAATATAAGAAAACGTTGGTTTCATTTTAATACATTCATTGGTTTAGGAGCTAGACAGCAAAATAGCCAAAAATGGCTATTTTGGTATTGTTGCATTAAAAAAACCAAAACCAGTATAATTCTGTTAAATGTTTTTTTTATCCTAAAAGTCCAATTCATTGCGCATAGAATTTGGGTTTTTGTATTTAAATGGGATCAACACTTATTATGTAATAACGATTTATGTCATGTGTTCTCCAGTCTCCCTTTTCACAATTTTTTTTGCGGCCTTATGGTTCATAGTAGGACAGAAAGCAATATACACGTGGACAGAGCACATAATAGAGTGTTAAAATGGGTCTCTTGTTTGCAAAAAATTACTTCAGATCTCACTTTTCATCGACTGACTATTAGATAGGGGGTTCTTGTAGAAGAACGCACTACCGGGCGTCAAAATGACGCGACACCAATTTATTTCTCAGGGGGCGCCAGTCGCGTATTTCCCCGTTCTTCTACCTCCCAGGCGGGTTCGAGATAAGATGCACTTCGGTAGCCGAGTAATGGGACCAAGGCGGCACTACCACAGATCGGAAACTACGCTCTCTCTGGACCCGAATTCCCTCGTTAGGGGTTTAGGCACCTCTTAATTTCCTGAATTTTTGCATAAAAAAATCCCAACCGAAGAATTTCTCTGCGGAGGGATTAGTTTTGGTACGCGAAAATCACCTTTTGGTCCATTAATAACGGAATATATTTCTCAAAAAACGCATAAAAAAATCCCTATCAAACCTTCGTAAAGCAACCAGAAGGTCGAACGTTAATGCGAATTAACTCGACACATCCGGCTTTCTCTACGAAAGTTCCAGGGATTATAGACCGTCAACAGGCCTCAAGATCAATTAAGAAATATTAGTTCAAAGAATCCGTTTATTTAACAGAATTGGTTATACAAAATTCTCAAGAAAGAATCGTGCCTTCCCCAATCAAGGTAGTGACTTTCAGACCATACAAGCGAGAGCGCTCACGCTAACGATCGATTAGGTAGAAAAGATTCATACGTACCTTCTCAGAATCAAAATGTGAGCTTTTAGAATCATTTCAGACTCTGGGTAAATGAATAATTAAGGCTGACTGAAATTAACTTAAAAAAGTTTTACTAAATGAATTTAGTTTCGCTAGAGACTACCTAGCTTTAAAGTTCTTGTATCGTGGAAATTCACGTACTCAAACACATTCAGAGGACTTATTACTGCATAAGTTGAGTGGCGTTCGATCAGTCCACGACTTACTAACCCTTATCACAGTCGATTAATAATATCGATTTGGCAGCGTCTCACCTTCGAGCGACTATTAGGCAAAATTGAATTTTTGGATTTTTATGCACAAGGCGTTTTCCTCTATAACTTTGTCATTTGAAAAGCCCCGTTATTGGCTTTTCTACCATCGCTTTGTCTGGACTACTCAACGCGCTCGACCAAATTGCGAGCCGCTGAGTCAATCCAAACTCTTTCCATGCGAGAAACCGGCCTTGTACATGTGCATTGATTTTTATCAATTTTTGCTTATCGGCACTACGCCGGCTTTGACAAAATCTTCTATTTTGCCTTTTGGATGCAGTGCATCGTTAAAATTTTATGCTCATACTTTAGAATTGTGCTTTCAATGACCGTACCTCAAAGGTCAATGTCTTTGGTTGAGGAATAAAAAATAAAAAATAATTTAAAGTATATTTTCGTGGTACTTTTTAAACTGACTTCGTGGTACTTTTGAAAAATCCATTTTAAGACCAATTTTAGCGTACTTTTGAAAAATCGATTTTCGAGCCAAATTTCAAGGTACTTTTGAAAAACTAATCTGCGGGTGAAATTTTGGCGTACTTTTGAAAAATCGATTTTCAAGCCAAATTTCAAGGTACTTTTGAAAAGTTAATCTGCGGGTGAAATTTTGGCGTACTTTTGAAAAATTGATTTTCAAGCCAAATTTCAAGGTACTTTTGAAAAGTTAATCTGCGGGTGAAATTTTGGCGTACTTTTGAAAAATTGATTTTCAAGCCAAATTTCAAGGTACTTTTGAAAAGTTAATCTGCGGGTGAAATTTTGGCGTACTTTTGAAAAATCGATCTTCAAGCCAAATTTCAACGCAGTTTTGAAAAATTAGTCTGCAAGTGAAACTTTGGCGTACTTTCGATAAATCGATTCTTGGGCCAAATTTTGACGCCCTTCCAAAAATATTATTTTTCAAAGTCCAATTTATGGTACCTTTGAAAAAGTATATTATTCATAAATCTTTGTCATTATATACTTCTACTCTGATATTCTGAACCAAAAACATTTTTCCTAAGTGAAAATTCGGTGTTTCTTCGAATTTTCGCCTGGTCATTTCCAACGCCTTATAGAACCCAAAACGGTCCTTGTGGACTGATCTGCGCCTCTGCAGACTCCCAAAAATGTCTTTAAATGAAATTTTTGCCTAAGTCGAATTTTGATTGTCTTCAACTTAGGACAATTTTGGAGAGTTCTACAACACTCCCCTCCTTTGGTTGAATCTTTTCTACTCATCGATTGCCTTTAATTTCCATATTCACTTGTATGTCTGTATGCCTTCATTTGACGGTCTGACCTATGTACAGATGTTTAAAAAATAACGGCCTTAATTGGGGCAGACGGCTGATTCGCCTATCTAACGTAAAAATAAATACATTTTTTAAACAATACGCCAAGTTGATACAACATTTTTATCAACTTAATTACACCCGCGTCGAGGTGCGAAGCGTAGCACAATTTTGATTAGCGTCCACTCTCACTAATTCGTTGCACTCGCTTTTTCGCCCTGGTCTCGCTCTTGCTTAACTTCGGCCCTTTCTAGAAGAGTCTGTCTATATCTCCATGCCGCAGCTTGGACGGTCCTCGCCTTTGAGTTCCAGACTTCACCATGCCGCGCCCTTGCGACAGGCTGGGTCATCTTTCCATTTCTGCACATGGAAAATGCAGTTCTGCAACTAGATTGACTTTTTAGCAAGTCGTCGACTGGGACGCGTCGACTAACAAACACAATGTGTTGTTTTTAATGAAACATTTTTCTAACATGAATTTTGTTAACTTATAATGGTTAGAAATTGGTTCTTCGTAAGGTAGATTGAATCGGCTTACGATACTCGTGCGGTCATCACTACTTTGTGAAAAAAATATAAAAAAAAAAAATTGAAGCGTCTTCTTGAGCGAAGAACGGCTTCTGAAACTCGTCTCGTAGTTTCTACTTCGTAAGGTAGATTAAATCGGCTTACGATACTCGTGCGGTCATCACGACTTGTGAAAAAAGTAAAAAAAAAAAAAATCGAAGCGTCTTCTTGAGCGAAGAACGGCTTCTGAAACTCGTCTCGTAGTTTCTACTTCGTAAGGTAGATTAAATCGGCTTACGATACTCGTGCGGTCATCACGACTTGTGAAAAAAGTATAAAAAAAAAAATCGAAGCGTCTTCTTGAGCGAAGAACGGCTTCTGAAACTCGTAGTTTCCATTTGGGGTATACGTTAATTTTGTTGACTTAAAATGATTAAAATAGAAGTTGTCTTCTTGCATAAGAAAAACAGCTTCCGAAACTCGTACTGATTCGTACTTATGCCTACGTCCATTACTCGAACTTGGCGGCTCTCGCTCTTGAGAAGCTAGGCTTATCGGATCGCGCTCTTGCGTCGGGTTCGCCGTCTTTCCATGTCTGCTCATGGAGTAGACTTTAAATTTTCGATTCGACCGCATATAGGTCAAAATCGCTACTTAGAATTTTGAGAAAAAATATAAAAAAAAAAAAGCGAAAACGGCTATTAGCCGTGGTCGACCTCAGAAATATCTAGAGGTGACTCTTCTATATCTGGCTCATCTCGAGCATCTTCGGGATCTCGACTTATTACATCCGGCTCATCTTGAGCACTTGCGGGAACATTGATTTGAACTAGTGTGGTATCGCTACGTCGCTCTGACCTGGGCGCGATCTCATTGTCTGATGAGGAAGCGTCGTCACTAAGATGAATTTCATCCGGACTATCTTCTGATTCTTCAGACAATTCCAATTCAACATCGGGGTCTCCCTTAGGTGCCGGCCTGATGGCATCGACATGTAATCTCGTCGAAGTTACCACCTTGTGAATGAGGTAAACTTCATTGGACAATCTCTTTAAAACCTTGTGTGGCCCACTCCACGACGGTGTGAAGGTATGATCCTTCCTGATCCTTTTAGTCATTACCATATCTCCCACTTTATATACGACCGGCGTTACCGCCACTTTGGGCGCGTAACGCCATTGGTAATTTGTTTGATTTTTACGAATCTCCTTGACTCTTTCAAGGCGGGGAACGTCCGCTTGATTACGACGCTCTTGTCTATAAGCGAACATATTCCAATCACCAATCTGCGGTAATTCATAGCCGAGTACTACGAAACTGGGCGTATGCCCCGTAGCGGCGTTTTTTCTTGTTCTCAAGATATATGCCATCTGACTAACATGTCGATCCCACTCGTCGTTGGGTGAACCATATAATAAGGTTTTTAAGATCTTCTTAGCTTCTTGCACCCTCCTTTCTATTGGATTGGCCTGTTGGTGGTAAGCTGCTGTGAAGAATCTTTCAATATTGTTACGTGTACAGAACGTATCGTAAAAGCCGGAATTGAAGTGGCCTCCCTGGTCGGAAATGATGACCCTCGGAACGCCATATCTCGCCACTAGTTCCTCTTCGATAAATTGTGCTATTGTTTTTCCACTGACTTGGGTGAACGCCTTGGCTTCGACCCACTTACTAAATACATCCTCTACCATTAATATATATCGGTTATCTGCATCTTTGGTTCGCTGAAGCGGTCCGATTACATCGACGCTTAGAACTTCGAACGGATGCGATGGAGCATGGCTTCTGAGAGGAGCCTTCGGTTGTGATTGTCTGCTTTTTACGGAATTACAAATAATGCACTCATTTAAATATTTGTTAACTAGTCTCGACAAATTATTAAAATAATAGCGGCCCGAGATGATTCTAACAGTTTCATCGCGGCCGGGGTGACCTACTTCCGGTCGGTCGTGAAAATGAGATATTACTCTCATGACCATACGTTTTGGTACGTATAATTTTTCTATAACATTTTCGCCTCTTGTCCAAAGTGTGCCGCCTATCACTTGTCTTGTATTGACGAATTTCACCTCTGCCTCGGTTTTATTGGCTTGTCGCACTAGAGTATTCCATCGTTCAATTTGGTCTTGGATATCTCTGGAGTGCGTTTGCGCTTCTCTGACCTGATCGTTTAATTCCAATGTGGTAATCACTGATATTCGTTCCTTGTACGAGAATTTTGGTGGATACATTCTCTCCTCTTCGTCGTCTGCTTCGACGTTCGGGCCTTGAGGATTTCTGCTCAAATAGTCTGCCAATATATTTTCCTTGCCGGGACAATGTTCTATTGTGAAGCTGTATTCCTGAAGTAATAATGACCAACGTGTAAATTTCGTTTTCTCGTCCTTATGCTTATTTAACCATAGTAAAGCTCGATTGTCGGTTTTGACTATAAATGGACGGTCTGCCAAATATATTTTGTATTTCCTTATATAATTAACGACGCTCAAACATTCCAATTCATTAATATCGTATTTTCTCTCCGTCGGAGATAACGTATTACTAGCATAAGAGACGATGTGCTTCTGGTCATTATCCCCCAATTGATATAATACTGCAGATAATCCTATTAAGGATGCGTCCGTCTGCAGTATGAACATTTTATTGAAATCTGGCCGGTGCAGTCCTAGAGGTTTATTTAATACCTCTTTCAGTAGGATAAAGGATTCTTGGGCTTCTGTATTCCACTTATAACGCCAGTCCTTCGAGAGTAGTCGGGTCAAGGGCTTAGTAATTATTGCAACATTCGGGATATATTCACGTACCCAATTACATAGGCCAAGGAAACTCTGAAGCTGGCGTCTTGTCGTAGGCACAGGATAGCTCTGTATCTGCAGAATATGTTTTTCTAAAGGTTGAGTAGTATTGGCATTTATCTTATGCCCGAGATAGGTTATACTAGATGTGGCTACCACACATTTTTCTGGTGACACTTTTAAATTATGTAAACGTAGGCGTTCAAAGACGGCTCTCAGATGGTTTACATGCTGTTCTATATTTTCACTGTAGATGATAATATCATCGAGATATACTTTGCAGAAATGATGCAAGTAGCCGGTCAATACGTCTCTTGCCATAAATTTTTGGAATGTACATGGAGCGGTCTTCAATCCGAAAGGCATCACGTTAAATCGGTAAGATGCTCCATCTAATGTTGTAAACGTAGAATAGTTTTTTGACGACTCCTCAAGAGGGATTTGCCAATATCCGCTCTTGAGGTCCAACACCGTAAATATGTTGGCGTTTCCTAGATCCTTTATACTCTCGTATATCTTTGGTAAGACGGATGCTTCGTCTTCCGTTACTTCATTTAAGTGACGATAATCAATGCAGAAGCGAGGCTTCTTGCCGGGCCTTTCAATTATAATGGGAGGCGAACTGTACTGAGCGGTACTCGGTTCTATGACCCCGGCTTTCAGCATCTCTTCAATTTGATCGTACATAACTTTTTTCTTAGTAGGAGACATAGGGTAGGGTTTGATATTGAACGGGCGGTCGTCTTTAACTTTTATTTTATGTTTCGTTGTCACCGTGGTAGCTTGGGTAGGCACCGCGGTGAACAATTCAGCGAATTCCTCGAATAGAGGTTTTAAATTATCGTTTCCGATGATCAGTTCTTCGGGAAGCCGGCATTGCTTCCTTGCTTGATGTGCCGCTTGATTCCAGAAGACGGTTATTCGCTCTTCAGTGCCGACGTAGACACATTTACGTTGATAATCGAATACGACATTGTGGGCATATAAAAAGGGGGCTCCCAGAATGAGCTCTTCGTTTAAATTTTGAATGACTTGAAACGTGGTCTGAAAGGGTACATCTAGTACATTAACGTTTATGGTCGTAGTCCCAAGGGATTCTACTAAACCATCGCCACAAGCCATAACAAACGTTTGGGGAGCTGTAAGTTGATCAATGTCGTTCAAAAATTTCGGTTGGATAATATTCCTTGTCGAACCTGTATCCAATAAAGCGTTAACCGCTCGATTATTAATTATAATCTTAATGCGAGGCAGAGGGAAAGCGTCGTTAGTTTGATTGATAGATTCTAATGGAGTGAATCGGTGGGGAGATAGGTTGACTTCTTGATCCTTAAACAGGTAATTAAGGTCAGGAAGGTCATCGAAGTTTTTTAATTTAAACTTCTTGCTTCGGAGCTTCCTCGAGGGTCGCTTCGAGCCTGGTGGGGCCTGGTAGGCGGGGCTGGTACAGTTCGGCCTGGGCCATCGCCTCTGACCCCCGCTTGGTTTCCCGTATTCATATTACGATAGGGATTGTTTGGGCATTCTGCATGAAAATGCCACTGCTCCGTTGGGCAATATCTGCAAGGGCGATACGGGACTCGGGAGTTCCTTACGTCTCCAGTACCCCTTCTCGGTATATCCCCTCTAGGCAGCGAGGAAATATTATTTGCAAAATGCACCCTTGGTGCTGGCGGATTATCTCTTCTTTGAGATCCATTGAATGGTGTCCTAGATGCACCAAAGGAACTGGAGGACGGCTTCGCTAATGCGGAGGGTTCCGTTCTCCAGTTACTGCTCGATTGCTGATTCCCTTGAGCTGAAGCGGTAGAGGTGGACGCTTCTCGGTCTTTGCTTTTTTTTGCATTTTGCAGAATCTCGAATTCTTTATTCTCATCCATGATTTTGGCCATTTGTTCGGTCATCGTCACTAGTGTATTTGTATCTAGTATGACGGCACTCTTTAGGAGCATTTTCATATCAGGTCTCAACTGATTGAAGATGGTAGCCGCCTTCATCGCCTCCGGCTTAAACGGATCGATCCTCTTGAAGAGGCATACCTTCCTGGAAATAAATACTGACGTATTTTCCTCGGCATCTTGTTTCTTGCCATATAAATTAGCTACTGCTTCGGTGAGTACTTCACCTGAATCGTAACGGCTTCTGAACCGCTCGAGGAATAGAGGATACGTGGTAATTAGGGTTCGGTATTGTTCGAACCATTTCTTGGCATCGTCTTTGAGCTGTTCTGATATTTTATACAGACGGTCGTTATCCTGCGTAATTCGTACTCGGACGAAAAATTCCTCCATATGATGAATGAAGGTTTCAGGGTCTTCGTGTTCGAAGCCATGAAATTCCGCATTTGGATGCTTCGACCGATACTTATGCTCGTGTGTGGCTTCGCTTAGAGCTTTGGCAAGACCTGCTGCCATTTGGGCGAACACTTGTTCTGAGGAGGGCTGTATGACTCCTTCAGTGGTACTCGGGCCTACCCCCGAACTACCCAGTACATCCTCCGCGCACGGCCTCTCTAACCCTCTAGAGACGTTGTCCATCACAGATGTCGGCTCGTCGTAAAACTGGAAAGGCGTTGATTCATCCATATCCTTTCCAGAAAGCCCTGCTGACTAACAACGCCCCACGTTGGGCGCCATGTAGAAGAACGCACTACCGGGCGTCAAAATGACGCGACACCAATTTATTTCTCAGGGGGCGCCAGTCGCGTATTTCCCCGTTCTTCTACCTCCCAGGCGGGTTCGAGATAAGATGCACTTCGGTAGCCGAGTAATGGGACCAAGGCGGCACTACCACAGATCGGAAACTACGCTCTCTCTGGACCCGAATTCCCTCGTTAGGGGTTTAGGCACCTCTTAATTTCCTGAATTTTTGCATAAAAAAATCCCAACCGAAGAATTTCTCTGCGGAGGGATTAGTTTTGGTACGCGAAAATCACGTTTTGGTCCATTAATAACGGAATATATTTCTCAAAAAACGCATAAAAAAATCCCTATCAAACCTTCGTAAAGCAACCAGAAGGTCGAACGTTAATGCGAATTAACTCGACACATCCGGCTTTCTCTACGAAAGTTCCAGGGATTATAGACCGTCAACAGGCCTCAAGATCAATTAAGAAATATTAGTTCAAAGAATCCGTTTATTTAACAGAATTGGTTATACAAAATTCTCAAGAAAGAATCGTGCCTTCCCCAATCAAGGTAGTGACTTTCAGACCATACAAGCGAGAGCGCTCACGCTAACGATCGATTAGGTAGAAAAGATTCATACGTACCTTCTCAGAATCAAAATGTGAGCTTTTAGAATCATTTCAGACTCTGGGTAAATGAATAATTAAGGCTGACTGAAATTAACTTAAAAAAGTTTTACTAAATGAATTTAGTTTCGCTAGAGACTACCTAGCTTTAAAGTTCTTGTATCGTGGAAATTCACGTACTCAAACACATTCAGAGGACTTATTACTGCATAAGTTGAGTGGCGTTCGATCAGTCCACGACTTACTAACCCTTATCACAGTCGATTAATAATATCGATTTGGCAGCGTCTCACCTTCGAGCGACTATTAGGCAAAATTGAATTTTTGGATTTTTATGCACAAGGCGTTTTCCTCTATAACTTTGTCATTTGAAAAGCCCCGTTATTGGCTTTTCTACCATCGCTTTGTCTGGACTACTCAACGCGCTCGACCAAATTGCGAGCCGCTGAGTCAATCCAAACTCTTTCCATGCGAGAAACCGGCCTTGTACATGTGCATTGATTTTTATCAATTTTTGCTTATCGGCACTACGCCGGCTTTGACAAAATCTTCTATTTTGCCTTTTGGATGCAGTGCATCGTTAAAATTTTATGCTCATACTTTAGAATTGTGCTTTCAATGACCGTACCTCAAAGGTCAATGTCTTTGGTTGAGGAATAAAAAATAAAAAATAATTTAAAGTATATTTTCGTGGTACTTTTTAAACTGACTTCGTGGTACTTTTGAAAAATCCATTTTAAGACCAATTTTAGCGTACTTTTGAAAAATCGATTTTCGAGCCAAATTTCAAGGTACTTTTGAAAAACTAATCTGCGGGTGAAATTTTGGCGTACTTTTGAAAAATCGATTTTCAAGCCAAATTTCAAGGTACTTTTGAAAAGTTAATGTGCGGGTGAAATTTTGGCGTACTTTTGAAGAATTGATTTTCAAGCCAAATTTCAAGGTACTTTTGAAAAGTTAATCTGCGGGTGAAATTTTGGCGTACTTTTGAAAAATTGATTTTCAAGCCAAATTTCAAGGTACTTTTGAAAAGTTAATCTGCGGGTGAAATTTTGGCGTACTTTTGAAAAATCGATCTTCAAGCCAGATTTCAACGCAGTTTTGAAAAATTAGTCTGCAAGTGAAACTTTGGCGTACTTTCGATAAATCGATTCTTGGGCCAAATTTTGACGCCCTTCCAAAAATATTATTTTTCAAAGTCCAATTTATGGTACCTTTGAAAAAGTATATTATTCATAAATCTTTGTCATTATATACTTCTACTCTGATATTCTGAACCAAAAACATTTTTCCTAAGTGAAAATTCGGTGTTTCTTCGAATTTTCGCCTGGTCATTTCCAACGCCTTATAGAACCCAAAACGGTCCTTGTGGACTGATCTGCGCCTCTGCAGACTCCCAAAAATGTCTTTAAATGAAATTTTTGCCTAAGTCGAATTTTGATTGTCTTCAACTTAGGACGATTTTGGAGAGTTCTACAACATTCTCACCTCCCTATTTGAGGGTTCACGCTTGTCTGAAATCATCATTGCAATTTATTTTGTGTCTATAACCAAATCTGCAGTAATTTTAACTTCCTCGAGAAACAGCTATTATGTCCATTTCATCGAAAAATGATTTTAAAAAACAAACTCTTAAGAAAGAAAACACGTACAATTTATTTATCAGATCACAATTCAGAACAGAATGAAAACTCAAAGCAAACATAACCAAACAAGTGGTTTTACTCGAAAACAGTATGTCCTATCGCATATTAACAAGAGACCCATTTTAACACCTTATTATAGGCTCTGTCCACGTGTATATTGCTTTCTGCCCTACTATGAACCATAAGGCCGCAAAAGAAATTGTGAAAAGGGAGACTGCAGAACACATGACATAAATCGTTATTACACAATAAGTGTTGATCCTATTTAAATACAAAAACACATTTTCTATGCGCAATGAATTGCACTTTTAGGATAAACAAAAACATTTACCAGAATTATACTGGTTTTGGTTTTTTAAATGCAACAATACCAAAATAGCCATTTTTGGCATATTTTGCTGTCTAGCTCCTAAACCAATGAATGTATTAAAATGAAACTAACGTAAATTTTCTTATATTAGGGTCGTACATACATGAAAAAAAAAAATGAGCGAAGAAAAGTAGGTTCACTTTTTTTTTTTAAAGGTATTTTCAAAACTTCAACATCCCGTAACATGGAAACCTCGCGGTATTCGATGAAAGTTTTGTCACAAATCATCATCCCTCCTTAAGGGCATTAATATGTGTAGTATTGTAGATTAGAAATAATAGCCGTTTGTCCCGTACAGAAGACCCCCAAATTCGGACAACGCGACCTTTCCGACCTCGTACAGCCAAAACCTTTTGTCCTGCGGCAAATGTGTAATATGTATATTATGTAGAGGAGGGATGAATCTTCAAAAAGTGTAACTTGGTAAAGAGCCCTACGGGCAATAGGGAAAAGGCAAAATTTCAAAGTTTCAACCCCTAAAAATAGGGGACAGATTGACTACTATATTAATTGAGTAAATTATTTTAGCATTTTCTTAATACGTACCTATCTGTTGATTATTTAATATTAACCAGTCGCCTTTTGGTGGGAAATGGGCATGGAAGTCCGAATTGGGAGTAATCCAGAAATCTGGAGTGGTTGACTCGAACTTTGTTAGGTGAGCTGATTCCGTGTAACTTACAGGAATGTACCATTTAGTTTCATTATCCAGCCCAGCATACGAAAACCTCGACTGGAAAAAACACATTAATTTTATCTTACACTAATGTTAATAAATAAGTAGACATTAAACATGTGGGTGTCCCGAAGGAGTATAGCAGGATAAGCTGCCCCCGCACCAATCTGGTCGAGATTTTGGGCACAAATTGATAGCAGTCTTAGATGAAATTTGCCAAAATATTATTTTTGGAAAACCATTTTTAAGAGAGTTATTGGGGTAAAAAGGAAAATGGAAAAAACATTTTTCTCAAGAACGGATATACCCATTTTCATTAAAAAAAATTATGTTTTGGTTTTTGATGGCACAAACGCAGAAACAAATTATTGAGTCCATTTGTCGGAAATAAGTGGTATAAAAAAAAAAAAAATTAGCTGATGTTCTCGAGGCACTACCATCATTTCCTTTCAAATAAATCCTTATATGCTTTAAAACATATACAATTTTCAAAGCGATCGGAAGGGTAGAACGTATTCAAAATTGATAATTACGAGCGTACTGCGGGCGGCGCAGTTCTTTACTACATCTTACCACGGTCACTGGTCACTGGCGGCCATTACCCCCTACCGTTTCAATCAGTATCAAACTTCAAGAAGTGTGGTGCAGATATTTTCAAATTCTCTGTCGTCAACTGTTGAATCAATCAAAATTTAGTTTGAATATCTGAACATTTTGCGATGATGACGTTTGTAGTCAGCCTACCAAAGAACTGTAGTTTCCAAGGTCTACCACGTGGAGGTTACAGTGCGATTTTGGACCACTTATTATGGGGTGTTTGTTTATTGTGAGTCTCCTTGGCTCTCACGTGTCGGGATACTTGTGTATCGCGAGTCCCCTTGCCTCTCACTAGTCGGGGTGACTTTTTGCGTGAGTCCTCTGGCCTTTCACGAATCAGATTACTCTGTATTGGTGATATATTTCTTAGTCTTCATTGCTATAGTCCTCAATTACAGGAATATTATTATTCCGAGTAAAAATATCGCTGAGAATTTCATCTGTCTTCAGAACTTTCGACAAATACCTTGCATGGGACAGACAGTATATTGGCTGTTGCTCGCACGTTGCTGTAATTGTATACTATCTGTCCCACTCAAGGTATTTGTCGAAAGTTCTGAAGCCAGCTGAAATTCGACATTCGACATTTTTACTCAGAATAATATTACTCCTGTAATTAAGGACGATAGCAATCAAGACTAAGAGATGTATCATCAATATAAAACCTGACTCGTGAAAGGCAAAAGGACTCACAATAATCAAGCACCTCGATTAGTGAGAGGCAAAAAGTCACGCCGAATTGTGAGAGGTAAGGGAACTCATAATAAACAAGCCCAGACTAGTGATAAGCAAGCTGACTCTCGATAAACAAACACCCCGACTCGTGAGAGGTAAGAGGACTCACAATAACTAAGCACCTCGACCAGCTAGAGGCAAGGGGACTCACGATAAACAATCACTCCAACTCGTGAGAGGCAAGAGGACTCAAGATAAACAAACACTTCGACTTGTGAGAGGCAAGGGTACTCTCAATAAACAGGCACCCTGACTAGTAAGAGGCACTGTAACCTCCTCGTAATGGCCTTTGAAAACTACAGTTCTTTCCTAGGCTAACTACAGACGTCATCGTTGCAAAATGTTCAAATTTTCAGACTAGATTTTGTTTGACCCAACAGTTGACGTCAGAGAATTTGAAAAATCTGCAACACATTTCTTGAAGTTTGATACTGATTTGAACGGTAGTTGTAATTGCCGCCAGTGACCGTGGTAATATGTAGTAAACAAAAATTATTGATATTATATAACCTGGTAGTAATGGGTTACATTAACAGTATTTTTTTAATGTTGTTATTATTATGACATTTGTTATAAAATAATAACATAATCATGTTACAATATGTTGTTATGCTTTAGTAATATAATAATATTGTAACATTTAAAGTTCAGCCAATACAACAAAGTTATATAACAATGTATAGTTTAATAATATTTCTGTTACATAAAAACTCTTATAAAGAATATATAACTTAAATAATAAAAATTGTATAACTGTTATGTTGCAGTTTGGTAAATTTATATTTAAAAGCGTTTGTGGTAGGGCAGCAGACACGAGAGCTCGGGAATTCGGCAGAGGCCATTTTGTTTCTATTCGTGTTTTCACTAAGCAAAAAGAAGCTCAACATTCCAGCATTGTTGTGTAGTTGTTTTCTGCTCTTTGATTTAAATTTAGTTAATATTGGTGATCAGTATGCATTGAAGATAAGCAGGTATACAAAATATATTATAATTTTTATGTCTATCAAATACAAATAAAACTTTTTCAATTCTAACCTCAAATCAAAATATGGAAAGAAAAGACATTATTTAACACGGAGGTGTAAGAATCAAATGATTGTTGAAAGCTTAAAAAAAGTAAAGTCATTTAGTCATTTATATCCTGGCATGACTCATCAGTATGTAGAAATTCAATTGAAAATGTAGATAATTAATTCAGTCATAATTTTTCACTGATTATTATTGAAGGAAATTGTGATATACTCGATACTAATGACTGTCAAAATGAGTTGAAAAACTGGTTTAATCAATAATATAAGTATCAAAAAGAAATTTTGAAACAATACGATATTTTTAAAAAGAATAATTATCATTAAAAGCAGTTTTTCTCTAAAGTATTCATATTCATTTTCAATGTTCTTATATAATATTATAGCTAAAGTTTTCTGAACTAAAGTATATTTGATAGTGTCGTATTTTGAAAAATATACATTATTATTATATTGATTCCAGAAAGAGTGGAGAAAAGCAATCCTTGAGATAATATTCACAGGAGATTAATTTATTTACAAATGAATGTACCACGAAATGCTCAGGAAATTTAAAGCGTTGACCTGGAGGTTATCGCTGCAAAGAAAGATGATGAACTTTAACCAATAGCTATATGAATATTTTATTTATATTACTATCATTGTTTCAGAAGTTTTCGTTGCAAATTTTTCATATGTGATGCAACACGAAGTAGAACAGGTAGCATCAGAGTGGTTTCGCTTAGCAAAGCAGGCATAAGAGGGAAAAGAAACACAAGACATATTTTGAGTGCAGAGGAATAACAACGTTTGTTAGAGACATCTAGAGGCTGTAGCTGTAGCTGGAAAGCCAGTGCGTGCATCTATTTGACTGGAAATTTGTTATACAGGTTTTTGCATAAGTGTTCTTAGAAACGACAAAGAATAGAACTTACCAATTAAATAAAAAACTCTAAATAAACCTTTGTTAGAAACTAAGTAATTTCCAAGACACATTAAGCAGATCAATGAAAAATAATCTCAATTTAATTGTTTTTTTTTTAATACTGTTCAGTTTTGCATAGAAGTAATAGAACTATTGCAAGTTTTATCCAATTTTACACCACTGAACAAAATTTACAATTTTGTTCTACGTGAGTAATTATATTTCCATGATATTTACATATAGCAAATCTGAGAGCATTGTATCTTGGAACCCATTAAGTTTCGAAGAAAAAATTACAAATATGTTTTTTAAAATTTTGTGCCTACTCGAAGTTTGTCGATACATTTACGAAATGTCCTAGTCCCAGTCTGGACTGCTTTTTATTGACAATGCTATTCTTGATCTTGAATTTTTTTTTTTGTCATAAATAGAAAAACTAATGTTATGCCACTACAGATAGCATATTTTATGTTACATAGATTTGATGAATATTTAAAAATTTCGTTTTGTATATTTTACACGGTATATCTAAATTCATGTCATTAATTTCGAGATGTGGTTTTGTGCCCAAAAATATTTTTAAAAAGCTTATATTAATGTTATGCCACTACATATAGCATATTTTATGTTATATAGATTTGATGAATATTTAAAAATTTCGTTTTGTATATTTTACACGGTATATCTAAATTCATGTCATTAATTTCGAGATGTGGTTTTGTGCCCAAAAATATTTTAAAAAAACTTATATAGACAAGAGTTTGAAATGCTTCCAAAGGAAGCTGCGGCCAGGGACGTCCAGTGAAACGTAAATCAATCGTGTCTCAGTACTGAAGCATGGGACCTAAATAATAGTTTAAGGCATGACTATGAAAATCAAATTAAGAAGTTTTTCAGACAAATTTGTAATTTAAATTTGGGACAAAAAATTAAAAAATGCGTCTCACATAACCTATCTTTGTGTGAAAATACTACTAAAATAATTTAAAAATCTTTTTTTCAGAATAAGGGCATATCTGCAGATTTAAAATTTTGTTGAGAAATTTGAATTTTTTATTTATAAAGTTTCAATACGGTGTAATTTCTAAGACGAGATATGAAATTCTTTGATGAATTGTTGCTCTTATTCTGAAAATTAATATTTTATAGTAGCTGTGTCTTGAAAGTCTTGTTTGAATCCCATACTTCAGTACTGAGATATGGCTAACTTAATTACACGAATTTAGATACACTGAATATTATTTAGTACATTGTTTATGTATGAAGTGAAGTGTATAATAAATTCTTTCCACCATTGTGTAGCAGATGATTTTTATTTTATTTATTTTTTTGTAGTTTTGTTAACATGTTAATTTCTTCCAAATATAGATTTATAACTATCACTGCTTTTTTAATAATTATTTTTAAATTCATTTCGTGGTAAATGGGATGTTTGACATGTTCAAAAACACATTTTTTTAGTGGTAAGCTAGTTTTGGAAAGTTCCTTTCGATAAGTTAAAATCAAATATAGAAGCATGCTACTATACCGGAATGTTTTATTCACCATTGTAAATAAATTTTATGTGTGTGTGTTTATGGAGTTGAAGTAATATTCAGATATGCCAAAAATCACGTACAAATGTGTTTGCAGCATTTTAAATTAAATTTGTGCATTTAAAACTGGGTATATAGAGTGTCGCACTTGAGTGCAGCAAACACCCTTAATTACAACTTTTTTCCGATTTGAAACAAATTTTTTGCTCGCATTAGAACAAATTAGGATCTACTTAGGGCTAAAAAAACATTCGTCCCCTACAAATAAATGCAAAGGCAACATCGATTGTTTTTTTTGCCATAAGTGGATCTTGTTCTTGTTCTCTATTTGAGTAAAACTTTGTTCAAATCGGGAAGAAAGAAATTATATACAGTGTGTCGCACTCTTAAGTGCGACACACTGTATATTTGGTAACGGAAGTACGTACAGTTATATAACATTCTGATAAAATCATTATATAACATTCACAGAAAATTGTTATATTTGTTATATAATAATTACATTATAAAAGTATAAATATTATAATGAAACATAACTGTTATTATAACTAGTTATATTAATGTTATATAATGTCTCAGTTAGTCTGAGTGGGAAATAGCAACATTAGCGTTATACCATTATTCTGTACTCGTTACATTTAAAATTAGTATGGTTATATAACAAAAATATTTTAAATATATAACGATGTTTGCTGGGAATGAACCGCGCCGCCCGCAGTACGCTCGTGATTATCAATTTTGAATACGTTCTACCTTTCCGATCGCTTTGAAAATTGGATATTACGTTTTAAAAAGGCATATAAACATTTATTTGAAAGGAAATGATGGTAGTGCCTCGAGAACATCCTCAAAAAAAATTTTTTTTTGAAAAAATTTTTTCACCACTTCTTTCCAACAAATGGACTCTATAATTTTTTCTACGTTTGTGCCATCAAAAGCCACAACACATTCTTTTCATGAAAATCGGTTTATCCGTTCTTGAGAAAAATTTTTTTTTCATTTTTTTATTACCTACCCCCATATCTCCCCTAAAAATAGTTTTTCAAAAATAATATTTTGGGAAATTTCATCCTAACACTACTATCAACTTTTGCCCAAAATCCCGACCAGATTGGTGCATACCCATGCTTATCCTGCTATACTCTTTCGATTTGCTTATGAACCGGATTTGTGAACAAAAATTATAAGAAAACTTTCTGCAGACATATGGAAATGCTTCCTAAGAGCGGTGCGGCTCTCTGAAGATGGCAGTTATTTAATGTGTTTTATTGATTACTTTGAAAACACTTTGCTACAACTTGATCAGACATAATTCACGATCTTGCATATTATTTTACAGAATTAATTTTAAAAAACCACCAACAGATGAGAGACGGGGGTTGTATGTAATAGTAGCATTGAGGTGCTGTGTGGTCCAAAAACAGAGAAACAAATAGTGACTTAATAATGGCTTGCTGACTAATATGGCAAAACCACAATCTCGATAATAAGGGCCGGTTTATGCTTACCTTTCTTTGGCATTATAGTATTATTACCTGAGAAATTGTAAGATTTTCTCCATTTAAGCTGACAGTAAGAAGGGGATATCCATTCTTCCAAATCCAATTTCGCATGACGGTGCTTAAATTTGCAGGCATTTTTGAAACTGAATCTACGATAGTTTTGTTTAACTCTGTCCAAAGTTCTTCACTCCCTGCATTACTGTATTGACTACGAAAGAAAAATATAATTAACAAGTTTTCTCTAGAGTATATAACAAAATATTAATTCATTAAATTAATATCAAAACATAAAAAGACTCTTAGTAGTGCTGGAACTTTTGATACAACTTTGTTTCTGAGGCAGTTGTCTGAAATACGAAACACTGAATGCTATCATTAGTGCAATCAAATTCGATTTTGTTTGAATCAAAATTTCCACCCAGCTGAATTTTTGTATGAAGCATGTTTTCAACATTTTAAACAACTATAAAGTCAAATACCGGGTGATTTTTTTAGTTGGTACAGCACCTTTTCCTCGCTTATTATTAAAGATAGAGTTTTGAAATTCTGCAGGCATACTTAGTGACATTTTTTATATCTAATGCACTTTTTAAAATTTTTCTGCTATTTCCCGTCTAACCGGAAGTGACGGCAACTTTCGATTTTCAAATGAAACACTATAGTTTTTCTTTTGGATTTCAAAATTAGATTTTTTTCGTTTTTCGAGTTAGAATATGTAAAAAAGTATTAGGTCAGAGAGGAAAGTTTTTGAGGTAATGCGGTTTTAAGGTTTCAGGTGTTGAGAAGCACTAAAAATCGAGTTACTTATGGAATGATTTTGCGGCAGATTAAAATTGCCATCAAAACGCGTAGGCGTATGTCAAGTCAATAGTAGTTTGCGTTGTCGTCTTTGAATTTAGCATTTCAAAGTTTTCTGGCGTCAGTTCACAAAAAAATAGTAAAAAAAATGGAAAATGATTATACAAACGAAGATTTCTTTAACTTCCTTATCATTTTCAACCAAAATGGTCAAAGATATTTACCAACTTGTCGTAGTTTCAATGCAGTATATCCCGAGAAAAGAAGACTTGATCGTCGATTTAAAAAAAAAAATAATTACAAATTTAAGAACTTCAGGATAATTTATCCAGAAAATATTGAAACGATACGGGCAGCATCCTTACAAATACTCGATGCATCAATAGTTACTTCCTGGAGATTTTCCCAGACGAACTGCGTTTTGCAAATGGTTCATGATAAAAAATCAAAAACATCCGGGGTTTTGGCGCAAAGTAATTTGGAGTGACGAGGCCAGTTTTACAAATAACGGCATTTTCAATCGACATAACGCACACTACTGGTCCATAGTTAACTTACACTTAACTAAATCCAGCAACTTTCAGATAGTTTGGAAGTTCAATGTTTGGGTTGGGCTTATTAACAACCAACTGATTGTTGTTTATGATCAAAATACAGTGCAGCGTTTTATTCCTAAAACATATTGCCTTTCTTGGAAGAAAATTATCGTATGTAATATCACTAGTGCTTGAAATTTTATCGGTAAAATTTTTTCGAAAGCGTTGTTGCCTGGTAATATAAAGAGTGCAAATTGACAGTTTATTATCTGATTAAATCCCGACCGCTTTAGCAGGAGGGATTTAATCTTTGATAATAAACTGTCAATTTGCACGAGTTATATTAACCTTATGGCAACTTAGCTTGAGAAAACATTTATAGATAAAATTTAGAAGCACGAGTGGCATTTGTGGAGAATATTTCACGAATAAATAATTCATTAAGTACATCTTCAATATTATGTTCAGTGATTAATTGCCTTCAGACGTTTCCTTGTTACTTTTTAGAAATTACTCACCTTTATCTTTAATTTCATCATTTACGTTACATAAAAATGCATTTTCAAAGCGACTCATCTAATAAAAAACAAAGTAAGCTTAAATTATGACAATCAAGAAAAACAATACACGTTAAACCATAGGTAATGTAACTTATAAGACTAGTCATCACAACAAAGCACGCTTCGACCAATCACATTACGGGTATAACCACACAAATTGCATATTACCAATCTATCGCTTTTACGTTATAAGGCTACCGGCTCAGATGGTATGGTACCGCCATCTAGTAACGCTAGCTTAACTTAACTGGCCTAAACAGTGAATTAAATTATTATATTAATATTAAAGTGTTTATTAATATATATTTATGTATTTAATCCTTGTTTCTAATTTGAGAAGTTTAATAGTTAAGTTAAGGTTTACTTGTTTAAGTAGAGAGACTTTAAGTACAACGAATTATCATGTATATAGTGATACTGCAGAGTTTTGATTTTCCAAATAAGTGTTAGCTGCTTTGTGATGATTGATGAATTACCATATGTAAGTACCTACATTTGTGTATTTATCACGAAATAACTGATTTGTCTGCTTCGTAGATATTTATATTTAATGTTAGTTGTGAAAATTATTTTGTAATTACGTTAGGTATTAAGCCATTGAAAGCTGTGTATAACTTGTCCTGAACCTATATAAGTTCTACACAGCATTGGCTTTTTAGGTTATTAATACAATACTACAATTTACGTTAACAATTAGTAATAAGCTAGAGAAGATGTTTATAGATAACATTTAAAAGCACGATTTGTACTATTTGCCGAAACTTTTCAAGACACAAAACGTCAAAAAATTTTCGCAATATTTGCCGCTGCAGCGACCTAAAAAATTAGAGCGATAAATTTTGCATGTTGGTACTGTCAAAAGCCGATCTAGCTTGAATTACCACTAATAATGACGTTTGATTGGTGCAATGCTGTGAAAAAACGGGCTCTCATTGGCTATGGCGTTAATGAGTGAAATAATCTAGATAATTTACCTTTGGCACCACTTAGAGAAATTTATTTTATACAAGACGAAGCCCCGCCTCACAATGCAAGGGTGGTGGACGGTCTTCTAACAGTTATTCTTGAGGTGGATCGGAACCTCCGGGCCGATTATATGGCCAGCGGGGTCCCCGGATCTCAATCCATTGGACTTTTTTATGTGGTCACATTAAAGATAATGTTTATGAATTCGAACGCGAAACAAGAGCGGCTTTGGAAGCACGTGTTCGTGAAATTTGCCAAGAAAGGAGCCCTCAGATTATTGAAAACACAACAGAAAATGTCAAGAGAAGAGTTGAAAAGTGTTTAGATCAAAATTATTTGTGATAATTTCCTTGTTATTGCAGATTCATGTTTAAATTTTTGTCATTGTTTGAAACAAAAATGTTTATTGTTTTTTTTGTTTTTTATTGTTTGAAATGCTAAATTCAAAGACGACAACGCAAACTTCTATTGACTTGACATGCGTCTACTACGCGTTTTGACGGCAATTTTAATCTGCCACAAAATCATTCCATAGGTAACTCGATTTTTAGTGCTTCTCAACACCTGAAACCTCAAAATCGCATTATCTCAAAAACTTTCCTCTCTAACCTAATACTTTTTTTTACATATTCTAACTCAGAAAAAATCTAGTTTTGAAATCCAAAAGAAAAACTATAGTGTTTTATTTGAAAATCTAAAGTTGACGTCACTTCCGGTTAGACGGGAAACAGCAGAAAAATTTAAAAAAGTGCATTAGATGCAAAGAATGTCACTAAGTATGCCTGTACAATTTCAAAACTCTATCTTTAATAATAAGCGATGAAAAGAAGCTGTACCAACTAAAAAAATCACCCGGTATATAATATATAATAACAAAAAAAGGTCACAGGTAAAAGAAACATCGATGTGTTGCATATATTCCGGATACTATTATCTTCATGGCAAAAATATTTATTATCAAAATTGTAGCTTATAAAAATTTACAAATTTACACGAAAAATGGATGGTAGAAGAAATTATGAGCGAATATATTCCAAAATGTCTGTGTTATCATCATTTTCTTGGGTTTAAATGTTCATGACTTCTTATAAGAAATTCGTAGGATCTGCTTACGTCTTCTAATACGTTCTTCTGCTTCTTTATATCAGATATAGAATTTGGCCGTGGCAATTATTACAGAGAATAAAGTAATAAAATTAAATTTTCTGCAGCTACACTTTGATCCACAATCTTTGAAGCAATTGTAAAAAAATATATTTAATAGAGTTTTATTTAACAGAGTATCCGAAGCAGATGGTAGATTTCACCCACAATTTTGTGGATGAAATTTATCATCGAGCCATGTTTATACTTTGTAACCTTCCTACCTTAACATTGAGGCGCCATCTTGTAAAATGGCTCATACTATTAAGTAATATGTCCTCGTAGCTAAACACTTGACTAAAAATATCAAAATGCTCAAAAGATAAACTCTAGTACACAACGTAAGTCAACTACAACATAAGAAAAATTATAGCGCACACGTGACTCTAATAATGAAGTTTAATCGAGCAACTTGGACATAAAAAACAGAAAAAGCTAATCTAATTGGGGTGACCGAATATGTTACCAGGTAAACTAAAGGCCTGCCTCAAATCAGATTAGGCCCAGGCTAGTCAGTGTTGTTGGAGGCAAGGGCGTGAGTTAGGGTTAGGAACTGACTAATATTTTAGCAAAAAAACAGATTTTGGTACACAAAAAACTCAAAACTTTAAGGGCGCCAGGCTTTCTAGTGAAGCCGTGACATAAGAGAAAGTGCTACACAACACAAATAAAACAAGAAGTAATGATAGTATCGATTTAATATCGATTTAAGGACAATTGTACAAATTTTCGATGTATAATCAAAATAAAAATTGATAAGAGAATTAAGTTAATATTCTAATATGTACAGTGTGGGTTAGTTAAGGTAGTTCAAGCAAAAAACGAGATCAAAATGATAATAAGTGCGCGATAATGGTGAATGGTGACTCAATCTATCCTAGGGTTCGCGTAATAAAATGTAGCTGAGATATAATCAAAATTTCATACACAAAATTGTCTTAAGCTAGGCAGAATGCTTAACAGAGGTTATGAAACGATATTATTATAAAAAAATTAATTACCGTATAGTCACTGACAAAAGAATTAACGATATCGCACTCAGATACTGCAGCTAAATGCTGAGCAAACAAACACTACTATAAAAGTAACAATTTAGTAGGTAATTTAATTCAAACAGTCTGTTGCTTGATACCCAAAAAAATTTAGCAATAACTAGCAAATATAAAATTACGTAATAACCAGAAATCTATAATAGGCAAGGTAATGATCATAAATTGGCGATTAATTACGCAACAAATATAAATCAATCATAAATTTATCAATGACATAACACGTAACAACTAATAAAAATGTACAAGTGATAATTGAACATTAACTTACTCTACAATATAAACCACACGGTAGAACTATGAAATGTAACAAAAATATATACACAAGGTAAAATTGGTAATAACAAAAAGAATTTAAAAGGTAAACCACACGGCAAATTTACACAATGTAACAAGCAATATATCTACACAAGGTAAAATTGGTAATAACCAAAAGTTACAAAAAAAGGGAAGTGGACGCAAAAGGCGACAGATTCCAGGCTATGTGTCGACGTCTAACACAAACCTCTAATCACGCGGTAAATTAAATGGAAACTTCCTCTACAACGTGATCATAAACACCCTGTACCTTAAAATACATAAAATTTAACACCAATAAGATTAGCAGATGCATAGAGCACTCTAAAATTTTGCTCTTTAGTTAACGCAGTGATTACGTAGCTCGTAAGATTTTAATTAAATCAATAATTAAATCTGGCATCGGCCATTTAAATCTCGCAAATTGTTGGAGAGGTAATAATTAGAAACACATAAATTACTAATATAAACTTAACTTTGTGAACAGCTGAGCTGGTCAGGCGTTCGGAGAAATTCCTCCAGCTGGAATCGGCCGTTTGAAGAATGACACACCTCGTGGCTTCCACGGTCCCGTGACGAGAAAATGGCTGCAGTAAAATTTTGGCTCCTACGTTTGAAAAAAAGATTTTCTTCGTGATCCAACCATTTATAACGTAGTTCCCAATAAAATTATTAATTGAACGTCGTAACTGCCTCCAAGATTATACAATCGTTGCAACGAGTTCGACCGTCTTGACTACAAGATAGGTGAAAACCACATGGCAATTCAGTAATTTAACGATGAAGTAATTTTAATTAATAATAATTGGTAATAATGATGGTGATTTACTGCTGATGTGACCTACTGATAATGATCATGTTAATTTGTCATTAGTTTCATAATTTGTAATTTGTGATAATTTACAAGTTTTGCAAGTTTTGACTTTTGTAAGTATTGTTCAATCTGAGAACCCTAAAATAAATGGAAAACTTAATTAGCTTTGAAAATTTGGTAGAAAAATGATTAACTTACATCCCATTTCCACTGAAGATATTGAACATTCATGTTGGATTTAACGACACGCCATTAGCTACTGGCCTTCATCACCGCGAAAACGTAAAGAGACCGGGCTTGTGTTGAATTTCTTTCACATCGCCCAAGGGGATGACTTTAGCGCCGCGTCGGCTTTTCAACGAACTACCGGGAAGTTCTACTTCAAACATTAGTTTACAGAAAACGGCTAAGTAGTTCCGTCCATATTACTGAATCTATTATACGTTGGAACAACTCCGCTAGGAGGCGTTACAAATACCTCTCTCCAACAAAACATTTTTTAGAGCATAAACTTACCAAAGTTACCTATGCGCAATACATTACATATTCCTAACATTACATGGTACTACTAAGAATCAATGCTAAACATAATATACAACATCACTACTTACATAAATCTTAACAAAAAATAGGTACACAAATGAAAATAAGACATTTAAAGAGGCAAAGACTTCAAAGTCGAAAATACATAAGGCATGAGGTATAAGATAAGTACCTGTATACAGCATTCATGGAGACAAACTATTTCGAGCAAGGATAAACTAAATCACCCTATATACATGCGGGCTCATCGTCTGGGGCTTGTTCAAGGTCTTTGATATGATATAACATACATCCCATTTCCACTAAAGATATTGAACATTCATGTTGGATTTAACGACACGCCATTAGCTACTGGCCTTCATCACCGCGAAAACGTAAAGAGACCGGGCTCGCGTTGAATTTCTTTCACATCGCCCAAGGGGACGACTTTAGCGCCGCGTCGGATTTTCAACGAACTACCGGGAAGTTCTACTTCAAACATTAGTTTACAGAAAACGGCTAAGTAGTTCCGTCCATATTACTGAATCTATTACACATTGGAACAACTCCGCTAGGAGGCGTTACAACTTGACAGTACACCCGAGACAAATGTTGCTCAATTGCATTGGAAAAACGGTCCCCCATTTCGTCACAACTAGTCTGATATTCGGACAGTTCCAAGGCAGAACAAAAAGTCGGTGCTGAGATTTACGGGATAAGATCGGGATCAAAAATCTCGATGTCTAGAAATACACGCCATAGTATTTCAGGCATTACAGTGGTGTGTAAAGAAAATAATGAGGCAAGAAATTGTTAACCAGTCAATTGCCTTTTTCCTCGATAGCCAACCAGAGCTAAAGGTGAGCGATTCCATGCAGGTCGATTCAAGACTAGAATGAGATTGTATAAATGCCCTTAGAGACGTAGGACGTCAGAAGAAAGTGACGGTGGCATGGGTACTATGACATACGGGTCACAGAGGAAATGAAAAGGCTGATGAACTGGCCCAGGAAGGGGCATCTAAGACAGAGACAGGCTATAGATATAAGGAAACCTCAGTACTTGTGCTGTACCACTAGCTAGATTGAGACTCCAACTCCTTGACGAGGAAAAACCAAGGGCAGATCTAAGGCCTTTATTAAGGCAGTGTAGTCTGATGCAAGACAGGGTTGGATAAGGAGCTCGAAGTAAAACCAGAATAGGAGTGCCACAATAGATCTACGGGGGTTGTGGTGGTCAAGACAAATTAGCCAACTCCTCTTTTCTAATCTGAATCTGAAATCATGTTAGTGGAAGCGCCGCTAAGTCTACAAAGGAGGAGGATCCATAAGGCCGGTTTTCGGCCTAATTTATTTTTATACAAAAAAAAAAACTCAAAAACATTTTTTTATTATTTACTATCAATATCGCATCGATTCCACCTCAAACGAAACTTTTCCACACTTACCTCCCCTATTTATACCCCCTAAACTATTAAAAAATCAGCATTCACTTGATTTTCTTGCAGGTCATTGACATATTTTAACATGACTGTTGCTGAATAAAGATATTCTTGATTTTGTACGTTTCCCTAATAGCACAACATTGTCCTGTGGACATCTGAAGGACGTCCTCGACGGACATACAGGACATCCGATGGACGTTCGTTTTTGGTCCAAAGTGCATCCGACGGGCAGCCGAGGGACGTGCAAATGTCACAACTTTGGACAATATTTGTACATTCCAATTAATTTAGAAAAAAAACCGGAATGAGCAGGGATCGAACCGTCGACCTCATCCTTTGTAACTCGATGTTCTCTCACTCGGCCACTATCCTAGCTTATTAGTATCCACTTAAAGACTGTACAGTTGACTAATATAACTATTTATTTCAAATGTAGAAAGTATTCGACTGTTTAATAAATGTTTAGTATCAAATAATATCATTAATAATTTACAAGAAATAATAAAATTAAATTATTAATGATAAATTACTATAAAAAAATAAACTAAAAATTTTACAGAAATATCGGTAAAATGTAAACAAAAACATTGTAAAATTCAAAAACCAGTTTTGTTAACTTTTTTTTGTTACTGTATTAAATAGACGTCCTGCTGCTGTCCCTATAGGGACCTAAAATGTGTGTACTTGCCGAAGGACGTCCGTTGCGGCACATATGTTGGACGTTCAGTGTGCTATTCGCTGGTATGTATACATATTTCGGAAACATGTTGGAGAGAAAGCGGTATGGAGATATTATCATTTATTGCAAAAATATAATATTTAAATCAACGGACACGAAAAGGACGTGCATCTCCTGTCCCTATATGGACATAAAATGTACATACTTCCAGTACATAAAATGGACATTCAGAGGACGTCCATTCCGTACAATTTTAAGTAAATCCGATGATAAACGTCCGGTAGACGTCCAGTTTATGTCCACGGACGTCAGTACATTAAATGGACATAAAACGGACGTCCGGCGGACATGGTGTGCTATTAGGGTTATTTTCACTGTATCAAAAGAGGTGGGAGGAGAGATGAAGAGGTGACAGGGGGTAAAAAGGGAAGGTGGCGGAAAGTTGCGTTTGAGGTGGAATCGATTAAATATTGTTAGTAGATACTAAAAAAATGTTTTTCGAGTTTTTTCCTCCAGAAATGAATTAAGCCGAAAAACGGCCTTAGAGACCTTCCTCCCTTATTTCATTGCGCAGACTTAGAACATGAAAGACATATCAAAGTATTTAAGAAATTCTCATGGTGTGGAGCGCCGATGACCGTATATATAAATGATATTAAATATTTTCATTAAACAAGTGATTACGCATTACACACACGCACACACACACACACACACACATACACACACACACACACACACACACACACACACACACACACACACAAATATTTTCAGTTGCATTCATCTTATAATATGTATATTGGTATTATCGTTACAAATTCACTCTGTCATGTCTCAGAAAAAAAACGGTTACTCCTGCGAGAGAAAGTAATAGAGCATATTTTTGCAGAAAATTTTCTAAGCTGCAAATGTGACAATAACAATTTTTTTCCTAAAGTTAATAGTGTCGAAAATATCCGCAAGAATCTGAGTTTTTTTTTTTAACTTGGAATTATTGTAACATTTTAATCTCCAGTGATATCTTTAAGGACTTCTGGCATTTTATTTAAAATGACACATTTTATTTAAAATGTCAAAAAAACATGCTTCATACAAAACTTCAGTTGAGTGGAATTTTCTTTTTCAGATTAGGCATTTTTTACTATAATTTGAATATATAGTATACCTATACCCGATTCCCATTTCAGTCAAATAAGATTATATCATTGTAGTTATTTGCATGTCAGCTGTGTGCGTGGATATGGTGTAGGCACTATGACGGTACCCTGTGGTACACCAGACAATATGGGTTGTAAGTTGCCATATTTGTTGTTTTTGTCATTTCGCATAAAAACTATAAAGCATGGAGAAAAACTTCAGCAAAAGAAAAAACTAAATTTACCACGATTTTATTCCTATTCAATGTTCTGATTGCAATTACTATTTTGATAGTATTAAAAACTATCGATAAATTGTCGATAATACATTTAACCTCAAATTGTAATGTCAAGTACCTAGCGATTTTATTGCACACCGCCTGGATGTATGCTCTATTCTCGCTCAGCACATTAGATCTCAGTTTCGCTGATAAAACTTCTGCACCAAATGGGAAACTTTATTGTTATTGACTTTTTGAAAAATTGTATTTGCGATAAAAGTTGGTGCATGTTCTCGAATGAAAATGGCGCTACACAAATGTGTGTTAGTCTTGGATGGAAAATTAACTTGTTTGAAATTGTCTCAAGAGTAAACTAACTTTATTTTTGAAGATACCGAAATATTATTTAAAGAAGTTGCTTATAATCCAAAGTTATATTCAGATATTAAATATGTTTGTTCTATTTCAAAGATTAATATTTTCCACTTTTTTGCGCATAATCCTGAACTATATTTTTAAACATTTTTCTGTTGTTAATAATTCTCTCTATTTAATATTTTTAGCCAAAGATTTAAATTCACTTTGAATAACTTTTAGCATTACTTTTTTGACCAAATAAATGTTTTGGGAAAAAATGCTGAATTTCTTGGTGCATAGCTGTTCTCTTTTTTCTTGTGTTAAATTTTTCGAAATTTTTTAATAAAAATCGCTAAACGAAACTCTTTTTAACACATTGTGTTAAAACGTTTCGAAAAAGTTAACACTGGAAAAAAGAGAATAACTATGCACCAAGAATATCAGCATTTTTTTCCAAAATATCTCTTTGGTCAAAAAACTACTGATAAAAGTTCCTCAAAGTGGATTTCGATCCATTACTGGATTGGAAACTATTAAATAGAGAGAATTATTAGTAACAGAAAAATATTTCAATATTAAAATTATTAAAAATATTTAAAAATATAGTTCAAGAATTATGAGTAAAAAAGTGGAAAATTTTTATTTTTAAAATAGAATAACCAAATTTGATATCTGAATATTGCTTCGCATTGAAAGCAACTTCTTTAAATAACATTTTTCTATATCTTCAAAAATAAAGGTTGTTTACTCTAGAGACAATTTCAAAGAAATTAATTTTTCAACCTAAGCGCCAGGACTAACACACATTTTTGCTGCTTCTTTTTCATTTGAGAACACGCACCAACTTTTATCAAAAATAAAATTTTTCAGAAAGTCAATAACAACAGAGTTTCCCATATGGTGCAAACTTTTTGGCGGAAAAATTTGTAAAAATAGTAAGATAACTGTATTATTTCACTCAGTCTTAGCATGAATTTTCATAAAATAAAAATAAACCTAGTGAACAAAAATAGTCTATTTTACTTACTGTTTCTTAATAAAATTTCGAAGTCCTGCCCTGAAATTAACATCTGACATAAAATAGCGGACCATCCTTATAATGCTAGCACCTAAAAATTGAGAAACCATTAATGTATTCAGTAGGATAACATTTCGTAGCCAAATTAATTCAAGATTCAAGATAATTTTGACTAAATTAAAAAACAGCTAATTTTCAGCCATTTTTTGAAAGCTCACAGCGGATTCATGGGGACTTATTGTTTCTGGACTAATTATGAATGTCCAATATTCAGATTTATTCCATTTTAGTCCAGCAAGAAACCCCTATTTATTGGACTATTTGCACTCGGTGGGGTAAATATTTAGATCCTGTCTGGCACTGGGCAATAAATCGCTAAACATTTCTTTGTAATCGTGGCGTATAAAAGTACTCAATTGCTAATTAAATTTGGACTTAAATTCATTGTGTAGTAAAACATCAACTGTTGATATTTTGTCGAAAACGGATATATTTTTTATAGATAATTATAGTTATTTATGTAGGTACCAAGGGTCGTAAGTGCACTTTTCTTCGCACGGTACGACCCGCGGTGCATATTATATTTTTCGTCATATCCATGAATTATTAAACTAGAAAAAAATTGAGAAAGACTAGTGGAAACTATAATTATTTGAGTAAGATTTCATATTTGCTAAGCATATAGTAAAGGTAGCGATGCTTGGAATACCCATGGCAACCGTCAATAAAATAAATTTAGGACGCAGCTTCTATTCAAACAACAACTACTGTCAAGATAAATTAAATCATGTTATTATAATAGCTCTGAACATTTTTAAAAATAATGTCGGATATAGAAGATATAGCAAGTAAGGCTATGCATTACTATTATTTATATTCATCATAAAACATTTAATTTAATACTTGTTATATAAAAGAGAAGATTCTCCCAAATGTACTTTATTTCGCTAGGTACGTTATGAAAAATAAGGACTCGTTGCCAATGGCAACAAGTATTTGGTACATAAAGCGTCATTTACGATCGACAAAACAATGGAATTAGAGTATACTTACGAGGGAGGTATGGCGACGTAGTTATTTATGTAGCAAGGCTTGTAAGTGTATTTTACAGGCAGTGGCGTAACTGGAGTCGATGAGGCCCCTGTGAAAGATTATCTGGTTGCCCCCCTAAACTTTATAAAACAAATAAGTTTCGTTAAAATAAAATAATTCAGTTTATTTAACATAAAATAATTTTTTTTTTTTCAATGTATAGCTCCTAGAGGCCCTGTGTGGCCCTCTAAGTTCTGAGGCCCGTGTGCGCGCCCCTCTTGCACCCCATGTAGTTACGCCACTGTTTACAGGTGGAGAACACAATGCAATCCGAACAAAGATGTTTTAACTCCTAGATCGCTCAACTCTATCTCAATTTAGAGGTGGGTAGTACTCGTATGATTCGTATCATTGGTACGAATCCTTGCAGTGGTACGAATGGTACGAATCGCACAAAAAAAAAGATTCGTACATTTCGTATCGCCGATACGATTGATACGAATATGGAATTTCGGTATCGGTATTGCGATGCGATACTCTTAGGGCCCGTCACAAATGATAATGGTTGCTTTGTGGGGCACGTTTTTTTTTTCCCCCAATTTTGGCCTTGGATATACTCCTTTAGCCAAGAGACTCTATCAAACCAACATATTATGTGCAAAAATGTGAATTCAATCCCAAAAAATATTCTTTCCCATTAATTTCCACCTAATAAACGAAACAGGGATTGAGACAGGGGACACTCTTTTCACATCAAGGGCTCCGTCTTGATGACTTTTAAATATACATACATGAAAAAGACCACGGATAAAAGGTTTAATTAACATAGGTTTAAAGTGGATTACAAAGGAGGCGATTTCCCTAAACGGCCAACAGCACAAGTTTTATTATTTAATATTTATATCTGAATATCACACTTTTTAAGAAATTCCATGATAACCAAATATATTTTCTTACATTTAAAGCTCAAAATATAGTTGATATTCAAGGGCATAGCGAGATTCTTCTCTCTAGTTTTTGAATAAACCTATTAGTTTCCTGTTCGTGTCTAGGGCAGCCCAGGAAAATATGATTTATATCTCCTGGGCTTCCACATTCACACAGATCATTTTCCTTGACACCAATCTTGTAAAGATGCGACGGGAATCTTCCATGATTAAAAAGCAAACGAGTAATTGTGGTGTAAGTATTCCTTTTTATTCCTTCATTGTCGTACCACCTTTGCGATGTTATATGTGGGTTTAATAGGAAATAATTTGTTGGGTGCTCAGCATATATATTTCTATAATATTTATTCCATTCTAGGTTGATGTTTTTCCTCAGGGACCCTATTATATCGCTTTGCGGTATCAGATAGCATTTATCATCATAGTCAGTAATCGCTGCTTTTGCTAGTGTATCAACCTTCTCGTTATTAATTAATCCACAATGCGCTTTGATCCACATAAAAATTATTGTATAACCAAGAAGCGAGAGCCTTACATACAATTTTATAATATCCGTAAGCAAAGGGGATGTTTTTACATTTATATGATTAAGACCACTAAGTACGCTAAGTGAATCAGATATAATAATAAATTTACGTCGGTCTGTTTTGAGATCGCAGTAATCTAAAGCTTTAAGAATGGCTATAGCCTCTGCTGAAAAAATAGAAGCTTGGTTTGGAAGACTATATTTGACGGAGACTTCAAGTTCAGGAATGTAAATAGCACAACCTGTACCATTCTCACTTTTAGACCCATCGGTATAAATATGCATCCCGTCTGGATATTGTTCAATGTAGTTTTTAAATATAACTCTATTAACTACTTGGTTATCGATAAATGGAGGTTTGATTACCAAAGGGGCCATACAAATGGGACACGTTGTATAAGGTTAAACTTCAAACGATGGATGGGGACCGTCTAAACTGGAGATTCAGATTTTAAAATACTCATAACCTCATAATTGAAAAAAATTCCCTGTTTATATATGTAATATGTAATATGATGGATATATTCGAAATATTTGATTATTACTATATGATTATCAATTACTGCAAGATAGCATTCGTTTTATACAACGTACTGATTACAACATTTGTAATATATTACCTTTTTTTTTTCTTCTTTTGTTATTGTTTTTTGTTTAGTTGACTTGCTTCAAATATACAAACATGTCTATAATGTGGTTAAATAAACACTATCTATCTATCTATTTACGGCCTAATGATGATGAAGAAATTATTAATGTTATTACATTATTACCTTCTATTGAAGTCCTAAGTTTAAACTGTACGGTTAATATAACATTATAATACTCTGGCCCTAACTAACATCACATATAATATTCTATAATCTATGCTCAACACTGTGGAGTGGGAGTGTGGGTACGAATGGTATGAATCAGTACATGATACTGTTTAGTATCATGGAATCAGTGGTACAAAACATACGAATAGTACGAATAGTACGAATGGTACGAATCAGTACATGATACTGTTTAGTATCATAGAATCAGTGATACGAAGTGGTACGGATCGTACGAATCTCTCGATACGAATCTTTTCTTTATATGGATTCATTTGGTACGAATCCTTAAAAAGAGTCGAATCGCCCACCTCAAGTAGAGATGGCTCTTTTTAATAAGTCGTACCAAACAAATCTGTATCAAGAAAAGATTCGTTTCGAAAGATTCGTATGTTTCGTACGTTTCGTACCACTACCGCTGAGCGCTGGCTACCGGTGGTGTTTCGTTTACTGCTTTCATGATACTACAATAGTATCACGCACTGATTCGCACTATTCGTACTCACACTCCCACTCCACAGTGTTCAGCATAGAATTTATATGTAGTGCAGTGTTGCCAATCGGTGTATAATTATACGATTTTTGTATCTTTCAACCTGGCTGTGTATAATTTTCTAACCCTAATAATAATCGTATAATTTGTGTATGTTTTCAGTTTAGCAGAAAAATTAGAGATAATTCCTACCTGCACAAATCATGGACTACAGAAATGTAACATGGTTTTTCGTTATACTAGTTATTTTTTCTTATCCTGTGTATAAAAGTGTATCTTTTCAATCCAATAGCTGAATAATTTAACGCTTTGGCATTGGCAACACTGATGTGGTGTTCAGTCAACATCCAGTATCAGTATCGGTTCGGTTCGAATGGCTAGGATTAAACCAAGCTTTAAGCTTTACTTTACAAAATGCCTGTTAGGGCCAGTATTATAATGTTAAATTAACCTTACAGTTTAAACTTAGGACTTCGAGCAACCTCTATTACATTAATAATCTCCTCGTCATCATTAGACAGTAAATAATCAAATATTTCGAATATATCCATCATATTACAAATAAAAACCGGGAATTTTTTCAATTATAAGGTTATAAATATTTTAAAATCTGAAATCTCCCAGTTTAAACGGTCCCCATCCACCGCTTGAAGTTTAGCCTTATACGACTCCAACTTATACAATTCCAACTTATACGATTCCATATTCGTATCAATCGTATCGGCGGTTACATTCGTATTTCGTTTCAAGAATCTGAACTTACTTGATTGTGCTTACGGATACGGTTACAACGATGATACGAAATGTACGAATTTTTTTTTGTGGGATTCGTACCATTCGTATCAGTGCGAGGATTCGTACCAGTGATACGAATCATACGAGTACTACCCACCTCTAGAGACCTGTAAATACACGATACAAGCCACGGTGCATACGACGTTGTTCGTACTGCTAGAAACATTACAATTTTTAGGAAGTTTTATTTAAAATTATTATATTTCAAGATTTGTCGAACTCATTTATTAGTTGGCTTAGACTCTAAATGGAGTGTGTTTGCTTTCGGTTATGATTAGTGTCAATGAGTTGTCAAATCGATAACTTCTTAATAACTTGCGCCATTCGAGTTATTTGCGTGACATTTTGAAATAAAAATATGGATTATGATGAAAGTATCGACATTCAGGAGGCAGACAAAAATGGGTGTGCTTTATTGGTGCCACAATTTCATTATTATTTAACTTCCTTATTACTTTACTTTTTTGCCCCAGGGCATAAAAGTAAATTTTGTACTTTTTTGCCTATGGGCTGTAAGTGATTCTTTCATAACACTGACGGACGTCAAGAAATGATACTTACAGAGCTAGTAGTACGAAAAAAAAAATTTACCTTTGTCGTATGGTATTGGGGTATATGCAGACCATGATCCTGTCACATTTTCGATATGAAGAGGCGATGTACCACCTGTTCCATCAGCAACTAATATCTTGCGAAGGTGTTTCATGATAAATCGATTTTCACTTTCATATTGAGGAAAAACCTTAAAACAAGTGAATCACTTAAATGATGACGCTGGAGTAGGTTCTTCAAACATTAAAAGTCAACAACATTAAAAACTAAACTTAATCAGAAAATTGTACACTAATAGCCCGTTACGGACAGGAGCGATAATATAATATACAGGGTGTCCCAGATTTAAGCGGACATACTCTAGTGGAAGGTAGAGCACACTCGGCTGAGTTCAAAACACCCCTATACTTACCGTTGAATGTGAACCGTTTTTGAGATACGGTGTGTTTTATGGTTTTTGACCAGAAATTTAGTCCGCCATATTTTTGAAATGACTGCCCATATTTAGATAAAATTTGGTATACATATTATACTCTTTTAGGTTAATGAACAGCTTAGGTGATTTTGGAAAAATTCCAGGACCGACCTCCATTTTTTTAATATGGCTCTTAGGGACGTTAACATCACACTGCATATTATTTTTTGGTAAATGTTAGTAAACTTTTAAAAAGCCTATGGTCCAGTTTATAAAATAATGTCATAATATTTGATGGCACGTTTATGGTTATTCTTCAATAAATTTTCAAAAGAATTGAAAGACCAAATTTGATATTCTACAATTAACACAATCCAGTTGCTAACATCATTATTTTATTAATTTTAGCTAAATACCCCGCAGAAGAGGTTGTTATTTGTTTTTGTTTTGACATTCAGTGTTTCTAAGCTTTTTTTAGTTTAAATTTTATCCAAAATAATACACATTCCATTTCTATCATGAAAGAAAAATAATGTTAGTGAAGAGGCTTGAATTAACAAGCACAATTTAAAAAAAATATTAAACACCTTTTGAGAATAACTTGAAAATATTAAAGACAAAATTTTGCAATTTTATTTTGACAAAATAAATTTATTTAGAACTTTAAATAATTGAACAAAAAAAAAATTAAAAACGGTGCAAATAATTAAATCTATAACTGGTTTTCAAAATGAATGCCCCCAGCGTCAATACATTTTCGAGAATGTTTTAATATATTTTTCACTGACCTATCAATCACTTCCGGGTTATTTCTAATATTATCAGATACAGTAATAATTTTTTCTAGAAGCTGTTCTCGTGTATTGAACTCTTCTGACTTGAGATGACCCCATAAAAAATAATCTAGAGGTGTAAGATCAGGAGACCTTGATGGCTGGTTCAGATGATCCCGGACCGTGCTGAAATCACAAACCCCTAGTATTGATGCCTTCTAATAAATCTGGGAAGATATCTCTAAGAAAGTTTAAATAAACTTCACCAGTTAGCCTTTCTTCAAAATGTGGGGCCCTATTAGATGATTATTGTAAATACCACACCACACATTAATATTAAATCTGTATTGGGAATATTTCTGAATCACTGCATGTGGATTTTCGATTGCCCAAACATGCTGATTTCTACAGTTGTTAATTCCGTCACGTGTGAATTGGGCTTCATCCGTGAATAAAACTCGCGATAATATTCTTCTGTGAGCCAAAATCCACCTACAAAATGTTAAGCGAGGAACGTCGTTGCCGTCTTCTAGACGTTGAACTGTTTCAACATGAAATGGATACAAATTTTCCTTCTTTAATGTTCGCCATACTCTTATCTTAGGTACTTCTAACTCATTACTTATTTTTCTAAAACATATGGATGGATTATTTTCCACAACCTGTAAAATTTGCTCTTCTTGTGGAAAAGTTCTGGGAACATGATCATGCTTTGTCATTGACGGAAATTGTCCATGTTCCCTAATAAATTGGTATACTTCTGAAAACGTTTTATGATCTGGTACACTGCGATTTGGAAAACGCCTTTGATACTCTCCCATTTCCGTCGCAAAAGCCTTACACAAAAATAATATCCGCATAATCTTCATTACTAAATTGAAACGGCATCTTAAAATTTTTAGTTTTATAACTGGTTTTTTATCACTTATTCTAATAATTACTAAGAGCAAACAGCAATTCCTATTTGTAAAATTATATATTTATGCCTACAGGATACACTGGCCTGTGGACCAGACCACCTTCTTTTTGTTTTGGGGGTGTTTTTGGTTTAGGGGCGAGTGTGACCTTTCTAGCTTGGGATTCTGTTTCAGAAGGTCCAAATACATAAGAATACACTGATATGGTCCGCCGGACAGACCATTTTTTTTTGGGGGGGGGGGTTTCGGTTGGGGGTGAAATACGAGCCAATCTGACAATCCGTACTTCGGGTTCAGTTTCAGCGGGTCCAAATACATAAGAATACACTGGTCTGGTCCGCAGGCCAGACCACTTTTTTTGTGGGGCTGTGTCGTTAAACAAAAAAAGTAAAATACTTGTAAAATTTGGTTCTATATACATTCCAAGAATGTGTCAAAAAAATCCGAGAAGCATCAACTTTGATTTAATGAGTACGAGCGGGTACCAATGTAAAAAGTGCCCCCGCACCTACCGAACTAAAATGGCTTCCATAAGATGTCTCGTATGCTGACTGTCTTGTATACAAAGTTTTAAGCTCGTGAACTCTGCATGGGGTGGAAAAAAGAATAATTTACCTCTAAATGTTTTATTTTTTTTCTCACCTCCTATTTGACGGATCGCTTTGTAATTTGGTACATATAATATTAATGTTAGGAGAGTTTATTTTGAAAAATATTACTCTTCTACGATGATTTTATGTATTAAAAAAAATTAATACATTTTTTTCAATGGCCTGAAGAGTGACTAACCTGTTTGACACTATTACCATATTTTAATATAATATGTATTTAAACTATAACTATAACATATAACAGTTATAGTTTTATTAATGCGGTGGAACAGGATAAAAATAAATAAAAGTTATCTGAACTTGCAATATTACGAGTATATTATTTAATATTTAGATAGGTAATCATATAATTAATTCAGACAAAAGTAACTGAGTGATGCAGAAATTGGACCCATATTGCGAGCAATGGAAAAAGGAACCCAACCAGAATGGAAGGATGTCTCAAACAAAGGAGTAGGATTGAAGGCTTTGTGGTCGCAATGGGATTCACTTAGAGCATTAGACGGGCTGTTATTATTATTACATACGAACATCTATAAGACTTATTTTATTAACCATTAGGAACACGATAACTCATAAAAAACATCTAACTTTGGCAGTAAAGGTTGATTCGATTATAGTATTTCCAATTTTTTTTACATATTCTACATTGTTACTGTTTTTGCGTTTTAAATTAAGTGAGCTGATTTTGCTCTCAGAACTATTGCTATCAGTTGTAGAACTTTCCATTTCGTGCATAACACTAACTAGTATCTAAGTTTTTTAAAAAGGGAAAAATTAAAGTATTAGGATCAATACAAATAACACAAGAAAACCACGAGTATGATACATACACACACTTAAAATTCCGGAGATAAGATACTCTATATGAGAACGTAACAGTATGAGATGGAGCTACGGAGATTTGTAAGACAGATATGGCTGCGGCAGAGCGGGGGCGTGAATAGCCAGCGGTCCGGCAGCCAATTGAAAAATTACTTATTTTATATTTTTAGTGCCTCTTTAACTGTCACAGCACGCACTTCTGACCGCGGGGTGTCTTTAAAGGCAGCTTCTATTTCGAGGGCATGCACCTAAGCCTCGCTAATACTTTAATGCCGCGATATTCTAAGAATTCGCCTGACCTCTTCGGCCCTGATGCAATTTAAAAAGGCTCCCATGGCTAGTTGTTCCTGAAATTCTCTTGGTGCAATCGGATATGCCAGGTGTGCCAGTCTCTCTATCGCAGCTTCAAATTCTTGTAAGCTTTCCCCAACCTTTTGCGTCCTTGATTTTAGCTGAGCCTGGTATACTTGGGCAAGGTGTTGGTCGCCATATCTCAAGTCTAACGCAGCTTCCAATACTTTGAAGTCCCTTTGTTTCTCCACCGGAATGATCTGAAGTAATTCTGAGGCTTGGTCCCTTAGCGCCAGAACTATGCCATAGCCTTTCCTCGTTATCCCAGTTATTCGCACTTGCAGCCGCCTCAAGTGGTCTCTTGTACGTTGTCCATGAGCTTTGGCCATCAAATGAGGGAGGTTTTAAACAAGGACCTGATGATGCTACCAGCTAGTCTCCTTTCTCTCTCAATTGTCGTTTAAGGCGCTTCACTTCTCCTTCGACCTCACTCATCTTTTCTTTGATGTCGCTTACTTCCCCTTTGACTTGACTGACTTGTGTCTTGACCACACCTACTTTATTTTCGACCTTGTTTATCTCTTCTTTGATTTCGTTAGTGATTGAATTCATAGCGTCTTGTTGGATTTTCATTTGATCGCACAGTGGGTCATTTTAAGAGATTTCTGGCCAAAACTCAAATGAACCAAATTTCACCAACTTCCGAAAAATGAATAACAAACATGCTTTTTGGTAAGGGTGGACGTTATTCTTGGGGAAACAAAAGGCCTTGATCCCTATACCTGCCGCATTTGCATTCTACAGCTCGAGAAGGAAACACGCGTTCAAGTTTAAAAGTGTGCAGTAAAAATTTAGCGTTTACACGACTGTGAATTTTTGGTTTTTTTGCCTTCAATTGAACGAATCGGCCATATCTGGCATAGAACAGGGCAAGAGCTTTATTGTAGGCAGTTAGTTGACTTTATTTGTTATTTGGTGTCCGAATTATAGTCTTCTAGCGAGTGAGCGGTTTCAGCCGTAAATTTTGATTAAAATGAAACTTTTCATTTTTGTTACACTAAACGTTCGCAAGCTTTACCTTTATAATTTTTTTTATAATATTGAATATAGTGTTCTCTATATATTCTGTGAATTGCAGCTGCCCCTAGCTGCCGTTTTTTGAGTTAATTCGTTTTGAATACGTTAATGCAGGTTAAAAATACCCAATTTTAGGAGTAAAATAATTAGTGATATTGTAATGACTGATTTATTTCAATTCATGAAATCGTTCAATGGATTTTTTTTACCATTTTTTCTCGAATTTGGAGGCAATATTCTAGTCGAATCCAAAGTTTCACAATTTTATCCAATTATTTCCATTTCCACCCCCTGAAACCCAGCCTTATATATCAGTGGAATTTTTTAACCATTTTTCCTAAAATTTGGAGGCAATATTCTATTCTAATCCAAACTTTCAAAATTTTATGCGATTATTTTAATTTCCACCCCTGAAACCCACCCCTATTTATCGATGGTATTTTTTCATTATTTTTCCTCTTAACGCCAGTTGATTTTGGGGCGTTTCCAGGAGTTTCAGAGTTTTGGCCAAAAAACGTTAAACCTGACCCACTGTGGATCGCTCAGGATTTTCCTCAGTTCATCCCGGCGTCTTTCTTGTTCCTCTTTTTCTTCTCGGCGTTGTCTTTCAGGTCTTCCATTATTTCCTTCAAGTCATGTCTTTCTTCTTCTTTCTTCCTCTTGACGTTTTCTTTCTTGTTCCTCTTTTTCTTCTTGACGTCGCTTTTCTTGTTCTTCTTTTTCTTTGCGATGTCTTATCTGAAGTGAAATAACTAAACATGAATGAATTATATGATTACCTATCTAAATATTAAATAGTATACTCGTAATATTTCAAGTTCAGATAATTTTTATTTATTTTAATAAAACTCTAACTGTTATATGCTATAGTTATAGTTTAAATACATATTATATCAAAATATGGTAATAGTGTCACCCTTCAGGCCATTGAAAAAATATATTAATTTTTTTTAATGCATAAAATTATCGTAGAAGAGTAATATTTTTCAAAATAAACTGTCCTAATACTAATATTATTTGTGCCAAATTACAAGGCGATCTGCCAAATAGGAGGTGAGAAAAAAATAAAACATTTAGGGGAAAAATTTTTTTTTTCCACCCCATGCAGAGTCCACGAGATTAAAACTTTGTACACAAGACAGTCAGAATACGAGACATACTATGAAAGCCATTTTAGTTCGGTAGGTGCGGGGGCACTTTTTACATTGCTACCCGCTCATACTCTTTGGTTGTAGCACACCGTGCCATCATTATAATCGACAGAAAGCAACGAATTTAGATTTAGCTAACATATATTTAGCTTTTCGAAAAACACTCCTAAAATGTCAGGGTGTGCACTCGAAGATATAGTTTTAAAAAAATACTTACATTATCTGGAATAACCTTGCTAATTTAATTGTGTGCATTCAGACCGCGACTGAGAAAAAGTGTAAAATGTTTCTCTCCGAAAATTTCTGTATTACTGAAAATTGATTAATTTTATATTCTCACCTCATTTATAGGTTTATTTTTTAACATTTCTTAAAGACTTTCAAACCAATTAAAAGGTTATTCTTTCAGATGCTACGCAATTATTCTTGAAAATTGTTGTTAACAAATGCTACATAAATTATTTAAACCAAGCGTTCCCGAAAAGTGCAGTGTAAATTTGGATGTATACTTCTATGTTGTGGAATCTGTAGTAAAGAATGGAGCAATTTTTGGTTGCTTCCGCTACCGTTTTGAGTTTATAAGTTTACGTCTCGCGTGCTCTGGCCGATCAGTGACTGGTAAAATATTTTTATTATGTTTATTATTAATGCGTAAAAATTATCTTTTGTTATCATGAGATAAAGAAACAGAAAGATTTTAAGAATAATTGCGAACAGAAAATATTACATTATAAATTATATCTTAAATTATTATTCATGAGATACAGAAAACAACGTGTAACTAAATAAACTTAAACTTAGGTACTTGCATAAAAAATAGCAATATCGATGTTATATATTTACGTTATGGATACTTAAATTAAATAATCACCTAATAATTTACTCTCACAATATTAACCTGCATACATTCCATCTCAGCTTTTTGCTATAACTACATTTTTCGGTACATTTTCTTTTAGTTTACACTTGCAAAATACATTTTCGAAAGTTACATTATAAGGAGTACTTATAGTTGTGAACTTAGGAACAAATGCATTATTCCTCAAGTCTCAACCAAAATCAGTTGGATTGAGAATTTTTGGATTTATCGCAGTAACATTTTTCCAAATAATTGTTTGATACGCAGTTCTTAGAATGTGTTGATAAAAAATAATGGCCGACCATACAAAATTCTGACAAAATATCGAGTAAAATTTTTAAAAATAATGAAAAATAAATAAGGAACTACAATATTACTAAATTACCGTCAATTTAGTAAGTAATATTGTAGTTCCTTATTTCCTGAATGCGTCAAACATTTTACAATATTGGATTTTCATTTTTAAAATATAAACCTATCACGGCAAGTCAAAGCACAAATACATAAAAATAAATTACAAAATACATTTGATCAATTGTTTTCTCCATAATTAATCGCATGATGAATCGTTCTAAGAGGACATTCAACAAATGGGTTCGCAAAAATGGACTATTTGTAATCCCTTACACCCTTGTAATACTTTGCAATATTTGTGAACCCCCACCCCCATCGGACGTTCGTTTACATACTCCCCATCCCCAATATACTACTTTTTAAATATAACTTTCCATGAACAAACTTAAAATACTATTTTTCAGTGACATTTTTTTGTCAGAACGTTGGAATGTTTCATATTCTGATAGTAAATTATTAGGTGATAATTTAGTTAAGATGCAAATGTAAATATCGTTATTGTTATTTTTCATGCACAAAAATTAAATTTAAGTTTATTCAGTTGCACGTTTTCTGTACATCGTGAATATTTTAAATTATAATTTTTAATCTAATAATATAATAATACAATTTTTGTTCGCAAGTAGATTGCTCTATAAAGGACAATGTTAAAAATAACTGAATTTTGCCCCCTCCCTCGTGGAACACATAAAACCTAGAGAAAATGGTTGGAAAAGACTCACAATTACAAAAAATATGTCTTCGCGGTATCAAAAGGCTGGGGAAAATTATATTTCACCCCCAAAATTGCTTTGAATAATAGGTTATACCGAACGTGAAAATTATATTTATTTTATGATAACTATTAGGTATCGATTAAATAGAAATAACGAAAGAATAAGAACTACCTCTATTCACACCCTATTCAGGGGGTGGAATGCCATACACAGCACCTAATATTAAAAAAAATAAGTACCAAGGGGATTAAAAAACTCGGAATGTAAAAAGGACCACCTCCTCGTGGTGCATTCTGGAAAACACAATAAGTGGCCAAATGATCTTCCTTTGCAAGTGTCATTTTATTTTAATTTGCTCTGCAAATATTCTGTACTAGATGCTGTTCTAACATAACGGCAGTTTTTCTTTATAGGGATAATATTAAGTAATCAGTATAAGTGTTGATATAATATTTTTATTATGATTCTATATATTTCATAAAATGAAAATATATTTTTTTCTAATATTACATTATCTAAAGTGCCTGTCATCCCTAAACTGGAATAGATTTTGATTCATTTTAGTCATCTTCTTTCCTATTTTTTAGTGTTTGAAGCGGTGAATATGATTCTACCACCTGAATAGGGTAGTTTGGTTGTTTTCGAGGTTGTTAAATAACTCGCTATTTGTTCTTTATTAAATAAAACGTGTTGACTAAAACCATACAGATATATTGTAATATTACGTGCTATAAATACTTTTCATATTCACATAGAGGTAGTTTTTCGTAATGAGGATACTCACGTCAAGACAAATTGGATATCTGTCCCTTTTACTAGTAGGAAATAATTTGGTGCATTACTAAGTGCAGTGGCATTTTTTAGTATTCGAGACTCTGAATAGAATTGCACCCCCGAATAGGGTAGTTTGGTGGTTTCCAGGGTCGCTAACTAAAGCGTTTTTTTTGTAATAATACTTGCTGTAAATGTTATTTTATACCCGTATAGGGGTTATTTTTGAAAATGGGGATTCTGAGGTCAGGACCAGTTGGACCAACTAGTATTAAAAAGTCATTTTGTACATTTTTAATCACCTATTCTTTGAATATTAGATGTTGTTTATGGCGTTCTACCCTCTAAATAGAGTGTGAATAGGGGTAATTTTTACCCTTTTGTTATCTCTGTTGGATCACCTAATAGTTATCATAAAATAAAGATAATTTCCACATTCAGTATAAGCTATTATTCAAAGCAATATTAAAGGTGAAATAGAATTTTTCCCAGCCTTTTGATACCACGAAGACATGTTTTTATTAATTTTGAGCCTTTCCAACCATTTTCTCTGAGTCATATGCGTACCGCGATGGGGTCCAAAAATTAGCTATGTTTAACATTGTCCTTTTTCTGTTGTTCTACATGCTAACAAATGATAATATTTACGTACAAGTAATAAACATAAGAAACGCGTTTTGTAAATGTTTTGCAAGTAACTAATCAGCCAGAGCACGCGATACGTACACTTATAAACTCAAAACGGTTGAGGAAACAACAGAGCACTGGAAAAAATAATCATATCTTTTACAAGAATAAAGCAATGCAGATAACTTTTTCACTAAAAATTTATCCATTCTCTTCTACAAATTTCAACATAGAAGTATGCATTAAAAATGCCTCTATGTTGAAATTCCCACTACATTTTTCGGATACGCTTTATTTAAACAATTTCTGCAGCATTTGTTAGCAACAATTTCGATAATAATTGAGTTGTACCTGAAGATAGAAAGAATAAGCTTCATATTGGTTTGAGAATCATTAAGAAATATTGAAATAATAAGTCTGGAAATCCGGTGGGAACATAAAATTAATCAATTTTCAGTAATACAAAAATGTTCGGAAAAAATGTTTACATATTTTGCAACCGCGGACGGAATAATGCCCTCCAAATTTAGACGCGCAAGGTCATTCCAGATAATGTACGTATTTTTTCAGAACTATATCTTTGAGTGCACCTCTGATTCCCAACTATTAGGGACAAGCGATATATTATATCACTGTACAATAAAAAAAATTTCGAATTCATGATATTTTTAATACATTTTATACTGTCATACGTTCTAATAGCCCTTTATAATATTTTGCACTAAAAATATTTGTTATTTTAATAAAAATAGCGTAGAAAAAAATTAAAGTTTGAAAAATGTTGGCGAAGGCGTCGGGAAATCTATATAAAAATAACAAGTGCAGAAAGTATATTCTGTCAAATTGGCTAAAACATTTTTTACATAAAGTATGCGTCTTTCTAATTAAAAAACTTTAATTGAAAAACTTTCGGGAATTGCTCCTTTGACCTCGAATACCCCAATTAAAAGTTCGACAAGATACATAACACAGCCCCACAAAAGAAAAAAAATGCTCTGTTCACCAGACTAGACCACCATATCTATACGTTTGTAAAGTCGCTGAATCCGAATCCGGGGTCTGTTTGACCCCATCAGATCAGGGTCAAGGTCATTCCAAGGTCAAATTGGGAAAACATTTAATCTGAGGAAACCACGATTCTTATACGTTTTTGGGGTTGCTGAATCCGAATCCGGCGTCTGCTTGACCCCATCAGGTCAAGGTCAAGGTCAACTTTTTTTATCAAATGGAAACGCATTTTTGACCACGGATTCTGAAAGAGCGGGATATTTTACGTTCGCATATGGTTTGATCTATGATCAAAGTGACCTTTGGTATTCAGAAGGTCGAATTACTCTCTCAAATTAATTTATCTACCATCAAAGATGATTCATATTGAGAAATCTGAGTTACAAATCTTTATCGAGCATGGTTTAGCCTCGTGATATTTCTCCGAGGAAGATTGGAGAACCAAGACAGCCGACACCTATATCCACTCGCAACCAACGAATGGCGTCTTCCAATCCTCTGGGAGAAACGAAACGTCTATGTTATATACTGACTGCCCAAACTTCTCGGTTCCTGTTCCTGGAACTCCAGTGGGTTACCCTTATGGTGTTCGTTTAGCTCCATCACGCACCATTTTTTTGTAAATCGTGATAATAACCTAAAAAAACTCATAATTTAGGTTATTTTCGCGATTTACTAAAAATTGGGGTGAAGGACACCTGATTTGTGGCTTACCCAATGGAGTCCCAGAAACAGCCCACTTTTCACTTTTTTTGTGTGTATGTGTAATATATTTGCATTTGCGGATTTCTATAAAATGGCGGAGGATCCGGTGCTATTACACAGGCACACACAAGAGAAAAATTGTATGTTTCCATTTGGGCAATCTCTACGTATTTCGACGTGCTGAATACGAACAGGTGTCCGTTTAACTCCATCACCCACCAATTTTTAGTAAATCCCGAAAATATCCTAAATTATGATGTTTTTCTAGGTTATTTTTGCGATTTACAGAAAAACTTTGGGTGATGGAGCTAACCGGGCACCTGATTCGTGCTCAGCACTTCGAAACACATAGGAGTTCCTGTGGAGTTCCAGGGGAACAGATCACTTTTTTTATTTTATGGAGCTATGTTAAACTTATACTGGTTTGAAGACAATTATACTACAATATATTTTATTACTATTTGCTTCGGACGAAGGTTATTGTTTATATACATAATTTTTATTTTACTCCTAAAAATTTTGAGTCATTACAGTTTTTCTCGGAATGTGCGATGTATAGACCTCAAAATATAGTTCCGTGACCAAAACGCTAGCTCGTAAGGAAAACAGTTATATTTGAGACTATGATCATCAAGTAGTCCTGAACTCGTATATACGAAAATATTTACCATGTACAACTCAAAAAGTCAAGCGTAGCGAAGCTAGCGAATGGTTGTGTGGGTGTATACATTCAAGAAATTTGTTTAAAAGTGGTAGTTAAATGAACATTGAAATATAAACTTTATATAAACCAAATCACATGGAAGCAAACAGACTACGATTGTGATAAAATTGGCCCTAGTAAGGTTAGTCATATTACATAAAATCACTTTTCTGTATTGAAAAAAAACATTAACATTTCTTATGAACATTCCCACAAGTGGAGACATCTAAATAAAGTAATATAAATTATCATACTTGATCACGAATTTATAAAAATACATCTTAACGTTAATCAAGAAATCTGTAAAAATAAGCAGTACCTACTAAACAAGAACTCTATATAAAAAAGCACGATCATGAATGAAACAAAAAGTGATATCAACAGCGAGGACATATATAAATTGCTCCAGTCAGTATGTGAACAAAATTCGGAAATAAACACTAAACTAATAGACCAGGCAAATCTCAGTGTAAAATGGGTTTGGCGTGAACTATTTGGGCACAGTTATTTGTTTATCGCAATGGATAGCTCTATTAATGTAAGATAAGTACATAAAGTCGCAAAAATCCTGACATAAGCTAAAGCCGCCATTTAGAAAAAATGACCGCCAGAGACATTTTCGTTAAAATCATATATCTCAGTAACCGTTGCTCCGATTTTAGATTTCTTTTTTTGTTCCATTCCTCACTTCACATTTTACAGAAAATATGATTACATATTTTACGATAAATTAAACGATAAACTTAGGAAATTAAAAAATAATTTAAATATTACGGAAATTTAAACTTTTGTAAACTCGAGACGTTTGTACTGACATTTTTAGTCAATTTTTAGCTTTCATTTCTTTTTTGGCCGATGTTACTAACTCCAATATTAACGGAGTAATAGTTATTTATATATAAAATTGTAATCATTTTTAATCATGTACATTAAGGTATAAAGAGTGCCCAGTCAGTGTTCTCTCGGAAGATGGTGCAAAACGGCTAACTTTATAAAAAAACTTTCTTAACAAAACTTTCAATGTTTCGTCTCTACTACAACATAAAATTATTTTCAATTATACAATGCGTCACAAAAACGAATCACACAAGAAAGTATAATTTTTTTAAATAGAACAGCCTGTATTTCCTTAACGCCAGTTAAGCCTCCACGGGCCCTGTATTATACCCTAAAATATTTTTTCTGTTTTTTTTTTTGGGCAGTTTACAAACACTTTTGACTGGCATATCTCCGCGATTTATCAATCGTTATTTCTAAAAATGTGGGATGTTGTTTAATAATGATGTATTTACTGAAAAACATTTTTGAATTAAATCTTTAGTATATCGGGTGTCCAAAATATTTGCGTACATTTCTTGATATTTAATTTTTATTTTTCTTATTTTTTTTTAAATGGAATGCCTAGGTATACTTTTTTTACATGAATGAATAACACATACAATTCCTTACATTTTAATATCTCTTTATTTCTATTTCAAACGTTTTTTGAGATATGATTATATCAAATAATTTTTGCGTAAATGAAGGTGCTCTTTATTTTAGCATTAAAATCTATATTTTGTTTTACATTTTTTTCAATTTTTTTTAAATGCAGTGCCTATAATTTTTTTAAATGGATGAGTAACGCTCACGATTTCTCACATTTTGATATCGTACACTTTCTTTTATGAACGGTTCTTGAGCAATAATTTTTTTTCACGATATTGAAACTAACCTAACAACTGTTCAAAATGTCCACCATTTTGATTCAGGTAACACTGAGGTCTCTTGATAAATGAACGTCTTACACAGTGTAACATATCAACATTTATACGATTGAAACACCGACGAATCCTTTCCATCATATCTTCTCGAGTCGTTGGTTCTACTTTATAAACGTCTGACTTCACAAATCACCAAAGAAAAAACCCACTGAAGTCAGGTCGGGTGACTTAGGCGGCCATGTAAGGAGACCTAACATAATTTAATAAAACAATAAATTAGATATTATTTAACAGTTTATTAAAATATTGGACCTCCTCTTCCTATCCACCTTTCAGGAAACTGATTACTAATGGCTTGACGAACATTTCTACTAAAATGTGGTGGTGCACCTTCAAGTTGTAATCACATATTATTTGCAATGTAATCAGGAATATGCTCGATTATTTGTGGAAACGTATTTGGCGTAAAATCTAAGAAGACTGCTCCATTCACATTTCCCTCAAAAAAGCGAGGATGAATAACATAATCGAATAACATAATCATGTACAATTCCTCCCCTTATATTTAATCCCCGATTTTTCTGTGCAACATGAGAGTTTTCTCTGGCATAATAATGGAAATTGTGCCTATTCACAAATCCGTTACGATGAAACGTTGATTTTTCCGTGAACAATACAAATTTGAAAAATTCTTCATCTTCTCCAATTTCGTTTTGAGCCCACTGGCAAAAATTTAATCTACGATTTAAATCTACATCCCAAAGCTCTTGATGCAGCTGAGCTCGATAGTGGTGAAACTTATTTTTACGAAGACATAGGGAAACACTAGATTCGCTGACCTCTAAATCTCTACTTAACTCCAGAACACTTGCCGTAGGATTTTCGATTACCGCTAAAGTTATAGCCACCTCATTTTCTTCATTACAATACATTTCGTCGTCTCGCCTTCTTTTCATATGCAAAATTTCCAGTACGTTCAAAACGTTCTTTCAAATTTTCTAGAGACCTCACATCAGGACATCTTCTATAGGGATATTTTTGACCATACATTCTTGATGCCAATAAACAATTTCCATCACATTCACCAATAACATAACATTTACCATAGATATTAAATCTTATTGACAATAATTATAATTCGTCTTTTTATATATTAACAATATTAATTCAACTTAATCACGGTAATCTTAAACACATTAGAGAAATGTCATAGAGTGAAAAACAAACGCAAAACAAAAGACCAAAGCCATACTAGATTTTATTGCTAAAATAAAAAGCACCTCAATTTACGCAAAACTTATTTGAAATAATCATATCTCAAAAACGGTTTGAAATAAAAATTAAGTGTATAATATTAGAATGTGGAGAATTTTATGCTTTATTCATCCATGTAAAAAAATATAGGCATTCTATTTAAAAAATTTGAGAAATTAAATAACAAGAAATGTAAACAAATATTTTGGACACCCGTATAATAATAATTTATTTCAAAAATATTTTTCAGAAGATGCATTATTATCGAATAACACCCTACATTTTTAGAAAAAACAATTAATAAATCGCGGAGATATGGTAGTCAAAAAGTGTTTGTAATTTGCCAAAAAAACAGGATAAAAATTATAACTTGGCAACGCTGCATCCGATTGGCAAAAAATTTTAGGGTATATTTCAGGACCCTTAGAGGCTTAATTGGCGCTTAAAAAATTAGGGGGTATTCCGTTAAAAAAATTATACATTCTTGTGTAACTCCTTTTTGTGACATCTTGTATAATTGAAAATAATTTCTCGTTGTAGTAGAGATGAAACATTGAAAGTTTTGTTAAAAAAGTTTTTTTATAAAGTTGCCCGTTTTTGCACAATCTTCCAAGTAAGCACTAACTGGACACCTTGTATATTTCCAAGAACTCAAGTCTTATTTTCTTCAGTTATCTTCTATTTTATGCTCAAATATGTAATAACACTTTCGATTTTACATAAAAAGGGGAAGAGAACAAGAAAAAGAAATCTAAAATCGGAGCAATGGTTCTTGAGATATGTCCTCCTAAAAGAAATGGTTCTGGCGGTCATTTTTTCTAAATGGTGGCTTTAGCCCACATTGGGATTTTTCGGGATTTTTATATCCTCATTCTACATGAATAAAGCTATCCATTTCGGTAAAGAAATAGCTTTCCCCAGATAGTTCATACTCAAAACTGGATTTGCCTGCACTATAAACAGTATAGAGGAAATAAACAATAAATTAGAACGCATCGAAAATAGCCTTAATGAGGAAGTGAAAGAAATAAAAAAGAGGACAGAAGTACTTGAAGAAGAAAATATAAAATTAAAATCTCAATTACATGCTACACAAAAACAACAACAAAAATATAATATAATAATCCATGGAATAAATGAGCAAGAATCTAACTTACAAGAAACTGTCCAAAAAATTATTCGTGAAAAACTAGAAATAAGTTTTGAACTTAATGCGATCCGTGATATCTTTCGTATTGGAAAACAAACCAATAATAAACCAAGACCAGTGCTTATTGAGTTAATATCTTACCAGAAAAAAATAAAGATTTTGAAAAACAGCAACAAATGAAAGGGTATAGGCATTTATATAAGCTCCGATTTAACTCCTCAAGAACTGGAGGAAAGGAAAATATTAACAGGTCATTTAAAGCTGGCAAGAGAAAAACAATATTCAGCAAAAATTATAAAAAATAAACTACTAATAAATGGAGAATTATATGGTGCGGAAGAGCTAAAACTCAATGCAGTCCAGCCCACATTCGATCCCACACCATCAGAGGAGGATAATCAGAAATTAGAATCAACTTCATTACCACCCGAAACAGAGCAACCCTGCTACACCAACTTCTCGTAAGATATCTGAAAAGACGCTAGAGAAAATATCGAACCAAGCAGACGAAGTGACCCACGTGGAGAAAAAAATTGAGAAGAAAAGGTTAACATCCGAGCAGCAAAAAGAAGAATTTTCAGAAAACAAATGTGAGGAATCTATCGCCGAACTCATAATAAAAAAGAAGAAAAAATAATTGTAATAAATTTAATGTATTTTAATGTACTATGTGTTTTAAATAGTCGCTAAATATTATAGTTAATTATAAATGAACATATTTTTCTGTTTTGTTTTGTCCACTTTAAAATATTAGATGGCAAATCACATTAAATTAGCTCATATTAATTCTAGATCAGTATTTACAGATATTATTAGGAATCATATTTTTAACAACGATTATGACTTTTTTGCCATTACAGAAAGCTGGTTGTCAGCAGATATTGAAAATGAGGCGATGAGTATTGCAGGTTACAACATAGTTAGGCAAGACAGAGACGGTAGAGGTGGGGGGTGTTATTGTAAGTTCGAAATAATATTAAATTTAAAAGAATTAAAAAGAACAACTTTGGATAACGTTCACGATTGATAAAATAAAGTTTACTCTTGGAGTTGTGTACCGCCCTCCTGGATTTAATGGTGTGATAGAATTTTATAGCAGCAGCAAGATTCCGAATTCACGATATGATTACGATTGACGATCCGACACCAAGTTGAACGTGACGTGGTATCGTCGATCAATATCGAAATTCGGTAGTAATTTTAAATTTAAAAAAATAAGAAAATTTTTGAAGTAGCGGGACGAGTTTTGCTTACCTAGCTAAACTATATTTTTTGTATTTTTGTGTAGTTTCATTTTATTGAAGTATTTGTTTTATTTGGAGATATATCGACTACTATTAATAATACTTTCAATTGTCGTTGCTGGAATCTGGAATGGCCAGAAGAATTCGAAGAGCTGCTAATGTACGGCTGATACGTGAAAGAACAAGAATCCGAAATACAATTTAATTAACTGATTCGTTTGAAACCTTTGTGACCTCCGCATTTTGACCTACTACTCCCCTACCAGATAAGAGATTTATAGAATAATTTAAGTTCAACAAACCGTTAGCGAGAAATTTAATAAATTTGCTACAAATTCACTTAGGTCCAGTTGTACGAACTAAGTTGAGCCAAGTTCAGCTTGAACCAAGATTAAAAGCCATGGTTACGATTATTGTAACAATCGTAACCTTGGCTTTTCATCTTGGTTCAAGCTGAACTTGGCTCAATTTAGTTCATACAACTGGCCCTTAGATGACAGGATTTTGAGCTTGAATTTTAGCCTCCAGAAAAATCGAGTAGGCGGTGGGATGTGTGATGGCAGTAAATAAAATGTCAGTTTAATATTAAGGAAATAAGAAGTTGATTCCACTTTCCTGTCTTGGGCACGTAGGAAAACTAACAAAGACAAGTACAATGTTGAAATGAAATAGCCAATGCCCACGATCGTACGACTGACGACAACTCAAATGCTGTCATTCAAATATAGACTATCCGCAATACAGTAGACGATTGTCTTTCACGACCATAGAGCGTCAGAACGACGATCCGGCGCAAAGAGGAATTATCGCTATAATGCGCGCTTAGTAGTCATTTTGAAGAACTAAAATTTTTGTTGGCTCAAAATTGAAAACACCATATTTGCGATTTATCCTTGCCCTTCTTGCCCTTAATAAAATTATTTACAGCAAGGATAATCAGAGAGAATCCCACAAGATTGAAAAATCGCAAAATACGGTGTTTTAAATTTTGAGCCAAAAAAAATTTTAGTTCTTCAAATGACTACTACGCGCGCATTATTGCGACAATTCCTTTCTGCACCCTTGGTGTCGTATCGTCAATCGTGATCGTATCGTGAGTTCGGAATCTGCCTGCAGTTTTGAGGAGGTTATATATACTTTGTTAACTGATTGTGACCATCTTATCTGCACAGGGGACTTTAATATTAATCTTATGAACATAGATAATACCTATGCTCAACAATTTTTTTCTCTATTAGAAAGCTATGACTTAATTCAAATTATAAATGAACCTACACACTACTGTCATAGTAGCTCGACTTTGTTAGATTTGATAGTGTGTTCTAACACTGATCTCGTTTTAAATTCAGAGGTTCTTGATAATCTGAACTTCTCTGATCACTCTTTAATAAAATGTACTCTGGAATTAAGAACTGCTAAATCGCAGCCAACATTCTATAAGTAACGAGATTTCAGTAAATTATCTTATGAAAATTTTTATGCAATCTACTAAATTTGCCTTTTCAAAATATATTTTATGTGAATAATGTAAACAGTAAATTAGATATTTTCAATCAATTAATCATTCATATTTTTGACAAGTATGCACCTATTCGTGTGGTTAGAATTATGAAAAAGAACGCACCGTGGTTGACAGATAATTTAAAATTACTTATAAAATTACGTGAGAAGTCCTTGAAAAATTTAAAAGAACTAAAAATATAAATGATTGGAGTGAATATAAAGAGCTAAGAAATTTTGTTAATATTTGTGTTAAAAATGAGAAGAAAGCATTTTTAGAATTCACTCTTCACACAAATGATTCAAAAAATAACTGGAATATGTTAAGAAAATTAGATGTTCATTCCAAACCTCAACCTCAAATACTTGAAGAGTTGTGTGATGTTAGTGCGATACAAGATTATTTCTCTAACATTGTACAATCCAGCGGCGTGCCAAGTGCAGACCTATTAAATCATTACAATGTTAATAAAAAGAAAGATAATATATCATATTTTGAATGTAAAACCGTCAATGAGGAGGAAGTATACAAATGTCTTTTGTCGATTAAATCTAAGGCGACCGAGCCTGATGGTATAAATATTACTATGTTGCTTCATTGCTGTCCATTTATCATTCCATTTTTAACAGACATCGTAAATTTCTGAAATGAATTTCGAAAATGACTCATATTATACCTGAACCTAAAATAAGTGAGGCTACGCATTATAAGGACTTAAGGCCTATTAGTACACACTATCTAAAGTGTTAGAAAAAATATTAAATATGCAAATTAGAGCACACATTGATAAATATCGACAGTCTGGATTTAGACCTAACCATAGTTGTACACAGCCTTACTAAAAGTTACAGGTGACATATTGTCAGCTGTGGATAAAAATGAAATAACAGTATTGGTTCTGTTAGATTACTCTAAGGCTTTCGATCGACTACATCATGACTTATTTCTAGCCATATTAAAATATAATGGATTTAACATAAATTCTATAAAACTAATGAAAAACTATCTCACTGGTAGACAACAAATTGTGAAACTTAAAGACGAATTTTCGGAGTCAAAAAATATATTTTGTGGGGTTCCTCAAGGATCAATTCTGGGACCATTATTTTTTACACTATACACGAGTGAATTAATATCATGTGTTAAACACTGTTTATCTCATCTGTATGCTGACGATACGTAAATTTATTTTTCATTTAAACCAAATGAAGCTAACATAGCCAGTGATAAAATTAATCAGGACCTGGACGCCTCACTGAAAGCGTCAGAGTCTCATTGTTTGACCATAAATCCAGACAAGTCCAAAATAATTATCTTTGGTAGGAAAGCATCTAAATTAAAACGTGAACACCTTCTAAATATAAAAGTAAAGAATATTAAATTAAATGCTGTGAGTTCAGTTAAAAACCTTGGAATAATTATCGATACGGATTTGCGCTTTATTGAACACGTCAGCTCTTCTATAAAAAAAAGCTTTCCTAAATTTAAAATTATTGTACAGTCATCGATCTATTCTCAGTCCTAAACTTAAACAGCGTCTGTGCGACTCCTTGTTTTTTTCCATTTTTAACTGATATATGGACCTTGTCTGACAAAATTTGACGCAAATTGAGTGCAATTGATGCAGAATTCATGCATTCGATTTACTTGTGGCATTAGAAGAAAACAATCAGTTATATCTAAAAAAATTCGCGAAATTGGGTGGCTAAATATGGAAAAACGACGTACCCTGCATTCATTAGTGTTATATAATAATATAATTAAATATAATTGTCCGTTTTACCTGTACCAAAAATTAGCTTTCGTTCAGATGTACATAACATCAACTTAAGATTTAAAAATATGTTAACCACCCTTAAACACTACACTGCAATTTTTCAGAGATCTTTTACATATGATATCTGCATCTGCAAACTGTATAATAGGATACCTCCACATCTCATAGAAGTTTCTCATTATAAATTCAAAAAAGAATTAAGAAGAATATTATTAGGAGCCACTGGCAATAATACTCTTCATAACGTGTAAGTCTCATCACTTGTTGTCTTTTTCTTTCTTTTAGTTACATATTACTTTGCAATAAATTCATGTTGTTTGTAGGGATTTATTTTCAAACCTTGTAGTGCATTCATCTAGTGTTTATATTTTAAATCTTAAATTAGTAGTGGATATGTATATTAGGTTAATTATCTGGTTAAGTGGAAGAGCAGAAGGTTACTTGAAACTATTTCTGAACTTCGCCATTTGTAAATTTTACAACTTGTATGTTTACAATAAAGACATTTATTATTATTATTATTAAAATCATTATTATTAAAATGACAATTACCTCATTTACGATATAATATTCAAAATATCTAGCAAATCCTTCTTCCATGAATACTTCCGAATACCAATAATATGTAATTAAGTTTCCAAACCACTGATGCGCCAATTCGTGAGACAATATAAGAGTAGTATCTTCTTTGTATTTATTGGAAGATTCAGTACTATCGTAAAGCAAATCAGTTTCCCTGAAACAATTATGTCATTGATATATGTGTGAAAACAACTTAGTCCTTAAACTGGCAAGGGTTTCATTGACCCATGAAGTGTAAAAAGTTTGACTTCAGAGCCTTAAGGGTGGCGGAGCGGAGCGGTGCTTAAGAAAATGATTTTATAATTCGACAATTTCTCCTACGTCCCTGAACCGATTAAAAAAAATTTTATAGGCTTTCAGAGACAACGTTATGAATAGTACTATAGACTATTGAAAAGTAAGAAAAACATGTTTGTTTGATTTTCGCACAAGTAAAGAAATTAGGTTCACGAAACCGTCAAAAAAATTTTTTCAATAGGTTCAGGAGATATTGTCGAATTAGGTTCACGGCACCGTCGACCATAATTGAGGACAAGCTTAGGTCAGGAATCCATAAGGTGGGCATCCCGGAAAGTGGGAAGAAGTCCACCAACTTAGTATTTTTTTGTACCTCTTAAAACTCGTTTTAAGATAACGGAGTAGTAATTGATATAAGAGGAAATAAAAATGAACAATCAACATTTTTTTAATCACAGCTGTCCACCTTTCTTCAATGTAGTTTTTTTTAAATATTTGTTTCATACAGGGTCCCCACAAGGGGTATCAGTAGGTCGTGGTACCGGGTCCCGATTAGACCAAGCAAGCAAGCAAGAAATATTTATTTAAAAATTAAATTTTACAAAATGCGCCTCCCCCGAAACCTGGCCCGGAGCCAACCAGACAAACACGGCGCGTAGCTAAACGATAATTAATAAGACAATGTTAAAACTCCTATCCGCCTGTGGCGGTTAGAAACTAATCACTGGTTGTAGCACTGAATAAATTTGGGCTGTTGACTCGGGTGAAAAGCTAAACGAAAAAACTCGTACGAGAACTGCCGACCTGGTGGTCTTTCTGACGCCAGGAAAATGTGGTGGAAAAGGGATAGGGTTTAAAATGTTTGAATTTTTTTAGAAAGGTTATCGGCCAAAAGGGAATTTTTGATAAAAAAAGAGGACGAATATAATAAAAAAGAGAACAAAAATAGAACATAAAGAAAGAGAATAGAAAGGATTGGAAAGATAAAGTTGAGGAAAGATAAAAAGTGGGGGAAATGGTAGGTTGTGGTATAGGAAAGTATGGCTAGGGAAGAGGTTGACAGAAGATGGGCAACGCCTGGTATGGTAGGGGGTGTTTGATCTGGAATGGGGCATTATGCACTCTGATTTGGGTTATGTTGCCGGTTAGCGGACTATCGCCCAGTTTGAAGGTGTAGAATTTTTGGGAGATTTCTTGGACGTAATCCGCTAGTGGGGTTATGTGATGACATCGTGCGTATAGATCTCTGAGGGAGGTATATCTGCCGGAATCAGAAATGAGGCGCGTAAATTTGTGTTCGAGAACTCGAAGTTTTCACATTGTCGTGGCCGGAATGCTGCACCATACCGGCGCCGCGTATGTGATGACCGGCCTGATCACCATCGTGTACAACAGTTTCTTATTTGTCCTGTTAAAGTTGTCCTATTTCTCCCTGACCAGAAGCGGGTACAGACTCCTGGACATGGAGTAGACCTTGCGTATTGTTTCGTTAATATGTATGTTAAACGTCAGTAGTTTGTCCAAGTTAACCCCCAGATACTTCACGCACCGTTTGATTGGAATTTGTTGTCCCCCGATCGAAATTGGTGTTAATATGCGGTTCTCTGTGAACCGGCGCGTGAAAAGGATCGACTCGGACTTCTCGGCGTTGATCCGAATCTTCCACTTGTCGTAATAAGCCGTGACATGGGCCATGTGTGCTTTCAGCAGCATGTTAGCCGCTTGTGCATTGTGCGAATGTGCATACATGGCCGTGTCATCGGCGTACTAGGCAAGGTTCGTATTTGGGAACTCCTGGAAGTCGGAGACGTACAAGTTGTACAGTTTTGGTGACAGGCAAGACTCCTAAGTGACGCCCGCGTGAATGTCCCACCGAGTTGATAGTTTATTATTCACTCTGACCTGCAGCGATCTATCTGACAGGAAAGAGTGAATAAGTTTGGTTATGTGCATGGAAAAGTCCAGTGCGTTTAGTTTGTGAAGCAGCCCGGAGATCCACACGGTATCGAAGGCTTTCTCAACATCGAGGAGCACCATGACGGTGCTCTTCCTGAGATGGCATTGCACCTTGACGTCATTCATGATCCTGACGACCTGCTGCACAGTGCCCCTGCTCCACCTGAAGCCGAATTGGTACTCATCGTCAATGTGGGGTTCATCCTGAGCAGAGTCTAGCCTGATCAGGAGGGCCTTCTCAATCAACTTGGAGATCGGCGACAGCAGCGAGATTGGTCGGTAACTGCCAGCGAGCTTCGCGGCCTTGTTCTGCTTCAGGATTGTCACGACCACGTCGTATTTCCACTGGTTGGGCCAGTGTTGCAGTCGCAGGATCGCGTTGACAATGTACGTCAACTATACAATACCTTTCCTCGGGAGATGTTTGAGTAGCTTGTATTCGATGCCGTCTGAACCAGGGGCTTTGTTGTTAGGTAAGGTCTGTATGATCTTGGCTACCTCCGAGGCTATGACTTTTAGAAATTCTCTTCGTGTCAATTGGACGTCATGGCCAATTAGTTCGTTAATGTCATTTTCGATGCGGTCGTGTTCAACATTGTTCGGTATCAGTACGTTGTGTATGTTCTGAAAATGGTCAGCTAAGTCATTCGCCTTCTGCGAGTCTGTCATAACCGTCTGTCCGTTTGGTTTTGTCAAGGCGGGTATGGCTTCCCGCGTATTTTTCATTGCCTTCGACAGTTTCCACAACGAGTTGTCCTGAGGATTCAGCGCTTCCAGCCAGTAAAAGCAATATTCACTCATTAATTATGAGACCTGGACAAAAGTTTTTTTTCACATTTCTCCCCCGTTCATTAATTATTAAGCGCGAGGGCCCGTTGGCTTTCAAGTGTCCTTCCAGAGATCTTGACAAATATATTTTTTTTCAAATTTATCTCTTCGCTCATCAATTAATAAGCAGGAGGGCCGCCAGAGATCTTGACAATTTTTTTTTCAAATTTCTCTCCCCCCCCGCTCATCAGTTATTAAGTGTGGCAACCGCCGCCAGGGATGTTGCCAAAAAATTTTTTTTCACATTTTTCCCCCGCTCATCAATTACACAGGCCCACAAAAAAAAAGTGGTCTGCGCCAGGGTACTGACCATACCTATCTCTTGTATTTTGAGCCGTTGAACACGAATCTGATCTTAGTTTTTCCCCAGCACATCAGGTTTTTTTTAACAGCAAATAAATATATAAATATTACGATTCAACAAACTTTTTTTGCTGTTAAAAAAAACCGGGCATGTTAGGGAAAAACTAAGGTCAGATTCGTGTTCAGCGGCTCAAAATACAAGGGATAGGAGTGGTTAGTAATACATAAGCTTTAAATATATAATCGTATTTATTTATATTTTTATCCCCCCCCCCTTCCTTCCCTTACTTTTTCCTATTTTTTATATAATCACTTATTGGATGAGTTACCTACATCTCAATATATGTATATTTTGGGTTTCAAGCTTCTAGATTGAACCATTTATTTTTCCACCGCTAATATTGCAATCTAGCCCATCGCGCAGCGATTGCAAAGACATAGAAACCATATTCCGGAATGTCCACCTCATAAATTGCTGACCTATGTATGCCCCCAATTAAGGTTCTGAAGTCAAACTCTCTAAACTCCATGGGTCAATGAAAACCTTGTCAGGTGAAAGACTACCTCTACAATTCAAAATATTTATACCCGTGTATTTGCAAACCCCAATTCTCCGAAGCAGCAGCAGGAAAATCAGGTACAGCAACTATATCCAGTTTTCCAATAAGAGGACTGTAACTGAAGTTGGTGAAACTATTGAGACTTGCCAAAAGCTTTGGTGTTACTTCAAGTGCAAGATTTCTTTCGGATGCAGCGTCAGGTCTTGAGCATACTCGTATACGGATTATGTCATCCACAGAACTGCAAGTTAAATCGGAAACCACCAAAGCCATTGAACCTGTCGCCATTCTAGGAGTTGGATTAAAACGTACTGTTATATAGCTAAAAATATAAACATGTTTTTATTTGCCTTTTCCCTCTCCTAAAAACCGTAAACCTAACGACGTTTATTTTTACCTTAAAATTAAATTATTACCCTGGAAGCATGTGTTGAACATATCAAAAGGCCAAAGCAAGATAAGCTAGTGAAAAATTCCTCCACACGTATCAATGGAAATGGAATGGTGTCCTAATACTCTATTTTACAGTGGGGGATCACTTCTACAAAGTATTATTTTTCTGAAATCGATCGGCAATGTCTACATTTTCGGCGCGATTTCAGATTGAAAAATTCACAATTCCAGTATATTAGTCCGTTGCTAAGAAACTATCAGAAAACAAACCGGAAAAAATCCGTTGCCAAGCAACGATCAACAAAACCGTACGGGAATGTTACTTTCCCGGCCTAGGCTGGGAAAGTAACATTCCCGTACGGTTTTTTATGTATATTTTGGACAGTAAATAAATACAGGCAGACAAACCAACTTACATTAAAATTGTATATATTAGTAAGCAGTTAGATTGTAATGAAGAAATATTATGTATTATTCCTTAATTTATAATAAAATTGATTGTGATTTCAGAAAAAATAGTATGTGTACTTCGGTGTGAAAGCACATTCCCGGACGACGATGCAAATTGTTGGCCGAGGCGCTAACCGAGGTCAACAAGTATGCTTTCATACCTAAATACACAATATACTATTCTGTGTGAGGTTGAAATGGCTATTTTACCCCAAACTGCCTTATTTTTTTTTCTCTTTTTCTGTTGATCAATTGGGTTGAAATTTGATACCTATCTATAATTAATTATTTATTGCATATATGATTTCTTACTGTTTGCCGGGTATTTTGCCACTTTCATTAAAATTTACTTCCACATCCAGTGGTATAGTAACGACAAAATTTTTTTTTTTAATTTTTATTGTTCAAATAGGCTTAGAATGTCATGAAACGTCGAGATTTTAAGTTTGAGCAAAAAAAATTTTCTGTCTGTCTGTCGGTCTGTCTGTAACTTTTTTGTGCACACGATTACTCTGCAAACGTTTAAGATATTGACTTGAAATTTGGTACACGTATGTGTTTTAATGAGATCTGGAAATAGATTATATTTTCATCTTATTCCGTTAAAGGGTTGGGGGGTAAATTGGGGTAAATGGGGGTAAATAGGTAAATCAAGCAGGTAAGAGTCCATAAAATTGGTATTTAGTATACAGAGTGTTTCAGCTAAAATGTCCCCGGGTCATTATCTCGTAAAATAATAAAAATACTTAAAATTTGTAAATCGCGGATGATTGACATCAAAAAAGGTCTTAAATAACTGCAGTTAGAATTGTTCCTTCGCAGTGCACAGAATGGCGCTGCGGTGAGAAATTATTTTTCGATGGCTGGAACCTTGAAATATGATCATAATATTAATGAATAAATTGTGAACAATTTTGATTATGTAAAAAATTTTGTAAATAACAGCCGTTTTGGAGCTACATAAATTTTTTCTCCATTTTTTTGTCTCTGTACATTTTGAAAGCTTTTGTAACTTTTCTGTTTATCATTTTAGAACACCAATTATTTAGAACTTTTACCTTATTATATTCCATACTTCTTAGATTATTACGTATTTTGAAAATTTTCACTAATTTCAAATTTTAAAAATTAGTTGCATTTGAAAAATTCTGAAAATTATAAAAATTTTCAAAATATGTAATAATATAAGAAGTATGGAATATAATAAGATAACAGTTCTAAATAATTGATGTTCTAAAATGATAAACAGAAAAGTTACAGAAGTTCTCAAAATTTACAAACAAAAGAAATGGAGAAAAAAATTCATGTACCTCCAAAACGGCTGGTATTCACAAAAATTTTTAAATAGTCAAAAGTATTCAAAATTTATTCATTAATCGTATGAATCGTGTTTCAAGGTTTCAGCCATCGAAAAATAATTTCTCACCGCAGCGCCATCTCTGTGCAATGCGAAGGAACAATTCTAACTGCAGTTATTTAAGACCTTTTTTTGTGTCAATTATCCGCGATTTACAAATTTTAAGTATCTTTATTATTTTACGAGATAATGACCCTGTGACTTTTAGCTGAAACACCCTGTATATAAAAGAATTTAAAGTCTCAAAAAAACTTTTGGTATTAGCCACCCCCATTATAGACTGGCGGTACATGACCAGTCAGGTGCAATGTTTTTAAAATGCATGACAATCATATTTATGAATGAAATTACCGTGAATATGCCAGAAACGCAAATTTTAGGCAGTCGTCGCGTGCAGAAGGGTGTGCAAATCGATTTTTTTTGTTTTTTTTTTGGGTGTTTTTTTTTTTTTTTAAATGGATGCCAATAGTGCCAAACGATAAGCCGTGAAAAAGAATCCAGCGGAAATTCATTGGCATGCAGTTTACGCGCGCAAAACAACTGTTGATGCGCACATTAAATCGTAAAATTTTTTGGTGTTCTTGATTTTGGATTTTTTTTTTAAGGCTTTTCGTTTGGCACTATTGGCATCCATTTTAAAATAAAAAAAAAAAACACAAAAAAAAGAAACAAAAAAAAAATCGATTTGCACAGCCTTCTGCAGGCGACGACTGCCCAAAATTTGCGTTTGTGGCACATTCATGGTAATTTCATGTCAATGCAGTTAATAATATTTTTTCGCGGTATAATTATTGCAGTCAGTATGTTATAGTAGAACTTCTTATGGCAAATAAATGTAACAATGAACATATATGCAAAAACTGCACCAGACATTTTACGAACACACAATAAAATCTGTACAGACCGCAGATACTACGGCTTATTTTTCTTTACCCAGCTCCACCACAACATAATAAATTAAACTTAGACTTGTTAAATTTAAGTCATGAACGCATATTTTGTTAGAATATTGTGGTCATATCAGCGGTTACCCCAGGGTGCAAATTATTTTTACTTCCACATGTAGTGGAAGTATTATAACGCAAAAGAGAATGAAAATTTTTATTGTTCAAATAGGCTTAGAATGGTATAGAACGTCGAGATTTTAGGTTTTAGCAAACAAATTCTGTCTGTCTGTCGGCCTGTAACTTATTTTGTGCGCACGATTACTCTGAAACCGTTTAAGAATTGACTTGAAATTTGTATGTACTTTAACGAGATCTAGAACTATGTTCTATCTTGATCTTATTCCGTTGAAGGGTTGTGGGTAAATTCGGGTAAATGGGGGTAAATAGGTAAATCAAGCAAGTTAAGAGTCCATGAAATTGGTTATTTATTATATACAGGAGAAGCTAAGATCTCAAAAAATGTTTTGGCATTAGCCCTATTTCCACCCCCACACATTATTGAAAGGGATGAAAAAATTAAATTGTGGTTTAGTGTGTGTACAAGAATCAAAGGCCTCAAACATTTTTTTACTTCACCCACCCCCCTCCACTCCCACTACCGATGTGGCATATCGTTTTATGGGTTTTCGGGGTAGACGATTTCAAATATTATACCCCAGGCATTAGAGACCATATAGGGAAGGCCCTTACCTGGAAAAATTAATGGTGAAATAGGCTTATTTTACGTTATTTGGGTCGCTGAATTCGAATTTTTAACTTCCCACCAAAAATTCCCCCGCAACCTCCTCAAAAAATTGAAAATAAAACCATAAACCGTTTCTTTTTTTTTTCATTTTAGGAAAAGGATACCTAGAAATTCGGAAAGTAGACAAAATTTGCAACAAAAAAGGTCCTTTGACATTTTAAGGTTGAACGAACGGGGAAGCGCTAACACGCCTCGAAACATGAGCCTCGGCGCCGTGGGGCTGCATGCGCTAAGTTACACGTCGGTTACGTTCTTTCAGTCAGTAATATTCTCGCATGAATTGTTGCACTCGAGACACATGATGGAATATTTCAACCTGCTTATCTTAAAGGCCGCGCGCCGCGGCAGCCTTTTTTACACTCGGCGGAGATAATCTTTAGAAGTTTTGGCAGAGCAGGAGGATTCAAGGTAGTGACAGAAGAAATTCCGTAACTGGTTTTTTTCCAGCCCAATTTTTCTGGCTCCATAACATTTCCTTGCCAAAGTTGGACTTGGTGGTACGTTCTCAACGAGTGTTGCGCAGCAGCAGCTTCAGTTGGGGCCAAAGAGGCAATGTTGTGTTTACTGCTGTACGCGGTCTTGGTGAAACACTGATGTCTGAAACCGTTCAAAGTCATGTGTTTTCATCCATGCAACTATACAAACGAAGAAAAAATGATTTCCAGCTTTTGCGATAGCTTGTGGATCATTTGGAGTCAGGAACAGTTGAGCGAGGGAATGCTAATCCGGGTTTGGGACAAGGACTTTGATCAATTGAAACAATTTAAAATCACATGTTTAAAATATTATGAGAAAACAGTTCTCATGAAAAACAAAATGTTTTTAAAGCAATTAAAATAATAAACAATGTAAAGTGAGGATAAAACGCCTCAGAAACTTCGATCGCAATCAACGGGCTGCTATCAATTCTGGAGCAGCATACAGGTGTCATGGGTTGGGGGGAAAAGGGAAGGTCCTCTTGGCAACAGTATGCTAGCTCGGGGGGCGTGGCAGTGGAGGGGATACCCCAAGAAGATCGAAAGACGAGAGAGTAACTGTGGAGTTGCCGGATACCTAAATGCACGCGCGGTGCATGTTTCGGGATCCACTCGCTCCCCTCCCGTTCGTCGTTAAATGATGTCAAATGATTTTCTTTGTTGTGTATTTTGTTGACTTTTTGAATGTCTGGATATTTTTTCTCTAAAATGAAAAAAAAAAACGATAAAAAAGTTAAAAACCAATTTTTTGGGTTTTCTTTTCTAAATTTGAGGGAATTGCAGGGGGAATTTTTGGTGGGAAGTTAAAAATTTGGATTCAGCCAAAAAACATGAAGTAAACCATTTCCAGATCTACCATCAATTTTTCCAGATAAAATTCTCTAATGCCTGGAGTATTATTAAAGTTACATAAACAAATTTTTCTCATTGTGAGACTCGAGTGGAAAATCTGGATGTGGAAGTAGTGATTCATTGGGCAGCGGTTTTTTTTAGTTTCTGATGTGTTGAAACAGTCGCAGAGAGCTCCTGATTTTTTAAGTGTGATAATGGTGTAAAATATGTGTACAAAATTTTAACCCAATTGATGAATAAAAAATAGAGAAAGTAAATAAGACAGTTAAGACAGTTTGGGGGTAAAGTAGCCATTTCAACCCAGCCACACAGGAATTAAACTTTTAGGAAGTGATCCCCGCTATAAAATACAATATTAGGACACTATTCCATTTTCACGGGGGCTTTTTTCAATAGTTTATCATGCTTTGGCCAATTTGAATTAGAAAATCATTTTGTGCAATGATATGCAATGACAAATTCGGAAAATGTTTCTTACCTCACTTTCTTCTCATGATATAAACAAAGTATTAAAAATATACAATGAGGGGAGTAAACAGTACCTAACTTCTTGAAATAAAAATTTTCGGAGTAAAACCAAACCAAACCCACATAGTCTTATTCTCTACATGAAATGGTCAATTTTTAAACAAAATAATGAATTTCTCGCAAATGTGCTTTTGTCATTATCACTTTGTATCTCGGTAATTAATTCGGTTATCAACCCATTTTTTTTTTTTCATATGAGAAACATAAGAGCTTATTATTATACTCTTTTTATTGAAATTAAAAAATGTTTGTGTTAATAAAAAGTAACAAGAAATTTTAAAATTTCTCTACCCGTTTAAAATACTAGTGTCTAGCAATAAAAGTATTCAGTTGCCCAGAGTGGTCGATTTTCGGATATAATCTGCTATGTAGACCAGAAATAAAAGTCACACTTCAATAAGGGTTTTCGTTTTAACTTCTGAGCCGTACACAACAAATAAGATTAGGTAAACGAAACATGATATAAGAATGCCATGAATCTTATAGAAGAGTTTGGGTTCTTTTTTTTTTCCTACGACAAACTGTTCCAGAGATATGACATAATACTGAAACTTTTCAGTTTGTAGGCGCATTTTAAAATGTCTATAGTAGGTAGAAAAATGAGCAATAGCCGTCTATTTTTCGAAAAATATGCAGAAAAGCGGGTTGCATTGCACTTTAGCATATTTAGAGTGCAGAGTAAAAATGTTATTTAATTAGTTTGCTTAATTGTATTAATTTGATTTATTTATAGTTCCAGTCAATGAATATATTGTAGAATGCATGGAATATGCGAGACTTTTTGACTTCAGAACTTTGTTAGGAGTAGTTGGTAGGTAAACATACTAAAAGTCCGCGCCACCGGGAGGTGAGCTTACGGCGGGAGGGAGGGGGAAAGATACCATTTTTTGATTTTTCGATTATATATCGGAAACGGTGGACTCTAGAAAAATATGTTCTAAATAAGAATGAAAGCTAATTAAATTTCCTATAAAATTATTTCCATACATATTTGTCAAAGGACCCCGCACACAATACATGGGTTTTGCGGCACCGGTCAAATTTCGTGAAACTCTGGGAAACAGTATTCCTCAGTGAGTAGAAAAAAAGTCTAAATGAGCGCGAACTCCAAACCCCATTGGTTCCATGATAAGACCAGCTGAAGTTCTAGAAACCGCCCCTACTAAACCACAAGCGGGCTAACCCACCTAACCCTGAGAACAGTGAGTTTAGTCGCTTATTTTTTTTTGAAATTATTGAATTTCATACCACAAGCGGCATAACCCACCCAACCACCAACCCCCTAACCCACCTAATCCCTAAAAACCACCCCTACCAAACCACAAGAAGGCTGACCCATCTGACCCTGGGAACAGCGAGTTTCATCGCTTATTTTTCTTGAAATAATTTCCACATCACAAGCTGGCTAACACACCTAACCACCTACGAAAATTCTTGGTACGAGTATAGGCGGATTTTGAACCATGAAAACGGTATTTGAATATACGCGATTTTTAGCGAACAGAATAGCTGGTCGCAGCGTTCAAGCAGCTCTAGCTCAAAACCAGTATATTATTGAGCTTGTCGCCCATTCAAACTTTTGTACTATTCCGAGAGTCATATGGATTAGCCTAGTTGTGGTTTGGTAGGGGTAGTGGGCTGGCGGTTAGGTGGTTTAGCCCACTTGTGGTGTGGAATTTAATTTTTTCAAGAAAAATAAGCGATTAAACTCGCTGTTCCCAGGGTCAGGAGGGTTGGCCTACTCGTGGTTTAGTAGGGGTGGTTTCTAGGGATTAGGTAGGTGTAGGGGGTGGGTGGTTAGGTGGTTTAGCCTTATAGTGGTGTGGAATTCAATTATCTCAAGAAAAGTAAGCGATGAAATTCGCTGTTCCCAGGGTCAGGTAGGTTAGCCTTCTTGTGGTTTAGAAGGGGTGATTTCTAGGGATTAGGTAGGTTAGAGGGTTGGTGATTAGGTGGGTTATGCCACTTGTGGTATGGAATTCAATAATTTCAAGAAAAATAAGCAACTAAACTCACTGTTCCCAGGGTTAGGTGGATTAGCCCGCTTTTGATTTGGTAGGGGTGGTTTCTAGAGCTTCAGCTGGTCTCATCTCGGAACCAATGGGGTTTGGAGCTTCGCACCCATTTAGGCTTTTTTTCTACTCACTGAGAACTAGTATTTCTCAGAGTTTCACGAAATTTGACCGGAGCCACAAAACCCATCCACCGGGGTCCTTTCCAACGGTTTTCGAGATATACGTTATTGAAAATCGATCATTTTCAAAAAAATTATTTTTTAAGTGTATATCAAATTGAAGGAAATTTAATGCTCTACAACTTCATTTCTGACATTTTTTCTGAGAAACGATCGTGGGAGGCACTAGAAGCAAATGTTTGACAAAAAGAGTTAGGTAAAAATGATTTTTTCGAAAAGTATCGATTTTCAACAACGTATATCTCGAAAACCGTTGGAAATTCGACAAATATGTATGGAAACAATTTTATAGGAAATTTAATTAGCTTTCATTTTTATTTAGAACATATTTTTTCTAGAGTCCACCGTTTCCGAGATACAATCGAAAAACCCAAACATAGGACCTTCCCCCCCTCCTCCCGTCGTAAGCTCACCTTCCAGGGGCGGGGACTTTTAACTGCCAACTACTCCTAATGAAGTACTGAAGTCAAAAAGTCTCGCATATTCCATGTGAGGACTCATTGACTGGATTATTATAACAATCTATATTTTTAATAAAATTCGACATATTACTATAATACTCTTTTGTGATCATTTTTAATCTACCAGTTTTTTAAATAAATTTAGACCTCATATTCATACTCAGCGACCTAAAAATCATAAGTATATGGATTTTCGTAAGTTTATTTGTAACATTAGAAGAATTATTAATTTTTCAGTATTTAATTATATTTAATATTAATTTAATATTTTCATCTCATAAATTTTGACTTTGTAGCATTGAGTTTAAGTATCAAAGAAGCAAAGTTGACACAGGTATTTTTACTTTTAGCCTTAAGAAACGATTGGTATCGAAAATTATTTATATTTTCTTGATTTTCAGGAGCACCATATAATGCTAAAATGCAAATTGCAATATATTAGTGACGTCAGCATTTTCATCAGTAAAGATAATAGCAGCTTCTTGTAAATCTATAAGATTTTCAAATAATTTAGCAAATTTTTGTAAAACACTTTTTGTATCACATCCAGTTAATGCATGTAAAGACAAAGTATGCTTCTTACACATTGGTAATGTTTGTTCAAGGCTTTTATTAGAATAAATTTTTGCGGATACCATGCCTTTTACTGGTTTGAGAAAATATATTTCTCTATGAGAAGGTGTTAAAACTGTTAATAAAACTAACACATCAATATCTTCAGCAACAACCTCATTTTCTGATTCAATATCAATTGCTGTTTGTGTGATTAATGCATCAGCATCACCTTCTGCTGACACGAGAAAATATTGTTATGAGCTAGTTTCTTCCTTAACGTTTCGATGAATCTGCTTTTGTTATTGCTGTTTGCAAGAAACTTTTCTTGGCGAATTTTTAAAGGAGCATCTTCATCAAAAATTAAAAAGATAATTCTCTAGTACTAGTTACAATGAATCAACCACCGACTTCTGAAAATTTATTGAAAATCATTTTTTGCTCATGTAAAACTGGGTGTGGTTCTGCTTGTGGATGTAGAAAAAAGTTGCTTAAACTGTTCTATAGCATGTTTACTATGAGTTAGCTGCTTAAATGCTCCACCAATGAATGATATTAATGAATGACATCGAAAACGAAAACGTTGGAGACAATTAGTTTACATAATTATCTTTGTAATAAAAATTTATAATTATTTATGTCATTAAAATTTATAATAATTATTATTTAGCATACGTTGTTAATAATAGTATATTATATTACTAGGAGTAGAACGCACTCTTTTCATGTGTTGAGCCCAGGATTTGCAAACTGGGCGAAACACAAAAAAAGGCGTTCTACTCCGTGTAATATATACTATTTTTTCTTCAAGCGTATTAAAATGCAAAAATTCATTTATTTATCATAAATGTACAAATATTCAAACTACAGTCGTTACATGTTGACACAATATGACAAGTGGCTAGTGGATAGCGCGCCACCGGTGGCTTTCGGTATTAACATTATGTTACTAGTAAAACAATACCCACTACGGCGGCGCTTTCGGAACTAATATTATGTTACTAGTAAAACAATGTCCACTACGGTGACGTTCGGTACTAACATTGTGTTACTAATAAAACAATGTCCTACTTCTACTTCTGTTTTTGGTGACATAATTTAAACATTTTAATACGCTTGAAGAAAAATTATATTTCTATAAAAAATTGATGTATTTGTATTTTTTAACGTTTCTTTCATTTATTTCGCTTTTTGGAACTTCTGTCATCTTCAAATTAATTTTAAAAAGTTTCATTTTTTTTACAAATTCTTTATAAACAACCTCGAAAACTATAACAATAATAATTTTTTTAATTTACGGATTTTCGAAATTGCGCTAATTTTCAATGGGTAAACTAGTTTATGTCATTAGAAATCCAACAAAATAAATCATTCAAATCCATCATTTTAGCTGGATTCCGTCATTTTTCATTATTTGACTTTTTAATATTGTTTCAAGAATTTTGTATATTGATCGAAAATTGTTGGGGTCTACCGATACACCATTTTTTTGTTATTTAGTCCCTTGAGATTAACCAGAAAAGGGCAAAAACCCCAAAAGTTCTGCGACCGGACCACAAGACATTAACCCCCCCGTTTCCGAGGGCGGGGAACACGATGGTGATAATATTTTCCGACCTACTATTTACCCACTACCCCTAAACCTGAAAACTACCCCCTTTTTCGATTTTCCGATGCTAGGCTTGCGGGGGCTTGTCGGATCGGTTTTTTTTTTTTTTGGTAAATTTGATTAAAATAGGTAAATATTGACCACAGGTGACCTAAGCCCCAAGGGTTGAAACTACCCCCACCCCCAATAACGAAGTGCCACGGAAACAACGAAAATCAGCTGAAAAGTGGTATACCCCCGTTTTCGAGGGCGAGGAATACGATGGTAATAATATTTCCCGACCTACTCTTCACCATCGTTTTCCTCGCCCTAAATCTGAAAACTACCCCCCTTTTCGATTTTCCAATGCTAGGCTTGCGAGGGCTTGTCGGATCGGATTTTTTTGTCAATTTGAATAAAATAGGTAAATATTGACCACAGGTGACCTAACCCACCCCAGGGGGTTGACACTACCCCCAACAACTAAATGCCACGAAGACAACGAAAATCAGCTTGAAAGCGGTATGCTCCTGTTTTCGAGGGCGAAGAACACGATGGTGACAATATTTCCCGACATATCCTTCACCCACTACTCCTGTTTTTTTGTGCACACGATAACTCTGGAACCGTTTAAGATATTGAGTAGAAATAAGAGAAGCTAATGTCTCCAAAAATTGTATTAGACACCCCCTACCACCCCACACCATTGTTAAAGGGGGTGAAAAAAATAAAATTGTGATTTAGTATGTGTACAAGAACCAAAGGCCTCAACAATTTTTTTTACTTCTCACTTCTTCGAATTGATAAAAAAAAGAGATCCGACAAGCCCTTGCAGCCTAGCACCGGAAAATCGGATTCAGGTTTATTGGTAGTGAGTGAAGGATATGTCGGAAAATATTGTCACCATCGTATTCTCCGCTCACGAAAACGGGAGTATACCGCTTTACAGCTGATTTCCGTTGTTTTCGTTGCATTTAGTTGTTGGGGGGTGGGGGTAGTTTCAGCCCCCGGGGTGGGTTAGGTCACCTGTGGTCAATATTTACCTATTTTATTCAAATTGACCAAAAAAATACCGACTCGACAAGATCTCGCAAGCCTAGCACCGGGAAATCGGAAAAGTTCTCAGGTTTAGGGGGCAGTGGGTGAAAGATAGGTCGGGAAATATTATCATCATCGTATTCCTCGCCCTCGAAAACGGGGCTTTTCAGCTGATTTTCGTTGTTTCCGTGGCACTTCGTTATTGGAGGTGAGGGTAGTTTCAACCCCTGGGGGTGAGTTATGTTACCTGTGGTCAATATTTACCTATTTTATTCGAATTGACCAAAAAAAAAATCCGATACGACAAGCTCTCGCAAGCCTAGCCCCGGAAATCGGAAAAGTTTTCAGGTTTAGGGGTGAAGGGTAGGTCGTGAAACATTATCACCATCGTATTCCTCACCCTCCAAAACGGGGGTATATCGGCTTTCAGCTGATTTTCGTTATTTTCGTGGCATTTTGGTATTTGGGGGTGGGGGTAGTTTCAACCCCTGGAGGTGGGTTAAGTAACCGGTGGTCAATATTTACTTATTTTATTCAAATTGACCAAGAAAAACCCGATCCGACAAATCTAGCGTCGAAAAATCGGAAACGGGGGTGCTTTTTTCGATTTAGTGGTTGAACGGTAGGTCGGAAAATATTGTCACCATCGTATTCCCCGCCCTCGAAAACGGGGGAGGGGGAGGTTAATGTCTTGTGGTCCTTTTGGGGTAAAAACTTTATCTCAAGATTTGTATTCATGATTAGAGTATTATTTAGCACAACTTACACACTTTTTTACTTACCTGACTAGTATATTAGCGTGTAAAGCTCTTTCTATGTTCTCTTGTAAAATTGTCATAAATAATAATCCTATTTAATATTTATATAATGTGTTCTACACCAGTGGTCTCCTGGTACTCATACCAAGACAATAGAGACTAGGACTTAGGAAATAATTTAATAGTTCCTAAAACAAGGACAACGTGCGAACAAAGATGTCTCACTTACTTGAGTCCTAGAGCATTAAACTCGTTACCTGTCGAAGTGAAAAATGTATCTAATTTTGGGAAATTTAAACATACACTGAAACAATATATTTTAGAAACACACATATATATATATATATATATATATATATATATATATATATATATGCTTAATACTTTTATATTGTTTCATTTAAAATGTTCGTAATTATTTTAAAAATGTAAGTTCTATTGTATACTTTTCCTTCATGCACAGTGCGGTTTGCACTTAGATGAAGTTTGTTAGTTTATTTTACTGTATATTTTTATTATCTTGTATTTTTAGTATATTTTGTAAAATAAACTCTTTCTATTCTATTCTATTCTATTCTATTAGCCCCATCACCGATACTTTATTCGAATTGACCAAAAAAAAAATCCGATACGACAAGCTCTCGCAAGCCTAGCCCCGGAAATCGGAAAAGTTTTCAGGTTTAGGGGTGAAGGGTAGGTCGTGAAACATTATCACCATCGTATTCCTCACCCTCCAAAACGGGGGTATATCGGCTTTCAGCTGATTTTCGTTATTTTCGTGGCATTTTGGTATTTGGGGGTGGGGGTAGTTTCAACCCCTGGAGGTGGGTTAAGTAACCGGTGGTCAATATTTACTTATTTTATTCAAATTGACCAAGAAAAACCCGATCCGACAAATCTAGCGTCGAAAAATCGGAAACGGGGGTGCTTTTTTCGATTTAGTGGTTGAACGGTAGGTCGGAAAATATTGTCACCATCGTATTCCCCGCCCTCGAAAACGGGGGAGGGGGAGGTTAATGTCTTGTGGTCCTTTTGGGGTAAAAACTTTATCTCAAGATTTGTATTCATGATTAGAGTATTATTTAGCACAACTTACACACTTTTTTACTTACCTGACTAGTATATTAGCGTGTAAAGCTCTTTCTATGTTCTCTTGTAAAATTGTCATAAATAATAATCCTATTTAATATTTATATTTAAAGATTCACTCACAACCTCCTCCTGGAAATTGTTAACTGGGTTTGTAAATTCTGAGATACAATTGTGATTTCCGAGTTAGACGAAACAATATGAATATCATGACCTTTCTGAGCTATCGTAGTTTCATGTGGTTCTACTTCGAAAGAGATTTTTGAATTAATTTAGGCTAATTTTATTTCCACTTGACAGTGTCACTAACTTGATAAAACAATTTTATTTTCCAGTTTTTCAACCAGTCTTTGAGATTTGCTGAGATTTTGAAAACGATGAAAACAAAACAAAAGAAGCACTAATTTCTCACTTTTCTCTATATTTCTGCTTATTTTTGCTATCTAATAAAAGTATGTTCTCTTACCGTTCATCTTCATTGGAGATCCTAGTTTTTGCTTCTGTGTTGAAGAGTATATTTAAACCTGTGGGGAAAGTTACTGAAACGTTGAAGTATGCCTTGAATGTTGGTTCATCAAAACAAGGGAAAACTCTTCGTATAGCACCAGGTCCAGTCATCAATAAATACTTAGTTTCGCCTTTTTTGTTGACGTAACTGCTTTTATAGAGACCAAACAATTCTCCAGTACTTACATTTCCGGTGTATTGAATAGCAAGGTTATACATAACGTGAGCAGTTACTCGCTTCCCAAAATAAATTGTTAAAATGTTAGTTACATTGTTGACACTATAATTGCTATTAGGTATTTCAACATCTTCGAAGGTAATTTTATCCAATTTAAGAGTATTGTGGTGTGAATGTAGGGCTATATAATCAGTTACGTTGCTGAATGTAAAATCGATTTCAACTTCGCCTGCAAATTGTGTGCCGTTTGCGGTAAATAGATCAGAACCTAGGAAAAGGTGTACTTTGTAGTCAAGCGGGTGGTAGATGGTTGGTAATCTGTAGTTCACGGGATCTGATTCTGTTGACACCAACAGGATTGCCTTGGCTATCAATATGAATATTGAAATTTTTATAACTACCATCTTAACTCCTGAAAACAACGAAAGAGGAAAATATGTTAGAAGTATAATAAGAAATTAATTTTCAATTCGATAAAATATATTTATTGACCATCGTTAAATGAAATATTAACAAAACTCTCTTTTTTCACAGGTAGACTAGGGTGCCCCTTATTTTTGAAGTTTTGATTTTTGAGGAGTGCCGGGCGGAATTTTGTTCCATTATGTTTAAAAACAATCCCCACCAATTTTTAGCTTAATGAAATTTAAGTAACACGTCGCGCTCGTGGCCTAAAGTTTTCAAAAATCAAAAATTTATTTTTTATCGATTTTATTTTATTTTTAGCCCTACATCGTTTTTTAAAATTGGTTTACTTTTTGAAAATCATAAATATATGTTAATTTATTCATTTATTTATTGTTGGATTTGAGATTACAAAGTTTTAAAACTAGTCCATAATCTAAAGTTCTATATTTCGAAAGTTTTCTGCAATACTTCTTTGGTTGCCTGAGGATATTTACGGCGGTAATCTTGGACAGTCTAAAAAGAAAACCAAAGAGACAAATATATTAAGAAAATGAATCTTGTAGAGAGTTTGAAAATATCAATGAAAAAATGACCCACCTGCAATAAAAATTGTTTTTGATCCTCGGATTTTGTAACTTTTTCGTTAAAATATTGAAGTAATTTTATTCCCCGTTCGGCAGAGTTATTTACTAATTGTAATTCTCTAATGACTAGCTGTCCTTGTTTATACTCATTAGAATTTTTCCATTCGGATGGATGCAAGTGTATAAATTGTCTATTTTAAATCTGTGAAATAAATTTATTGACTTATTACTAAGTAATTTTATTGAAACTTCATCAGGCAGCTTTAAAAATTCTTCTTTCCTCATTGGCAATTTCTTAAGATGATTTTCATCTTCACTTTCCACTTCCATTCCACCGGGAGGAATGCCTTCTACGAGTATTATTATGAAATTCAATAATTCACGATAGTCTTCTCGTGGAAACTTTTTAGAAATTGCATCATTTATACTTTCTAGAATAGTTTCAGTATGATTGCTAAAAATTTATTTGATTTCAGGGTTTACCACAGCTGGAACGAAACTTTGAACGTTGATTCTAGACCAATAATTTTTAAACCTTTTAAATAATGGAATATCTGATTCTGAAATAGTAAATTTGCTTTTTTCGAAAACTGCTGCCAAAATAAGTTCGAAAACATGGCGACATAGCGACAGCAACCAAAAAACAAGTTTTTGTTCTAACAGCTTTTAAGCGCCTTTAATTCTACCCTTATTTGAAGGAATGGTGTCAAAAGTTAATGCTTGTACCTTTTCTGTTAAATCCCAATTTCCCAACGTTTCATAAATCGCCGAAGCCATTTCAGCACCGGTAGCATCTGGAATATCTGCAGTAAGTAAATCGAAAGTATCTAGGAGAAATAAAAAATCTGACAAAAAAGAGCGTCTCTTTTAGTACTGACAAAACTAGCAAGACAATAAACAAATGCGCATTGAGGGTAAGTGGGGCACATATTTCTTTAAATTATATTACTTTACTTTACTTTATATTATTTGTCTAAATCTTACTGAATATAAGTGGGAATAATTATTTTAATAAATACGTAGTCACATGAATGCACACATCATCGATGCCATTTATTAATTACTTGTTTAATTTCAACTAAGAAAATTCTGTAATCGTTTTCTCCAGTCACTCCTAGCTACTCGGGTTATGTCATTTGGCGGCTTTCACTGATAATTTTTTATGTTCCTTTTATTCCTTCGATATACTACAAGATCACAGCTAATTAAAAGGTTCTGTGGATTCTGTGATAGAAAAGCATTGCGAATACACTTGCGCATAGATTCCCATTACGTTAGACGCCAAGCGCGACGGGTTAACAGTGTTCGATCTAGCTAAAATTTGGTAGGACCTATCTCTACATCCATTGGAATAAAATTATGCCCGGCACTCCCCAAAATGTGAGAAAAATTTTTTGGTCATATAATAATAAGGGGCACCCTAAGGTAGACCATAAGAAAATCACTCAATTTCTTCATAAAAGTAAAAATCTGACCTGACCTTTCACAACTGATTTTAAAAATATGAACTTTATGCATAATAAAACTAAAATGATAACATAGACCCAGAAGAAAAAGTGGTCTGGACCCTACCAGTGTATCTTTAAGTAATTGGACACACTGAAACCGAATTCGATTATTGTCAGATTGGCTCGTTCTTCACTCCTAACTCCCAAAAAACACCCTCCCAAAAAATGGTCTGTCCGGCAGACCAGACCAGTGTATCCTTATGTATTTGGACCCGATGAAATCAAATCCTGTCGTTTTTCACTCCTATTCCCAAAAAACACCCCGAAAATAAACAAAAAATCTATCTGTCCAGCGGACCATGCTAGTGTATCCTTATGTATTTTAACTCGTTGAATCCGAATCCAAAGTCAGAATTGTCAGATTGTTTCGTTTTTCACCTCTAACCTCCGAGAAATACCCCCCCCCATCAAAAATGGTCTGCCCGGCGAATCATACCATCCTTATACCGTGCGTGTAATTGCCCATTCGGCATGTACATTCACGTAGCGCGAGAGATTTGACAACACAGCCGCAAATTCGTCCACCGGGCGGAACATCCCAGCTCTCAGTTATTTCATTTCAGCCAGTAGGGACACGCGATGTTGTAATTTTTACTTCATATGCCTAGCGCGCGGCTACACGCACGGTATATTCGGACCCGCCGAAACCGAATCTGAAGTCAGAATTTCTTTTTCACTCTTAACCCCAAACCCCAAAAAACACGCACAAAACAAAAAAAGTGGTCTGTCAGGCGCGCCGCCAAACCAATCTTACAATTCTGGATATGGTTTCAGCGCGTCCAAATATTTATGGTCCGCCGGACAGACCACTTTTTTGTATTGGAGGTGTTTTAGATGTGAAAACGAGCCAATCTGACAATTCTGACTTCGAATTCGGATTCAGCAGATCAAAATACATAAGGGTACAGTAGTATAGTTCGCCGAATAGACCACTTTTTTGTTTTGGGGGTGTTTTTCGGGGTTAGTATGAAAAACGAGCCAATCTGTCAATTCTAACTTCAAATTCAAATTCAGCAGGTCAAAATACATGAGGATACACTGGTATAGTCAGCCGGACAGATCACTTTTTCTTTGATTTGGGGGTGTTTTTTGGGGTTAAAGGTGAAAAACGAGCCAATCTTACAATTTTGGCTTCTTATTCTATTTCAGCGGGTCCAAATATATAAGGACACACTGGTCTGGTCCGCCGGATAGACCTTTTTTTTTGTGGGGCTGTATAATAATTGTAACTACTATTTTTTGATAGAAAATGCTTTATTGACAAATTCCCCCATTTTAAATATTTAAACAGAAAAGCCAACTTAACGATTTCCAAATGTAAATTAATCAGTCATTTAGATGCTAAAAATGTTGAAACTGGTACTAACTATTTTATTCATATTTTGCAAAACATGATAAATATTGTAAAAATTAAGCATAAAAATGTGAAAAGAAAAGACTGGATTACAAAAAAACTTATAAATGACATTAATAAAAGGGATAAGATGTATAGTCAACTAAAAGCAAATCCAAACAACGAAAGAATGAGAATACAATATAAAAAATTCAGTAATGACTTAAATAACTCAATTAAAAATGAAAAGGCTAACTATTATAAACAAAAAAATTGAAAAATATAAATTATCTTCTAAAAATTTGTGGGAAGTTACAAACGAATACTGCGGTATACATAAAAATAAAAAAACGGTAATACCTAACGTAAAAAACCGCTGCCCAAGGAATCACCACTTTCACATCCAGATTTTCTATCCGAGTCACTCACAACGAAAAAAAATTGTATATGGAAATAATTGTTTATGGAACTTTAATAATATAATATTTGAAATCTTCTACCTCAAAAACCCATATAACGATACCCCACATCGGTAGTGGGGTAGGGGTGGTGATAGTGGAGTGGTAGTGGGGGTGGATGAAGTAAAAAAATATTTTGAGGTTTCTGATTTTTGTATACACACTAAATCAAAAATTTTTATCATCCCTTTAATAATGGGGTGGGCGTGGTAATGGGGGTGGCTAATGCCAAACATTTTTTTGAGACCTTAGCTTCTCTTGTATACACTAAATACTAATTTTATGGACTCTTACCTGCTTGATTTACGTATTTACCCCAAATTTACCCCAATTTACCCCCCAACCCTTCGCCGGAACAAGATGCAAATATAATCTAGTTCTAGATCTCGTTAAAGTACATATGTGTACCAAATTTCAAGTCAATATCTTAAACGGTTCCAGAGTAAACGTGCGCACAAAAAAGTTACAGACAGACAGACCGACAGACAGGCCGACAGACAGACCGACAGACAGACAGGCCGACAGACAGAATTTTTTTTCGCTCAAACTTAAAATCTCGACGTTTCATGACATTCTAAGTCTATTTGAACAATAAAACTTTTTTTAAATTTTTTTGTCGTTACTATACTTCCACTGGATGTGGAAGTAAAATGATAAAGGTGACAAAGTAACACATGATCGTGAGAAAGCCAATGTATTCAATGTTTTCTTTAGTACCATAGGAAAGTCGGCTGACAAAATTCACCCAAATTTAAATACACCATGTGAAAGAAAAATACAGACCAATTCAATATTTTTGTATCCAACAACGATCTCAGAAATAAAAAAAGTAATAAATCAAATGAAAACTAAAACAACTCCTGGAATAGATGGAATTACAGTTGCCACCTTAAAAGCAATCGCTCTCTTCTAATTAATAAAGCAATAGCTGTAGGAGAATTTCCATCAGCCTTTAAGGTGTCAATTGTAAAACCAATGTATAAAGGTGGACAAAAATGAAGAAGTGACAAACTATAGGCCTATCTCGCTAATTACTAACCTTGCTAAATTTTTTGAAAAAGTGATCAAAATTAGAATTGTGGGTTATTTGGAAAAATACAAGTTACTAAATGACTCACAATTTGGTTCTAGAAAAGGTAAAAGTACCCAAGATGCAATTGCTTGCTTAGTTAGTAAAATATATCAGGCGCTGGATAGTCGACAAAAATGTTTAACGGTATTTATCGACCTAAAAAAAGCTTTCGATACGGTATGCCATACTCAACTAATATGCAGCTTAGAAAGTTTTGGTTTCAGAGGTAATAGTAGAAACCTTTTTAAATCATATTTGAACAACCGAACTCAATATACCGAGACAAATTCAGAACGAAGTCACCCTAACATTGTCGAATATGGCGTACCGCAAGGCACTGTATTGGGGCCAGTACTTTTTATAATTTATATTAATTCATTATTTGACATGCAAACCTCTGGCTCTACCATAAGTTATGCTGACGATACAGCCCTTTTCTTCACAGCACCAAATTAAAAAATAAAGTAGAAAATGACCTAGACACAATAAAAAAATATTTTGATAGTAAGTATCTAATAGGGATTGCAATACCGGTTAACCGGTTATCGGGACAAAAAACACATGATGATAATTACCGGTTATTTTAATTTTTTACCGGTTATTTCGGTAAATTCTTAACTTACGATATGTCACGTATTCAACGTTTCTATTTATGTCAGTGACTAGTATTCACTAAATACATAGTGACTGTTCCAACACTGAGCACTTTTAACAATAAATAAATAATAAATAAATAATAATATCAACAGACTTGAAGTACAAAACAAATTTGTCCGATTTATGTGCTATAAACTGAGCATGAGGGGTATATTCTTAACCTGAGAGGAAGCAAAATCATATTTGGGAATTACTTCCTTATATAGCAGGCGCCAATATTACGATGTTTGTTTCGTCTTCAAAATTTTCAATAACTGCATCAGTTCTCCTGATTGCTTGGAGTCTATGCGTTGTAATGTACCATCTTTTAATACTAGAAATATATCCATTCTGTATGTACCTTATTGTCGAACAACTTACGCTATGTTCAGTCCGGTGAATAGAATAAGTTCAACAGTCAACAAATACTGCACTGAACTTGACTTATTGAGAAAATCTCTTGGTGGTTTTAAAAACCAGGCTAAACGCGCTATACCGCAGTAATTGTCGTTAATCAGTTTTTAATCTTATCTTTGTATTTCGCATTTTCTCTTCATGTTTATTTTAGTTGTCAAGTTTTTAGGATTAGTATCACAATATGTAAATGTATTTATACGTAAATAAATAAATAATAAAAAGTAAAATCCACACACCAAGCCCTATGAAATACAAGAGAGACATTGATAATATCTTGCGAAAGGAAATTGAATATTTCGCTGCCGCAAATATCCGTGGAATACATTTAGAAGTATGTTATTACCAATTTTTTTTAAGTTATCGACCAACTAATATCGATTGAGGAAGGGCATCTTCAGCTGATGGTATTCTATGCACAAATATCAGACGACTAACAGATATAGCTTTGAAAAACTAACCCTTTTAACCGGCTATTTTTAAAAAATATTGTATTTTTAGATTAGGTATTCAGTAAATGCGCTATTTGAGTTTATGTTTATAATTTTTGTTATTTAAGTTGATATTTTTGTTATTTACAGAATAATTATTTATTTAAATTTATTTAATTTATATTTTTTCCTTTTAAAAAAAAAACCTTTTGTTTGTTCACTATATTAAATATACGTATATAAAAATGTATTTTGTTAAATTTAGATAATTTTGTACATCAAAAAAGGCGATTGCCATTTTCGCCACCCTAATCATTCATTTTAAAAATTACCGGTAATTACCGGTTAACCGGTTATTTACATTTTTATTTACCGATTTATCGGTTATTAAAACTTCCGGTAAATTGCAATCCCTAGTATCTAACCCTAAACTTGGATAAAACAAATTATCTACCTTTTTACTTACACGATAGATCTGCTCTGACGTTTGAGCAACTAACAAGCAGTGACCACTTTAAAATATCACCCGTAACAGATATAAAATACTTAGGAACAAAAATAGATGCTAGACTAAAATGGGACACTCACGTAAATTATGTAATAAAGGAAATAAGGAAAGTAGTTTATAGATTCAAGTGTTTAAGAGATGTTCTAGATAATAAACACCTAAAAATACTTTATCATTCACTTGTCGAAACACACCTAAACTATGGTATATTAGGATGGGGAGGAGTACTGGACCATCACTTGAAAAATTTGGAAATAATACAAAAAAGACTCTTAAAAATCATATTTAAAAAGGATATCAACTACCCATCCAATATTCTATTTAAAGAAGTAAAGGTTATGGACACACGAATGTTATTCTTTTACCAATGTGTTCTACACCAGTGGTCTCCTGGTACTCATACCAAGACAATAGAGACTAGGACTTAGGAAATAATTTAATAGTTCCTAAAACAAGGACAACGTGCGAACAAAGATGTCTCACTTACTTGGGTCCTAGAGTATTTAACTCGTTACCTGTCGAAGTAAACAATGTATCTAATTTTGGGAAATTTAAACATACACTGAAACAATATATTTTAGAAACACTCAGCCGAGATGAAATCCACACCATCATAAATCCAAAATCTTTTTTTAACGTTTCAATGCTGCTTTCATAAAATCGGATATATAAGCTTAATTCTAAAAATGTATATACGTACTCAAATATTTTAATCTTGATCTAACCTGACTGTGTATATTTTTATATATGTAAGTATGTCTATATGTGTGTATTTGTGTATAAATGAAATGAAATGAAATATGCTCCCATATATGGATATATGTGTGTGTGTGTGTGTGTGTGTGTGTGTGTATATATGCTTAATACTTTTATATTGTTTTATTCAAAATGTTCGTAATTATTTTAAAAATTTAAGTTCTATTGTATACTTTTCCTTCATGCACAGTGCGGTTTGCACTTAGATGAAGTTTGTTAGTTTATTTTACTGTGTATTTTCATTATCTTGTATTTTTAGTATATTTTGTAAAATAAACTCTTTCTATTCTATTCTATTAGCCCCAGCACCGATACTGACAATGGCGGTTTGATGTATGTCTGCGTTATTTCAATAATGTGTAACCCCCTTCCAGACAGTTTCGGCGTTGTATTTGGGGGTGTAGGGGGGATGTGGGAGAGTTGGTACTGTGGGAGAATTGGGACAGGGACTTTTTATATCGATTGATTGGTAGTTTGATATTGTGTGTCATACGGGTTATGTATATTTATGAGAGAAGTAAATAAACTGCCGTATTTCGCCCGTGTGTTGTGTACTTCAAATGTGTAATTTTAATTGTATTATGTACTGAAAAGTAACTCTTTTTTTGTTCAAATTATCCAATTCATTTCTTTGTGGGTGCAACTGCAGAATTATTTTACACGACGTTTCAGCTATTAAAATAATGTTGGGGTCATTTCATGATTCATTTTTACCTAAAAATAAATCTGGTCACTTTTAATGACACCGAGAGGTGAGGGAAAGTAGAGACGTTATTTTAAGAGAGAGTTGGGCCCGTCCTATGTCTCCCACACTTCATGTATGAATTAATGTTCTTAAATTATTTGGATCGTTTTTAGGTATGCCGTTACGCTACAGGAAAAAAAGAACAATCCTGTCGTTATAAAAAATATGGTCGAATTTCCACGTAAAGAATTTTGCAATATTAGCGAAAATTTTTTTCTTGTTTGTTGCAATATATTTTTGTTTTTCTTCTGAGCATTTGTCAGAATTTTTAGTTAATTTCATTCTTTCTCGTTCTTTGTTATTTTTTGCAATAATAAAATATTTTTCTATAGCTTTGTGAAGATTTAATTACCTGCCCCAAATCTCCCCATCGCTGGTCCCAGCTCTCCCTCATAAAAGGGAGATTTAGGACACATACATGACACTAGAAAATATTTTTCCATACCACTATTTACCACGTAAATTTAACTAATATTTGCAAGAAGAGGTCCAATGTATTAAGGTTATTACTGTATTTTTGGTTTTTTTAAATTTTTTCAAATGAAAATTTTAAAAATTAATTTTTGAAAATTCTCAACTCTCCCACATCTCCCGCACTATTATGTGATGTGTGTATTTATTTATTTACTTTATATACGTTATAACTTGGGTCTTTTCAAAAGAATCTCGTACAAGTAAGACAATTTTTAGGCATAGTCTCTGACTGAAATCCTATAAATTTGCAAAAATAAGTTGTGAGCCACTATCCATCTTGGAAAATGGCTGGCAAAATACGGTTCTTGAGTTTTTAAAAAGAAAAGACGTCAAAATGAAGTTGTTAAGCAAGTAATTATCTACAACTTTTGTTATTGCCATTTTTTGTTGGATCAAACCTGGAGATACAAAATGGCGCTGAACGTTTCCTGACTCATATTGCTATCATTTTCTCTCGTCCCCACCACCGTCATCTTTAGTGGGATGCCTCTGGATTCTTTTTAAATGAGTTCTGCAGGAGAGACATTTTTACTACATGTATACTGGGTGTCCCAGAATTACGTTAACAGGTGATATCTCCATTATTTGAAAAGATAAAATATAAAAGATGTCTGATAATACCCTGGAACTATATTGCTTTTTTCTATCTGTTTCTACTGATTTTTTTTTTGAAATGGCACCCTGTACAGGGTGGACCAAATTAGATGTGATTTGGGGTTTTCTCTAAAATTATGGCAGATAAACAAAAACCAATATGGATATTAGGGTGGCCCATCTCTATAGGGGGTGAATTTTTTTTGCGTATTTTTTAAGTCTCACCCCACGAAAATATACTATTATACTAGGAATAATTTATGTCAAAGTTTCAGATAATTCGGTGAACGGTAACCCGTGCCGCATTCAGGTAGAAATTTGTAGATAAGATTTTATTACGGTAACCCGTGCCGCATTCAGGTAGACATTTGTAGATAAGATTTTATTACGGTAATACACTTAAATTTTACTTAAAATACAAATATCTACCTCTTTTCTCATAATATTTTATTGGTGTAATTATTTCCTAGAAATTATTTGTTTTGGAAGTTTGGAAATATAATGCACCTACGGTAGGTTTTTATGTCAGTTTGCAATTGTGTTTTACAGTGGTGACATTATAAGTTCTAGTATACATTCCTTTTTGAAAAAACATTTAACGATGGCTGATGTTAGATCCTTACGAAAGGATACTTTCATTTACTTAGTTGGACACTATTCGTCACAAATCATTGGCAATAAATTGCCGTCTAATAGACAAGTATTACAAGTGCTCTTTTATAACATTCGTGAAGTGAAGCTAAGTGTACATGAAAGTGCTAAATTAACAATAAAAGAGGTGTCAGTTTTTTGGGATAAAGCTCGCATTCCGACACGTCAGGATTTTCATTGTGTTAAACAACTAGATAAACTTTATGCAGAGTGGAGGAACTTACAAAAATCGGCTAAAAGGGCAAGTGCGGGAGGTAAAGAAAAAAATTTCGTTGAAAAATTGGACGATCTCTTTGACATTTCTCATGCAAATGCATTGGAGTTGATGAAAATAGATGAAGATAAGCAGTTTTTAATTAACCAAAGAAAAAAGGGACGTCCTGGATTTATGCGTGGTATTGATTACCAACTTGCTTCTCAAGAAAAATCAGCTGAGGAGAAATTACAGAAATTATCAGAACGAATGCAACGAAGTCAACAAGAAAAAGCTAGATTAGAGGAAACAGTCACCTGTCCATCATCAAGTAGTAATTCAGCCGACTCCAACGAAAATGAAGATGAAATAATCGAAGCCCAAGAAGAGTTGTTACAAGACCAGCCTGGCCCGTCACAGCCAAAAAAGAGGAGATTGTATGGAACATGTAACATCATCACACCAAAAATAGCCGCTGCATTTGATGCTTGCAAAATAAGCGACAGGTATGGAGTCCATATTTTGACGGCAGTAGCAGAAGCACTAGGACATGACACCACATCTTTGTCCATCAGCAGAACCACACTTCAGCGCTCTAGACAACGCATCCGCGAAGAAAGAGCTGAAATATTAAAAACTGCCTTCGGTAATTCTGAATTGCCGGCCCCAATCATCCATTGGAATGGAAAACTTTTACCTTCTCTCACTGGAATGGGAAATATCGATAGACTTGCTATCTTAGTTACTAGTGGAAATATTGAACAACTACTTGGAGTACTAGCTTTGCCCAATTCAACTGGAAGAGAACAGACTGAAGCAGTTTATGATGTGCTTTGTGAATGGAATTTGGACGAAAAGGTAATAGCTTTGTGTTGTGATACAACAGCATCAAATATGGGTTATATAAATGGGGCAGCCACACTATTGCAACAAAAATTAGAAAGAGATTTTCTATATTTTCCTTGTAGACATCATATTTTTGAAGTGGTTTTGAGAAGTGTGTTTGACACAAAAATGCCTTCCTCATCTGGTCCAAATGTGCCACTATTTAAACGTTTTAGGGAATTTTGGCCTAAAATGGATCAAAATAAACTAAAAACTGGATTTCAGGTATCAAAAATTAAACACATTTTACAACCAGTTGAAGCCGAAATTGTAAAGTTTCTAAATGCAGCTTTAACTTTGCAACAGCCTCGTGATGATTATAAAGAATTTTTAATGCTTTCTAAACTTTTTGTTGAAGAAGAGAACACTCACACGACATTCTATCAACCAGGGGCATTTCATCATGCACGTTGGATGGCCAAAGCCATTTACTGCCTAAAAATATTTTTTTTCCAAGATCAGTTCCAACTAACTAAAAAAGAAGAAGATATATGTCTCTTTATTGTAAAGGTTTATGTAAAGGCCTGGTTTACAGCGTCATTTGCTAGTAAAGCACCGCTTCATGACTTAGACTTTTGTAAAGAACTCATTAATTATCAAAATATTGACAAAGAAATATCTCAAGCCGCAAGTAGGAAAATAGTGAACCATTTGTGGTACCTTAATTCAGTAAATGTTGGCTTATCTTTCTTTGATGACGATATTTCAGTTACCACTAAAAGAGAAATGGTTAAAGCTTTGAATAAGAAAGCACCAAATCAAGAGGGTATTAAACGACTTATGATTAGTAACATTACTGACGTTGAAAACAAGGAAATTCAGGACTTCATATGCGAGAACACTAAACAGTTTTTTCAAAAATTAGGTTTGTCTATGGAATTTTTGGAAAATAATCCAACAACATGGAGGGAAAATGAAAGTTATACCCGATGTTTCAATATTGTAAACAAAATTAAAGTTGTAAATGATGCCGCTGAGAGAGGAATCAAACTTATTACTGACTATAATGACATTTTAACAAAAAATGAAGACCAAAAACAGTTTTTACTTCAAGTTGTAAATGATTATAAATCACAGTTTCCAAATGTAAAAAAAGAAACCCTGTCGCATGCTTTGGCCTAGTGCAAAAAATATTGTTTTTATTACTATATGTCTTGTAGATTTAGGATAATATTTGGTACTATGTATGAAAAAAACGTTTCATAATAAAATACACAATGATAAAACGAGAGTTTTATTTCAAAAACTTCTAGTCTAGTTTTCTTAGACTACGAATTTACAGTAGTATGACACGTCATAGTCACAACAGATAATGTCTTTGATATTTGTATGACTTGATTAGTCATTCTAAAGATAAATGTTGCTGATTAAAAAAAAAAAACAATGCATTAACCAAAGAATGTAAATAATTCCATTTACTTTTATTATTGCATAATAATGCATTCTGCGGCACCCCTTGTCTTCAATTTGCCTCAATAATATTTTGAGGGGACTGTTTTTTCTTCAAATGGAACCATTTGCAGAGAAATAAAAAATTTCGATTTCGAAAAAGATGGGCCACCCTAATGGATATCCTGGGCTGGATTTTCGAGAAACAAACAATGGCGAAAACCGCGATCGTCTATCTTTTTCGACTACCGAGCTGCAGAGCATTTTTGGAAAATTGACATTTTTGGAAAATTGACATTTTTGGATGACTTCTATACCAAGTGTCGAGGGTCAACCGCGTCCAAAATTTTGTACATCAGACGAAGATTACACAGATTTCCTCCAAATTTCCTCAGATTTCCTTAAGATTTCAAAAAAAAATTTTGAAGAGCAGCGGGGGGGAGAAATCCGAAAAGCAAAATATTTCCTGAGATTTCCTAAGATTTCTTCTTCGGATTTCCTTAAAATTTCCTGGGATTTCCTTCGGATTTCTTTAAGATTGCCTCGAATTTTTTTCAAAAAAATGTTTGACGAGCGGGCGGGAGAAATCCGAAAAGCAAAAGATTTCTTTGGATTTCCTCGGTTTTTCTAAGATTTCCTGGGACTTACGAAGATTTCCTCGGATTTCTTTCTGAGTGTACACCAGATTTCCTTCGCGGTTTGCCCTTCGCCAAGTGTCGAATTGAAAATCGAGTAACACATTCTTGAGGCACTTTTTTGAGTAGAATCCGTTGCTGATAAGAAGGAAATTATGCATATCTCAGTTTTCGAGATATAGAGATAACTTGTATTTTTTTAAATGGAACACAACTGTAAGTTATTTAATTATTCGATCACAACTTAAATTAACTATCCAACGATATATCCAACGGTATATCATTTGTCTCTAGAAAAAGTGAATAATTTTCGAAAAATTTAATATATTTGTGAGGAGGCCATGGAAAAAGATTAACAACACTTCTTATAAAATAAAATAATTTTGCCAAAAATAGGAAAAGCTAAACTACAATAAATGTTCGAATTGTCTTCCATTGACATCTATGCATATTTATCGCATTTCTAATATTTATTGAGGTCATGGTAAAAAAAGAAAACTGAGGTTCGAATTGTGCTTTCCGAGCGAGCGGACGCATTCGAAAAACGTTCCCATTAAAACACGACAAACATCGACTAATAATCCGCTAAATTTGATAAAAAAGTAGGTGAATTTGTAGCCTATAGGATTCCGCGCAAATCGATATATCATAACAAAAGAACAAAAATGAAATAGAATTAATATTATAACAAATGCAGAGTTATTTAGTGGCAGAACCGACCAGTGCAGTGCTATGCATAAAGAAACAAGCTTAAAGGACCAGGCAATAAATAAGAGGAATATAAATAAACTAAGTATATTCTCATCTTTAAAGTACCTATTTGCCACCCAAGTTTATTTATCCAAGTCATTTATATCTTAATGACTAACAAGTGTCTGCCGCATAAAACCATTGCAGTGTTTTAGGTCCAAACCCTAGCTAAATATAAAGTGTATAAGTTATAAAATTAAGGTGTTAAGTGAGTGATAGGTTTGAGGAATAATACATCACAATAATGTGAGTAGTGTTTAACTTCATATTTAATTTGTATTTATTAAAAAGAGTGTTTTGTGGCGTTGCATATTTTTTGCATTATAAATGCTGTAGTAAACTGCTGAGAGGCTGATTCAAACGTCTTTCTTAAAAACTCTGAGACTACCCTTGAAAATGTCGAACGCTGTTACGATAATTTATGGCAAGGCAATAATAGACTCTCAAGTGGGTTCAACATCGTATACCTGCAGAAACTCTATCAAGAATTAAGGGATCAAATAAGTGCATTTTTAACTTGTATTAAATAAACACGTTTTCTTACAAGTCAATAATTTCTTAATAATATTTAATTTTTACTTTACTTTATTTACTGGTCAGTGGCGTTCTATTAGTTTACTAGTTGACCATACCAAAACTGAATTTTTTACATCGCATAAACGGATAATGGAAATTCATGTGATACAATTTTTCTTTCAAACAAAAAAAGAAAAATGCCGATTATAATATTAGGAGACTTCAACGCATATATAGGAAAAAACGACCAGATGGAGGAAAATAAAAGCATCATTGGAAAACCTCCACACATGGTTTACGAAAATGGACACGAGCTGAAAAATCAAGCACACATGTCCGACTTAACAATAAAAAACACGTGGAGCAAACGACAAACCAGTCTAGTAGGTAGAGAGGTAATAAAAGGATCAAATACGTTAAAGCAAAAAGCACAGCAGAAGTCAATACAGACCTCGAAATTCTTTGCGGAAAATGGGAAATAAAAGAATAGAAAAGACGTAAAGGAAACAACAATACACCACAACGTCCAACGATGACAAATGGAGTCAAAAACGTATCAATAACAAAAGTCAACAGAAGAAGTTTTTAAGAGGAACAGAAAGGAACATCGTCCAACTACTTGCAAAACAACAAGACGAAAACAGCGAAATAAAACATCAACACTATTAGGAGGAAAGGCAATCCTCCACTGAAGAAGGCGCTAGCACCGAACATCAACAAACCAAAGACGGGGAGACTATACTACAATGGAGAACAACAACTGAGAGGATCAGGACCAAAAAATTAACACCATAAAGAAATCGCAACTCTACCACAAGAAGACTCAGAATAGGCAGAAGTCCAGAACACACATACCTACACCTCCCATCCCACATTCCTCTACCATGCGCCATGTGGCACTCGCTGCTGGCAACAAGCATGACCTTAGTCCAACCCAGCGTGGACGTAGCAGGCCCAGCTGTATAACTGCGAGTGGCAGCGATGCCTACCGCACGCTGGTAAATCAATCAATTAATCAATCAATCAATCAATCAAAGTCATGGTAAAAAAATAAAATCGAAATGATCGTAAATGCCAAAAACTAATTTAGTCCGTCGGAATTAGCATTTTTGGTCGATATTTTTAGTGCAGCAATGTGACCTATACCAAATTGAAGGTTTTTACATTAGAAATAAAACTGTCACAACCCGCAGTCATAAGAACGGGTGATTTCCGAGAAATAGACATATATATATATATATATATATATATATATATATATATATATATATATATATATATATATATATATATATATATATATATATATATATATATATATATATATATATATATATATATAGAGATATGCATGGTCATATACAGGCCCGTTTCATACACTGAGCGGTTGTAGTGCAGCCCGATTTGACCCTGTGAAGCCCGGGGTCGGGCTCATCAACGTACCCCCGTGTATATCATCACTAAATGGTCGCAAATCATGTTAGTTTCCTCCCTGCAAAATTTTGAGGTGGGCTTCAAAAAGTCATATTTTCATGTTCCGAGATACACTTTTAGTTCAGCACTTCTGAGTCAGGCGGCGCTGTTCCTGTATATCCAAGACTCTTATACAGTTGATATCCATCGCTCGTTATATAGCCCGATATTTGGCATCGTTGCAGTGGCTCGATAGCGTTCGATTCTTATTTCCTCTTAAATACTTTCTTTATGAAGTCACAATCGTTGAATGAAAGTTCTTTCTTCATATTCGAATAATTTTTCTAAATTCAAAAATTTGTATATACGTTCTAAGAATTATAAATTATGTGGTACGGTGCTATGAAAGCAAAATAGTAGCATCTTAAACATCTTAAAACGTTTTTTGAATTGTAATACATAATTTCAAATAGAGCGATAAAAGGTAGCATTTATATCAAAAGAGAAAAATTATAATAACAAAATATAAAATCGAGTATAAAATGCATTGGCTTTGTCCATTTGTTGTACTAAATTAATGTTTCCATGTCCCTAAATTAGGTTTGTGGTTTTTTGCATTCATGATTCAATAATATTCCTCATTTTTATTAATTTTGGTGCTAAAATTTTCATGGAGAAATATCGGGACATTAAACAATAATTATGCAGAATGACGTTTTACGTACCTATTATAAGATAGATAGGCATTGTCCATGACGACTTCCACATCCCCGTAGTTTAGTGGATAGTAACAGTAAAAAAACATGTTTTTTTTTTTAAATAGGCTTAGAATGTCATGAAACATCGATATTTTCAGCTTGAACGAAAAAAATTCCGTCTGCAATTTGTTTTTGTGCAAACGATTCGAACCGTTCATGATGTTGACTCAAAATTTTGTATACTTGTGTATTACAACGGGATCTGGAAATAGATTATGCGTTGATCTTATTCCATTGAAGGGTTGTTGTAGAGTCGATAAAATTGGGTTTTAGGGTATAAAATATTAGTCTTTAGCATTAAATCGCTTATAAATTTTGAATGGAACTGTAGCTATTTTATTGTTTCAATTTGTTTTATGTACAAGTGCTATAGGCAGTTTTGTTTCTTGTATAATTTTAAAAATTTATTTTTCAACAGTGAAATTTTCTGCTATTATCCTTATTATCTCTGATCCTAGCAATCGTGCCACAAAAATAAAAATAGGGCATTGAGTTTTGAATAGGACTAGGTCTATGAAAAATCTTTCTGATAATTTGTTAATTTAAAAATAAATAAATAAAAATCACAAAAAAGTACTTTTTTTGGCTATTTAAGAAACAACGTAATAATGAATCAATTTTATTTTATTGAACTAAACTCTCGTGCGAAATTTTAACCCAAAATATGTTTTCAAACGGCTAAAAGTCAATAATAAATTCGAAATTTCCATCGCTTACTGCTTAAGGGCATCGACTCGTAGGAGAAAATGTTTTTTTTTCAAAATGTAGATTTTTGTATGTTTTTTGCAATGGTATTAAGAAAAAATTATATCTTCATTTAAACCGTTTATTTGAAATTTGTTTATGATTTTCAAAATTGTAGTTGTAAATAAATTCAAATAACCCTGTGATCTTTTTTATCAAACTAAAAGCGGCAAACGAATTATGAAAATACGTGAAATATATAGCATTTCTTAAAAAAAAAAATAATGGTCTGCTTGCATTTGAGGTCGAGAGTCGAGATACGTCAGTTTTTGCATTAAAGTCACTTATAAATAAACCAAAAAACTATTTCTTTTTGAAATTTGGAGTGGTTGTTTTTTAAAGCTTACATCTTTGTCTCTGATATTTGAAAATAATCTAAAATTACAATTTTTGAAATAACATTGAATAGAGCGGTTCTTTTCTTAATTTTTGTCGCGAAAAGGAGGAATTAATCTAATCTGAACGAATATCCTTATGTCCATGGACACAGCTTTGTAAAATTTTTAATATCACCGATACAATAAAAAAAAAACAATATTCGCGGTCAGGAGTTGAACCCTAGACGTCCGCATCCTGGTAAAAAGTGCTATCGTCTAAAATATTAAAGTCTAATTTGTAAAACAGTAATATACCGTTTAGAGCTAATTGACAATTATCGGATCTCTAACATAAGTTCCAAAGGCCCGACTTTCGGGCCTCTATACATTATCTTTTAAACATTGTGCTTCTGGTTTGTTTTCAACTAGATGAGACAAAAATATAGGTATTGAAAGAATAACAGGGCTCAATTTTAAGAAGAAATATTAATTTGTTTATTTATAAGCGACTTAGTTACAAAAACTGACGTATCCTAGCTCCAAATGCAAGTAGATAATTATTTTTTTAGGAAAATGTTAAATGTTTCATCTATTTTCGTAATTCGTTTGCGTTTTCAGTTTTATAAAAAATCCACAGGATTATTTGAAGTTGTTTATAACTATAATTTTGAAAATTATAAACAAATTTCAAAAAAATAGTTTAAATGAAGATTTTCTTTCTTAATACCATTGTAAAATACATTTAAAAACCTACATTTTTAAAAATAAATTGATTCATTATTACGTTATATTTCTTAAATAACCAAAAAAGGCAATTTTTTGGTGATTATTATTTTTTTATAAATTAACAAATTATCAGAAAGTGTTTCATAGGCCTAGCCTTATTTAAAATTTTATTGCGAACAAATGGCTCTTTTTATTATTGCGATACGATTTCTAGGACCGGAGATAATAAAGAAAATAGCAGAAAATTTCACTGTTTAAAAATAAATTGTTAAAATTTTACCAGCAATGGACCGATTTAATGCAAAACTTCACATACACTTTCTGTTATATATACTGGCAACAAATTCAAACAATAAGACTGCTGCAGCCAGATAATTCCTTATTCACCTATTTTGATGCTTAATTTGACTCCACCATTAGGGGTAATCAAAAATACCAATATTTCGAAAAGAATTTATATCTTTTGAACGGCTGGGCCGATTTAAATTCGAAAAAATGTGCATTAGATATAATAGCTACACCCTTATTAGAGAATTGAAAAAGACATTTGATAATGGGAACATTAAAATAAAAAATGAATATATTTTTATCTTTTCATATCACATTGTTCTGACACACTCACTGCATGTCTTTAGTACAATCTTTAACTACTATATCATATTATCACAACATATATTTTTTGGAATCAATAAAATAGATACATCATCAAAAATATGATATACATATATTTCTCGATTTATCTTGTCCCCATATTTTCTTGTTGCTATTTCCGTAGTTTCTTTTATAAATCTTTAGGCACTAGTTTACAAAATATAATTTTTTGGTGCATATTGGTATATTTCTTCCTACCGTGAGGTACTATACTGTCATATAACTCCATCGTGCTTCAAACAGGCCAATAATTTCAATAATTCTTTTGACACTTGAGACGCTTTGATTGTTTTATTGGGCTGTATTGTAAGATGTATTTAAGTTGAATGTAGAAAGGTACCAGAGAAAAGGCACCCGCTTAACTCAGCGGGGCGTACGGCAATAAATATAAAACAGATCGCTTGAAGCGTATGACCACGTGCTCACCGAAATGTAAACAATTTTTTAACATCATTGTAACTATTTTTCATGTGAAAATAAAAATTCTGCCAGTTCCAATTTCATATCAAAAGCTCTATTTGTTAATTGAAGAATGCATAAACTTATCAGCTAGTAAATTCGTGGATTTTTTTTGGATTGTTCATAATTTTATGACCCCGTTACGTGAGTAAAAATTTTTATTTTTATAAATTGATGGTTAAAAATATATTTCTATAAGATTATATCACGACCCGAAAACCTCAAAAATGTTTTCTGGAACCTACAGATGATGTGTGCTTTTTCAGATTTTTAATTTCATTTTAAATGACTGAGGAGAGTATAAAAAAAATGACAAGCGTCTCTGTACCTCATTTTTGATAATTTGGCGGCCGGTACAATTTTAAGTAAATAAAATAAATAAATAAATGAACGTTTATTGTGTACAAAAGAATTTACACACAAAAGGAAAAGGTTAGCCTAAACTATCTTCGACCTCCCATATGCATTAGGAAAAAATATTATTACTATAGCAGTATTACATTAAACTAAGAAAACCTATTAAACTAAATTTTTAACTTAAAACTAATTATTTATATTGTATTACTTATAATAATAATAATAATTTAACTATCAAATGTGCCGTTTTTTTATTATGACCATTATACTAGGGAATTTTATGCTCTGACAAAAAGGTACATATACAGTGTGTCGCACTTTTCATGGAGCCACCCTCATATCTCGCTCATTTGATATCCGAATATTTTGAAATTTTAATGGTGACTATATACCTATAGAGTAAGTCTTTAGACGTAACCACATTTAATTTTAGACGGAGGCGTTCGATTCTAGAATGGAAAGAGGAGGTCGATTTTCAAAAAATATATATTAGCGATTTTTTCAGAAAAGAACTAGTAAGATATTCTTAATCAGCACCTTTGGGAACCCCTTTGTACAAAATTTCATCATAGTGGGTTCAAAGATGTTGGAGATAGGGGCCGTCAAAAACAGTAATTTTTATCTATAAAACGGATTCTCAAATGAAAAAAATGTATTCTTCATTTTTGTTCAGAATAATGTGTTGTAAAAGTATGAATTGATTTTACAACAAAATAATTATTTATTTAATAAGGCAAAAATTCTACCTACTATACCTACCATTTTTCTAACAAATAATGTTCAATAAAAACCTGAGTAAACCATGAAAACAAATGCTATTGGGCAATTAATTTAATTTAATGAATTAATTAATTAATTTATTTATTTATTTTTTATTTATTTTACTTTTTAATTTTTGTCTTATTAAATAAACAATTATTTTGTTGTAAAATCAATTCATACTTTTATAATACATTATTCTGAATAAAAAATGTAGAATACCTTGTTTCATTTGAGAATCCGTTTTACAGATAAAAATTATTTTTAGTTGAAAAAATAGTTTTTTTGACGGCCCCTGTCTCAAACATCTTTGAATTCACTACGATGTAATCTTGTACAAATGGGTTTCTAAAGGTGCTGATTAAGAACATCTTACTAGTTTTTTTTTATAAAAAAATCGCTAATACTTTTTTTCTACACTTATACGCTACTTTTCTACGCTAATACTTTCTACCATTTGTCCGACGTATAGTAGCATCTGACCCTAAATTAGGATTGTGTTTTTTTGCATTCAGTATTTAATAATACTATACTTAATTATTATAATTTTGGTACTAAAATTTTCATGGAGAAATATCGGTCATTAAACAATAATTATTATTATGCAGAATGATGTTTTACATATTATAAGGATAGATAGGCATTGTCCATAATCACTATAAGCTGGTACTACTTCCACATCCACATAGTGGAGTGAACGTATAATAAAGGTAAAAAAAATGTTTTTTTAAACAGGCTTGGAATGCCACGAAAGGTATTTTAAGTTTGAGCAAAAAAAATCTGTCTGTAATTTTTTTTGTGCGCACGATTACTCTGGAACCGTTTATGATGTTAACTCAAAATTTGGGACACCTGTGTATTATAACGAGATCTGGAAATAGATTATGTTTTGATCTTATTCCGTTGAAGTTTGGGATGGGGGGATAAATAGGCAAAGCAAGCGAGAGTTTATAAAATTGGGATTTAGTGTATGTACGAGAAGCCAAGTACCTAGTCAAAATTTTTTTGACATCAGCCACTTCCACTATCACCCCCATTACCATCCCTACCCCATTATTAAAGGACGAAAAAAAAATAAAATTGTGATTTTGTGTGTGTATAAGTACCAAAGGCCTAATTTTTTTTTGCATGAGCTATACCCCCCACTATCATCCCCACTGTCGATATGGCATTTTGTTTTATGGGCTTTTGTGGTAGACGATTGCAAATATTATATTATTAAAGTTCTATGATCAGTTATTTCCACATAATGGACTGCAAATACAGTATCAACTTTTTCTCTTTGTAAAAGACTTGGATGTTGAAATAGTGATTCTTTAGGAAGCGGTTTTTTAAGTCAGGTTCCCTTTACTGTATGGTGCACCTAACTGCATGACGTGATCTGTCTTGGTTCCCTGTTAAGCCTACATGGTCTCTAAAAACACAATTTAGATGGGCTAACTTGAATCGTTTTATTCTATTTGGACGTGCAAAAGAGAACGTCATAACTGCGGAATACTTATTACTTACACATCCACGTAGTGGAGTTGAAGTATAGTAATCGTAAAAAAAATTTTTTTGCTCAAATTATTGAAGGTGATTATGAAAGGGAATAAAAAGATAAAATTGTGATTTAGTATGTATAAAGGAACAAAAGGCCTGAATACTTTTTTGGCACTCGCCACCACCTCTACCACATTATTAAAGGGAATAAAAAAATAAAATTATGATTTATGTGTACAAGAGCCTCTAAATTTTTTGCCAACAGCTTCCCCCTCTACTACCTCCACTACCATGTTGCACATTGTTTTATGGGTTTTTGGGATAGACCATTTCAAATATCATATTATCAAAGTTCTATGAACAATTATTTTTACACAGTGGATTGCAAATATAGTATCGACATTTTTTTGCTGTAAAAGGCTTGGGCAGGAAAATCTAGATGTGGAAGTAGTGATTTTTTAGGCAGTGGTTTTTTTATTAATGAACACATATATTTTTATGATGGTTATTTGAATTTATATTTCTAGTCGGTCTCCCTGCATGGTGCATCTGACGTCATGCACCTACCTTGATTGCATTGGATTCGGAATGACGTCTAGAAAAATGTGCAAAAGTTTTAAACCCGCACATAAATAATTGCAAAAGTTATAAACTAATGAAAATTGAAAAAATAGCGTTTTTTGCAAATAACTCGAAAACTATTAAAAATTTTAAAGAAAGAAAGATTCTTAAGGAGGAAGAAATTCCCAATAAAAAAGTCCCGACTCCCGAAACTCTACATCTATTATTAACGAGATTATTAATGATTTTAATTTAATGTTGAAAATAGAGCTCCGCGCAGCGAACACTAAGGCGTTACGATGCTCTGGAACCGTCCGAAACAAGTAAAAATATTTTTTGTTATTAAATATTAATTTTAAAATTCATAAAAATTATGTTATTATTTAAACACTTAAAGGAACAATATCCCGATGGAAAAAATTTTTTTTTATTAATTTTAATTACTCTTACTGTTTTTATATTCAAAAATACTATAAGATTACATAAACTTAAAATTTTTATTGCTACTTGTTTAAAACAAATTTTATAAACAAATATATAAATTATGTATTTTTGAAAAATATTTTTCTGCCATTTTATTTGTTATAGAATATTATGATTAAAAAAAATTCTTAAAAATTGTTTTTAATTGTTTATAATCACTTTTGTCTTTTTTCATTATTTAAACATGTTATTAAGAAAAAATTTTATTCCTAAATTTATTATTTGCAATTATCCAAAAGGTGGAAAAAAGAATTTTTTTTGTTGTGAATTTATTTGTTTATTTAATAAACAATTTGTTATTAATAATCGCCGAATGTGTTTATATTTTTTTTTAGATAGAAAAAAATAACAAAAACAACCGTATACATAAACATGAAAATTCTTTTGTGAATAATAATTCAAAAATCGAGAAAATACTCGTATCAAGTATACCGTGGAAATTGACAAAAACTAGATTCAAAACATTAATTTTGTCTGCATAACCAAAGCGTTCTGTCCGAAATGTCCATTTTATTTAACACATGTTAGAATCAAAACATAGCCTATTGCTATTCTTGTTTTATTATATGTAGGCAAATAATATACCTACATATTTAAATAAAAAAGATATATTTTAATCACAGTTAGAAAACACTAACGAAAATATTAGTGGGAAAAGAGCAGAGCGTTTGCCCTAAACAACTTTATGATAGCATCAAAAAAGGTGATTAAGGAATTCTTTCTGCCGCGATTTTATTATTTTAGTTTGTTTTTGGTTTTGGTGTGGTAACAAGTGCAATAAGAAGTCCTGAACTAAATCTAAGCATTGAATAAAAATAGACAAAAAACTTTCTGATAAATTGTTAACTAGCAAGAAAATAAAAACCATTAAAAAACCGCTGCCCAAGGAATCACTACTTCCATATCCAGATTTTCTATCCAAGTCACTCATGACGAAAAAATTTTGTATGTGGAAATAATTATTTACGGAACTTTAATAATCCTCTACCCCAGAAACCCATAAAACGATACCCCACATCGGTAGTGGGGCGGGGGTGGTAGTGGGGGTGGATGAAGTAAAAAAATATTTTGAGGTTTCTGGTCCTTGTACACACACTAAATCACATTTTTTTTTCATCCCCTTTAATAATGGAGTGGTGGTGGTAATGGGGGTGGCTAATGTCAATTTTTTTTTTGAGACCTTAGCTTCTCTTATATATACTAAATACCAATTTTATGGACTCTTACCTACTAGATTTACCTATTTACCCCAAATTTACCCCAATTTACTCCCCAACCCTTCGACGGAACAAGATGAAAATATAATCTAGTTCTAGATCTCGTTAAAGTACATATGTGTACCAAATTTCAAGTCAATATCTCAAACGGTTCCTGAGTAAACGTGCGCACAAAAAAAAAGTTACAGACAGACCGACAGACAGACAGACAAACATTTTTTTTCGCTCAAACTTAAAATCTCGACGTTTTATGACATTCTAAGCCTATTTGAACAAAAAAAATTTTTTAAATTTTTTTGTCGTTACTATACTTCCACTGGATGTGGAAGTAATTACTGTCTCTGTATAATTTAAGAAGTATAGTGTAATAATGCATAAATCTGTAACGAAAGTGAGTGAAACTATATCTTTTATTGCTTTATTTTTCGAGTTGTTTATAAAATATTGAAGTTAAAAATATCACGTGTCTATTCAAAAAATAAAGAAAAAATTTGTACCTTCTACAAATAATTCTTTTCGTGAAGTATACGTCATTACCTCTAGGACTGCAGTTTTCGCCATGTATTTTTACGGAATTGAAAATTATTTTTTCTGTACTAAAGCACTTCTTATAAACAATGACTTTCATTTTATTTCAAATTTCCAACTGCTCAGTTAATTTGTTGTAATGTATTCTAATGTTTTGATTATTTAATTTTAAGAAATTCTAACATAATTCTTTATACTTCATTTATACATTTTATTTTCGTCATAGTAATTTAGGACTAATAATTTTTTAGTTAGATTTATGGCTGAATACTGTAATATAACTCTATCTTGCTTTAAACAGTAGATTTTGTATACCATTGGCAACAGTTCTTTTGGCATTTGAGACGCTTTGTTTTATTGCTCTGTGCAAGAAAGCAACTGTCACCAGATTTAAGTTGAATGTAGGTAGAGGAATGTAAGAAAAAAAGGTGCTCAAAAGAGTTTACGCACAAAAGGAAGAGGTCAGCCTAAACTAGCTTCCCCATATACATTAAGAAAACATTATGACGATACGCAGTATTACATTAGATTGAGAAAACTATTAAACAAAATTTTTATATAATTATAAACAATTATATAAAATAAAATATAAATATTATACTACCTTTAATAACGATAATTTAACTATCAAATGTACCGTTTTTTATTATAACCATTATACGAGAGAATTTTATGCTCTACCGTATATTGTTTTGCCTTATCTTGCTTAATTTTCAAAATATTGACGAAAAAGCATTGCATTTTGTTGCAATTATTGTTAGTAACTTTTGAACCCGAAAAGAAAGAAATGAAAAGAATATCACACAAATTCCTTTTTAAGCGTATCTGTGAAGACTAATTAATGTCGGGCACAAGTATATTATATGCTTGCACTAATAGTACAGTGTAACTAGAGGTTTTAACTTCGGAATAATGTCATATTGAACGGATTTAGTTCATTTTTGGAGGTATAATAGTAAATGCTTGACAGAAAAGTTTCAATATTGTGCGGGGGCTTGCTAATTTATAGAGGGTGAATGCCACCCCCCCTTCAGGGGGTGGCACTTAAAAAATATATATACATATATTCATTGGAGCTGAAATAGAATCAAACTTTAAGAAGAAAAGGTTCTATGCAAATTTTCACATAAATTGATAGTTTTTAAGTTATAACTACTTCAAAATTGCGATTTTAGCTTAAAAAAAAGGTATTTCCAAACGGCTTTCGTCAAGTATCTCGAAAAGTATTACTTTATCGAAAAAATGTGACAGGCCAATTACAGAAAGTACAAACTGGGAAATAATTATATTTTTTGTTTATTGATGTAGGATTAATAATTTCGGAGATATTTAAGTTTGTATTTGGTATCCAAGTGTTTTGAAATTACCTTTAAAGTTTAAAATGCATTTTTTTCTAAAGCAAGTGCTTTAAATGAGCAAACAAATTTGAACATCTAGGTAATGCTACATCCTAACGAAAAACTGTATTTGAGATAATTTCTTTAAATTACTGGCTAATTAGAGTAACAAAATGGCGACGTTTTTATATAAAAAAATATAAATACGCTCATAACTTCTTTACTTCTTATGCTACAGGAACGAGTGAAAAATAATTTGAAAGCGCAATTAATTGTCTTTAATTTCATTTCTTAGTATGCGTGACGTAGGTGTCTCAATTTCTGAGATATTTAACATTTAAAAACTGCATTTTACGACTTAAAAACGTTCGGACGCCATTTGTAAACTTTCATATCTCCGAAACTATTAAATCTATGTAAATAAATAAACAAGCTAAATTCATTATCAGTTTATGAGCTTTATTTCTGGTCTCTACCCATTTTTCAATAAAACTAATATTTATTGAGATACCCATTTGGACAAGGAAAACAAAATATCGTTTTATTGAAAATACCTTTATAGTTTAAACTGTATTTTTTTCTAAAGCAAGTGCTGTATACAAACCAAAAAATTTGACATCTACGTCATGCTATATATTAATGAGAAACAGTGTTTGAAATTCCTTTTTTTAATTACTGGCTAATTACAGGAACAAAATGGCGACGTTGTTTAAAAAAAATGTGTAGACGCACATTGCTTCGGTCATAACTTCTTTGTTTTTTATGCTATAGAAACAAATAAAAAAACAGTTGAAAGCTTAATTAATAACCTATTATTCTACCTACTAGCATCCTTGACGTATGTGTCACAGTTTCTGAGATATTTAACTCTCACTCTAAATAATTATCTTATGAACCCTTGGATGCCAAATGTAAACTTAAATATCTCCGAAATTATTAATCCTACACCAATAAACAAAAAATATAATTAATTCCCAATTTGTACTTTATGTAATTGGTCTGTAACATTTTTTCGATAAAGTAATACTTCTCGAGATACCTGGCGAAAGCCGTTTGGAAAACTTTTTTTTAAGCTAAAATCTCAATTTTGAAGTTATAACTTAAAAACTATCAATTTGTGTGAAAAATTGCATAGAACCTTTTCTTCTTAAAATTTGATTATACTTCAGCTCCAATAAATATATATATTTTTTAAGTGCCACCCCCTGAGAGGGGGTGGCACTTACCCCCTAATTAGCAAGCCCCCGCACAATATAGAAACTTTTGTGTGAAGCTTATACTTCCAAAATGAACGAAATCCATTCAATATGACATTATTCCGAAGTTTTGCATATTTTCACCTCTAGGTACTAGACTATAATAATAATTATTATTTTTATTAGTGCAAGCATATAACATATAAGCAATACAAGAAAATATTAAATTTTTGCTTGCCATACTTAAAAGGGAACTTTGTGCTTTATAGTACGTCGGGTACATGGCTATATAAGCCAATAATCTGCACTTTTTGATTGGGATGTGCCACTTTCTGTGGTCATAGTTGATGCCAAAAGGTAACTTTCCAGATAGGGAGCCACTTTAAAATCCGTGCAACACCAAAATGGCGACCATTAAAGATGGCTGCCATTAGCCACAATGAATGTTTTTTTATCTCAGCTCCTAATGGTTCGATTTCTATTTTCTTTTTTTTTTTGTTTGAGAGCTCTTGTAAAGAAGACACTTTTTTGTCCCTATACGTTTATCTGTACACTTTAAGGGTTCTGCGCAATTTAAGAAAATATATATTTTTTAATTTTTAAAGATATTTCTTTGCACAGTGGGACAAACTGAATCTGAAAACTTATTTCATATAATGCAACTTTCAATTGATGTTAACTTGGGACAGCTGGTACATAGTAAAGGTCAATGTAATAACTTTTTCAAAATTAAGCCTATAAGTATTATAGTGACAGTGAAATAAAATTAAATAAAAATTTATAAATACTTCAAAGAGAACTTCATGCTTTGTTGTTATTTGATGGCAATCATTTTTTGCTCATATTTGACCCATGTACTCGGAAACACAAAGGTCACTTGCTGTCTCAAAATAAGTACATTTTCAAAAGAAAAATTGCATCAAGGGATTCTTTTACTATTATACCTGATGTTACTGTACTATTAAAACAATTCGTTTGATATATCTATGTTATGTAAATAAACGTAATTTAATTTCTACCCCTTTGCATCTTTTTATTTTACTGTTAATAAGACAATACTTTAAAAGTGGAAAACAAAAAATGAGGACAAATTCAAAATATTTAAATACTTATAGGCCTACCACGGAGTAATTACATTATCAGTTATTAATAATTAATGTCTATTTGCATAAAAAAATTACCTAATATTTTATTAGGTTCTTCTAATATATCTTCAAATTCGTAACAATGAATAATAAAAAACGTAACTGTTATATTATTTTGGCGATCAAAGAATGAATACATTTCCTTTAATAGCTGGCCCTCCATTAGCGCCTCTACTGTAAACAGTAACGGTAGTAGCGCGGTATAGCAAGTACTCCTATTATGTTGTGCTTCGTGACGATGCATGCATCAAAGAAATATATATTATAAAAATATAACCTACTGAGGCCCGATTACATTGGCAACATCGCTGGGACGGAGAACGAACGCTAGCTATATTCTTATATACAGCGGGCTTTGAAAGGATCAGTAAATATATCCGGGCTCTGAAATATGCCATGTTTATATAATTGAAAGAAAAATAATAATTAGCTACCCCTAGTGGCTTCCTATTAGAAAAGATTCATAACAATCGCCATATTTAATAAATTTGTTAATTTATACACTCGGGAAATGCCGGGCTAATGAACGACCTGTCGATATATCGGGCTACACAATATACCGTCTATACCTATATATATATATATATATATATATATATATATATATATATATATATATATATATATATATATATTGTTTTTCGAGTTTTTTCGCGCTTTTTCACATTTTACTCTAAAACTATGCATTTTAGGGGAAATATTCAAGAGACAAAAATTGTAGAGTGAAAAATTTCCGATCGAAATTTTCCTTTAGTAATAGGTTTTCCCGCGTAAGCACGCTGAGCATGCTTTTGCACTTTTCTTCTGTATTTTGAGCACAAACAATGCATTTTTATGAAAAATGACGACAGGTAGAAATTTATGAAAAAAAAAAAAATAAAATTAAAAAAAAGAATAGAATAAAAAAAAAATAAAATAAAAATAAAAAATAAATAAAAAAAAAGTTTTATCGCTAGAAAATTTTCCACTCATCAACTTTTGCCTGTTGTTATTTTTCATAAAATGAATCGTTTGTGCTCAAAATACAGAAGAAAAGTGCAAAAGCATATATATATACATGCACCAGCGTGCTCACGCGGGAAAACCAACTACTAAAAGAAAATACTCGTGTCGATCAGAAATTTTCCGCTCTACAATTTTTGTCTCTTGAATATTTCCTCTAAAATGTATAGTTTTAGAGTAAAATGTAAATAAATTGCGAAAAAACGCGAAAAATGGTATATACCGGGTGTAAACGAATAGTGGGCCACCCCTGTAACTTCCTTGTTTTTAAAGATATCGGGATGAAATTTTGTATGGTGAAATTAGGTAAGATTTCCAACTTTGTATATCATAAAATATTAACACAAATATACAGGATTGATCAAAATTTAATTGAAGTTAGATATAAATCATAAATTTCTTAAGAAAAATTATCTTTCCTGCCGGTAAAGATTACACATTAGGGAACTTTGGAACCGTTTAACCCCTACTAAATAGAGCTTTCTGAATATCCGGGTGGCCCGTATCATAATGTTTTAAAAAAATGAGTCATTTTGAAAAACGTGATTTTAATGAGTTTACAGCACCCTGAATGTTGTATTATTGGACATATTGACGTTTTAGTATTTTTTATATGAATTACATTGGATCAAAAATAATTTTAACATATTCGCAGCCATCTAGATTGACAACCGAAATTCGAATTATTTTTCGTGCAACACTGTACAAATTGTCCAAAAGAATATAAATATATCCAAAATGTGAACTTTATTTCAAAAATGTAAAAACATACAGGGTGATCCATTTAGAAAAGACTATTGGGGCCATTTTCGGTGAAACCGGAAGTGATAAATATGGTGGATAGGCCTCAAAAAGTTGGAAATCTTACCTAATTTCACCATGTAAAATTTCATCTCGATATCTTTAAAAACAAGGAAGTTACAGGGGTGGCCCACTATTCGTTTACACCCGGTATATGTCTATTTTCCGGAAATCACCCTTTTTTATGACTGCGGATTGTGACAATTTTGTTTCTAATGTAAAAACCTTCAATTTGGTATGTCACATCGCTGCACTAAAAATATCGAGAACTACCCCTCTTTTTTGTATAATTCCGACGGACTAATTTGTGAGTTAATTGTGAGTGAGCATTTTTAAAAATGGTCCAATTTAGTAATGGTGAAAAATATGATATGATTAAGTGTTTCATAGAATGCGGAGAAGATTTAAATTTAGCTTCCTAGCTTTATTTTAGTAAGGTAAGGTAAGTTATAGACAGCAAAACTGCGCCAAAAGTGCCGCCTAAACAATATTTTTAGATATCCAGAAAAGAAACCGCCAGAGATAAAAATATTCAAAAGGCTACAACAAAATTTAATAGAGTTTGGTTCATTTATTTGTAAAACCTCGAGCAAAAATATATAATAAAGTAGGTAGAAAAGCTGTAGAAAATATTGTTTTAGAAACTGTAAGAGAAAATCCTAATAAATCGTCTCGCGAAATACAGGAAACTTTAGGAATCCCAAAAACAACTGCGTTGCGTTGCTTAAAAAAAAATAAATTCAAACCCTACAAAATTAGGATTAGTCACCATCTAGACCCAAATGACTTTCAAAGGCGTTTCGATTTTTGCCAGTGGTTTTTGCGTCAGTGCAATGAAGTGCCAGGATTTGAAGGAACAATTATATCGATAGACGAGGCCCATATAAGCAATGCAGGAATTTTTAATCGGCACAATAACCACCATTGCCGTTTGAATTTGGTGAATGGTGTGGTTTTATTGGATACCAAATAGTAAGTCGTCATTTTTTTCACGGTAATTTGATTTGATTTTATTAACATTCTACGACAAGAAACAGAGTCCTTTGTAGACAATATGCCTGTAAGACAATTTCAGAGATAAATTTACCAACACGATGACGCCCCAGGTCATACGTCAAATGAAACACGAAATTATTTAAACGCTCAGTTTGGGGAGGATTGGATAAGTATATATATATGACTCAGGACTAGTTTATCAATGTCTAGTTAGCTGAGTTAACTAAATCGATAACTAACAATTAATTTAGCTAACTGGACATTAATAAACAACAAGGTAGTTTAGATATTTTTTAATTTTTAGGAAATAATGGTCCTATTTTGTGGTCAGCTAGATCTTCCGATGTAACCCCTGTCGACTTTTGGCTTTGGAGTTATTTAAAAAATATTATACACACAGAACGTTCTAGTAACATCGAGGAATTGGAAAACAAAATATTAGCTGCGTTTCGGACAATAATTCCTGTCATGATTGGAAATGCTGCAAATGCTGTAAAGAGAAGGTGTCAAAAATACATAGATGTCAATGGAAGACAATTCGGACATTTATTGTAGTTTAGTTTTCCCTATTTTTGGCAAAATTATTTTATATTATAAGAAGTGTTGTTAATAGCACAGCCACACAAAAAAAATAAAGTGTCTTGACCCCAGAGACTGACTAGGTAGACTTTATGTTTTTCTTGTCGCTAAATCCGAATCCGGGGTCCATTTGATCCCATGTCATCAGGTTTAAGGTCATTTGAAGGTCAAATTGAGATATAACCGTGAAAAATTTCGTAAAAAAATTATGTTTATGTTTTTGAGGTTACTGAATCCGAATCCGGGGTCCATTTGATTCCATGTCATCAGGTTTAAGGTCATTTGAAGGTCAAATTGAGATAGGACCGTGAAAAATTCCGCAAAAAAATTGTGTTTATGTTTTTGAGGTCGCTGAATCCGAATCCGGGGTTTATTTGATACCGTCAGAATCAAGGTCAAATTAAGGTCAAATACATGAAATTCAATAATACAATCTTTTTTGACCCCGGATTCTGAAAAAGCAGAAAATTTTACGTCCAAATACACCTTGAACGGTTGATGGAACCGATTTCTTAGGTCATTTGTTGGTTATCAACCGGTCAAATGCTTATTTTCCATTTCTTAGCTGATATATCGATTGTAAATCGAAAACTTGCGTCTATGACTAGTGACCTTCAAAGTTTTTGTGGTCGCTTATCACGATCCCGGTATCCATTTGGTACCATGATGTATAAACTGAGGTCAAACGCTATAATTCGAATGATATAATTTTTTGGACCTTGAAAGATCATCTGCAGGTCAAATACAGATTTCTTTTGAATCTTTCAAGTGAATTGTGAAACCGTCAACATTAGCGTTCCCGATGTACATCACGAGGAGGTTGCGTGAACGGATTTTGTATATCATAACGGGCTTACTCCGTTGCCCGCCGTCATCGCGAGGAGGTGCCCTGGATGCAGACACAAGTGCTATGCTGATTTGGGTGTAAAGGTTGTTCCATGCAAAGAAATTTCATAATAAGTTGCAGAGCGAGAAAATGAGTTCCATAATTACAGTGGCATGGTTTGGAGTTGTGAAGCTCAGCAACTTTAATTATAAAGAACAGAATTTTTGCTATGAGAGACTAAGTAATAAAATTATGGGGTTACTCGGTTATGGGATTATTGAGCAATGTGGTCATTGGAGTAAACGGATTCATCAGCTTTCATCGTCTGTAATCCCCATTTTATAGCTACGGGATCAGGTTTTTAGAGTTATTAGGTTATTGGGTTATTGAATTTTGAGGCTATTGAAATGAGCAGATTTGGATTTAGTCTAAAAATGTAGTTTAAAACATCGCAAAATAGTTTAATACCTCCATATGAAAAAAAGTTCGGTTCGACTCGGATCAAGACGTATTTGGACGTAAGATTTTTTGTTCTTTGAGAATACGGGGTTAAAAAATTTATATCATTCGAATTATGGCGTTTGACCTTCGATTGGCCTTGTTTTATACGTCATGGTATCAAATGGATACCGGGATTGTGATAAGCGACCACAAAAACTTGAAGGTCACTAGTCATAGACGCAAGTTTTCGATTTGCAATCGATATATCAGCTAAGAAATGGAAAATAAGCATTTAACCGCTTGATAACCAACAAATGACCTAAGATGTATTTGGACGTAAAATTTTCTGCTTTTTCAGAATCCGGGGTCAAAAAACATTGTATTATTGAATTTCATGTGGTTGACCTTCATTTGACCTTGATTCTGACATGATGGTATCAAATAAACCCCGGATTCGGATTCAGCAACCTCAAAAATAAAAACATAAATTTTTTGCGGAATTTTTCATGGTCCTATCTCAATTTGACCTTCAAATGACCTTAAACCTGATGACATGAGATTCGGATTCAGTAACCTCTAAAACATAAACATACATTTTTTACGGAATTTTTCACGGTCATATCTCAATTTGACCTTCAAATGACCTTAAACCTGATGACATGGGATCATATCAAATGGACCCCGGATTCAGATTCAGCAACCTCAAAAACATAAACATAAATTTTTTACGGAATTTTTCACGGTCATATCTCAATTTGACCTTCAAATGACCTTAAACCTGATGACATGAGATCAAATGGACCCCGGATTCGGATTCAGCGACCCGAAAAACATAAAGTGTACCTAGTCAGTCTCTGGGGTCAAGACACTTTATTTTTTTTGTGTGGCTGTGTAGTTTTCCATGGCCTCCTCACAAATTCACCACTTTTCCTAGAAACAAATATGGCGTATGATTTATCGTTGGATAGCTAATTTAAGTCGTGATCGAATAATGAAATAATTTACCATTTAAAGAAACAAAAGTTATGTCTATATCTCGAAAACTGAGGCATGCATAATTTTCTTCTAATCAGCAACGGATTCTACTAAAAAAAGTGCCCAGTATGTGTTACTCGATTTTCGATTCGACACTTGGTAATTGAGATATTGAGGGCCAAAAATGACAATTTTCCAAAAACGCTCTCTAGCTCGGTAGTCGAAAAAGATCGCGGTATGCGGCTTTGTTTGTTTCTCGAAAATCGAGCTCAGGACACCTATATTGGTTTTTGTCTATCTGCCATAATTTTAGAGAAAACCTCAAATCCCATCTAATTTGGTCCAGCCTGTACAGTCACTTGGTGTCGAAAAGTAACCAAACTTCGGACTAATTGTATATAGACCGTGTGATAGTGACAGATTTTTTTAAACGTTTGGTTCCTATCTGGCCTTTTGGGACCTTTTGTGCTTGATTTGTACTAACCATTTTCGTGTTTATCAAACGGTTATCCTGGGCCCCTCAACGGAAAACAAAAAAGAAAATTTCATGAAAATGAGCAATTTCAAACGTTTTGTTCCTATCTGGCGTCAAGTTAGACTTACGTTTTAAAGAAAAACATCCGGCGGAAGCTTATCGCCAGACAAATTCCGTGGGCCGGAAGGCACGAAATTTTAATCCGAAGTTGTAAGAAAAATGGTCAAAATCAAACCATTTGGTTCTTATCTGGGAATTGTATATATAGGTAAATAGATTATAATTATCGCGATATAAGAAACGCCAGACAAATTCCGAGGGCCCAACAGTGAAAAAATTATTGTTCAAATTGTCAACTATTCCGCGAAAATCAAACGATTTACATTCATCTGGCATTTGTTTTTTTGTTAATATTTTAGGCAATAAGTAGTTTCAATTTAAGATTCCCAGACGAATTGGCTAGGTCCCCTGGATTGTCAGACAAAAAGAAAAGCGGGAAAAAATGCCATTTTTCAAACGATTTATTCCTATCTGGCATTTGGATTTTAAAAAGATATGTTAATAAATATGCCATATTTCTAGTCCCAGATAAAAAGCTTTGGCCCAGACGTAAATATGTTGAGCGAAATTATCGAAAAATCAAAAAACAGTCGTGTAAAAATCGATGCATTTTTAAACGATTTACACTCGTCTGGGATTTGTTTTTTTAAAAAGATATGTTAGTAAACAAACCATATTTCAAGTGCCAGACAAAAATCTGGGGCGCAGCTGTAGATATATCGTAAATTTTGAGGTTCTACTGTTGGCAACTTTTTAATCTTGGCTCCTACGCCAAAAGACTACTCTAGCTAATTTAAATAGAATAAAATTTGCTAAAACTCCTTTTTTTATTTTTTGAATTCCGACAAAAATGAAGGAATTAGAGGGGGGGCGGGATTTGGGACTTTTTTTTTCGGTAAAATTTCTCCATTTTGTCACCGTAATTAATCGGTAATTAATTGAAATCGATCTCTTATATGATGTTCACTTAATATCATGTATTACTTTGACGCTCCGTTAATCTCGGTCCTTTGAAACAAAGGTTTCTGAGAAAAATTATTTTTTTTAGATTTACATACACTATGGGAAAACGTGTAATTTCCTACATTTCCTCGAATATCTCGATAATTATTGTTTTTTTCGAAAAATTTGTAGATGGCTTATGTAAAGAGAATTGATTGAGCTTTCCGACACTTTTTTTATTTTTTTTCTAACATAAAGAGCAAAAGATCAAATATGCGGACGTCTCAAAACCAACCGCCACCCAGTCTATTAATTAGGGTGAAGACGTACCGCTCGGCTAAAGTACACCATCTGTGGAACCCCACGCGAGATTAGTTTCTCGATCTGACGTCACAGTGCTTTTCGTGAGGAGTAACGAGGATTTCAATTTTAATTATTTATTGCAAAGTAAATACTGCGATTTAAGAGCTGATATTAGTGGCGTGTTTTTATACACAAACACACACTTTAATGAAATAAAAACAAAAATGGGCAAGTTCCCCATTAGCAAACGATAAATAAAAACCACTCCGGGACGAGCGGGGAGTATAAAAAGCAGCGTCGCTCGCAAGCAATGCATATCACATATGTTTCTACCACATCACATCTTACGTGTCTTATGTCGCGTGCATTAAAATGAGAGAAGAAATCACTTTTGTGTGGTTGACTACCTACGCCAAGGGAGAATGAAACAGGTACGGACTTACGGGGACTCTCAGTTTCAGATGATATGGTGTAGTGCAGAGTTGTAAATTATATATTAATATGTAATAATTTATATTTGTCTTTTTGCTAGTATATAACTTATTTATTGTAAATATTATTCGATCGAGGGATTTTGAATGTGAAAGTGACAGTTATATTGATTCCAGTGATAAATAAAATCAAATTCCAAATGAGTTTCAAGTCAGAAAAAACGACATTTCAAGGGCGGATCTGGACCTTGAACTTGGGGAGGGGGGGAACATAGCCGCATGTTGAAAATAACAAAAATGTTTTTCCTCGAAAATTAAAATTGATGAGCGGGGGGAAGAAAATCTCAAAAAAAAAATTATGAACACAACTAAATAGAATATATATTCAAAAATATAAATAAAATAATAAAAATTATGAAATTTTAAAATGCATCGATTTTTACACGACTGTTTTTTGATTTTTCGATATTTTCACTCAACATATCTACGGCTGGGCCCAAGTTTTTTGTCTGGGACTTGAAATATGGTTTATTTATTACCATATCTTTTTAAAATCCAAATGCCAGACAGGAATAAAGCGTTTGAAAAAACGCTTTTTGTCTGGGACTTGAAATATGGTTTATTTATTACCATATCTTTTTAAAATTCAAATGCCAGACAGGAATAAATCGTTTGAAAAATGGCTATTTTTCGTGCACTTCTTTTAAGATTTAAAATATGTTTGGCTCACTAAAAATGTCTGTGAGTGATACAATACATTTTCGTTTTGGTTAATTTTTACAAAAAAATCATTTTACATGAGAACCAATCAACATATCTACGGCTGGACCCAAATTTTTTGTCTGGGACTTGAAATATGGTTTATTTATTACCATATCTTTTTAAAATCCAAATGCCAGACAGGAATAAATCGTTAGAAAAAATGGTTTTTTTTTTCGTGCACTTCTTTTAAGATTTAAAATATGTTTGGCCCACGCTTTTTGTCTGGGACTTGAAATATGGTTTATATATTACCATACCTTTTTAAAATCCAAATGCCAGACAGGAATAAATCGTTTGAAAAAAAATTTTTTTTTCGTGCACTTCTTTTAAGATTTAAAATATGTTTGGCCCATGCTTTTTGTCTGGGACTTGAAATATGGTTTATTTATTACCATATCTTTTTAAAATCCAAATGCCAGACAGGAATAAATCGTTTGAAAAAATGGCTATTTTTCGTGCACTTCTTTTAAGATTTAAAATATGTTTGGCTTACTAAAAATGTCTGTGAATGATACAATACATTTTCGTTTTGGTTAATTTTTACAAAAAAAATCATTTTACATGAGAACCAATCGTTTGATTTTCGCGGAATAGTTGACAACTTGAACAATAATTTCTTCACTCTTGGACCCTTGGAATTTGTCTGGCGTTTGTTATATCGCGATAATTATAATCTATTTACCTATATATACAATTTCCAAATAAGAACCAAATCGTTTGATTTTGACCATTTTTCTTACAACTTCGGATTGAAATTTCGTGCCTTCCGTTCCACGGAATTTGCCTGACGATAAGCTTCCGTCGAATGTTTTTCTTTAAAACGTAAGTCTAACTTGACGCCAGATAGGAACAAAACGTTTGAAATTGCTCATTTTCATGAAATTTTCTTTTCTGTTTTCCGCTGAGGGGCCCTGGATAACCGTTAGATAAACACGAAAATGGTTAGTACAAATCAGGCACAAAAGGCTCCCAAAAGGCCAGATAGGAAACAAACGTTTAAAAAAATCTGTCACTATCCCACAGTCTAACAGTGGCTTGGATTTTTTTTGCGGATTCTTAAACTTTAGTTTATTAACTTCAAATATTAAAAATAGACGTGTCTTTTCCCATAAGAGAGTGAAAACCATCCCCAAAGTCAAAAAATCAATAACTAAGTACTGAGAATAAATTAGTGAAACTTATATTATTTATGGATTTTGTTGATCACGAATGTGAAGTCATAAATTAAAAATTTTACGTTGCACCCTCAATATGGTCGATATAAAAGGGATAAAATGGATGAATTAATTATTTTTTGTTTATTTTGAGAAATTATGACTTTAACAGATTATTACATTTTGAGATATAAAACTAAATAACTGCTCTTACTCCCAAGAGGGTGAAAACTACCCCCAAATTTAAAATATAAGTATAAAGGTAGCACTGTAATGAAACTAATATTATTCATTATTTTGGGGTTGCTGATTACGAATTTTGATCGGGCTTCTGTCTTAAGATGTAACAAATTAATAAAACAATAATTATTAATATTTTCGAATTTCATTAACTACATAGAGATTTAACCTAAATTTATTATAATTACTAATCTTCATCAATGTTTGAGTTATTTTCATCTTTATACATATTTACACAAATACATACATTCATGAGATGTCCAACAGCTTAAGAAATATGTGTGAATATCACAAAAGTATAAAAAATATGATTATTCCTTTATAATTGAAAATATTGTAAGATTTTACTGCCAAACGAGCAATATCGTAATTTGCTAAAACGAGGCATGCTCCTTATTTCGGTCATATCTCTTTGAAATTAACGCTAAGAATCGTAAAAAAAAGCACTTTGAAGGTCTCTTAATCCTCTTGAGTCAGGTAAATCGAAATAGTACAGAGGTTGTCAGTTTTACTTCCACATCCAGTGGAAGTATAGTAACGACAAAAAAAATATTAAAAATTTTTATTGTTCAGATAGGCTTAGAATGTCATGAAACGTCGAGATTTTAAGTTTGAGCGAAAAAAAAATTTCTGTCTGTCTGTCGGTCTGTCGGTCTGTCTGTCGGTTTGTAACTTTGTTTTTGTGCGCACGTTTACTCTTGAGCCGTTTGAGATATTGACTTAAAATTTGGTACACACATGTACTTTAACGAGATCTAAGAACTATTTTTTTATTTTATCCACCACCACTACCACCCCCTATCACCAACCCCCACCCCACTACCGATGTGGGGTATCGTTTTATGGGTTTTTGGCTCTACCCCAAAAATTATATTATCAAATATTATATTATTAAAGTTCCATAAACAATTATTTCCACATATAAAATGTTTCGTTGTGAGTGACTTGGATAGAAAATCTGGATGTGGAAGTAGTGATTCCTTGGGCAGCGGTTTTTCTATATCCATCTTAAATGCGTCAATTAAAAAAAAAAAAAAGAAAACGTTAAGGATTAACTTCAAACACTTCTATCTCCTAAGCTATTATCTTTACTAAAAAATAAAAAAAGCCATAGTTATTGCCATAATTATTAGCCATAATTTTTTGTCTCTAGTAACATTCAGCTAAGATGTGTCCCTGCTAAGTTATTTAACCTTAAAGTAAAAAAAAATCATTTTTTCAAAAATTCTCAAAATACATTAAATGTAAAATCTTTTAGATAATGCATCCATCATGGTCAAAATATGTTTAGCGTATACATAGTAGTTAGGACTAACAAAAAATATGATTTGATTTTTTTTTTAATTGGAATTTACTGGAACCAAAAAAACGGGCACTTTTTTGTGTAAAAAATCAAAATTTTGCCTTTATTTTCCTTGTATCATTTTTGATTTTGAAGATATCAAAATTTGCCAGAAGAAAATTTTAAGCTACTGTAATAAGCTTTAATTTGGTTCAAGGTACATGTTAAAAGGTTTTTTTAAATCAGAGTTATGACTGCTTGACGAGCGTGACCTTTTCAGGGCCACGTTCAAATGCACCTAACATTAAGTGTATCTTGGCAACGATGAGCCTAAACCAATTTGTATCTCATGGATTATTTTTGTTATTTCATAAGCTAACTTTTTTTTAAGACAAACTGTGATCCTCTTTCAATAATTTGCTTAAATATCAACGTTTTCAACCCCCTGTAACTTGGCGGGTATTAAAGCAAAATAACGTTATAGGTTTTTTTTTGGAGTAGAATTCGACAATGTACGCGTTTCAGTAGTCATTTTTTTTTTTTTTTCGCAACCCCTGAATCCCCAACGAAAAAGCACCCTTATTTCTTTTTAATATTTCATATTTGAGCCATTCTAAATCAACTGCTATAGTCTTAGTCTGAAGTGAGATCACCAAGTTACTGTACTAAACTGATAGTTGTTATCACATTGCAGACACATTAGGTAAAATAGACACATTAGGTAAAATTAGGTAAAAAATTAGGTAAATAAAATAAAAGAAAAAAATTAGGTAAAAATTAGGTAAAATAAAAAAAAAAAAAAAATTCTAAACTTGTGTAAATCTGTATTTTTATAATCCTATGGACCGCCGAGTTTTTAAATATAAATATATATTTAAATATCTTTTACGACAAAAATAAGAACTTATTTATAATTGTTAAAAGAAAGTTAACAAAAAATTAAGTCATATAACTGTATATATTACAAATGTTATCATTTAGTAAAGAAGAAATTCGCTATAGGTATGAAAAACTTGTAAACTACTGAATATTTTCATTCGGTGTGTCAGTTTAGAAAAAAAGTGAGTTTTTATGCATTGTTAAGGAATGACTTTATGTGGACGTTAGTATTTATTTCAAATATAATTATTTACTTAAGAAACAAAGTGTTACATTATCTAATCATATCAGCTCTAACAAGCATAGCTAGATTTTTCTTGTACTAGTGGTAATGAATGTATAGTAATAACCTTACAAGTGTATGTATTTTAGAATATCACTTGGTGCTTCGTACTTAATTTTTACATATTCAAATAAGATCATCACTTACCTATTAGTGCATCAAGAGCAACACAGTTAATCAACCACTATATATAATAAAATATTTATATTAGGTTTGCACACCTTACTTAGGCTTAAAAATACAGTAAACACTAGCGAGTAGTGATAGGTTTCTATAAACGGTGCGGCAAGTAAACGAACAAAAACTTGAGCTGTCAGCAAATACACAGAAATAGTAGGTGTTTTATTAAATATTGTAGGATGGTGTTAAAAGAACGAAAAACTGCTTAAGCCACGACCACATTTCTCACGCTCCACAGTGGCACGAATCATTCAAAATTATCCAGAGCACTTGTTTCGCAACTGATTGGGATACATTTTTTTTTAAATACTCGTTATTTAATTTCCAAAAAACGTAACAGAACCAATTTTTGAATTATGCTAACCAAAATTATTGAGCTTAGCCAAAATAGACATTTTTTATTTAAATCTTAATAAAACACAAATAAAAACTTTCTTCGTATCCAATTTACATAAATCTTGTTACTTGAAGTCGCTGATTACGAATCTGATATCCAAATTGTCATAAACCAATCTGCAAGATGGCGGAATCAGTAGCGGCTATAAAATGCTAAAAAATGATGAAAAATGAAATATTTTTGTTAAAGTTTATGCCGAGAAGTTTTGAATATTTCTGATAAAACTAAAGACTAAATTTTAAGTTTCAGGAAGAAATTCAAGATGGCGGATCTGAATGGCGGCAATAAGATGATGAAACTAACTTAAAAATAAATTAAATGCATCAAACTAAATAGGTTATTCCTAAGAATTATTAAAAAATTTAAAAACAACAAATTTTCTGAAATTTTCAAATATATCCAATATGGCAGCCAAACATTAATTATCAAATATAAATATGCAATTCAGTCCTCCATTAATTTTTAACTTGGTCATATTAATTTTTCTTTTCTTTATGTGCTAATAATATAATAAATACCTAACACCAAGAACTTTAAACCAAGAATATTAAACCTAACGTAACCTAAGGCAAGAGTTTTACACCATGAACTTTAAACCTAACTTAGTGCAAACATTTTTCGTCATTTAAATCTTAAATTTCTCTATTTAATTTGTGTTGTTTAAATAATAATAATACTACAGTTGAGTTGATAATTTTTTTAATTGTTGATTATCCTAAATAGATTTAAATATTATTAATGTGACCTACTTAAGGTTATGTTCAAAATTAATGTAGGACTTACAGGTCCTGGGCCCACTTGTAAAGAGGAGCCCCAAAGGCTGCGTAAACCGCAAACGCAGGGTATGGTAGTCACCCTGTGCCCTGAACAAAATTTTAATACTGAGGAAGAAGTCTCACACCACAGATCAAACAAACCAGATGTTTCACTTATGACGTTTCATGGTTTAGATAATAAATCAACTCGTGGAAGGTACCAATTTGTGCAGTGATCTGCGCAGATACCAAGCAGTCTTAACCAGTGAGTATAGTCACAAGAGGGAGTTGATGACACGTAACAATAATTAAAAGTCACCTAATAAATACGCAAAAAACCACTTAAATGTATAACAATAACAACCTTAACCTTCAATACACCACATTCCAAAATAATTAATATCACCGGTGTAGCTGATGACGACTTCCATCTCTGAGATTTCAGTACTAAACACTCCCTCCTGTGACATTATACTCGCTGGTCTTAACTTCCATGTCAACCGCAAGATTCCTCTGTTTATTTCTTCTGCGCAGAATCCTGGAAGGTATACGTCACATGACAAAAAATGAAACTGGTTACATAGGGAATACTATTAAGTGAAACATCTGATTTGTTTGATCTGTGCTCATGTTGTAGAACTCTCCAAAATCGTCCTAAGTTGAAGACATAATCAAAATTCGACTTAGGCAAAAATTTCATTTGAAGACATTTTTGGGAGTCTGCAGAGGCGCAGATCAGTCCATAAGGACCGTTTTGGGTTCTATAAGGCGTTGGAAATGACCAGGTGAAAATTCGAAGAAACACCGAATTTTCACTTAGGAAAAATGTTTTTGGTTCAGAATATGAGAGTAGAAGTATATAATGACAAAGATTTATGAGTAATATACTTTTTTCAAAGGTACCACAAATTGGACTTTGAAAAATAATATTTTTGGAAGGGCGTCAAAATTTGGTTCAGGAATCGATTTATCGAAAGTACGCCAAAATTTCACTTGCAGACTAATTTTTCAAAACTGCGTTGAAATTTAGCTTGAAGATCGATTTTTCAAAAGTACGCCAAAATTTCACCCGCAGATAAACTTTTCAAAAGTACCTTGAAATTTGGCTCGAAAATCGATTTTTCAAAAGTACGCCAAAATTTCACCCGCAGATTAGTTTTTCAAAAGTACCTTGAAATTTGGCTCGAAAATCGATTTTTCAAAAGTACGCTAAAATTGGTCTTAAAATGGATTTTTCAAAAGTACCACAAAGTCAGTTTAAAAAGTACCACGAAAATATACTTTAAATTATTTTTTATTTTTTATTCCTCAACCAAAGACATTGACCTTTGAGGTACGGTCATTGAAAGCCCAATTCTAAAGTATGAGCATAAAATTTTAACGATGCACTGCATCCGAAAGGCAAAATAGAAAATTTTGTCAAAGCCGGCGTAGTGCCGATAAGCAAAAATTGATAAAAATCAATGCACATGTACAAGGCCGGTTTCTCGCATGGAAAGAGTTTGGATTGACTCAGCGGCTCGCAATTTGGTCGAGCGCGTTGAGTGGTCCAGACAAAGCAATGGTAGAAAAGCCAATAACAGGGCTTTTCAAATGACAAAGTTATAGAGGAAAATGCCTTGTGCATAAAAATCCAAAAATTCAATTTTGCCTAAAAGTCGCTCGAAGGTGAGACGCTGCCAAATCGATAATATTGAACGACTGTGATAAGGGTTAGTAAGTCGTGGACTGATCGAACGCCACTCTACTTATGCAGTAATAAGTCCTCTGAATGTGTTTGAGTACGTGAATCTCCACGATACAAGAACTTTAAAGCTAAGTAGTCTCTAGCGAAACTAAATTCATTTAGTAAAACTTTTTTAAGTTAATTTCAGTCAGCCTTAATTATTCATTTACCCAGAGTCTGAAATGATTCTAAAAGCTCGCATTTTGATTCTGAGAAGGCACGTATGAATCTTTTCTACCTAATCGATCGTTAGCGTGAGCGCTCTCGCTTGTATGGTCTGAAAGTCACTACCTTGATTGGGGAAGGCACGATTCTTATCTTGAGAATTTTGTATAACCAATTCTGTTAAATAAACGGATTCTTTGAACTATAGGCGTCTGAATTTAAGATGCCAGCGCCAAAGTGGAGAACTCGTGAACTAATTATAGGCTTTTTGTTTGTTTATATGGCGAATACTTATATTGATTTTTTTCTGTTTATTGTTGTTTTTGGCGTGAAAAATAATAACATTAATAATATATGACTTAAAGGTTTGCAAGATTTTGTTGTAAGTGATTTGCAAGATGTTAATGGCATTATTCAGCAATATTCATATTTTTTTAGGTTATCTAGTTTTTCCCTTGAAAAGTACAGTTTCTTCGACATAAACGGTGTCTGGCTAGTTAAATATTAATAAACTTAAATATTTCTTTAAATTTATATACAGTTGTGGTTTAAATCATTTTTTTTCAGGAAACATGAGTGACATTTAGGTTAAGCATATTGCAATGTATGGAACATTTGTGAATCACTAAAAATGTAAAAATTCTAAGTGTGTGTATGAAGGGGAATATGTTTTAAATGCAGGACATACTATTTTGTGTAGTACAACCCATATTCAACACAAAACTTAATAAATGTGTATGCTCTATGTTTACAAACAAGTGTCTCAGATTCAAATGAATGAAATTGGTGGTGATGAAAATGATGAAATTAGTGGTATAGTGGTATATTGAATATAACTGAAAAGATATTTATTAATTCTTTATGTAAAATAAATTAAACAGTATTTTGTGAGATATGAAATAGAAATATTCAGGGGTAAAACATAATAGTGCATGGTGTAATAGTATATTTTACTTTTAAATATACTGGAATTACATATATTTACTTATTTCAAAAATTTCACTTAGAATGTGTGATTGTCTAGGACATTATTATTGCTACTCGGGCCACGGTTATTTGCATCAGCTTTTTCCCTCAATGCCTGGTTAAAGGTGTCTACATCAAAGAGGGTATGCTTTGGACGTTGTCGTGCCAACTCAACTTTCACGAGTTGTCCCTGCAATCTATAAAGGATACCGACTAGGTTGGCTCCAGCCAATTGTAGCCCCTTTGAATGCTATCATATTTTTAATATACTTAGCATCTCAGTTTATCATTTACTTATTGTTGATATCATCGTACACTAAAGAGACAATGATAGAAAAGCCCATAATTAGTTTGACTATAGATCACCAGGTGGCGTACTTCTTATTTTCAGACGCCTATTGTTTCTTAATTGATCTTGAGGCCTGTTGACGGTCTATAATCCCTGGAACTTTCGTATAGAAAACCGGATGTGTCGAGTTAATTCGCATTAACGTTCGACCTTCTGGTTGCTTTACGGAGGTTTGATAGGGATTTTTTTATGCGTTTTTTGAGAAATATATTCCGTTATTAATGGACCAAAACGCGAATTCCGCGTACCAAAACTAATCCCTCCGCAGAGAAATTCTTCGGTTGGGATTTTTTTATGCAAAAATTCAGGAAATTAAGAGGTGCCTAAACCCCTAACGAGGGAATTCAGGTCCAGAGAGAGCGTAGTTTCCGATCTGTGGTAGTGCAGCCTTGGTCCATTACTCGGCTACCGAAGTGCATCTTATCTCGAACCCGCCTGGGAGGTAGAAGAACGGGGTAATACGCGACTGGCGCCCCCTGAGAAATAAATTGGTGTCGCGTCATTTTGACGCCCGGTAGTGCGTTCTTCTACACTCACACTGGTGAGGAAGAGGTCTCACACGGCCGACTAGTCAGGTCCTTGGGTGGTGCAGGTGGTCAAATATATAAAGACAACGTCGTTCTAATCAAACATTCAATAATGATAGCTCGGTACGTAATACAAGATATTACACAATTAATCTAAAAAGTGTACTAATAAGTGGAGCCCACACCCTTAACCTAACGCAAACAAAATATCTTACAAACTAATAAACTCTTGATAAATATACCAGAAAGGTCATATACAGGAAGCGTGACAAAAAATAACGATATGTGACACAAGGTACGGTAAAACAAATGGCTTAAAACTATTAAAATCTATTTGTAAAACAGAGCAAATCTATTTAGTTTCTGGAGTAACGGTACACAAAATATGCTAAATGTTACTGAAATTTACGTTATGAGCAAAACGTTACAAATATTACTGAAAATTACACAGCCCCACAAAAAAAAATAAAAGTTCAAAGCAGCGAACCAGACCCATGTATCCCTATGTATTTTCGGTCGCTGAATCCGAATTCGGGGTCAAAAAAAAATCGTACACCCCCAAAATCATTAATTAGCTAGAGCCAAAAAACACCCCTGAAATGGGATAAAGAGAAGATTAAGCTACGAGAATAGTTGTTACTTCTTAATCAATCGAATTATACAAATTAAGGTTAAACAGGAGCGTATGTACAATAGATATGAAACACACTCCCAGGGAGGGGCGAAAACTAGCCCCCATATATAAAAAAATCGATCCAAAACAGCAATGACTGCTGAAAAGGCTCGAAATGTCTAAGTTTTGTTAAAGTGTTAAGAAACTACATCAGATCCGACGTAATCTTCATAAACTGCCCTATAAGGTTGAGAACAACCATCCTTAAGTTCAAAGGAGACGAGAAAAACAAGAAAAAACGTAAAATCCAACAGGATTTCTATTTTCATGGATGCTATGATTGGCTGAAATAACCAACTTCCGCTGGTACGTTCAGAATTTCCAATTTACGGTGTACCCCGCAACTCAGAATAGATTTTCCTAACTTCTTGTACATTCACAAATATTATCGTAATATACTCCGAAGGCCGTCCTTTCATAAGTCCATACACCAAAAGAAAGTTTAATTAACGACGCCGGTCATTGTGGAAGCTTTACCAAGGCGTTTTGCAACGTCCTTTCTTAAATAATATTCGAACGCACTTAGCCGGCTAGTTATGACTAGAGTGGCCTGAAATAACGCATCAGGTATTTCTATTAGGCAACCAGTTATACTCGCTAGTAAATATCTATTTGGCGAGAGATGGCACCACTCGGGTCAAATGCACAATAAAATTTGTGAAAATAATAAAATTAGCACCTAAAATTCCGGTAATTACTAAATGTGAAAATAGACTGTAACAGACTGAATCGCATATTTATGATTGATAATAATTAATGTATGGCAGCCATATTGGATATATTTGAAAATTTCAGAAAGTGTATTCCTTTTTAAATTTTTTAAGAATTCTTAGGAATTACCTGAAACAGGTTTAAGCGATTCCAATTCAGATTCGCACGAGGATTGTTATGCTATTGTAAACGACCTAGGTTTTTTAAATTAATTGTAAGAAAATAATTTATTTTGTCATAAAAATATTTTCATGTAATTCTTTGAATAAACAATATTGCCATTGACGATAAAATTTGTTATTCATTATTCCCCGATGAGGAAATCATTATATCCTACTCAGCAACCTACACAATCATCGCCCCAGCGGTAACTTGTGAATGAGGGTAAGTTTCCGTCCATTATAGGAGTTCAGGAGAGTCGGAGATGAAGGTAAATATTATTATTGTGATCAGCGCCTGCGAAAAAGAGGAAGAGGGTATTGACGATCCAAAATGTAATTAATGAATTTTACACCCCTTGAGAGGGTTGAAGTAGCCCCCGAGGTCACTACCACTTCTCTTCCGTGAAAAATGAAGACATATGTACAGGAATAACGATCATGTGTCGAAAAACCTGTAAATCCTGGATAGTATGCTTTCTGGTGAGTGAGGGGTGGTTTTTGCCCGTTTGAGAGATGAGGAGGGGGGAGCTAAAAATGAATATTTTTCCCGTGATCAGCTACTCGAAAAATGGGGGGATACGCGTTTGAACAGAATCATTTGAAAAGAAAATGATTTTCCACCCCTCGGGAGAGTTTAATTAACCCCTAGGCCTGCTGTCTGGATTTCACTTACTCTATAACCCCCCCCCTTTATGTTATTTCAAGTATAACCCGTCGATAAATCACTCCGTTTATATATAGAAACATAAAGGGATCCATAAAAGGGTGGTTTTTGGCGGTTTCAGGGGGGTAGCGGCGGTCAAAAACTTTTCCCACCACTTACATTGTGTTCAGCACCATCGTTTTTGCACGAAATATTTATAAAAAAGTCGTCTTAATGCTTCATTACATAGACTAAATGGCCCCCTTCAGATTTTGGGAAATTGATCAATGTACTTTTAGTCGGTTTTAGTTTTTTATGTAAATTTGTGCAGTTGTGCACTGTATCACCAAATCATCCATCATCAGTCCACTCCATGCTTTGTTCATAAGCAAACGAGCTTATTGAAATAAATATTTTTTCTTCCAAAGGACTTGAAAGTATTGACGAGCTTATTTTTCTTTAATTTACCGACGCCCAAATGAAAACTTGAATTATGATTTGACATATTTATTTTCTCATAGCCAATAGACTAAATTTTAACATTTTAGAAAGTTTGTTTTTTAACGTTGTTTGTATAAAGTTAGAAAATATCGATTAGCGAAATTCGGTAACATTCGAATAAATTCATTTTTGGACCAATTCTTAATAAACGAATTCGTACTAAAAATTGTTAAAAATTAAAATATGTTTCATATATATATATATATATACCTACGGTTCGAAAGCGTATTTATTCTAGTTTTAAAATTTCCATATTATTTGAATAGTTTTTTTAACCGACTCCATAAAATTTTAAGGAGGAGTTTCGACTCGAAAGCAGTAATACTTAGAGAAGATGTTGCAATAAACAAATTACGTATTAAGCTTAAACGGGTGGGAAATCCTTTTTCTTACGAAGATTCTTAACTTATTAATATTGCATCTAAGGCTGTCTTCTCAGATTCTATTAAAAGAGATGTCAGTAAGATTCGTACCCTTGGTACAAAGCAGTATGATGAATTCAAACCGGAAAGGCTTGTATTTGACAGTAGGACAATCAATTTATGGGATTCAATTAAGAGAAATAAATTAAATTTGTGTTCAAGCGCCAAAAGAAAAATTAAAATAAAAGAGGCTGGTATTGTTAAAGATTTAAAAGCAGACAGATAATTATTTTCTCGGCTGCTGGTTGTAGCAGATCACAACGCATAGATTTATGTGAGACAATAGGTGCATATGAAGTTTCTGCTATACCAAGATCACTTTATAATTACGACGGTACTATGCATCTGGGTTCTCAAAAAAGAAAACTGGTTGACATTTTGAAATCAATTCCACCAATACCACGAAGCAAGGGTCTACATAACGAAATCTCTTCAAAAGCAATTTTAATTAGTACTTCTGAGGAAAGAACGTTTTCTGTAGCGGTTGTTGACGGAATGGCAGAGCTTCAAGCGTTGGATAAAGGTAAGGACATTAATACATGCAGAGATTTAGCAGAAGCATTTACGAAGAAAATAGAAAGGAAGTATTGGAACTACAGTGAAGTGCACCTTGTGTACGATACATATAAAGAAGGCTCCATAAAGTAAACGACAAGGCAAAAGAGAACACAGGGAATTGTTCCTACTGGATATAAAATTGCGAATAGCACAAACATAGTCATCGTAACTATGTCAAAATTGCGATCGCATATGTATGCCAAGGACAAATTAACTGCATACCTAGCAGAAAAACTTCTACATCATGCGCAACTAACGAAGAAAGACTTTGTAGTCGCATGGCGTTCGGAAATTGCCTCATCACATGGCTCTTTCGATCACCTTCGAAGCACGCAAGAAGAGGCAGGAATTAAAATAATTATTCATACTATTAATGCCGCCGATAGAGGAGCAACCAAACTATATATATTTGCACAAGACACAGACATTTTGATTTTTAGCATAAGAAGGTACCCGAAACTTCCCACCGCATCGTACTTTGTATCCAATTCCAAGAAAGTTATATCAGTTGCAGATTTATATACTTCATTAGGTACATTAAAGGCTTCTTCATTACCAGCTTTTCATGCGTTGTCTGGATCCGATTGTACAGGTACATTACTAGGCAAAGGCAAACTTTCATATTGGAAAGCATTCAGTGCAACTACAGTAGATACGTTTTTGGCTTTTTCTTCAATAGGAACCGAACACACAATTTCTGATCACGTAATGACAATACTAGAAGCATTCATCTGCCTAAGAAACAGACAAGCTGGGAAAAGTTGCCACCAACAAGAAGTGCTTTTATACCTGCAATGAAGAGAGTCAACTACCAGGTAATGATCTGGAACCAAGACTGCAATCCTCAGCCAATAATTCCGTCCCCTACTAAACATGGATGGACTATGGAAAACGGACAGGTGATTCCTGTTCTCTGTAAAATGCCGTCCGCTCCGGACTCCATTCTCAAGTTGGTCAGATGTTCATGTATAAAAAATAAGTGTAATCCGCCGTGTAAATGTTCTACAAGCAGCCTAGTGTATACCGATATGTGTGAATGTGGAGGCATAGACGAACTGTGTGACAACCATTCACATATTGTACCAGAGGAGTCAGATTATGACAATGATAATTGATGACAAACGATATCATCAACGACATCATTTAGATGCCTATTTAATGACATTACTGTTATTTTCCAATTATTCAAATTTGTAATTTCATTTTACTTTTAAACAAAATAAAATACGTTTTTTGTAGAAAATATAATATTTATTGAAAATATCGTGTAAAATTGCATTTATTCAGTGTTCAAAGTTCCTGAAGTAAATATCACTGAAGATGTATTTTGCAATCATAGGCGAAATGTATTTCTAACATGACTGCTGTCATGATTCATGAACCATGATTTCTAAGCAATATTTATTGGTTACATTTCCTAATAATATAAAAAAAGGTCCAGTTATTGCGTTCCAAAACCATATTTACCCAAATATTTTAAATACTTAAATACGTTTACTTAAGAGAAAACATTGAAATTACATTTTTTATATACATTTTAATTATCTTTAATATGAGGTATCACAAAAGAAAATTGGCTAATAAATAACTGAGATATTGTCAATTTTATAAAACTCAATGGCGGCCATCTTGTTGACGCCATTAATGCTATACGCCATACATCACGAAGTGACACCATAGAAATTATTCATGTGTGGATAGTTTATTACCAAAAAAGCAACCCCCCCACCCCTCCTTCATTAATACCGCGGCAAAGGATAATTTTCCTACATATGCTTCTATACTATATGTTCTTTTGTGTATAATCATTACTTATAGATTCGCTTAAGTGATCTGTATGAAATATTCTTAAACTGTAAGATATGGTTCGGCGGTAGTCCCATATTAATTTCATCACATCTAATATAAGGTGAGCAATAATTGAAAACAATTTTTTTTTACTCGAAAATTTGGCAAACTCGCCAGTGCTAATTTAATTTAATTCAATTTAATGTTGTGATAAAAAATCTAATTCAAATTCCATCGGGATTGCATTAAAATTGCTAGTTAGGTATTTTAAAAGTAGCTGTTAACGGATCTGATATCAAAAGTTAAGAATTCAAAATGGTCAACCCAATATGGTTGCGATAATTACGCTATTTCTGCCTTCATTACATAGACTAATTCCACAGAAGCGACTGCATGTAAATTATTCATTACTAAATCACTTCCACTATATCTAATTCTACCTTTAAAAGTAGATGTCATCCAGCACCTACCCTCTTCCTAGTTTTCTGTCAACAAAGGATAAAGAACTATAAATCTTGCAATTCGTCGTTCACAAATTAACAAATAGCTGGATCGGTATGCAGCCTTACTAGGACAAATCAATGTGGTTTTAGCTGTCTTCAGGTCTATGAAGCACTCAAAAATTGTCGGCGCCTTTGACCATCAAACACGCCGCATCACATCGTTAAAGACGCCGACATTTTTTACACTCCTAACAAGTGTGCAATCAACTATAGTTAATTCACAAACCTGACGACTCCAGAGAGCGCGAGCTAGAGCCCGAACCTTAGGACAATCAGTGTAGACGCAACTTTAGAAACATTCCTGGCATGTCATTTAGTTTATTTCTATCCGGTTTGTTAAACATATTTGTTAACTAAACGAAAAATCCCTGCTCTGTTTGTGACTTTTAGTTTACCAGTATAACAAAAAATATCAGTTCTAAAAATCACTATAATTCAAATAAAAAGTGTTGAATAATATCCATGATGTCCAATTTTGTCCACCCGGGAAGGCAGTACCAGGTGACAGCAAAATCATTTTAGAAGCAATATGTCACTTGTCCGTAGACCTAGAAATCTGAAAACCGTGTATACTACAGAATATATTGGAACAATTATTTCAGCATGTTGGACACGTTTGGAGCGGAAGCGTAATTAAAATAAAAAAAATATTTTAAACAACACCCTGTATATACGTTTTAGAAATCGAATTATACTTATAAAAATTGCGATTTATGAACGTTTGCTAACTATGAAATTTTGAGTCCCAACGTATTTATGTTCACTGTACAATAATATTTTAAGCCTATGCCGTTGCCAGAAACTGAGTTTAATGATACGTTTTACAGTTTGATGTCATTATTTTGAGAATTTACACAGTTGGCTCATATAAAATTCTTCCTCTTTTTTTCAATAATCAGTCAAAACTCACCCTATGAACAACAAATTATATCACTTATCAATTGTCGTAATTGACGTAGAGCAGAAAACTAAGAACGAGGATGTACACATACTGCAGGCTGTGTAATGCATTAAAAATTCAAGTACACATGTATATAAGAATACTTCCTGACATAATAGTACAGTACTTAGAGATAAAAAGTATATTTTAGGAATAATGAAATGATAAATTCCTTTTATTGTAGTAAAAGGCATCATCTTCAGTTTCTATATGATCCCGACACTTGCTATTATCCCAAGGGGTCAAAAACATCCCATTTAGATATTTAATATTTAAAAAAGTATTACTGATTTATTTTTGAAAAGTAGGATATTTATGTTTTTGGGATCACTGATTAAGAATCTGAAGTCAAAATTAAAAAATTCAAACAGGCGGCTCTAATATGGCGGTGGAATTTTTTCTCCAAAGCAAGTGTTTTAAACGGACAAAATGCCCATATGCATGATGGTATATATCAGCAAAAATAGTATTTTTGAGAATATTTTAAATTACTTGACGATTATAGTAACAAAATGGCGATATTTTGTTCAAAAAAAAATGAAAAAGGTACATTTCTTAGGCTATAGTTACATTAATTTTTATAATACAGAAACAAGCAAATAATAATTTTCCTTAGAATTTTTCACGCACGTGTGATAGGTCCTAAAATATTCATCATTTAAACTAAATACTTAATCCTATAAACGCTTTTAAATTTAAATTTGTCCAAAATTATTAATCCTATATTTATATAAAAAAGAAAACAAAACTCGTGTTTATAAGCTTTATTTTTTATCGCTACCATTTTCTCGCTAAAATTATTTAATGAGGTATTTACAAAGAAATAAAAAAAAAATACGTTTTTTTTAAAGTTCTTTTACAGTTTAAAATTCATTTCTTCTCTAAAGTAAGTGTAGTAAACGGATGAAAAAATTTGAGTACAGTGTGTCCCCGAATGGGGTACCGCACTTTTGTAAACTTTCTTATTTTTAATTTACCGGGAAAAAGTCATTATATATAAAAAGTTTTGCTTGCATCAGGAAGTTGGTAAACTTAAGATACACATTCTAAAAATTAGAAAATATGAAAACGACTTTAAGCAAACTACCTTATTTTTTACATTTTCATTGAAAATTTTATTTAACAAAGTTTTTTCAGTTATAAAGAAAAGCTTAAATACGGAGTTTAGATGCAAAATAAGTAAATAACATTTTCAGGAAAAAATTAAATTTTATTCAACTAAGTTGAAAACTATTCCACATGTAGATCTCCTACTAAAGGGTGTTTTTTTTTTTAGAATAGAACTTTAAAATGAAATAAAACACATACAAATCTTGCTAACACCCATGGTATTGAATTAATTGGAAATATAATATTATGCCATTAGTGCTTAAATATGATTTCGAGCATGTGTGTGCCGCGGCTGGCTCGAATGTAGGGCAATCTGGAAGTCCAATTTTCGATCACTTTTTCGAGCAGCTGGGGCCGTATGTCGGCAATAACTTATCTAATGTTGGCTTCCAATTGGTCCAATATCTCTGGATTATCGGCGTAGACGAGCGAGTTCACATATCCCCACAGAAAATAATCCAAGGCGTGATATCACACAACCGTGGAGGCCAATTCACAGGTCCACGACGCAAAATTTTTTTGTGAAAATGAGGATCAAGAACAATCTTGTTTTCGGCCCATTCACCGAATGTCCGATGCAAATGATGGTCACGCGGCTTTACTTCGTGCTTGTAAGCTCGTAACCCAAGATCTTTCCTCAAAATCTTCTATAAGGTGGACGAACACAGCTCAAATTGCTGTGCACGACGGCGAATCGACTCATTCGGATCCTCCTCAACACTGCGCTCCACAGCAGCAACAACTTCTTGGGTGCGCACTGTACGACGTCTCTGCGGATGTACATTATCAATCAAAGCATGCTGGTGCGAAAACGATTTATGGTGGTTCGAATTAGTTGCTCGAATAGACGATTATATCGACCATAAAATGGACATAGCGCACGGTAAGTTTCGTGAACTGAACTATGATTTTCGAAATAAATTTGCACAATTTGCAAGCGTTGTTCTACCGTAAGTCTACTCATGGTGAAATGGCAAACATACTGAGCACAAATCAGCTGTCAGTTGTTAAATTAACTGTCTCTAGAAACAGTGTCGCCCATTCAAAAACAAACTTCTAAAAAAAAACACCCTTTAGTACAGATTTCTCTAATCTTTTTCTAAATCCTTCACATACAGATGAGATCATATCTTTATTTATTTAGTTTACCCACTTAGCCCAATAGTGCTCGAGTAATTTTTTTTGGAAAACTTTTGAAAAAAATATCGATGGACCTTCATTTATGGCTTGTCAGTACCCCCCAAACCGCATTTTATTTATTCCTGTGCATTTTCACCAATTTTTTTGACGTATGATATATCATACCATAGGAATATGCATGTAGAATATTATTAAAAAAATGTATTTATTATAATACAAAATATTCTATAAATTTAAGAGAAAGTAGCAGAATATATCACATAGAAGGGATATGATATCTTCGAAAGTATATGTCTGAATGTAACTCTATGTTACATTTGACACAAGAAAATTTTGTACATTTGCCACAATATCCACAACGTCTTTGTGTAGCAATTTTGTCAATCAAGTGATCAGTTTTGTCATATCTGGCCTCTTTCAATATATTCCTACTACATTTTGGTTTGGGGCCAGCTAAATGTTCAGGGTCAGTTAAAGTTGTGAGAACAATTCTCCTCAAAAACTGCAGAAGGAACACTTTTGGATAGACAAAACTAAAAAGAAGCCACATGTTCACTACCGATCCATTCAAGCAAAAGCGAATAATTGCCCAATACCATTTGCAAGATCTGATTCGTATACGATAGAGTTCTCTCATTTTATCGAACATATTCACACCTCCCATTCCTTGGTCATAGAGACTTATAAGTGTCGGTTGATTCACATCAACTTGCTTCCTTTGTTGTTTAGACCATCTTTTGCACGTGCCTTTTGTCAAACAAATGTCTTTGTTTTTGATGTTGGTTGCGATATTCACTTGACTATTGTCATGCCATCTGGTGAGTTGAATACCACTATTAGAGTCAATCAAAGTATGAGAAGTCCCTCGTTTTTCTTTTTGCAGCTCTTTTAAAGGAGCTTTCTCTATACGTTCAAAGCGGATGGTACCAATACATTGAATTTCATTATTTTGCAGAAGTTCAAGTAATGGTAAGGAGTTGAAAAAATTATCCAAATATATGGTCGAATGCGGGGGAATATATCTCATACAAAGTTTCTCGGTGACACTGGATCCCAAAGTTTTATCCTTGGTTTTATCCCCACTGCCCGTGTAGGGGTTGAATTTCAATAAGTACCCCTGGGGGGTTGTGAGGCACCAAAATTTAAAGCCATAGCGCTCCATATTGTTACGGCCAAAATAAGGCTCCATAGCCTTATTCAATGAAAAGGAAGTTCTGAAACAAAACTAACATTCATAACGCCATCTGCCTACCGTATGATATATCATACGAAAAGTTTTTTCCGCTGCTGCAATTACAGAGAGAATTGATATGGCTATGAATTGGTATAAGTACATCCTATAATATGTATAAAGAATTATTACATGAATAAAAGTCAAATAAATTACATTCAAATGAAAATTGTGAAACATAAGCTTACCGTGAGCTCATTTTCTGCTGCGTAGAAATTTACTGGTTATAGAACGCTCGGTTATAATTTATTTAAGTATAAAACAATCGAATTTTTGTCCTAAGCTTATTGTCTATATATGCGAACAACACTTTAGATGAGTAAAATCACTGAATTTATCACACTCGATTTGTTTACACTTCATTAGAGACAACCTAACCTCTGTATGATAAATCATACAATAGGCACTATTGGGTTAGTTGAATAAAATGCTACTTTTTTTTGAAAATTGTTATTTCCTTATTTTGCAACTAAACTCCGTATTTAACCTTTTCTTCATAATTAAAAAAACTTAAATAAGGTTTTCAATAAAAATGTTAAAAAAGGAAGTTCGCGTATAAAGTTGATTTCATATTTTCTACTTATTAGAATACTCTGTACTCTCTATAATTTATCTTAAATTTGGCAACTGTTATGACTTACTGAGACTAGCCAAACTTCTTATGAAGAATAACTTTTTCTCGGCAAATCAAAAATAAGAAAGTTTACAGGAGTACGGTACCCCATCGGAGGACACACTGTATGAAAAATAGTGTTTGAGAATTATATGTTTTTTAACTACTGACTACTTACAGTAACAGAATAGAGACGTTTTTATTAAAAAATGTGAAGAAGCACGTTCTCTCTGTCATAACTTCTTTGTTTTTATAGTATAGAAGTAGTAAAAAGATACGAAATCTGAATTAGTAGTTTTCTGTTTTACTTCTTAGCATTGTTGACGTAAGTATCGCAGTTTCTCACACATTTAACATTTGAACTAAATACCTCGTCTTATAAACTTTTGGACCTTTATACTTCCAGATCACCGAAACCATTTTTTCTACAGAAATTAGAAATAACGATATTCATCTCCAATTTAGTAGCCTTCTTGTTTATCTCTATCATGTTTCGCAAAAAGTAATACTTTTCGAGTTATTTGGCGAAAATCGTTTTGAAATATCCTTTTCAGTCAAGCTAAAATTCCAGTTTTCAAATCGATATAACCTAAAGTTCATCAATTTAAATAAAAAGTTACAGACTTTTCTTCTCAATATTTGATTCTTATCCAGCTAAAATTTTTTTTTTAAGTGCCACCCCTTGAAAAGGGGTGGCACTTGAGAAGGCCTTGAAAAGGGATGACTTCCAACCCCTATAAATTAGTAAGCTCCCGCATAATGTAGAAATCTTTCTTTGAGGAATTCACTATAATGTTGCCAAAAATGAACGAAATCTTGTTCAGATGACATTAATCCGAGGGAAAAACTTCTACTTACTGTACTAATTAGCTGGGGTGATGTTTAGTTATATAATTATTGTAAATTAGTAAAAGTTCTTAAAATTATGAACATCTAAATAGTGGAATGGCAGCATTTTGATGGATTGAAATACAATTAGTACGTTTTAGGATATAGGTTCTTAACTATTAACCTCCCCACAACAAATTTGTTGGAGGTTACTGAAACTGGTCCAAAATCGAAAATTGAGATAACATCTTTACGTTTTGAGGTCCCAAAAAAGTGTTTTTTAAAAAATGTCTGCGTGTGTGTGCGTGTGATGTGTGTTAGCACGCTAGCGGTGAAACTACTAAACGGATTTAGATGAAACTTTGCATGAGGTGCTCCAGAAGATCTGAAAAGGTTTTGGTTGACATCGGATTACGTTTAGTGCCGTTTTGGCACAACAAGTTATTTATTTTATGATTACTTACAATTTGTAATCAAACCACTGAAAAACAGTAAAAAATCCAATTTCAACGATATATCACACTTGCACCCTTTCTATTTGGTTTCCGTGAAAAAAAAAATGAAAATAATTCGTAGTATGTGCACACATGACAGCATCCAAAAAAATTATTGGTATTATTGTCAGGGGAAAAAGTATTTCGACATCTGTCAAAAATATTTGGGTTGGTAACCTTTGTGGATGTTGATTATTTATTTATCTTTTATATTTTATAAATATAATTTCAAGGTAATTTTACCGCAGGGGTTATTCTAACGTGCAGTTGGACACAAAATGTGCAGTAGAAAAAGTAAATTGTGCAGTAGGAAATTAAAATCTGTGTAGTTATTTTTTTATTTATTTACAAACAATACGAACAAAAAACATAAAAACAGAACAACCTTAAACTTAAAATATAGGTTACCAGACAGAACACAGAACCAACAGAAACAAAACAAACTAAAAATGAGGTATAGGTTACTATATGGTACATATGAGATCAGGGCCCCCGTATGGGGGGTACTGATTTTTTTTTCAAATTTCAAATTTCTCCTCCCCCCCCCCGCTCATCAATTATCAATTATTAAGCGCGGGGCCCTCCAGAGATTTTAACAAAAACATTTTTTCCCGCTCATCAATTATTAGTAGCGGGGGCCCGCCAGTGATTTTAATACCGGGGCCCATGATTTGACGCAGGATACAATAGCACATATACCTACATGTAGGTAATACCTACACTAAAATTTCTTTGTGCTAGCTTTTCCCTCGGCATTAATTATCTCCAAACTCTCTACTTGCCTTATCCTCATCATTAGCATTTATTTCCTTTATGTGCAGTGGAAAAAAATCCTTAGAATAACCTCTGTTTTACCGTCTATTATTGGTTTTATTGTAAAATGAATACGCTTAAAATCAAGGTGGAATTAAAATAAGGCAGTTTGGCGGATATCTCATGACGTAATAACGTAATAACCTTCAAAACAGGGGCACTTTACATTTGACAGTAACCAGCTACGTTGCCACATTTCTAATGTGCACTACTGCACTGTCTGAAATAAATTTTAATACTAATTTTTAACACTGTTTCAAATACCCAGTAAGTTAATACTTTATATATTTTCAAGGCTGACTGATAACTTGCTAATACAGAATTGTAATATTATAGAGGATTCCGTATAGCAGTACAGAATATCTTACATTATTTATCGAAACATGGCAACGTAGCACTTGTTTCTTAGTGCAGTCATTGAAGCTTTTTACCTTCTAAATTTTTTACTATGAACCGATTTACATGAAATTTTGGAATTAGGCTTATCTCACCCTTAACTTTAAAAGTGATATTGACCCGACCTCCGTTCTCACCCTGGAGGTGGTTGCCACCCCTTCTCGGTGGTGGAAATTTTTTTTTTCAAAATAACCTCGGATATCGATAGAAGACCTAATTCTAAGCAAAAAATGTTGTGTAAAGTTTTTTCAAAAACTCAATAATTTTCAAGTTATTGGCGATTGAAAATTCGGAATTTTCCCACGTTTTTCAACGGTTTTTTGCAAATATCTCAAAAAATATGCATTTTATCGATAATTTTATAATGAACAAAATTATAGCAAGTGAAAAAATAAACAAATTGATTTTTTATAAAGTGTTCTAAGTGCAATATTAAGCGAGATATTGAAGATCAAAGCCGTTTTTTTTTTGTCTGAAATTTAATCGATGTATTCAATGCCATCTAGCGGACAACGGATACATTTTATCCATATGACAATAAGAAACTTTTTTATAGTGCTTAAAATAATCTTTAAAATGAGCAGTGTTAAAAGTCTTTTGCGCGTAAAGTGAGTGAGTTGTAATGAAAAAAAGAGGGACATCTAATGTTTTTTTTTAAAAATCGATGTGTTTCATAAGTGCCATTTCCACCAAAATTAAAATTAATCGTATTCCGTCTAGGATTAACTTTAATATGAAGAGCTTATTGGATTCCAGCGGTTTGGCTGCTTTGGAATACATATTTTTCAAAAAAATCACGATTTTGAGAAAAAAATTTTTTTTACATTTTTGAAAAAAACACCTTTTTTTCATAATATTTCAAAAATAATGAAAGATACGTAAAAAACTGTGATAATAAAAAATGTAGGTCTTTTTTTGACAAAAATTTTGTGTTTTTTTTCTTTTTTTGTCACACCAAAATTGACGGAGATATGATTGTTTAAAGAGCGTGCGGTAGCGCAATCGCAGTCTCTCTCGAGCCCTTTGACCCTTCACCGTTTCAAAATAAAAGGTTTTTCACTACATATCATAATGAAAAAAGTTGTAGCTCTTTTAATTACTTTTAAAATGTTTTTTTTGAGTTGTGATAGCTTCAAAATTGTAGGAGTTACGGTCCAAAAACTAATCGTATTTTTTCTATTTAGTAAACTAAAAATTTCGGAGCATGAATATTTGGAGCAAAGTGAAAGTACACAATAATATGGACCCAAAACTATTGTCTTATGTATATATATATACATATATGGCATATATATATCGGAAACATAGGCATGAATACATACCAACGTTCATATATGTATATATAACACATTTGAATGAGTGTAAGTATGTGTATTGCTCGATGGGTCGACCACGAAAAAGCCAGGTGATCTGCTGTGCGTGCTCCGTTTCTTCGTTACGAATTTCTTAAATATGTATGCTATATAATGTGACCAGTATATTTCCGCCTGCAAAGGAATGAGCACGTGTTTATAATATAATATTTTAACTAGACTAGTCATTTTCGAGAACGTGGAACAACCTTTAAATCCTTTTCAGTTCACCAAAAAAAATTTTTTTATTCAATTTTTTATAGAGGGATTGTTTTTAAGGGCTGAAAAGGGGTTAAATTATGACAAATAAGGTAGACAACGTAAAACAATATTTACTCTATATTTAAATCTTTTTAAGTTATATAGAAGTAATTTTTTGTGATTTTTTTCAATTTAGGGGTCGTTTGCAGGGGTTGTAAAGTTTTTCAGGGGTTGAAAATGAGTTAAAAATGAGGTGATTGTGTTAGAGAATTCTATAAAATGTCACTCCGTATTATTAAACACGTTTTCTAGCGATAAAAAGGCTCAATGTCAATTTTTTCATTAAGGGGTTGTTTTCACCCCTTAAAAATAAAAAACGGAGATCGGGTCAATATCACTTTTGAAGTCAAGGGTAAGATAAGCCTAATTCCAAAATTTCATGTAAATCGATTCATAGTAAAATATTTAGGAGGTAAAACTCTATTTTACGCTTCAATGACTGCACTATCTCTGTTCGAGCACAAACTAGAATTTGCTGATTACCCTACAACGTCATAAATATGGGTCAAGTATTTTTATGTGTAAATAGATGTTATTAAAATTATTAAAAAAAAAATTTATACTTGCCCATTGTATAGGTTATGTCCCTAAATATATTTCATAACCTAAAAATCAACATTCATAACCAACCCAAATATTTTTGGCAGATGTCAAAACTTATTTTAGTTTCTTTTTTTTTAAGGTAATAATTGAAGACAAGTGGATGAACTATGTAACATGTAACAACAAAGTGATTTTGAGATAATTGATCTCAAAGTTTTTAACAGCCTATCAACTTCAACGGTACATGGATCATTTATAATTTTATAAACCAGATATTTCAGCATTAGAATCAAATGTAATGTACCTGGAGGAATTTCGTGTACTTAAACCCTTCATTCATATAAAAAACTCGTTTTTTTCGGAAATGTCACATAGACCCTTCATCCACTTGTCTTCAATTGTTTATAGCCGTGTTCGGATATTACGTCTGATTGATGGGACGCGACTTGTTGAGGTTAGAGTGTCATTTTGGCTAAATTATGTGTTGTTATTTTTTTTCGCTATTCAATGTTCTACAAAATCTTCGAAACGTTATCTGTTAATACACGTATAATATCAGGGAATAGATTAACATGCAACATAAACAAACATAAGAGGTTATGTTTTAACAGATTGCTTGTAGTCGACTTCAGTTCGTTCGATTATTGTTCATGAAATAAATGGTGTAATTTATCTGTTTGCTCAGTGCTCTGATTTTCGATGTAATATCCAAACACAGCTTATAAAAATCCACCGTGTAGGGAGGTTCAGCCGCTTTCAGTAGCTGCCGATTTTTTTTTATATAGTTGATTGGAGATTTCGTAAATGTATCATAAACTCTTACTATATAAGGACAAGAGACGAAAAATAGTTGAAAAATATTATATAGTACTCAAACAGCAAGATGATGCCAACCAATAAACTTTGGATGAATCTGAAATTAAACTAACAAAAAGTAGCCCCACATCAGTAGTTAAAAATGTTACATAAACTTTGCTTCTGTAGTAGGTTTTTGTTAAGAAAATAAATATTGTGCATTAGTTTCATAATTTTTATTTTTATACAAAGTGTAGAAAATACTGTACAATCAATTTATTACTTAAAGTTAAATAAGTCTAAGCTGTTCTCCCATCGAAATAACGTCACTATAATTGAATCAGCAAGCGATTAAAAACTGTTATTCTCTCATATCTAGACAATTTCCGTTATAATAAACGTTTCGTATTTTTCAAAAAAAAAAAGGCATACTGAGGTCACTTCGATTGGAAATTGACCTAATAACTATGTAATGGTCAAGACCAACTCATGTTTTATTTCAAAGACATGTTTTGTACATTGTTTTTTAAAGTTTACATAGTTCTTATTATAATAGTTACACAGACATTTTAATAACATTCTTATTACACACTTAGACTATCTTGCTTAAGCTATAAAAAATACATACATTATCACTATCAGCACAATCTATAGATTACAGTGTATTAAAATCCTCTTAAAATGTAAGTAAAGAAAGTGGCCAAGAAGTATTATTAGTAATAAATAATATTCATCCAAAGCTTTTACATGTATCACAGATAATAATATATGTATTATAGATGTGGTGCATAAATTATGATTAATTCATAACTAACTAATGCTTAGAGAGCCACATTTAAATATGAGGAGTAAACCAAACTGAATTGACACTAAAGCTTATATCTATTTAAAAATATTACCAAATAAAACTGAGTCGATATTCTTAAAAGCATGTGAGGAACAGTTTTTCTTTGATATCATCATACCCTTCGTGTAATTTTCGTTAAGAGACTAACTATAATTGTGCTGAAATTGTAATATTTTTTTGTTCTTAAAGTGGTGAAGTAATATTTTCGACGTAGAATTTATAAGACAATCTGAAAAATTATCAGTAGTTAAAACCATGACAATTACTCATTAACAATTAACACTCAATTACTAAATTACAAATAAAATTTGGTAGTTTAACATACACCATACCCATAAAATTTCAGACCTAACATTAAAAATAATTTATTAAATTTTTTAACGCAGACCAAATTGTAAATTCAAAGATGTGTTATAATTGTATAAGCATGAAATAAATATTATTACAAAATTTCAAAATATTAATAGGTATGTGTATATGTTTGCTATGGATTAAAATTACTTAAATATAAAATAATGGACAAGTGTGACATCAACAAAAAAAAATCAATAAAATTATATAGGATGGCAGAGCAAACTGGAAGTTCCTCTCTCTCTTTCAGAATATGGCAAGTTCATATATACACTGCAATATTCCACAGAAATTTCAAAATTTTGGAATTTATGCCGTTAAGTAAGCTTTAAAACATCGAATGATGAAATCATGTGTTCATGTTCAATCATAAAAGATAACTTGATGATATGTTAACTAAATAGGAATTAGAATTTTTTACGATGATACCTAAAATATATAAAGTTCCTCTGGTATATTAATTCGTTTGTTAGTTTGAGCGTGTCTGTATTCTTTAGTTTCTTTCTTTGATTAGGTTCCATAAGTGTTTAATACTCATCAAATAACTCTATATACATTTAGTATAATTTAAATAGGTATCTTATTTGTTTTTAAATATAAACCAAGAAATCCTTCCAATTTGCAACATCAGCAAGAATCTAATATTGTACCGATCGAATTGAGAAATGGAAGAATATTTGTTATGTTATTTGGTGACATTTTTATGTGTGTGATGACTGATTAAATAAAATAAAATTAGTTATAATCTTGTATGAAATGTTTAAATATCTCATATGTAATATTTTTTCGTTTATATCTAAACACCATTAACCATAGCCGATTCAGAAAAAAAGACTAAGGACGATTAAGAATTGAATAATTTGTAATTAATATAGATAACTATTCCCCTTATTTTTCAATTTGAAGAAATTTTTCTTCATGCAAACACACAAAGAAATTAACGAATCCTATTTTTTTTTTGAAAGGTAACATAGCTGTTGTAATTATTGGGGTTACTTATTTCTTTAATTTAATTATAGAATATTACATAAAAATATCCTAAATTGCAGACTATGTTTATAAGTAAGGAATGTATCATTGGATAAATCTCTAGATCAGATCTTAGGTGCAAAATCTCTTGATTAATTTTTCTGACGGATTAGTTTTAGGTAACAGAGATTAATTAATACTGATGATGTAAATGACACTAACGAAGAAACTGAAATGGTAAAAATTTTACAATTAATGGGAAAAGAATGATACTCTTAGGGAACGCGATACCAATGCAGAAACTGAGAATCGGCAAACTTATAATCAGAAAGAAATCTATAATAGAAAAATATCTAAAGAAATATGGAGGAAACTAAACAGTTTTGGAGGAAGTCTTAGTTAATAATTTAATGACATTCGAAATCTGCTTGCATTTTTCAAGTCAGTTGACGATAATGGAGTTTTTAGAGGAAATAATTCTATGAACATTTATCTGCTTAGAGAGGCAATATAACTATTAACTTACTGCTGTTCATCAAGTGAGAAGACTCGTTTTAAAAAAATATATAAACAGTTTTGATACGAAACAGGAACATAAGAAATCTGTTAAAGTACTCAAATACAATCCTTGAATAGAAAAGATACATATTTGCCGTGAACCTCATGACATGTAGACTGTAGAGCCTTATTGGTAGTTGTAAAATAATTGTGAGAGGCAAAAAGTGATATATTTGCTCTATATAATGGCGACGAATGTAATTCTGTATAAAGAGGAGCATATTAAAACATTTTTAAAAATATTCTGAAATTATCTTAGTTTATCGCAAGGGATGCTGATGGCGTTAAAAAAAGATAAGTAAGTAAGGCTACACAACTAATGCAGAATCTCTTTGGTCTGTGGATAAGGAAAAATATAACTATTGCACAAATGTTCTTCCAAAATAAAGTGCAGCTAGAGTAAAATATTTTTATATTTTATAAATAAGAAAAAAAACAAAACAAAACCGTCGACGTGTTTGTTATTTACCGCCGACGGTTTTTACTCGCACAATAAATCCCAACTACACAGTGTTGGCACAGTTTCACGCAGTCCTATATTCCTCATTCATTGCTCAATCGAAGAAGTTTTTATATAACTTTATGCCTTACTAACAAGAAATCTCCTAAAAATATAAAAAACAAACCAAACATATCAAACAAATATTAACAAATAAATACATTATATTAAGTAAAAATGGCGACTTGCACATTACGCTCAGTACGAAAAGAAACTACTGTTCCGCCTGCTCTACCATCGGTATATCATCAGCTCTCTGTGGTTCATATCTTCCTCGATTCCCTAGGTTCCTCGGAAGCATATTCTCAACCCAGTTTAAGAAACGTTCTCTTCTCCTTCTCCAGCGGTATTTACAAGCCAATAACATAAATACAGGTATAAATAATAACAGCAGGTACACATAATAGGATGTGTGAATCTGAACGTTGTTATAGTAGGTCTCTAGATCGTCTGAATATTTAGCTCTCCATGTCCCAATTATCTTAGATATGACTTTCGCCCTTTTAATATACTCCATAAATCCTTTCTTCAAAGTGCCATTATTTATAATTTCTGTGAACTAAAAAAATAAGATATTTTATTTGATGGATAACCAACATACCATCAAAGTAGTTGACATGTTCTAAAATTTACCAATTATACAACCTAGTTTTTAGTCATTAATGTCAATTATTATACCTGTTTAATTTAGTCAAATAGGCATATTACAGTTTTTTTAATGTAATTATCGTATAAAAAACATGTGTACAGAAATCCATTTCATAACAAGTTGAATTCAAATATCAAATAAAACATGTGTGTATTACGACATGAGTTGATACAGCCAGATATAAATTAAATATTTAATGTTTTTATAACTAACTAACTTATCCCGACGAGTATTCACTATTACCTAATAAAAACCCTACATCTAACTTATATCACGTGTCATGACTGGACTTTGGGATTAATGTACGGGGACAATCTCTTCTCGCTCAGAGATCTATCGGGGCATTATGTAAAGACTAACACAAATAGTACGACCACGGAAGGAGGGGAATATATAACAATAGGAAAAAAAAAGGAATGGACATCTAGCCTCTTCCAAATGTCGATTTTAATGTCTTTGAGGAATTCGAGTATTACGTCATAGATTTTTTTTTATTTATTGCTAATAAATGACATATCATTAGGATGGAAAATATTCAGATTACTTAATTTTTTATGGAATACATCACTTTCTTCTTAAACACTCAAAAAATATATGATCCAAATCTGCAGTGACATTGCAAGTATCGCACAAGTCTGTGTTCAAAACTCTTATCTTCTTGAGGTGCGCCGGATAGCACCCGTGGCCAAATTTTAATCTATTTATTGTACTATTGTAGTTATTTTTCTTCTGGAGTATTTTAAATCTTTATGCCAGTAACAGGTAGGAATATCTGGCTGAATGATTGTGTAGCGAGTAGGATTTGTTATGCTATATTCTTTCCATAAGGCTTTTGCCCCTTGTTTTCCAGGATATCAAAATGAAACTCGCATAGACGTAAAATGCCACATTTTGATGTATTTGAAGATTCTTCCGGTTAAGCCGGAAGTGACACCAATTCTTGATTTTTAAATGGAACGCCCTGTATATTATTTCATTTTCAACATCCAGGGAAAATTCTGAATGGGTTTGAACTATTTTGGTGGGTTTTTATGCCGACTTGATTTTTTCGAGCCAAGATTTGTTCTGAGTTCTTTTAAATCCTCAAAAATGACAAAAATAATGGAAAACTACCTATTTGACTTTGACAAACGAATTTAATAATCTTTACAAATTACTTTTTTGTAAAAAAGTCATTTTTTCAAATGGCACCACCCTACAACTTTTCAAGTCTCTTGAATAAGAAAGTATGCATATTAAGATCATTGCTTTTTAAGTATAAAAATGCCCTTGTAATATTAATACAATAAATCTGAGGTACGGTAGGAAGTCAAGTCAGCCGAAAGTGTTAAATTCCTATGTATTTAATAGTGTATGGTACTTTTGTTCACACTAAGAACTTTCTGGGGAGGCTATTCTATTGTTAAAGGAGTCTTATATTTACGTTTTAAAAAGGAGCCAGAACTTGTAACGATGAGTTTAGAGTTCTAAGATGAAATATGCAAAAAAAATCCAGTTTTCTTAAAAAATTCTAAACATTTTCTTTCTGGCTAGCGTTGCTGACAGGAGTTTCTTTCTGGGATATTTTTTCTGTGTTCAAAACATTTAACCAAATACGCTCAGCCTAAAAAAATCTTGTAACGATCACGTGATATAACTCCGTTTTTTTTACAACTTTGACTTTTCTTGCTGCGCCTCCTGACGGCCCACGCTTTCTGGCGATCTTATTTTATTCATTTTAAACATAAAAGTGTACACACACAAAAATGAGCCTTGTAATGATGACATAATTTCACCGATTTTTAGACGTACGTACCAGAAGTGACGTACCAGAAGTTGATTTTATGAATCTTTATCATCCATTAAACCATAAAAATATCTCAAAGTTCATAAAACGATGACGTGCCAAAAAAGCCACCTAGTTCCTGCTCCATTGAGTATTAAACTAAGATCCATTGAGTATTAAACTCAAAAAAACTTATTATTTGTTGTTCATTATGATAGAAAAATAATATAGATGATTTTGAAAGTAAGCCATGAAAAATAAAAATATTTGACAGTTAATAACAAACAATCCAGTTCTGTTAATGCGTAGGAAATTTAGACAAGAAGAAAATTCCCAAATCCACAATTTTGTTATTGATAAAATAACAGAAATCAGTGTATTGGCTTGTGCTGAATTGAATCCTACTATTTCTGTCAGAGAAATAGGACACGAACTGGATCAGCTAAAGAAATTCTTAAAAAGTATGAATTTTGTTCATATAAAGATCAGTTGAATCAATATTTATATGAAGGTGAAGCTGATCGAAGGGTATAGTAAATGACAAGGCAAAAGAGAATAAAGGGAATTGTTCCTACTCGATATAAAACTGCGGATATAGCGGAGCGGATCTGGTTTTGAAATTAAACCAACTTTTTTTTAAAAATTTTTTTGACAATTCGGTAACACGCGTTCTCTTTTATCATGTTATCAACTTAGTTCAGCTTAATCACACGGTGGCGGAGGAATTCGCATTTAAAATTCACAAAAACACGTTTTTCCACGATAACTTTGTTATTATCTCCGATTAAAGAACTTATATCTAGATACATAATGGCATTGATTTATTTGTTGCTGAAAGACTCACAATCTAAGGCACTTCTTCCCATAAGTTTCTGATTGGCCCATCGGCCTTGCGGCTGTTTCCTACACGATCAGTTCAGTTTGATTATCATAAGCTTTGTTCAATAATCCTCCACTCTCTACACCAGTGCAAATTTATCTCTCTTCAATTAATGCAGAGTCTCACTCTATGTCCTTCTATTAACTGCACTAGTGCAGCTAGTGAAGGGTATTTGAACACACCTATTATCTCAGTTTGACAGTGTCCGCCATTAATGTCAATAAATGTTTTTCATGTTCTCCGACCAAAAAGTGATGAAAAAGTAATTTTATTTTAAGTTGTGATTTGCTTAATACCCAAGTACCTAATATTCTCTATTCATATTTACACAGTTTATTGAAAATTTGATGCTACATATTTATGTTGAAGTGCTGTGCTGTTTGCTGAAGGCAGTTTAGAAAAGAAGAAAATCGGTCGTTTCATAAGTAAGTAGGTCATAGTCGTAACATGATCGCATTCAGTTTACAGTTGTAATAACAATATTATAAATAATATCCTTTCAATACATATTTCCCTTGAATAAAACATCTCTACCTATTATATTTTTCAAATCCGCGTTATGTTCATAGAGGTTAACCAACAATTATTACATAAAATATGTACAAATATTGTACATTTTCCCTTCTACACATACCCGCCACTGTTGCCTATGGGATGTGATGTTCATCTATCCATTTTAATGGACATATAATGTTACTATGTTAGGAGCAAATAAGGTATATGAAGAAAAGATAGCCATTATGTATCTAGATATGTTCTTTAATCGGAGGTTATTATTGACCTGACGAAAAAAAAGTAAAATTAAAAATTGAAGAACTCGCGGAAGCGCATAATCTGGTAAATTTTTTTTCAAATCGGACGGTAACTTTTCGTGAAAATTATCAAATGTAACATGCGGGAAAATTTTTTATCTTTCGAAATAGATACCAAGTATATCGAGAAGTAACGAAGATAAAAGATGGACGTAATTTTTTTATTTGAAACTTTTTTTTCTAGAATTAGCAGTTTTCGAGAAAACTGCAAATGAGTGATTGTTGGCCAGGTACTGCAATTAATTGCTATTAGATTTCCACACGTTTGCAGTACCTGGCCAACAATCACTCATTTGCAATTTTCTCGAAAACTGCTAATTCTAGAAAAAAAAGTTTCAAATAAAAAAATTACGTCCATCTTTTATTTTCGTTACTTCTCGATATACTTGGTATCTATTTCGAAAGATAAAAAATTTTCCCGCATGTTACATTTGATAATGCAAATTTTCGACATATCCTTAGAAAAAAAATAATGCTTTCTACACTTATTAAAATTTGACCTACATATTAACACATTTTATTAACAAATATATAGTGATAACACGATAAAAATTTGAGAGTAATCCATTGTGCCGTTTTTGACTTAGAGCGAGTTAAGCGGAAAAATAATTGTTATATATATCCAATACACACCTAAAACTAGAGAAATGCGCCGCGAAAACTCGTGACGGTGTTAAATAATTATTTATAATAAGTTTAATATTTGTTGAAGGGTAGGTTGATAAAATATTAAGATGGAAAAAAGATTTATATATACGAATGTTAAGCTCCGAAGTCCCTATCCCTTTTCCTTAACCCTTTATTCCCGCAAACGCATTATGGCCCCCCCCCCTTCCTATTGCTTGGATTGCGATAATTTTTTTTTTAATTAAAGATAAAGAAAATCTCGCTTACCTGTAAAAAAAATTCTCTTCTGGGCCCTTTCCTTCGTACTCAAAAACGCATTTAAAAAAAAATGCAAAAGGTTTTTTCCCTCCCCCAAGTTTGTTTATTTAAAAAAAATAAAAAAAAATATTCAGTCAAATATTAGACGTAATAACGAACAAATTCCATTTTGGTTTTTGAAAATCGCACGACAGGGGAAAAAGTTCGAGGGGATTGAATAATTTTACTTTCCCTACCTCCCTCTCCTCCCCTAATTGGCCCACCACCTCTATCCTCCGGCTCCATCAATTCTTATCTATTTCACCTACCTCAAAAAAATCTTATCCCCTAACTTCTTTTTTTCGTAAAAAAATTAAGGAATTACTTACTTTTTTGTGTATTAATGTTAGGGCAAAAAAACTAGTATTTTCAAAAAAATTTTTCACGAAAAGTTACCGTCCGATTTGAAAAAAACTTTACCAGATTATGCGCTTCCGCGAGATCTTCAATTTTAAATTTTACTTTTTTTTCGTCAGGTCAATAATAACAAAGTTATCGTGGAAAAACGTGTTTTTGCGAATTTTAAATGCGAATTCCTCCGCCACCCCGTATGATTAAACTGAACTAAGTTGATAACGTGATAAAAGAGAACGCGTGTAACCGAATTGTCAAAAAATAGGTTGGTTTCAAAACTCCTCTTTTTCTCGCCAGATCCGCTCCATTAATATCACAAACATGGTCAACGATCAATGTCAAAACTGCTGTCGCATATGTCTACCAAGGATGAAATAACTTAGTCGGAGAGCCCTCCCTAGCTGTACGTGCACCCCCCACCGATCCTTGAGGATAATGTTTTTTATAAAGATTAAAGCCTAAGGAACAATTTATGACATGTCCCCAAAAAAAAATTGGCTGTATTTTCAAAATGGCAGCCATATGCTAAGAAAAACTGTTGCCAATGTTGTTTTTGTATTTAACACAAAAACTAAAAAAGATTGCCAAAAACTTTTTTCACAAAAAACAACGTGCATAAAATTTTCTACAATTTTGTTCCTATACAATATTTTGATAAGAGTTACCATTTTCCAGATAAATGAGCCCAAAATTAAGAAAACATGGAAATTCATATATCGGTAAATCACTTAGAGGAAATAACTGTGACAATTATTTAAGGCGTATAATATAACTTTATATTATTAACATAACAAAAAAATAAAACAAACTGAAAAAAATTAATAATAATATAATTTGCGGACATTTATCTTGAAAACGGTAACAACGGTATCTGGAAAATGGTAACTCCTATCCAAATATTATATAGGAACAAAATTGTAGGAAAGTTTTTCTCCATTTTTTTTAGTTTTCGTGTTAAATGACAAAAACAATATTTGCAATTTTTTTTTAACGGACGCCATTTTAAAAGTAGAGCAAGTTTTTTTTGGGGGGTACATGCCTTAAATTGTTCCTTAGGCTTTAATCATTATGAAAAACATTGTCCCCAAGGATATGGGGGTGCATGGACAATTAGGGTGGGCTCCGTAGTATTACGTTTTATATTGAATTTCATATTTTATTTCTTAAGCTCAATCATTTATCTGGAAAATGGTAACTCCTATCCAAATATTGTATAGGAAAATTGTAGGAAATTTTATGCACTTTGTTTTTTGTGCAGAAAGTTTTTCTCCATCTTTTTTAGTTTTTGTGTTAAATGACAAAAACAATATTTGCAAATTATTTTTTAACGGACGCCATTTTTTGTTCCTTAGGCTTTAATCTTTATGAAAAACATTGTCCCCAAGGATCGGGGGGGGGGGGGTGAGGGTGCACGGGCACTTAGGGCGGGCTCCCGTAGTAATTGCATACCTGACAGAAAATTTCTACATCATCGACTTTGTAGTCGCATGGCCTTCGGAAATTGAATCATCACATGACTCTTTCGATCATCTTCGAAGCACGTAAGAAAATGCAGATACTAAAATAATTCTCTATACTATTTATGATGCAGATAAAGGAGCATCTAAACTACATATATTTGCTGCACAAGACACATTGTGATTCTTAGCATAAAAAGATATCCGAAACTTCCCACCGCATCGTACTTTGTACCCAATTCTAAAGTATTTATACCAGTTACAGATTTGAATGCACCATTAGACGTATTAAAGGCTTCTTCACTGTCAACTTTTCATGCTTTATCATCTGGATCCGATTGCACAAGTACATTGGTACATATTAGAAAGCATTTAGTCAGCTACAGAAAATCTTTTTCTTCAATAGGAACCGAAAACATAATTTCTGATCAAGCAATGACAATACTATAAACAATGCCAAATCAACCAGTCTAAAGCGAACATAACGAAACTTCAGGAGTTAGGTTGGTCCATGTTTTCTGAGAAACCGACAAGCTGGGAAAAGTTGCCACCAACAAGAAGTGTTTTTATATCTGCAACGAAGAGAGTTAACTACCAAGTAGATCTGAATCCAAGACTGCAATGCTCAGCCAATAATTCCATCCCGTATTGAACATGGTTGGACTATGAAATAGGAAATTTTTGTATTTCTTACTTTTGTGTAATTTTGTATATACAGGGTGTTTCAGCTAAAAGTCCCCGGGTCATTGTCTCGTAAAATAATAAAGATACTTAAAATTTGTAAATCGCGGATAATTGACACCAAAAAAGGTATTAAATAACTGCAGTTAGAATTGTTCCTTCGCAGTGCACAGAGATGGCGCTGCGGTGAGAAATTATTTTTCGATGGCTGGAACCTTGATACATGGTTCATACGATTAGTGAATAAATTGTGAATAATTTTGACTGTGAAAAAGTTTTGTAAATACCAGCCGTTTTAGAGCTACATGAATTTCTTTCTCCATTTTCTTGTCTCTGTAAATTTTGAAAACTTCTGTAACTTTTCTGTTTATCATTTTAGAACACCAATTATTGAGACCTTTTATCTTATTATATTTCATACTTCTTATATTATTACTGGTCCACAGTACATCGCTTTTTTTTTAATGATTAGTAACAGGCTGAATTTTCGTGAGTAGCTTCGTTTTGACCAGACGCCCAACTTTTCTCTGCGAAAATTCTCGGTAGTGGTAGCTAATAGCAAAAACTATTTTTTATATTTCACACGAATTAGACAATTCGAAAACCTGTCAAATTATGTTGTTGTGGACAAATACGGGACTTATTATAATTAACTCGCGCAAAAGTAACCAAGGCAATCGAAAAACAAACTCTTTAACAAACGTTTAATGAATGAAAAATATACTGCCAAAATAATTTGACAAGTTGTCGAATTGTCGAATTCGTGTGAAATAGAAAAGATAATTTTTGCTATTAGCTACCACTACTACCGAGAATTTTCGCAGAGAGAAAAGTTGGGCGTCTCGTTAAAATGAAGCTACTCACGAAAATTCACCTTGTTACTAATCATTAAAAAAAAAGCGATGTACTGTGGACTATACATATTTTGAAAATTTTTACTAATTTCAAATTTTAAAAATTTTTTGCATTTGAAAAATTCTGAAAATTGTAAAAATTTTCAAAATATGTAATAATATAAGAAGTATGGAATATAATAAGATAAAATTTCGAAATAATTGGTATTCTAAAATGATAAACAGAAAAGTTACAGAAGTTTCCAAAATTTACAGAGAAAAAAAATGGAGAAACAAATTCATGTAGCTCCAAAACGGCTGGTACTTATAAAATTTTTTACATAGTCAAAATTATTCACAATTTATTCATTAATCGTATGAATCATATTTCAAGGTTCCAGCCATCGAAAAACAATTTCTCACCGCAGCGCCATCTCTGTGCACTGCGAAGGAACAATTATAACTGCAGTTATTTAAGACCTTTTTTGGTGTCAATTATCCGCGATTTACAAATTTTAAGTAGGTACCTTTATTATTTTACGAGATAATGACCCGGGGACTTTTAGCTGAAACACCCTGTATATATATTCTCTTGTATGTTCTATACTATAATTTGTATTTTATATCGATATATTTATATATTTTATATGTTTATCCATTTACTTGGCACATGTACATAATTATGTATCTATTTATTGGCTAATAAACTATCTATGTACCTATGAAAAATGGATGTTCTCTGCGAAATGCCGTGCGGTCTAGACTTCATTCTCAAGTTAATCAGATGCTCCTGCATAAAAAATAAATGTAATCTGCCATATAATCAGCCATTAAATGTTTTGCAAGCAATCCTACCGTGAACCGATATGTGTGAGTGTGGAGACACAGACGAACCGTGTGACAACCATTCATATAGTGTACCAGAAGAGTCAGATACCAATGATGATAGATAACAAACGATATCACCAAACATCATTTAGATAGATGCCTATTCAACGACACTACTGGCATATTCTTATTATTTAGATTTGTAATATCATTTTACCTTTAAACAAAATAAAATTATCTTTTGTAGGCAATGTAATATTTATTGAAAATATTTACACCTTGTAAAATTGCATTTATTCAGTATTCAAAGTTCCTGAAGTAAATCATCGAAAATGTATTTTCATAAACGAAACGTGTAAATTTAATTCTAACATTACTGCTGTCATGATTCACGAGCCATGATTTTAGCAATATTTATTGGTTATATTTCTTAATAACATAAAAACTGTTCACTTAAGAGAAAATGGTGGAATTACCTTTTTTTATATACATTTTAATTATCTTTAACATGAGACACAAAAAAAATCGACTAATAGGTCACTGGGATAATGTCGATTTTATAAGTAATGGCGGCCATTTTGTTGAAGCCATTACTGCTATACGCCACACACCACAAAGTGGTACCATAGAAAATTATTCAGGTATACATAGTTTTTTACTAAAAAAGCAATCCCCCAACCCCTTCCATTAAGTCCGCCACGGAGGATAATTTTACTTCCACGTCCAGTGGAAGTATAGTAACGACAAAAAAATTTTTAAAAATTTTTATTATCCAAATAGGCTTAAAATGTCATTAAACGTCGAGATTTTAAGTTTGAGCGAAAAAAAATTTCTGTCTGTCTATCTGTCGGTCTGTCTGTCTGTAACTTTTTTTTGTGCGCACGTTTACTCTGGAACCGTTTAAGATATTGACTTGAAATTTGGTACACATATGTACTTTAACGAGACTAGAACTAAATTATATTTTCATCTTGTTCCGTCGAAGGGTTGGGGGGTAAAATGGGGTAAATTTGGGGTAAATGGGTAAATCAAGCAGGTAAGAGTCCATGAAATTGGTATTTAGTATATACAAGAGAAGCTAAGGTCCCAAAAAAAAATTTTGGCATTAGCCACCCCCATTACCACCCCCACCTCCTTATTAAAGGGGATGGAAAAAAAATGTGATTTAGTGTATGTGCAGTAACCAGAAACCTCAAAATATTTTTTTGCTTCATCCACCCCCCACTACCACCCCCCTATCACCACCTCCACCCCACTACCGATGTGGGGTATCGTTTTATGGGTTTTTGGGGTAGAGGATTTCAAATATTATATTATTAACGTTCTATAAACAATTATTTTCACATACAAAGCTTTTTTGTTGTGAGTGACTTGGATAGAGAATCTGGATGTGGAAGTAGTGATTGCTTGGGCAGCGGTTTTTCTACATATACTTATATACTATTAAGTAATTTGGCAAATATTGTTTCGTTGATATTAATATACTCACTTTTGCAATCTGTTCCTCAGTCGTAAGTCGAAGTGCGGTTCCCAGGAAGATTATTTCTATTGGACCATACTGGCGTCCCATGCTGGGATTTAGTTCATAACTGTGAAATGCAAATATGTTTCTAATAAGCTATATCGCATCTACAAATTCACTTACTGTTCAACAATGGATTCCTGGTTTTCTATTAGAAAATCAAATGCGATATCAAGACCTTCTGGGTTCATTTTAACTGCATTATATACTTGTATGGTGTCTTGAGGCCTGATTCCAGAGTTCTTAGTAATTGTCTTCTGAAGATAACTGAAACACATTATGTAATACAGTAAAAATAAGCCCAAAAATGACAATTTGATACTGTCTCTTCACATTTTGCAATAATAGAAGCTTATTTATATTTATTTGTTCTGCCGACGATTTAGTAAGAAAAATTAATAACTTACTTTTTTAATAAAGTTTTATTGTTAGAGCATCCCAATGCTTTACGAATAATTTCCTGTTCTGAAGGCAGCTTTTCTGCATTTTTATAAGCTTCCCATATAAAATACCAGTCACTGTCGTCATTACTGTATCTCAATCCGTTGCAGTAGATGATATACCTCAGTTCCAGAGTTGGTCTGAAATTTTAGTGTTTTAATAACAGCATTATAAAAAACATCAATACTTCGAAGGAGAATATATTTTACCATAAAATGCATGCTAGCTCCCCTTATTAATCGTTTCGGAAATGTTAAATGGTAAGGTGATCGAGTGACACAAGTGACTCAAGTTCCCAAACAATAGACCAAAGTCGGAAAGATAAAGGCTGCGTATTACACAGCCCCCAAAAAAAAAAAGTTCAAAGCAGCGAACCAGACCCATGTATTCCTATGTATTTTCGGTCGCTGAATCCGAATCCGGGGTCAAAAAAAAATCGTACACCCCCAAAATCATTAGCTAGAGCCAAAAAACACCTCTGAAATGGGGTAAAAAGAATATTAAGCTGCGAGAATAGTTGTTATATCTTAATCAATAGAATTATACAAATCAAGGTTAAACAAGCAGCGTACATACAATAGATATGAAACACCCCCAGGGAGGGGCGAAAATTAGCCCCCATATATTAAAAACTCGATCCAAAACAGCAATGACTGCTGAAAAAATAAATGTCTAAGTTTTGTTAGAGTGATAAGAAACTGCATCAGGTCCGATGTAATCTTCATAAACTGCCCCTATAGAGTTGAGAACAACCACCCCCAAGTTTAAAGGACACGAGAAAAACAAGAGAAAACGTAAAATGCAACAGGATTTCTATTTTCATGGATGCTATGATTGGTTGAAATTGCGTAGTACTCTAAAATAGAATTAGAAACTTACGTACCATCAACATTCTACAGTGGCAACCCTCAGAGGGTGTGAAAACTACCCCCTATGTAAGGTTTGACTATAAAAAGTTACAGTGACTTCTATAAAAATTCGAAACACCTGCGTTGTGTGGAAGAGAGAAGAAATTAGACTATGTTCGACGCTGTGCTTGAAAATCAACCCCACGGGGTTGAGAGACGCCACCCCTATAAAAAAACTATGGAAATGAAACGAGTAAGCAACAGTATGGCTTTTTCGTTACATCTTGAATTACGGTAGTTTACATCCTTTCTGGGAGTGTTACTTAATAACATTTATAGGACATGAGTTTCAAACTCTAAGTGTGCAACGCGATTTTTGCCAATCACAGCATCCATAAAAATGTAAATTTGGTTAGTTTATCTCTCTTTTTCCAGCATCCTACAGATGTAAGGGTAGTATCTCGCAACCCCGTGGGGGTGTTTCAAGCACATCGTCGAACATAGTCTAGTTTCTTCTCTCTTCCACACAACGCAGGTGTTTCAAATTTTTATAGGAGTCACTGTAACTTTTTATAGTTAAATCTTACATGGGGGGTAGTTTTCACACCCTGTGAGGGTTGACAGTGTAGGATGTTGATGGTACGTAAGTTTCTGGTTCTATTTTAGAGTACTACGCAATTTCAGCCAATCATAGCATCCATGAAAATAGAAATCCTGTTGGATTTTACGTTTTTTCTTGTTTTTCTCGTGTCCTTTGAACGTGAAGGTGGTTGTTCTCAACCCTATAAGGGCAGTTTATGAAGATTACGTCTGACCTCATGTAGTTTCTTAACACTTTAACAAAACTTAGACATTTCGAGCTTTTTCAGCAGTCATTACTGTTTTGGATCGATTTTTTTATATATGGGGGCTAGTTTTCGCCCCTCCCTGGGGGTGTGTTTCATATCTATTGTATGTACGCTGCTGTTTAACCTTAATTTGTATAATTCGATTGATTAAGATGTAACAACTATTCTGGTAGCCTAATCTTCTTTTTATCCCATTTCAGGGGTGTTTTTGGCTCTAGCCATTTTAGAGGTGTACGATTTTTTTTACCCCGGATTCGGATTCAGCGACCGAAAATACATAGGGATACATGGGTCTGGTTCGCTGCTTTGAACTTTTATTTTTTTTTTTTTTTGTGGGGCTGTGTTATTAGAAATGGATAATATTGAACAATGGGAAAATTTAACAAAACAAAAATAAGGTTGTGTGAAGAAAATTAATGGAGAGATATTAAAATAAGGTATCACTCACATTTAGTGAATCTTAGTAGGCACTGAGAGATGAATATTTCAAATGTTTCTAAGAAACGTATCTAAGAAAAGAAGAGAATCATGTTTCAAATTTGTAGTTCACGACTCTGTACACATTTTCGCAAATGTATGAATATTTTATATTGATTAATTTCCATAAATGTTTTTATACTAATACTGTTGGGAACAAAATGTGTACAATAAGTTTCGAAAAATTTTACTATTATCCCGTAATAAAAATATTTGTTTAGGTACTGTATTTTTATTACAAGCTTTTATTTAACTTGCTTTGTATGTCAGCTAGTTAGTATGTTAGTTAGTTGGTTAATCAGTATGTTTGAACCGAATCTTGCAAGTCAATTTTGGAACTCCTTCGAGATGCGACGTCCAATCGAGCTGAAATTTTGCATACGCATGCAGTTCAGATGACAATCCATATTATGTTGCCACGGTACAATATTATGGAACCCCTTCGAGATACGACGTCTAATGAAGCTGAAATTTTGCATGTAGTTCTGATGACAATACAATATTATGGAACCCAACAATAATAAAAATGGAACTCCTTCGAGCTGAAAGTTTGCATACACGTTTAGTTCTAACGACAATACAATATTATGGTACCATGGTGTAATATTATGGAACTCAACAATAATATAATGGAACCCCTTCGAGATACGACGTCCAATCGAGCTGAAATTTTGCATACACGTGTAGTTCTGATGACAATACAATATAATGAAATTTTGTTTCATAATTCTTAGCGACCTTTTTGAAGGCGGTTCAATTTTTTCAAAGTTTTTTTTCCACAGCTGTTATATCTCTTTGCTATGTATGCATTCACACTTTCGATTTATTAGTCCAGTTAAAGTCTAACTTGAGTGCTAATGAATGGATTTTGTAATGACATTAATAAAATAGTTAATAAAACTATAAAAAAAAATATTTTTAAGAAAAAGCTTTTATTTGAAACAACTGTACTAAAAAGCAAAAATAATTATTTTAATTCATACATCTGGAAACCAAAAGCTGTGGGAACGGTCATATAGCCCTATTGCATAGTAACTTTGCTCAATTGACCGCCCCCAAAGCTTTTGGTTTCCAGGTGAATGAATTTAAAAAAAAATATTTTTACTTTTTAGTACAATTTTTTCAAATAAAAGCTTTTTCTTAATCGTATTTTTTTATATAATTTTATTTTGTACTTTTTTGCCTACTCATTTTACAGACAAACAGACAGACAAAACCCTTTCATTTGATACCCATGGCAAGGGAGTCGTGAAAGAAAAGGTAATTTGCCATCCTAGGGCGTCCGCCATATTTGATTTAGAATGACGTCACATAGTTTATCGTATTTTACTCGTCAAACCCTTTCATGTGGTACCCATATTAAGGGGGTTGTGAAGAAAAAGATATTCCGCCATCTTGGGGCGTCCGCCATATTGAATTTAGAATGAGATCACATGGTTTATCGTATTTTACTAGTCAAACCATTTCATTTGATACCCATATCAAGGGGGTTGTGAAGTAAAAGATTTTACGCCAGCTTAGGGTGTCCGTCATATTAAATTTAGAATGACGTCACATAGTTTACCGTATTTTACTCGTCAAACCCTTTCATTTGATACCCATATCAAGGGGGTTGTGAAGAAAAAGGCGATCCGCCATCTTGGGACGTACACCATATTGGATTTAGAATGACGTCAGTGTGGCGATCAGTTCACTTGCTGGGTAAATATAAGTCACGTATTTTACTCGTCAAACCCTTTCATTTCATATGCATATCAAGGGGGTTGTGAAGAAAGAGGCGATCCGCCATCTTGGAACGTCCACCATATTGAATTTAGAATGTCACATAGTTTATCGTATTTTACTCGTCAAACCCCTTCATTTGATATCTATATCAAGGGGGTTGTGAAGAGAAAAGTGATCCGCCATCTTAGGGACGTCCGTCATATTTGATTTAGACCGATAACGGTTATACTGTGTTGCATTGTCACCGGACTTATACACGTGTGCCAAATTTCAAAGCTCTAGCTTAATAGACTAGGCCCATAAGTAGGAAATCCATCTCTATAAAGTGCAAGAAGCATTTCATGTAACAATTGGGGAAACAACGTTTTTAGGATATTTCCACCCCACTGAATACGAATCTGCCTGTTGCCAAAGCGAATTTTAGACCGGAAGTCCGGTATCCAAGATGGCGACCAAGACTCTGTTGCCCTATATCTCCCTTGTCCGTTGACTTAAAATAATGATCTAAACGTCTGCTTAGGGGTTTTCTCGGATGCCAAACACATTGCAATGCTCAAAATTTACTTACCTTAAGTTTGGAGTGCATGGGTTAGAAAGTGGCGCCCAAGATGGCCGCCGAAACTTTGTTGTGTTTACATGCGCTCCGTGCGTCTTGTTGTATTTGGAGTGTAAAATCTGTCAGATATATTGTTCTTAGTGGTTGAATGTGTGCTACTGTGTGTGTGTTACGTGTTATTAAGTAATATTTTACACCTTCCGAAATATAATTTGATAACAAAATTGTGTTAGTGCGTGTAATAGTGGAAGTGGGGAATAGTGGATGAACCTTATAAGAATTTCAAATTTGGCACTAACTGTTCGTTGGCATCAATTGTATGCCGTTCTTGATAGCATCTGAGGTGAAATATCACAGTCTGTGTATAGTGAAGGCCGAGAGGAGCCAGAAAAAGGTACAGATGCAGATAAAGGAGTGTGGCAAAAGTAATTTACCTATGATCCAAATTTGCAAAAAGCTCGAAGTCTCAGCCTCACTGAGTAACGTTTTGTCACTCTCAGATGTTTGGGAAAGATACGTTCACCTGGCGAGAACAATCGACGTTGAGATACCGAAATCATTTGAATCGCGCTTGTCAACTTTTAAAGAGAAATTGCAGAACGGCATTAAGGACTCGTTCCTTTTCTTCCAGCCCTTAAACAAGGACATCACAGGAACGCAAACTTTCCTTATACCCCAGGAGTTTTTGGTCAAGGTGACTGCGGATGTTGCTTTAGGAGACATCGATCAAGATGTTCCGATTCCGATGATAGTGCTCGATGATGATTTTCGAACTCTTTCCATGCTGCGCTGCTGCTTAGAGGGGAGCTGCAAGATTCGCTGGATCACTCAGGGCTTCACGTTTCCCAAGAAGAGGCTGCTGCATTAATACCGAAAAATCTTCATTCCCATCCTTATGACCCTTGAGCCCGTCCCCAAAGTCTCTACGGATATCCTAGCCTGTAATTGTTCATCCCAGTGCCAGAGTACAATGTGCACATGCAAGAAGAATAGACTGACTTGCACCAAATTGTGCCACCGCTCTCGACAATGTTTGAACTCTTTAAATGGTTGATTTATCTTCCTTGCAACCTTGCCATAAGCTAAAAATGCTTGAATGAGAGCCGTAGCGAGCCAACTTTTTTGGGGGGTTATTTTTCTAAATTTGCCAACTTCATAAACTGAAGAAACCAACTCTGTAAATTATTAAATAATAATTCCTCTAAAATAAATATTGATGTCCTAAAAAAAATTTTTTTCGGTACAAATTGCCAACTTCCATCTCAAATTTTTAATTTTCACCAAGTCTAACAGGGTTGGGGGGTAACGTACCCCCCCATACCCCCCCTTCGCTACGGCCCTGACTTGAATGATTGTTTTATCTTCTTTGCAATCTTGCAATAAACAATGTTTGAACTTTGAAATGGTCGTTTTCTTATCTTCCTTGTTTACTTCCGAGCAACAAAGTTTCGGCGGCCATCTTGGGCGCTATCTTGAAACCCATGCACTCCAAACTTAAGGTAAGTAAATTTTGAGCATTGCAATGTGTTTGACATCCGAGAAAACCCCTAAGCAGACGTTTAGATCATTATTTTAAGCCAACGGACAAGGAAGATGTAGGGCAACAGAGTATTCGTTGCCATCTTGAATACCGGACTTCCGGTCCAAATTTCGCTTTAGCAACAGGCAGATTCGTATTCCGCGGGGTCGAAATACCCTAAAAACGTTAGTTTCCCAATTGTTACATGAAATGCTTCTTGCATTGTTCTTTTTTCAAAACGTGCCTAGTTCTATAATTAGAACTAGTCGAAATTCAGCTTGCAAGATTTGACCTAAACAAACAAGCATACAAACATTTCAAGTTAAATAAAAGCTTTTAAGAAAAAGATTAGAGTAGGAAATTGTCTTTTGTCACGGGTTCCATAATTTGTAGAATTAGGTCAAAAATGAAAAAAAAAAAATGTACTTCTCTTTTTTGGCCCAAAATAAAATGTAAGTATCATCGAAAGACTTTTTTTATTTGCAACTTTTCTGTAAAGTGCGTTTTCACCGAGTTTTTCCGGAAAAAGATGAAAAACTACCCCTATCTTTGACATTGTAGCGCTTTAAAAATATGTAATATAAAAATTTGAGAGGATTCAAACGTATGAATTGAGGCCTCCTAAACATTTTTTGTCTCTTGGAATTTTTTTGTAACTTGCTAATTTTTCAAGTTACGGGCAGTTTTTCACGATAAATAATGTACTACATTTTTACACAATAAAATTAAGTTTTCCGGATAACTTTTTCACATTTTCAATACAAAAATTCTATTGAACCTTTAAAAGTGGTATAACTATATAGGTTTCATATTTTTTTATAATAATATGTATAAATCACGCTCATTTCTCGAATTTTCATGTATTTTTTAATGTGCAAAAAATGTAGTACATGATTTATCGTGAAAAACTGCTTGTAACTCGAAAAATTAGCATGTTATAAAAACATTCCAAGATACAAAAAATGTTTAGGAGGCCTCAATGCATACGTCTGAATTTTCTCAAATTTTTAAATTACTTATTTTTAAAGCGTTTTTCATGTTTTTCCGGAAAAACTCGGTGAAAACGCACTTTACAGAAAAGTTGCAAATAAAAAAAGTCTTGTATTTCGATGATACATTCACCTGAATTATTTCAGATTTTTTTTTTCAACTTTTACATTTCCCCTCCCCCATTTTTAAGAATAGAATTTTCGAGTGGCCATATCTCGAAAAATATGCATTTTTCGAAAAAATTCGCAAGAGTAAAAACATCTTATTTTGGGCCAAAAAGGTAAATACATTGTTTTTTTTTTCAATTTTGACCTAATTCTACAAGTTACAGAACCCGTGATAAAAGGTGTTTTCTACCCCTTCCGATCATTTCCTTCTCTAATCTTTTTTTAAACTTTTTTATTAACGTCATTAAAAACACATTGCATAAGGTTTTATCAAAATCCATTCATTAGCACTCAAGTTAGAGATTTTAGTCATTTTAGCACTCCGTTGACTGGACTCTGTATAGGATAAGAAATATCGCTTGCCACAATTTCGGCTAATTTTGCCATTTTCCACGAGGATTGTAATGGATCTCGTGTTAAACTCATTGGCAAAATTTTAAATAATATTAGACAGATTTTCGATAATTTAATTAGCTTATTTCTTACCGTTCTCCGGAATCTTTGTACATTTTAAACAAATTGAGAACTTCTTTGACGCAGTCTTGATGGCCCAATCTGCATGCCCATTTGACTGCTAACACTTGCTTTAGGGTATAAAAGTGGTCGTCTTCTTTTATAATCGAAATAGACACTGAACGGTAAAATGTATCAATCAGGTCCAACACATCGTTCTAAAAATAAACAAAAAACCCTGAGATTATTTCGCATTCTGATTTATTTAGTAACATACAGGTTGAAGCATTATAAACGACCTATTGATTTATTAGCTTTGCTTATTATATAATTAAAAAATTCGCAAGCAATCACCGACATTGATTATGAATAAATTAACTTTGAATTGCCACAGAGATTATAGAGTGAAGCAGAGTGTAGACAATATATATCAGCATTTGTTGGGTGTAATACTAAGGGTATATGGTAAGATGGTTTATGAAGAAAGAATTAAAAATTAAGAATTACTGGGGATGGTGGAATGATACATATTTCAGTAATATATCTGACACAATTCATAAAGTTTTGAAAATTGGTAGAAATGTTAAGGATAACATACATAATAATTACTAAACCGAAAAGTTCCCATCTCTGAATAGTGTGCTTCATCCCCTAGCATGTCGTTTCCACCCCCATTTTGAGATTTTCTAGATTATCTCGGGAACGGTGCACTTTTTGATAAAAATACCATTACAAAATTATTACTTATAAAATTCCCTATTAAAAACGTGTCTACACTTTTTTCCTAAAATTAATAATACTTTGGTAAATGAGGGGCAAATGTAATCAGCGTAGGAAATATATATCGCTGAATATCCGTATGGCTATTTCCAAAGCTGTCTTTACGCGAAAAAAGTATAAATCTATACACCACTCCACAGTTCACAATGCAACAAATTTCACTTTCTCCACTCAGACGACTGAAGGTCACTGCGACAGTGCATTATTTTTTTAGAGCTTGCTGTAAACGCTGTTGCTGTTCAGGGCTACCAATGTGCGGGATTTTACCCAAAAAGCGGGCATTGTAAACCTACTTGCAGGTAAAATTTGTATGCTGGTATAATTGGATTTTACATTTTTTAGATTGCTGTTATTCAGTACTGATTGAAAAACTACCCGAAGCTTTGTTGGCTGTGTGTGTATTTTCTCCTGTATTATTAAACTAACTCTTCGCGCGCATTTATTTAGTCAATTAGAAGTAAGAACTGTGTATATTAGACATTTTGTGATAGTATTATTTGATATTTTGATGGCATCGACAAGTAAGTGTATTATACGTTTGATTGCAGAACTAGTGAAAAAATTTAGGAATGAAGGAATCGAGGTGTTCGTTGCTTCGGATGACGCCGATTTATTAATAGTACAAACTGCTATCGAAAAATGTTATAAGTGCGACACAGCTGTTGACCTGCTACTCCTTCCTATTGCCCTTTCTCCCTCAGATAAAGACATTACATTTTTAAAAGAAAAACAAGGTAACACCAGCAAAAGGATTTACAGTTCCCGAGATTTCCAATACTCAACTTTTTAAAGAAACTGTAAAGAAACAATATTCTATGCACACGCCATTAGCAGTTGCGACACAACCACAGCGTTTTTTTCCCAAGGAAAGGTTAATGCAATCAGTGTGCTTAATAAAAGAGATGACTAACAAAACATCGTGCAAACTTTTAATAATGAAAGAGCTAGTCATGAAGAAATTGTAAACGTAGGACAGCGATTTGTTCTAGCTTTATTCAACTCTACCTCCGCAGAAAAAGTCTAGATGGATACAGATTCATGACTTTTAAGAAACTTGTTGCTATAGCGAACAATACTCTTATGTTATCAAAACTGCCACCAACTTCTGCTGCTGCTCGGCAACACTCATGTCGCGTTTTTTACCAAATTGAAACATGGATAAACGTTACGCTAGGAGCTACTGATTGAGGATGGAAAAAAGTCGGCGGTATATTAACCCCATCTATGACGACAAAAGAACCAGTTCCCGAATCTGCTTTAAAATTAATTACTTATTCGTGAAAATTAGGGTGCAAAAACAGGTTCAGTTGCAGAAGAGCAGGCTTACGTTGCTCCAAAATGTGTTGGCATTGCCACGGACAAGCATGCATGAATGTCGAATCTATGGAAGACAACGAAGATTAATTAACGCAGGTAACCTTCTGATAGTTAGTGGATTAGGTATACAGGGGACACCACGTAAAAAAAAACGCGCCAATTACTTTACTTCTGGCGTGGCGTGGCAACAAGTATAATATACAATATTTTCTCTTCTTTAAAAATTGCGATACATTTTGGAGGTGAGACGGTGGAAGAGCTATATTAATTATAATTTTAAGTGAAGTTTAGTAGCTACTGCTTTAGCGTTAAGCATTGAACTTTAAAGTAGATTATAATAAAGATTACAATTTATTGTGTTAACTGGAACCAACCCTTATGCGTGCGCCTTATTTCCCACGGTACTATTAATTTTAGGAAATACGTTTTTGATAGAGAATTTTATAAGGAATAATTTTGTATATAGGTATTTTTATCAAAAAGACACCGTTCTCGAGATAATCTAGAAAACTTCAAAATGGGGGTGGAAGCGACGTCCTAGGGGATGAAGCACACTATTTAGGGGTGGGAACTTTTCGGTTTGTTAATTCTTATGCTATCCTTAACATTTCTACCAATTTTCAAAACTTTATGAATTTTGTCCAATATAAATCGTTAGTAGTCCAGTCAACGAATGGCCCAAAGGGTGGTGTAGAGTGCGTGAGCAGGGACCTAAGCGATTCCTTCAGAAAGTTGTTCAGGGTGCTTAAGGAGCAGGGTGTATTATTATTATTATTATTATTTAATACACGTGTTAGGGAGTGAACATACTGAAAGTCCTGACGTCTAGGAGGTGGGCCGGAGGGGAGGGGCACACAGAATGTCCCACTTTTAGTTTTTTCGTTTATATCCCGAAAACGGTGCATCGCAGGGAAAAATTTCTGATACCAAATGAAAGCCCATGAAATTTTCTACAACTTTCATTTTACATACTTTTTTCGAATTCGCAACCGTTTTCGAGCTACATGCTCCGGAAAAGTGAAAATTTTCGAAAAACAGATTTTTACCTCACATATTTCATCAAACTGTTCAATGAAAGTGGGATGAGGAAGAAAACCAAATCTGTCCTGTACACCATGTTCGAGCCTACCGATAAGGCTGTTCAACTGTCTCAGATGAACATAGTAGTAGACGGAGGATTCCTACGACACAGAGTAATTTGGCAAAAAGGTGCCTCCGTTGCCACCATTTGTGATGGATATTATCACCTCATTTTTCTTATACCACATGGAAAACATTGATACCTGTGAAACAAGAAGATTTTGTGTCCAATCCTACCAACAAAAGTCAGTTTATCTCCTTACTACAGATAAAGCTTCAGGAGAATGGGATACAGACTCCCCAGGTCAAAGATGATGCTGACGTCCTTATCGTGAAGACTGCTGTGGAACAATCCACTCACAGTTTTGTGGCTGTCGTTGGTGAGGATATGGACCTCGCTGTCCTTTTGATAGCTTCCACTCCTCCCACCCAAAACATCTTGCTGCTGAAACCTGGCCGGGGGAAAACCAAAACAATGACACTGTCCACCCAAGAAATGAATCAGCATGGATTTGAACACATCCTGTTCTTACATTCATTTACCGGCGGCTCTTCAAGCAAGGTGGGCCTCTCAAAGTTCTATTTAAAGTCAGAAATCATCAAGGAAGCTGCAGTGATCTTTTACAACCGCTCCTCCACTGAAGGCGAGGTTGAAGAGGCTGGGAAGATTTGCTTCCTCAAATGATATGGGGCACCAGCAAGACAGATCTCCCTCAACCAGTACCGCTTCCAGTCGTTCATGAGGTCAGTGGCAAAAAATATTAAGCCTAACATCAATTTCCTCCCACCAACTGAGAGCGCAGCTAAACAGCATTGCCGGCGCACCTACCACCAAGTGCAGCAGTGGCTCGGGAATGAGCTGCCCCCTCAAGAATGGGGGTGGAGACACCCTTGTGCCAATTACAACAGAAGATCCACCGCACCGGAGGTCCTACTGAAAACGATATTCTGCTGCTGCAACACCACAAGGATTGTGGTTGTGGCAAATGTGGATGCCGGAAGACAATGCTGAACTGTTCTGCGGAGTGCCTCCACTGCCAAGGGAAATGCCTCAACGGCGTGTTTACGACGAGAACGACGATAAAGACGACGTAGAGCCCCTTTAGCAAGAACCACCCACCACTGAGGATGAGATAAAAATCTGTTTTTCGAAAATTTTCACTTTTTCGGAGCGTATATCTCGACAACGGTTGCGAATTCGAAAAAGTATATAAAATGAAAGTTGTAGAGAATTACATGAGCTTTCATTTGGTATCAGAAAATTTGTCCCTGCGATGCACTGTTTTTGAGATATAAGCGAAAAAACCAAAAGTGGGACTTTCTTTGTGCCCACTCTCCTCCGGCTCACCTCTTAGACGTCAGAACTTTCGGTATGTTCACTCTCTAACTACCCTGAACAACTTAGGTCCCTGCTCACGCACTCTACACCTCCTTTATTGACTGAGCTATAAGTATATTACTGAACTAACAGTAAAAGAAGCAACACAAATTAGGAATATATGTTTTAAATATTTTGTCATTTTCAAAAATGAAGAAAGTTGAAATCATTATAAATATGCTAGAAATAATGTAGTCAAAGTAATAAATAATTAATAAAGAAAGCTTTTATGAGAGATAAAGAAGGAGTGCCAGTTTTGGGCCCAATGCGCCCCCTTAGAAAAGTGTAGTATCTTATGTTTTTTGGCATGCTGATTACAAATATGACCTTCAATTTACCGAAAATTGAGAGGTTTCAGGGATGGTACTTAGGATATGCTCAGTACCAAGAATCAATAAGACTACCTGAAGAGAATTTATCGCTAGTACCAGTTTTACAAGAGTATTCTGATGAAGACGTATAGTGGAAAAGGATGGAGTACCCACTAGAGCATTATTAACTGATATCACAGCCACACACAAAAAAAAGTGAATTGGCCTGAAGACCATACCAGTGTATCCTTAAATAATTGGACCCGCTGAAACCGAATCCGAAGTCAGAATTGTCAGATTGGTTCTTTCTCACTCCTAACCCCAAAAAAAATAGTCTGGCCTGCGGACCACACCAATTCAATTTCAATTCAAAAAGATTTATTAACATTTTAGTTACAAAAAATGCGCCTGAGTTGGAACCCGGTTCAGAACCGGCCACACCACCACGGCGCGCAACGCCGTGGTAGATGGGTGGCCGGGTGGGGCAGGTCCAGCCACGGCTAGAACGGTAAGTAAAATGGGTGGAGGTTAGGGCTCCTGTTTTAATAAGAAATTAAACTTAAACCTAACAATTTATTGAAAAACAATCATGAACGATTTTTCATGAACGGTTTTAAAATACTTAGAACTACTTAGAAATAAATAGAAAATTAGAGAATTTTCGTTTAAGCGCGCACACGCGCACTGGCGCACACGCACACTGTTTTAAGAGGTCGGGTTACTAGTACGGGAAAAACTCAATGAAAAACCCGTTCTAACAAATGACAACCTTCATCCGATAGTCTACCTGCCTTCGGAAAGGTAGGGTGAAGGGGAAGTTATGATTTGTAAGAAGTTGTTGGTCGAGGGGATTTTGAAAAGAACAGAAAGGAACAAAAGAACAAAAATAAGACTAATAGAGAGAATAAACAAGGGGTTTGAAAGTAAAAGATGGTGAAAGGTAAAAGGTGGTGAAATCGTAATTTTGGTATAGGAAAGATTTGGCTAATGAGGTTGCCGAAAGATAGGCAACGCCTGGTATGGTAATGGGTGTCTTATATCGAAAAGTATGGCATTATGCTGTCTGATTCGTGTTATGTCTCGAGTTAGCGCACTGTCGCCCAATTTGAATTGATAGAATTTTTGGGATGTTTCCCGGACGAAGTCCGCTAGTGGGTTTATGTCGTGACAACGTGCGTAGAGGTCTCTGAGGGAGATGTACCTACCGGAATCTGAAATGAGGCGCATAAATTTATGTTCTAAAACTCTAAGTTTCCTCATTGTCGTGGCCGGGATGCTGCACCACACCGGCGCCGCGTATGTGATGGCCGCCTGATCACCATCGTATACAACAATTTTTTATTTGTTCTGTTTAGTCCGCTACCCCGCGCCAGGAGCGGATACAGACTCCTGGACATGGAGTAGACCTTTCGTACAGTCTCGTTAACGTGGATGTTAAACGTCAGCCTTCTGTCTAAGTTCACCACCAGCTACTTCACGCACCTTTTAATTGGAATTTGGCGACCCCCTATCGAAATTGGTGTTAAGATGCGGTTCTCAGTGAACCGGCGTGTGAAGAGTATGGACTCCGACTTTTAGGAGTTGATCCGAATCTTCCACTTGTTGTAATACGCGGTGGCACGGGCCATGTGCGCTTTCAGCAACATGTTCGCTGCTTGTTCATTATGCGAATGCGCGTACATGGCCGTGTTGTCGGCGTACTTGGCAAGATTCGTGTTCGGGAACTTCGGAAAATCGGCGACGTATAGGTTGTATAACTTGGGTGACAGGCACGACCCCTGGGGGACGCCCGCGCGAATGTCCCGTCGAGTTGAAAGTTTGTTGTTCACCCTGACCTGCAGCGATCTGCCTGTCAGGAAAGAGTGAATCAGTTTGGTGATATGCGTGGGAAAGTTCAATGAGTTTAACTTGTAGAGTAAGCCCGGGATCCATACTGTATCGAAGGCTTTCTCAATATCAAGCAGCACCCTCACTGTGCTTTTTCCGTGGTTGCACAGCGCTTTGACGTCATTCACGATCCTGACGACCTGGCGCACAGTGCCCCTGCCTTTTTTGAAACCAAACTGACATTCATCATCGATGTGAAGTTCATCCTGAGTAGCGTCTAGTCTGACCAGGATGACCTTCTCCACCAACTTGGAGATCGCCGACAGTAGCGAGATCGGTCGATAACTGCCGACGAGTTTGGCGTTCATGTTCGGTTTCAGAATTGGCACGACCACGGCGCACTTCCACTGGCTAGTCCAATGTTGTAGCCGCAGGATCGCGTTGACAATGTACGTCAATTGTACAATGCCTTTCCGAGGAAGATATTTGAGTAGCCTGTATTCGATACAGTCTGGCTCCGGGGCCTTGTCGTTAGGTAAGGTCCAGACAATGCCAGCCACTTCCGAGGACTTGGTCATGACTTTTAGAAATTCGGACCATACCAGTATATCCTTATCTGAAACCGAATCCGAAGTCAGAATTGTCAGAATCGCTTGTTTTTCACCTTAACCCCAAAAAACACCCCTCAAACAAAGAAAAATGGTCTGACCTGCGGACCGAACCTGTGTATCCTTACGAAATACGTAAAGATGCACTGGTATGGTCTGCCGGACAGACCATATTGGGGAGGGGGGGGGGGTGTTTCTTGGGGGTTAAGGGTGAAAAATGAGCCAATTTGACATTTCTGACTTCGGATTCGGTTTCAGCAGATCCAAATACATGGTCCGTAGGCCAGACCACTTTCTTTTTGGTATTTCTTGAGGTTGGGGGTGAAATACGAGTGATTCTGACAATTATGACTTCAGATTCGGTTTCAGAGGGTCCAAATACATAAAGATACACTGGTACGGTCCGCAGGCCAGTCCGCTTTCTTGGGGGGGTGGGGGGCGAAAAAAGTTTTTTTGGGATTAGAGGGGAAAAAAGAACCAATCTGACAATTCTGACATCGGATTCGGTTTCAGCGGGTCCAAATATAGAAGGATACACTGGTCTGGTCCGTAGGCCAGATCACTTTTTTTTTTGTGTGTGGCTTTGTATTTAACGTCTTAACACATACAATGTAACCATCTAAGAAAAAAGCACTTTTTTGAAATACTTGAAAAACTAATGATATGTGAGGCCAAAACTGAGGTCATATTCAATTTCAGCGAGCCGAAGTACATAGGAATACAATGGTTTAGTTCGCTGAGCATGACTTTTTCCATTTGTAGGCCAGTATAATTTATGCACTTAAGCGGCTTCACAAACTAATATCTTAGAATTAGCTCAATTTTGGGGATTACGGCTATTGACTATTTTCTTTGCAAGTACAATAACTTCGTACACTTTACAAACTGGGGCGTATTGGGCCGAAAGCCCATAAGACTTTGGCACCCTTCTTTATTTTAATAAAGGTAATCCTTATAGTCTAAGAGCTGGCTACGGAGGGGGACATGTGACTCAATGTAGTCGATATTTTATCGAGTACAGGTTCGATTGTTACCAAGGACAGATCTAGAAATTTCAATAATTTTTTTCTCGTCTGTGGCGCATGGGACCCATAAGAAATATGGGGAAGAACATCTCGAGAAGCACTTCTCTCAAAATTTTTTATGGGTCGTTACCCATAAAAAATTTTGAAAAAGCAGTTTGCGGAAAATTTTTTCAAAATTCGGTTACCCCCGAGTCTAGGGACTCCTGTTTAAAATTATTTGTTTTTGTCATATGCATTTTACTTTCATGAAAATACAACAATACGTTTTGAAGTTTATGAATATATTTTTATTACTAACTGAGATACAACGAATTGAAATTTTGTGATTTGTTAAATTGTAAATCACAACATGTAATTTTTTCGAATAAAAAAAGTGATAAGGTGAAAATTTGTAGAATGACTGAAGACTGTATAATTAAGTAGGAAATAAATCGCCAGAAGGGTGGGTGGAAGGTAAAGGGCCGCCCAGAAGGCGCCAAAGTTGCAAAAAATTTCGTAACATTTACACGATCAAGTGCACTTCTGACAATTTGTATACTTATTGTTTGTTTCAAAATGAAATGTTCAAATCGCCAGAAGGCTAAGTGGAAGAAAAAGAGGGAAAGTATCGATGCTGAGAGCGTCAGCACCTTAACCGATCGATCACTTATCTCTGTATTTTCACATTTTACATCATCAAGTGTACTTCTGACGATTTGTCAATATAATTTGGAGATGTTCAGTAAACTATTAGTCAACTGACAGAAGTCAATTAGGAAAATATACAAAAGTTATTAATTTTATTATTGAAAAGATATGACGATTTATTTTATGTTTATTAAAATTATATTAAAAATTTTAAATATTCTTAGAAAAACACTTTCATGTTCGAACTTTCAGTATAGTCTTCTGTGGAACGAAATTTTTTTTCAATTGTGTTTGAAAATATTTCCGTCGACTAACACGAATCCAGGTATACCGTATCTTCTGCGCTATTAGTCCTCTCTTTTTCTCCCTCTGTGATACTTTATCTTATATTCCTAAAGTTGACTACACACTTTTTAGCATATAAAAAATGTCGGCGCCTTTGGCGGTGTGGTGCGGTGCGGCGTGTTTGATGGTCAAATGCGCCTACATATTTATTACGTCTACCGAGGCTTTGGTAACATGAGGCGATCGGTAGACTGTATTTTTTCAATGTCTTATTCAATAAACTATTCCATAGGAAAATTTCAGCCTTGTAGATAAATTAAAAAATGTTTAATGTTTAATTAACGGAGAGCTTCAATGTAGTACATGATATTAATTGAACAAAAATAAATTCCCAACTTCCGCCCCCTCTAATTCTGTAATTTTTGTAGGAATTCAAAGAATTTATAAAAGGATGTTTAGCAAATTTAATTCTAAGTAAATTAGATAGAGCAGTGTTTCGAAGGAGGGGCCAAGATTAAAAAGTTGCCAACTGTAGAAGCTCCACAATTTTACTAAAACTAAAAAAAAAATCAAAATTCTGATGGAAGCAAACGATTTGTAGTGGAAAATACTCGTTTGACCTTATTTTTTATTCGAGCTAACTCCCACCGTTTCGAAGATATCTGCGTAAAATAGCAGAAAACAGCTTGAATTTTGTAGCTGAAAAAATTGCAAAAACAATCTTGACACGTTCATATTTTTCGAAAAACACCATTGGGACGGCCGTACGATGTCGCAACGTATAAAGGAAGTCTTCCAGATAAACCTGATCGTAAATTGCACGGCGAAATTCGAAGATTCGGCTCGGCATGAACTAATCAAAAGTGACATTTTGTGACATTTCAAAAAATCGATAAAAAAAACAAATATTTTTATAACATTCTATGCATCGATATTTTTCCTCTTTTTCTTCCATTTAGCCTTTTGGCGTTTTGCACATAATTTCATTTTGAAACAAACAATAAGTACGCAAATTGTCAGAAGTGCACTTGATCATGTAAATGCTGTGAAATTTTTTGCAACTTTGACGACTTTTGGCGGCCCTTTACCTTCCAGCCACCCTTCTGGCGACTTATTTCCTACTTAATTATACTATCTTAAGTCATTCTACAAATTTTCAGGACTGCACCTTATCACTTTTTTTACTCGAAAAAATCTCATGTTTGAACCCGCCACCCACCCATTATCCTTCCAGACTGCCTTCTGGCGACCGGGCTCTCACTATGTCGGTAACAATCAAACCTTTACTCGATTAAAATATCGACTACATTGAGTCTATTATGATATATGGAATATATTAAAAAAAAATTTCTTCTTCAACTTTACTAGTTAATATTAATTGAAGTTATATTTACCCTAATCAATTTTCCCAAGTCTGAGTTTTCTCCCACTCTTCTTAATATAATATCAAAATCCTCAACAGCTGCCCTCCAAGGATAATAGGATATATCATTTTTCAAAAATCTGATAGAATCAAGGACAAAGGAATATGCCAGTACGTCAGCTCTGGCAAGATTGAAAAGATCATCTACTATCTGGGCTCTATTAATATCAATAATCCCGTCGAAATTTTCTTTTTTCAGAGCCTCTTTGATTTTTGCCCATAAGGTGCTGTCATAATTAACCCTATAGTAGCCTGCAAAAAAAAACGCCAATTTATCTAATATTGTCATCATTATACGTTAGAATTGAGAACTTTTCAAAAAAATCTCACACAAACAAATTTGAATTTCTAGACATAGTCTCTGTAGTCTTCTAATTGAAATCCTATAAATTCCCCCAAAAAGCAAGTTGCCTTTAAGCCGCCATTGAGGGGCAAACCGCGAAGGAAATCTGGTGTACACTCAGAAGGAAATCTTAGGCAATCCGAGGAAATCTTAAGGATTCTGAGGAAATCTTAAGGATTCTGAGGAAATCTCTTGCTTTTCGGATTCCCCCCCCCCCCCCGTTCTTAAAAATCAGAGGAAATCTTTCGCTTTTCAGATTTCTCCACCCCGCTCTTAAAAATTTTTTGAAAAATTTCGAGGAAATCACAGAAAATCTTAGAAAATCCGAGGAAATCTGGAGAAAATCTCAGGAAATCTTTTGCCCCTTCGTTCTCCTCTTGGTTCTTCAAAAATTTTTTGAAAAAAATTCGAGGAAATCTTAAGAAATCCGAGGAAATCTTTAAGAAATCCGAGGAAATTTTAAGGAAATCCGAGGAAATCTGGAGGAAATCTCTGTAATCTTCGTCAAAGAGGAAATCTGGTGTACAAAATTTTGGGCTCGGTTGACCCCTTGGCCGCCATCTTGAAAAATTGTCGTAAAATACGGTTTATGACTTTTTATTTAAACCGTTTATTTTACAAAAAATAAGTTCAAATTAAAACTGTTAAACAAGTAATTATCTACAACTTTTGTTATTACCTATCCTACAGGTACAAAATGATGTTGAACATTTCTCCCATACAATGTTGTCTAAGTCTTCATTAAACCATTAATGGTTATTTTTGTATCTAGGTACTAAAGTTAAACTTTTTATTATGATGTGGAATAAAAATAAACCACAAAAGTGATAAAAAGAAACTTTAATGTCAAGATGCATAATATTATTAAGTTTTTTTTGAAATCTGGAAATTGTGAAGTTAAGGTTAATCAACTCTATTTTTTAAATAATTTCTTCTGCTCCCATACTTTAATTCGTTTATTTGACATTCCCTACCTGTATTTTAATGAGATTCACTAAGATATACAATTTCCATTAAGATACAAGTTTATAACCAATAGAAACACGACACACAGCAATATTCTGTCAATATTAACTATTGCCTGGAATATTTGACAGATTTAAAGTTTATAAATTTTGACAAGTCATACTTACTGTTTACCTAGCAAACTTTCAAACTTTGTGCTTCTTGCAATTAAAATCAGTGAACATGTGTGATAGTAAAATTGAAATAATGATCCTTAATATTTCCTAAATTGTAATCTATAATTAATAAATTCCAGAAATAAAGTGTTAATTTTCTATTTTATTATGACTGGTTATAGAAAAAACAGTGTATGCAACTCACATTTAATGGCTATTCAGACACGAGCATGAAAATTATGACATAAGCCGTAGGCGAAAAAGACTAAAAATGTTAAAAAAAAGGCTCGATATGATGAAAATTGAGTGATGTATACCATTAATTAACTTAGTTGCCTAGTTAAAACATTCAAGGAGTGGGGAGATATTTTTTCTCGACCGTGCGTTATGTCCTCAAAGGTGCTTTATGCGATGTAATTTTAAAAATTTTAGTGGTGGATTATTTTCAACTAGCAGAGAAAGCAATATAAGTCCGAATTTCAAGAAAAAATACAATGTATTTATTTATAATCGACTAAAACGCAAAAACCAACATATCACGGATTCAAATGCAAGTAGAGCATCATTATTTTTTTTAAAACGTTGGTTATTTCATATACTTTCATAATTCGCTTATCGTTTTTGGTTCCACAAAAAATTGAAGTAGTTATTTAAAATTGTTTATACGTGCAGTATCCATAATTACAATCAAATTTCAAATAACTGGTTTAAGTTTAAAAAAAGTCCTAAACACATGTAAAAATCTACGGTTAAAAAAAGGTCCATCTACGATTCGATGCACTTAAACAAAATGCGATGGAAATTTCGAAATTATTATTGGTTTTTCGCCATTTGAATAAAATTTTTTGAGCTAAAATTTGGAACGGAGGTTTAGTTCAATAAAGGACATAGTTACGCCAACTTTCGTTAACATTGATGAATTATTACGTTATATTTCTTAAACTGTCAAAAAAGGCAAATTTTTGCTGGTTTTATTTTTTTTACAAATTAACAAAATGATATATTGTGTATTTAGGTGTGAAAGCAATACATTCCCGGATGACGATGCAAATGGGAATGTGCTTTCACACCGAAGTACACATACTATTTTTTCTGAAATCGCAATCAATATTATTACAAATTAAGGAATTTGTATTAATGCGTAACATTTCTTCATTACAATCTAACTGCTTACTAATAAATGCAATTTTAATGTGCGTTGGTTTGTGTGTATTTATTTACTGTCTAAAATATACATAAAAAACCGTACGGGAATGTTACTTTCCCGGCCTAGGCCGGGAAAGTAACATTCCCGTACGGTTTTGTTGATCGTTGATTGGCAACGGATCTCTTCCGGCCTGTTTTCTGATAGTTTCTTAGCAACGGACTAAAATACTGGAATTGTGCATTTTTCGATCTGAAATCATGCCGAAAATGTAGACATTGCCGAACGATTTCAGAATTTTTTTTTTAAATGTTTAAATTCATACTTTTATTGCGAACAGTTTGGTATTTTTATATTATAATAATAATAATAATAAATCGCCTTTATTGATATTTAAGTCCTGGCGGAGTTTAGCATAGCTATTCCACCACTCAACCAGGAAAATATGATCTGAGATAATAAAGTAAATAGTAGAACATTTCTGTGTTGAAAAATAAATAGTTAAAATTTTACAAGAAGCCATGGACGGATTTAATACAAAACTGCTCACAGCACTTGTACATCGCACATTGTACCTGCAACAAATTAAAACAATAAAATTGCTGTAGCCAGGGAATTCCTTATTCACCTATTTTGATCCTTAATTTGACTCCAGCTGGATAGGTTGAGTTGTAAGCGGATTAGGTGTGCGACGGTTAGGTTTGGTTCAGTAAATTTTAATTCAAGCTTACTTCTCATAATACTTGAAATTTTGACTTCTACACCCTTGTTCTTAAACCACTACTCTCTTTTTGATAATAATAATAAAGCCTCCTTATCTACTCTCTTATTATTATTGTTTAAATCAGCCGCCATACTAGTCACAATGGCGACGTTTACAATCTGTATGGGAGAAATATATAACGCCATTTTGTATTTCCAGAGTTGGTCCAACAAGAAAAATGGTAATAATCAAAGTTATAGATAATTATTTGCTTAAGATCGTTTTTTCTGAAGAATGGACGGTTTTTAAAAAAAGTCAAAAAATATATTTTGCCTGCCATTTTTAAAAATGGCGGCTTGAGCACATTTTTTCCTTTTGGGGAATTTATAGGATTTCAATCAGATGACTACAGAGATTCTATCTACAAATTCCCTTGCTTGTGTGAGTTTTTTTCCTAAAATAATAAATTAAATACATAATTTAGACATTTTTTAACACGTTACCTGTCTGCTGATTATTCAAAATTATCCAGCCGCTTTCTGGTGGAAAATAAGCTTGAAAATCGGAATCGGGGGTGAGCCAGAAATCTGGAGTCGTTGACTGGAACTTTGATTTGTGAGCTGAGTCCGTGTAACTTATTGGAATGTACCATTTAGTTTTATTTTTAATTCCATCGTACCAGAACCCAGCCTGGAAGAAGTATATTGTAATTTACTTACTAAAAGAAATTATTATAATTATACAGTTACTAAATATACTTTTGGAAATAATTGTAACATATTTCAGAGTAAAGTAATGAGAACGGAAAAAAACAAAACAGTTTCCATAAAAATCATCGTCGCAGGTTGCTCGTAGGTGTTTGGACATTGAAATATTGCAAGGAATAAAAAAGCTACAATTTTCATTTAAACAATCTTTCTCTCTATTAATATTTCACGATACAGCCGCCATAAAGGTGAAAATTTGTGCTTCACTGCAGATTCTTAATTACCTCTGTTCCTGTGTTCCTACGTAGTAATTAATTATAATCAGTATTGTACTTAGACCAACTCCTAATTCCAAAACTTTGTAAAAATTAAATACCGGGCTATAATAATTATAATATAATAATCATTTCATTATCTTCATTATCTTTAATGTTAGGTCTACTTTGATTGATTAGAGATGATATTTGTTAGTTTGTTTTGTAGTCCACAATGTTTAAAAAATTTCAGATTACAATTTATCACCTGCTGCCAGCTATCATTTTAGAAGTTGGTCAACCTGTTAACAGTGTTAACCATGGTTGCTATGTTCGTAAATGATCACAATACTATTGGTTGTCATGATTTAGTGATACCAATCTAGTTTTCTCCATGGCACTTTTTACCAATTTTTTTTTAACTGACTACTGCATAGGAAAAACGGGAAAAGGGATAATAAAATCTGCAGTGAAGCACAAATTTTCGTCTTTTTGTGGTTATAATCCGTAAACAATTTTATCAATACAGAAAAACTGTTTAAATAAGAGTTGTAGCTTGTTTAATTTCCTGCAATATTAGTAATTGGTAATTAATATCTAATTTTAGAATAAAACTAATAGTAAAGAGCACGGCTGGGCAAAATATGTCCCCCTGTGGGGGTTTGGAAACTAAAAGCTGCGACGAGTCTTATTTAATAGCTTATATTTAATTGTGTTTATGTGTATAGTTGACCAAAAATTGGGCTGGGAAAAAGGGCGTTATTCAAAAAATTTTCGAGATATTGACACTGAACAATTGTTACAGGTAAAGTAAATATTTTTGCACGAAAATTATCAAAAAGTCTGTAGCCGTTGCTCTAAAAAAATATATTTAATAAAAGGAAAAGCATTGACTAAGGCGGTTTATCCACTACATCCGATTCCGAGATCCGAAATGACGGACCAAAGTAGCTGCCTGTGTGATCAAATTGGCTGTTTGTTCACACGATGTCCGACATCAAAGATACGTCTTCTCGGAGTCCGAATATTCTGCTACCTCGGATACCCGGTTCGACGTGACAAAGAGCAAAACACTGTCGTTTCTGTGTGTTGTTTATGTTTTAAGAATGGTTACTAGTGGTGCGAGAACGACTGTAGTGGATAGACATCTTCCGTCACGAACTTTCGACATTACATGTAAATGTCCTTCATCCCAGTTCAGATTTGGGAACCGGATGTAGTGGACAAACCGCCTTATTATGGAGCTTTAAAACTTTGAACGTCCGTATCTCGCTTCGAGAACCTTAAAAAAATTATAATTTTTTGTTGTATTTTAGCGTTCATCGACCGATATTTCGAAACCGAGCATTAAATCGAAAAAAACCGCTGCCCAAGGAATCACTACTTCCACATCCAGATTCTCTATCCAAGTCACTCACAACGAAAAAAACTTTGTATGTGAAAATAATTGTTTAATAATATAATATTTGAAATCCTCTACCCCAAAAACCCATAAAACGATACCCCACATTGGTAGTGGGGTGGGGGGGGGTGGTAGTGGGGGGTGGATGAAGTAAAAAAATATTTTGAGGTTTCTTGTTCCTGTATATACACTATATAACAATTTTTTTTCGTCCCCTTTAATAAGGGGGTGGGGGTGGTAATGGGGGTGGCTAATGCCAAAAATTTTTTTGAGACCTTAGCTTCTCTTGTATATACTAAATACCATTTTTATGGACTCTTACCTGCTTGATTGACTTATTTACCCCAAATTTACCCCAATTTACTCCCCAACCCTTCGACGGAACAAGATGAAAATATAATCTAGTTCTAGATCTCGTTAAAGTACATATGTGTGCCAAATTTCAAGTCAATATCTTAAACGGTTCCAGAGTAAACGTGCGCACAAAAAAAAGTTACAGACAGACGGACAGAATTTTTTTTTCGCTCAAACTTAAAATCTCGACGTTTTATGACATTTTAAGCCTATTTGGACAATAAAAATTTTTAAAAATTTTTTTGTCGTTACTATACTTCCACTGGACGTGGAAGTAATACCTCTCTTACAATACTGTAGTTTCCCGCTTACAACAGTATAACTTTTAGAATTTTTGGACGTAAAATAGCGTAGGAAAATTAATAAATGTAAAACAATCCACAGATTTATTTACACCGCGGCAGCCGACCGTCGATCTCCCTCCCTTACGTTGCGCTCCAGCTGTCTATATTCTGTGAAGACGGGTTGTAACTTACAACTACCCTGACTTACGCTTTATTGTTTTTTTTTGTTATTGTTTTTTATTTAACAATAAAATATTACTTCAAATGAAATATCAAGAAAACAGAAGGTGTTATAACGAATTACAAAACGTAGGTATTACACTTTCTAGTTATATTATTCTGACACTACAAATTGTAACAATTTTAAAAAAAAATTTGGTCAAACGGAACAAATTAACAATAAACAAATTATGAAGTAAAGCAAATAATATGCTTAAATATACAGTGTGTCCACGGATGGAACTATACATGTAAGATATTTTTTTAATTATTTTTGAATTCACAGGCAATGTAACACAAAAAAATTTAATAACAATAAAAATTGGCAAGTGAATTAGTTATTGTCTATGGGGATGAAACTTTGTATTAAGACTGCACCTGACATTATTTATAACTTTCTTTATAGGATTTTATTATATTCGCCTTACCGTTTTCGCTGTATTCCTAAAGAAATATATACAAAAATTAGTAAAAGCTACTTAAAATACTAATAGCCTACCTAATAACTAATGAGCTGTTTAAATGTATTCACTATCAGTTTCGGTTTCGTTATCACCTTCAAAATGTATAGAAGAAGGAGGCGATTTCACTGCTGCATTTACATTGAGGGAGGATTTTTGCCCCAAGCATCTGCATAATCCTGTGCAAGAAATACCATTTTTTTACAAGTACACCATTTCCGCCAAATTAAATCTCTAAGAATATATTTTCTAAAATTAGTTAAGTCCAAATTTTTGAATGTATCAAATTCCAGAATGTTGTCCATATCCAACTTAATATTATTAATAATATTATGCAGAACGGAATATTCGGAATATCCTGTAAATATTGGATTATCATCTTCCTTGGAAGTCTCTATATACGAATGTAGAATTTCATCTTTTGATGGCAATATAATGTCTGATCTATTAGCCCTTATTGACTTGATAATTTGAATGTCATCATCGAAATGCATCTTTAATTTGTCTATTTGATAAATTTCCTCCGAGGTCTAGCATATATTGACGAAACAGAATATCTCTTTTGTTTAATAAACCCAGTACTTAATTATTTATAAAGCAATATTTTAATGTGATCTGTATATCCTGCATTATCGTTAGAAGAAACCTGAATGTCTGTACCTTTCTTTAATACCCTCCAAGATTTTAAAAAGCATTTCGCGTAATATTTTATTTCCATAGCAATTAAATTATTATCGCCAATGCGTTTCATAACAGAGATGTCATTTTGGGCTATTATTTTCATCTTACTTTCGATATTAGTAGTCAGCACTTGTGATACATTTTAGTCATTAGGCTTCTTTTACAAAACACACGTTTTTCTGAAATCGATCGGGAATGTCTACATTTTCGGCGCGAATTTAGAGCGAAAAATGCACAATTCCAGTATTTTAGTCCGTTGCTAGGAAGCTATCAGAAAACAGACCGGAAAAGATCCGTTGCCAAGCAACGATCAACAAAGCCGTACGGGAATGTTACTTCCCGGCCTAGGCCGGGAAGTAACATTCCCGTACGGTTTTTTATATATATTTTAATATGTTAATATTTTTGATTTTTATACGTTTAAAATAGTATTGATTATGATTTCAGAAAATTTTTTTTTTAAATGTTAATATTTCTGATTTTTATACGTTTAAAATAGTAGTTATTGTGATTTCAGAAAAAATAGTATGTGTACTTCGGTGTGAAAGCACATTCCCAGACTTCGATACTTGTTGCATCGTCGTCCGGGAATGTATCGCTTTGAGACCTAGATACACAATATACTATTATATTAAATATTCCTTTTCGTACTGAAACTGGAAGTTCGCTTCCGTAAACTTCAGCTTCCTCTGTTTGGATTTCCCTTTCAAATTTTCGGTGTAGCAATTCAATACTTCTTTTACTAATGTAACTACAGTAGCAAAATTTGTGCCAAATTAATAATGTTTTGTCTCATTTTCAATGTTTGCAATATTTTGGTGCAAGTGAATACTGCAAGATTTACAGGTACCGTCCCAAATTTGTAACGTTTGTCTTAGACTTGTTAACGTTTTCTCAGAGCCCTTTACTAAGTTACCAGAAGGTTTTTCACAAATTAAAGAGTTTTTAACGTTTTCTGTTTGTGAAACACGAAATGTTGACTCTATCTCACTTTCGGATGTTGAACTTCCACTTCGGTTCAGTTTTAGTTATTTATGAAGAATCAGACTAAAATGATGCATATATTATGTTTTTAATTTAATTTTTAATTTTAGAAAATTCGACTTACCTGGACCCAGAAACTATTCTTATTATGATTAAACTAACAATAGAACAGACCTATAACTCAGACATAAAGTTTTTAACAGAAAAGAATTTACTGTTAACTGATAAAACCTCCAACACGCTCCGCTTATACTACTATTATATCTTCTAATCTCTATGGGCATATTGGGCATTAATGTGAATACGTAAAAATAATAAATTACGTATTTAGTCTAAGCAGAATGTAAACAACTGAAGCGCGCGGGACGCGCAACTTAAGGGGTCGGCTGCCGCGATGTAAGTAGATCTAGGGCGCAATTCTCAAAATTATTCCAATGAGAAATTGGTATTTTATCTTTTTTTATTTCATTACGTTTCCCATTTCTTTCTCTTTTCTTTCTCTCTTCTTTCTCTTTTCTTTCCCTTTTCTTTCTCTTTTCTTTCTCTTTTCATTCTCTCACTAAGTCTACTTCCTCAAGTCGAGAATTGAGCCCCTGCAGATTTATTAATTTTTCTACGCTATCTTACGTTCAAAAATTCTAAAAGTTATACAGTTGTAAGCGGGAAACTCTACAATACTGTAAGAGATGTATTTTTCGATTTAGGTGCTCGGTTTCGAAATATCGGTGGTTGAACGCTAAAATGCAACGAAAAATTACAATTTTTTTATTTTTTAAGGTTCTCGAAGCGAGTTACGGACGTTTAAAGTTTTAAAACTCCATATCAATGCTTGTCTTTTATTAAATCGGCTAGCAACGGCTACAGACTTTTCGATAATTTTCGTGCCAAAATATTTACTTTACCTGTAACAATTGTTCAGTGTCAGTATCTCGAAAATTTTGAATAACGCTCTTTCTCATTCCAATTTTTGGCCACCTTTTATCATAAACACAGTTAATTATAAGCTATTAAATAAGACCGGTAGCAGCTTTTAGATTCCAAACCCCCCACAGATTTCAATTTTAAGAAGAATTTTGTAGTGCGAGCTCTCTAATATAATAGCAAAAGAGATAATAGAAGACTGATGAAGATTGACTATATTATTAATATGGTTTTCTGTAAAGTGATTCTAACACACGAGACGGTTTTCACGGAGTGAATTGCTGATTACCGAATTCACAAGTACCTTTTAGAAATCTTATTTGATAACATTATTACCTGAGAAATGGTGAGAGTGTTTCCATTAAGGCTTGCAGTAACAAGGGGATATCCAGACTCCCAGATCCAATTTCGCATTACAGTGCTTAAATTTGCAGGCATTTTTGAAACTGAATCATTGACGGTTTCATTCAACTCGGCCCAAAGATCTTCAACGTCGACGTTCTTGTACTGACTACACAAAATAGAAATTATAAACATTGTCTAAATGTTGGTTGTGGCATTTTCTTAATATTCTGATTATCTTTCTGATATATTGAGTACCCTCAATATCGACGTTAAAGAATAAGGTTATATATAATTTTTGGCGAACTTTCTTGAAAACTGTTTTTTTTTCTAATATTTATTTTATCATTTTGTGACGAAATCTCAAAGAATGACTAAAAGGCAAGGGAAGCTGCATTAAAATGAGAAACTCTTATAAATGATGCATTTTTCTCTGAAAACTGTATTTCAGAATAGTAGTTGAACGTTGAACCTAAAATATCTGAAAAAGCAAAAAGTAGTAGTTTTGATTGAACAATTTTGCTGTGAAGGAGTTAGTAGTTGGTGATCAACTACTTTTTTGAAATAGTTTGCCCAGCTCTGGTACTTAGCGCTTATGCTAAATTGCATTAGACATAATAGGGAACGTGCATAAAAATTAAATTGAAAAATAATATTCTCAAACGAAAGTCGATTCATTCATTGGAAACCCAGTAGCTTACAAAATTAACATTTTTTAAATTCCTTGTATTAAGTATAAGCTTAGAGTTGCATTATTTAGACTATTCATTCCTCGTTCAACACACAGTTTAACGTAACATCCATTTCCGCGCCTATTATCTCGTTCGAAATTAATGGATAGCGATTGTATAAGTTGAAAGAATCTTAATAGTAAGGAATCTAGCACCCAAAAAGACGCGTCTAAAATGCCGAACCCTGAACTCGCTGGTATAAAATTTAAAAAATGTGGATAATACCCAGAATTTTATGCCGAATGCGATTCCAGAGGGCGCGATGTCGGCCAAGATTGCGAAATTGCAAAAAAATAATTTCGAAGAAAATTTAGAACTTAAATATTTCATTATCTTTCGTTTACATTGCATTTACGAGCTTATTTATAAAGATTTTTTAATAATTCTAATATCAATCGAAAGCTTAATGTTTGTAGTTTCATACGGGTTTTTAATAGAGAGACATTATTTTCATTATAAACAACACTATAAATTGTTAAAACAATATGTGCTCGGAAAGTGTAGTGTAATTTTCGGCATCGAGGTACTTTTGTTATTATTGCAGATAAATGTGTAGTTATTCGAGACGAAATACGTAGAATAGACCAACGAACATTTTTTATTAAAACAATTTCTTAATTCACTGAATAATTTAGGAGATATGATTTTTTTTAAATGAAGCGCATTGTTTGGGTCTACCGCGCGCGCGGTCTTGTCTCTGTAGGTTATTTACACATGATTTCGAGGCACTGCTGTTATAATAAAAGTTTTTATTATTACCTACAATCGGTTAAGGCATATTGAGTGGCGAATATGCTGATCGGCTGCCTACCGCGATCTGGGTTCGACCCCCAGCCCCGGTATTGACAACACCGGTGGGTGTGGATGTATGTCTGCATTTTTCCAAATGTGTAACCTCCTTCCGCACAGCCTAGGCTATGGATTTGTCTACTATCTGTGGTGTGTTTATATTTTATGTTCATATAAATCCGCCATCTTTTACCACAACACAATTGACATTTTATTCTTATACAGCAGAGGACAATTAACCAAATAAACAAAAAAAATCTAATAATATACAACAGGAGGAAATGTAGAGAATTTCGAAAAATGTAGGTTGGCAAGATTATTGTGACAGGCACTGTACATTATTTTATTAATTTTTTGTAAAGTATAAGCAACATTTTTGTAACGTCTTTCATATGAAAGTTCATACAAATCATAAATAATGCTTACAAACAGAACAAATTATCTGTATTTAATTTAACAACTACAATGAAATTAAAATATTTTTCGTCTTGACAAAATAATGGTTGTATGTATTGTAAATTCTGTGTACATAATACATACGGTATAACTAAAATTGGAGTATTATAGGTGAGTCGTCATACATATGATTGATGTTATAATGCTATAGTTAAGTGTATTGATGTAATAATACTATAGTATAACACCTATGACATCGGCCTTTACAAAAACAACCTATTATGCACGCCAAACCGGCCTTAGCACAACTGCAGTTTTCAATGCAATTTTGGAACTGTTTGCATTTACAAAATATGTTTCTAGGTGTTACATTTGGACGGACACTTTTTGTCATAAGTCTTGGTACTAATATATTGTCCTTCGAAACCCAACCGATATCTTTAGGGTTGGGAAGCACTGGATTGACGCAACTTGCTGTCTTCCAAATAATTATTTGGTAGCAAATACTAGTTAGAATCGTGACCTGCTGGATTGAAGCGCCAAATTTTGTTCTTATATACCCTTAGTACTATCAATTCAGGAGGGGGTGCCTGATTTCAGAGTCTGCCATCTTGAAATACGACGCTATCTTTGTTTTCTTTGGACTGTAACTATAAATTTTCGACTTCAATTTGGTTTTTACTAAATATCTCCCCAACTTCTGAGTTTGTAGCAAAAAGCATTTAATTTAAACTAAATTTGCTACAATTTGAGGCCAGAGCCGCTTTTGTAAATTTAATATTTTGCGAGATACAAGCTTCCAAAGTTTTGGACTTTTTTCAGGTTATTACGAAAATCGGTTGGGTTTACAGCAACACTACTCGAATCAGTTTTAATCTAGACTAAACTTGCTACAACTTTAGACTAGATGTGCTTTTGTAATTTTAATATTTTCCTAAATATGATGTATATAAATGCCTAAGAATCGATGTTGTATGGGACATATACAGGCCAGACAGTCTGAAGGAAACTACACGTGTGAAGAGAGGGAAGGGAGAAAGGAGAAAAGTCACAAGGGAAACCACACTCCCCAAAAACTTTGTTACATTCCTGAAGAATTCATTATTTTCTTAATAGTTATTTTGTTTTTTTTTTTTTTTATTGAAACGGTTATAACATGGTCAAATACATTATCTCAGCAAAATATAATTGTATCGATGTCTTTCTTTACTCAGCTTGTAGCCTATTTATTCTTCTTAAACATTAATAAAACAATGTTTGCCGTAAAACTGACTGCATTGGAGATATCTAGCAAAAACGACAAAAATACAGATTTTCGTAATAACCTGAAAAAAATCCAACAATTTGGAAGCTTGTATCTCGCAAAATATGTATTAAAGTTACAAAAACGGCTCTGGTCTCAAATTGTAGCAAATTTAGATTAAATTAAATCCTTTTTCCTACAAGCCCAGATGTTGGGGAGATATTTAGTAAAAACCAAATAAAAGTCGAAAATTTACAGGTACTGTCCAAAGAAAACAAAGATGTCGTCGTATTTCAAGATGACGGACACTAAAATCGGGCACCTCCTCCTGAATTGATAGTACTGAGATTATATAAGAAGTGTGCAAAATTGGGAGCTTTAATTCAGCAGGTCACGATCTTTTCGCTAAGCCATCACACTAAATGGACCAGCACTCATATAGATTGAACAAATTCTGACTTAGTGACATATAATTCAGTGCGTTGGTGTCACAGTCATGCATATTCAAGCGCGTGCACGCATGGATCTCGCTCCGAGTTATAACGTTACACTTGACTATTTTTTTCCGGGAAAACCATGGCTCCAGCGATAAAATTTGTTAGGACAATTTTTTGTTCACAAATTCGTGATCTATCCATCTGTATTTTTTATTTTTCCTAGCTTGACTTAATTTCAAAATTTTGGAAAAATGGATGAAAAATTAAAAATTATTTTTTTCACTTTTTTTATGTTCTGCATCCGAGCGAAATGTAAACTTTTCAGGATATTATTCTATACACTTTCACGAACTTATTAAAAAAAATTAATCAGTTTGCAAATTTTTGTGGGTAAATACCTTCATCGACTGAGCTATACGACTTTGGATGAATTTCAGTTTGGCCAATAACATTAAATAATAGCCATTATTGAAAATAATCAATAAAGTACTGAATATTGCTGTAGCACAAAGGGTTTCTAAAATATTAAATGAAAATCTACTATAGGGAGGGGCATTAGGTCCCTCCCATATAGCACAGAATATTGTACAAATATTGGTTTTTGGTCAGTCACGTACATTCAATATACGGTATATTTTAGGGATATTTTAAAAATATATAGAAAAAATATATTTTATCCTACATTCTGTGAAAATTTTTAAAACATATGAAATTAAATATTATCTTGCTTATATTTGCTAAATATTCAGGAATATTAAAAATTGCTGCTCTAAACTTTAATCCACATCTAAAAGCTCTGTTTGCCATGAAGGCATTAAAGGATTCTTTTAAAATTTAAAATTATTAAATGGATAAAATAATAATAAAGAATACGGCTACCTTAGGTCATGACTCGTAGATCTTATTTCTAAGTGTGTGTTTTAGATTTAGGTTTAAAAAATTACGTAATAAATAAATAAATACAAATTATTCCTAGAATTGAATTTCTTTCTTAATATGTACAATATTAATTATTATATGGAATAGTATATTCGTACAACTTTGCTCCAACACGCCATTCTAAGTGCACATGCGTACTTTGCCTCTCCTATGAACCCTATGACATGTCGTCATCGTCAACAACGCTACGTGAAACCAAATAGTATGGTAGGTATATGGTGAAACGAATGAATTGTTTTGTGGTGTGTAGTTGTGAATATGAGCATTTTATGGTAATAGTGGAAGTAAAAAGATAAATATTTTAATGTTATTAATTATAATGATAGTGTAGTTATTTAGTTTCTATGGGCACAGTTACAAATCTTTGGCATGGAAAAAGGTTGCAGCCATCTTGATCATTTCAACTAGTATTTTTGCGATTGTTTCCGAATATCACACCTTTCTTTCTGTCGTAGAATGGGTACGAATTGTATAGAAAACCACTATTTCTTTCCCTAAAAATTGACTCAATGTAATATTTAACGAAGAAAATGATCTAACCTCAAAAGTTACATTCCCTAGTGAGCAAGTAAATAGGTTGTTGCTGTAATTAGAGAGGTAATACGAGTAAGTCTTGGAGAATTTTATATGGCACTGATTTTATTAAAGGTAATATCACCACTGTTGTTCCGTTTGATGTAAACTATGTCTAAGAATAATGAAACCTACAATAGTCCAGTCAACGAAGCGCTAAAATGATCAAAAGGTCTAACTTGAGTGCTAATGAATGGATTTTGATGAAACCTTGTGCAATGTGTTGGTAATGACGTTTTTCTTGAGAGGAAAGGGTAGAAAACACCCATTTTATCACGGGTTCCGTAACTTGTAGAATTAGGTCAAAAATGAAGAAAGAAGCAATGTATTTACCTTTTTTTGGCCCAAAATAAGATGTTTTTATTCTTGTGAATTTTTTCGAAAAATGCATATTTTTCGAGATATGGCTACTCAAAAATTCATAAAAATGGGGGAGGGGAACTTTTCTGTAAATTGCGTTTTTACCGAGTTTTTCCGGAAAAACATGAAAGACTATCCCCATCTTTGAAATTGTAGCGCTTTAAAAATATGTAATTTAAAAATTTGAAAAAATTCAGACGTATGCATTGAGGCCTTCTAAACACTTTTTTTGTCTCTTGGAATTTTTTTGTAACTTACTAATTTTCCAAGTTACAGGCAGTTTTTCAGGATAAATACTTAATGTACTAAATTTATTGCACATTAAAAATTTTTTCCGGAAAACTTTTTCACATTTTTAATTTAAAAATTGTATTGAACCTTTAAAAATGTTGTAACTATATAGGTTTCATATCTTTTTATAACAATAGATATAAATCACGCTCATTTTTCGAATTTTCATGTGCAAAAAATGTAGTATATTATTTATCGTGAAAAACTGCCTGTAACTCTTCAAGAGATAAAAAATATTTAGAAGGCCTCAATGCATACGTCTGAATTTTTTCAAATTTTTAAATTACATATTTTTAAAGTGTTATAATGTCAAAAATGGGGGTAGTTTTTCATGTTTTTCCGAAAAAACTCGATGAAAACGCACTTTACAGAAAAGTTGTAAATAAAAAAGTCTCGTATTCCGATGATTCGTTCACCTGAATTTTTTCAATTTTTACATTTCCCCTCCCCCATTTTTAGGAATTTTCGAGTGGCCATTTTTTGCGAAAAATATGCATTTTTCAAAAAAATTCACAAGAGTAAAAATATCTTATTTTGGGCCAAAAAAGGTAAATACATTGTTTTTTTTTTCATTTTTTAATTCTGTTTTTATATTTCTTTTAGAAAAGAAAATTCTCAGATGGAAGTGAACCAGGAGGACCTTCAAGAATATCATACCTTTTAGTATGATATGTGTATGCATATATATGTAATAAATATTGGACATTTTGCTGTGTCTTCTATCCTCACCTATCCTTTTTCTCAGTTTGATCGCATTTTCTGAACATGGGAGACTACAATCTCTCACATTACCACAGTGTGGCGTGATACGTCAAAATGATTCTTTCAATTATTTACTTGTTATAAAAAGTTTGCCGTTCATTATAAGACCAAGTCCATTTAAAAGGGAGTAGAAGCAGCATTTACTTGTACAACATAGCACCGCGACACGATGCCACGTTATCTAGAGACTGCTGTGTAATAATTTATTTAAAGTTCATACATTTTACCAGAAAAATTTGGTCAATTTGTCGAATTTGTTGTCTGCATGTGTTATATTATTAAAATAAAAGTTATGAGAATTAATGACATGACAACAATTTCAGCCTGCATATCGAGCAAAGGTGGGTGGTGAAATTTAAAGTATGTCTTATCTCAGTGTTAGAACATGGCGCCCCATCAAAACTTTTAAGACAACATTATATCAAGATAAAATGAAGAAAATTTACAAAAAGAAACTTGCAAGAAAAATGTAAAAAAATAACTTGGACATGCTTCAGTTTTTGCAAATTTCAGTTACGGATTTTTTCCAATTCATTGTTTTTATTTAGCCTTGATAGTGATGCCTTAAAGTTTTCTTGGTTCCTATGTTCCAATACTGGAATAAGGCATACCCTAAATTTCATCAACCACCACTGTAGTACGAAAAGAGGACATTCTAAAAATATTTTTTTGCAGTTTATAGAATGTACATGGAAACATTTTTAAAATGTTTAAGAATATACAACAATATGTACAAATATTCTTAGGGCGTCCATTAAATAGACTTAAAACATTTTTAATATATTGAAGAATATACAACATTCTTATATGTTTCCAAGACATCCATAAAATATACAAGAAAAACATTATGTGAACGTTTTCAAAACATCCAAGTGTGACAAACAAATGTTCTTAAAGCATCCATAAAATCGCTACTACCTAATTTAGTAGATTCTACAAATATTGAATATCCACAATAAAATATTTTATGTATGTACATAAAATGTGTTTGTGCTATATGGGCTTAGGAAGCCTTTGCAGAGATACGTTTATATCAAAATTATTTTACATTTTTGCATCGGAAATTTGTAACAGGTATTTTCAGACACCAAGTAGAAATATAAAAATTTGTAAAAATCGCAAAACTATTATATTTTCCCCAGTACTAACAAGAATTTTCGTCATAGCAAATAAAGGCAAACTCAGCAAACAATAATTTTCTATTGTACTTACTATTTGTTAATATACTTTTGAATTCCTGCCCTGAAACTTTCCAGTGACATATAATGCTGGACCATCCTTATAATGCTACTACCTTAAAATCAAGAAAACATTATTAATTTTGGTTATACCATACAAACCAGGATTATTAAAATTCACTTGAAATAAGTCTCTATATCGTCGAAACTGGTCCTATAAAAAGAGTTTCCAGATAAGTTACGTACAACGTATTTTAGGGACCAGTCCCATACAGCATATAACATTTTTAAAATATTTTGAAATGATTTTCAATATTGAAGAAATATTTTGATTGATGTAAAAATATTTAAAAAATATTCAGTAAATATACTGTATATCCATTTTGGTAAAAATATTTTCAAAATATTTTAAAATATTTATAAAACGTAATAGAAATATTTAAACAAATATTTAATGCATATTTCAGAAAATGTTTTTAAAATATTTCTGATATTGTCATTTCACTTCAAGTTCAACGGTTCTTTGCAAAGCGCGCTGCAGTCGCCGATAATTTCATTAGTGCGCTTGTGCCGCTGGCAATTCTGTGACGTCAAATCCGTCTTCCGGCCGGCATTTTACATTTTGCTTCTTCTTGCACGCTGTTGCTGCAATCTGCATTACTGGACTGCATTGTCTTTATGTGCTGGCTGTGTAATATAAAAAGTGTTTTTACGTAATAGTGGTTTTCACCACTATTACAATTTCCAATTTCACTTTTCAGTGAAATTGGAAATTTTGCAATATTTATATTCTTAGTGGTCTTGGACAGTTGACACGTCTTGAACACGAACGTATAAGTGTTACTTTTAGGTTAGGTTTAAGAAACATGTCGAATTATAACGGACAACGCTTAAAAAAAAGTGTTGGCATACCAACGTGCCTCAAAAATGTTAATAGAGGACGCTATCGAGAATCCTCATAGAAAAAACGATGAACCTCCTATTAAATCGACTAGGACTGAACAATTTGAACAAGTCCTATCCTTTTTGTATGGCTCATCCTGTGGGACAAAAGTGCATTTTATTCGAACACGTCAGGTTAGGTAGATTTATCACGGTTTGTTCTGTTGCTCCTCAATTATAGTTTTATAAATATCTAGGTATTAAAATTAACACATTATATATCTATTAAAATTTTGTATATTTTTGTATGTTTTTAAAATAAATGAGTAATATTGAAATTGTAATGTGTATTTTTTTTAAATCAAAGTTAAAATGTTGAACGGTAAATCTTCATTGAAATAAGTATTTTAAATTGTACGGTGTTCTCTTAGCTATCTCACAATTTTTAAGATAGAAATTTAAAACTTGTAGGAGCGATTAAATAACCAGCCACACTGAATAATTTCCAAACGATTTCAAAATTAAGCACGACTGAAAGCCAATGCGTAGTAAAAGGATGAAGAATTTCTAAGTGATTGAGAAATACAAATATGTAGTCTTTATTTATGCTCAACTTAACCAGACGGTAGTATTAAATAATTTAATCTGTTTTTCAGCCGTCTTTTAACCTAATTTTTTCTAATTGTTTGGATTGAGCATTATATTTTTGTGTTGTAGGTAAGTAAATTAGCTCAATTAAACATTAAATGTATGATTTTATAGTAGAAACAGACAAGTTACCAAAGTTTGGTGGTGTCATTAACTTCATATATTATAGCAACCTTTAGGATGCAGGTTTAGCCACGGGCGGTATGTATGAACGTTCATTTGCAGTTGGATATTTTACCAATTGACCATAAAACTACATTCAATCATGTGGTCCGTCCAGCTGAAAGGTAAGATGAAGAATATGACTAGTCAGATTTGTTATTTATGGGTTAAATATCAAATCTGACAAGTCATATTCTTCATCTTATGACATCTTTCAGCTCGTCAGACTACGTGACGTGAATGTGGTTCTAACGAGAATTTTTATATTATTTACAAAACATTTTAAAAATATTTCACTAATATTTCCCACAATATATTTTCAAAATATTCTATATATATTTTCATATATTGCTTACAAAACATTTTTAAAATATTTTAATAATATTTCCTAAAATATTTATTTAACATTTTGTTAGTGACAAAAAAGTGATCCACCAAAATATTTTTAAAATATAGTGACAGGTATTTGTAGTTGATTCTCTTAGAATCGTTAAAAAACATATCAAAATATCAAAACCTTTCATTTTGTGTATTGTGTGTAGCTAGTAATTGACAAAAATTAGTGAAATCAACAATTACGAAGCTCTAATTGACTATAGAAGCCGCTCAGGTTTTTGTACCAACAATTCTCTATTAGCTAAATGGCGGAAATGACACTAAAAATTTTATCAGGAATTTAAAACTGGTGCGTTGGCAAAAAAAAAATGAAAAAATTTCCGAGGAAGTAGTTTATGTATCTAGGATATTCCAAAAGTGCACGGATTGAAGTGGTGGAGAGATTATTTCCAATCAACATAACGGTATATGTTAATATGTGTATTAAGTTTGGGAGATTTCCGACACGTTGGAAAGAAGCTGAAGTATGCCCAGTTCGATTAATAGGTTAGATATATCCATTGAGTTAGAATGAAAAGAAAAGTAGTCTTGTGATCAGAAGTAGCATCATTTCGCCATATTTTTACGATAGTTCTAGTCCAATCAACGAAAGGGTGGCAGAGAACATGGAGGGGGCAGAATTTTCTCTTCGGGAATGTGGTGTTGGGGATAGTACGAGGTAAACATACTAAAAGTCCCCGCCCCTCGCACTGCCGTTTCAAAGGGGGTGGGGGGGAAGGTCCCTTTTTTTTCGGTTTTTCGCTTATAACTCTGAAACGATGCGTCGCGTCGAACGGAAAAGTATTCTGTGCAAAATTAATAATAATCAAATTTCCTACTAGAACGTTTATATTTATTTTCTTCCTGTGAGTTATAGTATATTAGCCAGCGAAAATCGATAATTAAAAATAAATTAATCAGGTATCTGAAATTTCTCTATCAAAGCGGTTTACCGTGGTCTGGTAATAAATCACATTCACGGAAATAACTTAATTTTACAACCCTAGACGTATTTTTGCCGAACTCTATACATTTCCTTAAATATACAGTGACTCACTTAAGACGAAGACACCCTTATAATTTTTTTATTTTGTTTCCGATTTGAATCAAATTTTACTCAAGTATAGAACAAACTAGGATCTACTTATGATCAAAAAAATATTCGCCTCCTAGAAATACAAAGCCACCTGCGGTACCAAAATATGCGGGAAAAAATAAAAAATCATATTAGGTATTATCTTATCGGAAAATTTTGTTAATTAAACTTGTTCAGAATTGTCCGAAAACTTCAATAAAATTTAATAAACTAATTTAAAATCATGGGGTTCATCATTCGTAACACAAAATGCTTTCAGTCAACTAAACGTCTGGATGTGCCTTATATGTCACATGTGCGGTCATAACTAGAATACGCTGCGGTCATTTGGCCCCCATTTTATGATAAATATGTATATAGCCTCGAAAACGTACAAAGTAGGTATCTCAAATGTAAGTACTTTAAGGAAAATGGAATATACTTGCTGCATGAAAGAACACTCTTACACACTCATTACAAATTAATAACACAGCCACACAAAAAAAAGTGGTCTGGCCTGCAGACCATACCAGTGTATCTTTATGTATTTGGACCCGCTGAAACCGAATTCAGAATTGTCAGATTACTTCTTTTTTCACCCCCAACCCCAAAAAAGCACCCACCAAAAAGTGGTCTGGCCTGTGGAACATACCAGTGTATCCTTACGTATCTGAACCCTCTGAAACCGAATCCGAAGTCAGAATTGTCAGATTCGCTCGTTTTTCACCCCCAACCCCAAAAAACACGCCCCAAAACAAAAAAATAGTCTGGCCTGCGAACCATATCAATGTATCCTTATGTATTTGGACCCGCTGAAACCGAATCCGAAATCAGAATTGTCAGATTACTTCCTTTTTCACCCCCAACCCTAAGAAACACCCCCAAAACAAAAAAAAGTGGACCAGATCAGTGTATCCTTACCCACGGCCGACTCTAGTTAACAGGCCACGAAGTAATAGGTGGCAACACCGCACACAAGTAAAGATGTAGTCCGATGTGCGATGGTTGGTTTGCATTAGAGCAGCTAAATTTAATGGGCGGCCGTGTACATTTTATCTATTTATAATGCGTTTTGATTCATGATTCTATATGATACGTTTGTTTGGCTAGGATACAGATTATAGATCATTCATGTGTTTAATCAATTGAGGCTTCAATCGGAGTTTAAATCTCTGCTCGGTCAATTAAACATCACGATATTTTGCACAGAATTATGCCTAATTTTGCACAGAAAAAAAATGATGTTTAATTGTGCAGCAAAACCAACGACAAGAGTTAAATAATCCTTTTTTAATACGAAATATCATATTTTTATATTATAAAGGGAGTAATAAAATAATACAGATATCCCATAATATTAAATTAGGAAATGTAATTTTGCCGGGACGCCGCACGGGAAGAATAAAGGGAAAATGGGAAGGGAATTTAGGATGATTCGGGAATGAGCAAATGAAAAATAACAGGACTGTAACAGGCTGTAAGTAAATTTAAAAATATAAACAAATATTTACTTACGATATGAATAAAATACGAATATGGAATTGAATTGATACATATAAGTTTCTACTTTGCTATTTTGACATCTTTTTCAGTAGTTTGTAACCGAGATTTTAATCTACTTTGCTCAAGTGCCCGATTACTCTGTGTCTTTACATAATTATTTAGAAGTAAATTTGGAAATATTGAACAAAAAATTCGTAAAATATAGTCAATATTGTTCCCGCATATACACGTGTTTAAAAAATCTAAATAAAAAATATCTGACTTTAAACTATGTAAAGTTAGATTGATAAGAAAATCTTTTTGATTTTCAATTTGTAGGAACTCCTTTTCTAAACTATTGTTTGTTTCTTTTTTTTTATATAAAACGTTAATAAATTCCTCAAAATTTTCAATAATATCCGACTTCTCAAAGTTTTGGATTAAAATTTCAAGTTGATGAATTTGATTTTCGCGCCTACTTTCTGGATCTGATTTTTTTGTAGATAAGTCTTTAGGCAAATTTGGAAACATTGATGGGACAGTATTTTCTTTTAATTTTGGTTTATAAGGAATCATTTTAAATGTTCCATCTGGTAACAGATATTTATCAAATTTAATAATCTCACTGGGATCAAAATGTATTTCACATACAACAGCATGTTTTGATGGTATCCAATCTTTTCGGGGAATAGCTGTAAGCCATTTTTCTCTTAATTCATCGTCCTTAGGGAAACTAAACTAAACTAAATGTGGTCTTTGGACCGTCTGTTTTCTTTGTGGAAGTATAATTACTGGTCTTACAGCCCGGTACGATACAATGACTGGGCTATTTGGGGCAATGACTGGGCATTTTAGGTTAGGTCGGTTCACGCATTGTTAAACATAGTATAAACTCGATTAAAACTATCGTAACGTCCTATAATTGATATCACACTATCTGAACTAAATGCACTTCAATTAGCAAGTCACTTACACTATTGTTACAAAATAAAAATATGAATTTCCAGCAATTAAAACAAGAGCCGACCAAAAGCAGCCGTAAACAGTTATGGCAATTTAGTGAAACTAAGGACCACATGCATTGTTGCCAGTTTTCCTTGTTCGCGGCCTGTTACTAGAGTCGGCCTTGCCGTACCAAATACATAAGGATACACCGCCACTGGTCTGTCCTCCGGTGGGTGTTTTATTGGGGGTTGGGGGTGAAAAAAGAAGCAATCTGACAATTCTGACTTTGGATTCGGTTTCAGCGGCACCAAATACATAAGGATACACTGCTCTGGTCCGCAGGCCAGACCACTTTTTTGAGGGGAGGGTGAGATTTTTGGGGTCAGGGGCGAAAAACGGGCGAATCTAACAATTCTGACTTCGGACTCAGTTTCAGAGGGTCGAAGTACATAACGGTACACTGGTATGGTCCGCAGGCCAGCCCACTTTTTTGGGGTGCTTTTTTGTGGAAAAAAGAAGCAATATGACAATTCTGGTTTCAGCGGGTCCAAATACATAAAGGTACACTGGTCCGGTCCGCAGGCCAGACCAGATTTTTTTGTGTGGCTGTGTAATTGGCCTTTTATACCGTGCGTGTAATTGCGAAATGGGCATGTACATCCACATAGCGCGAGAGATGTGACAACTCAGCAATAGTAAAACCCGCCTGCCGGCCGGCACTCGACTACTGAAGTGTCGAAGTATCCCAGCTCTGTTATTTCATTTTAGTCAATTGGCACACGCGATGTTGTAATTCTTACTTCCCATGTCTAACGTTCCGTTACACGCACGGTATTTGCATGGCATAGTGAATAAGTTAATTGATAACCCAGTATTTCTTGCGTCGATACATATAAGAATCCACAGATCTATCAATAGATGAATAAGTAGTATTTTTCGTTGCCAATTCTAACTAACGAACTAATATTATGAAAAATTCCACCTTATATCGGATACTTAATAACAGAAATGTTTGGTAATTTAAAACTAAGTTCAAAAATAAATTGATACTATAATAATATAAATCATGATTATTAATTTTACTGTATTATTTTAGTTTATATTTATATGAAAATGATTTAGATAGTTTTGTAATTTTTCACTGGCATGGCATGGGATGTGAGTGGCCGCCCACAGGAGTTTAAAAATTCTTGGGTGGTGCCGCACACTTCATGTCCGGTGCGGGTTATTGTTCTGTAATTGAACATTTCTGTTCTGTTGAACAATATATTTCTCTATTTAGGTATTAATTTATTTATTTATCTAATTGTTGATAGTTTAATAGTTATTTCAATTTTTTGCATTTTTCTCTGAAATCGCCCAGCGCCTACACTGAAAAATTAATTTAAAACAATTCACAGCCTCACAAAAAAAAAGTTCAGACCAGCGAACCAGACCCATGTATCCCTATTATTTTCGGTCGCTGAATCCGAATCCGAGGTCAACAAAATTCGTACACTCCCAAAATCTTTAGCTAGAGCCAATAAACACCCCTGGACTGGGGTAAAAAGAATATTAAGCTACGAGAATAGTTGTTACATCCTAATCGATCGAATTATACAAATTAAGGTTAAAGAGCAGCGTACATATAATAGATATGAAACACACCCCCAGTGAGGGGCGAAAACTAGTCCCCATTTATAAAAATCGATCCAAAACAGTAATGACTGCTGAAAAAGTTCAAAATGATTAAATTTTGTTAAAGTGATAAAAAAACTGCATCAGGTGCAACGTAATCTTCATAAATGCTCCTATAGGGTTGAGAACAACCTTAAGTTTAAAGGACACAAAACAAGAGAAACGTAAAATCCAACAGGATTTCTATTTTGCGTAGTACTCTAAAATAGAACTAGAACCTTAAGTACCATCAACGTCCTACAGTGCATCCCTCAGATGGCATGAAAACTACCCCCTATGTAAGATTTATCCATAAAAAGTTGCAGTGACTTCTATAAAAATTAGAAACACCTGCGTTGTGTGGAAGTGAGACTATGTTCGACGCTGTGCTTGAAAACCACCCACACGGGGTTGCGAGATGCCATCCCTATATCCGTAGAATACTGAAAAAACAGAAAGAAACTAACCGGATTTACATTTTTATGGATGCTATGATTAGCAAAAATCGTGATGCACATTTCCAGCGTCCTACGGATATGGAGGTAGCATCTCGCAACCCCATGGGGGTGGTTTTCAAGCACAGCGTCGATCATAGTCTAGTTTCTTCTCACATCCACACAACGCAGGTGTTTCGAATTTTTATAGAAATCACTGTAAATTTTTATAGATGAAGCTTGCATAGGGGATAGTTTTCACACCATCTGAGGGTTGACACTGTAGGACGTTGATGGTACGAAAGTTTCTAGTTCTATTTTAGAGTACTACGCAAAATAGAAATCCTGTTGGATTTTACGTTTCCTTTTGGGATGGTTGTTCTCAACCCTATAGGGGCAGTTTATGAAGATTACGTCGGATCTGATGCAGTTTCTTATCACTTTAAACAAAACTTAGACATTTCGAGCTTTTTCAGCAGTTATTACTGTTTTGGATCGATTTTTTTATAAATGGGGGCCAGTTTTCGCCCCTCACTAGGGGTGTGTTTCATATCTATTGTATGTACGCTGCTGTTTAACCTTAATTTGTATAATTCGATCGATTAGGTTGTAACAACTATTCTCGTAGCTTAATATTCTTTTTACCCAAGTCCAGGGGTGACTTTTGGCTCTAGCTAAAGATTTTGGGAGTGTACGAAAATACATAGGGATACATGGGTTTGGTTCGCTGGTCTGAACTTTTTTTTTTGTGGGGCTGTGTTATTGTAAAATGTATTTTTTACGAAACACGACCTGTGCAATTATTTTAACAAATCTGTTTTCAGTAACTCCATGTATGATACCATATTAAAATCTGCATGGACAACTTTTTCTGATAATTGGTCAAATTTCTGTAATACATTTTTTCTTTTATTCTTTTGAAAATTAACTAAAATCTCTCATGAGCAAAAAGTGTTCACAAAACCATACTTTTATTTACCAGAAGATAATATAGTTCTTTAAAATGCTCTATTGGAAATATGTACCCACTTATAAACAAACTTAGAAAAACAATCCACCAAACTTATTTTTTAAAACTATTTTATTTAGTGGATGCACGCACTAGGCAATATCGGGGAGAAATACAAAAAATTAAATAACTTTTAATCCTTCAACAATTGGATAGCCACATACTTTTAATTGAAAATGACCTTCCCTATCACATCAAAACGTTTGATCGTCCACTTTTAAAACACCCTGTATATTGAAAAAAAATAAGACATACAAGTCATCACCAATGCCTAAAACAAAAACAAAATGTAGATATTCCAAAAGAGTGAAGTGAACACTTTTTTGAAAGAGAACTGTGGGTTATGAATAAAAGAAGTCTAAAGTTGTGTAAGGAAGAAAAGGTTGAGAATTTCCTACGAAAAGCTTCGTCTAAAGATTTCTTGTATCTGAAGGTACCTATATACCCCAAGCATATTGTTCTAAAGTCCCTCTAAATTTTATAATTTAGCAACAGTTACTACTGGTAATGAACCTAGCAGGAGCATGTCGACCTGAAGAGTACCAAATTTTATTCTGTTTAACATTGTTGATAAGAGAACATATTTAATCGTTAATATTTCTGAAACGAAAACTCATGTAGACAGAACATTTATTTTTGTTGGTGGGAATGACAACCTTCATGCAAGTTCTTAGTAATAATCATAATACGTCGCTTTTCGATTCCCAAATACCTCGCAAATTTTTACGATATAAAATGAGAAAAATCTTTAAAAAATCGGTAAATAAAGTCCTAGTTCCTTAGAATATAATTAAGTTATATATGGAAAATTAGAAACTACAGGTGTTGATCAAACTTTTCTAAAAAAGTCAGTTACTATCTTATTTTAATTAAAATGTAGGTTATATGGACAAAAATGAGTTTAGACCACGATTATTCAAAATATATACAAGGTCTCTCGTATAGTTTTCAAATTTTGGGACCGTAAAGTAGGCTTAATTGAAAGACTAAAAACCGCTGCCTAATAGCCCGGGAGACAGCGTTGCATTTTTGATAGTGATTTTACGCCGCTTAATTTTGTGTGTAATCGATAGTCTAGATATGACTAGCAATAGACACAAGCGTCAGCTGTCAGGATTGTGGTGGACCTAGTCGTGAGAGAACGTCTATTATGTCGAAAAAAAAAAAATTCAAAAATGATTTCAAGTCGTTTGAAAATTTGTACAACAAATGTTTACATGATAATAATAATTTTAAAAAAAAGTTAGCTGCATAGATAATGAGGGATTATACGTCAGCCGCTTGTATAAATCTGTATAAAATAATAATTGATGTAAAATAATTTCAGGTTCAATGAAACTTATACAGCTAACTCTTTGTATTATTAAAATGATAAAAACAATCCTCAGCTATTCTTTTAATGAGGGTAAGACCGTCAGCTGAGGGATTATAAGTGCTGAGCGAGCTTTTAATCTGAGTATGGTGCAATCCAATGTATGATCTAACTGACGATCTTTCCCCGTTTATATCAATAGCTGACGTATATTTTCATTTAATATATTGTTTAAATAATCATTTCTAGAAACTTCAAGTGACTTGAAATCAATTTGAATTCAATATTTATGGTTTCAATTACAATGGTAATATACACTAATGCTGGAAAATGAACAATTTTAAAAAATATATTTTTCCATTGTATTTTCCTGTAGGTTAAATTTGCACAGACCTTGACAAATTGTGACAATAACTATCTGCGCATTTCTACGTAAATTTCCTGCGCCCTTACTAGGGCTCTTTAGGATCTATTTAAGTAGAAGAATTCGGGGGATCCATTTGTCTAGCCACTGAACAACCTGCAGTGTAACTCGCATTGGCGGGAAGAGTTCACGCATCCAAGTTAGCGCACGTGAAATCGCCATTTTTTTGGAGTATTTGTAGACTTGCCGAGTTTTATTTTCAGTCGCAGTTGCCAAGCCGTGAGAAGAGGACATGTAGGTAAGTATGCAGTTTTTTCTCCTTACCATGTTTATATAAAACAAATTTGATTATTGCTATATTTAAAAACGCATATCTTCTTCCTTCATTTCCTATTTATTTCTAATCAAAGACAGGAACTTAAGATCTTTGAAAAAGGAAGCCGTTACTTTCTTGAAACTTGTTTTAAACCAGAACAAGGATCTCCTTTCTCGTGCAGACTACAGAGAACGTGCTGAAGTCTTAATAATACTATTGGGCGGAACTCACTGGCAGAAGCCTGGAGTTTTCAAAAAGCAAGATGGATGTCAACAATAATCTATGCAGCAAAAATGTGCCCATTTAGCGAGTACCTCAGTTATGAGCTAGAAAAGGTTGATAAATTGCGGCAAATCTGTCTTTTCAATGCTCTGGTTTACATTAAATGCTAGTTGAACGCTCCTGAAGCAGCAGATGCCCCATGAATGATTTACAGCTATGGCACTGCTTAAACAGTTACAAAACTATTGATCCTAAAGCAATTTAGGCCGCACTAATAAGTTTCAATCGACATTTGAAAGAGGAGACAGTACCGGTATCACTCTTTTCAAATAAGATATCTGACAGTAAGAAAACGTCTAAAGAATCCCAACTACATTCATTTAATTAGAGAAAATATAATTTTCAAAAAGAATTGCTTTTCTTAATTTCGGCGTTTTTTTACAGAAATTTAAAATTGTAGCCCCCAGGGGCAAACTTTCTCCTAAACCTACAGGTTTCAAACCTCATATCGTTTCATTAGGAACCAAAGGGAATCAGAAAAATCCTGGGGAGCAACAATTTTCAAAAAAAAAATTATTTTTGAGACACACTACACATTATATATGTATGCTATGAAAACCATAAATTTTAGTTTAAATTGATTTCAAGTCACTTGAAATTTCTAGAAATTATTATTTAAACAATATATTAAATGAAAATGTACGTCAGCTATTGATATAAAGGGGGAAAGATCGTCAGTTAGATCATACATTAGATTGCATCATACTCAGATTAAAAGCTCGCTCAGCACTTATAATCCCTCAGCTGACGGTCTTACCCTAATTGAAAGAATAGCTGACGAATGTTTTTATCATTTTAATAATAAGTTTCATTGAACCTGAAATGATTTTACATCAATTATTTTTTTATACAGATTTATATAAGCGGCTGACATACAATCCCTCTTTATCTACACAGCTAACTTTTTTAAATTATTATTATCATGTAAACATTTGTTGTACAAATTTTCAAACGACTTGAAATCATTTTTGAATAATTTTTTTTTTTTTTCGACATAAACGTTCTCACGACCAGGTCCACCACGATTTTGACAGCTGACGCTTGTTTCTATTACTAGCCATATCTAGGCTATCGATTACATACAAAATTAATCGGCGTAAAATCACTATCAAAAATGCAACGCTGCCTCCCGGGCTATAAAGAATCACTACTTGCACATCCAAATTTCCTGTGGGAGTGGTAGTGGAGTGGCTAATGCCAAAAGAAAAATGAGACCTTTGGTTCTTGTGCACACACTAATTCACAATTTTATTTTTTTACCCCCTTTAGTAATAGGTGGTGGTGGTGATGGGGTGGTAGTGGGAGTGGTCCATGTCAAAACAAATTTTGAGGCCTTTGGTTCTTGTACACACACTAATTTACAATTTTATTTATTTTTTACCCCATTTAATGTCAGGGTGGAGGTGGCGATGGGGTGGTAGTGGGAGTGGCCCATATCAAAACAAATTTTGAGGCCTTTGGTTCTTGTACACACACTAAATCACAATTTTATTTTCTTCACCCTTCCACTATCGCCCCCATTATCAATCAACGGGGGTGATAGTGGGGGCGGCTGATGCCAAAAAAAAATTGGGACCTTGACTTCTCGTACATACAAAAAATCGCAATTTTATGGGCCCTTACTTGCTTGCCTTACCTATTTATCCCCAACAGACAGATTTTTTTTTCTCAAACCAAAATCTCGATGTTTCATGACATTTGAAGCCTATTTGTGCAAAAAAAATATATTTTTCTACGATTATTATACTTTCACGATATCTAATTAAAATTACAAAAGCGGTAGGTCGATTTTTATTTTCTTCGATGTTATAGGCCTACTAAATTTGTGAACAGTAAATAAACAGAATTAAATTCGTAAAATAAATAAAAAATTCTCTTAGTAATCCGTGGGAAAAATTAGAGAAAAAACATGGTTAAATGAAATAAGTTGTTATTTACTTTAGGAATTTGATTCTGTTTATTTACTCACAAATTTAATCGGCCTGTAACTTCAAGGAAAAACTAGAAATCGACCCACCACCTTTGCTTTTTTTTAGTCTTAGAATTAAAACTACTTTCCAAAATTTGAATATAACGTTATGGAACACCTTGCATGCATTTATTTCTCAGAAACAAAAAAACTGGTCCTGATTTCGTTTACAATCGAAACATTTTTAAATCATGAAAATTAAGTTTCAATAGCTCTTAAATTCAGGTAATTTCTTTAATGTTTCATGCATTTGCGTTTTCTTATTTCAAATTGATTTTATTTGCAAAAAATGTAATGTCTTTGCTGAACCACCGCACAGTGATGCTTCTATTGAAAACAGGCGTAAAAAATCGGTAACTTAGCCAATTTTTGATAAAAATTTACGAACCTTGGTAGAGTTAAGTATTTGGATATGCTAAATTCAGTCTTGCTTTTTTTTTAAATATGACGGCTTCAAAATTTGGGTCAGAAGAAGCAAACAGAAAAGTCCTGGTTCTGGAACTTGACCCGAGCAGTCCAATGCATTTTTCGACGCTGAATTCGAAGCCAACCTCAGGAAAGCTCAAATACCCTCAACAATTTGAGCTAGAGCGAAAAAACATCCTTAGAATAGGGTAAAATCGCCCCCCCATATATGGTAACAATAAGGTTATGCAAAAATTACTCCTAATGTACAATCTTGGGTTGGGATTGCTGATTTCAATATCAACATGCCAAAAGCCAAAAATTGTTTGAACATCGAAAATTTGACAAAGCGCGTGATTTTCATTCTAAACTTATATTTGTAAGGGCTTTTGAGGTTGATGATTTCCAATATCAGCATGCCAGAAACCAAAAATTTATTCCTAGGGTGAAAATCGAGTAAAATAGAAATCGAAAGGGATGAAAAATGAAAATTTGACAAAATACGTAATTTTCAATCCAAAAGTATATTTCTAGGGTTTTTTGAGGTTGCTGATTTCAAATTTCAGCATGCCGAAAGCTTAGAATTTATTCTTAGTTTAAAATTAGAGTAAATTATTGGCTGAAAGGGGTGTAGAAATAAAAAGTTGAAAAAATGCGTAATTTAGATTCTGAAATTATATTTTTAGGGGTTTTGAGCTTGAGTTCAAATTCAAATCCGATTTCAGAAAAGCACATGTGCCCTCAAAATTTTGAGCCTTTTGCGAATAAACAACCCCAAGATAGGGTAAATCGTCCCTGATTTTTGGTAACAATAAATATATGCAAAAAGTAGTTAACAAGCGCAAAATATTTAAATATAAATTTTTGGTATATCGCTAAGGATTTTCTACTCTAAGGTGGTTAGGCAACCCCCAGAATAGAAGGAGGCCACCCTAAAACGATGCAAAATTAACCCACATTTCTGGAGTTATAAATTGATGTGAATGAATGGTAAAGAATATCAAAACCAGGGAGAGGGTTATGTTTTTCATTTACCAGTCATCTCCCCAAATAATGGCGAAACAACTACTCTTAGATTAGGCTAAAGAATACTCCTCTTCTTGCAAAGAATATGCACCATCATAACATCATAGAGTATATAAATGCTAAAAGATAACATAAGAAATGAAGATTTGGAAGTTTGGAATTATGTAGAACTCTAGTAAATTATAGTTCACCCCTTTTATCACAGTACATATGAATGTGAAAACTACCACTATGATTACCGTTAGAATATGCAAAATGTGGAAGTTTTTAATATATAAATTTTTGAATGGAAACTAAAGTGACTTTAACCTCTCTCACGAACTTTATTTTTATATTAAGGTGGTTTTCCTCTATCTAGAGGTTGCTTAACCACCTAGAGAATCCTTTGCCATATACCAAAAATCTATATTTAAATACAATAAGTTTACGCTTGTTATCTACTTTTTGCATATATTTATTGTTACCACAAATAAGGGATGATTTACCTTATTTTAGGGTGTTTACTTGCTAAAGGCTCAAAATTTTGAGGGCGTATGGACTTTTCGGAGATCGGATTCAAACTTGAACTCAACAAGTTCAAAACCTCCAAAAATATAATTTCAGAATCTAAATTACGCGTTTTTTTCACCTTTTTATTTCTACACCTCCTTCAACCACTAGTTTTTTTTTTTTTTTTTTTGGCGAGGAGAGGAAACCCACACGGGCTGCCTATCCCAACTAGAAAGGTCTGAATGTCAGGCACCAACTGACTAAAACCCCTCTTCTTAGGGCTCGTCTGTATCGAATACTCCGAATGCACTGCAGCCTCCTGGGCTTATTGTGCTTACCCTGTTTTTTAATTTTTAGTTTACACTTGTCCATTTTAGTACTCCTGTGTCACTGACAAGGTGATACAGGTCCGAAAATGGACGAGTTTTGATGGTTTCCGGGTCTGTTTGTGTTTGCCCGTAGATATTATGCCTTCTGCGGGCCAGTGCCTCGCAGTCATGTATAATATGTTCTACAGTTTCTGGTACCTTACCGCATAGTCTGCAGTTAAGGTCGCCAGCAAACTTTCCAATTAAATGCAGGTACTTCTTGACGGGAAAGTGTCGCATCAGAAGACCTGTTATGATTCTCAGCTGAGTCCTGTTCCTTGTGAGCAGTTCTTCAGTTTGTTTTGAACATGGTCCATTGATAAATGTTTTCCCATGTCGATTTCCTGGAATGTTTCTCCAGTAGTGGTTGTGTTTACTGTTGACCCAGTCTTTAATTACCTTTCTGGCTGAGCCTTTTGTGATACCCAGCGCAGGTTCTGGGCCATAGAATATATTCGCTGCTCCTTTTCTAGCAAGTTCGTCAGCTTTCTCGTTGCCCTCTATACTGGTGTGTCCCGGCACCCAGAGTAGTTTTACTCTGTTCCGCTCACCCAGGATTTTGAGCTCTTCGTGGCAGTCCCAAACCAGTCTGGAAGACACTTTGTTAGAGGCTAGTGCCCCAAGTGCCGCCTGACTGTCTGTTGCGATTGAGATCTGCTGGTTCACGTATCGTCGTTTAACATTCTCGCGTACACACTCGGGTATAGCCAGAATTTCTGTCTGGAATACAGTGGCGTGCCGTCCAAGGGAGAGATTTATACTCTCTTTCGGCCTCACACCATGTATTCCTGCTCCAGCTCCACCCAGAACCCGTCAGTATACTAGACCAGGCGTAAAGCATCAGGAGCACCTGTCATCTATTCCTTCCTGTCTCCAATGGTAATAGTGAAGGGTTTATTGAATGTAATTTTTGAACCACTAATTTACTCTATTTTCAACTTAAGAATAAATTCTAGCATTTAGCATGCTCAAATTCGAAATCAGTAATCTCAAAAACCCCTAGAAATGTACTTTTGGAATAAAAATTGCGTGTTTTGTCAAATTTTTATTTTTCACCCCCTTCAATCTCTGTCTTACTCAATTTTCACTCTAAGAATAAATTTTTGACTTCTGGCATGTTGAGATTGGAAATCATCCTCAAAAACCCCTAAAAATATAAGTTTAGAACGAAAATCACGCATTCTGTCAAATTTTCATTTTTACACCCCTTTCAACTCCTGTTTTAGTCGATTTTCACCATGACAATTATAGCGTTAATACATGTTCATATTTTATATGATTTTGGTATTTTTTAGTATATTGATATTATATATTTATATCGAATGTTTTTATTTTTCCTAGCGACTCCATGGAAACTTCTCCATTATGGATCGAGTTTTCCTTTTTGTTTCTTAGCGACTCCATGAAAACATCTCGCTTTTGGAACTTCGCGATTTCCAGTGAGTGAGTCGCTATAGTCGCTATAACAATCAATTTTTGGCTTCTGGCATGTTGAAATCGTCAACCTCAAAAACCCTAGGATTGTACATTAGGAGTACTTTTTGCATGTAATTATTGTCACCATATATGAAGGGCAATTTTACCCTATTCTAAGGGTATTTTTTCCTTCTAGCTCAAAATGTTGAGAATGTTTGGGCCTCTCTGAGGTTGGATTCGAATTCAGCGTCGAAAAATATATTGGACTACTCAGATCGAGCTCCAGGATCAGGACTTTTTTTTTTGTTTACTTCTTCTAACCCAAATTTTGAAGCCGCCATGTTGAAAAAAAAAAAATCTGCAGCAAAACTGAATTTAGCATATCCAAATGGGTGGCGTGCGCCGACGTCACAGATTTTGAGACCTTAGGAAAAACAAACAGCTGTCATTGAGAAATCCGCCGATTAAACGTGTTTCTTTAAAGTAAATTTTGCAGTGTTTGTGCCATTTAAGAACTTGTTGTTGGATTATTTAACATCTACAACTATTCTTAATACTGTTATATAAACAATTTTGTTCGTCAGGATGACGGTTAGTTCGTAATTTGCACAATTGTCTCCTGACGTAGAGGTTAGGTATACGGCTGCCATCGAATTAAATCCTTATATTTTGAGAAAAAATACTTTAGTACAAATATTGATGTATTTCCAAATGTTACACAAAGGCAAATTACTTGATTTTTGAAAGAATTACGTGACAGAAGTCTTGAAGCTGTTTGTGGTTAGGTGAAAGAAGTACTCTGCAAGAAATTTGCAGGATAAAAGCTTGTTACAACGGTAAGAATTAGTTATCAACCATTTTTTTCATATATGCTTGCCTAATTAAATGTTGTTTTATAAATAATTACTAATGCAGAAATTAATTTCTCAGGATATGAACTCTTAGGCATCATGAATAAAAGCCATTGACTCCTTGGACTATTGCAGATTCAGATGGTTCCTTAATGCTCACTGGGATTGTGTTGCCAGTCTAGACAAAACATGTTCACCACTTAACAGGAAATCTTTCCTTTTAGTTTTTTAGCAATGAACATGGCTATGGTGGAGATTAACCGCTGTAAATTTTGTGAAAAAGACACTTTATAAAATAAACAATGAAATACTGACGTACCTACCTACTGTAAACTGTTTGAAATATATAATAAGATGTACACAATTTCTTCCAGTGGTTAACCCCTCGTCTATACCTTATATACCTATAGATTGGACTACGCAAACAGTTGTAATTTTTGTAAATTTTTTATTATAATATATTATATAAAATGTTTAACATGTATTTTACTATTTTATGTAGGTCAATTGTTAATTATGACTTCCTCCATGCAGTTCATGCTTCGCTCAACTAAAATTTAAATAAGAAATAGTTATTAAAAGTAGAGACAAACTAATATAAAATATTAATTTTCTTTACCATGGATTGTTTATTGCTTGTTTGAGCAGCAGTTATTACTATCACAATCATTCTTGCATTAACTTAAAGCATTTCTTTTAAATGCCTGGAATTGTTTAACCTAACCTCTTCTGGCTGTAAATCGACGTTATTTTACAAAAACTGATGTTGTCTCGGATTGCCACACTTTCACAATTAATAATACAATAAAAACTAGCCATTTTGTATGATATAATATCGATAAAAATTTAATTCTGAGGTTCAGTCAGTCGCCATTTGACAGCTAATGACAGCGGTTTGTTTTTCCTAAGGTCTGGGACCTGTGACGTCACGCGCACGCGACCCATACTTAACTCTACCAAGTTTCATAAATTTTTATTGAAAATTGGCTAGGTTATCGATTTTTGACGCCCGTTTTCAATAAAAGCACCACTGTGCAGTTGTGCACAGTCGTAGCCTACGTAAATGATTTTATCAGGCCTCCGCATTGCACTCGAGTCCGCGTGTGACGTCACGAAAGGAGTCCTACAACTTTACAAAGTTACTGCGGCTACGGGTGGATTTAGCGCTCTTTTGCAAGATTAATATTTTATTTCTTCGTATAATTTGTTTAGTATTAAGTTGAGTATGGATTAGTGCCAACTAATTGGATTTCAATTTGTACTGGAGTCGAATGAAAAGGGAATTACTTAAATATTTAATGTGCCTAACACAGTAATAATTCACAAAATAGATCGTGAGAAATACTAGAAATAAATGATTCAGCCTCCTAATACTGAAATTAGATATTGATTTATTACTGTATCTTTATACTGTGAACATTATGAAAACGCCCTTAATTAATGAATGTCAATTAAAAGAATGTCCCGTCGATGGCGTCGATGTTGTGTGCCAGTGCAAATCAAATTACAATAAACAACGATATACTACTGTTTCGTTTTCCGTCGGACAAGAACCTGGCAAAAAATGGTCTCACAGCATTCACCGAAAACATTTTATCTCGAATAAAAATTCAGTAATCTGCGTTAATCACAAGTCTTGTAACGACAAAAAAATTTAAAAAAAATTTATTGTTCATTTAGATTTAGAATGTCATGAAACGTCGAGATTTTAAGTTTGAGCAAAAAAATTCTGTGTGTCTGTCACTTTCTTTGTGCGCACAATTACTCTGCAATCGTTTAAGATATTGACTAAAAATTTGGTACACGTATGTATTTTAACGAGATCTGGAACTAGATTATATTTTCATCTTATTCCGTTGAAGGGTAAATTTGAGTAAATGGGGGTAAAGAGGTAAATCAAGCAGGTAAGAGTCCAAAAAAATTTATATTTAGTATATATAAGAGAAGCTAATGTCTCAAAAAAAATTTGCTATTAGCCACACCCCCTCCTTACTACCCCCACCCCATTATAAAAGGAGGTGAAAAGAAATTGTTATTTAATGTGTGTACAAGAACCAAAGACCTCAAAATATTTTTTTACTTCATCCATCCCCAATACCACCCCCCTTCACTACCCCCACCCCACTACCGATGTGGGATATCGTTTTATGGGTTTTTGGAGGTAGATGATTTCAAATATTAATTAAAGTTCCATAAACAATTATTTCCACGTACAAAATTTGATCGTTGTGAGAGACTTGATATACTTTTCTAATATATTGTTGAACAATTATTCTAAAGTGAAAAATAATCGTATCAGTGAGGAAAAAAATGAGGTGTAATAAGAAAAAAAATGACTAGCAATGAAGAGTTTAAAATAAAGTCTGATAAAGAAGCCGCTGCCCAAGGAATCATTACTTCCACATTTAAATTTTTTGTCCAAGTCACTCACAACGAAAAAACATTGTATGTGGAAATAATTGTTTATGGAACTTTAATAATATAATATTTGAAATCCTCTACCCCAAAAACCCATAAAACGATAACCCACATCGGTAGAGGGGTGGGGATGGTGATAGGGGGTGGTAGTGGGGGTGGATGAAGTAAAAAAATATTTTGAGGTTTCTGGTCCTTGTACACACACTAAATCACAATTTTTTTCATCCCCTTTAATAATGAGGTGAGGGTGGTAATGGGGTGGCTATTGCCAAAAATTTTTTTGAAACCTTAGCTTCTCTTGTATATCCTAAATACCAATTTTATGGACTCTTACCTGCTTGATTTACCTATTTATCCCAAATTTACCCCAATTTACCCCTTAACCCTTCGACGGAACAAGATGAAAATATAATCTAGTACCAGATTTCGTTAAAGTACATATTATGTGTACCAAATTTCAAGTCAATATCTTAAATGGTTCCAGAGTAAACTTGCGCAAAAAAAAAAAGTTACAGACCGACAGACAGAAATTTTTTTTCGCTCAAACTTAGAATCTCGACGTTTCATGATATTCTAAGCCTATTTGAACAATAAAAATTTTTTAAAATTTTTTTGTCGTTACTATACTTCCACTGGATGTGGAAGTAAAAGAAAAGTTGAAAAGTTGAAAAGTTGCAATCTCTGTGATAGGAATTAAATTTAAAATAAATATGTTGTACATACTCGTGTATGTACCGATCTTTTAATATTTATTACAATAACTGTTGTAACTTATTATTAGAGAGGCATTTTAAATTTTTGTTATCCACAATTTATTGCTGTTAGATTAAAGAAATAATTATTTTTTGTTTTGTTTTCAACTATTATTAGAAGTGTTTATTTTATTCTGAATCAATAAGGTGTCAAGTGTGTATTTTAGTTTTATAGATATATTTTATTTAATAGTACAATAATACTGATTCTTAATCATTTACATATTATTTATTTATTTTTAGAAAACTATTTATGTGTTTATAATATATTTTATTATTAATTATATAAAGTAAATCATTTTTAAGCATTCTTTGTTGTATTAGTTCATATAATTTTATTAGAAATATTCAAGAAAGCGTTAAAGGTTTCAGTATGCACCGGAATGCTAGGACTCCGACGGCCGCCATTGAAATCCAATGCGTAGGCCTGATAAATCATTTACGTAGGCCACGGCACAGTGCAATCGTAGCGAATTATTTCGTATTAGAAAGAATTCAGTCAAATAAGTTGACTTATAAGTCAAATGAGCTTTTTATCACAAAACTACTAAAACTAACATATTTCCTTCAAAGTATAAATATCTCGAATTTTTTTAAAGACATTTTACCTTTTTGGTAGGATACTTCACTAAATGCAAAATCTATTTCTGCCACAGTTGCGATACCTGTTAATCGAAGAGAGAATAGTTCAATATCTCTAGCATCCTCGACTAATACACCATGATGATTATCCAGAACAAATCGTTTTTCAACTTCATAATCGGGAAGTACCTTAAATCAAGCAAACGAATATATAAATATTTATCAAAATGAATACAATTTGTCAGTAACACATAGTAAAGGTTGAAGCACGACAGAATTGAAAGCTAAAAATATCTTTTTCTTCAAACATCAGTAAAACATGATATTTCTTAACTCATTTCACGACATTAAAGTTTGACATTTTAGACGATTATGCGTTGCCATTAACAACGGAGGTAAAATAGTCGGAGAACGAGGGATCTCTACGATGCATTTTAAGGACCCTCTATAACACTCGCGAACAACCACCTAAAAAAAATTGATTCTTATGTAAATCGACCTGGCGGATTCGATTTTGGAGTTCGCCAGACAATCCAGAATTGCGAAACTTGTCAAAATCATCAAAAATTTCTGGAAAATCTCAAATTTTATGGAAATTTTTTCATTTTTACTTATCACCCTATATCTCTTTTAGTTTAAGTCCGATTAAATTGAAGCCAATTTAGACCTTTGCTATTATGACTGACATAACAGAAATGCAAAAAAGATTACGTGTCACCAGTAATATTTTTTTTAAAAGTTGGTGACACGAAATTTTTTAAAAATGCAGCAACAAATACTCGATCGAGAAAACTTTTTTGTTTTTAAAGATAGATGTATATAGTAATCTACAAAGTTGTAGCCAAAGAACTAAAGAAACTTTTTCATTTCGGTGATTTTTTTGATAACTTACTTAGTTTTCAAGAAAACGGTGGCTGCAGTATTTGACCGTCGCGCCGGGTCGCGTCGCAAGATAAAAGATTGGGTTGGCTTATACTGCGCTTTCAGGATGCGCCGCCCGATGTGATTAAATAATGCGTAGTTGTGAATATTGGTTTTTCTAATTTTGACGTATAAAGTGACGTAAGTGTCAAAACGTCCTACTTTTTTTTACAATTAATTATTTTTTATTTATTTGCTTTTATCATGATTAGAGAATATTATTTAGGTATTATGCAAATCACAACTTACACACTTTTTTATTTATTATGAAAATACCTACTTTCTGTATATTGTTGCCCTAATCTGGGCATGCTAATATACTAGTTAGGTAAATACTTTAAAACACTTATTATTGGAGAACTAATCAAAACAACTACTCTCCTAGCTAATACTGACGAAGTATTGAATTACATGATAGAATTCTTAGCATTTTAAAGAAAAAAATATTGAAAATACTTAAATCATTTATTTACATTTAGTCATTCACACTTTTTTATTTAATATGAAATTATCTACTTTCTGTATATTGGTACCTTAACCGGGTCACGCTAATATACTACTTAGGAAAACACTATAAAACACTCATTATTGGAAAAATAAATAAAAAATAATTAATTGTAAAAAATAAATCAAGAATAGGCTTGTAAATAATGAATGAATGTTTCTATACTCTACTGTACTTTGTACAACTTTTCTAGAGTTGAAATAGAATGTAAGGTTCAATAATAATTGTTGTGAATGATTGAATTTCAATAAATAATTTAAGTATTTTCAATATATTTTTTTTTGCCTTAAAATGCCAGGAATCCTATCATGTAATTCAATACTTCGTCAGTATTAGCTAGAAGAGTAGTTGTTTTGATTGGTTTTCCAATAATGAGTGTTTTATAGTGTTTTCCTAAGTAGTATATTAGCGTGACCCGGTTAAGGTACCAATATACAGAAAGTAGATAATTTCATATTAAATAAAAAAGTGTGAATGACTAAATGTAAATAAATGATTTAAGTATTTTCAATATTTTTTTCTTTAAAATGCTAAGAATTCTATCATGTAATTCAATACTTCGTCAGTATTAGCTAGGAGAGTAGTTGTTTTGATTAGTTCTCCAATAATAAGTGTTTTAAAGTATTTACCTAACTAGTATATTAGCGTGCCCAGATTAGGGCAACAATATACAGAAAGTAGGTATTTTCATAATAAATAAAAAAGTGTGTAAGTTGTGATTTGCATAATACCTAAATAATATTCTCTAATCATGATAAAAGCAAATAAATAAAAAATAATTAATTGTAAAAAATAAATCAAGAATAGGCTTGTAAATAATGAATGAATGTTTCTATACTCTACTGATGAGAACTAACGAGTTCGAAAAAACTTGTACAACTTTTCTAGAGTTGAAATAGAATGTAAGGTTCAATAATAATTGTTGTGAATGATTGAATTTCAATAAATAATTTAAGTATTTTCAATATATTTTTTTTTTGCCTTAAAATGCCAGGAATCCTATCATGTAATTCAATACTTCGTCAGTATTAGCTAGAAGAGTAGTTGTTTTGATTGGTTTTCCAATAATGAGTGTTTTATAGTGTTTTCCTAAGTAGTATATTAGCGTGACCCGGTTAAGGTACCAATATACAGAAAGTAGATAATTTCATATTAAATAAAAAAGTGTGAATGACTAAATGTAAATAAATGATTTAAGTATTTTCAATATTTTTTTCTTTAAAATGCTAAGAATTCTATCATGTAATTCAATACTTCGTCAGTATTAGCTAGGAGAGTAGTTGTTTTGATTAGTTCTCCAATAATAAGTGTTTTAAAGTATTTACCTAACTAGTATATTAGCGTGCCCAGATTAGGGCAACAATATACAGAAAGTAGGTATTTTCATAATAAATAAAAAAGTGTGTAAGTTGTGATTTGCATAATACCTAAATAATATTCTCTAGTCCTACTTTATGTAACCAGTTATGAAAAGTAAAATTTTACGAAATAGTGTTTTATATAACAAATGGCTAAAATGGTGTTTTTTTTTACGACTGGGGCATTTATAGTACGAGCCGAACGCGAGTGCTATAAACCACACGAGTAAAAAAAACACATTTTAGTCTCGAGTTATATACAAAATTTTTTGTATCGCCATTCCAAATTAGAAAACAATATAATTTTGTAAAAATAGACTAAATTCTATTGCTGTTTCCATAGAAACCAATAAGTTTTATTTCACATTGTTAAATAAAATTCCTTTATTTCACTCTTTTTTCTTTATTTTACACTTGTCAATAATGACATTGTCTTGATTCATTGAAACTGTCAAATAAACGTCGTTTTAGGACATGGCGTTACAAAATAGTATTTTATCGCCAACCGTCAATAAAACCATACATTACCATAGCGATTTTCGGAAGTAAACAAACACTTTATTTTACTGTAAAATAAAGTATTTTACCTGCCGCAAATATTTATTAACATGACTTTGACATTAAACAGAAATCGTTTGTCACTGTTATGCTTCTCACGTCTGTCACAGCTCCACAATAAAAGTTTTCTCAAAATCGCAAAGACGATTTTAGGCGATAGTCAAACTGACAACATAGTTGTTACCAATGATAATTCTTCTAAATAAGATTTACACATTGTTAACATAGATAATAATCCTCAAACATTTTCAGTTGACACTCCTTCGACTTCAGGAATTAATTTTTACAATACGTCAGGGTGTACGTTCACGTTTAATATAACAAAAAATAAGTAGATTTATTCTGTATTTGCTGTTTACTTTTTCATAATAAAATGTGATAAGTTATGATATCTCAATTTTTTTGAATTATAAATTTTTACGGTTGGCGATAAAATTTTGTGTGCACCACGTCAGTAAAGTATCTTTATCGAACTCACCTGTTACTCGCCTCGCTCGCTTCGCTTGCTCGACTCATAATCTCAGACTCATTCGATAAAGATTCACTTTACTGACTTGGTACATAAATAACTATTATATAAAAGTGGTTAAAATGGTGTTTTTAGACTCGATTTGTATACAAAATTTTTTGTATCGCCATTCGAAATCAGAAAACAATATAATTTTATAAAAATAGACTAAATTCTATTGCTGTTTCGATAGAAACCAATAAGTTTTATATCACACTGTGAAATAAAATGTCTTTATTTCACTCCTTTTTCTTTATTTTACACTTGTCAATAATGACATTGTTTTGATTCATGGAAAGTGTCAAATAAATGCCATTTTAGTATATGGCGTTACAAAAAGTCCCTTATGTCATCAATTCGGAAAGATAAACAACTTCAAAAAGATAAAGGAACAATGTTTATTCAACACAAAATAGGATACTAAGTCCATATAATAAAGTAGTACAGTGAATGAAGGTAAAAATCAACTATTACCTCCGATTTCGGTGAACCTCCATCGATTTGCATGAAAATTTGGGATTGAGTATATTTTACCCTCAACTTCAAAAGTGACATATGCTCGACTTGCGCTTTTTGCATTTTGGGGGTGAAATCCACCCCTTTTGTTAAAAATGGGAAAAATGCAGATTTAAGCATTCTGGCGTAAGTAATCTCGTTTAATTAGATAAAATAAATATTTTTCAACACTTATATGCATGATTTATGATTTTAATTAATTTTTCAACCCTTTTAGCAACCACCCCTTAAATCGAAAATCATGAAAAAAATCATTTTTTGTATTTCTGAAATATGAAATCGCATATTAACATTACACAAACGGTTTGTTTAATGTTTATGATATAATTTTTGGTTGACTGTGAAATTTCAACCCTTAAAAACCACCCCCTTAATGCAGAATCATTGAAAAAATTGGTTTCAAGAAACTTTAATCATTTGAATAATACAAGTTAAATAATTTTTAAGTGCTAACCACTAATAAAGAGTACAACGTGTATTTTACTCCGCTTTTGGAAATATACTGAAATATTCAATAGACACACAGCATACTAGAAAGCCCCACTATGTTTTCGAGCAGATGTTCAGAATTCTTTTCACTTTTTCTATCTTCAAAAGAAACATACACACACTCACACATGTATATTTTGTGAGCATGTACCTATCGACACGTCTACTTCTTACTATCTATCTTTTTTCCTATATATGCATACAAAATCTCTGCTCAAAAAATTTTTCCAAAAAAATGTTATTGGTTTTTTTACAATAACTCCGTTAATTTTATGATATCAGGTTCATCCAAAAACCATTTGAAAGGTAATTTCAATTTATTAAATTTAATGTTTTAAAACACTTATTTTTTAAAAGATAAAAGGTTAAAGGGCCCCGGTTACATGGTTCTCGCAGTAAAATTTAGGCTTTAAACGTTTCTATCTCGGTTATTTTTTATCCTACAAAAATAGAAAAAAAACTAAAATCTTTGTTAAAAAAAAACTCAAACTTCATTCTTTATTATTTTTTACATATATCGAGTGTTTTTGGAGTTATTATCAAAAGAAAATGAAATTTACGAAAATTTGAAAAATTCTGATTTTTTTAAATCATATTTTTTTTTTCAAAAATATGCATTCAAAACCGGTCAAAATTTTTAAAGTCATTACTTATTTTTTACAATTAATTGTAAAAAATAAATCAAGAATAGGCTTGTAAATAATGAATGAATGTTTCTATACTCTACTGATGAGAACTAACAAGTTCGAAAAAACTTGTACAACTTTTCTAGAGTTGAAATAGAATGTAAGGTTCAATAACCATTGTGAATGACTGAATTTCAATAAATAATTCAGGTATCTTCAATATAATTTTTTTTTTTTTGCCTTAAAATGCCAGGAATCCTACCATGTAATTCAATACTTCGTCAGTATTAGCTAGAAGAGTAGTTGTTTTGATTGGTTTTCCAATAATGAGTGTTTTAAAGTGTTTTCCTAAGTAGTATATTAGCGTGACCCGATTAAGGTACCAATATACAGAAAGTAGATAATTTCCTATTAAATAAAAAAGTGTGAATTACTAAATGTAAATGAATGACTTAAGTATTTTCAGTATATTTTTTTCTTTAAAATGCTAAGAATCCTATCATGTAATTCAATACTTCGTCAGTATTAGCTAGAAGAGTAGTTGTTTTGATTGGTTCTCCAATAATGAGTGTTTTAAAGTATTTACCTAACTAGTATATTAGCGTGCCCAGATTAGGGCAACAATATACAGAAAGTAGGTATTTTCATAATAAATAAAAAAGTGTGTAAGTGGTGATTTGCATAATACCTAAATAATATTCTCTAATCATTACTTATGCTAAAATGAAGAAAGTCTTATAGGGATTACTATAAATTTTAATTTTTGTGGAAATGGCGTAGGTTTTATTTTTCACTTTTTCCTAAAAAATTCGAAAGGGTCCTCTTATTTTCATCATAACTTGCTTAATTTTGATGCTATCAACTTCTTCTATAGCTCATTTGATAGGTATTTCTGAGTACTTTGAAAGGTATTCAGTAAGTATATTTTATAAAATGCATCGTTTTCCCGTTATTTAAGCTTGAATACTTAGATTTGAGTACTCGCCGAAAAAAAATATACATTCAATTACCTATAGCTCACTTTGAATTAATATTAAAAGGTTTTTTAAAAAAGAAATTTATTCAGTTTTTTATTAGCTTCAATTTTGGTAATGACAACTTTTTTTTAAAACTTATAGTTTTTGAGTTATTTATGAAAAACCGCTTTAAAACATGCATTTTTTTCACAAAAAATCAAAATCTTTGATCTTTAACAACTCAAAAAGTATTGATTTATTTTAATAACTTTATATAACAAATTTTGCTTAAAATTGGTCCCTCTATCGATTATTTTTCATAAAATTATTTCCCGAGAAGGGGTGGCATCCACCCCCAGGGCAAAAGCGCAAGTTGCACTATGTCACTTTTGTTTCTTAAGGTATCCTCTAACTACTCACAAATTTTTATGAAAATCGTTGGAGGTTCAACGAAATCGGAGGTGAAAACCTTCAGTGACTGTACTAAAGTGGAAGCTTTTAAATTCTTCTTTCCTTCAAAACACGCTAACAAAACTTTTGCATTAATGCAATTTACCTTTATTATGTTATCAAGTTAGGATTTCAAATAATATTGTAACTTGACTAAATAACGTCTGTCAATTTTGACATTAAAATTATAATGTGTGATAGCAGCAAAGGTAACTATAAAAAAGATTACCTACTTAATTTTTAAGATTTTTAAATACATCCATTTCATTTATTATGTTTAAGTAAATTGTTTTTAGAATTTTAAAATTAGAAAAATCATGTATGTAACGAAAGACAATCTTGTGTAACTCGTGTTGTTACGTCTTTTGTAACTGGTTATATAAATAACTATTATAAAACGTTTATTTAGTTGTTTTTAACCGATCGACAGGAGTTGTCGTCTGTGTGGTTTATGACGCTTATTCTTATTGAAACTTGATGAGTTGCAGCTATAATAATTATTATTATTGCGTTAGGGAAGTGCTATAGAGGCTATAGAGAGTGCATATTAAAGTAACGGAATTTCTTTTCCAGACATTTAAAACTAGTTTTAATATTTAATTTGAACAAAGAACAATTTTAAGCAATTTTTTTAACGTCAGCAGTTTTGTGCGTGTTTTCAACTTTTGTTTTAAGAGTTAAACCCAGAGTTAAACTTTATAAAATGCATATTTTACCAACAAAATAGTGAAGAAACTGTACAGGGTGTTACAGAAGAAGCACTGGATTAAGCATTTAAAGCAGTTTCTATTAAAGTCGGATGATATCTCTCTTAAGTTGAAATATTACACCAAAAAAAGAGATTTATTTTTGTCAAATTGTCATGTCTATCATGCAAGATGCAGAAGAAATTACATCCGAAAAGCTTATAAACAAAAAGCAGAAAGCACAGATGTGGCTAATACTGGTTTTAAAAAAAGGAAGACCATTGAAAGCCCAAAACGTTGTATAATTTGCGATAAAAAAATACAAATGTGTTAACTATCTCTTAAATATTGCTGCTTAATTATACGAGTAGAAGTTAAATGTGGAAATAAAATGAGTATGTCTAAATTGCCTTTATCAAAATTTAAAACTTTATTTTTTATATTTTGCTCCTTTTTCAAAATTAAAATTTATTGAATAAACGATTACTAAATAGGTTATTATTAGTACAATACAAATCCTGGCGCTCTCAAGCTATGCATGGCATTATCGCTTGTGCAGTACGAGACCGGCCGCGGCCGGCATAGTTCTTTTCTATATTGCGGCACCGTTATGTTAAAAACCAAGCCAGTTATCAAAAAAATCACTGAAATAAAAAAGTTTCTTTGGTTCTTTGGCTACAACTTTGTAGCTTACTATATACATGTATCTTTAAAACCAAAAAAGTTTTCTCGATCGAGTATTTGTTGCTGGATTTTTAACAAATTTCGTATCACCAACTATTAAAAAAAATATTACTGGTGACACGTAATTTTTTTGCATTTCTGTCATGTCCTTCATGATAACAAAGGTCTAAATTGGCTCTCCTAAAAATTTCAATTTAATCGGACTTAAACTAAGGGATATATAGGGTGATAAGTAAACATTAAAAAATATCCATAAAATTTGAGATTTTTCGGAAATTGCCGATTTTGACCAGTTTCGCAATGGGTCTGGCGAACTCCAAAATCGGATCCGCCAGGTCAATTTACATAAGAATAAATTTTTTTTAGGTGGTTGTTCGCGAGTGTTGTAGAGGGTGCATCTTAGATATTGCTCGTTCTCCGACTAAAAGTACTTTTTCTGACGCTGTGAGCGGCATAAAAAATAACATTCATGGCAACGCGCATTTTATTTAATACGCTGGCCGTGGGATATTAACACAATGCGTTTTTGGTGGTAAAATCCGAGATTTTTTTGTCTTTATTTTTTTTTATAGCTAATCGACGTTTGAAGAAAAAATGTTTTATTCGGAGTGAAAGCAACTTATTGTGACTCGTCTGTAATTGCAGGACTAACTTCGTTCATCCGACAAACTTACAGACTCATCACAAAAGTATCACTTTTACTCGTAATAAAACAATATACTATTATCTACGGTCGACGTATAAAGTGGGCCTTTTTACTAATTTTTGAAAGCGCAAAGCTGTGAATAATGTCACTTTGCCGCACTTCTCCCATAACAACGTGCGGCAATAGTTGATTATGTGCCAAGGGTCGTAAGTGACTTTTTTTTTGGTCGAGAATGCAGTTTGCAATCCGAGGCCCGTAGGGTCGAGGTTTGCGAGTATTCGAGACCAAAAAATCGCACTGTGCGACCCGCGATGCATATTATATTTTTCGTCATATCCATGAATCATTAAACTAGAAAAAAACTTGAGAAAAACTAATGGAAAACTATAATTATTTGAGATTTCATATTTGCTAATAGTAAAGGTAGCGATGCTTGGAATAGCTATGGCAATCGTCAATAAAATAAATTTAGGACTCGGCTTCTATTCAAATGACAACTAACACGTCTGAGCGACAACCTGGCACTTTGTGCTTTTTTTACACAAATAGCTATTTCTATGACCGTTAAAAAACTGCACTTTCTTTCATCATTTTTAGTGCGTAAAAATATCTTTACTTTAATAGTGAAAAAAAGTAAAAAACGTTAAAAATAGTATTTTATATAACAAGTGGCTAAAATGATATTTTTCTTACAAGTGGGGCGTTTATAGTATGAGCCAAAGGCGAGTGGTATAAACCACAAGAGTAGTTTCGAGTTATATAAAAAAAAATTTGTATCGCCATTCGAAATTAGACAACAATTACTCCGGTCAAAATAGACATTCACCCTTGCATAAATTTCCGAGAAGCTGAAAATTTACATGAACGTTATAACGTATAATAAAGTTGTGAAAAGTCCCCATTTATCCCGTGTGTGCAAAAAATTTTATGAGAGGTCAAAGTTCGCAAAAATGGGTTTTTTGGATTTTTTAGCGAAACGGTTAGTTTTATGATAAAAATAGCTTAGACAAAAATTGTAGATCATTCAATTCTCTACACTTACACTTTTTTCCTAAAATTCACCTTTTTTGAGAAAAAGCCATTTTAAAGTTATATTCACCATAATATGCATGACTACGCTGCCTATGTACTATTCTGTGCAAAAAAAAGCGTACATCTACTATCTGTCTATATAAGTCAGACCTCATTTCGCCGCAAAAGCTCATGTTCCAATACAGGTTTATCAAAATAATGGCGTAGCATTAAAATCAAAGTTGTTGATTTTGATTATGAACATGAAACAACAGTATCTTTCCTCAAAAAAGTCGACGTGGTATGGTTCTATGGCATATGGAAAAATTTATCGTTAGCTGGTAGGAATGGTTATATTGAACACTTAACGAAAAATGATATAAATTTTTCAAAATTCTAAAATTTCGCTTTTACCTTTTATTCATCAGCCTGCTAGCAACTACAGTACTATATACACGACTTTACTTTGTACATTGCAGAATGCAAAACGTTGCCATCACGATGTATGCGTTGTTACTTTTGATCAACCTCTGTATGCAAAAGCTCGAGAAAGCTACACCTGAAGGGTCCGAATTATCGAAGATAATAATCAGGTTAGGAGGATTTCATATGCTCATGTCATTTATTGGAGCAATTGGTTACATCATGCAAGAAAGCGGCATGAAGGAAGTACTTCCTTTGATTTATGCTCCAAAGTCATTAGAAAAAATGCTCAATGGCCATGCTTACGCGTGAGCTGTCCGAGCTCATACATTACTTCAACTTACTTTAGCAATCATAATATCTAAAGAACTTGTTCTTGATGACAACATAGATGTAGATCTTATCATCACTATTGAAAACGTATTAAATGACCCTATTTCTTATTTTGGTATTGAAAATGACGATGAAACATCTGAAGAATTGCTTCATCAGTTTAATCAAAAGCTAAGAGAATATGAAGAACAAGGGCCTACGGCTAAACTATGGATACAATATTTTCACATGGTGTCAATTGCAAAAGAGTTTATAAGAGTCGAACGTATGGGAGATTGGCAAGCTCATTTGAACACTGTTAAAGAAATGCTTCCTTATTTCCACGCATCAGGACATTTCCCTTTCGCTAAGTCTACGCAATTATATCTGCAAGACATTCTAAAATCAAATGAGTCTATGGATCCTACTGTTTACCAACGATTTACAGGAGAATTTTTCACGGTTAGACCTTCTAACGAGTAAAGTTGTGGGAATTCAACGGATATGGTGATAGAACAGTCAATGATGAAATCTATGAAGACAGATGGAGGTATTGCTCGAGGAAGAAGTACTAAAGAGAGTGTCATCAGCAAATGGATTTATAGTATGCAAGCAATGAATACCGTTTGTGAAGCATTGGAAGATATCGCGAATGTAAGAATGGACACAACAGATCAGCATGTTGATGCAAGCGACTCACGAGTAAAGAAAGATGCTAAGGATGTACAAAAACTTCAACGGAATTAGCTTTCTTCTTTCTGTATATGGAGCTCCAAAAAAAAATTACTTCCATAGATAAGTTACGTTACGTATCTTTTGCAAAACATACACGTAATAAAAAAAGGGTTCAATTAGCTTGTCTTCCTCCAACCTCGAATTCTGCTCATCAACATTTTTATCGAGTATATTACCAGGTTCAAGTGTGGCTTGGTAATCAACTGGACCCAGAAGAATGGGGTTGGAAGCTAATTAATAATGTATTGAAACCAATCCACACTCTACTTCCACCGGCACCAGAAAAGCTCCTTAATACTATTTTTTGCAACTTCAAAAAGGGGTGTAATTCAAAATGCGGCTGCAAAAAAGTAGACTTATTTTGTTCACCAGCAAGCACCAGCTGTCAAGGCCAGTCGTGTTCAAATACTGAATCTCCAACAGAAGATGATCCTTACATCAACGGCGAAACAACTGATGTATCGCTGTTTGAACAATTTACGTCAACTCAGGAAGATTAAGATGAAGAAGAAGAAGGTGGCGGAAGAGAAGAAGAAGTTGAATAAGAAGACCTAATATTATATTAAACTTCAATAAAAAGACCGTGGAGTAGGCCTACCGGGGAAACCACATTAAAAAAGACGCGCCAAGTACACTACCTCATCGGAGGCGTGGAAATGTGTGCATATTATGGAGAATATAATTTTAGAATGGCTTTTTCTCAAAAAAGGTGAATTTTAGGAAAAAAGTGTAAGGACTATTTTTGTAGAGAATTGAAAGATCTACAATTTTTGTCTAAGCTACTTTTATCATAAAACTAACCGTTTCGCTAAAAAATCCAAAAAACCCATTTTTGCGAAATTTGACCTTGCATAAAATTTTTTGCACACACGGGATCAATGGGGACATTCCACAACTTCATTATAATGGTACCCCTAACGTTCATGTAAATTTTCAGCTTCTTGGGAATTTATGCAAGGGTACCCCTGTTTTTAGGGCTAACTTGGCCGGATTAAATATAATTTTGTAAAAATAGACTAAATTCTATTGCTGTTTCCATAGAAACCAATAAGTTTTATTTCACACTGTGAAATAAAATTTCTTTATTTCACTCTTTTTCTTTATTTTACACTTGTCAATAATGACATTGTTTTGATTCATTGAAACTGTTAAATAAATGTCATTTTAGGACATGGCGTTACAAAATAGTACATTGCGTATCTAGTAGTAAAAGCAATACATTCCCGTACGACGATGTAAATTGTTGGTCGAGGCGTTAAGCCGAGGCCAACAAGTGTTGAAGTCCGGGAATGTGCTTTTACTACGAGGTACACACTACACATACTATTTTTTCTGAAACCGCAATCAATATTATTATAAATATATAAAAATAAGAAAATATATATAAAAAAACAGGCTGGAAAAGTAACTTCTGAGTATTTCTGTTTCATTATTGTAAAGTGTTTTTTAGGCACTTAAGAGTTAACGTTCATACAGCTTATATCAAAAGTTGTACAAGAGTGTTCATTCTCATCTGAAATTTTCAAGATAACACATGAACCATTTGAAATAAAATTACTGTTACAAGATGAGCTGAAAATTACTTTTTTCTGAAATCGATCGGGAATGTCTACATTTTCGGCGCGATTTTAGAGCAAAAAATGCACAATTCCAGTATTTTAGTCCGTTGCTAGGAAACTATCAGAAAACAGACCGGAAAAGATCCGTTGCCAAGCAACGATCAACAAAGCCATACGGGAATGTTACTTCCCGGCCTAGGCTGGGAAGTAACATTCCCGTACGGTTTTTTATATATATTTTAATATGTTACTATTTTTGATTTTTATACGTTTAAAATAGTATTGATTGTGATTTCAGAAAATGTTTTTTTTAAATGTTTATATTTTTGATTTTTATACGTTTAAAATAGTATTTATTGTGATTTCAGAAAAAATAGTATGTGTACTTCGGTGTGAAAGCACATTCCCAGACTTCGATGCTTGTTGGTCTCGGCTAGCGCCTCGGCCAACAATTGCATCGTCGTCCGGGAATGTATCGCTTTCACACCTAGATACACAATATACTATTTTGTGCAGCCGTACGTGAAATGAGTATTTCACGTTCTCAAAACAGTCCATGAAATGAGTATTTCACGTTCTCAAAACAGTCCGTGAAATTCAATTTCACGGCCGTTACCCTTAGTAATGGCCGAAAAACTAAAAGTCACTTTCATAATAATTGACGTTTGTCACTTCAAAATTGATATTTCTAAAATATGACAAGCACAAATTATTATATTTTAACTCGCTGTAACATATTTCGTATATCAGTTTGGATTTTTCTGGTATTACATCAGCAAGCGCCAATACTTTTTAACTCTAGGGGATTACAAGAAATTGAAATCTCATTATCGCTCTCAGACATTTTTACGATTAATCGAGAACTGTCAAGTATATATTCAAAATATACCGTTTCCATAGAAACGCTCTGACGTTAAGGCCACCGCGTTTATTTAGCAAAATATAGCATTAAACGGTGGTGTTATTTTCAGCATCTATACTAACTATAATTTACGGTTGCACAAAAAATAGTGTTTATACCATGGCCGCGAAATTTTTTTGCGCCTTCGAGATTATCTTGCCTCGGCCGCAAGCGGCCTCGGCGATAATTTTTCTCTCGGTACGTAAAAAGGAATTTCACGGCCTTGGTATAAAAATAACTATTTTACAACCCTGACATTAACATTGAAATTTTTTTTTTTTTTTTCGGTCGAAATTAACGTTTTCCCGGGCTATATCGGAAAATGGGCATCGGAGATCGGCAAAAGCTTTCACCGATACCCGTTACTCTCTTTCCCGATCCATGAAGGAACTTTTATGAGTTTTCAAAAGTCAATTCACAAGTTATGGAAAATTTATTAAGAAATAATAAAAATCTGTCGTAAAAATATTTTATTTAATTAGTTGTTATTGTTTCTCCTTGTATTTGTTAGAAAACTTAATAATTAAATAAATAATACAAAATAGGAAACTTGGACAAAACTAACAAAAATCTGAATTTTTGCCCAGACGTTCTTTGAAGTGTCCCAAACCTAAATCCACAATAATCACAAAAATCTCAACATGGCAACAGGATATTGAAGGTCAAAGTTTTTTGCAAATATCTCGCGTCCTATGCATCAGATGCCCATGAGGTCAGTGAGAAAGTTGTGGAGAATTAAATTATCTACAAGTTGTATTTTTCAGTTTTACCAACCCCCCCCCCTTCCTTTTTCGAGATATTCAAGGTCAAAGTTTGCAAACATGCTTTTTCGCGAATATCTCGCGCCAAAAAATCGGACAGCAATAATGTTAAAATGAAAGTTATAGAGAATTCGATTATCTACAAGATTAGTATTTCGAATTTTTTCCCTAAACCTCGCCCTTTTCGAGATATTCAAGGTCGAAGATTAAAAAAAACGTTTTTGGCAATACTGCTTGTATGTAGACTTCGTCGCGGTCCAATGCATAGGGAGCGAGATATTCGCGGAAAACCGTTTTTTTAAATTTCGACCTTGAATATCTCCAAAAGGGTGAGGTGTTGGGAAAAAATGTAAAATACCAATCTTGTAGATAATTGAATTCTCTACAACTTTCATGTTAACATTATTGCCGTCCAATTTTTTTGGCGCGAGATATTCGCGAATAACATGTTTTTGAAACTTTAACCTTGAATATCTCGAAATAGGGTAAAAAAAGTAATAAATAAAAAAGACAACTTATAGATAATTTAATTCTCTACAACTTCCACATTGACCTCATAGGCATCCGATGCATAGGACGCGAGATATTTGCAAAAAACTTTGACCTCCAATATCTTGAGTAGCCATGTTGGGATTTTTGTGGATTTGAGTTTGGGACACCTCAAGGAACAGATTTTTACTAATTTTGTCCAGGTCAAATACTAATTTCCGTGGGCTAAACAGCAAATTTTGATAACGGAGTAGAAATAAGTTTCCGAAACGTTTACAGCATTATTCAATTTCTTAATTGGTATTTAACATTTATAATAATATTTAACATTTTTTTTGCCCGACCGAATTTTTTTTGTTTATTTACAATATCTGTTGCCAACAAGGTAGATTATGATTACTGATTGCTAGGCCTAACTCGTCGGTAAGTAATTTACCTACTGACATCTGAACGGTAAGTAAAATTAATATAATATATATCTATTATATAGTCTGGGTGCCCGCGTACAAAAATGCAATTCATACATATCCTCGTATAACTTCTTGTACGGCATAATTGCGCATAGTCTATCACTTTTTTCCTCTGTGAAAATTTTCGTAAATACGGCGTCCCTCCTCGGCATGAAAAAGACGATTTCCACGCGTCGGACTGGAAAATCGGCAAATATATTTTGTCGGACAATTTGAGAATTGGATTCTACATATACAGGGTGTTTCACGAGGAAACGGACATGCTTTAATGACGGATAGAGGACATCGGGGGTAATCATAATCAACCATAGAAAAAGCTAGTTGGGCCCTCGTTGCTGAAATACAGGGTGTTTTATGTATTTTGTTCCAAAATTTCTTTTGGTTGTTACTTTGTAAAGGAATGGAACACTAAGTTCATATTTGGCACATATAATACACTAGTGATCCTGAATAAGTACTTGTATCATGTACATAAAAAATCCAGGTCCGGACTTGAGAAAAAAATGTTTTTGTTGTTCTTCAAGAAAAGAATACCCCGTATATGTTTTTTTGAAATTTCAATATTAAATTCGAAAAATACATAAAAAACTGAACAAAATGGCTTCATTATTTTTTTTGCCACACATCTGCCGTCTTCGAAATAAATTCCAATAAATAATGGAATATGAGACTTTAGAAAATATCGATGAATGTCATACGCAAAAAATGCTTCCACTATTAAATTGGGCATTTACTTTTTTTTAGCAATAATTATTATGTTCTAATTACATTTTTTTATGGAGGAGGTGAAAATAAATAAAAAAATAAATATTAGAGGACACCGAATCAAGAAACTATTTCATTCCTCTCATTTATAAAAGAGTGGTAGACTAGACGCAATTATGCCGTACAAGAAGCTATACGAAGATATGTATAAATTGCATTTTTGTACGCGGGTACCTAGACTATATGTTATTTCAGAAAAATAAGGACAAAAAAATAAGGAAATTTCCATTTATTTAAAAAAGAATAACATTATTTTCTGCACCATCGTATTAGATTGTACTTTGCAATTGCAGACATTTTGGACTATTAAACCAGCCTCTGCCTGATCCATTTGGCGCAGAGGTTTCTTTTGTCAAAGTTTTTAAATATGTTTACAGAAAGTGGCAAAATACCTAACAAACAGTAAGGAAAGCTAAAAGTAATATTTACCTCATTTATAATAAGATATTGGAAAAATGTAGAAAGACCTTCATTCATGTATGTTTCTGTCCACCAATTAAATGTAACTAAGTTTCCAAACCACTGATGAGCCAATGCGTGAGCAACCGCAAAAATAACCTTTTCTTTATATTCATTGGAGGATTCGACAATATCGTAAAGCAAATCAGATTCCCTGAAACGATTAAATTATAGAGATTTATGCAAATATGAAGGTCTTCAATTGCAATTGTTTCTACCTGTGTATTAGCAAACCCCAATTCTCCATGGCAAAAGCTGGAAAATCAGGGACAGCAACTATATCCAGTTTTCCAATAGAATGGTGTTCGTAATTATAGTTGGTGAAGTTATTAAGCCTTTCCAAAAGCTTAGGTGCTATATCGAGTGCAAGTTTTCTTTTTGGCGCAAATTCGTCTCTTGAGCAGACTCGCACAGGAATTTTTTCGGCGTCAGCAAAAGTGCAGGTCAAATCCGAAACAACCAAAGCCAATATATATGTGGACATTTTTGGCGTTTTATGAAACTCTACTGTTGTCATGCTGAAAATATAAAATTATTTTTATTTATCTTCTTTCGCTCTATTTATTTAATTCAGTAGAAGTGGAAAATTAATTGAACAGAAAAAAATTATTTGATAAAACAGTTTATTCACGTATAAAATGAAAAAAATTAAATTTTTAAACAATGTGATTACTTTTAACCTTCCTGGTATAAGGTGAGTTCATTTGTACCACATCTTTAAATTGTAGGAAAACGATGTAATCTTACTAAGTATACTCTGAAACAGTCGCCGTGGCTAGGTGGAACACAACAAGCGGGTTCCGACATAAAAGTTAAAACTATTTTTTTTGCCAGACTACAAGTTTAGGTTTCGTGCAATATATGTACATACAATGTGTTCTCGGATGGTGTACCGCACTTTTGTAAACTTCGTTATTTTGATTTGCCGAGAAAAAGTCATTCTTTATAAACAGTTTTTCTTGTCATAACAGTTTAGTACAGGAAAACTTTACTTTAACTCTACTAAAAATTTGTGCGGATCTTAAAATTTGTTTATAAGTTCAAAATAGGCCAAAGTTCACGAAACGATAAAGTTTTATAGGCCAGTGGAATTAGCAAATATGCATATTGTAATTCGTTATAGGATGCCACGTGGATTAAACGATAGTTTTATTGATTACAAACATGACCCTGAATTTGGTCCACTTTTTGACCGCCGGAACATTGTTTATTTAACGATTTATTGTTGAAAAATTCCAAAAAATCGACTTTTTTAAAGATAACTCAATGACCTTTGACGATAGGTTTCTCAATTTGTAGATACTGTTAGAACTTTGAAAAACAGTTAATTTGAGTGTTTCGTTTAAAACGCTTGAAAATTTGTTTAAACAATCGCAAAAAAACACGAAAATGTTCGCAATTTGTAAATATTCTTCATTCTTTAACAAAAGCACATTCGTGCTTGAAACTTTGACAAAATATGTCTTCTATCACCAAAGTTACCTCCAAAATTTCATCAAAAAATTTTAATTAGTTTAGGAGATATTCGATTTGCTTATTAAAAACATCAATAATGTAAAATGCAAATTCACCCAGTTTCCGTTGTCGTAGAGGGTTGATCTGGACATCATTTTTTTTGTCGAGACTTAAACTTTATGTTTTCATTAATAGTAAATCAAATTTGCATTATTTTCAACTTCAAAATAGCGTTTGAAAAAGTCTCACATTTTGAGGTTAGGTTTTTTGTCTCTTAAACTAATTAAAATTTTTTGATGAAATTTTAGGGATAACTTTGGGGTAATAAAAGACATATTTCTTCAAAGTTTCAAGCACTAAAGTGCTTTTGTTAAAGAATGAAAAATATTTGCAAATTGCTAAAATTTTCCCGGTTTTTTGCAATTATTTAAACAAATTTTCAAGCGTTTCAAACGAAACATCTCTCAAATTAACCGTTTTTCAAAGTACTAACAGTATCTACAAATCGAAAAACCTATCGTCAAAGGTCTTTGAGTTATCTTTAAAAAAAGTCGATTTTTTTGAATTTTTCAACAATAAATCGTTAAATAAACAATTAGGCGGTCAAAAAGTGTACCAAATTCAGGGTCACGTTCGTAATCAATAAAACTATCGTTTAATCCACGTGGCATCCTGAAACGAATTACAATAAATTTCAGTCTTTTTTTTACTAATTCTACTGGACTATTAGGAGTTTTACGGATCCGCGGAAACGTATAGGAGGTGAAAAGGGATAATATAACTAGTGTTATGATTATCATCGGTGAGAGCCCGAGATTAAACCGATGAAAATTGACCGAGTGCGAAGCACGAGTTCAATTTTCTGTAGGTTTTAACGAGTGGTATCACCGATTATTAATCATAACACGTGTTATATTTGGTGAGAGAATATAATGAACGTTAACAGAAAATAAATTTTTTAAAAAGTCAAAAATTTTAAACGATTTGTCAGTTTGACAGTATACTATTTTATTCATTTAAAACAAGTGACAGTCAATATGCGGTGATAAAATTATCAACGATTTGATAGCCTATTATGCCCTTTTGTTTTTGTATTTTAACCAATGAAATTAATCAAAAATGTACCATGTGACACGTGAATTATATTCTCGGGGATAATATAACTAGTGTTATGATTATCATCGGTGATAGCCCGAGGTAAAACCGATGAAAATTGACCAAGTGCGAAGCACGAGTTCAATTTTCTATGTAGGTTTCTAGGTTTTAACGAGTGGTACGAGGGGGCAACCGCTGAGGGGAAATAGTGTACAAATCGGAGGAATTAGGAATTAATTAGGAAGGAATTGAAGGTATTCCGGAAGGAATTATTAGGTATTAAGGGAATTACAGAGGAATTTGGAGGAAATAAATATTATTACGAGGTATTAGAAGGGAATTAAGAGGAAATAAAAGGTATTAGGAGGGAATCAGAGCGTAAAAATAGTGAAATGGAATGTTTATCTTGAAGAATTACATACCAATTCTTATATAAAGGACGTCAGTGTTGTAAAAACATTAGCGCCGAGGTTAGCGCTAAAAATATCTAGTAAAGAAAAAATATTTAATTTAATTAAACTACCGATGATACTATAGACTTCTAGTTCAGTAATATAACGATTTATATTGGACAAAATTCATAAAGTGTTGAAAATTGGTAGAAATGTTAAGGATAGCATAAGAATTACTAAACCGAAAAGTTTCCACCCCTAAATAATGTGCTTCATCCCCTAGGACGTCGTTTCCACCCCCCATTTTGAGGTTTTCTAGATTATCTCGGGAACGGATCACTTTTTGATCAATTATTCCTTATAAAATTCTCTATCAAAAACATGTCTAGAGTTTTTTCCTAGAATTAATAGTACCGAGGGAAATAAGGCGCACACATAAGGGTTGGTTCCGGTCAATACAATAAATTGTAATCTTTACTATAATCTACTTTAAAGTTCAATGCTTAACGCTAAAGCAGTAGCTACCTAAAATTATAATAAATGTACCATTTCCACCCTCTCATCTCTATAAAATGACGATTTTTAAAGAAGCGAGAATATTGTATAGTGTACTTGTTTCCACGCCACCCTAGAGGTAAAGGACTTGGCGTGTGGTGTCCCCTGTAGGCCGAATCCACTAATTATCAAAAGGTTACCTACGTTAATTAATCTTCATCGTCTGCCATAGACTCGACATTCATGCATGCTTGTCCGTGGTAATGGTAACACATTGTGGAGCAACGTAAGCTGCTCTTCTGCAACTGCACCTGTTTTCGCACCTTAATTTGCATGACCATGTTACGGTCGATTTTCACATTTAATAATGGCCAGAAATTTATGTACTAATTTTCGTTATTTTCCCAAATTTTATTGTACATTTGAGCCTATTGATACCGTCTCTCGCGAATTAATAGAGTATAACTGGTTGCATAATAGCAGTACCTAATGGCTTACTCTGGTCATTTAATATACTTTGATACAGGTAGTATGGGTGAGTGCGTTCAGATATTCATTAAGAGAGTGCATTGCAAAAACGCCCTTGTAAAGCTTCTGCAATGGCCAGTATTGTTGATTAAACCTTCTTTGGTGGGTAGATTTATGAGGGGACGGCTTTCAGAGTATATTATGATAATATTTGTGGATATAAACGAAGTTAGGAAAATCCATTCTAGTTGTGGGGTGCGCTGTGGAGTAGAAATTCTGAACGTACCGAGACGGAAGACAAGAACTTGACATTTTAATAGAGGACATTTTCTTCTTGGTCATTTTTCCTTTTGCTGCTTGAAGATTGAGTCGTCTGAATACGAGTTTTAGCAATATTGTAAGTTTTGCTCCATTTATGGGATTAAGTATTCATCACGACAAGATTAGTTGTATTTTCATTTGGTTTGGGGTATCGTTTTGGGAAATGCAGTTACGGATTTTCCGGATAAAGTCAATTTTCAAAGCACGTGGCATCGTCTGAATGCAAGATTTTGGAATGCCATTTTGACGGCAAAGGACCTTTTTCAGCCCACATCACATCTCAGGTACGTCTCTGAAAACCCACTTAAGGTTGAAATAGATTTGTAATTTAGGTTATTTATTTTATTGCAGGGCTGTTTGTTTGTCTGTTGATTTGTTCGTTCGTTAGTTGTTCATTGTTGAGTATATTACAAGTAAGGGATCTATTTGTTGGTTTATGGCTATTTGGATGGATACCTTATGATTTTACTTGGACCTGTTACTGGTATTCCACTTGAGCTTTTATGTCACATCCTACACTTTACGAGGGACTTCCAGCCTGACCTTAGTTTCAACTTCTAGTCCAGATTTTGGTGTCTAGATGGTGGATGATTGACTGACATGTTGTGTATGTATGGTTACCTTAGACTCTACGTAGATGGTCTACCACCTGCGGCTGTTATCACCCTGAATTACGCTACCCTGGTAGGACGGGAAAAGGTATTCAGACACTACCAAAGGTAAGCGGAATCATATTATCTATAACGAGGGATCCGGTAGATCTACTCAACGTCCACGTCCATTTTCAAGGAATATTGATAATAGTTTGCTTGTAACGTAAATCTCAGTAACACATTAGATTTCAGTAATACTTGGTACATTTTGTGTATCGTTACTTCACTCGCTTAATAGCATTGCCTTATTTCACAAATAGATGTCAATAATTTTAAGTAATTTTATGTTTTAACGTACCTTGGGTCAATTGTAGTTTTTGTCACGCTTCTGGCATATGACCTTTTGTACATTTTTAAAGGATTTATTATTTTGTAAGATATTTTGTGTATATTAGGTTAAGCGTATGGGCCCCACTTATTAGAATATATTGTGACACTTGTACTGCGTACCGAGTTATCGGTGATAATTGTGAAAGATTTTGTACTACGTACCCTGATATTGTATTAAATGTTAAATTAGAACGACGTTGTCTTTTATATCTGACCACCTACACCACCCCAATTATCGAAGCCACCCCCAAGGACCTGAGTAGTCAGCCGTGTGAGACTTCCTCCTCACTAGCTTATTGCAGAGGGGGTACTGCACGTAAAATATTAAAATTTTGTTCAGGGCACAGGGTGACCACCCTACCCTGCGTTCGAGGTTTAGCAGCCTTTGGGGCCCCCTTTTATAAGTGGGCCTAGGCCTCTGCAACAACCAAGAAATTAATGTTATAACAGATTCGGGAGCCGGTTCTTTTGTTGTCATAGTTCGGGTTAATATACCGCCAACTTTTTTCCATCCTCAATCAGTAGCTTCTAGCGCAACGTTTTTCCATGTTTGAATTTGGTAAAAAACGCGATATGAGTGTTGCCGAGCAGCAGCAGAAGTTGTTGGTAGTTTTGATAATATTACAGTATTGTTCGCTTTACCAATAAGCTTGTTAAAAGTCATGAATCTGTATACATCTAGACTTTTTTCTGCGAAGGTAAAGTTGTATAAAGCTAGAACAAATCGCTCTCCTACGTCTACAATTTCTCCGTGACTAGCTTTTTCATTATTAAAACTTTGCACGATGTCTTGTAATACTTCAGTAATATAACAGTTAATATTGGACAAAATTCATAAAGTTTCAAAAATTGCGTGCTTCATCCCCTAGAGGACGTCGTTTCTAGATTATTTCTGGAACAGTGCATTTTTTCCATAAAAAAACCTATATACAGAATTATCCTTATAAAATTCTCTATAAAAAACTTTTTCCCTCAAATTAATAGTACTTTGGTAAATGAGACGCAAATGTAATCAGCGCAGGTCATATAATTCGCTGAATATCCGTATGGCTATTTCCAAAGCTGCCTTTAGGAGAAAAAAGTATAAATATCTACACACCACCACAATGTAAAAAATTTCAATTTCTCCCATTACATCTCAGACGACCCAAGGTAACTGCATTATTTTATAGCTTGCTGTAAACGCTGTTACTGTTCAGGGCTGCCATTGTTCGGGATTTTACGCAAAAACCGGGTATTTTAAACCCAATTTCGGGTAAAATCGAAACCGGAAGTCGGCCATTTTGGTTCTTTACATTATATAATTGGAAATTATATCCCATATCGCTACACCAAATTTGAAAAAAAAAATCCATTCGCCCATTCAAAAGTTACAACAGTGTCCCTATCGGCTAAGCGACTTGGTATACAATATTCTCGTTTCATCAAAAATCGCGTTATTTTATAGGCGTGAGAGGAATTTATTATAATTTTAGGCGGACTTTAGTAGCTACTGCTTTAGCGTTAAGTATTGAACTTTAAAGTAGATTATAGTAAAGGTTACAATTTATTGTGTTGACCGGAACCAAACCCTTATGTGTGCGCCTTATTTCCCACGGTACTATTAATTTTAGGAAAAAAGTGTAGACATTTTTGATAGAGAATTTTATAAGAAACAATTTTGTATATAAGTATTTTTATCAAAAAGTGCACCGTTCCCGAGATAATCTAGAAAATATTAAGGTATTAGGAGGAAATAAAGGTATTTGAGGAATTAGGGGAATTACAAGGAATTAAAGGGGAAATAAAGGGTATTTCTCTAGAATAGGTATTAGGTGTACAAAATTTCGCCAGCGGTTGCCCCCTCGGAGTGGTATCACCGATTATTAATCATAACACGTGTTATATTTGGTGAGAGAATATAATGAACGTTTTGCGTTATTTTGATTCTCCTTAAAGCGCAAAATTCCATGAACTGGTTCCACTGATATTCTTTATTAATTTTGGTATTTTGTGGTGTTTTTTTCTCAATTAACTTTCGAACCTCTTCCTCGCTAGCATCTCCCCATCGACGGTGATCTACTGGTTGAAACATTTTTCTGCTTAAGAGCACTATTTTCTGATTTCGACGCGTCTATTGAAACTTTCTGTCACTTTGACAGTAAACTATTTTATTCATTAAAAACAAGTGACAGTCAATATGCGGTGATAAAATTATCACCGATTTGATAGCCTATTATGCTGTTTTGTTTTTGTATTTTAACCAATGAAATTAATCAAAAATGTACCATGTGACACGTGAATTATATTCTCAATTAAATAATCAATCTTTCTCTATTTTCTAAATAGCCCTATTTTCGTTAATTATTGCCATGAAATTAATTTAGAAACACCAAATTAAAGATAATTTTGCCAGAAACAACTTTTATTTGAACTCGTAAATGCCATATTTCCCGAGAAAATACAGAAAAATCGATTTTTTTTTATTAAAAATTACCCTCTTTACCCCCTACAAATTCCGGTATAATTCTTATTTTTTTTTTGTATTTCGTGAACTTTGGCCTATTTTAAACTTATAACCAAAGTTTAAAGTCTGCCAAATTTTTTTTCGATCATTTCTTTCAATCTTTTCCTGTACTAGTTGTCAAACTCAAGATAATTTATACAGAGTATTTTAAAAATTTTAAAATTTGAAATCGATTTTAAATAAACTACCTTATTTTTTACATTTTTATTAAAAATTTTAATGCAAAGGAGTTTAGTTGCAAAATAAGAAAACAATAATTTAAAAAAAATTACATTTTATTCAAAGTTGAAAACTATTCCACATGTAAACCTCCTACTAGTATATATTTTTCTAATCTTTCTCTAAATTCTTCACATACAGATGAGATCACATCTTAATTTATGGTTGCAACAGCATCCACAATTTTTTGCTTTAATAAATCTACGTCGTCTTCGACAAGCAAAACTTTTTATAAAAATGACTTTTTCTCTTACAAGAGTACGGTACCCCATCCGGACGCATTGTACATATATGTAAATAACTTTTTTAAAACAAAAATTTGTAACGCGAGTTATGATATCCAGACGCCGTATTAAACAAAAGAAGATGCAATTGTGCATAATTGCACAGATAAAGAAGCTTATAAATAGATGTAGTAACAGTATTAAGTTTAGTTATTGTCGTACTTTAGATACATACCTTTGTATTTTAACGCAATAAACTCATTCGCTATTAATTGTCAAAAGTTTGTTTTAAATAAAAAATTTACATTTTTTAAAAAAACCTAAACCGCTCGACAAAATATAGCTGGCGCAGTCATAGGGATTTTCTTTGGAGTAATTTCGAGAGAATATCGGAAAACTCGTCGTGCCATCGACTAACCAAAGAAGACCTGCAACCCCTTACCATACCGTTGGTAAACAAATAATTTTTAAGAAGATAATTAATCAAGAAACAAGTGAATTCAAGCAAAAAAGATATACTCTGCATACCTAGCCATACCATTCCTTTGTACCTATCCTTAAAATATCCTTCCACACCCTGAGCTATAAAACTGGTACATCTCAATCTGAGTACCCCCAGCTCAGTACGCGTGAGCACGACCACCAGACGCTCAGTATCCCCTCGTCGGAAGCGCCGTGAGGCTTTGCACTTGTGAAAGTAATTTCACATAAGCCCTTGAAGAAACCAAGATCGTGCACTCTCTTTCCCAGGACTACACGTGACCTTAAATCGTGTATAGGAAAGATTGGCCCAAGCCAGAAAACACCTATAAAGAAAACATCTTTAAAAGCACATAGCCTTGCGCTATTTAGGGAAACTGACTAAAACGACTAAAACTAACGAGACAATAACCGCCCTCCAGCTCAAGAAAAAATATATAATCAATCAAAGTGTAATAGAGCATCGCCTGGGAGCTCTCTGAGTTCTCTTGAAATCCCTCGTTATCACATTGTAATCGATTATATATACCAGAGCCTTCATGTTTTCTGTCATCTTAATATTCTTGTAAGTACCATTAATGCCTGACTCCGACGACGAAACCTTAGCTAATCTTGCTTTACGGACATTTGGTCCTAACCAGTATATACTAACAAATACGGGAGCAAATACCTCTAATGGTACCGGAACCTCAAATTTAGTAGCACGAGAAAATTTAAATTCAACCGCGATGGCTAGAAATGATGTTACCGTTCGAGATTATTTAGAGCTCATACCTCAATTCGATGGAGATAACTCAAAATTACCGATATTTTTAGACACGTGCGAGCAAGTATTAGATATGTTAGTACAGGATAATAATCCACAAAGAATTAAATTTTTGATGCTGCATTTTAGAAATAAAATTGTAGGTAAAGCAGCTCAAGTATTAGCCGCGAGAACTATACTCACTTTCCCGGAATTAAAAACATTTTTATTAGACACTTTCGGTGATCAACGGAATGAAGAATCACTGTTAAATGACCTTATGATGTTAACGCAAAATCACAACGAAACCGCTAGCCAATTTGCAGACAGATGCATATCGCTACGTGGACTGTTACTCTCAAAAATGCAGATGGCAAATATAACAGCAGAACTACGAAAAGAAAAATTAGATTTGTACAAAAAAATGGCACTACGGACTTTCCTATCTGGACTTAACGCACATCTAAGTCACCTATTAAGATGTAAACAACCCACGAGCCTAGAAGCAGCTATAAATATGGTAGTAGAAGAAGAAAACATGAACTACAACCGGCAACAAAAGTTAGGGACGAAGAACACTTATCAGAATACAAATCAATCTCAAATAAGAATGACACCGACAAACCCAAAATATAACCCCAGTTACTCTCAAACACCCCCACCAAAACCGAATCCTCAAATAATCCGCCCTATGTCAAACATCCCTTATCGTATGCCGAATTTTTTCATGCCAAGAAACCCCCAACAAACATTTCAACAAAGACCATTTCAAAACCCTCAAAATTTCCAACGCCAAGCTCCACCGCAGCAATACTTCCAAAGACAAAATTTTCCCACTCAGCAAAATTTCCAAAATACGCAAAATTTCCCACATTTCCAAAATCAACCACGTTTCAATTTCCAACCTAAAACGCAACAATCCTATCCCCAACCAATGGATACCTCATCTGGAAACACAAGAAGATCAAAATTCTCCCAACCGTCTAATGCACCGAAATGGACAGCGCAAGAATTACATTTGCAAGAGATACCGAGTACCTCTTCCAACAGGGACGAATATCAATCAGACTATTACGAAGAACCGACATACGATTCAGAAATTGCTGACAATAGCTATTACCCCGAAGAATACTATTCAGAAAATTACCAAAGTTATAACGATGACGAAAATTTTACCTTACCAGCCTCGGAGACCAATATTACGAACCTGCCGAATGCGAAGAAGTAACCCAGACAAAACAAGTAGAAATCAACGTCGCAGCCAATACAAATCTTCCATATATAATTATCCCAGAACTCGAAGCCAAATTTATGATTGATACAGGGTCCACAAAAACATTGATTACAGAAAAAGTCGCCGAAACATTTTTTCCGGACCGAATTAAAGAAGACCCTTTCCAAATAAAAACACCTCACAGCATATCCTTACATAGATATTCAGCAGAAATTCCAGTATCAAAAATCTTTAAAAAACCAGGAATGTTGTATACACACTACATCTTTAACTTTAGTCAAACATATGATGGACTTATTGGCCTTGATCTATTACAAGAAATAGGAGCCACCCTTGATTTTAAAAATGGTTACTTACTAACAGACTCAGCAAAAATTCCATTATTTTTGGAAGGAAAAAGACTAATAGGTACTAACGACACCAACGAAATGGAAAACAATTACGAATACAGAATTAGTCCTAAGACAGAAATTGTAGCTAAAATACCAATATCACAAAAAAATGGAGAAGCTCTAATAAATTCTATTGTATTTGAAAATCAAATAGAAATTTCAGCAGGACTTATAAATACAAAAAATAACGAAGCGACAGTATTGCTTATTAACAACACTGACGAAGAAAAAACATTCACAATAACTGAACCTCTTCCATGTATGCCTAGCCACCAATTAAATAACTTTACAACCGAACCTATGGACTTTGATGAAGAACTTTCTATATATAACAATCCAGATATAAACTACGACGACCTACAAAAGAAAAATTTGGAAAATCTTGATCTAAGACACTGTAATCAAGAAGAGTACGAAGCCATAAGAAAACTTTGTTACGACTATAGAGATATTTTCTACTGCGAGGACATTCCACTAACTTTTACAAACCAAGTTAAGCATGAAATTCGAACAACGGACAACATACCAATCTATACGAAATCATACAGATTCCCACACATCTATAAATCAGAGGTCAAAAAGCAAATCGACTCAATGTTGGAACAAAATATAATAACTAATTCAACTTCGCCATGGTCCTCCCCTATTTGGATTGTCCCGAAGAAAATGGACAATAGTGGAAAAAGAAAATTTCGTATTGTAATAGACTACCGAAAATTGAATGAGAAAACCATACCCGATAAATTTCCAATACCAAACATTACGGACGTCCTGGACAAACTTGGTCGCAGTCAATACTTTACAACATTAGATCTAGCAAGCGGATACCATCAGATTGAAATGGACCCCAAAGATATCGAGAAAACAGCATTCTCGACAGACGACGGTCATTATGAATTTTTAAGGATGCCCTTTGGACTTCGAAATGCACCCTCAACCTTTCAACGAACAATGAACCACGTACTATCAGGCCTACAGAGTAAATGTTTAGTTTACATGGATGACGTATTAATATTTTCAACTTCCTTGCAAGAGCACATAGAAAGTATACGCTCAGTATTTGATAGATTCAGAAAAACTAACTTCAAAATACAGCTTGATAAGTCAGAATTTTTAAAACAAACAGTAAAATTCCTTGGACATATCATTACACCAGAAGGCATATTACCCAATCCAGATAAAATCGAAGCAATTGTAAAGTTCCCAATACCAAATACAAAAAAAGAAATTCAGTCATTTCTTGGACTAATAGGATATTATAGAAAATTTATAAAAGACTGCTCAAAACTGACAAGACCATTAACAGCCTGTTTAAAGAAAGGAGCCAAAATAGAACATACAAGAGAGTTTGTAGAATCCTTTGAAACTTGTAAAAACATTCTAACCAACAGCCCACTCTTACAACACCCGGATTTTTCCAAACCATTTATTCTGACAACCGATGCGTCGAAATATGCCATCGGAAGTATTTTGTCACAGGGGATCGTGGGAAGCGATAAACCTATTGCTTACGCATCCAGAACACTGAACGAATCAGAGAAAAATTACTCAGTTGTGGAGAAAGAACTTTTGAGTTTAGTATGGTCCACCCAGTATTTTAGGCCTTATCTGTACGGCAAACGCTTCACTATATATACAGACCACAGACCACTAAGGTGGTTATTCTCATTAAAAGATCCACAAAACTCTAAATTCATCAGATGGCGTACAAAGCTACAGGACTATGATTTCGATATAGAATACAAAAAAGGCAAGCTAAATACGAACGCGGACGCGCTGTCAAGAATTGAAATTCACCCAATTGACACAGAATCGATGCAAGTAAACATAGATGATCCTGAACTGGACAGAATAATACAAGACCTAAACAGGGAGACAGAATTAAGAACGCCTACGCAAGAAGAAATCGAAGAAATACTCAACCCTCCTGAAAATACGAAAGACACAGACGATGAAACAAATGAAATTGATATTCCTGAAATTTCTACAGCTCGATCTAACGAAGACGATGAACCACGAAACACGATTCCAATCATAGACGATGTAATAAACACAAAACCTAAACAAATATTTATAAAAACAGTCTCAATGAATCCCAGAAGAAACAGAACTTTACATGTAGATAACAAAACTATTCTATATGCAGAAATCACGAAGGAAGACAACGACGATCAAATTCTTGAACTATTGAGAGATCATACAGTTGAAGAAACTACCTTCTATATATATTTTGATAACGACAAAATGTACGAAGACTTTTGTCGAATATATAATCAATATTTTAACAACAACGGCCCAAAATTAGTAAGATGTACCCAAGAAAGAATATATTTAAGAAACAAAGAAGAAATAAACGAAGTTATACAATTTTACCATGAAAGCAAAACAAATCATAGAGGCTCACAAGAAACATATGATAAATTGAAACAAAAATATTATTGGAGTCATATGTTAACCACAATACAAGAATATATCAATAAATGCAATATATGCCAAAGAGGAAAATACGATAGACATCCACCTACAATTCCAATGAACCAAACACCTACCCAGCAAAAACCATTCGAAGTCGTTTTCATGGACACATTTACCATTGATCAAAAAATCTACCTAACCCTAGTAGACTCGTTTTCGAAATTTGGACAAGCAATTCCTATTCAATGCAAAGAAGCATGTGAAGTAGCGAAGGCCCTAATTGATTATTTCGAACATTATGGAACCCCAACCGCAACCACAACTGATAATGGTCGCGAATTCGTTAACAATCAAATAAAAAACTTGCTGGCTTATCACAAGATTAATCTTCACTTCACAACCCCATTCCATCCAGAATCAAATGGCATTGTGGAACGCCTCCACTCCACACTAATTGAACACCTTCGAATATTTCGACAAGACCCACAACTTAACAACAAAACTACCGAAGAACTTATGAAACTAGCTGTTATTGCTTACAACCACACAAACCATTCTGCTACAGGATACACACCCTTCGACGTCGTTTTTGGATATTCACCAAGTAAAAACTTATTTGATACGAAAACCAGTCAAATAGTTTTCGATTATTCACTAGACGAACATAGAAAGAAACTTTCTCAACTTTATGATATTATTTACGAAAGAATCGAAAGTCGAAAAACAACAACAGTCAACAGAATGAACAGAGAGATAACAAATCCACAAGAAAAATATAAAATAGGTCAAAAGGTCTATGTCAGAGCACCCAAAAAACGAGGTTCCAAAACAGTCCCTAAATTTAAGGGACCCTTCCCAATAATTTCTATTAGTAATGACAATACCTGCATGATTAGATTAAGAAATAAAAAAGAACGTCGAGTCCATTTGTCTGACCTAAGATCTACTCTTACAGATGCACCACCACCCTCGCAGCAGCCGACGACATCCAATGGAAACCCCTAGATGACAACCCCGGACTTCTACCGATTCGCATGGGTACAGCAGACAATATTGTATCAGAATGGGAAATAATGAACGCATTTGACATACAACCGTTATATGAAACCTTTATTCAAGAAAAAGACGAAATTATTAGAATCCTAGCAAACATCAATAGATATCTAAAACTGAATCTATCCTGCGACAAACAACAAACTTCCTTAACAAACACCCTCCTATTCCAAATCAATAGAACTCTATCCTTTGAAATAACCAGAACCTATACATTATTCGAACAAGTTTTACCAAACCACATTAGAAAACCACGAGGAGCATTTAACTTTATTGGTACAATTGAAAAATCAATCACAGGCAACCTAGATGCCGAAGATGGCGAAAGATATGAGCAAAATTTCAAGAAATTATTTAACAATGAAGCCAAATTAAAAATAGACATGGAAAAACACTTATCAATTACGGATGATCTCATTAAATCTACAAATAAATCAATTACCATTCTCGTAGAGAACCAAAAGAAAATTAATTCAGCAATGGCTGAAATTGGAGAGAAAATGGAAACAACAGAACGCTGCATTGAATTATTGGTTGTACAAAATACCCTAGACCAATTATCACACTCCCTGTCACTTATCTGCAATCTTTTAGACGAACTTTCGACAGCAATTTCCTTTGCTAATTTAAGACAAATGCACCAAACCATTATAAAACCAACTAATCTTATCAAAGAACTATTAGAAATCCAGAATTACCTAAAAAGAGTAGAACTACCATTTCAACCTACTCTCGAAAACATTATAAAGTACGAGAAACTATGCGAAACTTCAGTTTTTCAGAAGAATTCCTATACATATTTCATTATTAAAATACCATTGATAGAGACAGTATCTTATGACTACTACAAGTTATACCCATTGCCTGTAGAGAACAACGACTTTTACTTCACTATTATACCCAGAAGAAGCTATCTACTTATAAACCCAGATTGGTACTCGTACACGAACACACCCTGTACAGAAATAGAATCGAAAAAATTCCTGTGTACTCACAACTCTATTATAAAAAGGACATCAAACGAACCCTGTGAAATTCAACTCATTGACTTTTCCCAAGAAGAAAACAGATGTGCATTCACAAAAATCAATATCAATAATCCCAAAATTCAAAGGGTCGAAAACTCAAATTCATGGATAATTACAAGTCCCACCACTATTATAGCCGAAACATATTGCGAGATGAAGAAAAAGAGACAACTCAAGGGAAATTATCTAATAACAATTCCTGATCAATGCTATTGCGTTATTGACAAATATAAGCTTAATCCAAACAAAAACTTTCGGAGAACTTTTGAACCCATAAACATTCCATTAGTGAAAATAAATAGCAACCTTTCAATTATAAGAGATGGTACCAATATACCAACCATGGACCATGTGGACTTAGAGGAATTTACAGACCTGTCACGACGTACACAAAATCTGCAAGAAGAGATAAAGGATCAGATGTTAGAACCAACCTTAATTGAATCTAATTCCTGGATTACCTATACCCTGATTATAATAATTATCATTGCTGTCCTAATTATATCATGGAAAATATATAACAAATATAAGATCAAAGGCTTTCCAACTTTCAACATCTTTACCAGCAACCCAAAAACACGAGAAACCCCCCAAGAAACTGAAATGACGAACGTCGGTCCTTTCTAAAAGGAAACTCCGAGTTCTCCACTAGCGATGGAGGAGTTATGATATCCAGACGCCGTATTAAACAAAAGAAGATGCAATTGTGCATAATTGCACAGATAAAGAAGCTTATAAATAGATGTAGTAACAGTATTAAGTTTAGTTATTGTCGTACTTTAGATACATACCTTTGTATTTTAACGCAATAAACTCATTCGCTATTAATTGTCAAAAGTTTGTTTTAAATAAAAAATTTACATTTTTTAAAAAAACCTAAACCGCTCGACAAAATATAGCTCGCGTCTAATCGCCAAATTAAAGTTCTCCGACTATCTCATGTCCAGGAACAGTCTCTGACGTCAGATACTATATACAACCTCCCCTTTAACTCTGCACACACGTATATAACAAAGCGCGGAACAACTAGTCTATACATGGCATTTTAAAATATTGCGTAGATGCTAATGTAAGGCAGAAGAGAAGAGAAATAGACAAATAATGTGCTGAAAAGAAACAGATTTAACATATGCTGTTTTCTTTAGCTACTTTTAGTCGTTGGCGGAACTCTTATTAACATGCTGAAGTGCCTGGCATCAATGTTAATATATCGCTTTCTTTCACGTACATTATTTAGCTAGTTATATTTCACTCTATCTTATTATAGGGATCGACCCAAGATTTCTAGATGCCACTAGTGTATATCTAAAACATAAGCCGTTTTTTTTTCCGGCTTCGCCAGCGGCTCCCATCGGACCGATTTTGATAATCGTTTTTTTTCTTCTTTTTTATCTTATCTTCTTTAAGTTCTTTATCCACAGAGTGTCATCGCTAATGTTTTTTCTTAAATTGTTATTTTCATTCACGAAAAGGAAAATAGACATGATTGAAATAAATAAGTGAACCTCAACCCTCGAATATGTTGTAAACATTTGTTTAAAACAAAGTTCGACGTTTTAAACATGTTATTTAAAACATTTTGTTTTAAACATGCCAACCCTGGCGAGCACAATGCAATAATCAAATTATATTTTTCGTTATCCATATTTTGTTTCAACACTTTACCACTATCTTTGTTACAAACGATCAAGGTACAAAATACTCATCCACATTTCGTGGGGCAATCGAGTCGAACATTTTTTGATGCGCAAAACCGACAAAATTTTGCTCGCTTCGAACCCTGCTCGAAAATGGTATTGTTTGTTTCGCCGTGCGCAGCAGCCACATACCCATTTCCCGCAGTAGCATACACGAACTTGTCGCGCGCGGCTACCTCGCGGAATGGATAAGCTGCTACATAATACCAAGTCAGAAACATAAGTTGTCTTTGGACGAGCACCAAGGATGTCACGTATGTTCATCTCTGAAGGACCATCCAAAACTAATAATAATTTTGCTGACGCTGAGCAGAAAACAGCTAAGATGAAAAGACATAAAAATAAGGGGATAATGAGAATATAAACTACAATAATCTCAAGTTTCAGTACAGTGGGATTTTTGGCACCGCAATTCGTAAGGAAAAAAACTACATGACTCACAAATAGATCTATCACTTACCTTGTGTTAACGTTGTGTATTCTTCTAATTTCTAGGGTGTTGAAGAATATGTTGAAATTAGAGGGGAATGTAACTGTAAAATTAAAGTATGCCTTATATTCTGGTTCATCAAAACAAGGGAAAAATCTTCGTGCATACACAGGTGCAAGCTGAGTTGTCAATAAGTACCTAGTTACACCATTTCTATCGACGTAACTGCTTCTATAAAGAGCAGACATCCTTGCAGCAGTTACATTTCCGGTAAATTCAATAACGAGAAGATACTGAATATGGATAGTTACTGGTTTTTCTAGATAAATTTTTAAAATTTGTGTATCATTGTTTTCAGTATAATTACCACTGGGTATCTCAACATTATCGAAGGTAATTTTGTTCAATTGAATCCTGTCAGGACCAGAATTCACGGCTATGTAATCAGTTTCGTTTTTAAATGTAAAACGGATTTCCACTTTGCCTTGATAGTCTGTACCATTTGGTGTAAATAGTTCAGGATTTAGATGAAGGTTTACTTTGTAGCTGATCTGGTCGTAGTTGTTTGGTAAACTGAATTCGTCAATTTCATATACTGGCTCCGAGCCAAGGCAATAGGCTGCCAATAGGAAGATTATGATCTTACTAGGTTCCATCTTAACTCCTAAAAGGACAAAATGTATTGAAAAGATTTTTATAGTAAAAAAGTATTTGTTCAAATCGTTTAGATATTTTTGGTGTCGCCCAAATATGGTTAAAAGTTGGTAGCATGTTTGTAACAAAAATTTTCGAATATGTCGATTTTTATTGCGGAACCTACTGGGTGCGTACTCTATTTTAAAATGCGAAGATTTGAGCTATACTTGTTAGCATGCAAAGTACACCACGTTGAAGATATGACGCCATCGGTATTTTTGCCCGACTGCGTGCCTAAAGGATAGTAACATGTTTTTTTTTTACTTTTTACATTCACGTGGTGGAGTGGAGGTGCAGGAACGGTAAAATAATTGAATTTTTTTTTTTCTTCAAATAGACTTAGAATGCCATGAAATGTCGAGATTTAAAGTTTAAACCAAAAAAATCCGCCTGTTCTTCTGTGCATAATTACTCTGAAATAATTTATGATATTGACTTGAAATTTGCGAGATTATGCATTATTGCGAGATTTGCAACTAGATTGTATGAAAGATTGGGGGTATATGGGGATCAGTAGGTGTTTTTAGAAATGACAATGGTAATACAAGCTTTTCTACAATTGACTATGTTGTGACAAATATTCCCGAAGACTCCTATAATTGTATTATTGTTAATCCATGTTTAGTAGATCATTATGCTCATATAATTAATATAATTTCACACACTAAATTGGTAAATAATTTATACGATAATTCAAGTAGTAAAAAAATTGTTAGAAGTCTTGATGAAATAAATGTAAATAAGTTTATACATAATGTAGGTAAAATTGATTGGTCTTTTATATACCACATGGAAAACATCGATGTCGCATTTTCTAGATTTTTGTCATTGCTAAGTGATAATTTAAATATAAGTATTGAAAAAAATGTGAAAACACTACATTACACAAAATCTAAAGCTTGGTATACTGAAGAATTGCGCAATGAGAGAGATAGACTAAAAAATTTACATCGGCTGTCAGTAAACACAAACAGTGATGAAATTAAGCAATTATATATAACTAAAAAAAAAAGATTACAAACATAAAATTAAATTAAGCCAGGCCAAATACTACAAAGATCAAATAAATTCTTCCTCTAACAGAGCTAAAACAACCTGGAATATAGTAATAAAAAGCTTGGGAGAAAAACTAATATAAATAACAAAATAAAGCTTAGTGAAAATGGTATGATAGAGTCAAATTTTGAGATCATAGCAGAAAAATTTGCCACATATTTTAGTACGACGTCTGATATTAAATTAACTGAACATTTTGGAGAAAACCTATCTTTACCATGTACACTCTCTAAAAGCATTCAAAGCAGTATAGTTATCAATTATATTGAAGAAGAAAATATTATGAAATATTTAAATTGTATAATAAAAAATACAAATTCTTCTGGATTAGATGGTTTCACACTGAAACTGATAAGATCAATTATACATATAATAATCACCCCACTGACTTATTTAATTAATAAATCCATTGAACAAGGTATTTTTCCTGATGTGCTAAAAACTGCTAAGGTTTTACCTCTACATAAAAAGAATGTTCCCACTAACATAGACAATTACCGTCAAATATCATTATTGAGCACCTTTTCAAAACTAATTGAGATAATTATCCACAACTTAATTTCATCTTTCTTAGACACTAACAAAGTTTTATCATCAGCTCAACATGGATTTAGAACAAACAAATCTATAAAATCAGCCTCTTATCGTTTATTAAACTTTGTGTATTCCGAGCTTGATCAGGGAAGATATGTAGTATCGCTAATGTTCGATTTATCCCGAGCATTTGACACAATAGATGTAAAATTATTGATACAAAAATTGTACAATATGGGTATACGTGGTAATTTGTTGAATTGGATTGAATCATACATGATTCACAGAAAGATCAGAGTGAAATTGGAAAGTCACCTTACACAGTCAAAAAACGTAACACTTGGTGTTCCTCGGGGGTCAGTATTGGGTCCACTCTTATTTATGCTTTATGTCAACGATTTGCCGGACTTCATCAGTAGAGGTAGTGTTACTATGTTTACTGATGATACTACTATTACGGTCTCTGGTAGTAGTTCTGAGATACTCTTAGAAAATATCAGAATTGTTTCTGAAGAATTCAATATCTGGTGCCAGCGAAATCGTCTGATCCTGAATCACACCAAAACAGATTACTTACACTTCCACAAACGTAGGACAGTTGGCAACATTGATAATATCCAGTTTTCTCAGAACTCTAAATTCTTGGGACTTTGGCTTGATGCAAAATTGTCTTGGAATAAACATATTGATTATGTTTGCTCTAAATTAAATAGCGCATTTTTTGCCATTTTACAACTAAAATCAAGTTTGGATCAGGACGGTCTATTAAATGTTTATTATTCATTGGCATTTAGCCATATTGCAAATAATATAGTGTGTTGGGGAATTGCAACTGATATAGGTAGAGTATTTATCCGTCAAAAGAGAATAATTCGCTTAATATTTAATCTTGAACCCCGGGCAACATGCAGGGATATTTTCAAACGCAAAAATTTGTTAACTGTGCCTAGTATTTTTATTTTCAAATGCGTTACTTATGTAAAAAGTAATATATCCAGTTTTTTACAGTTAAACGAAAATCATGAGTATTCAACACGACATGGAAATGTATTAAAAATTCCTAGCCATAAAAATACATTTTTTAAGGATTCACCACACTACAACTTCATAGTTATGTACAATAAATTGCCTAGTTACTTAAAAGAAATCAACACAGTAAGAATTTTTAAAATAGAATTAAGAAAATTTCTAGTCCAATCTACGTTTTACAGTGTAAGTGATATTTTAAAATGAATAATATGTTTTTAAAAATATATGTTATATATATGTTTTTAAAATATGTGTCTGTATATATATATATATATATATATATATATATATATATATGCATATGTATGTGCAAGTACATACATATTTCGTTATCATGTTTTTTTTTATCCTGTATTTGACTACAAAAATATTATATTTTTTTATGCTTTTATTTATTTATTATTACGATTTATGTTTGTTTGACTTGCCATAATGTACATTCAATGTATCTCTGAATGGTTAATAAAGATCTATCTATCTATCTGTCTAAAGGAAGTAAGTAAGAGTCCATAAAATTGGGATTTAGTGTACGAACGAGAATTCAAGGTCTCAAACATTCTTTAGCATCAGTCACTATCACCCCCCATCATAACCTCCACACCATTATTAAAGAGAGTATAAAAATAATATTGTAAGTTGGTGTGTATACAAGAACCAAGGGCATCATTTTGTTTACATTAGCCAAACCTTATATTAGCCCCACCCCATTATTAAAGGGGGTGAAAAAATAAAAATTTTTTGACACTACCTAATCCTCTCTACCACCTCCACCCCATTACACAGCCACACAAAAAACAAGTTCTGTGCAGTAGACCAAATTATATGAATTTGGTGTATTAGTCGGGGAGCCCTCCCTAGCTGTACTTGGGGACAATGTTTTTCATAAAGATTAAATCCTAAGGAACAATGTAAGACATGTTCTAGAAAAAAAAATTGGCTGTACTTTCAAAATGGCGGCCATATGTTAAAAAAAAACTGTTGCCAATGTTATTTTTGTCATTTAACACAAAAATTAAAAAAGATGGACAAAAACTTTTTCCACAAAAAGTAACATCAATAAAATTTTCTATACTTTTGTACCTATACAATATTTTGATAGGAGTTACCATTTTCCAGATAAATGACTCCAAAATTAAGAAAACACGGAAATTCATATATCGGTAAATCACTTAGAGGAAATAACTGTGATAATTATTGTAAGGCGTATAATATAACTTTATATTATTAACATAAAAATAAAATAAATTGAAAAAAATTAATAATAATAATAATATTATAATTTGCAGACATTTATCTCGAAAACGGTAACTCCTATCCAAATATTGTATAGGAACAAAATTGTAGAAAATTTTATCCACTTTGTTTTTTGTGCAGAAAGTTTTTCTCCATCTTTTTTAGATTTGGTGTTAAATGACGAAAACAATATTTGCATTTTTTTTAAACTGACGCCATTTTGAAAGTACAACCAGTTTTTTTTTAGGACATGTCTTAAATTGTTCCTTGGGCTTTAATCTTTATGAAAAACATTGTCCTAAAGGATCGGGGGGGGGGGTGCATGGACACTTAAAAGGCCAAATTTTTGTATCTCTTAGTGCAAAATATTTGACTTTGGTGCGACAACCAGCCATTACTCTCAACTGGTGGACACTCAAACTTATGGAGGGTTAAAACTACCCCCATGTCTCGTAGGTTTCAAAACGGGAAAAAAAATTGAGACTTGTAGTTTTAGGCAGGGTGAACAAATATGGAGTGAATTCGTTCCAACCACCGACACATGACTAGACTTGGTCAAATGATGCATATAGGTGCTATTGAAATTTGGAAAGGGCTCGTGCGAGATATACAAATCTGGTACGAAAACTACCCAATCTTAATAAGGTTGAAAATTACCCCTGTTGAAGGGGGGCGGGGTAAAAACTACCCCCTCAGACGGACGGATTTCATTACTTCTAATATCCTGGAACAAAAATTCAGGCATTTGTAGTTTTAGGCAGGGTAGACAAATATGGAGTAAATTCATACATTAAGCATTAACCAGTTGTGTTTTATTTACTATACCATACCTGCTTATTCAACTATTTATCTTAACATTTATCAACTTATCAATCTTTGTGTAAAACTATTCTTTTTCCCATTTATATATCTTACTTTCGGCCATCAATCCAAATACTTTCTTTTCTCATGATTTTTCTCTCTTATCTTCAAAATATCTTTTCCGTGGTTTTCTTTTCCTTAATTTTAGTCATAAATGTAGAACATAATCTCTTCAGTGGTCATTTTTTTCTATCTATGTAAGTTATATACGTAAATTAACTAAAGGGCATAGCAGAATAAGCATGTAAAATCTGCCCCCAAACAAAATTTTGTTTGTTATCAACTATTTGAAGGGGCTTACCCTAAATATGTTTTTCCCAATTTCAAGCCATATTGAAGGAGTGGTGGGGGGTTTTTTGATCTTCGTTTTTTTTAAATTTTCTCGGATACCGTTGTATGAGAAAATCCAAAAAAAATGCACAGTTGTTACTCACATGTTGGACTATTTACCTAATTTTTTCCACAATTTTTAAATGCAAATTTCGTATGCAAAAAATTTCCAAATTTTTGCATATAATTTTTTAGCACTTTAAGAAAGAAGGCCACTCTGAATTTTTCATCGTAAAGCCCTCATTTATCAAGGCCTATTCTCAAATTATTTTCATATTTTTAAAAAATGTGAAAGATAGTTAAAAAAACGGAAAACTACATTACCGACCACTCTCTTATACGCACCTCACTATCATTTGGACGCATGTTAACAAATATACAATGTTTCATTAATAATTGGACATACGCTAACTGGAGAATCCTTAGTCCAAAATATGAAGATTTAACCTAAAACACTTAGATAAAATGTGCCCCATTACTGAGATACAGGGTGTCAAATTTTTTTCTTTTTTTTGCAATATCTCAACTAACTCTTTACCGATCTTCTCCCAATTTGGTAAGGAAATATTTTTTAAGCTGAGAAACAATAATTTATGTATTATATCACGCTAGCCCGTGGAGGGCGCCTTATGAGCTATAATTGATGAATATTTTTTCTCTTTCTTTTTTACGAAACGTAGTGGCACTTTTGACTAGAAAATCTCATGCAGGAGTCATTTCTACGTAAAAAAAGGTACACTTGATAGAACTTGATAATTCCAACCGTTTTCGAGAAAACTGTAGCATAGCTCTCAAAAATTCTTTGAAAACAAACCCAATTTGAAAAGGAAAAATTGTATTTATTAAAAAGTAACGTCTTAGATCTGTCAAAATGTCAAACTAATGAAATTGTACGTAAATGGTGGTTGGAACGAACTTACTCCATATTTGTTCACCCTGCCTACTACAAAAGCCTGATTTTTTTTTCCGTTTTGAAACCTATGAGGGATGGGGGTAGTTTTAACCCTCCATAGGTTTGAGTCTCTACCCTTTGAGAGTAATGGCTGGTTGTCGCACCAGAGTCAAATATTTTGCACTAAGAGATACAAAAATTTGGCCTTTGTACATGTTATTTACACTGACCTGCGTCTTTCGAGGTTTAGCGGTAGTTTTCGCTTCGGTTTAATTCATAGAAACAGCTTATTGTGGCTCGAATTAATATTCTCTACTCTCGACTATAAAACATCTACCATTTTTCACACTTCATTAAGAGTTATTACATTATGTTGTTTTTGATTAAAAAACGAAACTGACACGATAGATCCTTTTTTTTTTTGGACTACGGATTCGAATTCGGCGTCGAAAAAACACAAAATCCATATAATTTGGTCCGCTGCACAGAACTTTTTTTGTGTGGCTGTGTTATTAAAGGCAGTAAAAGTAAAATCAAGATGTAGTGTGAATATGCAAAAGGGTTATTTAAATAAATGGTAACTAAGCGTGGAGCTGGACTGCATTTTTACATACGGAAGTACGTACAGACTAACTGACAGAGACGTACGGTAATTTTCAATGAAACTTTTACAACTTAATACAAAATCAAATAGATCTAATAATAGTACCATTTTTTGCAGTAGAACCTTCCCTTCTTAATTAGCTATAATACAAATCGATCCTTTACAGAATTAAGCAAAACTAAAAAATGGTTATTATTAGCGAAATTGAGCACTGGCGCGCTGAGCAACAATGGAGCACACACCTAGCGGGATGGGGAAAAATTGAAGGTAGATACGTCGAATAGTCGACAATGGACAAGCGAAGGCATTTTTAATAGTTCAAATTACATGCTCTGCAAGCTCTATTTATTTATAAGTTAATTTGTGTCTATTTTAAAGTAGTTTTCCCCTATTTATTGCCGTAAGGTCTATTCTCATTTGCCATGCTTTTTATAAAAAGAAAATGCCCAAATAAAGAAAAATCCTCATAACGAAGCCATTTGTTAGCGTCTCTAGTGTGAGATTCCTGCAAATCAGTCTTGCTAATGTAGTTTTTCTGTAAATTGAGCAACAAGCTATAAACTTATGCTTATTTAAGAAACTCAATTTTACCTGCAAATCAGGGCATGTGTCTTGGCTATTGTAGTTTTTCTGTAAATTGGGCAACAAGTTATAAACTTATGCTTATTTAAGAAACTCAATTTTACCTCATCTCTTGGGATAAGTTCAGTTGCATTAAATTTGAATTATTTTATTTTATGATATTCTAAGGATTATTTTCATTTTCTGTATTGGGAGGATTGTAGGTATCCCTCGCGGAGGCATTTATTCTTTTGATTCTTCCACCCCATATAAAATGAATAACCCGTTGAAATTTTCTAAGGAGATGAATGTGTGAGAGCAAGAGTTTTACGCAATAAATTTCAAATTTCCATTTTGTATTTTTTTCTGATAACGACATAACCCACATTGGTGACTCACTGATTTTTTTTTTCTGAAATAAGCAGTTCTAAGAATAAAAGTGCGCTGCTAACCAAAGTACGGTCCATGATTCTAGATGTTGATTAAGTTAGTCATATAACGATAGCCATTTTCCAATCATCAAGTAAATTACATCGTTGTGAATTTTTCTAAGGAAGTACCACCAGGTAAGCTATAATTTTGTTTTGAGGTCAATTAAATCTAAATTTATTAATAACTAATATAAATTAGTTTGATTATCTAAATTGTAAAGAATGGTACCATTTCATTTTCTTTAAAATTTCATTGTTGTATATTTGTGATTAAAAGTACAAGTTTTAAATAGCAACATCTGGTTAGTTACAATTTTTTTTGTATTCTTTTTTCTAGTACCCAGTAAAGTAAAGCTGTTAATTTATTAATACGTATAGCACTAGTTCATTGGTCAAATCATTATTATACTCTTCTCTAATACGAAAACAGAGAGATTGCATTTGATTAAAAAACGAAACATTTCTAAAACCGTAAATCGCTTGTACAGAAATATTTTCGTGTCATTATGTTAGTCACCGAATTCTGAATAACTTTCAAAACGTCCGCCTGTCTAGGTCTCTGTCCGTCCGTCCGTCATGTTTCTTGTAAGTACGAAATTTTCACAGCAAGTTAATGTTAGCTAGAGGAATGATTACAAATCCTGAGGTGGTATTTCCTATAATTTATTTATATATTTTACTACCAGATAACGAGTAGAAATTGCATTCGGGCATGATCGACTTCGAATACCTATTTGATTCATATTTTACACAACTACAACACAAATCACTTTTAAAGAGTGCCTCTGGGATTAAATACGCAGTCACTGTAGTTTTTTATTTTTACCAGTGCAGTCGGCAATTCCTGACTGTAACTTTCAGCGTAATAATCTCATAAAATAAAACCCCTTTATATCTTTTAAAATAAAATTGACACATAACCTAATCTACGCAAAGTTTGTAGAACAAACTTTACCTGATAGACACAATATATATTGATTGCATTTCTGATATTTTAAGTAACTCTTTGTGTTTAAATCTTTTAATCTAATCTACTAATCTTTTAATGCATGCTAATAATTTTTATTTTTGGTCAAAATATTGATGAGATAACCAAAGGCCGTAGCCGGGTAGCTATGGGGAATCGGCCTTTGCATCGATTTGATTGATTTTCATCTCAAAGACTGCTTTTTAAGCGATATTGAGACATGCTAAATATCAGCTTCTAATTGTTCATATTTACTGAGAAAAAAAATATTTTTAGAATTTAAAAAAAATATATTTTTTTCAGGAACCGCTATTGCGAATTCCATGGCATTGAAATATGTTATGGAGGTACAAAAGATCCACTTACCAGATTTTTTTTGTAATTTTCACTCTACAAGAAGTGTGCGAAATAATAGCTAAAATATTTTAAACATTTAAAAAAATATCTTATACTAGGAGGGGAATTACCATTTTTTTGTCATATGTTCCTCATATATTCCCCTATAATATGATATTAAACTTAAAATTGTCTGAGGGGTATAACATATAAATATTTATAGTTTTAACTAACAAGCGTTCAACTGTAGTAATTATTTAATACACAAAAATACAGTAAAAGTTTATTTTTAATAAACTTGCTTGAAAAGGTATTAAAAAGTGGTATTGTTTAATCATTGTCACTGTCCTCTTCAGTAGAAACAGGTGTATCATCATACTTAAATAGTTTAGATGGGGCTTCAGAAGGTTTTATTATTTTTGATAAATATCTTGCATAACATAAATAATATATGATCGCTGCCAAATGGGAGCAACACCCAACTGTTCTCATACCATTCGGACACTCGCAATTATGTCTTAGGATTCCAAAAATGCCAGAACATTTAAAGAAATATCTTATACTCGGAGGGGAATTACCATTTCTTTGTCATATGTTCCTCTATTCCCCTATAGTATGATATCAAACTCAACATTCTCTGAGAGGTATAACATATAAATATTTATAAAAGTTTTAACTAACAAGCGTTCAACTGGAGTAATAATAATAATAATAATAATAATTTATTGGTGTTAATGTACAAAAGTACTTACACAAGTCAATTAGAGTAGGTTAGGTAATTTCATAAATTACATATCACAAATAAATATAAAAAATAAACAACAAAAAAACATATATTGTTGACAAAGTGTGTATATAACAAAATTTTACAAACGAACATGAACACTAACATACATTCATTGTCAAAATATCACATTCCAAAAATTCCCTGTAGTGGTAGAATGCCTTTCCTATGAGAAAATTTTTTATTGCGTTTCGAAATTTTTTTAAATTATCGATGTTTTTTATGTCTAATGGTAATTTATTAAACATTTGAATTGCTAGATAATTTGGTCCGTTTTGTGACTTACTTAATCTATAATATGGGGTAATAATGTTATCCTTAGTTCTTGTATTATGGTTATGTTGGTTCACATAAGTAGGGTAGTTATTTATATTTGTTTTAATATATGTTAAACATTCCAAGACGTATAGCGAAGGTAATGTTAATATGCCAAATTCAATAAAAGCATTTTTACAATCCTCTGTATATCCTAAACATGCTATAATTCGGATTAATTTTCTCTGAATAGCAAATACCTTATCAAAGTCCGCAGCATCTCCCCAAACTATTATAGCATAACTCATGATTGAATGACACAATGCAAAGTAGGCTGACCTCAATGTATCTGTGGACACAGTGCCTGATAAGTTACGAATAACGAAAGTTCTACTACTCAGTTTTCGACAGATATTATCAATGTGTATATTCCATCTCAAATGAGAATCCAAATAAACACCTAAAAATTTTACGCTAGATATTACATCAGTAGAAATTTCGAAATTGCGTAACGTGAACATCATACCTTGTGATTTGGTTTTATTACAAATCAAATTATTAGAACTAAGCCATTGTTCAGTTTTTGAGCGTATTTCGCTTTTTTTTTACTTCAACGTCATATAAATTATCGGATCTAATGGAAATTGTGATATCGTCTGCATACAAAATATATGTGAGAACTTTTTTTGACATAGGCATATCGTTAATATAAATCAAAAAGAGTAAGGGTCCTAATATAGAACCCTGAGGCACACCTGTCTTTAAAATTTCTTTACTTGACATTATGTTATTGAATTTGACAATTTGACTGCGATTGTATAAATATGATTTTAATAGTTTTATACTATTTACACTGATTTTATATTTTAGTAACTTTTCGATTAAAATTTCATGCGAAACACAATCAAAAGCCTTACTAAGGTCTAGGTATATTGTATCATTAAATTCGAGATTTTCATATGCGTTGAGGACATTATTAACAAAGGCCAATATGGCACTATTAGTGCTGCGGTTCTTCCGAAAGCCATGTTGACATTCAAGAAAAAGACCATTTGTTTCAAAATATGTAATTAATCTATTATACATGCATTTTTCCAGTATTTTTGAAAAAACTGGAAGAATTGATATGGGCCGGTAGTTTGTGAGGTCATCCATATCACCACTCTTAAAAATGGGCGTAACTACTGCTTCTTTTAACATGCATGGGAATATACCCTTTAAGAGACATTCGTTTATCAATTTTGTTAGAGGATATATTATAATGTTTTTTATAGTTTTTATGACTTTCACACTCAAACCATATACATCTTTACTGGATTTGCTTTTTAGATTTGTGATTATGTCTCGTATTTCGTTATGGGTAACTTCAGTAAATTCAAAGTCGGTATTTATGGTAAATATGGATCTAAATTGTCATTTGAAGGAAGTACAGTGCGCTCATTTAAAATTTTTTGAGCTGCAGTGACAAAGTGTTCATTAAATTCATCCGGTTTTATGTCAACATTATTTTTATTTTGACATATTTTATTTCTCTGTTTATTTATAATATCCCACATACATTTATTAGGGTTGCTTGCATTTTTTATCAATTTGTCATTTGCTTCTTTTTTTGCCTTCTTTATTTCAAGTTTATAACGCATGCGATAAAATTTTTTTTGTGTCTTATTCGCAGGACATGGATTTTGTTTATACATTAAATCAAGAAATTTTAGTTGTTCACGCATATTTCTTAATTTATCATTAAACCAGGGTGGCCCATTTGTATTGCGTTTATTTGTGTATTTTTTTTCCGGAAATGCTATGTTATGGCATTCTAGTATTCTGTCTAAAAATATCTGAAATTTTGAATTAATATCCACCCCCTTTTCATCAACAAATGTCCAGTCAATGTTTTCAACTAGGTTATAAAATGTAAACTTACCCATTTCTGTAATCGGCCTATATATTTTTTGTTTAATTTCCTGTACATAGTTTCCTTTCAAGTGAGGTACATTAATAATAATACCGTTATGATCTGAGAAATCACAATCAACAGTGGAAATTTTCATTTCCATGTCAAAATTAATGAACACATTATCAATGCAGTTATTTTTTCTGGTATTTTCTTTTACCTTTTTTTGAAATCCAAATGTACTCAACAAGTTACATAAATGTAATTATTTAATACACAAAAATAAAATAAAAATTTATCTATAATAAACTGGCTTGAAAATGTATTAAAAAGCGGTATTTTTTAATCATTGTCACTGTCCTCTTCAATAGTAACAGGTGTATCATCATACTTAAATAGTTTAGTTAGAGTTTCAGGAGGTCTTATTGTTTTTGATAAATATCTTGCATAACACAAATAATATATGATCGCTGCCAAATGGTATTCTCATACCATTAGGACACGCAATTATATCTTAGGATTCCAGAAACACCAGAGCTCTGTGGGTTATAGTTCAAAAAGCAACGGTATATTTTTCTTGACTTGGACTTTTAAAATATTAGACTTGTCTTTAACAAAGTACATGTCTATAGAGCCGCCTTACTTCATCATTTCAGTTAAATAGGATATCGTTTGTCGATATTAGTAAGTACATTTCCAACATTCTCTTTTGTTTAAACAAATGACTTGTGGGACACAAATTTAATCCAAAACTTTTTGCTACACTCCTTGTAATGTTTCCTACAAGTTCCAGCAAAAAAATTGCTATTGTAAGACAATTCCCTACAAAGTGCCTAAACTCGACTATACGTAAAGTTCGCTCAAACCTGAAAGACGCACTGTATGTGTATTGCAGTTTAAATATTTCAGATATTATTTACGAAATACCAAATTTCAAGTCAGTATCTTACACGGTTTCAGAGTAATCGTGCGCACAAATGAAAAGTTACAGACAGACAGACAGACAGACCGAATTTTTTTTTGCTCAAACTTAAAATCTCGACGTTTTATGACATTCTAAGCCTATTTGAACAATTAAAATTTTTAAAATTTTTTTTTGTCGTTACTAAACTTCCACTGGATGTGGAAGTTAAAAATATGCGAAAAGTATCCTATAGAATGTGCAATTATATTAAAAGTTCAATCATTCCGCCGAAGGCTATGATGTAATCATGTGCACTCTTAATTATTTTTTTTGTGGTTAATCTGTTGTAAATAATTTACTAATTTATTTAATGACGAAGAACATGGAAATCTAGTAGCAACTAATGAGCAAAGTGCATTCCTTTTTTTTTTACATCACAGAATAATAGATCCCTAAAAAGTGTATATTGTAATACAAGTGTGGCAAGGGCTTCATTGCAATGCGATGTGTGAAAGTAGGAACACAAGCGCAGCGAGTGTTCCTATCATACGAGTTTTGCAATGAAGCTTGCCACGTGTGTTTTATACCGTGCGTGTAATTTCCCATTAGGCATGTACATTCACGTAGCGCGATAGATATGACAACACAGCTGCCGTAAATTCCTCCGTCGAGCGGAGCATCAAAGCTCTGTTATTTCATTTCAGCCAGCTGGCACGCGCGATGTTGTAATTTTACTCCCTATGCTTAGCGTTCCGCTACACGCACGGTACTATTTCTTATACGCAGATAGAGATTTTCACTTCGGAAAAATTACGGGAAGCGGTAACTTTCGAGAATACATCTCTGAACATGTCAGGGAATAATATACCAAAAGTTACCAACAATAGTCCTTGAGCGTAATTTGTTATTAAACAAATTAGTTGCAAAATACCGCTCTTTGTTAAATATATCTTAAAATATTTTTTTTCTTTAAAAAAGTAATTGCATCATTCGAAAGTACAGGAAATTTCACATTAAAAATGTGTATGAAGTTTTCTTGTACGATCAAAAATGTAGGATCCAGATTTTTTTGGAACGCGGAGATACGTAATAAGTACGGCGCGCTGCACTAAATTTGTTGTAACTTTTGAACTAATTAACGAAATTGACCTCATAAAAGTTTAAATGAAAGAAGAAACATGTAGCTATTGGATTATTATATTTTCAAACATAAAGATGAATGTATGCAGGAATAGTACATATATGAAGTCGCAACATAAAGTGATTTGTGATGAAATAGGTAAAAGCTCTACCATTTCTAAAAATTTAAAGATAAAAACTTTCACATTTTACTCTTGAAATAATGTATAAAAATATCCGATGAATGAAAAAAATCTCAAAAATAAGTTTTTGATGTACACTTCGAAAATTTCAAAATTTTGAGAAAATAGTAAAATTTGAAAGAATTTGAAACTGCAGTAAAAGGATAACTAGCTTTAACCACCTATGGTTTAAATCGCGTTATTAGATCTCTGTCGGTGCGATGTTTAAAGCTTGAAATGTGTACTTTAAGATGCTTCAAGGGAATTGACCTTAAAAATTAAATTAATCCCCTTTTTACGAAAATAAGAAATATGTTTTTGCTCTAAAATTCGTGAAATTATGGGTAAAATAAACGTTAATAACTTTTATAAAAAAATTTATTTAGCCTACCTATGCATGCGTTTAGAGTACGACTTCAAAATAAGTAAATCTGATGGTGAAAAAATTTTAGAATATACCTATATAAACCTATACTTTTCACGAAATATTGAAAAAGTCAAGTTTTTTCGGTAAATTGACTGTTGATTGTTTCTACAATTTTTATCCTGTTTAAAATATCAAAAACATATTAAAAATATTCACGTGGCACCGGGCCATGTGTCAAATTAAAATGCTTGAATAATAGAAAGAGATTGAAAGTAAAACATGTTCGCGGCAAGCAGTACGCATCACCTGCTGCGCTGTGTGTTTGTCCGCAGAGCAGGGTTGGAAAAAAAACTGTTTTTTTTTGTTTTAAACAGTTTTTTTTGTTTAAAACAGTGTTTTAAATTATATATTTTAAACTGTGTTTTAAACAGTTGCTTAAAACATCACATTATGTATTAAGTATGTTTTAAACATTTGTTTAAAACATGATACGATGTTTTAAAAAATGTTTTTAAAATATTTTGTTTTAAACATGCCAACCCTGCCGCAGAGCATTGTAAAAGTAGTTTGACACTTTTTCACAGATCATCTTGTAATGCTATGTACAATATCACGTTTTCTTAGATTCTTTTTAAGTTTTTATATGAATATTTAAATTGTGGTTTTAATTAAATAGTGTTTTGAATTATTTTATTGCTTGATGAACGTCGGCCATATTGGATCAGCCATTTTGAATTACCTTTTTTTTTTGACATCATAATCTATTTCAGTGACCTCGAAAACCTGCTTATATGTCAATTTGAATTAAACTGCTTTAAAATTTTTCAACTTAATAATTTTGTTAAAAAAGTTTCTTTCTGTTTAAATAATGAATAAACAATTTCTCACGATTATATGTTCGTAACTTTTTATTTTAAGCTACGTAAAAGTGATATCAAAAGGTATTAGGAAAATCTAAGCTTCCCGTAATTATTCCGAAATAATAATCCATAATTCCAGCCCCTATTGACTCCACTAACGGTTATGAAGTTATTTTCCTTAATAGTACAGTACCTAGAGGTAAAAAATATGCAAAACTTTGGAATAATGTCATATTGAACAGATTTCGTTCATTTTTTGCAGTATAATAGTAAATGCTTCAGAGAAAAGTTTCTATATTGTGCGGGAGCTTGCTAATTTATAGGGGGTGGATGCCACCTCTTCTCAGGGGGTGGCACTTAAAAAATATATATATTTATTGGAGCTGAAAAATAATCAAATTTTAAGAAGAAAAGGTTCTATGCAATTTTTCACATAAATTGATAGTTTTTAAGTTATAACGACTTCGAAATTGCGATTTCAGCTTCAAAAAAAGGTATTTCCAAACGGCTTTCGTCCAGTATCTCAAAAAGTATTGCTTTATCGAAAAAATATTACAGACCAATTACAGAAAGTACAAACTGGGAATTAATTATCTTTTTGTTTATTGATGTAGGATTAATAATTTCGAAGATATTTAAGTATATATTTGGCATCCAAGTGTTCATAAGATAATTATTTAGAGTGAGAGTTAAATATCTCGGAAACTGTGACACTTACGTCAAGAATGCTAATAGGTAGAATAATAGGTTATTAATTAAGCTTTCAACTGTTTTTTAATTTGGTTCTGTAGCATAAAAACAAAGAAGTTATGACCGAAGCAATGTGCGTCTTCACATTTTTTTAATCACAAAGTCGCCATTTTGTTACTGTAATTAACCAGTAAATAAAAAAAAGGAATTTCAAACACTGTTTCTCATTAATATGTAGCATGACGTAGATGCTCAAATTTTTTCGTTTGTATACAGCAATTGCTTTAGAAAAAATTAAAGTTTAAACTATAAAGGTATTTTCGATAAAACGTATTTTTTTTTCCTTTTCCAAATACCTCAATAAATATTAGTTTTATTGAAAAATGGTTATAGACCAAAAATAAAGCTCATAAACTGATAATGAATTTCGCTTGTTTATTTATTTAAATAGATTTAATAGTTTCGGAGATATGAAAGTTTTCAAATGGCGACCGAACATTTATGAAACGAAAAATGCAGTTTAAATGTTAAATATCTCAGAAATTGTGACACCTACGTCACGCATGCTAAGAAATGAAATTAAAGACAATTAATTGCGCTTTCAAATTATTTTTTACTCGTTTCTGAAGAAAAAGAGATAAATAAGTCATGACGGAAAAATGTGCGTATTTATATTTTTTTATATAAAAAGATCGCCATTTTGTTACTCTAATTAGCTAGTAATTTAAAAAAATAATCTCGAATACAGTTTTTCGTTAAAATGTAGCATTACCTAGATGTTCAAAATTTTTTGCTCATTTAAAGCACTTGCTTTAAAAAAAATGCATTTTGAACTTTAAAGGTGTCATTTCGAAACACTTGGATGCAAAATGTAAACTTAAATATCTCCGAAATTATTAATCCTACATCAATAAACAAAAAATATAATTAATTCCCAGTTTGTACTTTCTGTAACTGGTCCGTAACATTTTTTCGATAAAGTAATACTTTTCGAGATACTTGACGCAAGCCGTTTGGAAATACCTTTCTTTTAAGCTAAAATCGCAATTTTGAAGTCGAAGAACACTATCAATTTATGTGAAAAATTGCATAGAACCTTTTCTTTTTTAAAATTTTATTCTTTTTCAGTTCTAATAAATATACATATTTTTTAAGTGCCACCCTCTGAGAAGGGGTGGCATCCAGCCCCTATAAATTACCAAGCCCCCTTGCAATATAGAAACTTTTCTGTGAAGCATTTACTATAATACTGCCAAAAATGAACGAAATCCGTTCAATATGACATTATTCCTAAGTTAAAACCTCTAGTTACTGTACTACTGTAAAGTCTTTCCAACATTTTAAATTTGTGAAGATGTAATCGAGGCATGCGGTAACGTGACATTTTCCGCAGTCATTTTGAAGTTAGAAAATTTGACTTTCAACATAATCGTAGAAAATAGTACATTGTAATACAAGTGTGGCACGGGCTTCATTGCAAAACGATGTATGAAAGTAGGAACACGAGCGCAGCGAGTTTTGCAATGTGTGTTACATACTATTTTTTCTACGGTTGTGAAGTTATTTCCCTTAAAGTCTTGCAAAATTTTAAATTTGTGAAGATGTAATATCGGCGTGTGGCAAATTCTTTGCCGCACGGCGCACAGTGGCGAGAATTGCCAGTGTTCCACCCAAATTACTCTAGAGGTCGTAAATTTTAAGTTATTGAGACATTCTTTTTTTTTAAATGTTCGTCTTGAATTTACCTATCGATCCCTCTAGCCGGATTTTGAAATTTCATTTTTCGTTTTTTTTAATTTTTAATAGAAAATCATATTTTTACAGAAAAATACTGTTTTTTCTATTAAATTTATTCTAACGGGCCGTAAACTTGAGTTTTCGTAACAATTTTTTTTTCAAATCTTCGTCCTTTAATCAGATATTGAACTGTCTAGATAAATTTTTGATTTAGTTGTTGACAACTGTCAAAATTACTGTCAAATATAAGAAAATACGATTTTTAGATAAATAATTCATACAATAACAGGTTGGTGTTCAGAAAAATATATATAGTGTTTTCAATGTACCTGGTTCCGAAGTTGACAGGAAAATATGTATTTCTAAATTTGGCAGCTGCCATAATTGTTGTCAAATTTCCAAAGATAGATGGAAGAGCTCATTCATTTTAAAAATACCCTGTAAATGTATAGAAAAATAGATATATATTGTTTTTGATCTGTTTGATTTAGTAATTGACAGGAAAATATGAGTTTAAAATTTGGCAGCTGTCATAATTGCTGTCAATTTTCAAAATACAGTACTTATTGATTTTAAAAATGCACTATAAATGTATAGAAAAATAGATATATATTGTTTTTAAACTGCCAGATTTAGTAGTTGACAGGGAAATATGGTTTTTAAATTTGGCAGCTACCATAATTGCTGTCAAATTTCAAAAAATAGAAGTTAGAGCTTATTAACTTTAAAATTACCCTGTGAATATATAGCAAGACAGATACAAATTGTTTTTAATGTACCTGGTTCCGAAGTTGACAGGAAAATGTGATATCTAAATTTGGCAGCTGCCAAATTTAAAAATAATATTTTCCAGTCCGTTCGTAAATCAGGAAGATAAAAAATAATATATATCTATTTGTCTATACATTCAAAGGGTATTTTTGAAATTAATAACTTCTAATCTGCACACCTTAAAACTTGACAGAAATTATGGCAACAATAATATACATCAATTTTTCTATACATTTATAAGGTATTTTTAAAGAATAAGCTCTTACCTCTATGTTTTGAAATTTGACAGCAATTATGTCAGCTGCCAAATTTAAAAATGATATTTTCCATCAGTTACGAAATCAGACAGATCAAAAATAATATATATCTATTTTTCTACACATTTATAGAGTGTTTTTAAAATTTATAAGCTCTTACTATATTTTGATATGAGACAGCAATTATGACAGCTGCCAAATTTAGAAATCATATTTTCCTGTCAACTTCGGAACCAGGTACATTAGAAACAATTTGTATCAGTTTTGCTATATATTCACAGGGTATTTTTAAAGTTAATAAGCTCTAACTTCTATTTTTTGAAATTTGACAGAAATTATGGTAGCTGCCAAATTTAAAAACCATATTTCCCTGTCAACTACTAAATCTGGCAGTTTAAAAACAATATATATCTATTTTTCTATACATTTATAGTGCATTTTTAAAATTAATAAGGTGTTACCTCCATATTTTGAAAATTGACAGCAATTATGACAGCTGCCAAATTTAAAATTCATATTTTCCTGTCAATTACTAAATCAAACGGATCAAAAACAATATATATATATCTATTTTTCTATACATTTACAGGGTATTTTTAAAATTAATAAGCTCTTCCATCTATCTTTAGAAATTTGACAACAATTATGGCAGCTGCCAAATTTAGAAATACATATTTTCCTGTCAACTTCGGAACCAGATACACTGAAAACACTATATATATTTTTCTGAACACCAACCTGTTATTGTATGAATTATTTATCTAAAAATCGTATTTTTTTATATTTGACAGTCATTTTGACAGTTGTCAACAACTAAATCAAAAATTCATGTAGACTGATCAATAGCTGATTAAAAGACGAAGATTTGAAAAAAAAAATTGTTACGAAAATTCAAATTTACCTCCCGTTAGAATAAATTTAATAGAAAAAACAGTATTTTTCTGTAAAAATATGATTTTCTATTAGAAATTAAAAAAAATGAAAAATGAAATTTCAAAATCCGGCTAGAGGGATCGATAGGTGATTTCAAGACGAACATTTAAAAAAAAAGAATGTCTCAATAACTTAAAATTTACGACCTCTAGAGTAATTTGGGTGGAACACTGACATTTCTCGCCACTGTGCGGCGTGTGGCAAAATGACATTTTCTGCACTTATTTTGAAGTTAGAAATTTTGAATTTCAGCAAAATTGTACAAAAAATTCTTGCCGCACGGCGTGCGGCAAAGTGAAATTTTCCGCAGTCATTTTGAAGTTAGAAAATTTGACTTTCAACACAATCGTAGAAAAGCGTTATTTTCTCAATATTTTTTTTACCCGAATTAAAGGATAAAAAAATTATTTAGTTTCTCCGAGAATTTAGACGCATTCAAACGAAGCAGTTCACCACCATTTGTGTGTGACGTCATCGGTCATTAAGCATTGGCATCGTTTATTAGTACTATTTTCAACAGATATTTAATCTATGTACTTAGTGGTGGCAAAGTATTTAATATAAAAAAGACGAAAAACAATAGTTAATGTTGATAAAAATATTAAAATACTGCATGATGTTTACATATTTTGAGGTTGGGTATATAAATCTAACTGCAGTAAAAGGATAAATGTGAGCCTAAACAAATTTATTGTTAAGAACAATGAATGATGCATACTTTGTCCCTTTTCCACCTCTATTTCTGCACTGATATAATCGGTATTATTAGCAAAAAAAGTGCTCATCATAAACACGTCGATTTTCGGAAATTGTCACTTTGAGCTTGCACAAAGTCACTGTCCGTAATTTTTACACTTAGATAAATTAATACACTAAAGATTTTTACAAAAATAAAAAAATGCCAGCACTAGTAGATGCAAACTGTCAAAGCGATCAAACTCGTCTCCGCAATTTTCTAAATTCACCGCTGATTGGTTATGTTTTTCAAATTAGCCAATCATATAATGTTATTGCTTACCGGTGCGCTCCACTGGTGAATTTAGAAATCTGCGATCAAGCCAAAACGTTATGCCAGATGACGTCAGACCAATGGGCGTACTGTTTATAGTCATGTGGTTTTGTTCCAACAAAATTTTAATCTTAAAATCATTTTTCTTAAAAAATAACTTTTTTTAGAGTTTATTTTTATTATATACTCGGCTTATGAAAATAATAATAAATTAACTCAATTTTTAAATTCATGCATATTGCTCATTGCGGTACCTGGTAACAACTATTCTACGGATAATTATTAAATTCAACTATTCTGATAATAAACGAAGTGATTAAAAAACATTCAAGTGAATCCGTTAAGGATTGCTACTTAGAGAGTATTTCCGTACATACATACGTACAGACCAACTGACGAAGACCTTTGTCAATTTTCAATACCAATTTTTGAATTTAATAAATGTTCAAATCAATCTAAAAATGGTACCATTTTTTAGAATACCATCTTCTCTTTTTAAAAAGCCATAATTAAAATCGATTCTTAGTAAAATTTAGCAAGTAAAAATAATTTTATAAATGAAACTGAGCGCTACCGAGCTGACAGAGGATAGAGCACGCACCCAACAGAATGTGTAATAATTATTCTGCTTGGATGAAAAGTGGAACACAGTGTATATCGTAAATATTTAGTAATAAATAAAAAATATGTTTATTGTCATGTATGCTGGGCTGTTATACCTGGTATTTTCGTTCATTGATTTCGAATTAAAAAAGTAAGTATTTATGCCGCGTGGTATGGTATTTTAAAATGATTGTCAAGTACTAGTTTTATATACTGGGACCTACCTAATTCTAGAATAATAATTCACTAAGCAAAATAAATCGATTGTCTTCATCTATTCTTAGCGTTGGACAGTATTTCGGTAATGATATTTCCCGTAACAAGTAAAGTTCTTATGAACTGAAAATCGACGGTAACAAATGTAAAGAATAAAATTTTCTAAAATTTACTTACCTAGTAATGTATCTAACAACACAGTAAACCATCCACCACATGTAATAAAATATTTATATGTTATACACTTTGGGATAAAATCAAAGTAAACACTAACGGGTGGCGATAGCTTTCTACAAAAACGGTGCGACTAGCAATTAGCATAAAAACTATGAGCTGTGAGCGAAGATATAAAGAAATACTAGACACTTTATTAAATATATACAGAGTGATTTTAAAACAGCGGGAAACTGCTTTAAGTGGAGTTTGTGGTGCATGAACTCCACTGCATTTGTATGTGACTTACCAAACATACAGTTTGTTGGTTGCGTACTGATAATATGATATATTATAATAAATTATTATCACGTTTCGTTCTTAATGGAAATCCGTTATTTTAAACTTACCTCTCTCATATTTCATGAGATACTCTATAACAAAATTTTACTTATTTGTTGTTAAGCTAATTATGGCTTATTTTTGTTATTTTTATTTTCACATCCACATATAATATGGGCTGATGTGTTAAAAAATTATTCTCCTGCGCACAGTGGCACGAATCGTGATTTTTTCGTTCAAAATTATCTAGAGCACTTGTTTCGCAACCGATTGGGATAATTTTCTTTTAAATATTCGTTATTTAATTTCCAAAAAACGTAAGAGAGCCGATTTCGGCATAAACTTTAACAAAAATATTTCATATTCCATAATTTTTTAGCATTTTATAGCCGCCATTGATTCCTCCATCTTGCAGGTTGGGTTATGACAATTTGGACATTAGATTCGTAATTAGCGTCCTCAAAAACCTATCAAAGTTTAAATAAAAAATGGCTATTTTCGCTAAGCTTTATTTTGTTTAGCATAATTCAAAAAGCTCTCTTGCGTTTTTTGGAAATTAAATAACGAGTATTTAAAAGAAAATTATCCCAATCGGATGCAAAACAAATGCTCTAAATAATTTTGAACGAAAAAATCACGATTCGTGCCACTGTGCGGCACGCCGGCGCATTTTGATTCTGGAGATGCATTGGAAGCCAGCATTGTACTTGTACCAACGCTTCGTTCTCCGGCAAGGGTTATTTCCCTGACAGCGGCCCAATGTAAATGTGTTTGTTGGGATAAATCAAACATCACTGTATAGTGTATAGCCCAGTAAATGAAGACATTTCGACTGGAAAAAATTACGATAAAGCTGTTTGTTATGTATATTGAATAGAATACAGTATTAATAATACAGATAACCTTGATCATTTATTTATAACTTGAATCACTTGAAATAATATAATAATTACAGTAAAATGTCAACTAACATATTTGTTAGTTATTAAACAAAAGGTGTTTCCCTAGGTTTAAGCTTAAACCTTTATTCTAGTACATATATAGCATATCCAAGTACATATATAACATCCCTCCCCCTTTTATTTCACAACAAAATCTTTTAAATGGGTGGGCAATGTTCGATTCCGCACTGGCCTAGTTAAACGTTCCATTTGAATTTGTTCCGGGCTGCTAGATTCTCTAACCTGGATTCGTGGAGGCGTGTCAGGTGCTCTCGATTCATTATCCAGTGCCATTTCTCTAGGTTGAAATAAATCTGAAACATTAGGATGTATAAATTGGGAATGTGGTGGTGTCGATTGGTTTGGTAGTGGAATTTGGACTGGAATTTCCCGTTGGACTGAACAAGGATTGGACGCTGAGGGTGGTTCGCTGAGCTCACTTCTCTCATGGATTGTTGGATTCATTACTCTACGCCGCAGTTGATCAATGTGACGTTTGATAACATTTCCATTGCTTAAACGAATCCGGTACGACACAGGAGTCACACAATCTTCAACCATGCTTTCCAACCATTTCGGTCCCAGCGAATTATAGTTGCGGAAATAAACAGCATCGCCTTCTTCGAAAGAACGCAATTTATTCATAGCTTCTTTCTCCTCTCTGTGATTTGATTTGAGTGCATAAGGATGCATTTTGTCTAGAACTGTGCGTAGCTTCCTTCCCATTAATAGCTCCGCGGGTGTCTTGGCTGTTCCCGCATGTACTGTAGTATGTTACCGGAAAAGCATTCTCTGAACCTGTAAACCAAGGTCGCCTTCTTCCAATTTCGCCAAACCTTTCTTAGTGACCTGTACCATTCTCTCTGCTTGACCGTTACTTGAAGGGTGATATGGTGAAATAGTACTGTATGCGATCAAATTCTTTTTATAGAAATCGTGCAGTTCCTCAGAGTCGAAGGAACGTCCATTGTCAGAAACCACCTTGTCTGGAATGCCCAGCCTCGCAAACATTTTCCTTAAGCTCTTGATAACCTCGCTAGAGGCCATTGATTTGACAATATCAACCTCTAGCCATTTTGACATTGCGTCCACCACAATCAAGAAAACTTTTCCTCTGTAAGATCCTGCAAAATCAACGTGAAGCGTTGACCACGGGTTTGCGGTAGGCTCCAAACTCTGACGTGGTGCTTTTGCCGGATTGTTTTGATGAATTTGGCATGTATGACAAGTTGTTTTTTTTTTTTCTTCCCGGGTGGAAATCCTTTATGGACACCTGAACGGTAGTGTCTAGGCATACCCACTAAAACCACCCCTCTATCACCTATCTCTCTGGAACCGCTCGCGCATCTACTTCAGAGGGTAGGCCTGTCCTTTTTCCTCCATAGGTTACCAACTCTCGTTTCTTTCCTCTTCTTCCTTGGTTTTAAGTATGCTGGTAAGGGCACCTGCTATAATATCCCAATTTCCTTCGTCTTCCAGCATCAGGGCAACTAAATTTTCCTCCTGGAGTATCTCGCCTACTCTGTCGTGGCAGGCGTCTCTATAAACGGCCCACCTGGGGCACCAGAAAATGGTGTGAGCTGGGGAATCTGTTTCCCCGCAGTAGACGCACTCGTCGTCGTCCACCTTTCCGATGTTTCTGACATAGGTGCGGAAACAGCCATGTCCGGATAGTGCTTGGGTGATATAATATCCTATTTCCCCATGCTTCCTGTCCACCCACCTTCTTATGTTCGGAATTAGAGTCTTTGTCCAAAGGCCCTTTGTGCCGTTTTCCCATTTTTCTTGCCAGTGTTCGAACAATCGGTCTTCAGTTTGTCTTTTGTCGGCGCCCTCGTAGATTTCCTTCCTCTGTCGAGCTAGAAGGTCTATGGGAGCTACGCCTGCTATCACTTGGATAGCATCCATTGAGACTGTCCTATATGCACTGGCTATTCTAATGGTCGTCTTCCTGTGGATGCATTCAAGTTTTCGCCTCGTCCTGGCTATCGACAGGGCCTTTTCCCATACCGGGGAGGCGTAGAGCATAATGCTCAGCGCCACTGAGCCCAAAATTTTTCTTTTACTAGCTCTAGGGCCACCGACATTTGGCATGAGTCTTCCAAGTTGGGCGATCCATTCGCCTGCCCTGATAGATGTCTTCGTGACATGGACCGAAAAGTTTAAGTGCTTGTCCAGCCATACTCCCAGGTATTTAATGTAGTCCTTTGGTGTCACTTGGACTCCTTGGACGGTGAAGGAGACATGTGCTAGCTTCCTGCGTCCTGATAGCAATATAGCCTCAGTCTTTTGGGGTGCGAGCTCCAGGGACTTCTGCTTCATCCAGTCGCAGACTTTTTCCAAGGCCTCGTTTGCTTTTACCATTAGCATTTGTCGGCTACGGCCACCATAGCTAGGTCATCGGCGAAGGCTACCAGTGTAACTCCAGCCGGAAGACGGAGTCTCAGTATTTTGTCGTACAAAACATTCCATAACGTGAGTCCTAGCACCGAGCCTTGGGGCACACCGCTGCTAACATCTAGTGATGAGGGGTTTTGTCCCTCCCCTAGGTGAATACTCCTGTCTTGGAGATAGCTTCTTAATAGCCGTTGGATATGGCCATCTACGCCTATTTCCCCGAGCCGGTCCAGGATTTCCTGCCATGATGCAGAGTTAAAGGCGTTCTTCACATCTAGGGTGATAACCGCGCTTATTTTTCTCCTCGCTCTTGTCAGTTTCGCGTCCGTGGCCAGGTGGATGACTTCGTTAATCGCATTTATGGTTGATCTTCCCTCTCGGAAACCGAACTGGCATTCCGAGATGCCGTCTCCCCTCTCTAGGTCTCTCTTAAGCCGTGCTAGCACTAAGTGTTCCAGGAGTTTCCCAAGGGTATCCAGGAGACATAGTGGTCGGTACGACGAAGCCTCTTCTAGTGGTTTTCCAGCCTTCCTCATAAGCACTAGTCTTGCTCTTTTCCAGCATTCTGGGAAGCATCCTGTCCGCAGGATGCCGTTCATCGTCTCAAGCATGTATTCGGGTTGCTCATTTACGGCGATTTTGACAATCTCCGGGTAGATCCCGTCTAGGCACGGGGCTTTTTTGTTTTTAAGTTTGTCCGCAGCCCTAGCAAGCTCGTCTTTTGTGAAGGGCTCCATTTCCTCAAGATCGGGGGATTCCCAGACGACTTCGGGGTGGTCTGGGAATAGGGCTCGTGCCACCTACACCACCCTGTCCGGTGGGATGCGATGCGTCGGGGTTTTTCGCAGCCGTTTCGTTGCGATTTTATAGCCGTCGCCCCAGATGTTATTTTATATTTCCCTGATTATTTCGTTCCAGTGTTCCTTTTTTTGACTTGAAAATGGAGTCTCGGAGGGCCTTCCTACACTGCGAGTATTCCTCCTTTCTGTTGGCCGTTTGGGCGCCTAAATTATTTCCACGCTTGGACTTGAGGAGCTGTCTCCTGGCTGCAATGCATTTTTTCCGCTTGTCCGCGATCTCTTCTGTCCACCAGTAGCACTGTTTCCTGCTACTCGACTGATTTCTTTTGGGCTTAGAGGCATCATATGCTCCCGTCAAGGCTTTTACCAAGCTGTCCGCCGTACAGTCTGGCCTTTCAGCTAACTCCCTGTCTAGGGTGTGGGTTAATTTGATGACATCCAGCTTTCTGAGCGACCAGCCCTGGGTGGTGACTTTTGCCTCTTCGGCCATATGTCCCACTCCGAAAGAGATATAGCGGTGGTCGCTGAGGGTTTCGTCCTCCAAAACATGCCAGTCAGTCACTAATTTCGCTATTCCTTGCGAGGCAAAGGTTAAGTCGACCACCGAAGATCTATCCCCGCTCACGAAGGTACTGGCTTCTCCTTCGTTTAGAAGTACAAGGTCTAACTGTGCAGCTCACTCCGTCACTATCACTCCCCTCGCGTTCGCTTTCTGCCGTGCCCATTCCGGGGCTCTTGCATTGAAGTCACCAGCAACTATGACTTCCTTTGTGTTATTTCTGATGGATACTGTCAGCTCATTTAGAGCTGCCTCTAGGGATTCTATCCCAGCGTTTGGGGAGAAGTCGCAGCTGTACACTACAGTGTTTTCGAGCTCGACCCATACGAAACCCGTGCCAGAGCCAGTCTGGTAGACCGTGGTCTTTTTGCCCGGCAAGCTGATAGCAACATCTTTTTCGCTGTCCACAAACCAACCTGGTCCTTCCACTATCTTCTTGTTTGGTTCACTCACTACGACGACATCTAGATGTCTCTTTGATATCGTCGCGTAGAGAAGATCATGGGCGGCTCTGCACCTATTAAGGTTTATCTGTAGGAAGCAGTAGGTCGATCTGTTCGACTGGCTCTTGTTTTTTCTCGGCTTTCTGGAGGTGCTTGTCCTCGGGTGTACTTTCTGGTCTATCGGGGCAGCTTCCACCGCTGGTGGCTCCTCCCCTGGTAGTCATTTCTGGTTGCTGGATCCCGCGGCTTCCAACAGCCGCTGGTCGTCTGTTTCAATCGACTCCATTTCCTTGTCGGTTGCTTTGGTTGTCTCCCGGGTTTTATTGCCGGTCCCTAGGCTACGGTCTACTTTCAAGGTCCTTTTGGCCATTTCAGGTCTGTCATAAACCATTTGTCTGTAGAGCGGGCACTTTGTCGTGTCCGCTCTATGCTTCTGTTTACACTTGCGACAGTGAACTTTACCCTTGCATTCCTTTGCCTTGTGGCCCGTCTCCCCACAATTTAGGCATTCACCCGAACGGTCTGTCGTGTTTGTGCAGGCGTTTGTCGTATGGCCAAAATCGAGGCATTTGTAGCATCTTGGTATCGTAATCCTCTCGCGGACACGGCAGCTTGTCCATCCAATATATATTTTTCCTTTGGCTAGTAATCCTCCGGTGGCTTGGGACGCGGGCTGTGATAATATAATTACCATCTCGGGATGGCCTAAAAGGCCCAACGGTTATGCCTTCCGATTTGGTAGCCCCCGTCTCACGTTCTATTGCTTCCAAGACCTCATTTGCGGACACTGTTGGGTCGATGTCCATAACGTGCGCAATCGTCTCGCTAGATTGTGTCCTTGCAGTGACATCTGTGACCTTTTTTGCTATTTCATTTTGGAGAAGCATTGCCTGTGAGCGTTCTCCTTCCAATCTGAGTGCCAGATTCCCTCCGCCTGTCTGCCTCACCGTTTTAACCTTTACTCCAAGGTCGTCCAGGTTGACATTTTCCTTGATGGATTTGAGGAGTTCGGCGTATGATTTCCCCTCGCCCCTCACAATCACTTCCTCAGGTTTACGCCTTGCCCTTTTGTCGCTACTCACTATTTGCCACTTGTCCTCCTTTGGCTTGGTCTGTGTCCTGCTTTCTGCCTGAAGGCAGAACTTTGCTTCGATATCGCTCCCCGCTAGGGCGCATTCTGTGATTTTTCTGATAGCGACGGACCAGGTTCCTTCTAAAAGATGGGCGATGGCGATCTTTTTCCTCCCATTTTTCGTGGCTGAGTTCCTCAGCTTGCATAGTAGCGTGTACAAATCGCATACGCCTACTTCCGAGTCCGTCGGCTTGTTGCAGCCCGCCAGGAAGGCATAGCATTCATTCGCAGAGGGTGTCTCACAGTCGTCCAGTGTAATTTTATTCGCGTTCATCAGGCATGCCACACTCCCAGGTTTCAGGTTTTGCTCCCTTAGGATCTGTCTGACCTGAGGGATGCTCTGGCTGAGTTTTTTGACCAAATAGGACTTTTCAGCCGTGCTAGGTTCGACTATGAGTGTCACGTCGAAGTCCGAGGTTATGGCGAAAATGCTGCCAGTCTCTAGGTGGGTCCTTTTATACGTCGCTTCGGGCCAGTCGCGGTTTACCATCTCGCAGATGGCTTCCGGTTTCACTCCCCCTTCAATATCCAGGCGTAGATTTTGCGCTATTTGAAAGTCTCTAGCCTCCTTGAACCGAAGGAGTTCGGAGAGGTCCGCAACAGATCCTTTATCTGCATCCTGTCTCTGCCCCGTTTCGTCGGTTTGCACAGCTGCATCGGTTTTGTTTGGGTTCAAGTTTGCGGAGACGTGCTCCGCCTCATATTTGTCCTTTTGGCCTAGCTTCTACAATAAAGCCTGAATGTCCGTAGTCATAAGCTGGCTGGTAAGGCTTCTCAGTTTGCTAGCCTGCTCTTTTATCTCTTTCTTCGTGTTTGTGTTCTCGCGCACCGTCTTTGTGAGATTTCTTGACTCCTCTTCAATGAGTCTGACGATTTTCCTCACCTTTCTTGCGAGTTTAGCGTCCACGTCTCCATACTCGCCCTTGTCTTCACCCTTCTGGATTTCGACAATTCCCTTCCTTCGTTTGATGGACCTTCCTTCTTCCTCGTCCCAGGTTAGGTCAACTGAGCCCACATTTCTCGGGGTTCGGGGGGAGGGTATTTACGAGTACCAGTCTTTGGAAGATGAGATTGTAATCGACAGCCTCTTTCTTCCTGCAGTCCCAATTGCTTTGTGATCATTTCCCTTGTTTTCCGTTTTCTTTGCGCTGGTCGTTTCCTGTTTTCCATCCAATGTGTTCATCGTTTCGTTTAGTTCATCCATGTTTGTTCCCACGAGTAGGGACGATGTAGAATGTCGACTCCCGGGTGACGCCCATCCCGAGAGCAAGGCGTTTATACTGTGAGGTGCGCCCGGTGCCCCACAGGTTTTTTCGACTTCGCTGTCGGTTATTTTATAGAGGTTTTCTCCTCTTAGGCCGGCCGGTTAAGGCAAGCCCCCCGGTCACAGTTCCCACACGACATTTCCCTGACAAGTTGCCACACAGTTTTAGATTTCTTGGTCGATATTTGGCCACCACACATAACTTCGAGCGCATGCTTTCATGGCTACCACTCTCCTGGGTGATTTGCGTGAAGCAATTTCATAAAAATCCCATGTGTCTCCTTCGGCGCGATCAGCCGATTTCCCCAAAGCAGGCAATTTTTGTACACAGAAATCTCAGACTTTCTTCGGTGGTACGGTTTGTACTCTTCGTCCAGCTCCGCATTCGGCCACTGGTGCCATGTTCAATATCTTACATCTATCAACGTCTTTTCTTCATTGGTAAGTTTTTGGATTTCCTCAATGGCAATTGGTCGGTTATTGGACTCAAGCAGCAATATATCCCCTGGTGATTCCATTTCATCGGCTTCTTGTTGTTGTGGGAGACGACTCAAGCAGTCTGCATTTGCATTTTCAATACCCTACCTGAATTCGACAGTATAATTATTATTATATGACCAAACATTTTTTCTCACATTTTGGGGAGTGCCGGGCATAATTTTATTCCAATGAATGTAAAGATAGGTCCTACCAAATTTTAGCTCGATCGAACACTGTTAACCCGTCGCGCTTGGCGTCTAACGTAATAAGAATCTATGCGCAAGTATATTCGCAATGCTTTTCTATCACAGAATCCACAGAACCTTTTAATTAGCTGTGACCTTGTAGTATATCGAAGGAATAAAAGGGACATAAAAAATTATCAGTGAAAGCCGCCAAATGACATAACCCGAGTAGCTAGGAGTGACTGGAGAAAACGATTACAGAATTTTCTTAGTTGAAATTAAATAAGTAATTAATAAATGGCATCGATGATGTATGCATTCATGTGACTACGTATTTATTAAAATAATTATTCCCACTTATATTCAGTAAGATTTAGACAAATAATAATCACTGTGAAAAATAATTTAAAGAAATATGTGCCCCACTTACCCTCAATGCGCATTTGTTTATTGTCTTGCTAGTTTTGTCAGTACTAAAAGAGACGCTCTTTTTTGTCAGATTTTTTATTTCTCCTAGATACCTTCGATTTACTTATACTGCAGATATTCCAGATGCTACCGGTGCTGAAATGGCTTCGGCGATTTATGAAACGTTGGGAAATTGGGATTTAACAGAAAAGGTACAAGCATTAACTTTTGACACCATTCCTTCAAATAAGGGTAGAATTAAAAGCGCTTAAAAGCTGTTAGAACAAAAACTTGTTTTTTGGTTGCCGTCGCTATGTCGCCATGTTTTTGAACTTATTTTGGCAGCAGTTTTCGAAAAAAGCAAATTTACTATTTCAGAAACAGATATTCCATTATTTAAAAGGTTTAAAAATTATTGGTATAGAATCAACGTTCAAAGTTTCATTCCAGCTGTGGTAAACCCTGAAATCAAATAAATTTTTAGCAATCATACTGAAACTATTCTAGAAAGTATAAATGATGCAATTTCTCAAAGGTTTCCACGAGAAGACTATCGTGAATTATTGAATTTCATAATAATACTCGTAGGAGGCATTCCTCTCGGTGGAATGGAAGTGGAAAGTGAAGATGAAAATCATCTTAAGAAATTGCCAATGAGGAAAGAAGAATTTTTAAAGCTGCCTGATGAAGTTTCAATAAAATTACTTAGTAATAAGTCAATAAATTTATTTCACAGATTTAAAATAGACAATTTATACACTTGCATCCATCCGAATGGAAAAATTCTAATGAGTATAAGCAAGGACAGCTAGTCATTAAAGAATTACAATTAGTAAATGACTCTGCCGAACGGGGAATAAAATTACTTCAATATTTTAACGAAAAAGTTACAAAATCCGAGGATCAAAAACAATTTTTATTGCAGGTGGGTCATTTTTTCATTGATATTTGCAAACTCTCTACAAGATTCATTTTCTTAATATATTTGTCCCTTTGGTTTTATTTTTAGACTGTCCAAGATTACCGCCGTAAATATCCTCAGGCAACCAAAGAAGTATTGCAGAAAACTTTCGAAATGTAGAACTTTAGATTATGGACTAAAACTTTGTAATCTCAAATCCAACAATAAATAAATTAATAAATTAACATATATTTATGATTTTCAAAAAGTAAACCAATTTTAAAAAACGATGTAGGGCTAAAAATAAAATAAAATCGATAAAAAATAAATTTTTGGTTTTTGAAAACTTTAGGCCACGAGCGCGCGACGTGTTACTTATATTTCATTAAGCTAAAAATTGGTGGGGATTGTTTTTAAACATAATGGAACAAAATTCCGCCCGGCACTCCTCAAAAATCAAAACTTCAAAAATAAGGGGCACCCTAATAATCATAGGCGCTTAAAGTCAAACACCAACGTAGCATCCTCGGTGACAGAATTGCTGGAATTGGCTTTTTTCGATTGAATAATCCCAAGAGCGGCATATGATATGTTGTAATAATGAACTGACGTCCTGCCATGAATTGATGAAAGTGTTTAACCCCTTCCACCATAGACAGTGCTTCCTTATCTATCTGGGCACAATTTCGCTGACTTTTAGTAAGCGTACGAGACCAGAAGGCAATCGGTTTCTCAATGCCATTCTCTCGATGTGATAAAATCGCTGCGATACCATATGGTGACGCATCACAATTCATGACTAGCAACTTGCTTTCATCATAATGTGTAAGAACTACCTTTGACCCCAATAAGTTCTTCAGCTCCACAAAAGCCCTCTCATGATAATCGTTCCACTGCCATGTTGATTCCTTGTCTAATAATCGGTGTAATGGTTCTGCTTTGACTGCCTTATCTTTTAGGAAACGATTAAAAAAATTAATCATACCCAAGAATGATTGGAGCTCCTGTTTATTGGTTGGCCTCGGTGCCTCCTTTATTGCTTTAATTCTCTCCTCTGTTGGTCATACTCCATCAGCTGCTAACTGATATCCTAGAAAAGTAATCTCAGATTTACCAATTTCACATTTTTCTCTTTTCACAGTCACTCCAGCTCTCTCCAACCTTTCCAATACGCGCAACAGTCTGTCGTTATGCTCTCTTTTATCCTTACCTCTGATCATGATATCGTCTAAATAGATTTTTATTCCAGGAATGCCAACTAACAGCATTTCCATGAATTTTTGGAAAAGTCCTGGGGCTGCATTGATACCAAAAGGCAGTCTCTTGACCCGGAAAAGTCCCTTATGTGTATTGACAGTCAACACTTTTGCAGTTTCATCATCTACTCGTAGCTGTTGATAAGCCTGTGACAAATCTAATCTTTGAGAAAATTGTGCTGGGATCTGTTAAGGTTATCATTTCTGTTATCGTTGGTAGAGGATAAGAATTTTTCTTGATGACTGTATTTACAGTGCTTCGATAATCACCGCACAGCCGAATTTGACCATCGCTTTTTCGAACCGGTACCAAAGGCGTTGCCCACTCGGACTATTCTGTTGGTTCCAACACACCCTGTTCCACAAGTTTGTCCAATTCCTTCTCCACTACTGGTAATGGAACCTGCCTGTGTTTTAAAAAAATTGGAGTGGTTGTCTCATTTAATTCCAGACTTATTGGCTTGCCTCGAAATTGGCCCAGTTTTCCGCCAAAAACAGTTGGAAATCGTTCGTACAAACTCACCGGCTTGATCATGCAATTAATACCATAAACTCCGTGAATAGAAATTCCTAGCTGTTCAAACCAATCTCTACCAAGTAGGTCGCATCCTCCTCCATTTGTAATAAATACACGTAAGTATTTTTGAATTCGATTATACTGTACTTTGATCGTGGCTTCTCCCCTAATCGAAATATTTTCTTGTGTCCATGTGTGTAACCTCAGCGTAGCTGTCTTAATGACAGCTACGCTATTTATTTTTGATTTTTTCCCAAGTCTGTCGACGTATAATTGAATAAACCGCACCAGACTACTTCCATCTGGAGAAGAACTCCATTTAATTTAATATTTGCCAGGATTTTCTTATGATCCTGAACTGTGTGAATTGCATTCAGCGTATATAAATCCCAGTCATCTTCCGCTACTTGGTTGCAATTTCTTGATTTTCCATTTCTCTTCTCTGCGTTCCCTTCTTTTTCATCGCTCTTCTTTTTGAAACAGGCCGCTTTAATATGACCTTTCTTCCCGCAGTAATTACACGTCACATCTCTGAATCTGCATGTTTTTCCATCATGTATTTTTCCGCAGTGGTAGCAAGGATTATGATTTGATCCATTCTTCTTTTGGTCTACCACTGCTACTGAATTCTCGGTTGCAATTCTAACTTCCTCGACATTTTTTCGTGCTGTTTTTGCCGCTATAGCCAGTTCATATGCTCTGTCAAAAGTAAGGTTAGGTTCAGCGAAAAGTTTCTTCTGTAATCCTTCGTCTGTCGCGCCACAGATTATTCTATCACGTAGCATGTTATTTAATTCAGTAAAACTGCAAAATGTACTTAATCTTCTTAAATCCGCAACAAAATTTGCGATAGATTCGCCCTGCTTCTGCGTACGCTTATTAAAATTGAATCGTTCCACAATCTCATTTGGATTCGGGTTGAAATGGTTTTTAAGTTTAATTAGTAGTTGTTCATATGTGAATTCTTTCGGACTCTGTGGCGTCAGCAGGGATCTCAGAACATCGTATGCTGATGAGCCAATTTGTGTTAAAAAAATAGCACGTTTCTTCGTTGCATCAACGATATCATTAGCTTCAAAAAAAACTCCAATCTCTCCTGATAACTAAACCATGACGTACTAACATCGAATGACCCCAATTGTCCGATAACTGGACCTCGCACTTGCTGAGCCTGGACCTGGACATTGTCGTTTGGCATAGTAATTCAGTAATTTTCAAACTCTTTCCACTTCCTCGTCGCCAAATTATGTTATGTATATTGAATAGAATGCAGTATTAATAATACAGATAACCTTGATCATTTATTTATAACTTGAATCACTTGAAATAATATAATAATTACAGCAAAATGTCAACTAACATATTTGTTAGTTATTAAATAAAAGGTGTTTCCCCAGGTTTAAGCTTAAACCTTTATTCTAGTACATATATAGCATATCCTAGTACATATATAACAATGTTTTTTGTGGAGACTTTGTTGAGGTGCCCTTAGTACATTCTAAAAAGTTCGAGCAATTTGAGCCATGGATTCTTTTTTTTTTGGGGGGGGGGGGGGGGGGGTTAAAGGGTAAATTTTCAGTTTTTTGCGATTATCTCGAAAAGTATCACTTTTTCGACAAAAATAGTTATAAGCAAAAACATTTATTATAAAATTCTGCATAAAAAAGGTCATTAGATTCGTAGGATCAATCGGTTTTGAGTAAATGTTACGAAAAGATACAACGTCTGTATTTTTTTAACAGTAACAAACAGTGGGCCTAATCCACATCTGACACTCAAAACAACCCTTTGCATAAATCATTCGTTCTCTTCTAGCAGATCTAATTCCGTATCAACTTCATTATCCTCTTCATAAAAAGCTTCGTCTATTGGCTGATCAGTTGATGGTATCGTATCTTCAACTATATCTTTATCTATAGCTCCGTTGTTACTATCTATTTCTTCCATCGCGGCGTTCAAACAAGATTGCCCACGGCAATGCCCGCATACTGCAGAACAGCGGAGACCTAGTTTTCTGCAGCTACAACTAGCGTTACAGCCTTTGGCACAGTTGCAGAATATAGTATTGATCAACTGATCGGGAGCCAGTGTCAAGAGGTTTTGAATAGGTTCCAATTTATTGTTGATGATCTTCCATCCCCAGTCTTCAGGATTTAACTCATTCTACTGGGACTAGAACCGACGCGCCTCTGGTGGTTGTAAGAAAAGCAAACGGCTCGCGGCGGTTGGCGGGAACGTTGAATAATTTTGATGGTAAAATTTAAAATATATAATATTAGAGTAGATGAAGGAAGAGCTGGAGTACAGGTTGGAAGATTTTATCATTTTGGTTTGGGATAAATATGTTTTTAAATGTAAAAAATGTGCCGATCACAATGGTAATGTCCAAATTTTTAAAAAATGGGCCCTTGTGAAATATTTTCGGAAAGCTGAAAAATTGCACATTATGTATAAAGTTAATTATTTCTTTTCCTTGCAATTTTCTGAAAAAAAAAATGGTAAGTACAAAAGTTGTTTGATATCATCAAAGTTTTACACTTTTCAGAAAATTTATACTGGAAAATCGCTCTGGGGGGAAAGTATTTTAAAAGGGAGCACACACTGTAGACAAATTTGGACATCACCATCGTGATCACTCTGCATCTTTTTACAGATAAAAACATATTTCTCCCAAGGATAAAATTTTATCAACTTAATCACCAGCTCTCCCTTCCTCTACTGTACTTTATTTTATTAGGGTGATTTTGAAAGCAGGACTGTGCCACAGTTGATAATAATTATATGTATTAAAATAGTTTTTTTCGACGACTATTGAATAATTCATTTATTATAGATACGTTTTTGAACATGTAATAGGTCTCATTACTAACTGCCGTGGATAATAATTCATTATTCAATAGGCTAGGACCAATCATAAGAGTTCATATTCATTAATCAACTGACTTGAACCAATCACAAGAGATCATATTCATTATTCAACGGTTTTCGTAGAGCAATCGTTAGAGACGATTTAAAGTTCAAAATCATTCCGTGTGCCATGACTCAATTCAATCTGTCATAATAAGTAGGTCATCGATTTCGCCGAAAGTCAAAAAATGTCACTTTTCGTAAGCTCCTGTAGGCTCGAATTATCGATTTCGCCGTTGCGATTCACGATGTGCATCACATGCAATTCTTCCTCTTTCCATAATGACGTAGTATGGCCCTTCAACTCATATATTAAAAAAGATCTGAACATTCAAAGATTCCGTGTTTCGCCGTTTTTGCAGATTGCGAAAACGGGTACCTTAACATGGTTTTTGTCCAATAAATGGAAAAGTATCACACCTAGCAAAAAAATAAAAATCTCCAAATTTTTGTTTTTTCGGAGATATGGAGGTTTAAAAATGGCGTCAAACGTTTTTTAGTCAAAATATCTCTTTAAAAGTTAAATATCTCAGAAACTAAGGCACTTGCGCCAACAATGTTAAGAAACTAAATTAAAGATTATCGATTAAGCTAGAAGTATTTTTAATTTTTTTCTCCTGCCTAAAAAATACTTTTGACCGATATAACCCAGCAAACATAAATATATAGCATATACGTAAATGCTACGTAAACTGAGTTTCGCAGAAGTAACGTGCTATGTAAAATGTGGCGCATAATCATATGTGCATACTCTGCGAAATGTCAGCAACATGTACATATGATTTTTACATATTGAAGAGGTAACACTGTGACCTTACGGTATGGAACAAATAACATAGCGTATATGTATATTCAACCACTTGCTATGTGAAGCATACGTAACTAATTTTATCTCTTTATGATGTAGCAAATATGTATATTCAACCACTTGATAGTGACCTTACGCTACGTAACTTATATACTTTTTATCTCTTTATGATGTAGCATGTATATATTTTATTTACCTACCTATGTTCAAAATAGCATATCCCAGCACTTTTTAAATATTGATACTACACAATTGGATTTTAAAAGATAGATATATGAATAAAGTTCCTTATAAGTTATACAAAAAAATATATTTCTTTAGAAAATTACCGAAGTTGACACCAAGTTTTATTTTTAAGTCGGATACCTTATTTAGAGAGCCGAGTAGTTTTATATTTTGTAAAAAATGGTTATATTTAAAATATAAAACTATCTAACCTTCTAAAAATGTTCAGAGGTATTCTACTTAAAAATAAAAGTTGATGTCTCCTCCAGTTATTTCCTAAAGAATATCAATTTTTCTGGACAATTCATGAGGAATTTATATTCATATATTTAACTCCAAGAATCCAGTTTTCTAGTATCAATATTTAAAAAGTACTATAGGGTGCTATTTTGAACATTATGGTAGGTATATAAAACAAATACGTGCTACATCAAAAAGAGATCAAAAGTATATAATGCAAGATATGGTTGTCTGATTTGTCAACATATATTAGCTTAGATTCTCGAATTGAATGACTCGTTAAACTAAGTTAATTAGTATCAACAAAGTTTCAATTCCATCTTAATCTCTGCATATCCCAGTAGGTAAACCAGGCATTAGGCGTTGTCCTCGACGTTGTCATTTATATGTTCTTTAGAAAGCAGCTATACGATATTTTTTCTTCTCCAATGATGTATACCCACCTACCTACCTTGCCTTGCATTCCTAGTAAAGCTCAAATTTCATTTAATTTATTTTATTAACTGTTGATTTAGGAGAGGTTAATACTAGTGTCTTTTGTATAACTAATCTATATTCAAGTTAACTAAGTATCTACAATAAGTGTTAAGCATTTCTCGGGTCGTTTCTGATTGTACTCGTTCGTTGGTCAGCCTTCGTCACTCTGACATTTGCTACTTAAACATCAGTTACACAACCTGTGAAAGTAATTGAAATATTTCATATACGGGGTGCACCATTTAACACTCTCCAGGCTTGTAATTTTCTTATTTTCTCAGGCACATCAGATTGTAGATATTTTTAAAGCATTTAAAAAAAAATTTTGAAAAAATTGTTAAGAAAGAAATCTTAATTTCCTTGAATATTTTTTTACGTCACCCTGTACATGAACTGCGTTAACGTTTTCTTATAAAGGTTTTAATTAGCTTCAATTTATATTATTACGTCATATTCGAAATTCTTTTTGGTTTTAGAGAAAGGAATTAAAAACACTCCAAACTGATTTTTTTTTAAATTACTTTGAAAGGAATGTAAATAATAATTTTATACTTTATCTGTAAAAGATATATCACAAACAATATTCAGCGTAATAAAACAATAACAAGAAATTAAAAAAAAAATTTTAAAAACTAACATTAAAATGTACTAAGAAGGAAATTGCAATTTTTTTATTTTTTAAGTTTTTTTATTTTAATAACATAAATTGAAGCTAATTAAAACCTTTATAATAAAACAATAACACAGTCCATGTACAGGGTGAGGTAAAAAAATATTCAAAGAAATTAAGTTTCCTTTCTTAACCATTCAAAAAAAAAAAATTAATCACTCTGTATGGATATTTAAAGGCTTTAAAAATGTCTACAAGTTGATGTGCCCAACATGGTCATCGCTTCGAAAATAAAAAAGTTACAAGTCTGGGGAGTTTTAAGCGGCGCACCCTGTATAGTGTAGTAAATCTGGTTATACAGCTTGTATCCCTTTACTAAATTGTGAAGAAAACTAGATGCAAACTATTTTGATGATAAATTTTTTAAGTTATTAAACAATTTATGATAGCTTAAATAATAATGTATATATTTTAATAAAACTTTACGAAAACACGCTTCCAATGGAATGGAAAATTTGAGGTCGATCCGATAAGTTTCAGAAGTATACTGCTTTAAACATGAACCGATGTGTTCAAAGTGCTGTCTATCAATCCGAAAGTCTGCCTCAAAGTTGAGTTTACACTGTTAAAACCCAGCTATTTAAAATCAGATTTGTCTAATCTGCCAGAGATGATGATTTGGGGACTATTTGAGTATTTCAACTTAAGAGTATGCAGCATATAACTACCGAAAAAAAGGGGAATGAAAATGCAACTAGGAGTGAATGACTTCACGCAGCGTCTATATTCTTGATTAATTTTAAAGCCTCTAGAGATCTTAGAATATCCTGGTTTTTGAATTTCGCTCTAAAATTAAGAGTTTTTTTTTGCAAAATGTAATAGAAAAATATGCTAAATAAGCCCATTAAATCATCACACCAAATTTCAAGTGGAAATGTTTATAACAACGCCAAAAAAACAATAACAAAGTCGAAAATTGAACCGTTGACTGTTTAAGTGCATCAAGTCATAGAACAATTTGTTTTAGAATGTAGATTTTTCTCCTACTCTTCAGTGGTGTTAACACAATTTTTTTAAACTATTTAAAATCATTTAAAATTTTTTATAAAGAAGTTTTTTTCTCAGAATTAAACAATTAAAAATTATTAGAATGCTTCAAAAGATCACAAGAAAAGAAACAATTTAAAAAAACGGCGTTTTCTACGCCAATTGGGAGCCGTGAAGCGTGGAAAAAATGCATTTGTTAAATAATTGCCAAAAAATTGTTTTAAATAATTTTAAAATACCTACACAAATGATAGGTAAATTCAACCAAAAAGAGCATATGAAATCGCGCCTATCTAGTTTCATAGTTAAATCAATCAGTAAAGAATAGTCATACAACTTTATTTGTTTTCGTAAACAAATAGTAGTTTAATAATCATATCTTCTTGTAACAAATTAAATAGTACAATAACATTTTTTTATGTTCACTAACCATTTTCAATTTGGTCTACAATTAAATAGTATAACGACTTTGTTTTTTGTTCACCAACTAATTTTTAGGTTGATCTACACTTTATTGTATGATGAAGTTTTTTTTTTGGTTAGCTAAAATCTCAGTATTGAGACATCAGACCACCCAAACCAAAGATTAGAGATCGTTTATAAAATCCATCCAAATATATCGATGATCCCTGAGAGAATTTGAACACTGCAATCATGTTATTAATTTTCTATAAATTCATGAGTGTAAGATAATGCATGATTGATTATTGTCAGTGATTTGTATGTGGCGTCATCTGGGAATAATTTTTGTAATAGACTACGTGGTAAGCAAGCAAATTTTATGGTAATTCTTTTAGAACTTCTAGAAGACGACAATAATATTGGTTTGTCTACCAAGTACAATAGTACAGCGAACTAATACTGGGTTAGAATTACAATTCGATAATAGTTAAAAATAAAATATACTATTATCTAGTTTAATTTGACAGAATTCAACAAAATAATAGTCAGACGAACAAAATAATAGTCTTATTCATCTATTTTTTAAGTTAATGTTTATTTTGTTGTACGACAACTTTTTATTAATTAAAATAACAATCACCTCTTGTTTAAAAATACCATCAATATAGTTTGGTTTAACAAAATTAACGATATTGTTAGTTAACCATGTTTTTTTGTTGAATTTACCCATACTATTTGTTTGAGTGTACTTATTCATGCAACAAGTGTGTAAAGCAGTACTTTTTTCATGCATAAGTTGTAGACGAGTGCATCAATCTTGTGAGAATCCCATGATAAAAGTAGTTTCTTAACAGTCATATAAACAAATTGTTAATTAGCGCCACTGAAAAGTAAACAATCAACGATTCAATTTTCGAACTTGTTACTGTTTCTTAAGCTTTTTTTGTATAAATATTAAATTATATTATACTATTACATTCACCGAGAGCCATTTGATATAAGAAAATGTGCGGGGTCCTTTAACAAGATGATTTAATTCTACCAGAAGCATATTTTTAATAATGACAAATCTTAATTGTCTTAATTTATTGCAACAAAATTAACCATAAAGGTTCAGGCAATTCTAGTTTTCTTCGTAGTTTTATAATGATCAAATTAATTTTTTTAATGGCGATACAAGCAATATCATTCATCACAAGACAACAAAAAAAAGGGGCTGCGCTTTTGATCAGAACCATCTAATCCTGTTTTTTAACATGTTGAAACCGATTCTGATATTGAAAAAAAAATTATCAAAAATTATCCCCTAAAAAGGGGCAATGGTTTTGTCCTCAGGTTCTGATCTAATTTTTCTGAAGTATTTTGACGTGCTGAAGCCAATTTTGGACAAAAGAAAAATTGCAGAAAAATATTAGCCTACTTTACACATACAAAACCTTGAAATATATATACAATACAATAACGAACACAAAGTAGGTGCTATAAGATGTCGGCAAACAATAACCATACCTATGCATAGTACATTTCAAAAGCTTTTGGTCACTATTAAGATTTGGGTTTCCTTGAATTACAACTTCTTACGCTGGATTCAGTTGAACTTAATAATGTGGGAACAGCACCAACATACAGCTTTTGTGTAACAAAATCCATGTAATGATATAATTGTTTGTCGAGAATAACAATTGCCCGTGAAATAATTCTAACCTATAAAAAGATTACGTTTCATTTAAATAAATATCTTTATAAAAACGGTACAACACAAACTTACTTTTGGGTCATTCACTGGAAAATGGTGCACCAACATAAGTATGTACACCAAATTCGCAAACAAGAGGGCATTTATGTTTGCACCTAACCTCTACACTAATAAAATGTCCAAATAAAATAATATTTAAAAAAGTCACAACGCTTTATGGTTCACAGTTCTGCATCAAAGTTATTTAAAGACGTCCACAATTTTTCACAAAAATGATCAAAAAACACAAACGTTAGATTTTACATCATTTTACACTGGCGTGCTGCGTGAGCGTGACGCGTGACACTGACGCGTTTCATGACTTATGTCGTAAAATGAAGTAGGTAAACATTTTTAAGTAAAATTATGTAGCAAATATGTAAACTTGTGTATAAGTAATTAAGTTAATATGTTGACTTAAATATGATATTATTTTACGTATATGCTATGTAAAATTATGTAAAATGTTTTATATAAAAATGTTCTATTAATCTTACCTCTCAGAGAGGTAAAGTTACATTAATGTTTACTGGAAATGTGCGTCTTCCTATTTCATCCTAAAAATCTCGCTATTTGTCTGCAAAACCTTAAAGTGCAACTTCCTGTTGAGTAGTCGTAGAAAAAGTATAGCATTCTACTTGCGTGTAATAGCTATTACTCACTCGGATGAATTACGACACTCGCTTTCAGCTCGTGCCGTAAACGTCATCCTCTTGAGTAATGGCTATCATTGCACGCTCGTTGAATAATATACTATTAAAGCTCTGGTATTATACTGTACATGCAAATAGTTTACATAACAAAAATATTCAATTAATACTTAATACTTACTCTATTTTAAATGATCGGATTATTTTGATACTAATGACAGCTTACGTACAATACATACCTATTTTTGTATCCATATACTTCTATTGTAACCTTAATGAAGTCCATCTGGTAAGAGACAAATTAATTTTTTTTAAAAGTTGTCTAGTTTGTTTCTCTTTATTTTAAGAACAAATACAGTTTTTACATTTCTTTTATTGCTTTTTTTTATTATCGTGCAATATTTAACACATTGGCTGCCACCATAAGAGGGACATATACCTTACTGGCCATAGTAAATAATGCTCAAAATTATGATCAGATATACAGGGTGAGCAACGGTGGGTGGAGTATTAAAAGTATATGGAGAACGGATCAACCGATTGCTTTGAAATTTTGGTTACCAAGATAATCGAATATGATCTCTCGAACTAAAATATTTTCGAAAGTGCGGTGTTGCCACTTATACATAAAACTGGCAACATCTTCGTTATTTTAAATGGAATACCCTGCATATTTTTGCATTTTTGGATCATCGTCTCTTTCTGAGTAACTTTTGTTAAATATTTCCATATACCTATCTCAAACCGTTTTCGAGATAATAATTCTTTCCTGAATTTAATGCCAAAAATTTGACTTTCAGTAAATCTTGTTTTCTCCTACCTACGCAGCAATTATAAGAAATTTTAGCTTCGGCTAGGCAAGGCCTGGTGGCATCTCCTCCATGAATCAAATGTTTCGAATATCATACAGGGTGAGTTAGAGAACGCTTTCTATCAAAAAAATGCACGAAAGTCAATTTTTTTAAATGGAATGCCCTGTATATTGTTACTGATTTGGAAAGGTGATACATTTACTTATTTAAAAATGTGATATATGCTATACCTAATGAGCACCGTTTTCGATTTATGGGCACTTTTCTGTAACCTTACCAAGAATATTAGTCTTTTGGTATATCATATCAGGTGTGCCATAGATTTTTTTTTGTCATTTTGTAATGACAACAGTCATGCTATTTTTCTACATAAAGGACCCCGCACAAATCCTAGGTAAATTGGCTCTCAGTCAAATTGTCTGAAATTGAGATATGTTATAGTTTATGAGGTCCTGATCAAAAGTTCTCATGAGCCCAACCCAAAGTAATGACTAGATTTTGACTTAGAGAAGAGATAAGGTTCACTGATTCCCGATTTTCATAATATAACTTATATATATTCTTTAAATACATATATGAATATTTTATGAGTTATATAATATCATACATTTTCTAAAGCATGTTTGGTAAACCTCTGAGCCAGTCAGAAACATGCCATGGCATATCTGTGTAAAGTTTGTTAACCATTTGTAAAGTAAATAAAACATCAAACTTAATTATTAAGAGTACAATTTACTAATATCACTCTACGTATATGCATTGCTAGCATAATACTAATCGGTGAAGTATAGGTTCAAGATGCCCTACAATTATATCTTAAGAATAAAATCCTGACAAAAAAGAAAAATTACAAATATTGAAAAACACCTACGTCTTGTATAATCCCCAAAACAGGCATTACAGATTTTGTTGGGCTATCAAACGTGTTTGATCGTGTCTGTAATGTGTCTGATCATGTTTAGAATATAGAACGTAAATGAAATAAAATGTCACGTATTGATTAATATGTCCCTTTTCCACTTACAATTAATATTTGTGTCTATCGAATATCTACATCATTTAAATCATCGTTGTTTAGTAGTAAAGCTCTTTTATCAGCATCTGATATTTGGTATAGAAGAGAAGTTAGTGGATATCTGATATTTTGTTGGTGCCGAGCAAAACCAAGATACCATAAAATACTGGCAATATGAGAACATGTACCTAATGTCCATGCTCCTGATACGCAAGTACAGTAATACCCTTCAATTGGATTCTTTTCGTCGTAATTGTGTTCTCGTTCTGTATTATAAGCAATCCATTGTTGATAAACGGTCTCATTTCTAAAACGTGAATGCAGTCTAAATCTGACAAAACAGTGCATTTACATCTATCTGAAAAGTGTCATCTTCCCTGTTTAAATTATTTTGAATATATGATGGTGCCAAATATAATTGATATGCACCAACAGTTAGATCTTCCAAGTATTCAAGAGAGAGTTCAGGAAAGCCTAGAAGTTGATTATGCTCAAGAGGAATCCACTCAGCTCCTCTTCAACGTCATAAATTTTCTGCCTCCACGCGTGCCTGGACAATATTTACCTCTTCAGATCTCTGTAATCGGTTAATTAATGCACCAGCTATAAGGTAAAAGTCGCCAATATGAGCCGTGTGTGCCATTCTTATTACTTGTGCAAAAAAGTTGAAAATACTTTTAATATGATCATTTTGACTTTCTACAATCCATCTAGTTTTTGTTACTAACCTGGAGATATTGGTTTCTCTGGTCGATAATTGACGCTGTCCTCTTTGTAGAAAGTGTGGCATGTAGTATCTTATATCTAAGTGATCGAGTAATTCTGTAGCATCGCGATATCGACGGTCTACAATAAGAATATCTCCAGCCTGGAACCATTCCCTTTTCCCATTAATGTTTCGGTCAAACTCAGCTCGCAACAGTGCTGCATCATTATTGCGACTATCGGAAAAATAAGGTCCTTGAATGTCAAGAATTTTGCCATCAGGTACCACTCCACTATCATGATCGGTTTCACTAAATTATACCTTTTAAATGTACAAAAGGATTGTCTTAACACTCTAAGTTCTGGCTCTTTTCAATTTTCAGATAGGTCCCATCAACATATGCTATAGCCTTCCTCATATTTGGTTCTCGATTGTATAATGGGTGCATCTGTGCAGATATTTCATCTGTACAGGGCTATGAGCAAACGAATTCTTAATAATTCCATATAACAATAAAATAATTGGTGATAATGGTTACAAATACTTCTTATTTTTAGCGCAATCAACCTTTGAATTGAATAATTATATTTGGGACAAACAAGCTTCATCATCCTAACACGTTTGATGACCCAACAATATCTGTAATGCCTGGGTATTTTTAATATTTGTAATTTCTCTTTGTGATTTAACTTTTTTATCTGGATTTTATTCTTAAGACATAATTGTAGGGCATCTTGAACCTATACTTCACCGATTAGTATTATGCTAGCAATGATATACGTAGAGTTATATTAATAAATTGTACTCTTAATAATTAAGTTTGATGTTTTATTTACTTTACAAATGGTTAACAAACTTTACAAATATATGTTATGGCATATTTCTGACATGCTCAGAGGCTTACCAAATATGATTTAGAAAATATATGATAGTATATAAAACTCGTAAAATATTCATATATGTATTTAAAGAATATTTATAAGTTATATGAAAATCGCGAATCAGTGAACTTTATTTCGTCTCTGACTCAAAATCTAGTCATTACTTTAGATTGGGCCCATGAGAACTTTTGATCAGGACCTCTTAAACTATAACATATCTCAATTTCAGACAATTTGACTGAGAGCCATATTACCTAAGATTTCTGCGGGGTTCTTTGACGTTAGTGATATTTGCACTTGATTTGAATAGCTGTAGCACAAATATGGCAGAAAATAATTATACAAACACAGTTTTAATGGATTTGTTTATCATTATTATTATAGTTTTAAGATTTTTATAACTGTTATTGATATTCTTTGTTATTGCTACTTAGACTTTGTTACTGTTATTGCTGCTTAGGTATTATTTTTTCCCAATACTGACACTGTTATTGTTCTGTTAATGACGAACCAAAATTCATAAAATTTCTCTGAATTCGTAGAAACTTTCTGTTGTTCATCTGCGGCAAATTCAGATATTTCTCATTAAATTTTCTACAAGTTCTGCTGATAATCTTATTGCACTCTCCATGGATAATAAACAAATCCATTAAAACGGTTTTTGTATAATTATTTTCTGCCATTTTGTGCCTCAGCTATTCAAATTAAGTGCGAATATCACTAACGTCAAATTTATTTAGAAAGATAGCATGGTCTGTTGTCATTACAAAATGACAAAATAAAAATTTCATGGCCCACCACCCGTTATGATATACCAAAAGACGAATATTCTTGGTAGGGTTACAGAAAAGTGCCCATAAATCAAAAACGGTGCGCATTTTAAATAGATTATTTCACTCATTAAGGCTATAGCCAATGAGAGCCCGTTTTTTCACAACGTTGCACCAATCAAACGTCATTATTAGTGGTAATTCAAGCTAGATCTGCTTTTGACAGGACCAACATGCAAAATTTATCGCTCTAATTTTTTAGGTCGCTGCAGCGGCAAATATTGCGAAAATTTTTTGACGTTTTGTGTCGTGATATGTCTTCGGCAAATAGGACAAATCGTGCTTTTATATGTTATCTATAAATATCTTCTCTAGCTTATAACTAATTGTTAACGTAAATTGTAAATTGTAGTACTGTATTAATAACCTAAAAAGCCAATGCTGTGTGGAACTTATATAGGTTCGGGACAAGTTATAGGTACACAGCTTTCAATGGCTTAATACCTAACATAATTACAAAATAATTTTCCCAACTAAAATTAAATATGAATATCTACGAAGCGGACAAATCAGTTATTTCATGATAAATACTCAAATGTAGGTACTTACTTATGGTAATTCATCAATCATTACAAAGCAGCTAACACTTATTTGGAAAATCAAAACTCTGCAGTATCACTATATACATTATAATTCGTTGCACTTAAAGTCTCTCTACTTAAACAAGTAAACCTTAACTTAACTATCAAACTTCTCAAATTAGAAACAAGGATTATAAATACATAAATATATATTAATAAACACTTAATATATAATTCAATTCACTGTTTACTAGGCTAGTAACTAAGTTAAGCTAGCGTTACTAGATGGCGGTACCATACCATCTGAGCCGGCAGCCTTAGAACGTAAAAGGGATAGATTGGTAATATGCAATTTGTGTGATTTCACCGGTAATGTGATTGGTCGAAGCGTGCTTTGTTGTGATGACTAGTCTTATAAGTTACAGTACCTATGGTTTAACGTATATTGTTTTTCTTGATTGTCATAATTTAAACCTACTTTGTTTTTTATTAGATGAGTCGCTTTGGAAATGCATTTTTATGTGACGTAAATGATGAAATTGAAGATAAAGGTGAGTGAGTAATCTCTAAAAAGCAACAAGGAAACGTCTGAAGGCAATTAATTACTGAACATAATATTGAAGATATACTTAATGAATTATTTATTCGTGAAATATTCTCCACAAATACCACTCATGCTTTAAATTTTATCTAAAAATTTTTTCTCAAGCTAAGTCGCCCCTAGTTAATATAACTTGTGCAAATTGGCAGTTTATTATCAAAGATTAAATCCCTCCCGCTAAAGCGGTCGGGATTTAATCAGATAATAAACTGCCAATTTGCACTCTTTATATTACCAGGCAACACGCTTTCGAAAAAATTTTCGATAAAATTTTAAGCACTAGTGATATTACATACGATAAATGTATCACCTTTCCGAATCAGTAATAATATACAGGGCATTCCATTTAAAAAAACTGACTTTCGTGCATTTTTCTAAGTCACTTATAGAAAGCGATCTCTAACTCGCCCTGTATGATATTCGAAACATTTGATTAATGGAGGAGATGCCCCCAGGCCTTGCCTAGCCGCAACTAACAAATTATCTTTTAAAACGGCTTGAGACAGATATAGGGAAATATTAACAAAAGTTACTCAGAAAGAGACGACGATCCAAAAAATGCAATTACCTCTCTTTTGGGGTCATTAAAAATATACAGGGCATTTCGTTTAAAATAACGAAGATGTTGCCAGTTTTACGTATAAGTGGCAACAGTGCACTTTCGAAAATATTTTACTTGAAAAGATCATACTCGATTATTTTGGTAACCAAAATTTCAAAAGCAATCGATTGATCCGTTCTCCATATACTTTTAATACTCCACCCACCGTGGCTCACCCTGTATTTATTCTTTATGTGTTGCCAATGTGTAACACGTGGTGTGTAGTAAATATCATTGTGTGTAGCACGGGCGATACACATGGCAGCCAGCGTGTTAAATGACCGAATGAAAAGTTGCAAAAAGTATATCTTCTATAAATTCCACCCCCCTTTAACATATAATATTGCTGTTTGGGGATTATCTACGAAGACAAATAGAATATTTATAAAGCAAAACAACAGTAGAAACAGTAGAAACTAGAACTAATTTATCTGCAACAGCATTTGCTATTTGTTTTTCTGCTGCTTCTACTATTTGTTTATTACGGTTTTTTAAGTTTGACGCGTATGTTTGTATGTCCGTCTGTCTGTCTGTGGCTTCATATCTCTTCAACGGGTGATCCGATTTTGATGCATTTTTTTTTATTTGAAGGAGTATTTTATCGAGAAGGTTTTTGTCATATTAGATTTTGACGTTTGGTCGCCATCTGGATTACAAGCTTTTATTTAACTTGTTCCTGTGGGTCAAATCTTGCAACTGAAGAATTTTAAAATAGTTATCCCCAACCGACTGAGCTGAAATTTTGCATACACGTTTAGTTTGGATGACAATGCGTGGTTAGCTAAGTGACGTCATTCCAAATTCAATATGGCGGACTCCTAAAGATGGCGGACCAGTTATTTTTTATGCCATGATATGGGTATCAAATGAAAGGGTTTGCTGAGAAGAATACGAAAATAAAATGATGTCACACTAAATTCAATATGGCGGACGCAACTGAATTTTAAAACAGTTATCCCCAACCGATTGAGCTGAAATTTTGCATACGCGTTTGGTTTGGATGACAATGCATGGTTAGCTAAGTGACGTCATTCTAAATCCAATATGGTGGACCAGTTATTTTTTATGCTCCCCCATGACATAGGTATCAAATGAAAGGGTTTGCTGAGAAGAATACGAAAAATAAAATGACGTCACACTAAATTCAATTCAATGGCGGACGCCTCAAGATGGCCGACAAATTTTTTTAGTTTTAGCACTATAATTTGATCCTATAGTGTATTCGCTCATACGTTGCATTCTAAGAAATGGTGAGGGATTCGGCTTAAACTAAATCTTTATATCGGATAGGAACGACGCAATGAATATAAACTTCTCCAAGAAATTAGCGCACCACCAAAAAATAACCAACAGTTTGAAGTTAGTTAATTTTTAACCCCCGATCCAAAAAGAGGCGTATGTTTGTCGGTCTGTCTGTCTGTGGCTTCATATCTCTTCAACGGGTGATCCGATTTTGATGCACTTTTTTTTTTGAAAGAGTATTTTGTCGAGAAGGTTTTAGGCCATATTAGATTTTAATGATTGATCGCCATCTTGAATTCGCCATATTGAACTTCTCTATAAATTGTCCGATTGAAGTAAAATTGAAAATGTGCAGACAATTATGATAGCCGAATATGATTTCGGCCTCATTTTGATTCAGTCATATGAAACTGGTACGATTAGATTACATTGATACTGTCTCTTCAACGGGAGCTCTGATTTTGATGCAGTTTTTATTAAAATTAAATATAACGCATAAATATATTTATAATAGAACTGATCTTGTAGACCATGTGCAACTAGTAGAATACAAAATTGGACCGCGTCGGCCTAAAGGTTAAAAAGTTTTGTGTGGAACTCGTGATATAATAATACGCTATGTTTTATGTATATGTTTAGTTTAAAAAGTATGAAATAAAATTAAATTACAAATTTAAAAAACCCCGACACAAAAATATCGACTAAATAACTAATATAAAAAAAATAAATTAACACAACTTTAAAAATTATGAAATAATTTTGATTCCATATACGAACTCTTATAAGAGTTCTATATGGAATCAAAATTATTTCATAATTTTTAAAGTTGTGTTAAACTATTTCTTTTATATTAGTTATTTAGTCGATATTTTTGTGTGGGTTTTTTTTTAAATTTGTAATTTAATTTTATCTAGTGCTTGATGGCTTCCAATCGTTTTTTAAATTGATTAATGTCTTTCTTGGATTTGGGAATGGATGTCTTTGTGAAACTTTGTCCTCACAATTAGACACACAACATTTTATGTACATATTCTACGTACGTACTGTATATCTTTAAAACGATTGATTCTACGAAAAAAGTGTAATGACCTTTTTTTGTGTAGAATTTTATAAGAAATACTTTTGCTCATGACTATTTTTGTCGAAAAGGTGATACTTTTCGAGATAATGGCAAAAAACTATAAATCGACCCTTTAACCCCCCCACCTCCCCCCCCCCCCCCCAAAAAACCATGGCTCAAATTGCTCGAACTTCTCAGGATGTACTAAGGGCATCTCAATGAAGGTCTTCACAAAAAAAACAGCTTTCTCGTAATTTATTTACTGGGGTAGTATACTATCTAAAATATTTTGTATAATTTTAAATCATTGTGCCCTCATTATAGATTCATATAGGTTTACATCATTTACTAAACTGTATATCGTGTAATTGTTAGCCAAACTGATGATTCCATATTTTAATAGTAACAATAACAATAAAAAGCAATAAAAAGCTATCAAGAATGCATACTGCGTCCAATAACCATACAAGAAGTAAAATCAGCTATTAAATCATTAAAAAATTCAAATTCTTTAGATATACATAAATAATTAAATAAATAAATAAATAATAGTTTATTATTCCTTTAAGTTACAGTGCATAATATATGTATATAATAAATTATTTTCATGGGACACGCTGAGCTGCAACCAGCTTGTATTGTGTCCCATACGAGGAAAACCATATTCTGATAATAAATATAAATATATGAGTTAATTTAATAGTTAATGAAGAAAACATATTAAAAAAGACCATACCGCCCATATCTATATAATACTAAAGCTTGTAGATTATACTAATTACAACAGAATAAATTAAAAAGGGCGAGATGATCAACGGCAATTGGAGAGTACATAAAATTAGATGAGGGTACAAAAGAGATTTGTGTTTTTTAATATAAATTCAGTTACGGTCTTTATAAAATTTTTTATTTTTGTAATTTTTTTAATTGTAAGAGGCAAAATGTTATAAAATTTAGGTCCAAAAAAATTGATAAACCTTTAAGATTGGTTTTTAAAAAATTTTTGCGTTACTAAGTTTTTGTATGCATTATTTCGTGTATTATATATGTGAGAAATTTCACGAAATTTGACTTTCTGTTTATGAACAAAAGTTATCGATGATTTAACATATAATAGACGAACATTTAAAGTTTCAGAATCTTGGTATAACTGACTAGTGGAGTACCTTTTGTTTTTTTCTATATATTATTTTTAAAATTGTATTTTGAGTTATATTTAATCTATTTAATGTATTATCATATAGACCACCCCAAACCACTATTCCGTACTGTATTACTGACTCGACCAAGGCCCTGTATACCATCTTCAATACAGATGTACTGGGATATTCTCTAAGTTGATAGAAGAGATATATATATTTTCTAACTCTGGCATTGAGGTATTCTATGTGCGCTTTCCATTTCAAGCTCCTATCGAGTACAATACCGAGATATTTTATATTTTCAGTGGTGTTGATGGTTTGAATACAACTGCAGTTATATATATCATTCGCAAGGCATTCAGCGGTATGTATAATTAAGTCTTCTTTATTGCACTGGTAGGAGCTTGAAATAGAAAACGTCATGAATTTGTTTTTTTTTGTATTAAGTGTTAATAAGCTATTATTTAACCAACAGTTCAGGGTGCTTAGTCCAATGGATGCTAATGTATGTATTTCATCCCAACTGCTTGCTCTGAAGAGTAATACTGTATCATCTGCATAAGATATAATTTTGCAATTTATATTTATTCTAGTTATTTCATCAATGTATATTAGAAACAATATTGGACCAAGCACCGTGCCCTGTGGTACACCTGTTTGTATAATTTTTGGTTCACTCAAGATATCATTAATTTTTACATATTGTTTTCTGTCTTTCAGATAGCTTTTTAAAATTTCCAATGTAATACCTCTTATTCCTATTTGTTCTATCCTGTTTAATAATATCTTATGAGAAACGGTATCAAAGGCCTTGGCCAAGTCTAGAAATACAGCTAAGCATTTCTCACTTCTATCTAAGGATTCATTTATATTATTTACAAGGTCATAAATTGCTAATTCTGTACTTCTATTATTTCTAAAACCATACTGATTTGGTGACAGTAGTTCAAATTTTTCTAAGTATTCAAGTAATCTATCTTTTAAGCATTTTTCAAATATCTTTGCTATGTTAGAAATGAGAGAAATTGGTCTATAATTTGCAATTTCAAGAGGATCGCCGTCTTTGTATATTGATATAACAATACTTTCTTTAAAAGCCTTTGGAACAATTCCTGTAGTGAAAATATTATTTATAATGTAAGCAAGGGGAGCAATGATATACTTATGTATATATTTGAGTACATTTGTTGATATCCCATCTTTTCCCGAAGAGCAGTTGTTTTTAAGTTCGGCAATTTTAAGCGTTATTTCATTCGTTGAAACTTTTCTTAGAAACAATGAAGTATTATTTTCTTGAGTTTTTATATTCATTTTTAATTTATTTGAGTTTATTTTACTTGCCATTTGCGCACCAATATTTGTATAAAATTCATTTGCTGCATCTGCTATTTTTTTATGTTCTTTGAGTATAGTACCATCGCTATTTCTAATGCTAATCTCCTTTCTTTCTCCATTTGTATTTCCTATGTCCTTAACTATTTCCCAGATTTTTTAAATATTCTTACCTGCTTCTCCAACTTTTTTTGAATAATAATCAAATTTAGTTTTTTTTAATAATGTGTCAGTTAAATTTCTATATCTTTTGTATCTATTTTCTAACTCAATATCATTTTTGTTTTTACACCATTCTTTTTTTAGTTTATTTCTGTTATTTATAGATTTTATCAACCCTATAGTGATCCATGGCTTTAACTTGGTTGATTTATTACTTATTTTTTTAATTTTACTAGAATTATCTATGTGCATTGATAGTGTTTTTATAAAATAGTCTGTCATATCTTCTGTTTTGTTAGTTTTATAAACATCCTCCCATGTTTCAGTACCTAATTTTTTTTTTAATTTATCATAGTCTATTTCTTTTTTGTTAAATTCTTTGTTACATACATTAGTTTTTTCAATTACGTCTTTAATTTCAATTTTTAATAGTGTAGTAAAATGGTCAGTTATAGTGCTATGATAAATTGCAGATGAAATATTACTAATATTATTATGTTCAATTCCATTTATAAATATATGATCAAGGCAGGTTGCTGATGTTTTACCAAATCTAGTGGGGTTATTAATGCAGGATATAAAACCAAAAGAAGCAAGCATATTAAGATAGTTATTAGTTATATCATCTTTGTTAATAATATTGATGTTTATATCCCCTACAATTATTTCCAACATTTGAGAGGAATTATTCTCTATAAATTCTTTGAAATCGCCAAGAAATTGCAACTTATCTGTAGAAGGTGATCTATATAAACATGACTTAAATGCCAAAATAATTAAATCTACGGAGGATATTATCGCCGCTCCTCTAGCCGCTCTATGTAATAGTTGTATCGCCGAAGGTGTCTACCCAGATATATTTAAAATTGCCCGCGTTATACCGATATTTAAAAAAGAAGTCGACTTCTTATTAGACAGCTACCGCCCCATATCATTCCTCCCCATTTTTGGTAAAATATTTGAAATTATTCTGACAGAAAGATTGTCAAGTTATCTGGAACATGAATTACTTCTCAGCCTCTATCAATATGGTTTCCGCTCTGGACGCTCAACCACGCAGGCCGTCGTAAAGATCGTGAGAGACATAGTCGAGGGTCTTGAGGAAGGGCATCATACGGCTATCACTCTGTGTAATCTTTCCAAGGCCTTTGATTGTGTCTCTCACGATAAACTAATCGATAAAATGCAGTTATATGGAGTTAGAGGGTTACCTCTTTTTAATTCTTATTTTCAAAAGCGTCAGCCATGTGTAGTCATAGGAAATAGCATGTCAGATACTCTAGATATTAATCATGGTGTACCTCGGGGCTCTGTCCTGGATCTACTGTTATTTCTGAACTACATTAATGACTTTCCACAATTTATGTTGCCTAGCAAATCAACTTTGTTTGCTGACGATACCACTCTCTTGTGCTCTGACCGCAACATTGCTAATCTGATCCAACTTAGCTCCGACATAGAACACCAGGCAAAAAACTGATTCACCTTGAATAAACTAACGCTCAATCAAGAAAAAACTCAGAGACTTATAATATCAACCAATAAAAATGTATCCAAAGGTGAGCACGTTAAATTCCTAGATGATAACCTTAGCTGGGTAAACCATATTGATCAGTTAAATAGAAAGCTCTCAAGCACGATCTTTCTCCTCAGGAAATTAAAAGGCATTCTCGAATTCGACATCTTAAAAAACACTTATTTTTCCCTTTTCCACTCTAGACTTTCCTACGCAGTGGTCTTATGGGGTAACTCCTCCCACGCATTAAAAGTTTTCCGACAACAAAAGAAAGCTATAAGAATACTCGTTAGTGCTAAGTTTACGGAACAGTGTCAACCTATTTTCATTAAACTGGGCATTATGCCCTCCCTTCCCTGTTTATTTATTATAGTCTTGTAGAGATTCACAGGAGTGCGTCGAGTCTCTCTGTCCAGTCTGATTACCATCAGCACAACACACGTGCTGCTGGACTTCTTAGAGTACCTCGCCACAGGTTAACTCTAAGCGCTAAAAATTCCCCCAACCTAAATTTGTATAATCATTTACCATGTCATATAAAGCAACTGAACTTACTGTCCTTTAAAAAGAATATAAAAAATTTCATTCTAAAGTACTGTTTTTACTCGGTTGACGATTTTTTTAAGACACCCTATGGTGCTAATCAACACTCGACTATTTAAATGCTCATATTTACAGAATGCTCTGATGCTCTACATATTTTTGCATTTCATACTTATTCATATCTTCTGTGTATATCAATGTGAAATGTTATATACATCTATATGTTTTTGTGTTTTTATAAATTTATTGTTTTTATTGAAATATTATATTTGCATATATATGTTTTGTGTTTTATAAACTTGTAAATATTATAATTTGCTGTTCACCAGCTTTTACCCTGACTTGCTGCAAATGTTCATGTATTTACATATAGTGGTGAAATAAAGACTATCTATCTACTATTTATTTAAAATTCCAATAATGTACATTATGTTATCAGTTACAAAAATTTTACTATAATACTATAATATACCTCACTAATACGCTTAGAGATCCACATCTAAACTATCATTATCAAAAGTATTAACTTCTTAATAACACCAGAGAACCAAAGAATATGAGGAAAATCTGTATTAAATTATTATCAACTCTAAACTCTAGATTAGTTCGATAATCCTATGATGTCAGAGAAAACCTTGTGTCTTAGGGAAATTATTTGTTTAGTTTTTGCTTAGCCATTTAAAGGGTGATAGTGTTCAATTTAGAAGTTAATTTTTTTGATTTTTACAGTACTTATTAAAATAAATGACACGTCTTGATTTCTATACAGACATAAACACATTAATAGACATCTAATAAATGTCACTAGATAAAAAAAGTTATAATAACTGAATGCAGTGCGTAAACAAGACCACAATAGGCTTTAAAATATTAAAAATAATGTTTCCAGGCAAAAAATGACTAGAATTTTTTTAATACCAACCGAATTCTGGGATATGTTTCAACGTATTATAAATTTTTTCTGCGACTAACATTAAGAATTAACTCATAACTGCATCTGAAGGATGCTAATCACGATTTATAAACGATTTGAGGCAAGTCCTATATTATATATTATTAATAGATTCAACGAAAACTCTCAATATAAGCTTAAAAGATATATAACATGTTTTGAAAACGAGTATCACAGAATTTTAAGAGTGTGCTATGTGAATGTCTGTATGTGCATCAATAGATTAAAATTACATAAATGCAATGAACAAATGTCTCAGATCAAAGAAAGTATTAAGTAAAACATGCGGGATCATACTACGAAGAAGCAGCTTCCATTTTTTAGGTCCTAAACTCTTGAATCACACCATTCAATCTTTGAGGAAAATGTCAACATTTTAAGGTTACCATGTTAATTTTGATATTGAGATGAAATTGAATATTTATGGAATAGGAAATCGAAGATGTTGCAACATTAGTAAGACATTTTAAATTGAAACATTATTAAGAAAAGTAGAAAAAAACTGGTTAGCAGGGAGTTAGAACTTTTCTTTAAATTAATCAGTGAATTATAGGAGTGTCATTTACACTGGAGCCTGAATAAATGCCCATATTTGAAGAAAAGTGTTTTATACCCATCAAGTAATCCACGATACACGTAGACGTACTGTTTGTCAGTATTCTCAAGGCCTCTCAATTTGTTTAAACTGAGAATAAAAAAGTTTAAATCTCCATCATGATGTTTCTTGACCTTTCGTCACCTATGTAGCCAGAATTGTAATAGATATGACAGAAATGGATGGATCTTTTATATAGAACATCGTGCTTTCTCAAAAAGGTAAGAAAAAAGCATATTTTTATCAATTACCAGTTTACGAGCAAGCGTAGAAATGAATTTTACTACTCCCCCAAGTGGCCTTAAGCGGCTACTTAATTAACAATAAAAAGAAAATTAAGAATTCTTCAAAAAATTTGAAAATATCAAGGAGATTCTAATTCTCATGCATGATTTTTTGGCAAAGTTTTATTCTATTTCCGACATTGTATCCTTTATTTTTAAACTTTGCAGTTAAATATTAGTCTTTATTTTTTTAAATATGTATGTATTTTTCAATGCAAAAAACATTGTCATTTATATTTTGACCTCTTTTTGGGTGTGAAAAATATAATCGATCGATTTTTACAAAAAAAATACTGCTTTTAATATTTGGCGAGGAATTAGCTTATTTTATTTTTTTAAATTATTTTTTTAAAAACTGTTATGAACAATTCATAACATACGTATTTTTCAAAAATGTTATTGGGTACTCTATGGGGCTTAAAAATACAAAATCATCAATTTTTTTTTCTTAAAAGAAATGTATTGTCGAAATTTATTATTTTATTTATAAAATATAATAATTTATTACTAAGGAGCGAAAAGTTGCTACTTTTTATAATTTCGCGCGTTCTTTCTGATAGTGTCATTAGAAAATTTTAATTTTCCATATTTTAAATGGACAAATTGTTATAAACAATTGTGGAGCTTGCCAGGTATTTTTTTAAATAGTGTTTTTAATGATACTTATACATTACACAATAAAATGATAATATTATTTAAACTATTTTGTTTTTGTTCTTTTAGCTCCATAACTAAACATAATACCAATAATATGTCTATTATTTTTTACGTCACGTTAGTGTTAGGACGGTTAAAATCAACTGCGAATGAAGACAACCAAAAATTCAACGGCAGTTCTTCCCAATTCAGTGGAATTGAAAATAATAAACTTAAACTTTCACTAATGTAAAAGTGTTTGTAATTATACCTTGCAAAATATCAGAGATAGAGAATAATATAAAAACTGTTTATAGAGAAGAAAAATTATAACTTTGTTTAACTTTTTTTATTATGCATAATAATGGAGTTACATGTATTTTAAAAAACGTTTCACTAATATTTAAAAATAGTTTAAGAAATGTGTAATGTAAATGTATTACCTCCATTACTTTCAAAGAAATAAACACTAATTAAAGAATTATATGGCAACTTGTTTGTAACAATTTATTTATTTGAAAAAAAATAAAAATAAGAATTATATTTTGTAATAATATCATCAGAAAGGGCATGCGAAATTATTAAAAGCCAACCACTCTTCCTTCTTTAATATTAATTGCTTGTAAACATAAAAATTAAATTTCACCAATAAATAAATAGTTTCAAGAAAAATATTGAGTAACCTGATTTCGTATTTTTAAGCCCCTCGAGTGCTGAAAAATATTTTTGGAAAATGCATTTGCTATTAAATGTTTATTATTAATTATTAAAAGAATAAAAATGTTAAAATATTAAAAGCAGCATTTTTTAAAAATCCATCGACTAAATTTTTCACCCCCAAAGAAAGATGGAAAAGTCCAAATAATAAAGGACACTGCCTAGTAGATCCATCAAACATAAGTAAATAAACCGGCTATTTTTAAGTGAACAGTTAAATTAAATTAATTTTAAAAGGCCATAATAATTTTGCAGTTAGCATCGCTTAACATACACAGAAAGTAGGTAGGTACTTTCATAATAAGTAAAAAAGTGTATAAGTGGTGATTTGCATAATACCTAAATAATATGTTCTAATCTAGCATCGCTAAAATTTGAAAAATGTCGAAAATCGACTCAAATTTCTTCAAAAAATTATGCATGCGATTTAGAAGCTTCTAGAATATTTTCAAATTTTTATAATTTTTTTCGATTGTTAAATAAGTCTACCTGGACAGTTTGGCTCTCCGCGAGTATCGAGAAAAACGGTCATTTTTACGCTTGCGCGTGGGCATGAAACTCGTAAACTATCCTCGAAATTTCAACACTTATTTTCTAGTTGGTAGGAAGTGTTCACAAATACCATTTCCATCCATTAGACTGAATCAAATGGAGAACAAAAAATGTTTTCCAAATACCGGAAAATGACATGAGATGCCGTCTAATTGCACTTTTCTAAGTTTCATGAACATGTAATTTGTGATCTCTTTCAGAAGTAACAATGCTAATTACGTTAATCTTGTTAATGAATGCGATTTTATTTAAATCTAGTCTAACTAAAGTTCAAAGATATAAAATGCATGAATATTTTTGTTGCTTGTTAATTAGAAAATTGACTAGCTAAAACAGAATTAGTTCAGTAACTCGAAAATTGTAAAATATTCTTGATGGTGCAAGCATACGGCCAAATATTCTTGAAGTAACACTTTTATTTCTAAAAGTATTCGGTTTCCTATTCAAAAAACCCAATGACAACCTTGTGGCCACACAATCTAGACCATAAGTAGTGACACAGATAAGAATTTAAGTTAATTTTATTCAATCCACAAATTTTGACGATTCTATCTTTTAACTTCAATATTAATGAAAGAATGCTTCTTCGCTGATTCGCACTTTAATGCCACATATACATGTATATAAAATTATTTAAATAAGTCATATTATTAATTTATAAAAATTTCATTCGATTTTAATGCCACTAACCACTTTTAAGACCTAAACAATATACAAATTCGTAAAAAACTTCCATAGAGTGCAAGAAAAAATGAGGAAAATGGCGTTTAAAAGCAATGATGAAAGTATGAATAGCATTAGCTTTTAATATAATTGACTGTTTGTTTCTAGAGTTGTGTGTGCTTTTTTGTTTTTTCTTTAGTTTGTACTACCAATAACCAATGTTCCTTGAAAATTTTGTACTTAAATTAATATATACAGTACTTATGGATCTGCACTCTATTTTAGAAGAGATTAGAAAAGCGTCTTCTTTGGCATAAAAATATCTGCCTTATTACATTTTCTATTAAGTATATGTTTCATTTACGTCTTTTAGACCAAAGCAAATAAGTAGTACTTTCAAAGTAAATTTCTTTAATAATCCTTCAGGCTTAGAATTTTCAAAGTACGAATCACCCGTCTATAGATAGTGCCAAGTTGCATTCAGTCAAATAATTAAAAATATATCAGATCACCAATATGTTTTATGTTTTAACTATAAATAAAGGTTAATCCATACACATTTAGTAAAATTCTATGTGACAATACAATTTTGATTCATTAAAAAACTGTCCCTACTTGAAATAGCAATAACAACAGTTCTAACACATTTGCGCAAAATAAAATTACTTAAAATCGTTGATGTTTTCCATTATAGAGGGTGCTTGATAAAGCGATGCCGACTCTGAACAGGGAGGTATAGGTGGTCATTTGGCATCTATAATACGAAAGATACCTATATGAAAAAAATGCTACGGTTTCTTTTTAATGTCAATTTAGAACTTTTTCAAAATCTCCATTTTTCATCATTTATGTGATAGTTAGGCACTAAGCTTAACTTGTGATATTCTGAAATATTTTTCTTTTTTATGCGAAATAAATAAACATACAAAAGAGAAATAATTTAAAGGTTTCTGTTGGATAGAAAAAAATTTAAAATATATTTATAGGAAAAAAAAATGTAATGGTAACTCAAGACGTCTTATACAAATTTTTAAAAAACCTTCTCGACAATTATTTTGAAAACTTCTTTGTTTTATCCTCTTTTATTATGATACATATTAATCAAGTTTTATTAGTTAATAAAAAATAACAAAAGAATATCAATCGTCAGTAATTTTTCATTTAATCGATAATTAATGTTAACCATGTTATCTTTTCCAAATGTATTTGAAAGGTTACAATTTTTTTTATGATGTGAGTGAAATCCGTTATTTCTAATGCATTTCCGTACTCGACTTCCTATTTCAACCGTAATAACCCTTACTCTTATTTCTGTTCGTAATTGTAGGGCAGCTTGCTTCATTTTCGCATCAGTTGAACATTGTAGTTAATTTGTTTCATCCTACCCCACACGTAAAAGCACAGTAGCGTTAAATCTGGCGAATGCTGCGCAAATTCTTAGATTGAACATATCCCGATCGATGAATCGGACATAGTGGACCTATGGTCCCCATATTTAACGCTACTAGACTTTTACATGACTTTCCATCCTGAAAGAACTACCCCACAATGAGGAAATTCAAAGCCTCAACTGATAGTGAAAACGGAGCAAGCTGCCCTACAATTTCGAACAGAAACCACACTAAGGACTACTACATTTGAAATATGAAGTCGAGCACGGAATGCATTAGAAATAGCGGATCTCATTCCGATCATAAAAAATAATTATTTTGTAATATTTTAAATAGACATTTAATTTTCGATTAAAAGAAAAATTATTGCCGATGGATATTCTTTTGTCTTTTCTTAGTAGCTACTATAACTTGATGGTATGTATGATAATACCAATAAAATAGTATTCAACACAGAAGCTTTCAAAATAACTGTTACATCTAGTCGACTTAAAAAACATTATAAGGGTTTGAAATTCGACACATTAAGTTACCAATACAATTATTTTTATAAATGTACTTACCTATTTTTCAATTTTTTGTAACCAACAAAAACTTTTGAAATATTTTTATTTTGCAAGTTTAATCGTTTCAGACAAAGGAAAAAATAACAAAAAGTTAAAATTGGTGTTTAATAATTACATAAATGATGAAAAACTAAGATTTTTAAAAAGCACAAAATCAGCATTATATAGAAAACCGTAGCATAATTTAGGTTGGATATGTTTGGTAATATAGAAGTTAAATAACCCCCTCTGTTCAGGGTCGACATTGCTCTACCAAACACTCTGTATATAACATTAGCAGCCGCGTCTTTTATTCCTTATTTCAAATTTATAATTTTTTTAGAACTTTCACTGTAACCATTGGCATAGTATTTATTCGATTCTTATATGAATTATGACTTACTTTTGCAAAATAAAAACAAAAAATTGACAAATATACTAATCATGAAAGTGAACAATTTAAATACGGGGGCCATATTGCATTAATTAAAGGTCTTGCATCGGTATATCTTCCGCAGGCCGCCGTCGCTGTCGCCGTGGCCGCCGCCTTCCCTGTAATCTTCTGCGCCAATTGGCTATACGAACACGTACAGTGTCCCATCTGGCCCAGCACACGAGAATTGTGAACGACACAACAGTAAAAACAATGGACCATAACAATATCCATCTATTAAGTTCGCCGTGAAAACCGTAGTGGAACCATAGCTCATCATGATGTTTATGTACCCATAGCCTGACTTCATTGCCTGCTTGGTGGGCTTTAACACCATAGTCCTTAAATTCTCCCGTTAGACGCGAGTCTTCTATATGATCTTTCAACTGAAAAATAAGAACTTTTTTATGAATGCACCCAATACTTTTCCTAAAGTTATAGTCGAAAATATTTCTCAACAAAAATATTGCAGCGATTATTTCATTAAGGTAGTACTGTCGGTCTTAGAATTAATGTTCAGAATTTAATAAAATTCGGCATATTATTAGATAATGGATCCAATTAAATTTTTGAAGAGCTACAGAGAGCCAGTAAAAAATATATTGACATTTGAAATTTTAAGCTTTTGATATTGAGAAATCACAGGTTTTATCATATTATACAAAAAGTACCGTTCAGATTTCAATTAAAAGGGAGAAAACAAGAGAAAATAATATACAGAACATTTTAGACACTTAAAAGTACAACTTTAAAGCATGTGATAGTAGTAATTATTAGCGAATAAACATTGATCCTTATGAGAAATCACAAGTTTTATCATCATATTTTACAAAAAGTACCGTTCAGATTTCAATTAAAAAGGAGAAAACAAGAGAAAATAATATACGAAACATTTTCGACACTTAAAAGTACGGCTTCAGAGCATGATAGTAGTAATTAGCGAATAAATTTTAAAAGTCTACTTTTTATATCGTAGTTTATTAGACGTGGCAACGTCGTAAAAGAAGTTACAATGCTCGCGAAATTTAAAAATGCATGGAATATGAGAAAGAATAAGGTTTCAAGAAAGTTCTTTATTAAAAATAACATGAACGATGTTTGGTTAGCACAGCCATATTTATTAAATCTAATAAAATATAAATAACTATAATAATGTTAAAAATATAGTATATTGTGTATTTAGGTGTGAAAGCAATACATTCCCGGACGACGATGCAAATTGTTGGCCGAGGCGCTAGCCGAGGCCAACAAGCATCGAAGTCCGGGAATGTGCTTTCACACCGAAGTACACATACTATTTTTTCTGAAATCACAATCAATATTATTAGAAATTAAAGAAATTGTATTAATGCATAACATTTCTTCATTACAATCTTACTGCTTACTAATAAATGCAATTTTAAGGTGAGTTCGTTTGTCTACGTGTATTTATTTACTGTCTAAAATATACATAAAAAAACATACGGGAATGTTAATTTCCCGGCCTAGGCCGGGAAAGTAACATTCCCGTACGGTTTTGTTGATCGTTGCTTGGCAACGGATCTTTTCCGGTCCGTTTTCTAATAGTTTCTTAGCAACGGACTAAAACACTGGAATTGTGCATTTTTCGATCTGAAATCACGCCGAAAATGTTGACATTGCCGATAGATTTCAGAAAAATAATATTTCATTTTGTTAGTAATTAGTCTTATAATAACGATTTCTTGGTTATCTTTTTATCTTTATTGTCTAAAAAATTAAAAATTGTCTGTAATATTTTTTGTGATTGGTAACTTTATCAACACCGTTCTCAACTTTCCCTAAAATGTTTAATAAACCATTATGCATCTTCAACCATTTCATCTTAAAGATAATAATCTTTCCCAGAAACCTTTGTTTTGAAGGGTGGAGTTGATACATGACTTTAAGTGGACATCTTATATGAGATCAATTTCAATTAATTACCGATTAATTACGGCGACAAAATGGGGTAATTTTACCGGAAAACGAGAAGTTCCCAATTCTGCTCAAATGCTGATGGTAGCAAAAGATTTGTACTGGAAAATACTCTTTTAAAGCTAGCTCTCATGGTTCCGAAGAAAAATAGCAAAGAACATTGGCAAAATAAAAATAGCAAAGAACAATAGCTCGCATTTCGGAACCGGAAAAATTGAAAAACCATGTGATCTTGACACGTTCATATTTTTGGAAAAACACCAGCGGGTCGGCCGTACGATGTCGTGACGTAAAGAGGAAGACTTCCAGTTAAACCTGATCGTAAATCGCACATCGTAATTGGAAAATTCGGCTCGGCACAAATGAATCGAAAGTGGCATTTTTTGACGTTTAGATTTCGGAGGCAGTTGAAGCGACGATTTTGATAAATCATTGTCAATTCTCTCTCACTCCTTCGCGACGTTGCCCAGTCTAAATACTGCTCAAGTCAAACGAGACAGTGTATACTTTTGACTCCTGCAGTATCGACAGTACTACCTTAACGTGACAGTCAATCAAAGCCCGTTTTTTGACAACATTGCACCAATCAAATATCGTTATTAGTGATAAACTACCTAGATCGGCTTATCAACGTACCAACATAAAAATTATCGTTGTAGCTTTCTCTATTCACAGATTTATCGCGGTAATATTATGTTGTATGTCATATTAGCTTCGTGACATATTTTCCGCAAATAAGACCGCTAAGGCTTTTAAATTGTATCTATAAATTTTTTTTTTTGGCTTATTGCTTATTGTTGGCGTAACTTGTAAATTGTGGTATTATTTATATATGTGGTAATAAAATAACATAAACATAACATAAACACACCACATATAGTAGACTCCCAATTCCAAAGCCAAGGCTGTCTGAAATATATAGGCTAGGGACAAGTTAGAGACAGCTTTTAATGGCTTATAATAACGTAATTACAAAATAATTATCACTGCTACAACTAAAATTAAATAAAAATGCATACCAAGCAGGCAAACCAATTATCACACATGTATAAGTAAACAAACTCGCTATGGAAACAAATAAACCAAACCATCACAAGGTAATAACATGTTAATAATTCAGAAAACCAAAACTAAGCACTATACATTATAATTAATTGTATAGCTGAAGTAATCTTAACAGTGCGCCGTTATGAGGGGCAAGAGGAATGAAATAGGCGGCAACTAGATATCCCGTCTTTACTCCACGTTTACATTAAGTGAGAGAGAGGATATCGGCCATTCGATGTCGAGTATCTGACGTGGCCTGTGGCCGTAAACTTATGAGTGTGTTGTTTAACCCAGGACCGCAATTAGAGACGCCACAGTCCTTTTTTGGACAAAAATCTGCCGACAGTAGAGGTTTCAATCAAATTAAATAAAAAAAATGGCAAATACTCTTAAGACATTGTACTTTAGAGTAGTGCTGCGGCAAAGTGACTTTGGATTAACCTAACCTAAAAATCGCAGACATTACTTCCACATCCAGTGGAAGTATAGAAACGACAAAAATTTTTTTTAAAATTTTGTTCAAATAGGCTTAGAATTTCATGAAACGTCGAGATTTTAAGTTTGAGCAAAAAAAATGTCTGCCGGTCTGTCTGTAACTTTTGTGCGCACAATTACTCTGGAACCGTTTAAGATATCGGCTTGGTACACGTATGTATTTTAACGAGATCTGGAACTAGGTTATATTTTCATCTTATTCCGTTGAATGGTTGTGGGGTAAATTAGGGTAAATGGGGATAAATAGGTAAATCAAGCAGGTAAGAGTCCATAAAATTGGTATTTAGTATATACATGAGAAACTAATGTCTCAAAAAAAATTTTAGCATTAGCCACCCCCAATACTACCCCCACCCCATTATAAAAGGGGGTGAAAAAAATTATTTCATCGTAGATGACCATTCGAAAGCTTATTTTAAAGAGGAAGAATAAATGATGTATTTATTAGAAATAAATTGAAATTTTTTTGAATCCTATACATAACCTCAAAATTTGCCAAAAAGTCATTTTTAAGTAACCTGAAATATTTCAAAATCCTGACATGATGGGCCAATTCTGAGCCCAGATCCGGATTCAGCGCAAAAAATTACTTCGGAAATTAGATAATTTTAGGGTTAAAACTGAACGAAGTAAAAAAAAATTGAGGCCTTTGGTTCTTGTACACATACTAAATCACATTTTTTTTCACCCACTTTTATAATGGGGTGGGGGTAGTAATGTAGGTGGCTAATGCCAAAAATTTTTCTGAGACATTAGCTTCTAAGCTAACGTAAAACTTACGATAAATTCCTATACAAACGCCCAATATTTACAAAACTTTAAATTCTGGAGTCTAATAGCCCTGGAGACAGCGACAGAAAGGACCCCGGAACAAAACCGATGAAAATGGTGTTTCAGTGGAATCGGCTGAAAGTTTGCTATTTTGTAGTTAAAAACATACTGATCAAAAATTCCTATTGCACTGAGTCGATCCTATGAGTGGTTTTCGCTCCAGGAGTGCTTGAAAGTTCTAACAACGAGGTAACGGGTAATCTATGTACGTGTTTATGAATGGCTTCCAATTTGTGTACGTGCGTGCGTGCGTTTGTGTGTATGTATGTGTCAGTGTATAAAGGGTTTTCCGGAAATATCGATGACAAACTTCTGGTGCAGATTCTACATGCAAGAATATGCAAAAATGTGCCCGCTAATACCTTGAGGTACGGCCCTTTGAAAATGGTACCTAAAAACTGATTATTATTTTATATATATTTTTTTATGTGTGTTTTTAATCAGGGAATGACATTCTTGTGCCAAAGTGAAAAAAAAAATAAACAAAAGACATAAGAAATTAATGCAAAATATCGACAGCTCCTTGCAATACTACCCACTTACGGTAAAAAATATATTTTTAAAATAATGTAAAAATAAGCTTTAGGCCAGGCAACGAATGATTATAGAGGGAAATTTTAGGGACAGAAAATTTGACTTCGGAACTTTGTTTGGACTAGTCTGGAGATGAACATATCAAAAGTTCCCACTCCTAGTTGGTGAGCGGGGGGGAGGGGGCACTTTAAAGGTCCCATTTTTCGTTTTTTCGCTTATATCTCGGAAACTATGCGTCGTAGCATTCTATACAAAACTGAAGCTGACAAAATTTGCTACAAGAGTCACTACTTACATTTGTCGATATGTTGTTCTATTCTCGAGAGATATCCGCCCTCGAAATTTTTTCGCCTCACGTTTTTTGCTCTATTTGTTAAGATAACTCTTCAAATGTTGTTCCCACGAAAATGTCGTGAGAAAAGAAGTTGTAGAGCATTAAATTTCCTTCAAGAATGTATATTATTTTGATTTTTGCCATCAAGAGTACTATTAGGTCGACGTCCTCCATAGTTGCCAACCCTACTGTTTTTTCAGTAGATCTACCGTTTTTTGGTTTTCTCCCAGTTTTTAGTCCGACCTGCTAAATCTACAGTTTTTTTGCAGATGGATCAATTATTTTATTAAGGTATCACCTGAATTTTTTAAAGTCCACCAAAAAGGAAAAATGCCGCACCCACTGGAATAATTCTAGATACCGCTAGTGCTATAGATGCTTGTAAAATCCACACTCTAGTTTGGAAACCCTTTCGATGATTACGCAGTCTTGTTCGAACTCGTTGTTTATGACCAGTGAAACCCAGGCCGATATACTGTTTTAATTCGAATATTTTTAATCGTTTAGTTCTTATAAAATATTGTTCATTATGAGTAGTGATTCTAATTTCGATAATATAGCGTCTACTAGTCATAGTACACCTAAAAAAATATATATATATATATATATATATACGAAATATGAACAAAAGTTTATTGATTCGTGCCTAAATGACGAAAGATTTAGTGGGTGGTTAATTGTTCTGCTTGTGATTGTGATAGAAAATGTGGTATACAGGACATAGAAATAAATTAACAACACATTTCTCTCATTGTAGATGCAATTGGTACATAAGGTCACAGAAATTGAGCCATCAAAACTAAAAGGTGCCACCAAAGCTTTCGTCTCTGTGTAGTTACTGTACTCTGTGATTTAATGTATAGAAAAAAAACAGTAGATTGACAGTTTCACTAAAATAAATTCCCAGTTTTCTACAGTTTTTTTTTGGCTTATCTACAGTTTCCTCGTCTAACAGAGTTGGCAACAGTGGACTCCTCACCAATAACACCTAGAGTTGTTTCAGATAATTCCACAGCCGTGTCTACAATGAGTACGTCTGCGTCGTTCTGGGCTTGTAGCACTCTGATTCTCTTTGCCTGTAACTTCAATTTCAGCATATCGATGAGTCGGCTTTTGTTGAAGACGTTTGAAAGAAAATCTTCCTCTTTCACATTTATCTCTGCATCCTCACCGAAATTAATGTTGTCAGATTTGCTGAGGCGGTACGTCCTTTGCTGTTCAACGACCTTGGTACTTGATGATGAAGTAGTGTATCCATCAAAGAAAAAATTGTTTTCTGCAATTTCCGAATTTCGAGGGCGGATATCTCGAGAACAAAACAAGATATCGACAAATGTAAGTAGTGACTCTTGTAGCAAATTTTTTTCTGCTTCAATTGTATAGAATGGTCAAGCCACTATGACGCATAGTTTCCGAGATATAAGCGAAAAATAAAAAATGGGACCTTTAAAGTGTCCCCCTCCCCCCCCCCCCCGTTCACCACCTGGGAGTGGGGAATTTAGATATGTTCATCTCCAGACTAGTCCAAACAAAGTTCCGAAGTCAAATTTTCTGTCCCTAAAATTTCCCTCTACACCCTTTTTTGAGCATCTGTTGCCTGGATTACTTGTATTATTGTCAATATGCATATAAAGTCGCGTCCTTGTAAATCAAAGGGTTTCTGAAATATAAAATAGTAATCAGTTTTTGGGTGCAATTTTCAAGGGGACGTAGCTCCAGATATTTACGGACACATTTTTACCTGTAGAATCCGCACCAGAGGTTTGACATCGACATTTTCGGAGAACCCTGTATACACTGGCACATACACACATATACACAAACGCACGCACGCACGTACACAAACACGATGGAAGCCATTCATAAACACGTACATAGATTACCGGTTATCTGATTAGGTTCTTCATGCACTGCTGGAACGAAAAACATTCATAGGATCGACTGAGTGCAATACGAATTTTTGATCAGCATGACTTTAACTATATAATAGCAAAGTTTCAGCCAATTCCATCGAAACACTACTTTCATCGGTTTTGTTCCGGGGTCCTTTTTGGCCGATTTGATTAACATTGTTTTTAACATTATTCTACTACTTTTGTGCCATAAATAGTAGTATGTAATAACAGTAGTTGTCTGCCAGGAGCCCGCGTGGGATAAGGCTCGTTAGGAGTGTTTTAACTATGTAAAAAAAATAGTGTCGTTGACTGAAAACATTAATGATCAAATTTTCTTTATGAATTATGGACATCGTATTTCATAATGTCCATAATTCACAAAAATTCGAAAAAATCCTGCTCGCCATGATATTTGTGAGACAAAATGCGTCTGCCACTTGAACAAGTATACCAAAGAACCGAAGTAGTTAGACTTAAATCATTAATGTTAAAACTTCTTGTACTAATAGTTTATGGTATAAAATGTAAGAAAAACGTAATATGTCAGTCTTCCAGTGACACATTTTTTTTACATACTTGAGACGCTCTTGTCGTGCATTGTCTCGCTACTCACATAGCATACTCACCATTCGCCATTTAATATGACGTGTACACTACAAAAAACAAATTTACAAAGTTAAAAAATGACCATAAATTTAAATATACTTTTCTTAAATGATCGTCCTATTTATGGTAAAAGACATGATAGCACTTTTTGCTGTACATAAAAAGGGGAATAGAATATAGCAAGATTTTAGAATCGTAACAACGGTTATTAATCCAGTAAATAAACCGGAGAAAAGTGTAAAATGTGGAAAAGTGGTGGAACAGCGCCGATTTGAAAAATTCCTTTTTTCACGTATTCCCTAGACCCCCAGGAACATTCATCAGCATTGATCCCTGCATTAACTCCGAAAATGAGAAAGTTAGGGAGGTTTGAATCCCCCTTCCCAGTCATAAAAAATTTTATAAAATTAATATTTCGCCTTGGAAATGGGCTCTTGGTGGTTTTTGGGTCGCTGATCATGAATCCGAGGGCGAAATTGAGAAATTCCATATTCCAGACTGGAATACGTGCCATGGAAAATTCCATTTTTTCAGAAAAAATTTAAATATTAACGTGTTTCCACGAAAATGTGCTCTAGCGGTTTTTCTTGGTCGCTGATCATGATTTTGAGGTCCAAATTTAAAAAAAAATCCATATTCCAGACTGGATTACGTGCCATGAAAAATTCCATTCCAGATTCATTTAAAAAGCACATTGAGGACATCAATCAAGTATTAGACGGTGGAATAGAATGCTTGTTAGAGTTATACAATTATAAAATAAATAAATCGAATTTGAATTTGACTGCGAAGTAAAAACCGCTGCCCAAGGAATCACTACTTCCACATCCAGATTCTCTATCCAAGTCACTCACAACGAAAAAACTTTGTATGTGAAAATAATTGTTTATGGAACTTTAATAATATAATATTTGAAATTCTCTACCCCAAAAACCCATAAAACGATACCCCACATCGGTAGTGAGGTGGTGGTGGTGATAGGGGGGTGGTAGTCACATTGGTAGTGGGGGGTGGATGAAGTAAAAAAATATTTTGAGGTTTCTGGTTCCTGTGCATACACTAAATCACAATTTTTTTTCATCCCCTTTAATAAGGGGGTGGGGGTGGTAATGGGGGTAGCTAATTCCAAAATCTTTTTTAAGACCTTAGCTTCTCTTGTATATACTAAATACCAATTTTATGGACTCTTACCTGCTTGATTGACCTATTTACCCCAAATTTACCCCAATTTACCCCCCAACCCTTCGACGGAACAAGATGAAAATATAATCTAGTTCTAGATCTCGTTAAAGTACATATGTGTACCAAATTTCAAGTCAATATCTTAAACGGTTCCAGAGTAAACGTGCGCACAAAAAAAAGTTACAGACAGACAGACCGACAGACAGACAGACAGACAGACCGACAGACCGACAGACAAACAGACCGACAGACAGACAGACCGACAGACAGAAATTTTTTTCGCTCAAACTTAAAATCTCGACGTTTCATGACATTTTAAGCCTATTTGGACAATAAAAATTTTTAAAATTTTTTTGTCGTTACTATACTTCCACTGGACGTGGAAGTAAAACTGCGCAAGGCCAGATATAATACTTTTTTGAACAAGAAATGCACAAAATATGAAATCAGCGAAGAAGAATACGGTAAATATAACCACGCTGCCTCCTGCCGTGGATGGTTTCAGAGAATATCTTAAACGGGTGTACTACCAAATGCAATCTTGGATCGGCTTCTTAACAGATTCTCATCATAACAGAACCACACCATTGAATCCAACTGATTTAGTAGGTATTAATTCCCATATAAAAATGGGTTGTGAGTTACCATGCGTGTTAAAGTTTGGCCTTTACTGGAAATGAGTATATTAGGGGGTTAGAAAAAAAGATAGGATGAAGGCCCAGGGATCCTCCCTGAAAAACCACCCTAAAACCACCCCAAAACCACCCCCAAAATTATATTTTTTTACCTTTTCGCAATTTTCTCGGAAACTATTAGTTTTTAGGAAAAATGTCAAGAGCCCTGCTTTAAAGAGAATAAACTTTCCTATCGAATGGTATATATGTTATGTTATGTTATGTTAAATGTTTATGTATATATTGTCTATAATCTATGTACAACAAGTTCTTCTTGATAAAACAAAAGCTTTTGATGAGCCAATAAAGAAAAATAATTTTCATTTATTTAAAGCTCCAAAAAAGAAACGCGTATTCCAGAGAAAGATAACTTGTGTAAAGAGTAACATGTCCGTACTTGCTAATTTGTATATATCTGTACAGTTACGAAATTGAAATATCGATGCTTTTTTCGCTCACGAAGTTCAAGAATTTCCGCCTGCCTTTGGAGATATTGTCGATAAAATGTTTCATTCTAAAAAATCCGACATTTTACGCTGTATACTGAGCGAAGCAGAAAACACAGATATAGCTGAATCTGCAGAAATCGGAATCCCTCAATACTTTGATACTGTAGTAATCGATGCTGGTGCTCTGATACATCTTTTAAATCCCACTTCAGACACGATCACTTTCGAAGATTATGTAAACATGACATGACATACATATATTCAGAATTCAAAAACACGTCTCAGTTGCACATAGCGAGGAATAGTTATTGGAAAATGTCTATTAAATCGGACACAAGAGAAAATCGCGGTACCAGTGCCAGGATCATAATCAACTCTACGACGAATATACCTAAGAAATGGCTTGAATTTCTCCTTAACCCAGATAATAAAGCTGATCTTTTTTTATATCTGACGACCGATGCTTGTTCAAAGCTGTGTGATTTCTACATTACTCATGAAAATACTGTTCGACATTTTGGCACGGAAACAGAGATGTTTGAAAATTGTGATCACGAAGAAGCAGACACTAAAATTATCCTACATGTAATTCATGCTCTAAAAACAGGTTCAAAAACAGTTCTCGTAGATTCCGATATAATTGTTATCTTAATGTACCATTTCGAATATTTTCAACAGCTGAATCACGATTGTTCAATATACCTTTATTATGGAACGGAAAACAACAAAAGAAAATTAAATATCGGGAACCTTCACCACGCTTTGGGTTCAAAACTTAGCTGCGCTTTGCCCTTGTTTACCACCCAACAGGATGTGATTCCACGTCGTCAATAAGAGGAAGATCAAAAAAGACCACATTCCTTGCAATGCAAAGAGGAGGAGAATCACTAATTTCCACAATGTGTGAGATTTTGAAAAAGCCCTTTACAACTATTGAAATAAACTCTCCCTTGTTCAGTGAAATGGAAACCTTTTTTGTTAAAATTTACTGTGGAGAATCACAAGGTTTGAACCAGCTTAGAAAGGAGATATTTTGTCACCGGAACAATAACCCAGAGACCCTACCTCCCACGCAGGATGCCCTACTGCTACACTGCAAAAGAGCTCTGTATCAAGCGAGCATATGGGTTTCTGCCAAAGAGCCACTGATTCATGCTCCAGATCCCTCTGATTTTGGCTGGGTGAAATCTCCCGAGGGCAAACTTATCCCAAAGTGGAGATCAATCCCACAAGTAAGTAAAGCTTGCGAGGACTTGATCAAATGCAACTGTAAGAAGGGTTGTCTTAAAGCATGCAGTTGCAAAAAAAAGAAACTTCCGTGTACTTTATTATGCAAATGTGTGTGTTCAAAATCTCGATTTCATTATTATATTGTAAATCCTTTGGTATATTTTTCATTATTCTGTATTTTATGTTTATCTTATTTAACTTATAAATTAATATAATTAATATAGGTGGGTATTTATTTACTGGACTAACAATGTTTTATCTGTTAAAAACAGAAATTTGTTTAAAAAATAGAAAATATATAGGTATGTTTATTCTTGTTTTTAGTATTGCAAAGTTTTATATTTTGTTGATGTATTTTTCTATATTTTGTATTTTGAGTTTACCTTTTTGCTATCTCACATATTCAAGACTGTACAGACTATTTATGTATTGTTTGTTATGGATTGTTAAAGTAGGAAATTATCGAGTGAATGTATTTTTGCAATAGTTTTGGGGTTGTTTTAGGATTTATTTGGATGAACAGGAAGATGAAAAGGACACTGAAGAAGAACCAACAAATCCTGAATTACCAGTTCTCGAATATGATTCAGATTATGATTGATGTAAATGTTGTAAATTATATAAAAAAATCATGATAAATTAATAAGTATTTTATTACACAGAATACCACCTTTTGTACCAACACAATAAATGCTATATTTTTATAAAAATTGGTATCTTTTAATCACTTACGTCACTTGAAAGAAGAAAAAATTTGCATGGATTCCTGCAGTATTTATAAAATTGCCATGTATATTAATTTGAAATGCTCGTAATATTCATACATAACTTTTTTCTTCAAAGTAAAATTCGACACGAAAAATGACACAAATTCCAGTACAGAATATGGAATTTTTGAATCATGATCAGCGACCCAAAAAACCTCCTAGGGCACACTTCCGCAACACAATATTCATATTTAAATTTCCCCTCGAAAAAGTGGAATTTTCATTAAAAAAATGGCACGAATTCCATACTGGAACATGGAATTCCTCAATTTCGACCTCGGATTCGTGATCAGCGACCCAAAAAACCTCCTAGAGCCCATTTCCGAGGCGGAATATTAATTTTATAATTTTTTTTATGACTCTCATTTTCGGAGTTAATGCATATTCGTGGGGGTCTAGGGAACACGTGAAAAAAGGAATTTTTCAAATCGGTGCTGTTCCTCCACTTTTCCACATTTTCCGGCTTATTTATTGGACTATATTAGTCGGAGATCAGCCAATCTGTAGGAAGTATTTTAAAAGTAGTCAACAACTCGCGAACACCCACCTAAAAAACAGATGATATTATGTAAAATGAGCTTCTAGATTTGATTTTTGAGTTCGCCCGTTAATTTGAGATTGCCAAATCGGTCAATTCGCAAATTTTTTGAAAAATTTTAAAATTATGTCTTAATTTTTGTTTTGCACATAACACATCATATCTTTTTTATTTTAATTCCGATTTAGACCAATATTTTACACATTATCCCTCCAATATTCTTGGACAGGCTGACGGCAAAGAATATAGTGTAACTAATAATATAGTGCCTGAAAAATATATAATTACCTTCTATCGTCGCGGTTTTTTAAAATTTGCATTGAAAAATACCCGATCGAGGTAACTTTTTTATTTTTAAAGAGAGAGTTATAGTATAAACGAGACAATTGTTCCATATACTGTAAACAAACTTTTTTATAAAGAGATTTTTTTGAAATTCGGCTCATGTAACGAGATGACGCTGTTGAATGCGGCCGCGCAACTCATCCGCATTAATTTAAAGCATAACTTCTATTAACGTCGCCCATCTGTGGTGTCGTTTAAGCGATCAAGTGAGTCTACGGATTATTTAGTTTCTATTTGCAATTAAATGTTATAAAACTATGTAGATAATCTCAAAACATACACATTAAAAAATATGTTTTCATTAATTATAACAGCAAGTGTGTACTAAAGATTACATTTTCCTTCGCATAAACAACTTATGTTACATTGCACGTTTGCTTTGCTACACTTGCAGCTTGTAGTACAGTTATATAATTTACATTTACAAAATGGAGTTAACTCAATAAAATTGGGTTTTGGGCTTTTTGAAATCATCTTTGGAAATAAGATTTCCTCCTTTAGGTACCATCCAAAATCTAAAACATTTGGAATTCTGGGCTTAATTTGGTAGGCTGTCTTGTAAATAGCACATTGCAGAAATGTCCTTTTTACTTGTTTTCTCTGTACTAGGATTTAAAATTTCTAATTTTCTTTTATAAGCAGTTCGGGTATACGATCTTCTACATTGTGCATGGTAAACTGGATTTAGTGATAAAAATAAATCTTTTTGTTCTAAATATTGTTTTAGAGCTACAGAAATGTCATCTGATTTTTCAGACGCTGCTTGTAATAAATAGTAGAATGCATCTGCTGTGACAGCTTGAACTGTTTCACAACTGCTTCTCTGGCACAAAACACGTTGTTCAAAACTTAATTATCGATACATATTTTCTATATTATATCACTCTATCGCTTGTATGAAAAAAAGTAACTACTTATTATACTCTTCGCAAATACGAAAACAAAGAGTATATTGCATTTTTTGATCGGTACATTTCTAAAACCGTAAATATCGCTCGCAGACAACAAATTTTCATACCATTGTGTTAGTGAACGAATTTTGAACCACTTTCAAAATGTCCGTCTATCCGTCTGTCTGTCGATCCGTCCGTCCGTCCGTCACGTTTCTTGTAAGCACGCTAACTCAAAGAAAATTCCGATTGTACTGAAATTTGGAAAGTGAATTAGTGTTAGCTAGAGGAAGAACCCTATTGTTTTTTAACAAAATCGATCGGTAAATAAAAATGTTATTAATGATTTAAATTTGAAAGAATTTTTTTTTGATTTTTATGTTTTTGTAATTGAATAGGAATCTGGTGAAATGATATTTCATTTTAATATCTAACTATTTATATATTTTACAAATATACATTTCATAATGTAATATACAACCGTGAAAATATGATTTTAGCTCGTATCTTATAATGTAAAAATTTACATTTTTTTACGTGTAAGATGGTGGTGTAGTTCTAACGCTTTTGACTCGGAATTCCGCGCAACAGGAGATGTGCGGCTGGTCCAAAGGGTGGCCGTGGCCTACCCTCCCCCCCTACCAAGAAGTCGGGTGACGACAGCTACATATCGGTCATGTCCCTCGACAGGAAAACCACAATGACGAAACCCCTGAAAAGGAAAGGAGATGCGCCAGCCGCACAGCTGAAAGCTATTGCACGCACCAAACCATCACCTGTCAAGAAGACCGATGAAGATATGGACAGCGGATCGGAGTCCGCGGAAAGCGTAAAAGCGGCGCCGATAACGCGCCCAGCCAAAGGCGCTCAACAAGAAAAGATGGCGGCGATTTTCAAATTAAACGCAAGCACGAACAAGAAGCGAAAATTGGCGATCCCGGAGATGGGCAACCCGACATTCACCCATCCGGGATCGTCGAGGCCCACCAGGCGCCACCAGAGACAGCACCAATAAAAGTAGCCAACCGCCATGCAAGACCAGTGAAGATTGACGAAGACATGGACGTGGTGCCAGTTGCCGAAGGAGAGGCGCCTCGTCAGCCTGCCCCTAAAAAACCCCCCCAATAGTGATCCATGGCAGATTAAACGACCACAAAAAGGTCAACAACTTCTTAAAGGGCAAGCAGAGGGGCGACCATATATGGAAGCACTCAGCTAATTCAACTATGTTGCAGCTGGCAAATAAAGCCGATTGGGCGGCTATGAACGAGTATCTTGAGGTGGGGAAAATAGACTACCACACCTACATCCCGAAGGACGAGAAGTCCCACGCCTTCGTCCTCCGGGGCATCTATCACGAGGTGTATATGAAAGATCTAAAGGATGAGCTAGAAAACGTTCACAAGGTAACGGTGAAGGAAATCCACAACATGAGGGGCACCAGAAAACCCCTGTACATGGTGGTTACCACAAGCGAGGTGACGCTGAGGGAGATGCAGGCCCGGGTCCACTGCTTGGACCACACCTCCGTCAGATGGGAGCGACAAGTCAATAACAAACGCATTATACAATGTCACAGATGCCAACAGTGGGGGCACGCGAGCCCTCACTGCGTGAAATGCGCGGGACCCCATCTGACGAAGGTGTGCACCAAGCCGCGGGACGAACCGGCGGTGTGCTTCAACTGTGGCGGGACCCACACGGCCAACAGCGTCGCCTGCACCGTGTACAGGAGGAAGCTGGAAGCCATGGACGTAAGATCAACAAGAGTATCTCCCCCACCTCAGATGACGTACGTGGCGGCACCACTGCCCACAATCAACGCCTGGATGCAGAGGAGGGCACAGTCGTCCCAACCCCTGCCCCTGCCCCATCTAGAACCCCAGAAAGTTAGGCCTGCCACGCAACCTCCCCAACAGCAGCAGCACCAGCAACAACAACAACTGGCGAGACCGTCCCCTTCGCCGCAAACGGACCGAAGGAGCCCACCATCCACAAACCCCTCAGGATCCGGGATGGACAAACTCCGTCGGCTCCGGGACTCGACGGAGAGGATGGCCTCGTTGGTCAATATCGATCAGTTACTGGTACGGATGGACGAACTTAACGATCAACTCGAGGGCTGCACCTGCGCCTTCGATAAATTCCAGGTGGTAACGGCCTTCTTCCGGGATCTGCCTACTAATGCCTTTTAGACACGCTGCTTGCTTTTAGACTAAAGATCTCTTCATGGAACGCCAACGGTATAGGTAACAAAATTCCCTTTTTAATCAATTACTTGACGAGGCATAAAATCGACATTATGCTTCTGAATGAGACAAAACTCGACAGACGGGACAAACTACGCGTTCGAGGTTACACGACCATTAGAAAAGATAGAGCAGACATTAACAGAGCAGCCATACTCATAAAGTCGGATATTGCTCACACGCATCGTTGTCTACGGAACACTTCCGTGGAGAACGTGTGTGTGACGCTGGAAGGCGGCATAAGTATCGTCGCCGCGTATAACCGGCCCTTGAACGGGTTCGGCGGGTTGTCTTGAGAATTTACTGAACGCGAGCCCACGCTGCTTGCTTATAGGCGACCTTAACGCTCGTCATAACGCATGGAACTGCTATCGCAACAACGCCAACGGCAACACTCTGTACGATTACGTGAGTAATCGTAATGTCGTGCTGCAGTATCCGGACAATCCCACACATTTTCCGGAAAACGGTACAACGCCCACCACCCTCGACATCGTGGTCAATAAGGGTGTGAGAAACTCCACGCCACCAGTGGCGCTGGAGGAGCTCGCTTCCGACCACAATCCAATTCTGTTGGAGTTGGATAACATGTCGAGGGAAGACATTACACGAAAAGTCACCTCTTATAGGGACGCCGATTGGCGTCTCTACAAGACACATATAAATACACACTTGACACTTGCAAACAATATCACCACACCCGCCGAACTGGAAAATGTGGTGGGGGAGTTCACAAGGATAGTGCAGGGCGCCAAGCAGAGGGTTGCAACTATGATTACCATAAATCCCTACAAAGACCGACTCGACTCTGCGGTCATACAAGACATCCATGAAAATAATCGACTGAGACGGCTTTGGCAGCGAAATCGTGATGTCGACGCTAGGGCCGAGATGGGCAGACTGCAACAGCGTATCAGGACCGCCATCAACACCGCCAAAAACCGGAAATGGCGGGATAAGCTGGAAGCGCTCAATCCTCAAGACAACTCGCTGTGGAAGCTGTCGAGAGCCATGAGAAATACGCGGGAGGCCATACCCGCGCTGACTAACGCCAACGGACGGACGGCTATGACAGACGCCCAGAAAGCGGAAGACTTAGCGAACCATTTTGCGGACATACATAATGCACGAATACCGAACAATCCGGGACACGACCGCATCGAAAACGACGTTAACGAACTAATTGGTCATGACATCCAATTGACGAGACGAGAATTTTCAAAAGTCATGACCAAGCCCTCGGAAGTTGCGGGCATTGTCCGGACTTTACCCAATAACAAGGCCCCGGGGGCAGACTGTATCGAATACAGGCTGCTCAAATATCTTCCGCGGAAAGGCATTGTACAACTGAAGTACATTGTCAACGTGATCCTGCGGCTACAACACTGGCCCAGCCAATGGAAATACGCCGTGGTCGTGCCGATCCTGAAACCGAACAAGGACGCCAAACTCGCCGGCAGCTATCGACCGATCTCGTTGCTGTCGGCGATCTCCAAGTTGGTGGAGAAGGTCATCCAGGTCAGACTAGACGCTGCCCAGGATGAACTCCACATCGACGATGAATGTCAGTTTGGTTTCAGGAAAGGCAGGGGCACTGTGCACCAGGTCGTCAGGATCGTGAATGACGTCAAAGTGCAGTGCAACCGCGGAAAAAGCACCGTCATGGTGTTGCTCGATATTGAGAAAGCTTTCGATACAGTATGGATCCCGGGCTTACTCCACAAACTCAACTCATTGAACTTCCCTACGCATATCACAAAACTAATTCACTCTTTCCTGACAGACAGATCACTGCAGGTCAGGGTGAATAACAAACTTTCAAGTCGGCGAGACATTCGCGCGGGTGTCCCCCAGGGCTCGTGCCTGTCACCCAAGTTATACAACTTATGCGTCTCCGATTTTCCGAAGTTTCTGAATACGAACCTTGCCAAGTACGCCGACGACACGGCCATGTACGCGCATTCGCACAATGCACAAGCGGCGAACATGCTACTAAAGGCGCACATGGCTCATGCCACGGCGTATTACGTTAAGTGGAAGATTCGGATCAACGCCGAAAAGTCGGAGGCCATACTCTTCACGCGCCGGTTCACAGAGAACCGCATTTTAACACCAATTTCGATCGGGGGTCGCCAAATTCCAATCAAAAGGTGCGTGAAATATTTGGGGGTGAACTTGGACAGAAGACTGACACTCACGTTAACGAGACTATACGAAAGGTCTACTCCATGTCCAGGAGTCTGTATCCGCTCCTGGCGCGGGGTAGCGGACTAAACAGGGCTAATAAAAAATTTTTGTATACGATGGTGATCAGGCCGGCCATCACATACGCGGCGCCGGTGTGGTGCAGCATCCCGGTCACGACAATGCGGAAACTCAGAGTTTTAGAACATAAATTTATGCGCCTCATTTCAGACTCCGGTAGGTACACCTTCCTCAGAGATCTCTACGCACGTTGCCACGACATAACCCCATTAGCGGATTTCGTCCAGAATATATCGCAAAAATTCTATCAATTCAGACTGGGCGATAGTCCATTAACCCGCGACATTACACGAATCAGACAGCATAATGCCATACTTTTCAACTTGAAACACCCATTACCATACCAGGCGTTGCCTATCTTTCGACAACTTCCTTAGCGCCACTTTCCTAAACCACAATTTCCCTTTCACCACCTTTTACTTTTCACCACCTTTTACCTTCAAACCCATTTCTATTCTCTCTATTCGTCTCATTTTTGTTAATTATGTTAATTTTTGTTCCTTTGTCCTTTTTGTCTCTTTTCTAAATCCCCTCTCGACTAATAACTTCTTGCAAACCAAAACCGTTTAAATCATAACTTCCCTTCCACCCTACCTTTCCGAAGGCAGACAGACCATCGGATGAATGTCGTCATTGGTTCGAACAGGTTTTTTCGTTGAGTTTTTCCCCGTACCAGCAACCCGATCTTTTTAAAAAAACAGTGCGCGTGTGCGCACCCTAATAAGAACTCAGTTTTAACTTTAAGTAGTCTTAAGTATTTTAAAACTTTTTCATGGTTATATTTAAAAATTGTTAAGTTTAAGTTTTTATATTTTAAACAAGAGCCCTAACTTCCATTTGATCCATTGTCATAGCCGAGACCAGACCCGCTTCATCCGACTGCATATTAACCACGACGCTACGCTACGTGGTTGTGCGGTCGGCTCTGAACCGAGATCTGACCCAGGCGCATTATTGTAATCCCTAATACTAATAAATTTGTTTTGATTGATTGATTGACTCGGAATCCAAGGGACCCGGGTTCGAAACCCAAATGGGGTTTGGTATACTTTTTTTTAATTTTTACTTAATATCACACTGAGTCTTTTACCAACTAAGTTCTTAATATAAAATTAAAAATGTCTAAAAGTAACATTATTTACAAAAAACTGCGAAGAGTATCCTATATAATGTATAGCAATTATATAAAAATCCAGAGAACAGGCGAGAGGAGTACGTTTTTAGCTTGTTTCCTTTGATTTCCTATCCGAGCAATTATAATTTATTATGCCAAACTATGTGTTTATAACGCGCTAAATATAAGGACTGAGACAAAAAGCACTTTCAACGTAACATAAGTGGACACTAGAAAATAATAATCACCTGGCACTTGTCTGCGTTTAGCTCAAGGTGCGATTGCGGCCGATTCATAGTAGCGCGCATTCGTTCGGACGCTGAAACAATCAATGAATATTTCGATCAGGGAGCAAAATTTCAAAAAAAACTTCTATAAAAGATTTTATTTAGTTCATTAGGAACATTTTTTTCGGTTATAGTAGGCACCTAACTTTAAAAATAAAAAAGATACCTCGATCGGACATTTTCCTCTGCAAATTTTAAAGATTTTGCGTCAAAGAAAAGTTGTTATTTTTTTTGCCAACTAATTATTTTTTAGGTAAAGTTTTTTACTTTCAACATATCAAAGAATAGTTAGAGAATATTATGTAAAAAATTTAAATTATTCTGAAGTAAAATAAAAAATATATGACGTGTTATATGAAAAACAAAGAATAACACATAATTTTTTTTTTTTAGAGAATTGCCAATTTGGTCATTTTGGCAATCTCAAATCAGTGGGCGAATTCAAAAATCAAGTTTAGCAGGTTATTTTACGTCAGATTACCTATTTTTTAGGTGGGTGTTCGCGAGTTGTATAGAGGGTGTCGAATTCAGAAGGTCTGGTCTTCCACTATATGTAATTTTAAAGAAAACAGTTATTGCGGCCGTTTTTTTCTAAATGGTCGCTATAGCTCACATGGGATTTTTTTGGACTTTTATATGCGTATCCTACCTTAATAGAGCGATTCATTGTGAAAATAAAATAATTGTCCGCAAATACTTCATACTCAAAACTGAATTTGCCTAACAAAATGTACACGATTATACACAATTAAAATGTATAACGTTTTACTTAAAATTTTATACTTGTTTAAATGGATGCAACACGACCTTGTTCCACAATGTTGTGCAAAATTTTCCAAAACGATTAATCTGTGTAGCTTCGTTCAATACTTACATCGTTAAGCTCTGGCCATTCCAGTCGTTCTCCAATTGCCACGAATATGTATTCTAATAAAGCAGTAGAGCGATAACTGTAAAATACATTTATGTTACTAATCTGCTATAATTATGGTACTCACAGATTCATTTACTTTCGTTTAATGTATCCTTGGTGCTCTACCAAAAATTCAAAGGCCGCCTTAATTGCCTCTGGATTATTTTCCGTTTGAATAAATACCATCATGACGTCTACAAATCTGAATCCAGATCCTTCAGTGATTGACTGCTCTAGATATCTGAAACATACGTTAACCCGGTAAATCAGGAGGGCTTTGGGAGGGGAGGAGGGAGAATGCAACATATATTACCGAAGAGGACTTGGCTGCCCATTTTATCAGTGCCACCGAGGTTATCTCGCTTATTATCAATTATACAAAAGAATGTTTTAAAAAGATTGTGCCGATTTTTATAGGCTACAAAATGGTTTAAAGAAATTTGAAATCCATGGTCTACTTTAAGAGTAATGTTTCGGAAATGCGGAATATGCCAAATATCTCTGTTATTGGAAAGGATACGAAAAAAATTCTAAGACGAATTTTTTTGCAAAATAAAGCCCTTTTACTGCCAACATTTTTTAGAAGCCCCAGATTTCAACACCCTGAAGATTAATCTTCGTTAATTAAAAACATTAAAGTAGATCGATCATTCTTAAAAGCATAATTATTATTATTATAACCAACATTAGCTTAACTCGATTATTATTATTCAATATTTTAATTATCTATCATTCCTTCTGAATTTTTGCAGATGTGTACTATGGGCATTAAAACGACGTACTATTATTTTCAGTATAACAACATTTATTGATTTATACTGTTAAAACTTACATCTTTATAGAGTATAGGGTTTACAGAAAAGATGTGATGAAATATGTAGAAAATTAAAACTTACAATAACCAATCGACTTATTTTAGTTAGTACGTTTAAAAATTAAACAATAGACAAATATTAAACCAATTTCTTGACGACTAGTATTAAAATGAGACTCTTATGGCAACACTAAAATTAACTAAGCAGAGACGATGCTCTCTCTTTTATTTATATTTTTTTAATTTATGCATAATGACTGTCAGTCATAATCATTTTTCAATATTTTTATACCTACTAATTATTGACAATTTGAAGATATCAAATTCTCGAGGGTGAAGATGGAATTTTTTTTTTTCAATCCGAAACATGTGCCATAAGCAAATTTTGCCTATGATACTAAATATGTGGACACGACTATATGTTTTTACCACCCCTTTTCGTTATTTCACTATGAGATATGGACTTTAATCGTTTATAACTTACTCATTTAACAAAGTTGGATCTCTTGAACATCCCAATGCAGAACGAATAGCTTCCTGTTCTGGCCCTTCTGTTTTATAGTAAAGATCCCATAAAAACTTCCAATCAGAATGGTCCCCGCTGTATCTCAAAGCGTTGCAGTAGACAATATACCTTAAGCTCGCTGTTGGCCTAAAATTCGAGTGCAATTATAATAACTAGGACTAGAATGGGCTAAAGCCCATTCTAGTCCCTAGCAGAGTGCTTGAATGCTTCGCACTCAATTTAACGTTTCAATCAATTTAAGAGTTATGAAAATTTGACTTTTTTTCGTATATTTGAAATTTCTTGAAAATTTGACATTTTTTCGAAAATTTAACATTTTTTAATACCTACATTTTTAAAAAAAAATGGCATTTTTTAGAAATTTTAGATTTTTAAAAAAATCAGACATTTTTTAAAATTTGACAATTTTTTAAGTTGACATTTTTCAGGACAATTTTTATAATTTTTTTTTAAATCCGACATTTTTAAAATTTTTTGAAAATTTCACCTTTTTTGAAAATTTGACTTTAAAAAAAATTTACTTTTGAAAATTTTTCATTTTTTTGAAAAATAATTTTTTAAAAAATTTTATGTATTTCTGAATATTTGATTTTTTTAGCAAATTTGACATTTCTTAAAAATTTGACATTGTTCTGAAAAGTGACATTTCTCCGAAAATTTGAAATTTTCACGAATATTTGAGATTGTTCTGAAAAGTGACATTTTTCCAAAAATTTTACATTTTTCTGAAAAGTGACATTTCTCCGAAAATTTGACATTTTCCTGAAAAGTGACATTTCTCCGAAAATTTGACATTTGTCCGAACTTTTGACATTTTTCTAAAAAGTGACATTTCTCCGAAAATTTGACATTTTTCTAAAAAGTGGCATTTTAACTAGGATGTAAGAATAAGTGAGAGGTAATTAGACATTTAAAAAAAAAGTAAAAATGTTTTGAAATCTTGATGACATCTTCGGCATGTTAAAAACTGAAAATTAACAAGTTCCCTCCTCGCCCTTTGCGACCTTCACCCTCTACCCCCTCAAAAATGTGTATTTTGTAGTTTTTAAATGTTATAGTAAAACAGTGTCCTATACGAAAAATAGTGTAGAGGGAATGTTGCTCATAAACATTAAATTTCTATAAAAATGGTTCTTATTATATTTTTGATAATCTTGACAGATTGAGTTATAGGCTGATGAAGTAGGGGATGTATCATCTCAAAACTAAAATTTATAATTTGTGCTAAATTTGATGGAAAACAATTTTTTCTACTCTTGAACAAAGAACTGAACATAATCAAACAAATCGCCACGAACAATAGTTATGATGTCTCTTTAATAGATTACACAAAAAACAACATATGAATGGTATTAAAACTATATTCCCGATTCTGAAAGATAATGATTTAAAATTTAGGTGTAGTGTTTAACTTACACTGAAGAGCCATTTGATAAAATTACGTTGTTTTTAAAGAAGCAGGGTCTGAATGTAGCCTATAAGATTAACAACATTTTAAGTTCATATATTAAAAACAATAAAGGTGGAAACAAAAAAGAAGATATGTCGGCTTACTTGCAAAACTTGTCCTTGGATTAATGTTGGTTAAACAGATAGAAAATTTAAAATACGTATAAAAAAACACAAAAATGGTTTAAACAAGAATACATCTATCATCTATAGATATTTGCCAACCATTTATTATTAGATAAACATTCATTCGGCGATGGCTTTCAAATCCAGCATACAGTTGTTAAAGGACCAAAGCTCACATTGCCTGAGAGTTTAGAAATTAATAGACAGAAAAAAATCTAATATTTTACTTAACGGTCAAACAGACGTAAATAATTCTTGTAAACTTATTTTAATTCCATTTTCTAGGAATAGATTATTAGTTTAGGTTAAGAAATAATGTTGGGAAAGCTTTTGAAGAAAGACTTTCCAGTAAATACAGAAGTGTCAAAAATAAGCACAACATTGAATGTGTTAGTTGTAAATCTTGAAACATCCTAGATGTGGAGTACAGTATGGTGAGTCATTTTGATTATATTCTATTTTTGATTTATTACGAGCACTGTTTTTATTAAAATCACAACGTTTTGTTTTTCCCCGGAAAGTTTTTAAGTTTTAACATTAAGTTTCTTTAAATTATTTTGTTTCATTGTTTTATCATTTTGACTTGTTTTATTTTTTATAATTTGTCATTATTAAGATTACAAACATAGTTTTCATGTATTTCTACTTCAGTATTATTAGCTTTTTCTTATATTTTTATCTTAACTACCTGGTTTTCGATGCTTTTGAGGAGTTGTGACATTAAATCTAGCAGTCTTTATGGTTTTTGAGTCTTGCTTCCCCTAATATTGTTAAGGGTACTGTTTTGCAGAGTGAGAGGGAAATATGTATTTATTTTCGATTTATTATAAATATTTAAAATATCATAAATGGTATAATCTTTAAAATAGTTTCAGAGACTTCCCATTGCTCTAAGGAATATAACCTTATACAGGTTTTATCATAAATTTTGTATATAGTTAAATGGCATACTCTAATACTGAAATTAGGAACTATTTTCATTGACAAACTACTATATTCAAGTACAACAAAAATTTACAATAAGAAATATATAGTTGTATTCGTTAAAACAATAGCAATTATTTAAAACAGTTTTAGAGATTATACTATGTTTGGTTTTTTAATTATTTAAAATAAACCGAAAATAAGTACATATTTCCCTCTCACTCTGCAAAATCCTTAAGGTTTAAGCATTTTCATTCATTGTTTTTAGGTCCGGTACTTTCATCTCCAGTTAAGTCTATTCTCCAGAAAATATTTTGACAGTTCTAACAACCAATTAAATTTCGCGATTTCTTGTCATGTGACACAAATCATCCAATCATTTTAATATTACACTGATAACACCATCCAAGGAAATTTTCAATCACTATGACAATAAAATTATTTAACTTTGACAACTTCATAATAACTGCCAAATAAATTTCAAAATGTCACGTTTTGGCAATGCCAATTCTCAATCTATAAACGCGCTAATCAAAGAAAAATGTTTTGTTTTGTTGCGACTTTTTGATTTTATTTTTTCAAAAAATTTTCACCTATAATACACCTAGAGCATTGATAATACCGAGATAATTTTGTCACAGAGACTGCTGAAAGCGTGTTGCTTGTTACCTTTAAGCAACACGCTTGAAGCATTCTCTGCGACAAAATTATGAGTACTTATCAATGCTCGAGGTGTATTCGGTAAGATTACTGTCCATTCAATTCGTATTTTCCGATCGAACAAACTTCTAAAAACATTTTCCACGTATCCTTTTTACTTTTAATGTTGTTTTGGGTGCATTTTCTAATACAATTTGATTAATTGAATCGTTTACCAAACCTTTGCGACATTTTTATAATTTGATTTTCAATTTGACATTTGTTGAATTTTAATCTGACATTTGAACATATCATGTGTGCCTTGCCTGATAACACCACATGTAGTGGGGTTATCAGCTATAATATCCCAAGGACGTTGATAATACGAAATAATTTTATCACCGAAAGCACTTGCTTGGTAATATCCCGACGCCGTAGGCAACGTGCTTGAGAAAGTTGTGATAAAATTATGAGCTATTTATCAACGTTCGAGGGGTATTCGCATAGAAAATTGTTTGCAATTTATTTTATTTGTTCAAAACTATTTATTAAAAATACAATAATTAAAAGAGCAATTTGTAAAATTAAATGTTGATTATATATTATGTATTATTTTATGTGTTTTCCTCCATTATTATATTCATTAAATCGTTATTTGCAGTTCCAAATCGACATTGTCAAAAAAAAAAAAAATTTAAATTATTGAACTGTCATTACTGTCAAACTGGATGACATAAGTGAAAAGATCCCTAAGGGATCTTATCAGTGTAATTCTGTTCTAATTGGTTGTTTCAGCACACGTGATTAGAAATGGACGAATTTAATAGGATTGATATTTGAGCTAAAAATGTTCAGTGTAATTTTGTTGTGGTTGGTTGTTTCAGTACATGTGATTAGAAATGTGCGAATTTAATAGGATTGCTATTTGAGCTAAAAATTTTCAGCTATAATATCCCAAGGACGTTGATAATACGAAATAATTTTATCACAGTTTCCAAAAGCACTTGCTTGGTAATATCCCGACGCCGTAGACGGAGGGATATTACCCAAAGAAACGTGCTTCAGGAAGTTGTGATAAAATTATGAGCTATTTATCGACGTTTCGAGGGGTTTTCGCATAGAAAATTTATTTTATTTGTTTGTTCAAAACTATTTATTAAAACATAATTATTAAAGAAGCAATTTGTAAAATTAAATGTAGATTATGTATTATGTATTATTTGGTGTGTTTTCCTCTATTATTATATTCATTAAATTATTTGCAGTTCCAAATCGACATTGTAAAAAATAAATTTTAAATTATTGAACTGTCAAACTGGATGACATAAGTGAAAAGATCCCTTAGGGATCTTTTCACTTAGGAATCTTTTCAGTGTAATTCTGTTTTTATTGGTTGTTTCAGCACACGTGATTAGAAATGGGCGAACTTAATAGGATTGCTATTTGAGCAAAAAATGTTCGCTGTAATCTTTCACTGATTGGATGAATTTTGACACATGACATGAAATGCAATATTTTGATTGGTTAATACATTTAGTAAAAAATTATCTGACCGAATATCTGACATTGACAAATGCCTCATAATTTTATGACAACCTCAAGCACGTTGAGGGAAAATAAATTCTGGGTGGCTATTCTTGAACTTAGAGGAGTAGAATGTGTAAGAGAAAATAATCATTTTCTATGTATTCTTGAATTTATTTTCCCCAGCCGGGTAGACGAAAACACTCCCTACTAATTCCATTACTTTTAGTGAGAGAAAGTCGAGGGAAAGCAGAAAAGAAACATTTTTTAAGTACTTTGTAGGTTATGATCGTGCGTGTGGAGACGTGTCATATTAATTCAGTTTTATTTAAATAATGGATATCGAAGATTTAGTGGCTAGACAAGTTTTGGATGACTTAGAAGATGCGAAGGAGTGGTTTGAAAATGCGAAAAATATTCGAATTTTAGGAAAAACGGATCAAATTTTTGTTCGTTTATTTAGGTTGTCCAAACCATTAGTGAAATATTTTAAACCCACTGCTTCGTCATTCTAGCCGAAGATCGGCATAATTTTTCCGATTCGGATTTAGTATAGCTTGCACTAAATTTTCCAGTGTACATTTGTGGATTTTCCTCGATGTACTTAACTAATAAATCTTTTTGGGTGCGTGTGACCTGACACGACTTTTTTAAATAATCGGGTCCATTCTGTACACAATAAACAATGCTTTTCGAATGAAACTATAATACTGTGATATGAGATTAATTTTTAGATCACTAGAATAAATATGTTTTTGGTCATCAACTGTCACGCTACCACCAAACAGTTTTTGGCCACCACAGCTGACAAATATCAGTTATAAGAGAATTCTGATTGGTTATATTGTGAAGAACAATATGACAATACTGTAGACTTCTCCCTCAAACTTTCGCCGGTCCCTCGTTATTCTTTTTGTTTAAGAATACATATTTTTCGAGTAGGGGAATTTCAAGTGAAAGGCGAGGGAATTAATTCACCGGGGAGTAACAATTTCTCTCGCGCACAAGAATAGCCACCCAGGAATACAAACTTTACATGAGGGAGTAGAAAAAGATTATTTTCTCTTACTCATTCTACTCCCTCAAGCTCAAGAATAGCCACCCTGGGTGGCTATTCTTGAGCGCGAGAGAAATTGTTACTCCCCGGCGAATTTTTTTTTTTTTTTACTGTTTAACGTCGGCCTATTTCCGCTACCAGGGCCTATCACCGACGCCAGGAGACGAGCTACCCCCAAACCTTGAAATTTTGCCGAACCTCTTCCCTTAAGAAGAGTAGGGATCTTTTACTTGCCTAACATTTAATAGACAAGGGACCGCCTGCTTTACATCCCCTCCGAAGGATGGTATATCCACTACGTAATCCTCGTCTGAAATTACGTAACTTCCGAGTATACACTGATATACAAGCCTCTAGAAGGTGGGACGAGAACGCTGTATTTCCCAAGATGGGAGCCCATCCAAGTACTAACCGCGCTCGACGTTGCTTCAACGGAATATCGACTGATATTCACATTGAAGTCGCCTCTACGCTCCCCCCCCCCCCGCGAATTAATTCCCTCGCCTTTCACTTGAAATTCCTCTACTCGAAAAACATGTATTCTTAAACAAAAGGAATGACGAGGGACCGGTGAAAGTTTGAGGGAGAAGTCTACAGTGTTGTCATATTGTTCTTCACAATATAACCAATCAGAACTCTCCTATATCTGATATTTGTCAGCTGTGGTGGTCAAAAACTGTTTGGTGGTGGCGTGCCAGTTGCCAGATCAAAAACATATTTTTCTAATTTTGACACATAAAGTGACACTTTTCAAAACTGACGTAAGTGTCAAAACGTCCTATTTTATGTAACCAGTTATGAAAAGTAAAATTTTACGCAACTGGTAAGGAAAAGTTCATTATGTCATCAATTAGGAAAGATAAACAACTCTCAAAAAGAAAAAGAAATAATGTTTATTCAACACAAAATGGAATACTAAGTTCATAAAGTGGAAGCTTCTAAATTCTTCTTTTCTTCAAAATACGCTAACAAAACTTTTTCCTTAATACGATTTACTTACCTTATGTTATCAAATTAGGATAACAAATAATATTGTAACTTGGCTAAATAACGTCTGTCAATTTTGACATTAAAATTATAATATGTGTGATAGCAGCAAAGGTAACTATGAAAAAGATTACTTAATTTTTAAGATTTTTAAATTCACCTATTTCATTTATGCTTAAATTGTTTTTAGACTTTTATAATTAGAAAAAATCATGTATGTAACACGTTTCGAAAGACAATCTTGTGTAACTCGTGTTATTTTGCGGGATCTCGCTTCGCTCGTCCCGCAAATTCCACTCGTTACACAAAATAACGTCTTTCGTAACTGGTTACATAAATAGCTATTATTCTAGTGATCTAAAAGTTAATCTCATATCACAGTATTGTATATAGTCTCATACGAAAAGCATTGTTTATTCTGCGCAGAATGGACCCGATTATTTAAAAAAGTCGTGTCAGGTCACACGCACCCAAAAAGATTTATTTGTTAAGTACATCGAGGAAAATTCACAAATGTACAGTGGAAAATTTAGTGCAAGCTATAGTGAATCCGAATCTTAAAAATTATGCTGATCTTCGGCTAGGATGACGAAGTAGTGGGTTTAAAATATCTATAAGATGTCTCATTAATGGTTTGGACAACCTAAATAAACGAACAAAAATTTGATCCGACAATTCAATGGGATCCGTTTTTCCTAAAATTCGAATATTTTTCGCATTTTCAAACTGTTCCTCCGCATCTTATAAATCATCCAAAACTTGTCTAGCCAGTAAATCTTCGATGTCCATTATTTATATAAACCGAATTAATATGATACGTCTCCACTCGCACGATCATAACCTACAAAGTACATAAAAAAATGTTTATTTTCTGCTTTTCCTCGACTTTCTTCCACTAAAAGTAAGGGAATTAGGAGGGAATGTTTTCTCTACCTGGCTGGGGAAAATAAATTCAGGAATGCAAACTTTACATGAGGGAGTAGAAAATAGTATATTATATTACTAGGAGTAGAACGCACTCTTTTTTTGTGTTGAGCCCAGGATTTGCGGCTGAGGCGAAGCCGAAGCCACAAACTGGGCGAAACACAAAAAAAGGCGTTCTACTCCGTGTAATATATACTATTTTTTCTTCAAGCGTATTAAAATGCAAAAATTCATTTATTTATCATAAATGTACAAATATTCAAACTACAGTCTTACATGTTGGCACAATATGACAAGTGGCTAGTGGATAGCGCGCCACCGGTGGCTTTCGGTATTAACATTATGTTACTAGTAAAACAATACCCACTGCGGTGGCGCTTTCGGAACTAACATTTTGTTACTAGTAAACCAATGTCTTACTTCTACTTCTGTTTTTGGTGACATAATTTAAACATTTTAATACGCTTGAAGAAAAAGATTATTTTCTCTTACTCATTCTACTCCCTCAAGCTCAAGAATAGCCACCCTGAAATGAAACTCGTGTGTGCAAAAATTTCATCCTTGATATAATACAGTGACGTGCAATGAGGTTTTAATCTCCACCTGCAAACATCGATGCCCATCAATCGTCTGGCTCCATCGAGTTCATATTTCACTATTATGATAACATAACAATATATTATAGCTTTAAATATTTTATACCATAAATTGCTTTGATTTTCTGTTGACTTGCCGCAAATGTATGTAATACATGTAAATAAAAGTTGTATTGTATTTTAATATTAATACCAGGGACCGTAACCAAACCGAAACCGTAACCTAAAACCGCACCGTAATTACGATTTTTTTCTAACCGAAACCGAAACTGAAAACCGAAATGAGAGATTCTGTAACCGAAAATGGTGTACGTTAGGTAACCGTAAGGGAAACCGAGCCGAAAAAAATTTCGTTCTCGGTTCCTGCAAGCATTAACTTAGTTTTAACCGAAACCCTAGTCGAAAACCGCACCGTAACTATGAATTTTTCCTAACCATTACTGAAACTGAAAACCGAATTGATGCTGCTTTGAAAACCGATTAATATACAAAAGTCCTTATTTCAGCTAATGATAATCATATTTTCCGCAAAGGCAACAGATTTTATAAGGGACGACTTTTCTCTTAAATTCTCTCAAATTGAAAATAGGAAAATACTCAACATTTTGTTTAATAGGGTTTTCGTCACTATTATTAATGTTTATAAGAAAACATCCTACCGTATATCGAAATATTTGCATTGCCTGAACAATTCGAGAACTTCTTTAATGCATTCTTGATGACCTAATCTACATGCCCAATCGAGTGCTAGTTGTTGCTTGAGTGTATAAATTTGATCATCTATTCTTACATTTGAAATTGGCACTGATTCGTACAAAGCCTTCATAGCCTTCAACATATCCTCCTAAAAATAAATAAAAGAACCTCAGATTATTTGAATTTTGTGATTTAATTTGCTAATGCATTCTATAAAATATTTAAGAAGGCTGCTTTATAGCATAGGTTTTTACATTGTTACATATTTACCCCTTTAAGGGTAAGAGAAACAATTAATTTAGTTAGTTAGTTTGGCAATCGGCCCAGAGATGGCGTGCGGTGTCAGAATCTGGAAATTACAGAGAGCCTACTAGAGAATTACAGAATAAGAAGAGAACATTCTGAAGCTCTCATCTTTAGGTATATAAAGGCATTGAGAAGCCGAGTTAGGACAGTTCAGTCAAGACAGCAACTATAGAGAGGTCAAGAACAAGTAAGAAAAGTGAACAAGTGACTGAATTTTTTAATTATAGTACTGAGTGTTATATTAGTGAAGTAATTAATTGTTGTAATTGGCACTTAAAGTAATAAATTAGTGTTATAATTTCCGGATCCACGATACAGGGTTTTTACAAAAGGGGTGTAAATACGTAAAAATATACAGTGTGTGCTATTTAATACCGCAACACCCTGTGATGTCGGAACGCGTGGCCCGATTTAAAAACAATTTTTTTTTTGAGACATAATACTCGATAAGCTCTATTTGACTATCTTGAAAATTTTGTAATTTTCATATTTTCAAGGCCTACTAAGTTTCCCACTATACAAAATTTTAGCTGGGTGCCTCATATTCAATGGCTAAATTTTAAAATTGTTCATTTTTCGACTGACCCTGTATAAACATCTGTTAGGTTTACTAAAAAAGTAAAATAATAATTCGACTTGCACGTCACATACCAAATAAGGGAGAAAAATGGTAAGTTATTTTTCAACTGAACTGCTGGTCAATTGAAACGGACCAAGCGAATTTTTAGGTTGAATTTCAATCCACATTCGTTGAAAACAACAATAAATATCCATGTGCAGTTTTCAGGATTTAAGAGATAATTTATTTGTGAATTAGCGAGTTTTACTCGATTATTTTATTTTGAAGCACGCTACTATCTACAGGTGTTTTTTTTTACCAAACTTTATAACTTTTGCGATTCCACAAAAATTATTTTATATTTTTCTTTGATGAGCATTCTTTTAGTCACTACTAGTTTATGGGGGGAAAGAAATTTCTTAAATTTTTGATATCTCTCTTATTTTATAAGATTATTTTTTTAGAAATCTGTAATTTTTGTAAAAAAAAGACACCCTCTTTTCACACCCTTTTCAGATAGTAACATGCTTCGAAATAAAAGAATCGGGCAAAGCTCGCTATTTCACTCATAAATTATCTCTTAAATTCTGAAAACCGCATATCGATATCTGTTCCCTTTCTAAAAAGATGTTTTATATGATTTAAATTCAACCTAAAAATTCGTTTGTTCCGTTTCAATAGTGCTTCTATATACAATATCGGAAATTGTACGTATTGGGTTGGCAATAAGAGCAAGCGAGAGCGGGGCAAGCGAGAGCGAAGCATGCAATCGTGTACATACATGCCTCTTGACGGGTGTGTCCACTCTTTACTGCTAGAGTACTGGTAGATGTCTTTATTGTGGGCGGTCGGTTAATAGCGCAATGCCAAACGAAGAATTTTCTGAATCTGTATTATTCGTTCGTTGTACCTATAGCCCAGTCAATGAACGTTCAATAAGGGGGTCTAGAGGGAAATGCCGAGATCACAATTTTTGACTTGAGGGCTGTGTTTGGACTATTTAGGAGGTAAACAATTGAAAATAAATTTTAATAATCATCGTAGAAAATAATTTCTTGTACAAATATCCGTTTCACAGCAGACTGAACTGAAATATCGAATAAAAAATGTCTTTGCGTCTGTAAGTGTGTGTGTGCGTATATCCCAAGCAGCATTCAAAGTGACGGGAATTTAGGCATTGCATAGTTATAACCCTTTCAAGTAACCGCTGGAGAATCTGCAACGTCGCGGATGCTACTCTGCATTACTTTGAAGCATCCTCAACTGCAAAGTGAAAATTGGTAGTAATGCCGACTGCACAGCTTCACCAAAGGATCACTTCAAAGTAACAATAACTTCAAGTGTGCAATTTTAAGCCCCCGTTACGTTGTTGGGAAATTTTCTGGAACTAACTTATTAGTGACATCTCGAGTAAAAATGAGGTTATTTCTACGAACATAGGGGCTTTGAAGTTATTTTTACTACTCCACACTAATTGAAAATGACTTAAAAGTTACATATACCTTGAAAATCTACTATAAAGTAATATTAACTTTTAAGACAATTTATATAATTATTGGCATTGAATAAAATGGCGGCATCTGAAATGCTCAGTAAAAGAGAAATAAAGTTTATCGGCACTCATTCACGTTTTATAGAAAACTGAAGAAACAGTTAAACAGTAGTAGAAATAGTGATTCTTCAGAATATGATGCAAACATGAAAGATTATTTCGCCATAGCAAAACCATCATCTTTGGCAACAAGTGCAGAAGTGTTCCCATCAACACAAGGAGAAAAGTAATCGAAAACTATAACAGTCTGCAGTGATATTAGTGATACTGTGTACTGCACGAAAGTTACAACTTGTCTTTAAAACACAGATTGACCCATAGTTCAGTTAGTGATCCACTGAGCATATTAAATGAATTTGCCGATTAAAAACTTCAAATTTAATAAATATTGTGTCGATGGGGAACGGACAATTTCGGTATAAACGGCATAAGACATTGTTTGTGTACAATAAATTGAACTGAATAACTTCCCTTCAAAAACTACAGAATAGAGGAACGCGAGAGTGATTTTGAAATGCAGCCGATATACCTCATCCAACATATGCTTTCTTCTCTTCAGTGGCTGTCGGTAAAAGACAAATTGCTTTCCATGGCTGTGGTATTTATTTTCAAAATTTTAAATAACTTAATACCCAAGTATTTAAATAAGTTTATATTTTATGCAAACCAAATACATCAACAACACACAAGAAATAACAACGAATTTTATATACCAAAGCAAAATCTAAGTCAAACTAGGAAAATTATGTTATATAAAGGCCTCGATCAATATAACAAGTTGCCAGAGGATGAAAGGAATCTATTTCTTTACCTGTATTCAAACGTAAAATTGTAAGCTACATAAAGTCGATTGATTAACTCCACTTGTTTTATATAGGTATTTTTTCCTCGTTATTTTTTAAATTATTTGTATATGTATTAGTCTGAGTGTGTAAGTGCGTGTATTATTTATTTATGTATAAATTATGATTCTTTGTAACTACATTAGAAAAGTGAATTTGTATATTAGGATTTTCCTATTCAAATAAATACTTACTTACTATTTTTTGAATGAAATTAAATGTAAACTGATCACTAAAATATGAAAACTCATGTATTTTTTCCATTATTATTACACACCTTACGTTAATAAATATATTTACAAGACATACAATGTACATCATTTTCAGTAAAAAAACAAATATTTTATTTGCACAAATTTATTAACAACCTAATTAATATCAGATAATAAAAAGTACTTGGTAAAAATATAATAATTGTTATTTTTAATCCACATTCGTGTCCTTGTCCACATCATACACAGTGACACTTTAACAGTTATTACCGTGTTGCCAATTAAAAAAAATAAATTACCTATCTCGTATCTGCCAATTGTACCAACATGAAAATAAGTTGATAGCAATAGTTACCAAGATCTTATACCGTCATTAGTCCCATTTGCTTCATCTAGGTAAATATAACTACACAGTGAAATTGTTGTAGTTCTCGTCACCACTTTTAAAGTAGCAACAACTATAACGTTGGTGGCATCTGCTACTTTATGGGAAATGTAACTTGTAGGGAAATAATTTTGGTTTTTGCAACCTCTAAGTTACTGCAATTAAAAGCGCCATTTTTCTGTTGTTGAATGAAGACGCCATATTGACACAGATAAAAATATAATTCAATAAAAAATTTCTTTTTATTATGGTCATTTACAAATATGTTTTCTAAATAGATTATTACTTTATAATATATAAAATTAAAAAAAAAAAAACGTTTTAGATAAAAAATTTTGCAGTTTTGCTTGTACACATTATTTTTGCAAAAAAAATTTTTTCCGAAAAAACCATTTTCTCGAGGGGGCGTCTTTTTTATCGAAGCATCATGATAACATTTTACAGAAAACAAGTGGTGGTTTTAATATCCACAGCCAGGGTATATGCAAAACATCATGATTTATAATATATACTTATGCAATTATACATGTTGTATATAATCACCTTAACTTGGACCTTGGACATATCATGTGCTCAAACTCAATAAGTCATTAATTTTCGATTCGAATAACAGAGAGCCAAATATATAGTTTGCGCTCTCATTTCGGTCAGCTGAGCTGTTCCAAAAGTTAGTCATTTCTACTACTTGGTTACATCCCGTTTACGTAATAACCTAGTCCTCGACACGGTAACGGTAGAAGTACCGGAATAGTAACTTGCTACGTAATTATTTATTATTCCTCATTTTGGTGAATGCTTAGTAGAAGGATGATTCCCATTACGTAACAATCCTTAGTTCCGGAAACCTTTAAAGTTCCACTAATGGTAACTACTACGTAGAAAATTGCTGCTTGGGATATGTATGTGTGCGTGTATACCGTTTCTTGTAAAAACGATAACTTCTGTTAGACTTAAAATATTTGATTTCAATTTGGAACATATGTAAAACAGTATATTACCATAATCCCTGGGAAATTGGGCCATATCTGTAATACATGGTGATAACCAGAAGCCTACAAACTCTCATACGTAAAATACGTTTTATTTTAATTTCAGAGCAAAATATTACTAAGCATACAAAAATAACAAGATGTATAAGATTTCTAAACCGCAATATACCGGGTGTATGTTAAGCAAACCAACTTTATTTAAATTAGATGATATATCAGTGTTATTGTTTATGTGTGTTTATTCCTAAAATTTGGAAAAAGGTATTTTTAATAACATTATTATGAAGTGAGAATTGTAGGCCTCTGGTTATAACCATGTATTACAGATATGGCCCAATTTCAATAGGGATTATTGTAATATGCTGTTTAACATATGTTCCAAATTGTAATCAAATATTTTAAGTCTAACAGAAGTTATCGTGTTCAAAAGAAGCGGTATACACACACACATAGATATACATGCACACACACACTTACACACGCAAAGACATTTTTTATTCGATATTTCAGTTCAGTCTGTTGCGAAACGGATATCTGTACAAGAAATTTTTTTCTACGATAATTATTAAAATTTATGTTCAATTTATAATAAAGTTAGAATACAGTCAAAAGATATACAATTCATTACTGAACCATAGCAGATACGAAAAAAAATAATAGAAACATTATTGTAGAAAATTTAGTCAGCTTTAGTTTTGCATATAGCCACTTTTTGATTAGGGCTAACCGCTTTCGAGATATGAGCGAAAAGCCAAAAACCAGACCTTCTTCGTGCCCCCTACATTAAGCCACAAAATGTTAAGAAACTAAGAGATTGAAAATTAAACAAAAGTGCGAAGAAATAACACGACAGCGATTAATGAGAACTCGCCGAAATCTGAAATGGCTTCATAAAAAATGCATAGTGTGAAAGGAGTGGAGTTATACTGAAAACATGGAAATTTGAAATACTTTGGTTAAATTTTTGTTATTGCACCCGTTTGTTAACCGACTTCCATTGTATGAAAAAAGTTATATGGGTATTACATTCTTAAGTGTGACACAGTCTAGTGGCCACCATATTGGATCCATCATCTTGAATTTTGCAAATTTTTTCAATATTCTGGGACTCGGAAAGCCAAATTTTATATTTCTAGGTCATTGGAAAGTACCCAAACAATTGACAAGACAAATAAGTATAGGCGAGAATATATTTAAAAGGAAATATAACAGCTATATGTGTTTGCACCCATAATTTGTTTGGCGTTTCAAGACATGCTAAGAACTCGAAATTTTGCAGATTGAGGGATTCACCTCAGACCCCCAAGAGAATCTATAAAATTATGGTATTCAAAATGGCCGCCCCAATATAAAATGTTTTTCGGAATTTTCCAACAAAATTTATAGATTGTCATCATTTAAATAATTTGATTTTGGCCTATTAAAAAGTGAACAATCATTGTTCTTAGTTACCTTAATGAACCCGCAGTAGAATGCAGGTATTTTGCTAGTAATATTTAAAACAAACAAAATTATTGCAAATAGTTATCATATTACAGTCAATGTGTTATGTGTTATTTGACCCATGAATAAATTCTACAAGGAATTTTTTGTTTGTTTAATAAGAATATTACAATATGAATGGAAGTTGCAAGTCGAATACCTACTAAACAGGATGATTTCTGACATAAATATTTTGTATACAGAATAGCGTGGTAGAACACCCTTATTGAAATTGAGCCATATCCTGAGGCATGTAAACTAAACTGTCATTATGTGTATATATAAACTCAATTTTAGAGCAAAATGTCACTAAGGGTTTTAATTAAGCACAAAAAATGTTAAAAAGTATAAAATATCGAAACTCTAACATACACGGTGTTTCACAGGTGTGAGCTATTTTTTACGTAGATTGAGCGATATATCAATTTTACATTAACACACTCAAAGAAATAGTATGGGTAAATTCAACAAAAAAAAATGGTTAACTAACAATATCGTTAATTTTGTTAAACCAAACTATATTGATGGTATTTTTAAACAAGAGGTGATTGTTATTTTAATTAATAAAAAGTTGTCGTACAACAAAACAAACATTAACTTAAAAAATAGATGAATAAGACTATTATTTTGTTCGTTTGACTATTATTTTGTTGACTTCTGTCAAATTAAACTAGATAATAGTATGTTTTATTTTTAACTATTATCGAATTGTAATTCTAACCCAGTATTAGTTCGCTGTATTATTGTACTTGGTAAACAAACCAATATTATTGTCGTCTTCTAGAAGTTCTAAAAGAATTACCATAAAATTTGCTTGCTTACCACGTAGTCTATTACAGAAATTATTCCCAGATGACGCCACATACAAATCACTGACAATAATCAATCATGCATTATCTTATACTCTTATGAAATTATAGAAAATTAATAACATGATTGCAATGTCCAAATTCTCTCAGGGATCATCGATATATTTGGATGGATCTTATAAACGATCTCTAATCTTTGGTTTGGGTGGTCTGATGTCTCAATACTGAGATTTTGGCTAACAAAAAAAACTTCATTATACAATAAAGTGTAGATCAACCTAAAAATTAGTTGGTGAACAAAAAACAAAGTCGTTGTACTATTTAATTGTAGAACAAATTGAAAATGGTTAGTGAACATAAAAATATGTCATTGTACTATTTAATTTGTTACAAGAAGATATGATTATTAAACTACTATTTGTTTACGAAAACAAATAAAGTTGTATGACTATTCTTTTCTGATTGATTTAACTATGAAACTAGATAGGCGCGATTTAATATGCTCTTTTTGGTTGAATTTATCTATCATTTTCTTTGAGTGCAAGTATAAATTGTCTGCATTTAATAAGACTATTACGAAGCAAACGAGAATGAAGGTCAAGCATTGTCGACTGCGAGTACCTATTTCAGAAAGAAAATAAAATATATGTATATAAATTTAGTGGCACCTTTTAAAAGTGAATTGTACTGTGCTCATGCAAAATGTAATCAGGTAGGTATTCGCAGACGGCCACGCCCAACTTTTACTCTTTTGACTCTGCATTTACCGCAATCCTACGTCCAATTTGTGAGGAATTTCCGAATCTTTCTAATAAAAGTCCGAATCCTTTTGAAGCTGCTTTCCAGGGAAAATACGACTTGTCGCGCTTCAAAAATTTTACTTGGTCCAAGACGTCAGAGACTTTCATTAGATTAGCTCTAGCAAAGTTGAAGTAATCATCCACTAAATTGGCCCTAGTAAGCTCAGGGATTCTATGGAAGTCGTTTATTGATTCCAGAGCCACTCTGATTCCCTCCCTTAATGTCGCATCATAATAAACTCTATAATAACCTACAAAAAGACAAAAATAAATACTGAAGCTTAAATTAAATACAGAGAAACCTAATTTATAGTCATCTTTATATCTATTTGATTTAATCAAATAAGTATATTATAACTAGACAAGAATTTTTACTAGAAAAAGATTTTGTGCAGAAATCCATTTCATAAGATGGTGGACTTAAATATCAAATGAAAAATAAAGAAATCTATAAAAATATTTAGGCAAAACTTCCCTCTCTATTTAGCACCTTTCATTTCTTCAATATATTTTCTGTAGGATGACTACCCTGTATATTTCTTTAACTAAAAGTATATGACGTTTTCCTCCTGGTCATAGTTACAAAGTCAACACTGTTTAAAATAAAACTATCAACTAGATATATCAACAGTTCTGTGTAAGCAGTAAGTAAGTAAGTAAGGATACTGAATATAACAAATATATTCTTAAAGCTGGGTATTTAGTATATACAGCACACAAACATTATAATACACTTTGAGAAAGGAAACAGATTCGTTTTCCGAAACGTCAGCAAAATACGTCATTTTTATATTTTTGTTCTTATTCATTATTTGTCAAAAACCACCCTCTAACTGATTCTTTGACGTAAAAGTCACAGGCGTAGAGCTTATTTTCCAGTAAAACAACTATATTGCCAAAATACAAGTATTGAGAAGGTAAATGTTCTGCGGTATCAAATGTTCCGTGGGAGATCTGTGGATTCGGGAAATCTGCCCCTATGTGAAGATTATCTATCTCTGCATGCTCTGCGAGCAAACTACTAGGCGGCAATATCGAAAAGAAGCCTAAAAGGTTTTCCCGATATTCCGGATCCTGTAGATAGGCATGGGTGGAGTTTGGAGGGTGAAAAGCTGACCATAAAGTGGATGGCCGGTGCGCCTGCACCAGAAGTTGTTTTGGAATTACTCAGTTGCGATTGTTCAAAAAAATGTGAAGTGTCACGCTGCCCTTGTCTACAGAACAATTTGAAATGCACTTCTGCCTGCAAACTTTTACAGTGTAGCAACTCCTCAAAAGCTCAACAAGAAGATGTGGACAGTGATACTGAAAATTACTACAGCAGTGGAGATCAATCTGAAGATGACGATTTTGACTAATTAGTTAGAATGATCTTTTTTTATAAGTATATTTTTATTTTTCCGACTTTTATACAATAAATTTTTTTTCGCCAGTTATTTCCAGTTTTCATGATACTTTTTCATCGACACTAGAAAAGTACAATCTCGTACCTCCCTTTAAAAAAAAATAACATCAATTTATCTACATTACTTCAAAAGTTATTGGCATTTAAGCGAAGATCTGACGTCCGGCCTTTTTAAACGGTCGCTATTTTGAAAAGATACTACCACCAGATTGCCTACAAGGTTTTTTGTCATCCTTATAGCCCCTGGTAGCTATGGTGTAAGTGGCATTTTGCCCCGCCATTTTTTACCCAAATCTTGTCTGGCCCATGGACTAGGGGGACGCTGATAGAATACAGAACAGCATCTTTTTTAATCCTAATTCTGTATGGATGTTTTATATCTCCAATACCATGAAAAAGTTTTGGATATTTTCTACGAGGATCTGGGTTATTATAGGAATTAACTTCAAACAGACGTTGAACTAGCCCCTGCTTTTCAGTTGCACGATAGCTTAACAAAGTTTGCCTTGCTCCCACAACAATATAAAAGTTTTCAGTAGTACTTAACCTCTACTTAACCCCTACTTCTGCTATCAAGACTCCAGTAGACTCCAGTAGTACGTTGACATCAGTGTCAATTTTCAGAGGTAAATATTTCTTAAAAATATTTACATTAGTCTACCATTTCACAGTATCAGGATTGGAGAATATTTCACCAACAATAGCTTCACTATCAGAATCATCCGGCACTACGGCACTAACCATTTTGGCGTCAGGTTTACTCAAACAAACTCGAGCATGGTGACCAATATTTTTGCATTTTCCGCAAACAGCGTTGCGAGCAGGACAGTCAGATTTTTGATGTTCTTAGGAAAGTCCACACCACCTACATGAAACTGTCTGTTTGCCCGTCTCTTTGTTCTTTCCCTATTTTTATTTGTTCATTTATTATTTTTTTTTGTAACACTATCAACTGAACCACACCCCAAAAATCGTGTCCGATTTGTAGAGAAAGTGTTAATCCTAGTAGAGTTATATTTTTACAAAATTATATTTAAAGTTGTGAGTGAAATTTACCTCTAACTTTAATAAAGAACCGACTATCTGAGAAAGAGCGTATATAAAATCATACATTATCTACACAGAAACAAAATTGAAAATGCATTTAATCTTAGAATAAGTTATTACATAGCTTTTTTGTCAACCACATATTGTTGTAATAATATTAAAACAAATTAATTGCCTATTATAAATATCAAAATAAACGCAGTACAATTTAAAGCTTTACTCGATACAGGATCAGAGATCAGTCTAATCAATGAAAATTTAGTAAACAAACATTTAAAAAGTAACGATAAAAGTAATTGTATGAAAATTTTTAAAATCAATTTAGTAAGTGCTAGTGGTAAAACGTAAGAGTGTAATAAAGTCTTATGTACAAATTTTACGGTAGAAAAACATGAATTTAAAGGGAATTTTATATTAGTAGCAGACATGGATTTCGATATCATACTTGAAGAAGATTTATTAAATGATGACGATGATGAACACTTGGATGCTAGTGAATCGGTTATCTTGGAAAACGATTTGGAGGTGAATATAATTCATAATTATACTGTCAAGTTTTAAATTTGATAACTCGGTCTATTTGGTAGTGGTATTTTCATATAGAGGTTGTTTAAAGGTATATGAGACTCAGATCAGGTAAGTCTACAGCCATGTCTACAGCTGAAATAACTCAACATGTGGAAAATATAATAGTTGAAGGTTTTACATTGATATGAGGAAGAATGGAGAGGCAGAACGATACAATCAATAAACATATACAAGAACAGAATAATAAGGTAGAGAAGAACACTACGCTTTTGAAGGACAGATCTATACTCACACCATTACACACACATCCTTGTACAAAAACTCAATTTTATTTTTACGATGACACACGCACACATCCAAAGATTTCTCATTGCTCTGGATCTAGACAGTGCAGAATTTCTCTGTCTGTCGATTTGATGGTTTTACATCGTCTGGGGCCCTGGCATTTGTATATTGTATATTGTGTTATTTTGTATACATGACAAATAAATAATAATAATAATAATATCTTCACACATTATACAACAATTTGGCACAACACGAATAGTTCCCTGTTATTTCTTAACAGCTTCAGATTGTCATGCTGCTGTTAAAGCTTTATCCATAGTCAAAACAGACTCCAATTGTAATTTTTCCGAAAGTTTCTTAATGCCCACCACTACTTGATCACGTACAGCTTCATCGAGAAACCCCACTGGATAGTCACAATTCTGCGCACGAGAGTATAATACAAAGCCCTTCCTTTTGATAACGGGTATATATCTTGATGGTACAAAATCACTAGCTTAATTAGTAGTCAACTTAGAAGACTGAAATACAGCTTCGGCCTGCAGCCCCATCAACTAGCTTAGCGAATTCACCTGATCTCCATTTGATTTTGTACCTAGGCCTGATGCACTTCTAAATCTCATAAATCGCAACTGCCATTGCTCCCACTCTTCAGCTTTGAATGAAAACGGTTTTGGAGCTGGAATTTGATACACAGGTGCGATCATAGTTTGAGTTTCTAGGTCCATGTTTTCTTTTTAAACTTTCTTTTACGCTTATGAAGGAAAAATTCTTCCGACAGCACAAGAAGAAAATCCGTTATGCTGCCACCATGTAGAGTTGGTCTTCAAAATTATAACACACCTGTTGTACGGTTAATTAACATTTAATTAAGTTCTAGATATAACAATATAAGCACGGCCAATACATAACATATATGTTCATAACCTAAACTAAAACTCTCCCTGTCATCAACCTCCTCTTCTTCTCTTCTTTCGTCGTATCTTCTTATACGAAGTTCGTGCTTAACCGTACATAAGTACATGTTACTGTTTACCCTTACATTTCTTTCTTTATTTATATTTTTTAGGGCGTACGCCCTGTGTATTTTTCAATGGAAGTATATCTCAATTCTTTGTTGGCAGTAGCATGGACTACCTACCAAATATTATTTTTCTCCATCAAATGGTTCTGTAGATATTGTCATGTTAATAAAAGACCAGTTGGAGATAGACTGTCTTTATTTCAATATAAAATCATGTACGTGCGTCAGGACTTATAGATAAGTTTCTACATGCTTTTTATAATATACAACTCCCTTTTTTTTTAATATTTTAAACTACAAACTAAGTATTACATGCAAAAAATAATTATAATACAATATAAATATAAAAAGAAGAAATAACTTTATTTCATTCGTTAATATGAATTTTTTCATAAAAAACCACTGCCCAAGGAATCACTACTTCCACATCCAGATTCTCTATCGAAGTCACTCACAACGAAAAAACTTTGTATGTGAAAATAATTGTTTATGGAACTTTAATAATATAATATTTGAAATCCTCTACCCCAAAAACCCATAAAACGATACCCCACATCGGTAGTGGGGTGGGGGTTGGTGATAGGTGTGTGAAAGTGGGGGGTGGATGAAGTAAAAAAATATTTTGAGGTTTCTGGTTCCTGTACATACACTAAATGACAATTTTTTTTTCATTCCCTTTAATAAGGGGGTGGGGGTGGTAATGGGGGTGGCTAATACCAAATTTTTTTTTCACACCTTTTCTTCTCTTGTATATACTAAATACCAATTTTATGGACTCTTACCTGCTTGAGTGACCTATTTACCCCAAATTTACCCCAATTTACCCCCACCCCGTCGACGGAACAAGATGAAAATATAATCTAGTTCTAGATCTCGTTAAAGTACATATGTGTACCAAATTTCAAGTCAAGTCTTAAACGGTTCCAGAGTAAACGTGCGCACAAAAAAAAGTTACAGACAGACCGACAGACAGACAGAATTTTTTTTTTGCTCAAACTTAAAATCTCGACGTTTCATGACATTTTTAGCCTATTTGGACAATACAAATTTTTAAAATTTTTTTGTCGTTACTATACTTCCACTGGACGTGGAAGTAATTAAATAAAACTATATAAGAACCTAATTATACTCTAATCCTTGCACTTTTTTAACAATCCTTTCAAATTTAGTACATTCCGGAATATTATAAATATTATCACCTTGTGTACTTACATTTATAGATGACTCTGTGTCATCAAGATCTGATTGCATAACGATATTTTCATCTGATGAAGCATTGTTTTCAAAATTATTACAATCATTTGGTAAAATTTCGATAAATCGCCTATTTCTAGTTATACAAGAACCATCTTTTTTTTCAATTTTATATGAGCGATCTCGCGTTTTATCTACAATTTTACCATAGGACCATTGTAAGGTATTCTGAAACCGAACTTTTTGATTAATTTTTAATGATTTTAAGTCTTTACTATTTTTGTTATAATAAGCTTGCTGTTTTTGTTGCTTAAATTTAATATATTTTTTTTATTGGTACCCCATTTTACTTATTTAAAGTACGCTTCAGAGTGTTTAAATCCAAGTTTTAAAAACGCGCGTGTTTTAAAGTTACCATGGCAACATCAAATGTAAGCAAGTACAACTTGTTCATCTGTATCTGTTACCTTTTGCTCTTCCATCCATTTAATGAACTTGTCGTATTCTTTTTTATAAGCGTCTTCCGATTTTTGCGGTATTAACTGCGATTCTGCTTTTCTATTTAAGTAATCAATGTTAGAACTCATTTAAAGCAATATGCAATCAGTGACAACTGTAGTAACAATAATTAATCCTATGTGACAGATTGCAAATTAATTTTTGTTTTCTCATTTTCATGACACTGACAGGTATCCTAATGTCACACCAAGAATTCAACAATTTTACATTCTTAATTCTTATTTCCATTTTTTGTAGTAATAAAATTAATATAAATCTTTTTTCTCCTCCAGAGCTTTATATAACATTTATTTAATGGTTTGTTTAGCTCTTTCAACCATTCCGTTCGACTGGGGGTACCGGAGGCTAGACTTAATATGTGAAAATCCCCATTCTTTAGCAAATTTGTCAAAATTAAGTGAACTGAATTGTGGGCCTCCATCAGATATTATTACAGCAGGTCTGCCGAACCTGGCAAATATAGACTTTAAATGTTTAATCACAGTATCTGAATAGGCATTGTTTCCCAGTAAAATTAATTCTATCCATTTACTATAATAGTCTATAACTAACAACTATTTTGTACCAAGGGGTTGTTGGTATTTCATGTGAAATTAAAGGTTGTTTTTGTTGTGAACTCTGATGTGTCAAACATATTCTACAATTTAGAATAACATCCTCGATTTGTTTACACATACCAGGCCAGTAAAACGCATCTTTTGCTCGATTTTTACATTTAACCATACCAAAATGACCATAGTGAATCTTATTTATTATATCTCCTCTCATATTACTAGGAATAATTAATTGCTGTCCTTTAAACAATAAACCGTTACTTTCAATTAGTTCATTTCTACATTTAAAATATTTTTTTATTTCAACCGGTACTTTCTTTATACTTTTTGGCCAACCTTGTTTTATATATTTATGTAACACTTTGTCTTCAGATGTGGCCTTAATTAATTCATTGCATTTTTTGTCTGTCATTTTATATGGCATATCAATTACACAAACTTCCATATCTGTATCAAAACTATTTTCTATTTTTTGATTTTCTAAAAATGCTCTAGATAAGGCATCAGCAATAAATAAGTCTTTGCCTGGCTTATATACTACTTTTAAGTCATATTTTTGTAATTGAATCAACATTCGCTGTAAGCGTGCGGAGCATGTGATTAAAGGTTCTTTAAAAATTGATATAAGTGGTTTGTGGTCTGTTTCTACAACAAATTCACGTCCATACACAAATTCATAAAATATTTCACAGCCAAAAACAATTGCATTTAATTCTTTTTCAATCTGTGCGTACCTTTCTTGTTCCTCAATGACGCATATCCACAGGGTAAATTATTTTGTAATAAAACAGCCCCAACCCCATATTTTGACGAATCTGCTGAAATTACAACTGGTTTCATCACATCATAGTACTGTAATACAGATTTCTAGGTTAATATATTTTTTAAATTATTGAATGACTTCATATGTCTATCCGTCGACTCAAAAATAGTATCATTTCTTGTTAACTCTCTAAGGGGTGAGTTTAAATTTGATAAATTTGGAATGAAACGGCCAACATTGTCATTCCTAAAAACCTGTGTACCTCTTTTTTGTTTCTAGGTATCGGCATATCTTTTATTGCCAGAATTTTATTTTCATCGGGAAAAAAACATTTTCTCTAATTTTATGACCAATAAAATTTATTTCACGCAAGACAAATTTGCACTTTTCTTTATTAAAAGTAATATTATTTAATTTCGCAATTCTAAACACTTCTTTTAATCTTTGATCATGCTCAGCCTGAGATCTTTCCCAAATTATAATATCATCAATATATATTTCGACTCCCTCCAAATCGAAAATTTGTTTAAATTTCTTGTGAAAAACCTCAGGGGCTGATTTAATCCCATATGGTAGACGTAAAAAACAGTAACGTCCATAGGGGGTTGCAAATGTGCATAATTTTGCACTTTCATCGTCTAAACAAATTTGCCAAAAGCCACTGTTGGCATCTAATTTACTGAAAAGTTTTGCACCTGATAATTTACTTGTAATTTGATCAATTGTAGGTAATTGGAAATGTTCTCTTTTTATTGCCAAATTTAAATCTCTAGGATCCAAACAAATACGCATCGATACATTACTATAGAATTAACCCAATCGGTGGGTTCTTCTACTTTTTTGATCATTCCATTTTTTTCCAAATCTATAAGCGTATTTTTAAATTGTTTTAGTAAAGGTACCGCTATTTTACGAGGGGGATGAACTACAGGCTTAGCATTTTCAATTAATTCAATATGATATTTATTTTTCATACAACCAATACCTATAAACAAATCTGAATTTTCTTTACTGACATTTTCATAATTATTCTGAACCTCTCCAACATTATTAACAATATCCACCCGTTTAATTAAATTTAATTTTTTGCAACTATCCAAGCCAAAAATACATAATGAATTTGATTCAACCACAAAAAATTCTAAAATGCAATTTTTATTTTTATATCGACAATTTAAGTAACAAGTTCCAATAATAGGCAGGTCATTATTTGTATAAGATTTTAATTTTAAATCAGTTTTCTTTAAATGTTTTTTGTCTAAATTGATATCTTTTAAAACTTATACCGGAATTATATTTGCCATTGCGCCAGTATCTAATTTGAAATTATAGTGTTGTTTATTGTTCAAAAGCAGTGAAACATACCATGAGTTATCTTTGACATTACAATTTTCTACAGAGCCTATAAATACATAATTATTATCATCAGTAAATTGATCATCGTTTTCAAAATTTACAACATGAATGTTATGCTTTTGACATACCTTTTTTTTTTTTTTTTTGGGTTGCGGTGCGAAGCCCCGCAGTACTGAAGCTTAAGCTTATTGTACCCCATAGTCTCGTTATCCCATTAATCCCGTTCCTCTCCAAAAGGAGAGTATACGGTCAATGGGAGCTCTCGCTATTTCTTCCGGGGTCACGGTTAGTCCCCCGAAGTATGAAAACCTCCCAGCCACCAAGGCTGGGCATTCACATAGTATGTGGTGAGGAGTTTCTTCATCCTCACCACACATCCTGCATTCTGGATTATCCTTCACACCTATGTTGGTTAGGTGTCTGTTCAGTGTGCAGTGTCCTGTTAGAATTCCCACTGCACACCTCAACTGTTTTCTGCTCAGCTTTAGCAATTCGTTAGTCTTTGTCTTGGATGGCCCGCCGGTGATGAACATACGTGACTGTCTCATCCCCGGCGCGCCAGTCCAATACAAGATATGTTGCTGACTCAATAGTTCCTTTACCATTCCTCTTGCGGTATTGTATGATATCCCGCAGGATGGCTCCGGTCCCATCAAGGTTGTTTTTGCACCTTCTTTGGCCAGCTTATCTGCTTTTTCGTTGCCTTCATTGCCCTGGTGTCCTCGCGTCCACTCCAGTTGTATACTGTTGTATTCCGCCAGTTTCGCCAGGGATTCAAGGCAGTCTTTTACCGTTTTGGAACGTATCTCTACTGCATTCAGAGCTTTGATAGCTGCTTGACTGTCAGTGATGATGCGGATTCTTTTGTCAGTATATGACCTCCGGATCATTTCTTGTGCACAGATTTCTATGGCTGTGACTTGGAACACCGTTGCGGTACTGCCCAGGTTCAGACTGATGTCTGTCCCTGGTTGGTCCCCCGTAACACCTGCTCCAGTACTTCTTGACGTTTTCGATCCGTCAGTATACCATATGGTATCATTTGGATGTCTTCGCAGTTGCCTTGTTCCTTCCTCTTCCCTATCGGGTATGTATACCCTGAAGGTCTTTGTGAAGTTGTGGCTTGTGCTGATTCTATCTGACTGCATATCTAGTAGTCGATTTTTTCTTATTTGTTGGAATATTTCGGTGTGGTATCCTATTCTTGGAATGGTCCTATGTCCGTTTATTTTCGAGATAGGAGCTCGTTCGCAACCAGGCACCACAGGAGAGGAGATAAACCCCCCCCCCTGCGGGCATCCTCTGGTCACGAACACCTCCTCTGTTGTGGATCCTAGCGTAGACTGAATTTTCCTAGTTCTGAGTGCTGAGTCGATCCATTTTGTTATTGACTTTTCGACTCCGCGCCTCTTCACTGCCTCACTTAGTGAGTCGAATGAGGTATTGTCGAAGGCACCCTCTATGTAAGGAGGTTCCTATGGCAGTTTCTTTACTGTCTAGGGCCCTTTTTATTTGTTGAGTAAGCTCATGTATTGCTAACTCACAAGATCTTCCTGTTTGATAGGCATACTGGTTTCGATGTAGAGGTTTTGTACTCATTTTATCGTCCCTGATGTGCCTATCAACCAGTTTGTCCAGGGTTTTCAGAAGAAATGATATTAGACTGATAGGTCGGAAGGATTTGGCCTGGGCGTAGGTATCGCGCCCTGGTTTTAGTATGAATACCACCTTTATCTTCCGCCAGCCGGTTGGCACATAACCCAGGGCTAGACTGGCCCTGAATAGTGTGCACAGGGGTGTTGCTAGTATTTCCACTCCCTGTTGAAGTAGAGCTGGAAATATTCCATCCAGCCCTGGTGACTTGTATGGTTCAAATGAATTGATTGCCCATACAAGTCTTGTTTTGTTAATTATCTTGTTCGCAATTTTCCAGTCCTACTTTGACGCCCTACTCACTGGTATGTCTTCGGGTGGACCGCTTCTGTCTTGTGGGGTAGTTAGTTACACTGCCTGGGAAGTGTGTCTCTAGTAATAAATCTAGTCTAGGGTCTCCTTCTCAGTGTTTGTGTACTCCCCTTGTTGTCTTTGCAGTGATTCTATCTTTCCCTGATTGTCTCTCTGCAAGATTTTCTGGAGTCTAGCAGCTTCGGGAGTATTTTCTATCTCCTCGCATTGCTTCCTCCATGATTTAGTTTTTGCGTCTCTAATGGCGTAGACGTATTTCAGACGGGCCTCTTTGTAATCATCCCATCTGCCAGTCCTTTTGGCCTGGTTGAACAGTCTTCGAACCTCTGCCCGTCTGGAGGAGAGCTCGCGATTCCACCATGGGGTTTCACGCTTGGCTCTTCTTTCTTTCAGAGGGCAGCTTAGCTCGAAGGCTGTTATTATTGCTGAGGTTATTAAGTCGCTCAGTAGTTCTACTTCCGCCGGTGTTTGTGGTCTTGATGGACAGTCCTTCAGCCCCTGCTCTAGGTTCTCGTTGAAGAGTTCCCAATAGCAGGTTCTTGGGTTTCTGCTCATCTGCCCTTCTTCCAGTGGAGTTTCTATTTTGAATCTTACATACCTGTGGTCCGATAGCGATGGTTCCTGGGATACATGCCAGTCATTGATCACTCGTCCCGCGCATTGCGTGGTAATGGTAATTTCAATTACTTCTCGTCTTATTGCTGTGACGAAAGTCGGTTCGTTTCCGCGGTTTACTACTTCTAGCTTATTACTAATAATAAATTCTAGGACTGCCTCACCCATTGTGTTGTTGCCTGTGCTCCCCCAGACAATGTGGTGTGCGTTGGCATCACAACATAGGATGAGCTCTAGATGGTTTGTTTCGCATTGCTGGACCAGTTCTTTAACTTCCTGGGTTGGAGGTAGCCCTGGGTGATCATAAGGAAGGTATGCCGAAGCTATTGCTAGCTCCTTCATTGACCCTTCCATCTCGACGTTAGTTCGTGCTACCATTAGGTCCCTGGTGCATAGTCCCCACATTGGTAGCAGATTAATGTTTTTCTTTGCAATGATGCAAGCTCTTGGGTGGTCCTCTGGTGGGCTGATTACTTCCCATCCTTGTTCCACCTGTAGTCCTCTGATACGCCCCTTATAAACCCAAGGTTCTTGTATCAGTACTATATTTATACGATTATTTAAAATATATCTCTGCAAGGCAGCTGAAGCTGCCTTGCAGTGATGTAAGTTTACCTGTGTAAAAGTAATGTGTGCGGCCGCATAAGAAGAACCAGGTTCATTGCTGACCCTTTCCTTCCTAATTGGCCGTGTTTTTCTGAGACCCTCGGGGGTGCTTCCCTCGGACCGGTTGCGCTTGACTCCCTGCCTTGGGTTGCCTCCCTGAGGTTCTTTGCTTGTGCCCGGCAGATCCCTGGGAATGTCATCGCTTTCAGACTGTGAAAGCCCAGATCCCGATGAATCCCCTAGTCCCTGCCGTTTAATCTTCCGAAGCTTCCTTCTGGCAGCTCCGGAGAATTTCCTCGGTGGATTCTCTTTGCAGGACCTCCTCCCGAGGTTGTTTTGTTAATGTGGTTGTTTTCCATAAAGTTCCCACGAGTAAGGGGGAAATTGAAGGTCACTGTGCCCAGAGCCCCCTGTGGACACAGAAGACTATATGAAATGGGGTGCGTCAGGTGCCCCGAGTTTTGTCGCTAGTGACCGAGCCTCCCCTCGGCCATGCATCCCTTCGGCGCGCACAATACCTTGAGATTAGAAAGGTTTTTATAGTGGTACCTCATCCACGCGAACCGGGCACTTAAGCCAGGTCCTCCGTGCCCCTTGTCAGTGCTATCCGGCTCGGGTTTTTTAGACCCGCTACCAGAGTCGTACCTCACAAGCGGTTTACGGTGTGAGTCGTGAGCTGGTCCGCGGCGACGGTTTTCGTTCGGTAACGCGCGGGTTTTAAACCGCGGCCCTCCCTTATGGCCGTCAGTAACGTATACTTTAGAAAAATGGTTAAAATGGCCACAAACATTTCACTTTTTACCATACGCTGGACACTGATTTTTACCATGCGCACTACCACATTTATAGCACACACCGTTGTTTATTTTCAAGCGCTGTCCTCTGAACCTCGGTGATTGGTTAGATTTTGATCTCCCGGGTTGATTTCAACTTCCTTCTTGGTCCTGTGACTTACCACGTGACTGCGAGCGACTCGGTCCTGCTACTGCTTTACTGTACATCGATGCTGAAGTGGTTTGTTTACTATTTCGAATCCTACTGTTGAGTTCTCCTTGCCGGTGAATAGCTTGTATTTCTCCCGTCACTGATACACTTGTATTTTTGGCGATAATATTTGACTGTTCTTTAGTATTCTCGTACCGTATACATACTTGAATTGCACTATGTAGATCGTGTTTATCATCCTCATCCAGTAACTTCAATCTCAGTTCCTCGTTTTGTAAACCACAAATAATTAAGTTTTTGATCAAAGAGTCTTTCAAGTCTTTTAATTCACAAGTTAAAGCCAAATTTTTTAAATCGGTAATAAATTGTTCAATAGGTTCATTTTCTGCTTGTCTACGGGTAAAAAATTTAAATCGTTCATACGATAAATTTTTTTTGGCAAAAAATGATTTTCGAAACACTTTAGCACTTTTTTTAATTTCTTATTATCATCCTCGTTCAACGTGAACGTGTTATAAATACGTAGACCTTCTACTCCAATGTAATGAATTAATTGTACAACTTGTATACTTTCATCCTTTTCACCGATTTCGGAAGCCACTAAATAATTCTCGAACCTTTGACGCCATAGTTTCTAATTTTCACTTAAATTTCCAGTAAAGTTCATAGGTTCTACTCCTCTGTAGTCACCCATTTTCACCAATTTTATTTAATTTATAATTTTTACTTGATACTTTATTTGCACCTTCCAATATCACTTACTTATTTTCAATACTCTTTAAATAAATCCTACCGACTGCGCCATGTCATGTTAATAAAACATCAGTTGGAGACAGACTGTCTTTATTTCAATATAAAATTATGTACGTGCGTCAGGACTTATAGATAAGTTTTTACATGCTTTTTATAATATACAACAGATATAGCGCCAGCAAACACCAAAGCGACAGGCATACAGACAGACTGATGGATTTAAATGACTTTAATTTTCGTAATTCACGTAATCAGAAACCTGAAAATCCAAAGAAATCTGGGAGGGTGTTCTTTTCACGATTACAATACTTCAAAATGTCTATGTCTATGTATGTGTATTATGTATTACGTCAGTTTTAGTGATAAATAATATGTAGGGCAGCCTAATTAGTAAAAAAAACGGGGGAGGAAAATAATATTAGGCAAGTCGTTGTATAATGCACAGACCAGTTCAAACAATAAAATATTTTTGAAAAATAATTAACTGCCTTAAAAAAAGATCGCTAAAAATTGTGAAATAAAATTTTAACGACCTGCGTCGACCATTTAATTGAACCCAATTACTTAATATTATATTGGAGTTTGTTTAAAATATGCTTTAATTCGCTATTTATTTTGTTCCTTTTTACACCGACCTCCATAGGTAATATAGTTCAAATAACTGTGAGAAGCGACGCCACGTGACCCTTTTTAGTGACCTCTTTGTTCAGCTTCTACATAGTAAACTAATGTATGCATCATTTTAACTTTTTAAGTTCGTTGTCAGAGAATCCTGAAATTTCCGCACAACAAATTGCATACATTTAAATCTACAATAATGTTGCATTATGGGAACCGTATTGTATTCACCGTTTTAAATTCTTAATTTTTGAGATCAGATTCGGTGTCAGCTACTCCTGAAGTACCTACTAGCTGCCAGTTTTCGTGCAATTCCGACGAAGGAACCTCGCACACAATACATGGGTTTTGCGGCTCCGGTCAAATTTCGTGAAACTCAGGGAAATAGTAGTTCTCAGTGAGTAGAAAAAAAGCCTAAATGGACGTGAAGCTACAAACCCCCATTGGTTCCGTGATAAGGCCAGCTAAAGTCCTAGAAACCACCCCTACCAAACCACAAGCGGGCTAACCCACCTAACCCTGGGAACAGTGAGTTTAGTCGCTTATTTTTTTGAAATTATTGAATGCCATACCACCAACCTCCTAACCCACCTAATCCCTAGAAACCACCCCCACCAAACCACAAGAAGACTAACCCATCTGACTCTGGGAACAGCGAGTTTCATCGCTCATTTTTCTTGAAATAATTAAATTCCACATCACAAGCGGGCTAACACACCTAACCTCCTACACCCTAACCCACCTTACACTAAATGATTGAGTAATACAGGTTGAAAGAGATAATGGCCATGAAGGGTAAACTAATAAATGCAAAGTAGTATCGGTAAATTTATAATAGCATGGCAGTAACGCATGAGTTTGAAACACGTAAACACAATTAACTTTACTAACCCAAGTAATGTAAAAATTTTCTCTTGATTTCTAATTGTTTTTGATATAAAATAAAACATCAGTAAATTCTACTAAAATGTGTATTATCTTCAATTTTACATAGATTTAACTATTCTTTTTACATACTGCCGCCGGCATTAGCACAATCCAAGGTATACCACGTGGATGTTGCACGGTCGGTCTTATACCTCTTCGTCTGTCAGTCTGTCATCTGTTAATTCGTCATTTTATTTGTTAGTAAACAAGCCAAATAAATCAGTTATTCAGTCATTTTTCAAAAATACTTTGCGAATCATATGGTTAGCCTGTAGCGTTATTCATTGTAAAAAAAAAAAGGTGCAATATTCTACTTTTGGAATTATCTTTTTTAGTCCTCAAAATCAACTAATAGTCCCTCGTCATTTTGGTCCCATCTGACACCTGCATCCTGTACGTAGTTCAACATAGCATGATCTGGATACTTTATTCTTTGTTGGTGTCTAGCGTAGCCTAAGTACCACAAAACACTAGCTATGTGAGTGCAACATCCGAGTGTTCGTGCACCAGATTTACATGTACAATATTGTCCCAGAATTGGACCTTCTTCATCCATAATATCGTCATGTTCATCATTATTATATACGAAAGAAATTCACAGTTAGCCCTCTCGTGATTTGGTAGGGGTGGTTTCTAGGGATTAGGTGGGTTAGGGGGTGGTTAGGTGGTTTAGCCTTATACATATTATAGTGGTGTGGAATTTAATTATCTCAAGAAAAGTAAGCGATAAAACTCGTTGTTCCCAGGATCAGGTGGGTCAGCTTTCTTGTGGTTTAGAAGGGGTGGTTTCTAGAGATTAGGTGGGATAGGGGGTTGGTGGTTAGGTGGGTTATGCCGCTTGTGGTATGGAATTCAATAATTTCAAGAAAAGTAAGCGACTAAACTCGTTGTTCCCAGGGTTAGGAGGATTAGCCCGCTTGTGGTTTGGTCGGGGTGGTTTCTAAAGCTTCAGCTGGTCTTATCTCGGAACCAATGGGGTTTGGAGCTTCGCGCCCATTTAGACTTTTTTTCTACTCACTGGCAACTACTATTTCCCAGAGTTTCACGAAATTTGACTGGAGCCGCAAAACCCATGATGTGTGCGGGGTCCTTTAAGCAGCGCCTTCGCCAAATATTGCAATATTTTCAACTAAAAAAATCTTGTTTCCAATTTTCGCTCACCACTAGACGTAGCTTGATAGCGTAGCTTAATGAAATTAATATGAGACCACCTTTGCAAAAAACCAGTGTTTGTCGATATTTTCAGATATTCATAAAAATATGGCCTAATTTCCCTGGACGATTTAAATTGACTGTATAATTTGAAAATACTTTACCTGTCTGTTGATTATTTAGAATAATCCAAGTGTTGTGTTCTGGAAAAGGAAATCTAATACTTCTACGATTAGGAGTGAGCCAATGATCTGGAGTGGTTTTCTGGATTCTAACATCCGTCTCTTGTGCGGTGATAGTTATGGGAACGTACCATTTAGTCCGATCATCTACCAAATGATCGTGATGGTAAGCAAATCTCGCCTGGAAGAAATATATTAATTTAGAGTTTTATTGAATGTGTGTGGTGAGGTACGGTACCGGTTTCAGTGGCGAGAAAATAGTACAATATAGCCCAGTCGACGTAGGTATTTACCCACAAAAAATTGCAAACTGTGTGAACTTTTTTTAATGAGTTCGTGAAAGTGTGTAGAATAATATCCTGAAAAGTTTACATTTCACTCGGGTGCAGAACATAAAAAAAAAAAGTGAAAAAAAATTTTTTTTCATCCATTTTTTTTAAATTTTGAAATTGAATCAAGCTAGAAAAAAATTAAAATACAGATGGATAGATCACGTATTTATGAACAAAAAATGTCCTAACAAAATGTATCGTTAAAGCCACGGGTTTTCCGGAAAAAAATAGTCAAGTGTAACGTTATAACTCGGAGCGAGATTCATGCGTGTACGCGCTTGAATACGCATGACTGTGACACCGACGCACTGAATTACATGTCACTAAATCAGAATTTTTTCAATCTATGAGTGTTGGTTCATTTAAAAGATGAAAATTGTAGCTTTCTGATGCTTTTTTGTTTTAAACAATACAAGCAAAGGATGGATGGGAAAAATATACTTATATATATTATCACGCCCGAACTCAATCGTCGCAATAGCCAATATAGAAAAAATAAAAGCCTTTCAAAAAAATTCTTTCTTCATTGAGAACTGTTGAAAAGTATGTACACTTAATGATTATTATGGTTTATTACGTTGTAGCAACGAGGATTTAAAAAAAAGTACATCTCAAATCATTTTAATTTTCTTGCTTGATGATTTTTTTTTGATAAATATATGTATTGGAGGCTGTAACTTGTCGAGAAATTGACCCATTGGAAAAAATAAAATATCACTATTTAGGAAAAAATGTATATTTTTCGAATGTTCAAACACAAAATCGTTTACTTGTATGCATTTTTTCGAAAATATGATCAATCAGATCATGATAAGAAATTGCAATTTTCACGATCTTATGCTTATAACTATGAAAATATCTTTGATTGTTTTGAATACAAATTCTGGAACTTTTCCAATACATTAACAAATGTATAAGGAATCCATTGGATATAGTTGAAATGTGGATGATAAAACTTAAAGACAAGGCTCTTAAAAAATTCAAAAAAAAGCAAAATTCCGGCACACTGGGATTATTACAAATCTTTGAGAAATTTGGTTACAAGCAGCATCAAAAGAGAAAGAAAGGCGTTCTTAGTTTATCAAATTTCAACTTACAGCAAGTCAAATCTGGAAGGATATTTATAAACTAAAAATAATAAATAAAACAAAAAATAATACTATTCCAGATAACTTACAAGATGTAAATAAAATAAATAATTACTTTTTAAATTCGTGTATTGACAATAATTTTTTAATTGACACAGAACTCCATGACTATTATACTAATAACAGAAAAGCAAACTTTATCCAACTATTTACGTTCAAGGAAGTGAACGAATCTGATGTAGAAAATATTATAAACAATATAAAAACGAATGCCACTGGATACGATATTATAAATATTAAACTTTTAAAATTATGATGCCCTCATTTGATACTTTATATTACACATATTGTAAACTTTTGCATAAAAAATAGCGTTTTTCCTGAAATATGGAAAAAAGCATTAGTGACACCACTGCCTAAAGTAGCAGATCCTCAAGAACTAAAAGACCTTCGCCCCATAAGTATACTGTGCACTATGTCGAAGGTGTTAGAAAGAATTATGGAGACGCAAATTAAAGATTTTTTAAAAAAATATGATATTTTACCTATGACACAATCTGGTTTCTGATCCGGATATAGCTGCAATACCACACTTCTCGGCATGACAGATGACATATTTAGAGCTACAGATGATGGTAATTTAACTGCACTTATTCTTTTAGATTTCTCAAAGGCTTTCGATACCATAAATCACAAAATTTTGCTTTCAATTCTCTCATTCGTTGGATTTGGTATCGAAGCTATTAATTTAATAAAAACCGCTGCCCAAGGAATCACTACTTCCACATCCAGATTCTCTATCCAAGTCACTCACAACGAAAAAACTTTGTATGTAAAAATAATTGTTTATGGAACTTTAATAATATAATATTTGAAATCCTTTACCCCAAAAACCCATAAAACGATACCCCACATCGGTAGTGGGGTGGGGGTGGTGATAGGGGGTGGTAGTGGGGGGGGGGTGGATGAAGTAAAGAAATATTTTGAGGTTTCTGGTTCCTGTACATGCACTAAATCCCCTTTAATAAGGAGGTGGGGGGTGGTAATGGGGGTGGCTAATGCCAAAAATTTTTTAAGACCTCAGCTTCTCTTGTATATACTAAATACCAATTTCTTGGATTCTTACCTGCTTCAATTACCCATTTACCCCAAATTTACCCCAATTTACCCCCCAACCCTTCGACGGTACAAGATGAAAATATAATCTAGTTCTAGATCTCGTTAAAGTACATATGTGTACCAAATTTCAAGTCAATATCTCAAGCGGTTCCAGAGTAAACGTGCGCACAAAAAAAGTTACAGACAGACAGACCGACAGACAGAAAATTTTTTTTTCGCTCAAACTTAAAATCTCGACGTTTCATGACATTTTAAGCCTATTTGGACAATAAAAATTTATAAAAAATTTTTTGTCGTTACTATACTTCCACTGGACGTGGAAGTAAAATTACCTTTTCAAAAGATCTCAAATTGTAAATTATAATAGGAAATCATCTAATTCAATAGATTTAAAGCAAGGGGCCCCACAAGGGTCCATATTAGGCCAATTACTATTTTCGATATACACTTGTAATATTAATTCATGTTTAACTCATTATAAATTTCACATGTATGCCGATAATACTCAAATTTATATGAATTTTTCACACAATCAATCAAATGAAGCTATGACTCTAATAAATTCAGATTTAGGGAACCTTGTGGAATTCTGTAAAAAACATGCACTTAAAATTAATTCTTCAAAGTCATATTTCATGTTATTCGGGAAGAAGTGTATAAGGGATACAATTACTCAAGAATTCGCAATAAAAGTGGGAAATGAGGTTCTGTTGCAATGCAATTTATGTAAGAATTTAGGTGTTTTTTTAGACAGAGATTTACGTTTCGAAGAACAAATTGCACGATGTATCCAAAAAGCCTACTGTAATTTAAAAATTTTATATGCAAATAGATATTGTCTCAGTAGAGACCTGAAAATATTGCTGTGTGACTCCTTAGTACTATCGTGTTGTAATTATTGTGACTCCTTGTATGACTCTTGTATAACGGAATCTGTTAAATCTCGTATACATAAAGTGCAAAATTCGTGTCTTAGATTTATTATTGGTATAAGTAGAAGGCAACCAATATCACACACTCTTCAAGCTGGTAAGTGGCTCAACATGTCTAATAGACGTAAATTACACACATCTGTTTTATATCATAAAATCATAAAACTACAGACTCCTCCTTACTTATTTAAAAAAATTTGCTTTAGGCGAACTGCACATAGTATTAATATTCGCTCAAAAAATTTACTAACGATCCCTTCCCATAAGTCATCCTTTTACAAATGATCATTTGCTTACAATATTGCAAAATATTATAATGTCATAATTCCAGAAAAGCTAAAAACCTTATCGATATCAAGTTTCAAGAAGACCTTTAGAAATATCCTGTTCAATTGGCAATCTTAAGAAAGTTAACTCAAGTAACGTTTCATTATATAATTCTCAGATAAATATTTAATATGTTGAAATTTTTTATTTTGGTAACATAGGAAAATATTTGGTATTGTTTCACATTGTATCCGTTTTTACTTGGGCTAAATGGAAGAACAGACAGCTATTCATTAGCCGAACTGAATTTATGCCCCTTTCTCATTTATTTGTTATAGAAATTTATATTTGTATATATAAAATATTTAATTTCTTTTTGTAAAACAACATCTGTTTATGATTGGAAAATAAATGTATTATTATTATTATTATTATTATAGGTGTACCTGTAATAAATACAATACAGTAAAGGCACGTAAAAAATCATGCGAGCGATTCAGCGGGTATGTGTGGTGTCCGTGTATGCATTGATAATTATATATTTTCCCTCCATACTCACTATTTATCCTCTTATTCTCTAAGAAAAATGTTTAAAACGTGTAATCAAAAAGAGAAAAAAGCCTTATTTTACTCGATAGAACAGCTAAGAATTTTTAGAGGTTCCATAGTATACATTTAACCGTGCGCTAGCCGCGCAGAGTGACAAGGTTACTTCACTATTTTTTCCAGGAATACCGTGGCTTTAGCGAAAAATTTTATTACGATATTTTTTGTTCAGAAACACGTGGTCTATCCACCTGTATTTTTTATTTTTTCCTGCCCTGACTTAATTTAAAAATTTTGAAAAAAATTGGTAAAAAAAAATTTTTTTTCACTTTTTTTTGTTCTGCATCCGAACGGAATGTAAACTTTTCAGGATATTTTTCTATACATTTTCGCGAACTCATTAAAAAAAATTATCCAGTTTGCAACCTTTGTGGGTTTCACTATAAAAATGTTCTCTGTCGTCTGGGCTAATACTTAATTTAGCTAATTTTAGTGAGACCTCGATCGGCGAAGTTAAGGCACGTCGGGGGAGTCCGTCACTTGGATGGGTGACCGTATCTCATCTCGCCGTCCTGGTTAACTGGTAGAATAGCATTATCTAAACTTCGCCAGGACGTAAATATAAATAAGGCAATTAATTTAATAAACAAATAAAAATAAATAAAAATATCACTGATATTAATATGGTGCAAACTGAATTAGTAACTCAATAGGATGGGGTAAGATTTGTTTGGACCTTGTTCAAATTAATGTTATAATTCTATACAAGATGTGCAAGTAGTATGGTGCAGCACTTCTAGAGTGTATAGTTTTGGTCATTATAACACAAAAAATGCCTATAAATGTTTTTCGAAGAACACTTCATTTTGGAGCTGCTATGTTTAAAAAATGTGTTTAGAAATGGGTTTTAACCGCCTTCCATGTCATATCAATAACCCTCTTAAGTCTAGGAGATCTAGATTTGTCCGAGTAAGGGAGACGGGACCCTACCGTGTATAGTGGATTCCGAACCACTTCTTGGGAATAATTTACTAATGAAAAAGAGTCTCGGCAGTTAAGTATATGTAATTGGGGCCAGCGGCTTTTTGGGCTATTCATTCACATGAATGTTGCTTATGACTAGGAATGCTCAATAAAATATAAAGATGTCCTTCTCTGAACTAAACAACTTTTGTTTGAAGCATCTTTCCTAAAAATGCCCTAGTTCAGAGATGCTCCCCTGCAGGTTTTTGAAAATTCAAAAGTTACCCCCATCCTCGCTCATCAGGATAGGGGGAGAAAAAAATGTTTGGTACAAAAGTTCTCTAATTTCTTTCGTAGAATCAGAATAAGCGATAAAATATATAGGGTGCCATTAAAAATTCAAAAAGTAATCCCCCCTCCCGCTCATCAGGTGGGGTGGGGTGTGGAAAACTGTTCTGTCCAAAAGATGTCTCCCCCTGAACGGAACAACTTTCGTATGAAACATTTTTCGCCAGTGTCCCTTCCTGAGGAGATATTACTGAGGATTGATTAAAATGGTCTAACCATATTGTCTAATAAAATCAGTAATTGTTAAGCAAAAAAAAAGAAAATTTGAGAGCCAAGCTAAAAGTAGTAGTATATTTTTTTGATTATTAGTATCCAGAGTAGGATTTAAGTGACCTAGGTCTTCGCACTTATTTTTTGTGTGCTTGTGTTATTGTTCATTACCTAGGTTTATATTTTTTTAAGCACCTTGTACCAGTCTGATCTTGCAGTAATTTTTACACATGATAATTATGTTAGTTTTAAATAATATAGATTTTATTGGAGGGGGTTGATATAAAAACAGCACCCTCAAAAATTAAATTATTCTTTTAATGTACTAAATGACGTAATAGGAACGTAAAAAAATGTAGAATATAAATCTATTTTATATCAACGTCTCCTACTAATTTTATTTAATTATCTTCAATAGTTTTAAAAAAAATATATAAAGTTAACTCTGGTAATATAGGGGATAAATGTTTTTTATATATTTTATTGAGCATTCCTAGTCACAAGCATCATTCATGTGAATGAATAGCCCAATAAGCCGCTGGGCCCAATTTCATATACTTACCGGCGATACCCTTTTCCTGCTGTCTGGTACTCGAACCAATTTTGCTAGGTACGCTCTGAGTGCAAGTTAGACGAGCAAATCACGGAGCTAGCGACCCATACTTCAACAAAAAAGTTGAATTTTATGTACAGCATGGAACAAGGAATTATATTCCCAAGAAATAACCTGGTACACTTGATTTCAAAAAAAAGTAGTACACTTTATTTTAGCAATGTAAACATGACTCTTATAAAAAAATATTGATATATTATTATTAAGCGTCAACTATCAGAGTTTATTAATACGCAAGTTTTGGTTAAGGAATCACTCTTTTTAAAATTTTAAATTTTTGTCAATTTTTAATAATGACAACTAACAAAAATTCAGAAGATTATTCCAATTCCAAATTGGCAAGATATATTGTCTATAAGAGCAATTGTTTCTGAATATAACCAAATGAAGTGTAATGAAAGTTAAAAAAAGATAGGAAAATTAAAGAACTATATCCGGCAAGCATGGATCTGATAGGCCTAAACGATACCTTCAGGAAAATCCATTTGAGACCGCAGTTGAGGTAGTTTTGGAAACAAATTTTCCTGCCTTAAGATTTACTGCTTGTAGAAGAATTAAAAATAGCATTCTGAAGCGTTGTTCTGTTGCTAAATAATACAAATTAACGGAAGAAGAAAACAAGCTAAAAATGTTCTCTTCGCCTGTTCACTGAATTTTTATATAATTGTTACCCATTCTATAGGATACTCTTCGCAGTTGTTTGTAAATAATGTTAGTTTTACACATTTTTAATTTTATAGTGCGAACTTAGTTGGTAAAAGACTCAGTGTAAAATAAAGTAAAAATTAAAAAAAAACTATACCATACCCCATTTGGGTTTCGAATCCGGAACCCTTGGATTCCGAGTCAAAAGTGTAAGAACTACACCACTACTTAACACGTAAAAAAACGTAAAATTTTACATTATAAGAGACGAGCTAAAATTATATTTCCACGGTTGTATATTACATTATGAAATGTATATTTGTAAAATACATAAATACTGAAATATTAAAAAGAAATTTTTCAAATTTAAATAATTAATAACATTTTTATTTTCTGATCAATTTTGTTCTTCCTCTAGCTAATACTAACATACTGTCCAAATTTCAGTATAATCGGATTTTTCTTTCTTGGGTTATCGTGCTTATAAGAAACGTGACGGACGGACGGACAGACGGACATTGTGAAAGTCGTTCAGAATTCGTTCACTAACACAATGATATGATTTTTTTTTTGTCTGCGAGCGATATTTACGGTTTTAGAAATGTGCTGATCAAATACAATATACTCTTCGTTTTCGTATTTGCGAAGAGTATAACAAGGATCATTTTTGCACTCAACCATATGTGGAACAATGAAGACTTGCTCAAGTCATATTTTCTGAAGAAAAAGTTTTCCAGTCGTGAATGATGAACATATTCGTGTTTATAGGTCTGGCAAAGATACAATCAACAATTTACATTCGATCCAATTAAATCGGGATGTTTTTCTATTAATACCTGGGCATGGATTAGTCAACGAGGAATGGCAATGTATTGGTTTATTGATGGTCGTCTTAACTCCTCTAAATAAAGGTGGTTTTTTTTAGAGGAATAGAACTTTAAAATGAAATAAAACACATAAAAATCTTGCTAACGCCCATCGTATTGAATTTAATGGGAACATAATTTTATGCAATTAGTGCTTAAATATGATTTCGGGCATGTGGGTGGCGCGGCTCACTCGAATATAGCGCAATCTGGAAGTCTAATTTTCGATCACTTTTTCGAGCTGCTGGGGCCATATGTCGGCAATAACTCGTCTAACGTTAGCTTCCAAATGGTCCAACGTCTCTAGTTTATCGGTGTAGACTAGCGACTTCACATATCCCCACAGAAAATAATCCAAGGTGTAATATCACACGACCGTGGAGGCCAATTCACAGGTCCACGACGCAAAATTTTTTGGTGAAAATGAGGATCAAGAACAATCTTGTTTTCGGCCCATTCACCGAACGTCCGCCACAAATGATGGTCACGCGGCTTTACTTCGTGCACGAGCTGAATCTTGTAAGCTCGTAACCCATGATCTTTCCTCAAAATCTTCCATAAGGTGGATGGACACAGCACCAATTGCTGTGCACGATAGCGAATCGACTTATTCGGATCCTCCTCAACACTACGGTCAACAGCAGCAGCAACTCCTGATTGATTTTTGATGATTTTCGAAATTTTGCACAATTTGCAAGCGTTGTTCTGCTGTAAGTCTATTCGTGGTGAAATGGCAAAACATAGTGAGCACGAATCAGCTGTCAGTTGTTAAATTAACTGTCTCTAGAAACAGTGTCGCCAATTCAAAAAACAAACTGCTAAAAAACACCCTTTATTTTGAGATACTTGAAAATGTTATGTTGCCATAAGTAAGGGAACTAAATCCAGATGATAATTTCATCTTCCAACGGGGTGATTGCTCCATACATACTGCGCGTAATACAAAGCAATGGCTCCTGGATAATAATGTGAAAGAGCTATCGTGGCGTTGTTCCAAAACTCCCGACATTAATCCCATTAAGAATATTTGGGAAATTATGGTGAAGAATATAAAGAAATTAAATTATCGTCTTCAAAATGCGGAACAACGTCATTGCTATGCTATGATTAAAGATGAATGGGAAACTTTATGTAATACCCAAATTGCAGAAAATTTAGTTTCAGTGCCTAGGAGGCTACAAGCAATTTTACATGGGGATAGAGCAATGGTATTATTTATGTTGTAATTTGTTTATTTGTGTTTTAATTTCATATTCAAAATGTTATATTTTAAAAATAAAACTATTTATATTAATTACTTAATATAAAACAACCAATATTGCTGATAAATTTAGTAATCTCATCTAATGCCTGATTGATATCACTGAACTTATGTCGGTTCTATTTTTAGTCTATTCCCAGATTTTTCAAAATTTTTATCAACATAATCAGTATCAACTCACGTAATTATAACTAACTAATATCTATATTTCCATTATTAAATTAATTTCAATAATTCACTGTCAAAAGAACAACTTAGACAACTAAAACAGGGAATTTTTTTATCTAAGAGTTGTACTACTCTTTTTTTAAATCAAGTGTACAGATGGGGGGTTACACAATTTTTATTTTTCAACACATTCTTCTATGGATCAGACCTCAAAGGATTTAGATGGGAAATGCTTGGTAACTGAAGTGTTTTTTTTAATATTAGAATGTATTTCGATGTAAATAAAGTAAACCTAGATTTACAGAAACCACTTCCAGGTGAAAGGTAACTAAAAATGGCAAAGCATGTACTTAATCATTTTTACTTTTTGTATTACAACTTGGAAACAATCTAATATTTCGTAAAAAGTGCACATTACTTTTTAAAAGTAATTTTTTTTCCTCCATTTTATTATGAATAAAACCCGTTGCATTTTTTACCACTATTACATGAGATATTGCTAGTCGGGTAAATAAATTGTAAAGTTATTTACACAAACCTTTCCTCTCTCTTTGGCATCCCTCATTTATGAATTATTTTTTCATAAATCGAAAGCCATGAATTAAGTTAAGTGTGGCTAAATAAGTTCTAAATGACATATTCTATAAGCCCCTAAAGGGTTTGTATCTATCTGCATCACACTCTGTATATCAAAATTATTGCTAAATAAGATCTGGCTGCAGGTTTCCGGGTCTTTTTCCGCGTAAACTTGGTTGAGTGCTTGACATTTCGACCATCTTGTCCTGGCCTTCTGCTGAAGCGAAGTGAGCTCTGCTGGACTAAGCTCCTCTATTTATACAGGTTATCGGGTGGCGTGTTGCGGATCGTTGCTCATGCGGAATACGTTATTGGTAATTGTAGTCCGGTGTCACGGTTATAGTTATTGGGATGTTTATTTATTTCAATGTCTTCTCTGTGTCTTCTTGACCAATAATTCTTGGTGTTCGCTTTCTTTGTTTTGTCGTATTTTTATCAAGTGACCGGTTTCTTTTGAATGTTCGGCAACTGCTGATTTTTTATTTTTTGCTGAATTTTCCTTCTTTGTATTGCTAATGCGTTTTCTGAGTCTGGAGTTTATACATCATTTGGTCCCTCCAATGTAAACTTGTCCGCAGGAACATGGAATGTTATATCGTTAGCCCGGAAGAAAAGTGACATAACTCAAAAAACTAAATTTTTCAGTAGGAGCCATTTAAATTTTTATTTTTTTTTAAACTCGCACTGATCGAAATTATGAAGTGCGATACCTACATACTTCTACTGCTGATAAGTACGTACCATTCATTAACTGAATCAATTCAGGGACCTTCTGTATCGGTTACTATTTTTGAGAAATCGCTCCTTATTTTGACTTGTGTCACTTTTCATGTGAAACTAATTGTGTTTTTTGAGTTAAATTATTGAAAAAATAAAAAACAAATTTATGACATATTTTTATTTTGATACCTACAGTTTCTGATTAATACACACTACAAAATATTGGATTATTTTAGGTTATATTACACGAAAGAGTTATAAATTTTGATAAAATGGCAAATAAAACTTTGGAATACATTTAAATAGAGAGAGTAAACCATTTTTTTTATTTGCAGCAATTGGTTGTCTGCTCTTATATTCTTTTTGTAAAACAAGTTCTGGAACTTCACTGGCTTTAAGGACATTCTGGATTGTAGGGGTTGTATAATCTCAACACGCTTGAATTCTGTGACTTTGTAGGACTTTTGTAAAAAAATGTTCCGAAATAATCTTTTTCTACTCTTAAAATTTTTACTTGACTTATTTTAAAATCCTCCCCGTCAATATTCTTTATTTTTTGGAAATCCAATATCAGCCGCTAAGGTTTTCAAATCGTAAATGTCATCGTAGCACATTTTATTTACTTTATAAGGGTGACCAGTTTTTTTAGCACATCTTATGTGAGAAATATAATGCTCAGGAACAAAAATGGTTCCGGCCTTTTTGGCCCGACTCACTTGTTGCTCAATTACAGAATGGGCGTTGTCACCTTCATTCTGACTGTGTCCAACTACAAGAAACTTGTGTGTTATACTTTGTATCCACGTGCATTTAGAGATTGCGTACATGTAAATTGCAACCAGATATCGATTTTTCTGCTGGCCACTGCAATTGTCGGAATAAAAAATGACATCAACTTCATTCGAGCCATCGGTAGTGTTGTGCTCTTCATCTTTCAGAAGGTTGAGGTATCTTAATACACAGGATCCGATTTCGTTTGATCCTCTCTGGGCTCCACCTTCATGCCAAATGAAACATTCAGATTATAGACACCTAACTTAGATACGTAGTAAAAAGAAGAAGCCTGGGGAAGGGGGAACAGCTTGAAGGTCATACACAGCTACTAGGTATTATTTTCTGCTGTTTTGTCTTTTTGTTTCTCATCTCGAGACAATTTGGTCTCGTCCAGGTGAGAGTTATAATTAGTTTCTAATTCGGCCTTTTCATCTTCCGTATCATTTGAATAAGCTATACATAGTTCACACTGATCCTTTTTAGGAAGGAAAAAGGACAAGTTAAACTCTTCATTAAAAATTCGGGAATACATCATGTAGTTGGCAGAAGGAAGTTTATTTTCTTTGCAGTTCGCTACATAATCTCTGTGAAGATCGGCGATAGATTTACTTCCATCTATGTACTGCTTTGATGTCACGGCACGACAATAGTGCCTAGGTATTCGGGGTATAGAGTTTATATGATTTCGAATGCCATTTTTAATTTCCTCGTCTACTTTGGCATGCTTTCTGTGTCTTCCTCTAAAGTCTTCAGAAATCAGTTGTCCTGTGAGAAATGTCTGCTTTTGCAATACAGTTCTGATTGGCCTGTCATTAATACAAAGTGTCGATTTGAAAAAGTGCTTACAAATTCGAAATTTTTGTCCACGAACCTCAAAATAAAATGCATTATTTAAACGCCGATTGCTATTTTCTCTCACGTACCGATATTTTGGGTTTATCGGCGACATATTGGCTTGCAAAAAATCACGTTGTCTTTGTAAACTTTTCAATCCCCAATAATCATCAAATATTTGCTTTCGATCATCTTCGGTAAACTTGCCAGAACATTTCAGTTTACATTTTTCGTTGCATGGCGGAAGTAGTTTCTTTGCCTCAAATACTCTTTTGCTGGTAGATGAGGACGTATATGTTTCACCTGAATTTCTCGCAAGTTTAGCCCGATTCTTTAGCCACTGATCTGGGTTACGTAAACGTCTTTTACCTTTTTCTTGGTTTCACATGGATTTTTAACTTTTCTTTTTTTGTTGTTGTCACCTGTTTCATTCATGATGTTTTCAGCAAAATCATTTCTTTCAGTTATATCCTCTAGTGGCACAGCCTCAATTTCTTCATTACTAAAATCGGTTGTACTATAATCTGGGTCAGCTACAGAGTCGTCTGAGTCGGTTGTGTAAAAATTGAGTTCATTTGAGTCGTTGTCTTCACGATTTTTTACTAGAAGATCATCCAGATTGGTGTTATTTTTGTTTCCTGTGAATAGTAAGCAATGTTGTACTAAACAATATTAGACTATAAGAATATTATGATAATATTGATTTATGAAATGAGATATTACCCAGGTTTATGCCGCTAGTGCTAGGTTCACACTCATTTATGTGGTTAGTGGAAATATCTGGTCTTGTATCAGTCGATGTAAATGTGCAACCTTTATCTGAAGTAGTCAAAAGATATCAATTTAAATTAGTATACTAAGAATAAAATAACTTGTATATACCGATTTATAAACTAAAAGTGCACTAGTACTAACCTCCCTCTGATACGCTACTGCTCAAGTTTGTCTTCTGATAACTAGAAATTTTCCATTCATGTTTATCTAAACCTAATAAATTTGGTTCGTTTTTCTGCTGACTAGATATCTTTAGAATTAAACACTAATTTTGAATAATAAAAAGTGCAACGTTTCATGATTTGACAATTAAAATTAATATTCAATAAACGAGAATAGTCACATCTGAGAAAAAAAATCGTGCGAAATGATGAAAAATGACTCAATTCTAAATAATGCCATGCGTGATAAAATTAACTGTACTCACCTTAACAAGAAAAGTGTCCCAACCTTAGAAATGTCACTTTTCTCCAATAAATAACACATAAAAACAGTCACTTTTCGAAATGTGTCGATTTTCTTGTTAACACCATAAGACCACACTTCAAATGTCAAGACGCAACTAAACATATGACGTTTTTCTCCAATGGCGACTTGATAAATCACTAGGGAGGAGAAGTAACACTAGTGCCACCTTTCGGCTATTAGTATAAGTTAAGTTATGACATTTTTCTTGTGAAAGGTATACGTCTTTGGCAGTCATTTTTTACAAAAAAACAAAAAAGAGCGTTTTTTGACTTGTGTCACTTTTCTTCCGGACTAACGATATACTCCTGGTGTTTCTAGTTCTTCTGGACCTTGGTATTTGGGAAAATGTTGTGTCACCTTCTGTTTCGCATTATATACTCTTCCGATTCTATCCTTACATCCTTCTATATAGCAGATTATCAGCAGAAAGTACTAAACTTGTTAGATGATCAAGTTTACGTCCAAATCACAAGAAATCCAACAAGGACCACCGAAAAACAAGTAATGAAGGCGATCAAGGAATCTTGCATACCAATAGAGCACCAGAAGAAACTGATACCAGAATCGAGGACACTACAATTCCACTGTCGCGAAAGAAGAAGAAGACCCAGAAACCAGCAGCCAGATCACCAGCTCCGCGAAAGCCTTAGCACCAATGCTAAATAAGATGTTTCATTCCTTTAAGTTAAATTTTCGTATTTAATCATACAACAATTGAATTTGATATTTTTGTCCCCTGATGTCTATTGAACGACACACCATGCGATTCCAGCTTTCATTATACAAATTAAACGTTGATGTGAAAATGTTAATTTTAAAATAGTTTTAGTAGTTAGTATTTCTTAGAGAACATATAATTTTGCAGTAGTTTTACCTGAGTAATAGTAACTAGACCTCTTGAATAACTGACATTAAGATAGGGATATCCTTTGTACCTAATCCAATTTTTCATGACAGTGCTTAAATTGGCAGGCATATCTGATATTGAATCCACAATGTTTTCATCCAAGGCCCTCCACAGATCGTTAATATCTGCACTGCCGAATTTGCTGCATAAAAAAAACATAAATAACAAATTGTTCTAAAATAAAAAACAAAAATCTGTTTAAAATAATAAGCAACAAAACAATAAAAAAGCTGTTGGTTGCTTCGCAACATTGGATGTGATGGTATATGTGATGTTATATTCAAGTTTAGTTTTAATTATCTCAAGATGATGTCGACTTGAGGGTATAGTGGTAAGTATTGTTACTCCACTTATACTAGTTATAAATAATAAAAATTATCCAACTCAATATTTTTGTAGATAGCTTCTATTAGAACCCATATATAGGTGTACAGTAAGTAACTGATCCTAGAGCAATTAGTCCCCAAAAGTTCTGCGACCGCATCGCAAGATATGTTTCCCACCGTTTTCGAGGGCAGGGAACACGATAGTGACAATATTTTCCGACATACCCTCCAACCACTACGCCTAAACCGCGATTTTACGGTACCAGGCATTTCTTTATTGGAAAATTTTATTAATGAAAGTTATTCAGAATTGTTTAAAAACCTTAAGCCCAATATTTATCAAAATAAAAAAATTGAAAAATTTAAAAAATTGATAAATTTAAAAAATATTAAAAAAGACAACTAATTACTTGACAACTACCACTTGAGTTTAATTTCAAACAAAATTGTCATGAACTTTTTAAACAAAAAAAACCCATTTAAAAGATATTTTTGGACTTCATTACTAGAAGAGCTTGAAAAATCGGTTGTACTATAATCTGGGTCAGCTACAGAGTCGTCTGAGTCGGTTGTGTAAAAATTGAGTTCATTTGAGTCGTTGTCTTCACGATTTTTTACTAGAAGATCATCCAGATTGGTGTTATTTTTGTTTCCTGTGAATAGTAAGCAATGTTGTACTAAACAATATTAGACTATAAGAATATTATGATAATATTGATTTATGAAATGAGATATTACCCAGGTTTACGCCGCTAGTGCTAGGTTCACACTCATTTATGTGGTTAGTGGAAATATCTGGTCTTGTATCAGTCGATGTAAATGTGCAACCTTTATCTGAAGTAGTCAAAAGATCTCAATTTAAATTAGTATACTAAGAATAAAATAACTTGTATATACCGATTTATAAACTAAAAGTGCACTAGTACTAACCTCCCTCTGATACGCTACTGCTCAAGTTATTCTTCTGATAACTAGAAATTTTCCATTCATGTTTATCTAAACCTAATAAATTTGGTTCGTTTTTCTGCTGACTAGATATCTTTAGAATTAAACACTAATTTTGAATAATAAAAAGTGCAACGTTTCATGATTTGACAATTAAAATTAATATTCAATAAACGAGAATAGTCACATCTGAGGGTATAGTGGGTAAGTATTGTTACTCCACTTATACTAGTTATAAATAATAAAAATTATCCAACTCAATATTTTTGTAGATAGCTTCTATTAGAACCCATATATAGGTGTACAGTAAGTAACTGATCCTAGAGCAATTAGTCCCCAAAAGTTCTGCGACCGCATCGCAAGATATGTTTCCCACCGTTTTCGAGGGCAGGGAACACGATAGTGACAATATTTTCCGACATACCCTCCAACCACTACGCCTAAACCGCGATTTTACGGTACCAGGCATTTCTTTATTGGAAAATTTTATTAATGAAAGTTATTCAGAATTGTTTAAAAACCTTAAGCCCAATATTTATCAAAATAAAAAAATTGAAAAATTTAAAAAATTGATAAATTTAAAAAATATTAAAAAAGACAACTAATTACTTGACAACTACCACTTGAGTTTAATTTCAAACAAAATTGTCATGAACTTTTTAAACAAAAAAAACCCATTTAAAAGATATTTTTGGACTTGGTCATTATTTTAAATAAAATTTCAATATTTTTTAATTTTGATTAAATTTTGGATTTTGAGTTTTTGGATAATTCTGAACAACTTTCGTTAATAAAATTTTTCGATAAAAAATGCCCAGCACCGGAAAATCGGAAAAGGGGTTTTTTTCGGTTTAGGGGTAGTGGTCGGAAAATATTGCCACCATCGTGTTCCCCGCTTTCGAAAACAGGGTGGAAAATATCTTGCGGTGCGGTCGCAGAACTTTTGGGCTTTTTGCCTTTTTTGGTTTACCTCAAGGGACTAAATTACGCATAGAACAATTCAACATATGCGATATAATTTAACTTTCTTTCATGCCAAATTACACCCTTCAGGAGATATAGTCTATAGAACTGTTTACCTCAGGGTGGGGCAAGGGAACCGGACATTTTTAAACGGCTAATACTCGACCGCTAGAAAAGGGAGGGACGTGCAGCAGTGGCATTCGATTCCTTTGTTCATAGCATTTCACTTTCTTTCTGTTTCAGTTGGTATTATGGAGTAATGGACGTTAAAACATCGTATTTTTGCGTATGACAGTTTTATGAAAAGTGGCGAGCCGGTAATCGAGATTCAGTGTTAGTTTCGCGGCAGATTCAACATCAACCGAAATGACTCCCAGTCGTAACACAATCTTACGTTGGGTCAATGCTTCTTGTTCAGAAGGCTCAATGATGTAGATCCCATGACGTACGTACTCCAGAAGACGTTGAAAGGGTCGGAGAAGCGACGTTAAGAAGTCCATGCCGCTGAACTTTGCTTAACTGCAAATCATCAATCCCCCAGAAAGGCGTATTTTGCATGAAGAATTACGAGAGGTTGTGCAGAAAATGCATGAAAGGAGTTACCCACAGGTGTCAGGAAGGTAAAAAAAGTTTCAGTACGGTAACGACGCAACGGGAACGTGGGGAATAGTGGATTCGATGGCCAGAAATCTGAAAATTTTTGTCCCCAAATCATGGCTGTTCATCGATATACATGGTTCACGAATCTTGTGTTTTTTCCATTCCATACGGGTAAAATTTACGTGGTGGGTATTACGTAGGGAAGGCCATATATATATATATATATATATATATATATATATATATATATATATATATATATATATATATATATATATATATATATATATATATATATATATATATATATATATATATATATATATATATATATATATATATATATATATATATATATATATATATATATAATAAATTGTCATCTTCTCATAGTAATACTACTCTACGAGAACTTAAAAGTGTTATTTCATCTTGTAAAGATCAATGATATTTCGACGAGATTTGTTTCTGACTTCAAGTTGCTACTCCTTGTGAATGGACAACAAACGGCTACATCTCTTTTTCCATGTACTTATTGTTTCATCACGTTACTAGATTTGCGAAATCGCACGAATCTAGAAGGTCAAACACCAACAAATGATTACGATGGCCCAGAGACGAGTCACGAATCCTTCAACAGTAAAACTTATGGAGATCTGCGTCGTGATTATGAACAGTTCACTGTGCTTGGAAGTAAAGAAACATGTTTTGGACAGAGTAGGAGTACCATACATGCTCCGCTATTCAATGATGATGACAACGTGAAAATGATCGAAAAATGTGTAATCCCAGAGCTACCTACATATACTGCAAGAATTCGTGAATCATATATTTTGGAAAGGTCTTGTTCTGCTATTTGGTAGAAAAACGACTTTGCTTTTGCCTCACGGTTTGAACTCAAAAAATTATTACGGGGAGGCGTTTGAAGGAGATGCGTGTAGAAAATTAATGAAATGGTCAGATAAATTACTAGATCGTGAGATGTCAGCACGTTGGGAGCCATTCACTCTTCTACCATTCGTCGCAGCATTCAAAGCCATGAATACAATAGTACATTCTTGTTCTGCAATAAAGAGGTTCAGTTGGATGTAGATAAGCATATAAGTGATTTAAAGAAAGCTCTTCGTGCTACCAATGTGACCGAGACTCTGAAAATACACATTATATTGAGTCATATCCAAGAATCACTTGAATTTCTGGACGAAAAGGAAGCTGGGGAACCAACACATCATGAGTTTCTGAAATTTTGGAATCGACGAAAAATAAACAACATGCAAAATCCAAACTACCCTATAAAGCTGAAGGCGATTTCTCTTCTAAACGCGTATGATGTTCATTAAGAAGCTGATTTCTTTGTTGTAAAAACTGATAAGGTACTGAGAAAATAAAGAAAATTATATCGGTCTAAAAGATAAAATTTTTCTTCATTATTATCCCGGAAGTTCCAGTTCATTCATGTAAGTAATACACAGCACGAGAGCATATTTTACGCATATGAAATAGAAAAACGCAATATTTGTGAACCTTTTATATGATTTGCGGACAAAAATTTTCAGGTTTCTGGCCATTGGATCCACTATTTTCCACGTTCCTCTTGCGTCGTTATCTTACCGAAACTTTCTTTACCTTTCTGACACCTGTGTACCCACAACGATTAAAATTTGCACAGAGTGCTTACAGGTTGTACGGAGAATGAAAACATGATCTTAGTGATAAGTCATGAAGCTCACTTCCATCTACATGGTTTTGTATAGTCAGTCACTACTGGGCTTCGAAAAATCAGCGACAATTTCATCAGAAACCGCTGCACACACCTAAAGTTACAGTTTGGTGCCCTTTAGATGCGGTTGGCACCATCGGTCTTCATTTGTTTGAGGAAATTGGAGTTACTATAACTGTTAATTCTGATCGTTATATTGAAATGTCTGAACTATGAAAGAGGTGGATTACTCGTTGAGCATTATGGTTTCTGCAAGATGGAACCACGCCTCATACAGCCAGCGCGTCAATGACTCTTCTTCAAACTCTGTTCCCCAACCGGCTTATTTCCAGATTTGGTGATGCTCCATGCCCCCTCGGTCCCCTGACCTGTCTGTCAAGTCACGCTTCTACGAGAACAAGCACCGCATATTAGATAAGTTGAAGGACAAGATTCAGAAAATTGTCAAAATCAACAGACAAATGCTGATTGAAATGGAGGCCAATTTCCGCGAGCGCCTGCAAACTTTCCTCAACGAAAATGGACACTATCTGCCCAAAGTAATATTCCATTCATGAATATCATAAAATGCTATATCCATACGCATCGTTATTCGTCGATAAAAAAATTTCAAGCAAAAATAAACAATGTAGTGATTATTTCAAAAACGTCCGGTTCCCGTGTCCCACCCTGTACGTGGTTCTGATTTAGTGCACAATTTAGCCACATTCCAAATCTTAATTGGTACTAAATTGAAGTTAATTGAGGTACTACAAGAAGTCAATTGGGGGTGGGTAAACCTAAACATTTCAATTTTTTCATGTATCCATTATAGTACAGTCATTTGGTAGTTTTATCTGGGTTTTCTGGGAGTTTTGAAACTTGGTGATTTTATAGATTTCGATGTGCTATTTCTGAATTTCTACTTTGCCACCTCGTATCTTTGGCGCCTCCGCCGGTTTTTTGACAATATCTCTTTCTGATTCATTCTACGATAAAAACAGTTATATAATAAATTAAGCTAGAGAAAATTTCCTATAATTTTTTTAATAACCTTTTTTTTTGTAAAATGAATAGTTTAAGCGTACGAGCGCCGCAAAATCTACTCCAACATGCGTTTTGGCCAAAAAACTCATTTCCACACCACCATGAGGTAGAGTAAGTGGCGCGTTTTTTTATCGTGGTATCCCCAGTAGGCCTAATCCACATGCAATGCACTATTCCAAAATTTAGCACATTCTCCTTCACTTCGCTATTCTTGATGAACCAGGTGTTGCGAGTTCATCGTCTTCAGTGCCGATCAAAACGTCACAGAGAGAAATTTCATCCACATAATACGTGATGTGATTATCAGTTTTATTGCAATCCTCTTCGTCCTCGATTTCATCATACGTTTGCTCGAGAACAGTCCCCGTTTCTTCCTCTTCATCCCTATCTTGTGATAGAATTTGCGAATTATAACAGATACCACTACAATTCGTGCATATAATGGAGCACTTTAATCCAGCCTTTCTGCAACTACAGGCTAACTCACATCCCTTTTTGCATTTGCAAGAAATAAGTTTTAACAAGGTTTCCGGAGCTGGCCAAAACGCATGTTGGAGTAGATTTTGCGGCGCTCGTACGCTAAAACTATTCATTTTACAAAAAAAAAGGTTATTAAAAAAATTATAGGAATTTTTCTCTAGTTTAACTTATTATATAACTGTTTTTATCGTAAAATGAGTCGGAAAGGAGATATTGTCAAGAAACGGTTTTTAGGCGCCATTTTTCCAATATAGCGGCGGGAGTGGCAAAGATACGAGGTGACAAAGTAGAAATTCGGATAGAGCACATCGAAATCTATAAAATCACGAATTTTCAAAACTCCCGGAAAACTTCCCAGGTAACCTGTTTTTTGAGCACCAAATGACTGTAGTATTAATTTGCAAAAGTTTTATCGGTTTTCATAAATGTTCCTATGAATAAAAGAAGTCTTAAAATAATTCTGCATAAACTAAAATCAAATTTTTGCAGATTAATGAAAGGATAAAAGGGAAATTTTAGGGGTTGCTCACTCCTTATAGTTTTTTTAAGGTTATATTGTCAAGAATGCGGAAGAGTTATTTAAATGACTTAAGGCGGACGGGCAGTACGGTGAACGTAATTCGACAATTTCTCCTACATCCCTGAACCGATTCAAAAAATTTTCGGATGGGCTTTTAGAGACAATTTTATAAAATGGAACTAGGCTATTGAAAACTAAAGAATGAAAAAAATAATTTCTCGTGCGAAAATCAATTTTTTTTTTTTATTTCAATAATCTGGTATCATTCTATCAAGTTTTCTCTAAAAGCCTGCCAAAGAATTTTTTTAGTCGGTTCAGGAATATAGGAGAAACTGTCGAATGACGAAATCATTTTCTTAAGCACGGCGCCGCCTCCCTTAAAAATAAATCATAAAAGGAAAGATACAATTACTTTCACATCCAGTGGAAGTATAGTAACGACAAAAAAATTTTGAAAAATTTTTATTGTTCAAATAGGCTTAGAATGTCATGAAACCTCAAGATTTCAAGTTTGAGCGAAAAAAAAAATTTGTCTGTCGGTCTGTCTGTCAGTCTGTCGGTCTGTCGATCTGTCGGTCTGTCGGTCTGTAACTTTTCTTTTGCGCACGTTTACTCTGGAACCGTTTGAGATATTGACTTGAAATTTGGTACACATATGTACTTTAACGAGATCTAGAACTAGATTATATTTTCATCTTGTTCCGTCGAAGGGTTGGGGGGTAAATTGGGGTTAATTTGGAGTAAATAGATAAATCAAGCAGGTAAGAGTTCATAAAATTGATATTTAGTATAGACAAGAGAAGCTAATGTCTCAAAAAAAATTTTGGCATTAGCCACACCCATTACCACCCCCACCCCATTATTAAAGGGGATGAAAAAAAAATGTGATTTAGTGTGTGTACAAGAACCAGAAACCTCAAAATATTTTTTTACTTTATCCACCCCCCACTCCCACCCCCTGTCACCACCCCCACCCCACTACCGATGTGGGGTATCATTTTATGGGTTTTTGGGGTAGAGGATTTCAAATATTATATTATTAAAGTTCCATAAACAATTATTTCCAGATACAAAATTTTTTCGTTGTGTGACTTGGATAGAAAATCCGGATGTGGAAGTAGTGATTCCTTGGGCAGCGGTTTTTTAATTTTTATTGTATATTTAAAAACCATTGCCTAAGGAATCACTACTTCCACATCCAGATTCCCTATCCAAGTCTATTCAACGCAAGATAATAATATATTTGCACTCCACTATGTGGAAAAAACATAGAACTTTAATGATATATTTGGAATTGTCCATCCCAAAAGTCCATAAAATAATATTCCACATGGTAATGGGGGGGGGGGGGGGGGGGGTAGTAAAGGGGGAGGCTGATGCCAAAAAACTTATAAGGTCCTTGGTTCTTATACAACTAGATAACAATTTCATTTTTTACCCCCTTTAATAGTGAGGAGGTACTGGAGAAGGTGGCTAATGTCAAAAAACATGTTGAGGTCTTTAGTTTTGTACAAACACCACGTCACAATTTTATCTTTTTTAACCTCCTTGATAATAAAAAGTGGTAATGGGGATGGTATCCCAAAATATTTGAGGCCTTTTAGTGGAGTCAGGTAAAAATGAAAAAAAAAATGAAAAGTGCCGAATGAAATCGCCAGTAAATACATTTGGAGTTGAGAGCCTAAAAGCACCAAGAGAAATGCAATTTAATCAGTTTTTACAGTTTAGTATATTAGTTGAGGAAAAATGCTACTTTTTAGGCAGTATGCTTATATGCTTGGGCTTGCTGATTACGAATATGAAGTCAAAGCAAAATTATTTAAAATGGCGACTGCAATATGGCGGATAGAATTTTTTCTAAAGCAAGTGATTTGAACGAACAAAAAAACAACTTGAGCTATTGCTATTCAGTGTAATAATATTTGGTGTGTAGAAGAACTGAAATTTCTGGTGAAGAATGTACAGAGTGGACGCCCAAAAAATATATTTAAAAAACATGTGACGAAAGAGTGTAATATTTTTGGCATGTAGTTCACACAAGGAGCAAAAATATGAAAAATATCCAGTGTGGTCACCACATAAAAATAATGAAAAGAACGTGGCTGAGTGCAGTAACATTTACCATGTAGTTAATATAAATAACACAGATGAAAAATATGAAAAATATATGCTATTTAAAGTAATATTTTGGATTGCAGTTAACCCTTTCAGGCTCAGTGGAACCACCTTATGTACGCAGAAATGAACGTTGACAAATAATTAATTAATTAAATTATGTGAATTTTGTGACCAAAAATATTTATCTTTTTTTTCATTATCTAAAATAATGTTGAAAATCGTTTGCCAAGAGTTGTTTGATTTTGTGTATTCGGTAGAACAACAATGTCTCAGGATCCCACGTGCAGAGGTTCGCAGTAATGAAGATCCACTAGTAAGACATATTTAAATCACGAACTGTCCATTGGAAAAAAAAATTGATAACGATTTTAGTAGAACTGGTAGACAATACCTTCACCACGAAAATTTTTTCCAACAAGAAGTCTCAGAGTTTCTAAGAGTAGACATCCTTACTATATTGATGATAATAATAAGGTCATAAGGGCTCTAATCGTATCTCTTGTTATTTGTTATCTGCCCTGAAGGGTTAAAACTGATGTCAAAGCAAAGAAGAAAAATATAAGAAAAACCGCTGCCCAAGAAAATACTATTTCCACATCCGGATTTTCTATTCGAGTCTCTCACAATGAAAAAAAATTCATAAAACATCTCTTAAGTTATTCTGTATATTAAAAATCTACTGCTTGATAGATTGCGAAGACTGCAAACTTGATCGCAGATTTAACAGGCACTCAAAAAATGGCGCCTACCATCAAACACGCCGCATTGCAAAGTCAAAGATGCCGACATTTTTTGAGAGCATGTTAAATCTGCGGCCAACTATAATAGAAACTACATTGTTTCAATATCTTTCTTATATTTAAAATAAAGGAATTATATGGCTATTCGTCAAAGAAAACATTGAAATATAAGACAGTGTCGACGTGTTTCAAACATGCATTTAATAATTAGGAGTATATCCTGCCAATATTAAAATAATTTATGTTTTACTTACTGTTTCTCAATATAATCTTGAATTCCGTTTCTAAAATTGTCCAGTCCCATAATATGCTGCACCATCCTCATAATAATTCCACCTAAAAATGGAGAAAATATTAGCGGATAAGTTTCAAAACATTTTGTGAAATAATAATAATTCTCACTCGTATTATATCTATTTGATTTTATCAAATAGGTAAATGAAATGAAAAAGAAAATAATGATCGCAGAAAGAAATTTTGTACCGAAATCCGTTTCATAACATTTGAAATAGCCCAGTTGTCAGAGCCAAATTTAGACCAAAATCTCTCATAAAATGTGATGTAGCTGAAACTAGGCTCTTAGGTACTTTTTTGGGTGTAGAAAACGATAAAAAATCTTTACTGCTCTAAAGTATATGCTAAGTTCACAATTTCGAAATTAAAATCATAAATTCCATTTTTACGTTATACAGTGTGAGCCACTTAAGATCGCCGTATAACCGTTAATTGATGCTTGATTAACTTCAAATTTTGGTGGTAAGAAAAGATCGATAAGGTGATTCTTTGAACTTGGTAATATGTGATATATGTCAATAACGTACGATTTTAAGGGGGTTTCAAAAGCCGATTTTTCAAAAAAAAGTATTAGGGATTTTTTTAGAAAAAAAATACTAAGGTATTCTTAATCAGCACCTTTTGTACAATATTGCATCGTAGTGGATACAAAGGTGTTTGAGATAATGGCTGTCAAAAATACAATTTTTTTCAACCAAAACTAATTTTTATTTGTAAAATGGATTCCCAAATCAAAAAAATCTATTCTTCATTTTTTGTTTAGAATAATGCATTGTACTAGAATGAATTGATTTTATAACAAAATAAGAAAAAAAAAGGGGGTTGCGGGTGTTAAGTGGGGCACACTGTATACTTTTTTATTTCTTATTTTGTTATAGAATCAATTCAATCTAGTACAATGCATTATTCTGAACAAAAAATGAAGAATAGATTTTTTTGATTTGGGAATCCGTTTTACAAATAAAAATTAGTTTTGGTTGAAAAAATTGTATTTTTGACAGCCACTACCTCAAACACCTTTATACCCACTACAATGCAACCTTGTACAAAGGGGTATCTAAAGGTGCTGATTAAGAATACCTTAGTATTTTTTTTCGAAAAAAAAGTATTAGACTTTTTTTTGAAAAATCGGCTTTTGAAACCCCCTTAAAATCGCACGCTACTGACCTATATCACATATTACCAAGTTCAAAAAATCGCCTTATCGATCTTTTCTTACCACCAAAATTTGAAGTTAATCAAGCATCAATTAACGGGTATACGGTGTTGCGATCTTAAGTGGGTCACACTGTATATCGAAAAAAAAATAAGGTTTAATAAAAGCAATATAAATATTCTTTAAAAATGGGTACCCAGGGGTTTTTTGGGATGCTGATTAATAATTTGATATAAGATTTTCAAAATTAAAAACGGCGGATACAATATGGCGGCAATTTGGAACGTAATTACCAAAAATTTTTAATCTGTATATTTTAAAATTTAATTAATATATTTTAAAAGTGTAAATAGGTGATAATGTGAACATGGTTTTTTGCTGATTAAAATCATTATATAAAAATGGAGTAAAAATTAAAATGGCGTATTCAATATGGAGGTTTTTGAAATAAGTAAAAATTTGTTAATAAATAAACACGATAATGAGGAAATAAAATATGTATTTTATAAAAATTTTTAAAAATTGATCTTCTTCGACATTACAAACATCTTCAACGTCGCTGTCTTGCTCTAGCACTGAAATTTGAGGTAAATTTCCACAAACATCACCTGTTAAACAAGAACCACATTCTGCGGAACATAGTAGGCCTGCTGATTTACAATTACAAGCTTTCCCACATCTTTTCTTGCAATTGCAAAACACCAAATTCAAAAGAGATTTCGGAGCTGGCAGTTTTGTCATTTTGAGAGGGCTTAATGTTTTTGAGTTAGAATCGTCCATTTTCCAACCCAACTTGAAAGTATACCCTGTAAAAATGATGTTTTGCGGCATCAGACGTCGGAGGTAAACTTGCAAGATTTATAACTTTTTTCTTTGAAACACCTCTAGTGAAACATGTATATCGAAGTCGATCAATACAGTTAACTTTTTTCGGTGCTTTATATATAATTAAAAGAAACTTCAAGCCATTTTCAAAAATAGTTTTATGATCTTGATTAACATTTTTAAAGGATTGTATAGCTTGTTTTAACTTAGAGTTCGAAGCTTGAGACTTCTCTATAAGTTTAAAGACGCTCTTTTCGCCCTTATTAAAAAACTTGATGTAGCGGCATGCATAAATAAAATATTATTTTTACAAAATAGAAGATTGTTTAAACTTTCATTTGAGTAAATAATTTTTTTATTACCTTTGCCCAATTTAAGTAAAAAGACTATTTACCACTACACGATGGTACTACTCTCATGGAGGGCACTCGCTTAGTTGTGAAGCTAGAACAATGGTTATCATTTCAATTATTTTTACATCAAAAGTAAAAGTATAATGATGATAAATGTACAAGGATTTTTTCTATGCCTCTATTAATATACACTTAAAACTCCTTAGGGTTGTAACTTTCTAATTTTTTATGCGATGACCATGTTAGGCACATCAAAGTATAGATATTTTTAAGGCACTTAATCACTTAAACATGTACAGAGTGATTTTAAAAAAAAAAAATTTTTTTAAATTATTAAAAAATGAAACTTAATTTCTTTGAATATGTTTTTACCTCACCCTGTACATGAACTGCGTTAATGTTTTCTTGTAAAGGTTTTAATTAGCTTCAATATATGTTATTACGTCATATTGGAAGTTCTTTTTGGTTTTAGAGAAATAAATTAAAAACACGCTTCCAAACTGATTTTTGTTAAAATAACTGAAAAAAATGTAAATAATAATTTTGTGCTTTATTTGTAAAAGACATATCACAAACAATATTCAACGTAAAGAAACAGCAACAAGAAACAAAAGAAATAAATATTTTTAAAAACAAACGTAAATTAAAATGTATTAAATAGGAAATTGCAAATTTTTTATTATTTTTTTTTTTATTAACATAAATTGAAGCTAATTAAAACTTTTATAAGAAAACATTAACACAGTTCATGTACAGGGTGAAGTAAAAAAATATGCAAAGAAATTAAGTTTCATTTCATAACAATTTTTTCAAATTTTTTTTTTAAATCACTTTGTATGCATGTTTAAAGGCTTTAAAAATGTCTACAATTTGATGTGCCCAACATGGTCATCGCTTCAAAAATAAGAAAGTTACAATCCTGGGGAGTTTTAAGTGGCGGACCCTGTATATCGTCAATTTTATAAAAATCAGTGAGAATTTTAGAAATTATAACTTCCGGTCAAATTTTCTATGAGAAAAAAAAAATTAAAAACTAATGGTTTCCTTAGAAAGCTTAGAGTCTCCTCTTTAAAATGCTTTTTTTGCGTACATTTTAGGCAAAGTTACTTTAGTTTTTCCCTGAACGCCTCGCTTGAATATTTGTATTCAGCGGCTTGGCGCGCGTAGAGTTTTCGAATTCGCTTTCTTATTTTTAAAAATTTTTTATAATAATAAAAAAAAAATTTTTGAAATAACTTATAATATAAATTTTAGTAAAATTTCCCGCTCTTTCACGTGGTGCTATTAATTCTTCGAAATTTGCTTTATTTTTCGAGATATAACGCAAAAACCAAATTTTCGATTTTGTTTTCGAAATTATGAACATAGCAAACACTTTAGAGCTGTAAAGATTTTTTTATCATTTTCTACACCCAAAAAAATACCCGTGAGCCCAGCTTCAGCTATATGCCATTTTATGATAGGTCAAAATCTCTGATAACTGGGCTAAAACTCAAATTGGCCGGGACGTTTCAATTTAAGGCTTAGTTTTTGAAACCTAGGCACCGATCCAACAAACGGCTAGAAAGTATCCTATTCGATGTAAAATTTTCTTCTCAATCCGAATCCGGAGGGCACATAAAAATCGGAAGTGAATTTACCATTATTTTGGAAATTGTGAAAAACTGAATTTATTAAATATAAACTTGCGTTTTTTTCCCACAAAACATAAGCTAATTTTTTTTAATTGTGCTCACAGTGTATTTAATGTAACAGTTTAATCAAAACTCATAATATTTATAGAAATTTTGGAAAAATATATCGTGTGAACCTCTACGCCGCACAGTGGGAAAAATGTGCCCTTTTTTAGACAAAAATCTGCCAACAGTAGATATATTAATCAACTTAAATAAAAAAAAAAAAAAAAGGAAATGAAAAATACCCTTGGGACATTGTACTTTAGCGGCAGCAAAGTGGCATTGAGTTAACCTAACCTAAGAATCGCAGATATTTCTCTTTATTCCGCGTCGAAAGTAACAAACAAACAAAGTAGTGTTCACCTAGACTGAATATCAAATTCATTTTTATGGGATCATAAGTTAATTGCTTAAGTTTCTTGAATCGTTTTAAAGTTTAACCCTTTTACGGGATTATAATAGGAGTTGAAGGTTTAAGGTGGTGAAAATTCAAGATTCAAGTGAAATAAAGTTTAAGGGAACAAATGGCGAGATTTTTTGGAAAAAATGCGAAGACACACATTGAATCGGCCATAACTTCTTTATTTTTTAAGCAGTAGAAAAAATTAAAAAAAAAGACTTTTAGCTTAATCGATAAACTTTAATTTGGTTTCTTAACATTTTTGGCGTAAGTGCCTTAGTTTCTGAGATATTTAACTATTAAAGAGGTATTTTGACTTAAAAACGTTTGATGCCATTTCTCAACCTCCATATCTCCGAAAAAACAAAAAGTTACGGAGAACAGTAAATTGTTCCTCGGTTTATGATCTTTACCTTGGAGATTTTTATTTTTTTGCCAGGACTGATACTTTTCGATTTACTCGATAAAAACTGTGTGGAGGCGCCCGTTTTCGCAACCTGCAAAGAAGGCGAAACACGAAATCTTTGAACATTCAGATATTTTTTAATATATGAGTTGAAGAGTCTTACTTATGGAAAGAGGAAGAATTGCATGTGATGCACATCGCGAATCGCACCGGCGAAATCGATAACAATTCGAGCCTACAGGAGCAACATTATGACAGATTGAATTGAGTTATCGCACACGCAATGCTTTTGAACCCTAGATCGTCTCTTGCGATTGCTCTACGAAAACTGTTGAATAATGAATATGAACTCTTGTGACTAGTCTTAGCCTATTGAGTAATGAATTATTACTCGCGGACATTAGTAATGAGACCTATTACATGTTCAAAAACGTATCTTTAATAAATGAATTATTCAATAGTCGTAGAAAAATATTAATATACTGACAGGTAAAATAAGGATAGTTTTTTATCCACATGATTATTTATATTCCTATGCATTCACACTAAAGAGATAAAAAATAAAAGCAAAAAATAAAAAAAAAAGTAATTAATAATTAGTGAATGCATAGGAATAAAATCATGTGGATAAAAAACTATCCTTATTTTTACCTGTCAGTAAAATAGTATTTCCAAGTCTAAACGCAACTAGTGACGAGTATTTGGAATATCGTAATTGTTAGATCAGCCCCCGTTTTCATTCCTTTGATAGGATGCGAGTAAGATGAAAAATGAGATCAGCATCAAAAAACCCTGAAGAACAACTCTTGATCACATAAACTTTATTTCACTTGAATCTCGAATTATTTTCACCACCTTAAACTGCGATTTTTAGGTTAACCCAAAGTCACTTTGTCGCAGCACTACTCTAAAGTACAATGTCTTAAGGAACACCCCCAATGACAAGCACCCTCTCCCCCCACAACATAAACCTTTATGCTGCTACCAGATATAAACTAGTTTTAAAAGGACTTTTTATACATTATTAATAAAATGCCAATTCCTCTTATAGTTCATACGAAACTTGTAAAAAAAGTCTAAAACCCCAGAAGTGCAAGGGTAGCGACAAAATATGTCTGCTCCCCCGTTTTCGAGGACGGCCAACGATGGTGATACTCGCGCGATCCCTACCCCTCTCGAACTACCCTTAAACGCATAAAACCACCCCTTTTCTTCCATTTTTCGTTGTTAGACATGTGAGGACTTGTTGGATCGGTTTTTTTTTTGAGGAAACTCAATATGTCCTGTAAAATTTCGCAATCAGACATCCTAACGACCTTCGGGGGTTGAAACCACCTGCTCCCTGGAACATGCAAAAAAAAAACATCCAAACGTGCCGAAAATTGTTTTCTACACGTTTTCAAGGGCGGGGAACACGATGCTGATATTATTTAGCCTCCCACCACTAAAAACGTGTAAAAAATCATTTTCGGCACGTTTGGATGTTTTTGTATGTTTCGGTATTGAAGGTGGTTTCAACCGCCGGGGGGGGGGGGTTTCCTCAAAAAAAAAAAAACGATCCAACAATTCCTCGCATGCCTAACAACAACAAATGGAAGAATAGGTGGGTTAGAATAGTGCGGTTAGAGGTAGTTCGAGAGGGGTAGGGACCGCGCGAGTATCACCATCATGTTGGCCGTCCTGGAAAACGGGGGAGTAGACATATTTTGGCAACTTTCGCGTGGGCTATTATCCCTTCCCCCCAACACCTTCTCTCCCGAACCATTCTGTTGTGTAGAGAAGTTTAGGTTACAATTTTTGTTGTTTTTTTTTTGTCTGTTGATTTAGAGCTTATAGTATATGTACTTTATAGTATATGTACTTTCGTCTGATTTTTTCAGAACTTAGAGCTTAACTATCTTTGTTCGTATTTTTGTTGCTTTGGACGTAGGGAGAGAGAGTGAAACGGGTGCAAGGTTATATCTTTCTGCCGATAAAAAAAAGTTTAAGAAAAGTCTTCGTTATACCATTTTCAAGCTTGTAGCAGTATGATGATATCGGGAATAGTTCGGGAGAGTGAGTTGGGGGGGGGGGTATAAGAGGGCTATAAGAAGTATAAGAGGAATTGACATTTTATTAATAATGTAAATAAAAAATTCTTTTAAAACTGTTTTATACCTGTTAGGAGCTTAAAGGTTTATGTAAGTGGAGGGAGAGTGTACTTGTCGTTAGAGGGTTGGGGGTTGGGGGCTAGGGGTTAAAGATGGTGTTGTATAGTAGTAGGGGAAGCTTAGGGTGTAATTTATTCAAAGGAAATATGATTTTCGATTTCAAAGACATCTCAGCATTTGTACTAATGTAAACTGGTTCTTTAATAATTTAAGGGGGATACATGGAGGAGGAAGGATTAGTGAAGTTCTGTTTGGGGTGGAATAGATGAGATATTGAATATATGATAAAGCAAAATTTCGAAATTTTTTTACCAAAAATAAAAATGTCCGAAAACCGGCCTACTTTATTTATAGATACCTGTATACATTGTTTCTCACTAATCGTGGCATAGCTAATTTTTACGATTCAGTGATAGGTAGATATTATAGTTTTCATAATTTTTTTAAATTTTGACCATCAGTTAAAATATGAGTTATGACATATATTATGTTTTGTATCGTTGAAAGAGAAAAAGGTAACGGATTTAATGGTATGCCTTGAGAATTTTTTCTTTTTATTTTTGCACAAAAGCGTATGACAATAAAGCAACTGCGTTTTTCGAATTTTTTATACATTATTATTATACTCTTCGCAAATCGAAAACGAAGAGTATATTGTATTTGATCGGCACATTTCTAAAACCGTAAATATCGCTCGCAGACAAAAAATTTTCATATCATTGTGTTAGTGAACGATTCTGAACTTTCAAAATGTCCGTCTGTCCTCCGTCCGTCCGTCCGTCACGTTTTTTGTAAGCACGATAACTCAAGAAAGAGAAATCCGATTGTACTGAAATTTGGTCAGTAAGTTAGTGTCATCTAGGGGAAGAACCCTATTGTTTTTTAACAAAATCGATTGATAAATAAAAATGTTATTAATGATTTAAATTTGAAAAAAAAATTTAATTTTTATGTTTTTGTCATTGAATAGAAATCTGGTCGAATGATATTTGATTATAATATCAAAATATTTATATACTTTACAAATATACATTTCATAATGTAATATACAACCGTGAAAATATGATTTTAGCTCGTGTCTTATAATGTAAAAATTTACATTTTTTTACGTGTAAGGTGGTGGTGTAGTTCTTACTTTTTGACTCGGAATCCAAGGGTCCCGAGTTCAAAACCCAAATGGGGTTTGTTATGGTTTTTTTATTTTTACTTTATTTTACACTGAGTCTTTTACCAACTAAGTTCGTACTATAAAATTAAAAATGTCTAAAACTAACATTATTTACAAAAAACTGCGAAGAGTATCCTATAGAATGTGTAACAATTATATGAAAAGTTCAAAGAACAGGCGAAGAGTACGTTTTTAGCTTGTTATTCTTGCATTTCTTTTTACTTAAATAAAGCTCACAAAAATTTAGATATTAAGCGAGATACTTGGCGTGGCCCTGGTAAAATAGTCAGACTGTATAATACATCAATTAGTTTTTTATACCTTACATCATTATATTATGCATTTCGTGGCTTTCTCCTCTTATACATTTTTATAAGAAAACCGAAATTCATATACCACGATTTGCGGCGAATATATTTATAAAAATTATTTGGCATGATAAATTCAAATGTCTTTCGATATATTTCGCATAAATTTTTTAAAAATATTTTACCTTTGTCGTATGATATTTCACTAAATGACCCTTCTATGTGTTCTGGGCGGGTGTCATCTTGGTAGTAAAGAGGTTCTACATTATTGAAAGCATCATGTACAAGAGTTTCATGGAGACGATTCACGACAAACTGTCTTTCTACATCCCATCCAGGTTTCATCTTGAACCAAACAAAATACATAAATAGATTGGTTAACTGTCGAAAAATGTTGTGATTATGAAACTAGTCAAGGTATAGAGCATTAAACAATGTGATAGAATGCCTCACAAAAAATAATCGTTACGTAGAATAAAAAAATGCAAAATTAGTGGTGGAATAGTATATTGTGTGTTTAGACGTGAAAGCAATACATTTCCGGACGACAATGCAAATTGTTGGCTGAGGCGCTAGCCGAGGCCAACAAGCATCGAAGTCCGGGAATGTGCTTTCACACCGAAGTACACATACTATTTTTTCTGAAATCACAGTCAATATTATTATTATTATATTAAGGAATTTGTATCAATGCATAACATTTCTTCATTACAATCTAACTGCTTACTAATAAATGCAATTTTAATGTGAATGTCTGCGTGTATTTATTTACTGTCTAAAATATACATAAAAAACCGTAAAGGAATGTTGATCGTTGCTTAGCAACGGATCTTTTCCGGTCTGTTTTCTTATAGTTTCTTGGCAACGGAATAAAATACTGGAATTGTGCATTTTTCGATCTGAAATAGCGCCGAAAATATAGACATTGCCGATCGATTTCAGAAAAACATTATTTCTGAAAGCTTTTAGGTCAAATATTTTGGAAATACTGCAAGTTAAGTAGTGTAGATATGGAATTTTAGAAAGTGATTTTAGTTTAGATAAATCAACATTTTCTCTTAGAACATTATCATTCAGAATCCACAATTTGCAAAACGAAACTACGTAAAATTTCAACCCAATAACATTGGAAATGGTAACACGTGATCCTACTATTTTCAATAAATATGGTAGCAAGAAAATCGATTTAAAGGACCACGCACACAATATATGGGATTTCATACAGCCGTCAATTTGGCTGAAAATTTGGTATGTTTATAGTCCATAACTTCCTGATCAAAAGTGCTTATGGCCACAAAGCGCAAAATGTCCTAAATTTCGAGATATTGAAGGTCAAAGGTCGTATATAATAAATTGAAAAAACATTTTATCTTGTCAATGGTACAATTTCCAAAAGAAACCAATATTACTTTAAAGAGTTTTAACAATTCCCAAAATGATGTTTGTTCAAACCTGAAATAACGCGTGAAACTTTAAAAATAAGTTACTATGGGAGCCCACCTCCGAATAAAGAACTTATATCTAGATACATACTGATTTATATGTTGCTGAGATAGTTACAATCTAAGGCATTTCTTCCCATAAGTTCTTGATTGGTAGTCGATCTATTCGCGACCGATTCGGGCACGATCGTTCAGTTCGATTGTCATAATCTCAGTTTGACACTTTTGACAGTATCCGCCATTAATGTTAATAAGTGTTTTTCGATCAAAATGTGGTGAAGTCTTTTTATTTTAAGTCGTGATTTGCTTAATACCTAAATAATATTCTCTATTCATATTTACATAGTTTAGTGACAATGTTTTTCATAAAGATTAAAGCCTAAAGAACAATTTAAGACATGTCCCAAAATGGCGTCGTTTAAAAAAAAATTGCAAACATTGTTTTTGTCATTTAACACAAAAACTAAAAAAGACGGAGAAAAACTTTCTTCAAAAAAACAAAGCGCATACAATTTTCCACAATTTTGTTCCTATACAATATTTGAATAGGAGTTACCATTTTCCAGATAAATGATTCAACTCTTAAAATAAAATATAAAATTCAATATAAAACGTAATACTACGGGAGCCTACCCTAACTGTCCGTGCACCCGCCGATCCTTGGGAACAATGTTTTTCATGAAGATTAAAGCCTAAGGAACAATTTAAAACATGTCCCCAAAAAGAAAAACTGGCTGTACTTTCAAAATGGCGTCCGTTTAAAAAAAAATTGCAAATATTGTTTTGGTCATTTAACAGAAAAACTAAAAAATATGGAGAAAATCTTTCTGCACAAAACAGAAAGTGCATAAAATTTTCTACAATTTTGTTCCTATACAATATCTGGATATGAGTTACCATTTTCCAGATACCATTGTTACCGTTTTCGAGATAAATGACTGCAAATTATAATATTACTATTATTATTCATTTTTCTTTCAGTTTATTTTATGTTTTGTTATGTTAATAATTTACAGTTGTATTATACGCCTTACAATAATGGGCCTTTTCACTGATTTTTTTTTATTGCTTTATGTGATAGTGTTTTATAAAAAAATCTCACCGTATTTTTTTTTTTTTGAGCACGATTTCTATCGAAAAAAAAATATCAAAAGTGCAGAAATATAGCGCGCGCTTTTACGTGACGTCACGCACCTTCCTTAGTGACGTCAAAGGGTCTATGACCTTCAACATGACACATCAGTGTATTACAAAGTTGGCTCCCTGCTTTTTCACAGTTGACATCCATATTAACTTTGACATTTGACAGTCTTTTCTCTTTAGTTTTGTTTCTGTGTTTTAAAAATGTTTAAAGAGTGCTTTGTACCAACGTGTACAAATAACAACATAAATTGTCCAAGCAAAATATTCATTTACGTTCCACGAGATGAAAGCAGACGAAAATCATGGTTTGAAAGAGCCAAAGTTGAGAATAAGTTGACCAAAACCAGGAACATTTGCTGTTGTGAAGATAATTTTGATGTAAGAACAGTACCTAGTTGTATTTAGAAATTGATACTAAATTATTTAAATTTTACAGTTAAAAGAAGATTCGGAAAACTGGTTTTACTATAAATCCATTGGTTCCAAACTTATTCTTAAAAAAGATGCTGTGCCCCATCGCAACTTGGAAGCAAAGGTTGGACAATTTCAATCTCCAGACCAGACATCACAATTAACGTCATCAGCAAGAAAAAGAAAGAGTGAAACCTTAATAAGTTTATCGTCTATTAAAAGTGCAAAAAAACAGTTATTTAGTGTACATGATGACATACCATCCACTTCTAGACAACAGCAGACTCAACAGTTATTTAGTGTACATGATGACATACCATCCACTTCTAGACAACAGCAGACTCAACTTACTCCTACAAAAGAAATGCATACGAATGTTGCTTATTCTCCGTCGGGATATTTTGATGTTGCCCCACAAAGATTAAGTGTTGCTGTACAAGTCGAAGCAAAACATGCACAAAAAAGTAGTGTTGCTTTGCAAGTCAGCATGCCAGCTAAAGAAAAAAAACATTTTCGCAGTATTGGTGTCAATACTCGTATTAAACAAACTGACAAAGCTAGTTCACCAGTGAAACTTCCTAAAACAAGATTTAAAATTCCTGTGAATATATCTCCAGCTCGATCTCCAGTGAAATCCGAGTCGTCTGTCTCTTCCTCAGACATCACCAAGAGTTCTGAATCGGCATCTAGCATCGAAGAACATTTCAAGGTACCATCCATGGGAAGAAGAAATTCAATAGAATATTTGTGTGAAAAGAAGAGCAGGTTCTATTTAGGATTGCCGGAAAATGTTTACCAGGTTGTTAAGTTTATTGTTGAAGTGGAGAAAATTCATCACGTTGACGTTTTAATTACGTTGAAGAAAATTAGAACAGATGATGTATATGCTCGGCTTGCTGATGACTTTGAGATGAGCGTTACTTATATTCACAATATATTTACCAGATCAGTACTAGTCATTGCAGGAGCTTTACAAGAACTAATTTTTTGGCCAAGCTCTCCAGAAATAAAAAGATTATTACCCATTCCATTTAGAGTACGTTACAAAAATGTCGTATCAATTATTGATTGTTTGGAAATAGAAATAGAAAAACCGTCAAATCCTATTCATCAAGCAATGACCTGGTCTGAGTACAAGAAATGCAATACGTTGAAATTTTTAATATCGTCAACCCCAAATGGCATGATCACCTTCATCTCAGGGGCTTTTGGTGGAAGAGCTTCAGATAAGGAGATAGTTGCACAAAGTAATTTTTTAAATGAGTTGCCAAATTAATGTGGAGTTATGGCCGATAGGGGATTCAAACAAATCGACTTCATGTTAACAAAAAAAACTGCTTATTAGTTAGGCCACCGAGTGTTGAAGAAGGGCAAATTTTATCGAATGAAAAAAATTAAAGAAAGTAAAAGGATTGCATCTCTGCGTATACACATTGAACGTGTTATAAGAAGGTTAAGAGAATTTGCATCACTGGACATTCATGCTAGAGTGAACACAAATTTGTTATACCTTGTAAACCACATGGTGTTAATAGCTTGTGGAATTATTAATGTACAAGGTCCGTTGATAAAATAATGTGCTATAGTTTTAATGTAAACAATATTTTTGTAATCATGATTTAAGTTATAAATTATCATTAAAAGAAAATCAATATGTTCAAACATAAATATGTATTTTCTACTCTTTGGTGGTGTAACTGTACTAAAATATATTTAATAAATTAATTCTCTTCACTGATTAAATTACTATTAATTATTATTAAACATATTTATTAACACAGATTTTATCCTACTCTGTATATTTAAGACTAAAAATTGTTATAACAACAAGAGGTTGCAATTTCAGAATTTTTCAAATTTTCCACTGTTAGTAAGAGCAAATTTATTTCATTTAAATATAATAATAAAAATAATATATGAAAACAATAGTTTTTGAGCGTTACTTTGATAACAACTCATCCCTAGGTTGCCACTATTCTTAAAATCAATTTGTTCAGTTACTAAAAATTAATCAATATAATATTTACTTTTAAAATCTTTTAATAAAATTTTGGAACATAAACAAAAAAAAATATATAAACTTATTTAATTTAAAACCTTATAAACTTTTTGAACTATTAATAGACAAAAATACAATGTTTACAAAACATTTTGTTTAATAACAAAAACCTAAAAATACAGAACTTTATACTACATATAATACATAATATATACATATAATAATAAACATATTCTGCTACAATTTTATAACTTGGGAAATATTGCAGTTTTCCAAAATAAATGGGCCGCTTCCATCAAATTAAAACAAAAATTTTCATCAAAAGCAACTTCTTTAATTTGTAAGTCCCTGCTTTGTTCAAAATTAGGTGCCGCAACACAAAACAAACCCCTTGTCCTTTTACTAAGTAGCATTTGCAGTTGCATTTGTGCTAAGTATTTTTCGTTCACTATACCGTCATTAATGTAATTTTTCATAGTTTTTTCTGAATTTGGACACTTCACTTCGATGCAAAGTTCAACTGTGAGTCCATCAGGTGAAGCACCAAACAACGGGAAGTCCTTATCCAATAATAGCCCGCACTTCTGGATTTTTAACTTCCTTATTTGTTCTACTTGTTTTAAAACTTTGTCCTCCAATAACAGTCCTCGTTTCATTAGTTCTGTAACGATTGGTATTGCTGCACCCAAAATTTTTTCCATTAACGCACGTCAGTTGTTTGGCACCTGGAAGCCTCAAATAATCGGGACGCAGTGATCCTACCAAATCTCAGTTCATACCAAACTGCTGATTTGGACTGGCCCCTGGTAAGTCATTCTGCCCTCTGACAATCAACATCTGTCATAGTATGCTTCATGAACTCTATAAAGTCATCCGCAGTTACTAAATGATTATTTTTAAATTCTAAAGCGAGCTGATACATTGAACTATTCAAAAACTCTGGTGCCTTCACAAAACTAAAAATACCGCCTCTTGCGTTCAGAGTTTTTACTTTTTCAAGAAAAATTCCAGTCTTGGGCCTCAAATCAGGGATTTTTTTCCCAGCCAGTGCTTGAAGGTCCATTATTTTTGTCTCCTTCACTGCTTTGGACAAGGCAGACTTCCGCCAGTAGCAATCCTGTGAAGTTACCGATGGTTCTTCACTACGACGGTGAACCCACATCAAAAACGCTACAGCATGTTTACATCCACCTGACAAATAAATAAAAATTAGAATGTTACTGTTGGAAACTAAAACAAAAACACACCTGCTGAAGCTGAACAGTCAAGGCACTTGCATTCCAGTACTTTTTCTTCCTGTTCATCAACTTTCATTATTACACTATAATTTTTCTTGTGTACACGGTGTTCTGGTGTAATTCTACCTTTGACTACACAAACTGACCCATTACGCTGTACTTGCACATAAGCAACTGCATTGTCACCGTACGATTCTCTTGTTGACCTGAAAAATTGTTAGACATCAGTATGATTGAAACAGGAAAAAATATTGCAACAATTGTATGGTAAATGACTGTAGTCCATTATATTTATGAATAGATTACATGAAAATAAGTTATTACTTATGACTTACCGTTTTGTTTTAATATTCCTCACTTCTGCTGATAAATAATCCAAGTTTGACATGTAAAACTCGTCCACCATGGTAAAGTCAACCTTTGGCAGATTTTCTGCACTACCTTTGGAAAATCCTGGTTCCATTTTCTTCCAATAATGTATAAAAACAAAGGTAAACACAATTCGTAGATGAACACACAGAACATAACCACAAAACTAGACTAGGTGTAAACATTTGTCAGCTGTGGTGTGATGTTAGTGGCTATTAGACGTTCTGGCAAATGCTGCCAACATATTCCGCGCTGTGTGACGTCACTCAGCCCAAGGTCAAAGAAGTGTTCAAATTAGCATAATAAATGTTTATTTTTTTATTAAACAGTGTGAGATTTATATTTGAAACGGAGTTGCACAAGGTGAATATTTATCAGTTAGCTTTCAAATAAACATATCTGTTTTAAGATTTAAGAATGTAGTGAAAACGCCCATTGTCACAGTTATTTCCTCTAAGTAATTTACCGGTATATGAATTTCCATGTATTCTTAATTTTGGACTCATTTATCTGAAAAATGGTAACTCTTATCAAAATATTGTGTAGGAACAAAATTGTAGAAAATTTTATGCACGTTGTTTTTTGCGAAAAAAGTTTTTGACCATCTTTTTTAGTTTTTGCGTTAAATGACAGAAACAACATTGGCAACAGTTTCTTTTTAACATATGGCCGCCATTCTGAAAGTACAGCCAGTTTTTTTTTTTTAGAACATGTCTTAAATTGTTCCTTAGGCTTTAATCTTTATGAAAAACATTGTCCCCAAAGATCGGGAGGGGGGTGCACGTACAGCTAAAGAGAGCTCCCCGACTAAGTGGCAATTACCTGATTTGTAATATATGTTTCAAAAAATGCAGCAAGGCCTCTATTAATAAATATTTCGGACCACCAATTAACTGTAATTAAATTCCCAAACCACTGATGAGCCAATTCGTGAGAAATTCCAAGAGTGATTGCTAGTTTTTGAGTGCAAACTTCATTGTTATCGTAAAGCAACTCACTTTCCCTGAAATAGTTATTAATAAAATACATTTAGTACAAAAGAAGTAGTAATATCAAATATTTATACCCGTGTATTATTAAACCCCAATTCTCCGAGAGACCAGAATGAAAGTAGGGGACAGCAACCACTGTCTCGGAATATATTTCAGTTTTCCTGAAACAATATGTTATTAATATTTGTGTGAAATAGAGCTGTTCCTAAGTACTGTGCTTGGTGTTAGTCTCACCATATTTATTACCCTCAAACTTTTCATTGCAACCTTGTAGCTAAAGATTTAAAAGCTTAAATAGAGAACACTAAAAATTAAAAAGCTACTAATCTGTTTTATTATTTTTATTGGCATTATAAAAAAAATATATAGTGCTTAGTGCACGAAAAATAAAAGCACTTTTTTGAGTGCTTAGTGCATATTTTGTCAGTACTCGGCACAGCTCTTATGTGAATACAAATTTTGTTTAAAAATAATAGTATATTATATTACTAGGAGTAGAACGCACTCTTTTTTTGTGTTGAGCCCAGGATTTGCAAACTGGGCGAAACACAAAAAAAGGCGTTCTACTCCGTGTAATATATACTATTTTTTCTTCAAGCGTATTAAAATGCAAAAATTCATTTATTTATCATAAATGTACAAATATTCAAACTACAGTCTTACATGTTGACACAATATGACAAGTGGCTAGTGGATAGCGCGCCGGTGGCTTTCGGTATTAACATTATGTTACTAGTAAAACAATACCCACTACGGCGACGCTTTCGGAACTAACATTATGATACTAGTAAAACAATGTCCACTACGGTGGCGTTCGGTACTAACATTTTGTTACTAGTAAAATAATGTCCTACTTCTACTTCTGTTTTTGGTGACATAATTTAAACATTTTAATACGCTTGAAGAAAAATATATTTTATTTCTGCTCACACAATTAGTTGAGCCAATAGAGGAGATGTGCGTGTGCAGGAACCTAAGCGATTCCTTTAGAAAGTTGTTTAGGATGCTTAGGGAATAAACATACTGAAAGTCCTGACGTTTAGGAGGTGAGCCGGAGGGGGGGCATAAAGAAAGTCCCACTTTTGGTTTTTTCGCTTATATCTCGAAAACGGTGCATCGCAGGGAAAAATAGCTCATGAAATTCTTTTCAACTTTCATTTTTTGTATTTTTTTTGAAGCTACACGCTCCAGAAAAGTGAAAATTTTCGAAAAACAGCTGAACAAATAGAAAATTGTATTTTAAAGATGATAAAAAAAATCACATATAAGTAAGTAATTCTATTCGGTTTCAATAATTCTCATTGTTCTCTCTCAATTACTTCTCAATGTTAAACTCTCAACTTTCTCTGGATTCACGTCTTCATCTTCTTTGGCCGAGAGGTTCCTGGCAAGGGTTCCTCGTCTATGGTCAGTGGTGGGTGGTTCTTACTGAAGGGGCTCTACGTCTTCATCGTCGTCCTCGTCGTAAACAGGCACGCCGTTGTGGCATTTCTCTTGGCAGTGAAGGCAGAACAGTTAAGCATTGCTTTCCGGGATCCACATTTACCACTACCATAATCCTTGGTGCAGCGGCAAAATATCGTTTTCAATAGGACCTCCGGTGATGGTGGATCTTCTGTTGTAATTGGCACCTACATGTTTCCACCCCCACTCTTGAGGGAGCACCTCATTCACGAGCCACTGCTGCACTTGGTGGTAGGTGCGCCGGGAATGTTGTTTAGCTGCGCTCTCAATTGATGGGAGGGATCTGATGTCAGGCTTAATATTTTCCACTGACCTCATGAACGACTGGAAGCGGTACTGGTTGCTGGTTTTGCTGGAGCCCCATACCATTTGAGGAAACAAATCTTCCCAGCGTTTTCAACCTCGCCTTGAGTGAAGGAGGGGTTGTCAAAGATCACTGCCGCTTCCTTGATGACTTCTGGCTCGGTGGCGCAGTGCTTAAGGTGTTAGGCTTGCGACCACGGAGTCCCAGGTTCGAATCCTGGCTAGGGTATGGATGTGTAGTGGCGTTTTTCTCGTGTTACCGAGACGGCAGCAGTGAGCTAGACTGCGGTTGTGTGAGAGACAACACGGTCTAGTCGCTCTCCTCTCCTGAGTTCGAGTCTCAGCTGCGGCAGATAGCAATGTCGCAGGGAATGGGTGTTGTGATGTTGTCTATGTATGTGTCCGTCCTGGTTGAGTGGTAGAATAGCCATCGGCTAAACTCCGCCAGGACATTAAAATAAATAAGGCGATTAAAAAAAAAAAAAAAAAAAAGTACAATTTTGAGAAGCCCACCTTAATAGTTTAGATGATATGAAGGAATGTTTGTTGAAAAATGTGAGGTAAAAATCTGTTTTCGAAAATTTTTTTGGAGCGAGTGCTTCGGAAATGGTTGCGAAATCGAAAAAAGTATATAAAATGAAAGTTGTAGAGAATTTTATTTGGTATAAGAAAATTTTTTCCTACGACGAACCGTTTTAGAGATATAAGTGAAAAAACCAAAAGTGGGACTTTCTTTGTACCCCCTCCCCACCGGCTCACCTCCTAGACGTCAGGACTTTCAGTATGTTCACTCTCTAAGCTCCCTGAACAACTTTCTAAAGGAATCGCTTAGGTCCCTAGTCACGCACTCTACACCACCCTTTGGGCCATTCGTTGACTGGACTAAATCAATGAAAAATATTATTTTTATTATACTTCTTTCAAAACACCTTATTTTTATCTGTATTAGTAATAATCTAAGATGGGCTTTTTTGGACTAGCGCACGGAAGCAGCGTTGTTTATTTTCTGTCAATTAAATTTATGCCAATAAAATGTACTCAGAATCCCGAAATTTCCGATAACATCCTAGAGCAAGCGGCACAAGCGAGCGCGAATTTATTAACAGTAAAATCCAGATCAAGATATGAACACGAATATCAACTTTTTACTGAATGGCGAAATCTGAACAAAATCAAAACTGTAAGTGACGATATTCTTCTAGTTTACTTTGGCGAAAAAGTAAAAAGAAATCTTCCACGTTATGGAGTCGATTCTCAATGCTAAAAAGTTGTTTGGTCATAAAAGAAAATGCTGACATCAACAAATACCCAAAAACCATTGCTTTCTTGAAGCGTCAAGCTGTAGGATATACACCGAAAAAGTCCAGAGTTTTAACAGCAGAACAAGTAACCAAATTTTTATGTGAAGCTCCAGATGACCAATATCTACTAGCAAATGCAATTTTAGTGTTTGGGATCTTTAGTGCGTGTCGAAGAGAGATGATTTAATACGTTTAAATTTAGACGATGTGGTAGATAATGAGCGCTTTCTTATCGTGTTTTACGAGATGGAAAAACTCATATATCAAGAAATTTCACCATTACTAATGAAGGATGTATATTTGAGCCCGCACACTTTATAGTAAATATGTAGCTCTACGACCTAAAAATATGAATATGTAGCAGAAGATTATTTGTTGCAGGGTCTGGTATGGTTTAAGTACGTCCTAAATCAATCGTTTCTTTCACTGTTTTCAGCTTACATACCTTTTATATGTTAATATTAATCGATTTCGGTATGGATGGTTACTAGATATTAAAAATAAAAGGATATAAAACGATGCATTTTACTATTTTTGTAAGTCAAATGTGGTGTCCATATTTGGCGTACTTGGCAAGATACGCTCCGTTCGGATGTTTTCGGATGTTTTCGGATATTTTCCAAATTTTTGCATAGATGTGTTCACAGACGTTATGTTATAGTAATCGTTTCTGAAAGTTGAAATGTTATGCTTATGAAAATTATACGGGGCAAGGACAAAGGTATTTTTTCGGATAGAAATACCTTTGTCCTTGCCCTAAATAATTGCTTTTTAATTTTTTATAAAATATGCCTTCTTTCCTCGATATAATCCAATCATAACTTTTTTTCATCTTCTACAATTTGCATCAAGTTCGGTCAGTTAGATTGGTCTACGATCGGTTCACTTTCATATTGCGTTCGTTTGTTCTACTTCTGTTAGGTGTACTTACGTGTGGTTAGGTCATGTTTTTTTTCTTTTCCAATTAGTGCTATGCATCGGAGGCAGCTAATTAACTGCTATTACGTTATACAACTGTATTGACCATCTTTTCCATCATTATATTCCACTATCTCCCCAACCAACACCCCATTTTGCTCCCAGAGGTCCCCTAACTTTCGTCATTTTTTTCCCAACACTTTATGGTTCATCCAAAAAAATTTTTTTTTCAACAATTTATGGTTCATCCAAATTTTTTTTTTCAAAATGTCCTCTATTAACCATGTTCTTTTCATAACTTATTGGAAAATTGTTAAAATCGGACGTACTTAAACCATACCAGACCCTTGTTGCATATCGAAAAGGCAGGTATTACGCTCAACATGTTGGATGCCATACCGTCAGTGGTGTTTCGAAAATTGTTGCAGGATACCTAAAACTAGAAAATCCCAGAGAATATACCGGGCATGGACTAAGGTGTCCTTCGGCAAGTATGCTGTTGGAAAGCGGCGGTGATTTACTCACTCTGAAAAGGCACGGAGGATGGCGTTCTTCCAATGTAGCAGACGGATATACAGAAGAATCCATACAAAGAAAAATTGAGGTATCAAGAAAACTGTTTAACCCTTCTCACTCTCAAAATACAACAAGTGTATCATTCGTTCAAGAAAATTACAACATTTGCGAAAAGTCTGCTTCAATAACTGCAGTTTCACAAAATGAAACTCCAAAAGGACTTAACCTGTGCAATAATACCAATTGCACAATAAACATAACCATTAATAATAACAATTCAAACTAAAATCATTATTAGTTAGAACTATTATTAGTTAGTTAGTTAATTTTCAATATTCTTACTCTAGTAGTTACATGTTTTTTATTCCTATAACTTATGAAAATAAAAATGTTCCAAGTTTCTTTCGTATGTCTTTTTTTGTTATATTTTGTTTTTATGTTATCGTTTTCAAAGAAGTATAATAAAAAATGTCATGCATTACACGTCAAGAAATAGATTTTTCCGTGCTTGTGTCACTGCCTGACTTCCCGTGTTCGGATTCACACGAGAATTTGTCACACGCTCACGGAAAAATCCTTATTTCCAGACTCCTAATGAAATATACTATTTGGGTATTCAGCAAATAAATTCCAACCTTCAGCAACTATTCTTTTTTTTTTATTTACTATTAATCCAAGTCTAATCATGCCAGTACATCTTCTTTCATACACTTAATATCTAAGATTCAATATATGGAGCAAGAAAATATCCATTCTTTCTATACAGCGGCAGATTCAGGATAAATTGACAAAGTGGGCACAACCATCAAAAATGCGCCGCAAGCAGGTATTTTCCAAGTAAGTAAACGCTCTAAAATGAAAGTCAGTTTAACTTGCAAAAACAGTTTATTCGAAAAATGGATTTTATTTATGCACTTTCAAAACTCAAAAAAAAAAAATACAAATATTTAAACATTCAAAGTACCTACTAATAAGTAGAAATAATTTTGTGTGGGTACATAGTATGTATGTATTTGATTTTTTATTTTCATTTATTCTCTGATAAACTTAATTTTTTTTTTTTTTTGGTAATCAAAACAATTTGTTGACGACGATGTTATAACCTTACATCAAAAAAGCATTAATTAGCTTTGCAAGATTTTTTTAAGGTAAATTTAGAATAATCAAGATTTTCTATGGGAAAAAATTCAAAGGCCCACCAAAAAAAAACTAAGCCGTTCCTACCTAGACAATATAGGTTTTTGTCAATGAGATGACTTGTTCTCTCTACCATTTTCACCTGAGCACTTCTTTTTGGGACGCATTACATATACTTAGTACATATAGTACGGTAACCGGCAACTATTGTTGCTCATTATTCATTATTTAATAAAAAATGAATCCAAAAAACTAAATATTAACAAAAAAACAAAAGTAAGGAAAACTAATTTATATAAATTCCAATTGAAGTTTTCTCGCATGTTTCTTTGAAAGTATGTCCAAGACCTCTTCAGAAACTATTTTCACATCTTTATTGATGTTCATCAAACTCAAACCATTTAATCTCTCCTGACCCATGGTTGACCTCAAGTAGGACTCATTCCTTTTTTAACGCGCTAAATGATCTTTCAGATGTTGTAGTAGTGACAGGTAATACACAAAGAATTTTCAATATACATTGAAAATTTTGAATTATATTAAGTTCAACAAACCACAAAAATAGTTTATTCATTTATTGCTCGATTTATTAACAACTGGTAACAAACTTTTACAATTTAATTATTATACTAGCATCTAAATATTCCTTTAAACCTATGGTCATTGTACCCTTTACTTTGCATACAGGCCACAGTGTATTTCACTTTCATATAAAACAATTGCAGAATAACGTTAAAAGACAAAATGTTGAAACTCTCGTAAAATAGAAAACATTTATTTACTAAAGTTAAATGCTGAAATCCATATGGCAACGCTGTCTACAAATAAACCATTTCTATTTGCCAATATAAACGACAGGGGACAAGATGATGTTTATCTATGGATAAACATTTGTTACATTTCAATGCCAAGAAATTTTATATTATTTTTCACTGTGCGTTTTAATAATTCTTGGCTCTGAAATCTAACAAATGTTTATTTATGAAGTATCCTTTTGATGGGGCTAGTAGTGGACGTGAGGAGTCGGAAAAGTAGGCGGCAAAATCGTACTGAAGTTATGAAACCTACCCCCCCCCCCGTTTGTCTCGGAATATATTTCAGTTATCCCCATTTTCGAGGGTTCTGAACAGGAATAGCATGAAATAGCTATTTATGTAACAAGTTGCGAAAAGAGTGTGTTTTAAGCACGGGAGGCATAATTGCCCAACGAGGCGAAAGCGAAGTTGGACAATGCGTCGAGTGCTTACAACACATCGATTTCGCAACGAATTTCATACAAGATTTTTTGTGAAAGCGGAGAATCTGATGTTTTTATGCTTTTATTTGTATTTTTGAACATTTTGAAAAGTGAGCAGGCAATCTGTGGCTAAGGCATTTAGTACAGTAAATATAGAACAAAAATTACCTAAACCTAAACATCCAAAAGGTATAGGCAATTCTTATCCCAGTTCAATTCAGTTCACTACAAGTAGTAGTAGTTCAGTACAATACGCCATGACAAACCCCGAAGTTGTGGCGTCGGGTTGTAAGGGGGGGGAGTATCACTGACTATCCTTTTCCGTAGTTTTGCTCTGATATCTCCAAAACTATTAGGTTTATCAAGATCTTGAACATAAACAAAGTTGTTGTACATAAAATTTCTGATAAAATTGGTCTTATTCATATTTTTGATCAACTTAATAGTGATCGAGATATGGAGGGGAGAAATCCATGAAATGTTAAAAATTGACAAATAAAGGCCAAAAATTTCCTTAAAGTTGTCTGATTTGAGCTTAAATTGTTTGGACTGAAGTGGGGGAGAGTTTCAGAACAATATGGTATTGACTGTTCGTAAAGTGTGCAGACAGTACCACCTTCCACTTCATATGTGTCTCCTTCTGAAAAAACACAATGAGCTGTAGTTAGTTTTACTAGTGATTGCTTTTTATGTGGTCGGTTGTGTATAGACGTTTCTAAAAGCAGGAAACCGTTCCAAGAAGAATGGTGTGAGGTTAAAACAATAGAGAGGATAATTACTCTCCGTCAACTTGCCAATGCAAGAGGTGAATGTTCTTGGGGGAAAGAAGTCCTCCTTCGATTGAATGGTGTGATTGATCTCGTGGCACCTGAAGGAAGGTACCACAGGTACTGTTTTTCCAAGTTTGAGGTTCCAACATCTACAAAACCTGGGACAGGACAAAAAGGGGAGGATCCACAGCAGACAATGAACGCCAAAAGGTTTTTGAAAAATTATGTATGTACCTTGAAGAAAATGATGAATGTCAATACACAATCAAGAAGTTGAGTGAAATATTCGTTGATTTCAATCCTGACATTCAGCCATACGCTGAAGTTCAGCTGAAAAGAAAATTGAAAGAGGTAGTAGCATACAGATAACAAGCATCATGGGGAAAGTAGTGTGATATGTTTTTCTCAGAGAATTACCACTGACAGTTGGTACCAAAGTCGAAAGATGGATACTGCTGAAGAGAGTAATAAAAACCATCAAGTGCAGCTCTGGTATGGTGTTGCAAAAGATCCTTTACAGTGGGGTTGGAAGAAGATTGGAAGGCAACTCCGCCCACTGACTACATCATTGGCTGCTGCACCAGATAAATTACTGCGGCTTATTTCCTGTTGCACCGATGATTGCACTCGAAACTATGAGTGCAGGAAGAATGGTCTGCAATGTTCAAAAATGTGCACCAATAGAGATGAACCTGAAGAATTCGATGCTGAGCAAATTTTAGTGTCAGACGATGTTCTTCTACCAGGAAAGGACTATGATTCAGATGACAGTGAAGAATGATGATGATGAAATCGAATAAGTTTTAAAATACTTTCTGATCTTGTAATAATCTTGAAAATACATTATTATTTTGTAATAAATGTAAAACGCATCAAGACTTGTCTATTTTACGTTTCAAATCTCAACTTTTACTGTTTCTTACATTTAACCGTCAAATCTGACTATTTTCACGTTGCGGGAGAGATTTTTTATGGGTCAAAAATGCGTATAACTCTTCAGGGATTTAATATTTTTTGTAGAACTTTTTGTGGTTGATGGAAAACTTGTTAGCTTTCATTTGCACCAAACCTCGTGTCAAAAAAGTTGTTAATAAACAAATTAGAGCCTCTAACGCAATATCACTTATATTTCCGGTTCCGGTTATCTGATCAAGTTCTTTCTGGTCTCAAAATTTTCCATTTTCCAAGCACTTTCATATACACAAAGTGTTTTGTGCATATTTACCCAGAGCCGAGATATTCCATTTGTTAATTTGCAAAATTTATTTAAACTTTAAATAAACAAAAGCAAAAAGTTGCACTTCTATGGGGGTTATGCCCGACATCCATATTTATTGTTTAAAGTTGGTTTGAAGTCGATCAAACTTTCAAAAAAAAAGTTATTTGCTAATTAACAAATTACGCCAATTGTTTAAACATTCAAAAAGTATTGAAGATATCAGGCCAAAAAAAAATATGGTATATTTTTTGGTATAAAAGGCATGTTTTTTGAAAAAAACAATATCTTGACCTCATTAGTTTCGGAGTAATCAATTTGTTAATTAAGAAATTTATTTTGGCTATAACAAATGAACGGGTTGATAAAGTGAGTTGTGCCTGGCGCCAAACGACGCGTATTGAAAATATCTTTCGATTGAATTAAGATTTTTTCGGATCCGTCAAACCGTTTTCATTTTATTAAATAAAAACGAAAAAAAAAATGTTTAAACAATTATTTGACCATGAAGCTCGCGATTTAGGGAAGTTTTTCATAAGAAAATCTTGTTCGGCGGAATTTTTCCTATAAGAATCCGATGGTATACAAAATTTGTAAAATCACCTCTTTTTTACCCCAAGGTGGACTCGCCTAATTTCGAAACGCTTTCACAAAAAAAGTTTTTAGTCATTCGCATCTCCTCAAACGATCAAAACCACCCTTTTTGCTTATTTCTCATACAGCTTGGTTTGTTTTTTCATGGGGATATAACAGATGGTGCAAGGTGATCTAAGGTAGTGGACCGTAGCCGCCGTTATGGGTGGAATTTATCCTGTCAGGGGGTGTAAAATTATTTTCTTTGTTGTTTCTTTTTAAAGACGTTTTCGAGGATGCTGATAAAAAAAATGGTTTTACGCAGATTCAACCCTTCCTTCACCCTTAATCTTGCGGAAAATACCCTTTTCATACGTTTCACGATATCAATGCTCGTCAGGGCGTTCTTGGAGGGGAATGGCTAGAAATCTAGGCGGAGTTCATTTATAAGGCAGCTTACAAATATAATTACATGGTTCATATTCCTCTAAATGAAGATCACATTCAATGAATTGCCTCCTTCTTCATCGCATGTATCATCCATTTCAGATTCACGATCGGAAATAGACACTTCGGGTATAAAAGTTATGAAGTTTCCAGCATTATCATAATTATTACTAAAGGATTCGTTTGTTTCTGTGCTTGGTTCAGCATCTGCATCCTTTGGCGCTCAATTCTCACACAATTTACCTTTATAATTCTTACAAGAAACGCTACATCGTAAACTTAATTTTATATATCCGCATCGTTTCGCACATCCGCGCTTACAATTATAATAGTCCTTAAAAAAGAAGTCAGGAATCAATTGATCTCATTAAAATTTTGCTTTTAAGCAACCGCTAGTTGATACTCACCCCCCATTCAACGGATTCAACGGAATTCAGTTCATTTCTCAACCAGGTTTGACATTGATAATACACTCAAAGGGTATGTTCTTTAATCGCCGCTTCAGCAAACAAACATAAATTTTTCTGTTTCGTCTGCATAAATTCATACCAGATAGCGTTGAAATCATCCAGGGGTGAATTTTTTTTCAAATATACTTTACTTACTATTTTCAAAGCTAAATTATATAATTCAGACGGGGAAGCACTTGGATTCAAGAATATCAAAATGCTTTTAATTTTATTTTTTATCTTGATCAGTATCCTCGAAAACGGGGGGGGGGGGGGGGGCAATCGGTTAAGTCAGTGAGAGAGAGCCAAAATCAATTTCCCACCCCTTGGGAGGATAGGGCCAACCCCCTGGGGTTGTCATAATTCAGTCTTACCATTGTCCTTTGTTTAGCAGTGAACTACACCTAAATTTACAGCCATTCCCCTGCAAGAATTCCCTAACCAGCATTGATATCGTAAAACGTATGAAATTGGTGGTTTCCGTTCGTTTAAAGGTGAAGGAAGAATCGAACCAGCGTAAAACCAGTTTTTTCTTGATCAGGGTAAACGTCTTTAACAAAAAAACAACAAAGAAAACAATTTTACACCCCCTGACAAGGCCCCAAGGGCTGTTGCTGTCCACTACCTGACACCACCTTTCACCATCTGTTATATCCCCATGAATAAACAAAAAATAACTGCAAGAGAAGTCGATACCTAACTGTCATATGAGCAATAATCAAAAAAAGGGTGGTTTTTGGCCGTTTGAGGAGATAAGCGTGACTAAAAACTTTTTTCACCCGGTTATTCATGTTCATTACACTCGGAAACGGGACGGGGGGGCAGGTTTCATAACTTTAGCACGATTTTGCTTTTTTTAAAGAAAATACCGACTCTTCACATCCAGTATAGAGATACTTGATAGGATGTCTCCTAAAGGAGATTTTTTATTACTACATTAGTATGATTAGATTTAGATCATAAGTCATAAGTATGCAAAAAAAATAGTTATTTTCTTGCGATCAGACTTGGATCAATAACATACGGAAAGATCGAATGAGTTCTTTGAAAGTTATCTGCTGAAAACCCAAAATAATATTTTTCTACAAATTTTATTTCAATTATTACCTTGACATCACCATAATTGTATCCTCTATATTAGTATAATCGGGAATGGCAACTATATCCAGTTTTCCAATAGCGCTGCCGTAATTATAGTTAGTGAAATTGTTGTATCTTAATAAAAGCTTAGGTGTCATTTCCAGTGCGAGATTTCTTCTTTCTGCAAATTCGTCTCTTGAACAGACGCGCATATAGACTCCGTTACTGGTGGCCCCAGTGGTGCAGGTAAAGTCAGAAACTATGAAACCTAATAAATATGTTGACATTCTTGGGGTTGTTTTAAAAGTTACTGTCATCATACTGCAAAGATAATAAATGTTTTTATTATTTATTAGTCCAGTCTGTATGTCCTGAAATTATTAGTGATAATGAAAATGAATTTGAAAGAACACCGCACGTTTTGTAGGTAAATTGGTGGCCTATCAAATTTGATGACTTTTGATATGTTGTAGTTTGTAGTTCATCTGATTTTGAACATTAGTTCCTTTGGCAAAACTTCAAATTACGGACAGTTTCTCCGATAAATGGCTCCCTTTCGATACTGTAGCAACGATTTCTCAAAACGTACTGCAGGTATTGATGAAATGGTAACTACTGGAAATGAATAACCAGACTATTTACCATTATTTGGTCTTAGATTGATGGGCTTGAATTTCCGGTTTTGCCGGTAGTGACGTCATATCACGTTTTCCGAATGCACAACCCCCGTTTACTTCAATTCACTATCTTAGTAAATAAGTAAGTACTTGCATTAATTGATAGAATATTGATACTAGCTTGATATCGGGTACATCATAATCTTGATACAAAACAAAGTTTTTTTCCAAGATATAAAATTGCAGTTGTGTCTAGTCAATGAAAACCAATTATTTTTTTTATAGCATATGGTATAATTAAGAAATTCCACGTCTTAGTTTATATGGCAGGAGCAGAAAACAAATTGGCTCGAAGACTATTATTGGCAAAAACTCAAGAACCGAACCTTCTTCAAGCTTGCGTAGAAGCGGAAAGGCTGCGATTTAGACATGGAAGATGAATATTATTGCAGGAGAATCATTTGCCTGATTTCCCCGTTCCTTTAGATTATTTAAGAAATTTGACACATTCCAGATTAAAATGGCTCCGTCATACGTTTAAAACAACCAAGAAGAAGAAGAGGACAACTCTTTCGAATATGATGAAAATGTGGATAAGTCGGGATTGTTGAGAATTCGCTTTAGGTATAGACATCGCAATGCGACTATGTATCAATTAATTTTGGGTGCATTATAATTACGACCAACAAATGGGACAAGTAGAAGTTGTACGTCAAAAACCAATTGTATCCTATTATTCTATTTGTAATAAAGTGGAAGTTTAACAGTAGGAACTTGTTGCCATGCAGCAAGTGCGATTTGGTGTTCAGAATATGCACGACATGAAGCATACGTAAAATATCCATCCATGAATATCTGGAGGGTAGTTGAACATGCTGGAGACCATGATGTAATGGACGTTGTCGAAGTTTAGTGACTAGACTAGATTTAAATTAGTAACTTATAGTTATACGAAACTTATATTCCTGATCGTTGTTTTTATCCTTTTAATTCCTATTCACTGCCACAGTTTTGGATGATTATTAGCAACTATTTAACAAATTACATGCAATTTCGCATCGCTAGCGATTTTTTCCTTACAATCAATGATATTTTTTATATTTTATTTACAATAGTGCCTTTTGCATATATTAATTATTTTAAGTTACCTTTACTATATACCTTTTTATACAGTGTGTCCCAGGATAGATGTAACAAGAGGTGTAATGGACCAAAAATTTTGGAATTTTAGAATGGTATTTGGGGATTGAGTCCTGCTTGTTGTAAAACTAAAGTATACCAAAAATGACTTGATTTGGTGTTCTACAGGGTGTTTTATAAGCAAAGGTGTAAAAATCACCACTAATATGAAAAAATTCCACTAAGAAAAGTTATTTAGAATGCAATTTTATACCTCTATACCAAATTTAAGGAATATAAAATAATTTTTTTGAGACTTTTTTGCGAATCAAGAGTTGAATTCATATTTAAAGTTGTGTAGGAGCAAATGTTAATCATCTCAAAAAGTAGGCTATTGGTAAATAAAAAATTGAATATACGAGATGTAAGAAGGTATAATGTTAATCGAACTAATTGTAAAACAAGAAACAATTACTAACAGAAGATTAATGAGGTTTAAAAATTATAACAAGTAATAAATGTCAAAAACATAACAGATTCACAAACAAATTAATTATTGACCAATACAAGACAATGTTTACAATTTTTTTATTATTCGACGTAGCTACCACCCACATCCACACACATTTCGATCCTTCGCCTGAAGTCCTTAAAACTGTTTCGAATATGATCTAACGGTTTGGAGTTTACGGCATTTTAATTCTCTGTTTCAATACTGCCACGTCGTTGGGAAGTGGTTCAGCGTAAATCAACTGCTTGAGGCGACCCCATAAAACGAAATCCAATATTGATAGGTCTGGAGATCTCGCCGGCCACTTGATCGGTCCATTCCTGGCAATCCAATTTTCTCCAAAATTTAAATTCAACCACCGATTAACCATTTCTGTGGATTGGCCAGGGCAACCATCATGTTGAAAATGAACTAAAGGCATATCTCTTAAAATATTTAAATGTTCTTCAGAAAATCTTTCAAGAAGCTGTAAATAAGTGTGACGGTTTAACCTTCCCTCAATGAAATAAGGCCCAATAACTCCAATGTGATAAGAAACCGCACACCACACATTCACTTTTTTATAATATTGTCTTCTACAATGAATTCTAAAATTTGGATTTTCAGAAGCCCAAAACCGACAATTCTGAAATGAAACAACACCATTGGTTGTGAATGTGGATTCATCTGAGAAAATTATGAAATTATGAAAAAATCTCTTCCATGATTTTTTCTCCAATGGTCAAACAAAAATCCAACCTACAGCCGTCATCTCCTTCTTCAAGCGTATGTTTATAATTTGCTTTAGATGCCCTAATTTTCTTTGCCTTGTAAATTCTTTGGAGTTCAGACTTGCTAATATTAATAAGAGCTTATCTTTCTCTTAGTGGCATCATAGGATTTTCTATAACAGAGGCATGAGCTATAATAGCCCCAACATTGTCTTCATCATACGCTTTTATTTTTCTTTTCATGTTAAGAACACTACCAGTAGCCAGAAACTTTTTAATTATTCTCATAGCCTGAGCACGTGACAAAGCAGTGTCTGGAAATTTCAAATTAAATTGTCTTACCACTTCTCTTAGCGAGTTTTCACCGCCAATTCCGTATCATTGCACAATATAAATTTTTTCACGCACTGTAAGTACCATTTTCACTTAATTTTTTATGCTTGGTTCGTTAATTTGAAACAGAAATTAAGGATAATATTGACTACGTTTGACAGACATGTCAATAATAAATGATAAATGTGTGTGTATCCACTGCTTTTCTCATAGCCTACTTTTAGCTTCTACATAACTTTAAATATTAATTCACAAATAATAATTTCTATGCCGTTTTAATTGAATGGTTCAAAATAAAATACTAATTTATTGAAAAAATGGGAAGTTTCAAAAAAAAAGTTTTATATTCCTGAAATTTGGTATAGAAGTATAAAATTGCATTCTAAATAACTTTTCTTAGTGGAATTTTTTCATATTTTGAAAAATAAAGGTACTTTATTAGTGGTGATTTGTACAACTTTGCTTATAAAACATCCTGTAGAACACCAAATCAAGTCATTTTTTGGTATACTTTAGTTTTACAACAAGCAGGACTCAATCCCCAAATACCATTCCAAAATTCCAAAATTTTTGGTCCATTACACCTCTTGTTACATCTATCCTGGGACACACTGTACACTGTATATATCTTATCTCGCATTGCTGCGAATGAGCTTGTGTTCATTTTTTTAACTGGCTTCGTCTCATCCAGCCTTTCATTGCGCCTCGCACCATGTACGTCTGGCTGACACCGACACGTGCTGTTCTTTGTTAATTAATTTGAAATAAAGTTTTTTTGGGTTGATTTCTATTAATGAATGACTAAAATAAGTAAATATTTAAAAAACCAAAAATAATCAGCTATGTAATTTTTGCTAAAAATAATAAAGTTTAATGTATTATAAATAAACAAAAACTGCCTATTCTGGTTAAAGGTCTCACAAATAATTAGTTTTCATTGACTAGACAGAACTGCAATTTTAATCTTGAAAAATAAAATTAACTTTGTGTTGTACCAAGATTATGATGTACCAGGTATCAAGCTAGCATCAATGTTCTATCAATCAATGCACGTACTTACTCATTTATTAAGATAGAGAATTTTAATAAAGACGCTTATGTATAATATGATGTATTAAATTGAAGTAAATGGATGTTGGGCACTCGAAAAACGTGATTTGAAGTCGATTTCGGCAAAACCGGAAGTTCAGGCATATCAATCTAAGACCCAATAATGGTAAATAATCTGGTTATTTCCAACCGTTATCATTTCAATACCTGCAGTATGTTTTGAGAAATGGTTGTTACAGTAGGTTGTTACAAGGGGTGGGTCCAGTCTGTGGAGCCATCTATCGGAGAAACTGTCCATAATTTGAAGTTTTGCCAAATAAGAATCGACTGAACTGCAACATATCATGAATTCATCAAAGACTGGCCACCAATTTACCATAAAACGTGCGGTGTCCTTTCTGACCTGTGTCCGGGTGGAAACAACGCCGTTTTGAATCTGATACGGGTTCAAACGAAAATAAATGATTAAAGTTTGTTTTTAGATTTTGATTATAATATTATAATAGTTCATTGTCCGGGTAAGATAAATTAGTAGAATGTTGCAAAAATTGTACTTAAGTTAATTTCATCAGGTTTATTTAAAATTTCAGGAAGTGTGTTCGTTGCCGCTCTTTTTTAAATATTAAGATCCTTTATATTTCTTCCAAAGAGTTTTGGCATAACTTACATTATTAATTATAAAAAATTTGAGGTAACTTTCTTTCTCGTTAGTTATCGCAATGTTGGTTTTTAGAATAATTGCAGTGTTCGACGTTTTTTATTTTATTAAATCTTTTTAACTCTTTGTCCTTAAATAATATTTTTTATTACAATATCTATTTATCTTTTACAGTTTCAGAAGGTGCTAACATTAGAAACTATTGTAACAAATCGAGAGCAAAGTGCTTTAACATTATATTAACACTTAATATAGATAAAACGCAATTCCATTTACTATACCGGAAAAATCATTTGAAACATTACCTCAAATTACTATTAACAAAAATGTAATCAAATTTACCATTACAATAAAATACCTTGGCTTTGCATTAGATTCGCTCCTAAATTGGAAGGCCCATATTAATATTTTAAGTAAAAATATACGTAAACTCTTCTATATTTTTAGGCAAGTTGAGCCTTTTTGCACGACATAACCAGAGAAATATTATATTATGCATTTGCGCAAAGTATTATTTTACAATATGGGATAATAGCTTGGGGAACATCCTATATAACTACCCTAAATAAAGTGGAGGTTGCACAAAAAATGCTAATAAAAATTTGTTTATCAAAGCACTGCCAATATCCATCACATTTAATTTTTTCAGAATTCAAAGTTTTATGTAAAAAAAGTATTATCTGTATGAAAAAATATAAATATGTACGCTAAAATCAACTACGATAATATTAGTACACGAGCAATAAATAACCAAAACATAGAAATTCCACTTATGAATACGAAATTAACAAAACACTCTATTATATATCAGGGTCAACACTGTACAATCTCTTGCCAATTAACATACGAAGTGCACAAACAAAAAAAAAATTTTTCTTTATCTATTTATTTAACTTCGGCCTATTTCCGCTACTAAGGTCTATCACCGATGCCAGGAGACGAGCTACCCCCAACCAGGAAATTTTGCCGAACCTCTTCTCGTAAGAAGAGTAGGGATCTTTTACTTGCCTAACATTTAATAGACATCCCCTCCGAAGGATGGTATATCCACTACGTAATCCTCGTCATGAAATTACGTATACACTGATCATGAAAGCCGCTAGAAAGTGGTACGAGATCGATGTGTTTCCCAAAATGGGTCACCCATCCAAGTACTAACCGCGCTGCACGTTGTAGTCCAGATTCTGGAGACGTGTATCTTTCAGACATACAGCTGAAAAGTATCACATTCGATGTAAAATTTTCTGCTCGATCTGAATGCGGAGGGCGCATAAAGATCGAGGATTGCCTTCAACCCTTAATCCATGAATTTATCCTTATTTCGGAATTGTGAAAAATTGAATTTTTAAAATATAACTTGCGTTTTCTCCCACAAAACATGAGCTAAAAATCTATTCTTTTTTTTTCAATTGTAGCTCACAGTGCATTTAATGCAACGGTGTAGTCAAAACACATCTAATGTTATATAAACTTTAGAAAAAATATTACGTAAACCTCTACCTAGTCGGTGCATTGAAAAATGTAGCATGCGAGATTTTTTTAATTTTGGGAAATTGACAAAAACTAGATCATATGAAATTGCAAGAAAAGACCAAAATTATTTTTAGTGATTGATTCATACTAATATCTTGAGTGAAACGGAAGATATGATTTTTTTAAATTTGGCTGTCCTGCGATCGAGCGCTCTACGAATCGAGACCGACGGATGTGGATACTAGTTTGCGTTATATTTACTTATTTAGCAACGTTTCAGTAGGTACAATATTCCTGTGTCAGATTTTACCGTCTCTATTTTGTTTAAAAGATGCAGTTATTAATATAGATGTTTAAATTTCTATAAGTTTAGTTTTCATCATAACTTTAGAAACACTTAAATTATTATACATGCAGGTTGTATCTAACGTTTATAAATGAAATTGTCTATAAATGGGATAGATATGAATATATTTATATCAGCTAAGTGAAACACATTACAATTAATAATTAGAAAATAAAATAATTAAAATTAGATCATATCATGGAAAATGCGCAGATTCATAAGCATGAGGAAGGTGATCAGTCATATTCTCCAAGCTAGAATTTTGCGTTTTGAAAAAGAAGTAATTGTGGCAAATGATACAGATATATTTTTGTTGTTACTGTTTTTTGCACCAAAATGAAAGTAAAGTTGTGGCTTCAAAACTTCGATTCGTATTTGTTATGCAAGAAAATAATTGAACACGCAGCAACAGGCGCTCATACCTTTCCTCTACACAGTGACCCTTTTTGGGTGTGATAATGTAGAAGAACGCACTACCGGGCGTCAAAATGACGCGACACCAATTTATTTCTCAGGGGGCGCCAGTCGCTTATTACTACCTCTACCTCTACCTCTACCTCCCAGGCGGGTTCGAGATAAGATGCACTTCGATAGCCGAATAATGGACCAAGACTGCACTACCACAGATCGGTAACGATGCTCTCTCTGGACATGAATTCCCTCGTTAGGGGTTTAGGTACCCTTTGAAATTCTGGATTTTTGCATAAAAAGATCCCAACCGAAGAATTTCTCTGCGGAGGGACTAATTTTTTACGCGGTATCCACGTTTTTATCTGACAATAACGGACTCTACACCTTAGGGATTTCTCAAAAAACGCATAAAAAAATCCCTATCGAACCCCCGTAAGGCAACCAGAAGGTCGAGTGCCAATGTGAGTCAACTCGACACATCCGGTTTTCGATACGAAAGTTCCAGGGATTATAGACCGTCAACAGACCTCAAGATCAACTAAGAAACAATAGTTCAAAGAATCCGCTTATTCAACAGAAATGATTACACAAAATTCTCAAGATAAGAATCGTGCCTTCCCAAATCAAAGTAATGGCTTTCAGACCATACAAGCGAGAGCGCTTACGCTAACGATCGATTAGGTAGAAAAGATTCATGCATACCTTCTCAGAATCAAAATGCGAGCTTTTTAGAGAAGTCTGAGACTATTTGTAATTCATAATTACGGCTGACTGATTTCAACTCAAAAAGTCTTACTAAATGAATTTAGTTTCACTAGAGACCACTTAGCTTTAAAGTTCTTGTATCGTGGCGGTTCACGTACTCAAACACATTCGTGAGGACTTATAACTGCATAAGTTTAATAGCGTTCAATCAGTCCACAATTTACTTGCTCCTATGCAGTTGTTCAATATTATCGGTATGGCAGCAACCCACCTTCGAGCGACTTTTAGGTAAAATTGAATTTTTGGTTTTTTATGCACAAGGCGTTTTCCTCTGTAACTTTGTCATTTGGAAAGCCCTGCTACCATTGCTTTGTCTGGACCACTCAACGCGCTCGACCAAATTGCGAGCCGCTGATTCAATCCAAACTCTTTCTATGCGAGAGACCGGCCTTGTGCATGTGCATTAATTTTTATCAATTTTTGCTTATCGGCACTACGCCGGCTTTGTCAAAATCTTCTATTTTGCCTTTTGGATGCAATGTATCGCTAAAATTTTATGCTCATACTTTAGAACTGGGCTTTCAATGACCATAACTCAATGGTCCAAGTCTTTGGTGGAGGAATAAAAATGAAAAATATCTCAAAGTATATTTTCGTGGTACTTTTTAAACTGGCTTCGTGGTACTTTTGAAAAACTAATTTTTAAGTCCAACTTTAGCGTACTTTTGAAAAATCAATTTTTATGCCAAATTTCCACGCAGTTTTGAAAAATTAATCTGCAAGTGAAATTTCGGCGTACTTTTGATAAATCGATTTTCAAGCCAAAGGACCCCGGAACAAAACACATGAAAATGTTGATTCGGTGGAATCGGCTGAAATTCTGGTATATTGTAGTTCATGTCATGCTGATCAAAAGTTCTTATCACATCGAGCCAATCCTATGGACAGTTTTTGTGATACAGCTTGTTAAAGTTAGGTAATTTGCGTTATTTTTGGCATTCAAGATCTGTTTACTCCTAAATTATTAACTTTAGCAAAAAATTGCAAAGGTCGAAATATTCTTGTTCAAGTCCAATAAAGCTCAAGAATTTTTTTCAAAATTTTTTTATCAATTTTTAGGTTAGGTACAATATATATATATATATATATATATATATATATATATATATATATATATATATATATATATATATATATATGTCATATTTCAGCATGCTTCGGTGGGATTGGCTAAAACTTTGCTATTTTGTAGTTAAAGTCATGCCGATCAAAAATTCCTATTGCACTGAAACTATCCTATGAGTGGTTTTCGCTCCAGGAGTGCCTGAAAGTCTTAACAACGAGGAAACGGGTAATCTATATGTACGTGTTTATGAATGGCTTCCAGCGTGTCTGTGCACGTGCGTGCGTGTGTGTGTGATTATTTTTATCAAAGAACCTGAACCGGCACTATGTTTCTTATGAGAGCGTTCTCATTGCCAACCAGGCTGATCTCATTTTTTTGGTTTCACTTTGTATCTGCTTATTTTTGTTTTTTGTTGTTTTTTGATATATTTTTTTTAGTTTTTAAATATTGAGAACATCCATAGGATTTTCAGAAACAACTGCTCTGTTTCCAGCATCATGTATTGTTCGAAGAAAAATCATTGATGTATATTTTATGTGATTTTCATGCCGTGCTTACCCCAAAAACCATAATACGCTTGTGTTTTCAGCGGTTCCGCATTAAACTCATTAAAACGATTTTTCTCACAAACGGTCCTATGACTAAAATGAAAGAGGACATTTTTTGTGTATTCTTAATTAGTGAATGACATTCTTGTACCAAAGTGAAAAAAAAAATAAAAGACAAGAAATTAATGCAAAATATCAACAGCCCCCCTCAATACCACCCACTTACGGTAAAAAATATTTTTAAAAAATAATGTAAAAATAAGCTTGTATTATTGTTCAATACACGTATAAAGTCGCGTCCCTGTAAATCAAAAGGTTTCTGAAATATAAAATAATAATCAATTTTTGGGTGCTATTTTCAAAGGGCCGTAGCTCAAGTTATTTGCGAACATATTTTTGCACATAGAATCTGCACCAGAAGTTTGTCATCGATATTTCCGGAGAACCCTGTATACACTGGCACATACATACACACAAACGCATGCACTCATTACACAAACACGCTGGAAGCCATTCATAAACACGTATATGTACATACCGTGTGTGTTGCCGAACGCTAGGCATCGGGAGTAAAATTACAACATCGCGCGTGCCAGCTGGCTAAAATGAAATAACAGGCTGGAATGGTCCGCTCGACGGAGGAATTTACGGCAACTATGTTGTCATATCTATCGCGGTACGTGGATGTACATGCCTAATGGGAAAATACACGCACGGTATATAGATTACCTCGTTGTTAAGACCTTCAGGCACCCCTGAAGCGAAAACCACTCATAGGATAGACTCAGTGCAATGGGAATTTTTGATCAGCATGACTTTAACTACAAAATAGCAAAGTTTCAGCCAATCCCACCGAAGCATGTCGGAATATGACATATATATATTTTACCTAACCTAAAAATTGATAAAAAAATTCTGAAAAAATTTCTTGAGCTTTATTGGACTTGAACAAAAATATTTCGACCCTTGCAATTTTTTGCTAAAGTTAATAGTTTAGGAGTAAAAAGTTCTTAAATATCTAAAATGACGCAAATTACCTAACTTTGACAAGCTGTATCTCAAAAACTGTTCATAGGATTGGCTCGATGTGATAAGAACGTTTGATCAGCATGACTTGAACTACAAAATACCAAAATTTTAGCCGATTCCACCGAATCAACATTTTCATGGGTTTTGTTCCGGGGTCCTTTCAACGCAGTTTTGAAAAATTAATCTGCAAGTGAAATTTTGGCGTACTTTTGATAAATCGATTTTCAAGCCAAATTTCAACGCAGTTTTGAAAAATTAATCTGCAAGTGAAATTTTGGCGTACTTTTGATAAATCGATTTTCGAGCCAAATTTCGACACACTTTTCAAAAGTATTATTTTTCTAAGTCCAATTTGTGGTACTTTTGAAAAAGTATATTATTCATAAATCTTTGTCATTATATACTTTTACTCTCATATCCTGAACCAAAAACATATTTCCTAAGTGAAAATTCGGTGTTTCTTCGAATTTTCACCTGGTCATTTCTAACGCCTTATAGAACCCAAAACGGTCCTTATGGACTGATCTGTGCCTCTGCAGACTCTTAAAAATATCTTTAAATGAAATTTTTGCCTAAGTCGAATTTTGATTGTCTTCAACTTAGGACGATTTTGGAGACTTCTACAACAATGACACAAGCTACATATTTAGGAAGGAAACAAAGTCAGCATTTAAGACGGCATTTGAAAGTTGGGAAACACTCAATCCTTTGGGAAAATAATACATAAATGACGGGGACGATTGCAACGTCATGGAATTTATAAACACTGCCTCCATATTCTTTAAATGTCCATATGGTCGCTTACATTTTCACGGAAGCCTTAAAGAACTAACGGCACATTTATTTTTAAACTGCAAGAGCGACATTAGAATTTTACCACATACTGAAGATGTATTTTATGAATATGCCAAGAGATGTGTCTATACACTTCTTATTTGGAAGAATACAGATAATCTCCAGATGTCTCCAAAACTACCAGATGTTCTTCAGTATATTTAGACATTGACAGAAGGTGTACTGATACCTAACCATCTATAAGAAACAGTCGAAGCCAGTCACTTCTTAAGTAGTCGTTTGCATGTGTGAGAATAATATTTGCAACAAGAGGTATTTCTGCAAGCGAACTGGAGTGTCTTGCATTATTGGTTATAAGTGTTTAGATAAATGTACTGATGAAAACTTATAATTATAATAGTTCATAATTACTAATTGAAATATATTTCGGTTAGCTGATATACATACACTCATAAATATTATATTTAAAGACAATTTCATTTATACAGTTATTTAAGTGTTTCTAACGTTATGATGAAGCAAAAAACCGGCGCCTAAGGAATAATCAATTTTACATCCAATTTTCTATCCAAGACTCTTTCTAATCCCCCACTATCACCCCCACCCCATTAATAAAGGAGGTGGTAGTGAGGTTTGCTAAAACTAAAAAAAATTTGTTGCCTAAACCTAAATCATATTTTTTTACCCCCTTTAATAATGGTGTGGCGGTGGTAATGAGGGTGGTAATGGGGTGGCTGATGCCAAAATAATTTTGAGATCTTGGTTTCTTGATGTACATTAAATCTAAATTTTATGAACTATTGCTTGCTTTTTACTTTCCATTTACCTATACTTACTCCCCAACCCTTCAACAGAAAAAGATCAATATATAATAATCTAGTTAGGATAATAATATGTAGGTGTATTATAGATGTACCTACCAAATTTCAAGTCAATATCATAAACCGTTCCAGAGTAATCGTGCCCACAAAAAAGTTGCAGACAGACGGACTTACACATTTTCAAAAATTATGTTCCAATTTAAAATCTCGACGTTTCATGACATCCTAATCCTATTTGAACAGAAAAAAATCACATTTTTTATTGTTACTTTTAATTTTAAACAACTATATTAACTACATCTTTTAAACAAAATAAAGCCGACAAAGTCTAACATGGAAATATTATACCTATTAATAGAGAACCAAATAGCTAAATTAATGTAAACAAGCGTCCGCATTATTAGGGGCGAGTGTAGAGGCGACTTCAATGTGAATGTCAGTCGATATTCCGTTGAAGCAACGTCGAGCGCGGTTATTACTTGGATGGGTGAGACCCATCTTGGGAAATACAGCGTTCTCGTCCCACCTTCTAGCGGCTTGTATATCAGTGTATACGCGGAAGTTACGTCATTTCAGACGAGGATTACGTAGTGGATATACCATCCTTCGGAGGGGATGTAAAGCAGGCGGTCCCTTGTCTATTAAATGTTAGGCAAGTAAAAGATCCCTTCTCTTCTTAAGGGAAGAGGTTCGGCAAAATTTCCAGGTTGGGGGTAGCTCGTCTCCTGGTGTCGGTGATAGGCCCTGGTAGCGGAAATAGGCCTACGTTAAATAGTTAAAAAAAAAAGCGCCCGCATTATCGGTTTCGATTCGTAGCGCGCTCGACCGCAGAACAGCCAAATTTAAAAACATCATATCTTCCGTTTCACTCAAGATATCAGTATGAATCAATCACTAAAAATAATTTTGGTCTTTTCTTGTAATTTCGTATAATCTAGTTTTTGTCAATTTCCCAAAATAAAAAAAATCCCACAGGCTACATTTTTCAATGCACTGACTGCGTAGGGGTTAACGCGATATTTTTTTCTAAAATTTCTGTAAATATTGGATAGGTTTTGACTACACTGAAAATATCACAAATCAAGATTTTTCATGATTTTCATCCAATTTTGACCTCTAGCTCGAATATTCGTCCACAAACATGCTATTCCGACTTCAGATTCGTGTTCAGCGCCTCCAGCGCAATTTCGAAAATCCCTGAATTAAAAAAAATAATATCATTTTTAGAAATCTCAACGGAAAATACAATTATCGGATTTTTTAAATATTTTTTTAAAGAAAATAATGATTGCTATAGTTCTCGAGGTTGTTTAAAGAATTTGTACCAAAATGAAACTTTTTAGAATTAATTTGATGATGGCAGAAGCTCCAAAAAGCGAAATAAATTAAAGAAACGTTACAAATGCATCAATTTTTTATGGAAAATTATTGACAACTTATGCTAAATAATAACTATTACTAATTTTAATGACGTAAATAATTATAAATTTTTATTACATTATTACTAATTGTCTCCGACGTTTTCGTATTCGATGACATTCATTAATATCATTGCTGGAGCATTTAAGCAGCTAACTCCTTGACATGGCAAATATGATGTAAAACAATTTAAGGTTTTCTACATCCACAAGCAGGGCCACACTCAGTTTTACATGAACAAAAAATCATTCATCATCAACTGGTACTAGTGAATTCCTCTTTTTTTCCATCCTCATTCTTTTGGCAACTTATCATGTCCCATCCACAACTTTACTGTACTTGTAAATACACTCTTTTTATATGTTCTGGACTAGAATCGAGTGTAGTTATCAATGAAGCCAAGTTAACACAGGTATTTTTACTTGTAGCCTTAAGAAATGATTGTTATCGAAAATTATTTATATTTTCTTAATTTTTTTAAGTATACTCCCACGAAAATGACGTCACTACTAGTATAGTATATTCCTATTACAGCTATATTCATTTCTTCTCTGGAGAATTATTTAATTTCTATATAAAGTATACAAAGGGGCAGCAAACTTCCTTGACAAGTAGGCATTGCAGCTATAGAAAAGGGAGTAGGGTGGGACAACAAGGTTTAAAGTGTAGAGGAGCAATCCGAATAATATGAATGAATGACATCGAAAACGAAAACGTCGGGGAGACAATTATAGTACAGTAACTAGAGATTTTAACTTCGGAATAATATCATATTGAACGGATTTCATTCATTTTTGGCAGTATTATAGTAAATGCTTCACAGAGAAGTTTTTATATTGTACGGGGCTTGCTAATTTATAGGGGGTGGATGCCACCCCTTCTCAGGGGGTGGCACTAAAAAAAATATATATATTTATTGGAGCTAAAAGAGAATCAAATTTTAAGAAGAAAAGGTTCCATGCAATTTTTCACATAAATTGATGGTTTTTAAGTTATAACGACTTCAAAATTGCGATTTTAGCTTAAAAAAAAGGTATTTCCAAATGGCTTTCGTCAAGTATCTCGAAAAGTATTACTTTATCGAAAAAATGTTACAGATCAATTACAGAAAGTACAAACTGGGAATTAATTATATTTTTTGTTTATTGATGTAGAATTAATAATTTCGGACATATTTAAGTTTATATTTTGCATCCAAGTGTTTCGAAATTACCTTTAAAGTTTAAAATGCATTTTTTTTAAAGCAAGTGCTTCAAATGAGCAAAAAAATTTGAGCATCTAGGCAATGCTACATTTTAACGAAAAAAATGTATTTGAGATTATTTTTTTTAAATTACTAGCTAATTAGAGTAACAAAATGGCGGCCATTTTATATAAAAAAAATATAAATACGCACATTTTTCCGTCATAACTTCTATATCTCTTATGCTGCAGAAACGAGTAAAAAATAATTTGAAAACACAATTAATTGTCCTTAAATTCATTTCTTAGCAGACGCCATTTGTAAACTTTCATATCTCCGAAACTATTAAATCTATGTAAATAAATAAAAAATCGAAATTCATTATCATTTTATGAGCTTTATTTTTGGTCTCTACCCGTTTTTCAATAAAACTAATATTTATTGAGTTATTTGGAAAAGAAAAAAAATTACGTTTTATCGAAAATACCTTTATAGTTTAAACTGTAATTTTTTCTAAAGCAAGAGCTTTATACAAACGAAAAAAATTGAGAATCTTCGTCTTGCTATATATTAGGTAATGGGAAACAGTGTTTGAAATTCCGTTTTTTTTATTTACTGGCTAATTACAGTAACAGAATGGCGACTTTGTTATTAAAAAAATGTGAAGACGCACATTGCTTCGGTCATAACTTCTTTGTTTTTTATGCTACAGGAACAAATTAAAAACAGTTGAAAGCTTAATTAACAACCTATTATTCTACCTATTAGCATTCTTGACATAGGTGTCACAGTTTCTGAGATATTTAACTCCCACTCTAAATAATTGTCTTATGATGGACACTTGGATGCCAAATATAAACTTAAATATCTCCGAAATTATTAATCCTACATCAATAAACAAAAAATATAATTAATTCCCAGTTTGTACTTTCTGTAATTGGTATGTAACATTTTTTCGATAAAGCAATACTTTTCGAGATACTTGACGAAAGCCGTTTGGAAATAACCTTTTTTTTTTTAAGCTAATATCGCAATTTCGCAGTCATTATAACTTAAAAACTGTCAATTTATGTGAAAAATTGCACAGAACCTTTTCTTCTTAAAATTTGATTCTTTTTCAGCTCCAATAAATATATATATTTTTTAAGTGCCACCCCCTGAGAAGAGGTGGCATCCACCTTTCATAAATTAGCAAGCCCCCGCACAATATAGAAACTTTTCTGTGAAGAATTTACTATTGTACTGCAAAAAATGAACGAAATCCGTTCAATATGACATTATTCCGAAGTTTTGCATATTTTTTACCTGTAGGTACTGTACTATTAGTTTACATGATTATCCTTGTAATAAAAATTTATAATTATTTGTCATTAAAATTTATATACATTAATGAAAGAAAAACCGAGGAAGAGGTAAAGCGAAGGTAGAGGTAAAGAAAGAAGCTAGAAGTATTCTTACTTATAGCTAATAGATGCTACTGTGGAGTTGAAAAATAACTAAAGTCACCAAATCTGTCACGAAAATTTAAATGTGTAATATACAAGACATAGTCCAATAAAGATATAATTTTTCAAAAAAATTTTTCCCGGCAAGCTAATTTTTTCAGGGTCAATGGAGAGGTGTCTCCCGAGTATCCGACCAAAAAGTCACAGTCCACACCCCTTGTAGGGGTTGTTGCAATAGGGGTGGTTTCTTATTTTTTGTTTTTTTGAAATTTTCTTTTTGCAGCTTGTATATAGTAATATTCTCTACAACTTTGCTTAATAAAATTTTTTTGTAACTTTGATTTTTGACGGTCCAGCGCCCATTATATGGGAAAACATTCACCATATCTATTTACTATGGTTCAAGAAACATAAAAACAAAAGGTTGAATAGCTGGTTTTTGCAGGGTTGATTGAGAACTGTCTCCTGAATCTCCAACCAATTTTTTTTTTTTTTTTTTTGGAGACTCAGGAAACAGTTCTCAATCAACCCCGCAAAAACCAGCTATTCAGCCTTTTGTTTGTATGTTTCCTGAACCACAGTAAATAAATATGATGAATGTTTTCCCATATAATGGGCGCTGGACCGTCAAAAATCAAAGTTACAAAAAAATTTTATTAGGCGAAGTTGTAGAGAATATTACTATGTACAAGCTGGAAAAAGAAAATTTCAAAAAAAAAAAAACAAAAAATAAGAAACCACCTTTATTGCAACACCCTACACGGGGTGTGGATTGTGACTTTTTGGTCGGATACTCGGGAGACACTCCTCCATCGACCCTGAAAAAATCAGCTTGCCGGGAATTATTTGTGAGCACCTCCTATAGAGAAGGTCGACTTTTACTGTACTAACACTAATAAGATCAATATTAACGTATGCCTTCGAAACGTGGGCCCTAAGTAAATCGCCTGGGAATATTTCAAAGAAAAATATTAGGAAAAATATTTGGCCCTATTCAAAAAAACTAAGTATGGGGAAGCAGATACAACCACGAATTATATGAAGATGATGATATAGTAAAAACGATAAAGCTAGGATGATTAAGGCAGGGCAAGAATGAACGACGAAAAGCCTACAAAACGAATACTAAGAGCAAAGCCCGATGGGAATCGAGGAAGAGGCATACCAAAACTGTGATGGATTGATGGGGTAGAAAAGGAATAGAGGAACATAAGAGTGATCAATTGGAAACACCGAGACCAAGATAAAGACGAATGACGGAGAATCCTTGAAGAGGCCAAGACCCAGCCAGGGTTGTAGTGCGACCGATGATGATGATGATGATGATTAAAATTAGTAATAATTATTATGTAGCACAATTTGTTAATAATTTTCTATAAAAAATTTATGTATTTGTTTTATTTAACATTTCATTCATTTATTTCGCTTTTTGGAGCTACTGCCATTTTCAAATTAATTTTAAAAGATCAATTTTTTTACAAATTCTTTGTAAACAATCTTGAAAACTATAACAATCATTATTTTCTTAAAAGAAATATTTAAAAATTCTGATAATTGTATTTTTGGTTGAGATTTCTAAAAATTTTAATTTTTTTTTAATTTAGGGATTTTTGAAATTGCGGTAATTTTCAATGGGTAAACGTTTTAGCGTTAGAAATACAACAACAAAAAATCATTCAAATCCATTCATTATAGCTGGGTTCCGTCATTTTTCATTTATAATAACTAATTGCACTGGTAGACCAGGCTAGATAAGGGTTGGACAACAAAAGAATTTGTTACAGCAAACTGATAGTGGAATATTGTAGAACATATCATAACTAAGTAAAGAAAAATAATCCGAACTACCTGCGATTTTCTGGGGTGAAATGGGGTGGATTTTTAGGGATGAAAAATATTTTTTGCGATTTCTGGCTAAACTACGCATCCTATCGAAAAAAGTTAAATGTAAAAGTTGTAGGTAATAAAGAGATCTACAACTTTTGTAGAAAGCAATTTTATTCTAACCCCAAAATTTTCCGAAAAATACGCAAAAAACTTTTTTTCGGTTTTTTATTTTTTCTTCCACAAAAATAATTCGATTTAGCTCAAACTCGGTGAAAGTATACCTTTTGGTATTCCACATAAGCACTATTTTGGAGCAAAATATTTAACGGTTGTTATTTAATTCAATTTTTTTTTTAAGTGAAATTTTCAACTGCGATTCCTCATAAAAGTACTTGAAAATCCCAAAAAACCGTTTTTCACCAGTAAAAATTCACCCCATTTCACCTCAGAAAATCGCAGATGGTTTGGACTATTTTTCCTTCTTTAGCTGTGATAAGTTCTAAAATATTCTGCTATCAGTTTGCTGTAACTACTTATGTTTTTTTTTTAATTCTGGCACTTATCTAGCCTAGCCTATAGACTATATACATAATATGAATTAATCTATAATATCTTACCCAGGTGTTGTATCGATCACTCTTCTAATTAGTTCTTCGGTATTAAAGATCACATTTAGATCAGTAGGTAATGTGATTGAAACGTTAAATGTAGCCTTTAACTTTGGTTCATCGAAACAGGGGAACACTGTTCGCGCGTGCGTAGATGCAAGCTGAGTTACCAGTAGGTACTTGGTGATTCCCTCTTTATTGACGTAACTGCTTTTATAAAGACCAGTACGAGCCTCTGGATCTTCAGTATTTATATATCCAGTATATTCAAAAACCAGTTCATGAGAAGTTCTAGTAGTTATTGGATTTTGCAGAGTAATATTTAAAATATCACTCAAACGGTTTTGCACGTAAGTAAAATTGGAGATATGAGCATTATCCAAAGTAATTTTATCGAATATAATTGAATTAGCGTTGGAATGAAGGACTATATCCTTGGTTTCGGTGACGACTGAAAAGCGAATCTTGACTTTTCCTGAAAATTCAGTTCCATTTGATGTAAAAAGTTCAGGTGGTAGATGGAGGTCTAATTGATAAGAAAGCGGGGTGTACAGTTGCGGCAAGCGGATGTTGCTGGGATTTGCTGACACTATTAGTATTATATTAGCCGTCAATATGAAGACTAGGAGCTGGGTAGAAGGCATAGTAGCTCCTAAAAAGAAGAAACACACTATTATTATTATTATTATTATTATTATTATTATTATTATGTTTGCATTTTTCACAAATTCATTTATAGTATAAATTGGACTAAATAAAGTGACAGTCGAGTCAATGAAGGTTCCAACTTTAGGACCTATAAGAACCGAACTGATTATGCTTTTTTTAAATATTGGCTATACAGGGTGTTTCAAAAAGATTAGGACAGCGCACTAACAATTCTATAATTATACATTTATGAGGTAATACACATCTGAAATATATTTATGACGTATTAGTAATATCAAACGTTATCCGCAGTTTATAAGCTTTATTTTTGATCTCTATCATTTTTTCATTAAAACTAATATTTATTGAGATATTTGCGAAGAAATAAAATTTCAAGTTTTTTCGAAATTACCTTTTACAGTTTAAAATGCATTTTTTTCCTAAAGCAAGTGCTTTAAATGAGCAAAAAAAAATGAGCATCTAGGTAATGCTACATTTTAACGAATAACTGTATCTGAGATATTTTTTTTAAATTACTGGCTAATTATAGTAACAAAATGGCGACCTTCTTATATAAAAAAATATAAACAGATTCATTCATTCATATTTTTCGGTCATAACTTCTTTATTTCTTATGCTACAGAAAGCGCAGTTAATTGTTTTTAATTTCAATTCTTAGCATGTTTGACGTAGGTGTTAGTGATGGGCGATATCGTGATTTTTCAATCGCAACGTAAATCGTTACTGTGATTTTCTTATATCAGTGAATTTAAAACGTGATGTAGTCAGGTCTTTCATAATACGACTTATGGGAGAAATTGTTAATTGTTCTCTATCCCTAAATAAGCGCCGACAGACGGTGAATTAGCTACGTTGGTATCTGTGCTGCCGCAGATATGCATAATATGTAGAATATATATATATATCATGATTTGTTTATCCAAATAACCTGATGTATGGATTGGTAATAAAGCAGTAGGTTTTGAATGGAACTTGATAATAGGATAGTTTTCTAAAGTTGTACAAACATTAACATTTCGGAAGCATCAATAAATTTCTTGTATATATTTATGTTTATGTTTATTTTTTGTTAATTTAAAATGGTAAATTTATTTTTTAATGTTATTTTTTTTGTTGTTTTATGATATATAAGGATGTTTTTTTAAAATGTTTTCATTTGCTTATTGTCGAATTCCATATTTGTATTCATGTTTCATGCCGAAACGTAAATGCTCAATATTTGCAATAAAATTGCTCACTCTCCCATTTTAGGGTATGTTACAAAAAAGCATTTTCAATATTGCATTAATTTTATTTAACGAAAAACAGGGGATAAAATTATTTAAAAATATAAAAATTGTAAAATTTTTTCACGCTTCTAGACATTGGAGGGTGATAGAAAAGAGTATTTACAAGATAGCGTAATTGGGATTTAATAGAAAACAGAGTTTAAGAGGATAAAGCACCCCAAAAACTATCTATAAATAATGTAGCTATTGCAAAAAAGTTTCTAACACTTTCCTAATTTAGGGTATGTTAGAAAAAAGCATTTCCAATATTGCGTAATTTTCATTTAACAAAAAACAGGGGATAAGGGGGTGATACATCCCAAAAACTATTTAAAAACAATATGAAAATTGTAAAATTTTTTCACGCTTTTAGATGTTGGAGAGTGATAGAAAATACTATATCCAAGATAGCACAATCTGGATTCAATAAAAAACAAAGTTTAAGAGGGTAAAGAACCCCAAAAGCTATCTAAAAATAATGTAACTATTGCAAAAAAGTTTTCAACACTCTCCCATTTTAGGGTATGTTAGAAAAAAGTATTTCCAATATTGCATAATTTTTATTTAACGAAAAATAGGGTATGATACACCCCAAAAACTATTTAAAAATAATATAAAAATTGTAAAATTTTTTCACGCTTTTAGATATTGGAGGGTGATAGAAAATACTATTTCCAAGATAGCATAATTTGGATTTAATAAAAAACAAAGTATAAGAGGGTAAAACACCGTAAAACACCCCAAAAGCTATCTAAAAATAATGTAACTATTGCAAGAAAGTTTCTAACACTTTCCTATTTTAGGGTATGTTGGAAAAGAGCATTTTGAATATTGCATAATTTTTATTGAACCAAAAACAAGGGATACAGATTATTTTTAAATAGTTTTTTGTTAAATAAAAATGATGCATTGTTGGAAATGTTCTTTTCTAACATACCCTAAAATAGCAAAGTGTTAGAAACTTTTTGCAATAGTTACATTATTTTTAGTTAGCTTTTGGGGTGTTTTACCCTCTTAAACTTTGTTTTTTATTAAATCCAAATTATGCTATCTTGGAAATAGTCTTTTCTATCACCCTTCAACATCCAAAAGCGTGAAAAAATTTTACAATTTTTATATTATTTTTAAATTGTTTTGGGGTGTACCACCCCCTTATCCCCTGTTTTTTGTTAAATAAAAATTATGCAATATTGGAAATGCTCTTTTCTAACATACCTTAAAATAGGAAAGTGTTAGAAACTTTTTTGCAATAGTTACAATATTGATAGATAATTTTTGGTGTGCTTTACCCTCTTAAACTATATTTATTATTAAATCCAAATTATGCTATCTTGCAAATAGTATTTTCTATCACCCTCCAACATCTAAAAGCGTGAAAAAATTTTACAATTTTTATATTATTTTTAAATAGTTTTTGGGGTGTATCTCCCCCTTATCCCCCGTTTTTCGTTAAATAAAAATTATGCAATATTGGAAATGCTTTTTTCTAACATACCCTAAAATGGGAGAGTGTTGAAAACTTTTTTGCAATAGTTACATTATTTTTAGATAGCTTTTAAACTCTGTTTTTTATTAAATCCCAATTACGCTATCTTGAATATAGTCATTTCTATCACCCTCCATCATCTAAAAGCGTGAAAAAAATTTACAATTTTTATATTATTTTTAAATAGTTTTGGGGTGTACCACCCCCTTATCCCGTTTTTTGTTAAATAAAAATTATGCAATATTGGAAATGCTTTTTTCTAACATACCTATTATTATTTACCCTCTTAAACTCTGTCTTTTATTAAATCCCAATTATGCTATCTTGGAAATAGTCTTTTCCATCACCCTCCAATGTCTAAAAGCGTAAACAATTTTACAATTTTTATATTATTTTTAAAGAGTTTTGGAGTGTACCACCCCCTTATCCCCTGTTTTTTGTTAAATAAAAATTATCCAATATTGGAAATGCTTTTTTCTAACATGCCCTAAAATAGGAAAGTGTTAGAAACTTTTTTGCAATAGTTACATTACAAGGCTACGCAGATGATATCGCCATCCTGGTAACAGGAAAACACGAGGGCGCTGCGTCAGAAAAGATGCAGCGAGCTCTCTTTATGGTAGACAGATGGTGTACCCAGGAAGGTCTTTCCTTAAATCCAAGGGAGACCACTGTAGTCGCCTTCACAAGAAAGAGGAAACTCAACCTGGGAAGATTATATCTCCGGGGAAATGAATTGCAGGTGAGCAATGAAGTGAAATATTTGGGACTGATTTTAGATACCAAATTAAACTTCAATGCACATCTAGACAGAGTGACCACCAAAACTACGCGGGCCTTATGGGCCAGCAGAAGAGTGGTAGGCAAAAACTGGGGGCTACAACCAAGAATGGTGCACTGGCTGTACCAAGGGGTTGTAGTACCAATAGTAACCTATGCCTCCCTGATCTGGTAGCATAAAGCCGGAAAAGGGGAGGCAATGAGAAAACTACGGAAAGTACAAAGACTGGCATGTCTAGGCATAACGGGAGCAATGTCAACAACGCCTACCGCAGCCATGGAAGCGCTACTTTGCCTGCTCCCACTACAGCTAGTGGTGGAGAGTGAGGCACTGTTGGCGGCGTACAGGCTGAAAATAAACGGATATGGGACCATTCCAAGAGTAGGATACCACACCGAAATATTCCAACAAATAGGGAAAAATCGACTACTAGATATGCAGTCAGACAGAATCAGCATAAGCCACAACTTCACAAAGACCTTCAGGGTATACATACCCGATAGGGAAGAGGACGGAACGAGGCAACTACGAAGACATTCAAATGATACCATATGGTATACTGACGGATCTAAAACGTCAAGTAGTACTGGAGCAAGTGTTACGGGGGACCAACCAGGGACAGATATCAGTCTGAACCTGGGCAGTACCGCAACGGTGTTCCAAGCAGAAGTCACAGCCATAGAAGTCTGTGCACAAGAAATGATACGGAGGTCATATACTGATAAAAGAATCCGCATCATCACTGACAGTCAAGCAGCTATCAAAGCTCTGAATGCAGTAGAGATACGTTCCAAAACGGTAAAAGACTGCCTTGAATCCCTAGCGAAACTGGCGGAACACAACAGTATACAACTGGAGTGGACGCGAGGACACCAGGGCAATGAAGGCAACGAAAAAGCAGATGGGACCTGAGCCATCCTGCCGGATATCATACAATACCGCAAGAGGAATGGTAAAGGAACTATTGAGTCAGAAACATATCTTGTACTGGACCGGCGCGCCGGGGATGAGGCAGTCACGTATGTTCATCACCGGCGAGCCATCCATGACAAAGACCAACGAATTGCTAAAGCTGAGCAGAAAACAGCTGAGATGTGCAGTGAGAATCCAAAAAGGACACTGCACACTGAATAGACACCTAACTAACATGGGTGTGAAAGATAATCCAGAATGCAGGATGTGTGGTGAGGATGAAGAAACTCCTCACCACATACTATGTGAATGCCCAGCCTTAGTGGCTGGGAGGTTCTCACACTTCGGGGGACTAACCGTAACCCCGGAAGAAATAGCCAGAGCTCCCATTGACCGTATACTCTCCTTTTGGAGAGGAACGGGATTAATGGAATAACGAGACTATGGGGTACAATAAGCTTAAGCTTCAGTACAGCGGGACTTCGGGACCGCAAACCATAAGGAAAAAAAAATACATTATTTATAGATAGTTTTTGGGGTGTTGTACCCCCTTAAACTCTGCTTTTTTATTAAATCCCAATTATGCTATCTTGGAAATAGTCTTTTCAACACCCTCCAAAATCTGAAAGCGCTAAAATTTTTTACAATTTTTATATAGTTTTTGGGGTGTATCACCCCCTTATCCCCTGTTTTTCGTAAATAAAATTTATGCAATATTGGAAATGCTCTTTTCTAACATACCTTAAACTAGGAAAGTGTTAGAAACTGTTTTGCAATAGTTACATTATTTTTAGATAGTTTTTGGGGTGTTTTACCCTCTTAAACTCCGTCTTTTATTAAATCAAAATAATGCAATATTGGAAATGCTCTTTTCTATCGCACCCTAAAATATGAAAGTCTTAAAAACTTTTTTACAATAGTTATCTTATAGTTATCTTATTTTTACAGTTTACAGTTTTGGGGTGTTTCGCCCTCTTAAAATCCGTGTTTTGCTTTAGATAACTTTAGCTGCTCAACCCTTTTCAACATACATGTTTGGTTTTATAGAAAAATACTTTTCAATTCTGTAGTTACGAAGATTTTAACTTCATATGCATTATTTCGTTGGTCCACTCTAAATAATCGTTTCTCATTTCTGATTTCGTTTCTGTCTTCAGCCACATATATAATAGTAGATTGTAATGCAAGCGTGGCAAAACGATGTATGAAAGTAGGAACACGTGCGCAGCGAGTGTTCCTATCATACGAGTTTTACATTGAAGCTTACCACATGTGTGTTTACATACTATTTTTTCTACGGTTGTGAAGTTATTTCCCTTTTTTTAAGTCTTTCCAAAATTTTAAATTTGCTGCCAGTCAGATTTTATTTAAAGTGACATTTTCCGCAGTCATTCTGAAGTTAGAAAATTTGACTTTGTAATTGCAATTCATGTGTAATTAATGTACATATATAGAATTTAATTGTTATTACCAGTAAGTAATATAAAATTCTTTAAGGTAAACACATTATTTTATTCCGGTGTGTGAAGATGCAATCAAGGCGTGTGGCAAATTCTTTGCTGCACGGCGTGCGGCAAAGTGATATTTTCTGCAGTCATTTTGAAGTTATAAAATTTGACTTTCAGCACAATCGTAGAAAAAATATTTTTACAAATGGTTTTAGTAGCTAGTTACTTCTTTTGTTATAACAAAAATGTTCCGTCATGACCCTGCCTCGAATCGCCACATCGCATCGCATCGCCAATCAATAAAAGACATAAAGATATTTATATAAGTATCTAGTGTGAAATGCGTATCTAATAACGCTAAGGCACGATATCGCTTGCGTTACGTGTTAATACATACGGTCGCAAACAATAATCGACTCAAAGTAAATATTGTGAAAGATACATTGGTCTTCGTTGAATTTTAATAGACCACGACAAGGGAACGAAATACGGAAAGTTGTGATCACGTCACGCTTTTCTGCTAACTTTACTAACAGTCGTTACCTGTGATTTCTTATTATCAGTGATTAAATCACAGTTCGTGATATATTGCCCATCACTAGTAGGCGTCACAATTTCTGAGTTATTTAACATTTAAACTACATTTTTCGTCTTATAAACATTCGGACGCCATTTGTAAACTTTCATATCTCCGAAACTATTAAATCTATATAAATAAATATAAAAGCGGAATTCATTATCAGTTTATGAGCTTTATTTTTGGTCTCTTTTCATTTTTCACTAAAACTAGATATTTGAAAGGAAAAACGTTTTGTTGAAAATACCTTTATAGTTTAAACTTTAATTTTTTTCTAAAGCAAGTGCTGCATACAAACGAAAAAAAAAATTGACCATTCACGTCATCCTACATATTAATGAGAAACAGTGTTTGAAACGCCTCTTTTTTAATTACTGGATAATTCCAGTAACAAAATGGCGATGCTATTAAAAAAATGTGAAGAAGCACATTACTTCGCTCATAACTTCTTTATTTTTTATGCTACAGAAACAGTTGAAAGCTTAATTAATAACCTATTATTCTACCTATTAACATTTTTGACGTAGGTGTCACAGTTTCTGAGTAATTTAATTCTCACTCTAAATAATAATCTTACGAACACTTGGATCCCAAATATAAACTTAAATATCTCCGAAATTATTAATCCTACATCAATAAACAAAAAATGTAATTAATTCCCAGTTTGTACTTTCTGTAATTGGTCTATGACATTTTTTCGATAAAGTAATACTTTTCGAGATGCTTGACGAAAGCCATTTGAATATACCTTTTTTTAAGCTAAAATCGCAATTTTGAAGTCGTTATAACTTAAAATCTATCAATTTATATGAAAAATTGCATAGAACCTTTTCTTCTTAAAATTTGATTCTTTTTCAGCTCCAATAAATATATATATTTTTTAAGTGCCACCCCCTATAAATTAGCAAGCCCCCCGTATATAAAAATATAAAAACTTTTCTGTGAAGCATTTACTATAATACTACCAAAAATGAACGAAACCCGTTAAATATGACATTATTCCGAAGTTAAAATCGCTAGTTACTGTACTATTCTTTTTGTTTGTTATTTTATTCATTGCAGTTGCTAGTGGATGACTTCAGCCCCGTAATTTTCCAACAATTTATTTGGTTTAAAAAATGTAACATGCTCAGCGAAGGGTTTAAACATTAGAAAATGTTCAGTGCAAAGGACCCCGCATGGATTTTATGGAATTTGACTCCCAGCTAAATTGTCTGAATTTTTAATTTGCTATAGATTTCGACTTTCTGATCAAAAGCTCTCATGGGCCCAACTCGATCCTATGTCCAGTTTCCGAGAAAACAAGGATGACTTCTTGTAGAATCTAAAAAAATTCGAATTAACTTTTTTCATATATTTTATATTGTGATACGCTCTAATATCCCTTTATAATATTTTGCAATAAAAATATTTGCTGTTTCAATAAGAAAAAAGTTAGAAAAATTAAAGTTTGAAGAATTTTTTGGGAGGCGCCGGGAAATCTATACAAAAATAACAAGTGAAAACATTTTTCGGTCAAATGGTATAGCAGAATAAGCATGGTAAAATGGCCCCAAAAGCGTTTGGGCCTAATTCGGTGTCAGTAGATCGACAATAGGAAAAGAAATGTTTTCCTCGAGTTTTAGCCCCCCGTCGCCTAATAAACATGACATTTCGTTTTCATTTTTTTTCTGCAAGTTGTGCGTTAATTATTATGAAAGAATACACGATGTACACGTAATTTGAATGCATCTTAGGAAAAAAATCAGCTGATTTTGCTGCCTCCTTCGAATCAAAAAAAATATTTAAAAATTAAGATATTTATTATTTCATGAAAATAATGATTCGCATACACAAAACTTTTAACCAAAAATACATTGTTATGAGTATAATCCAGTAACTTTTTCATCAGGTATGGCTGCTTTTTTAATATGTTGTAGGTATAGGATTAAAAAGTAATGTTAAATCCAAGTTTATGACCTCGGCAGACCTCCGGATCTTGGTCAAAAATCCAAAAAACTGCGAGATTTTTGTTCTTTTTTCAGTTTTTGTCGATTTTGACACCCTACATTTTCGGTAAAACATTTTAGTATTTTTCAAAAGTAGATTAAATTTGCTACAAATTGGTACGAGAGCGGACTCTGTAGATCAAATAGTATCCGAGATACAACTGTTCAAAGTTTTGCAAAATATTCATTTTTCGACATTTTTATGGTAGTAGTAGTATGGTAGTATTTCACAGATTTTTAAGTTAGAAATTGTTAAAAATGTCGAAAAATTAAAATTTTAATTTTTAACAATTTCTAACTTAAAAATCTGTGAAATACTACCATTCTACTACCATAAAAATGTCGAAAAATAAAAATTTTGCAAAATTGCAAAACTGAAAAAAAAACAAAATTCTCGCAGTTTTTCGGATTTTTGACCAAGATCCGGAGGTCTGCCGAGGTCGTAAACTTGGATTTAACATTACTTTTTAATCCTATACAACATATTAAAAAAGCAGCCATACCTGATTTAATGTCAGATAGAATGTATAAAGTTACTGTACTAGTAGCTTATTGTAGATTTTTTTCAATTTTTTTGAAGCGGTGCGCCATGATTAAAAAAAATAAAAACTGTTACGACGCATTGTTTATTGGTGCTTAACCACTAAAACTTGTCCGGAAGACCAGACCAATGTATCCGTATGTATTTGGACCCGCTGAAACCGAATCCGAAGTTAGAATTGTCAGATTAGCTCGTTTATCAGCTCTAACCCCAAAAAACACCTCCCAAAAGAATGGTCTGTCCAGCGGACCAGACCAGTATATTCATATGTATTTGGACCTGCTAAAACCGAATCCGAAGTCAGAATTGTCAGATTGGCTTGTTTTTCACCCACAACACCAAAGAACACTCCCCAAAACAAAAACAAAGTGGTCTCTTCAGCGGACTATACCAGTGAATCCTTATGTATTTTGACCTGATGAATTCGGACTCGAAGTTAGAATTGTCAGACTGGCTCGTTTTTCATCCCAACGCCAAAAAACACCCCCAAAACAAAAACAAAGTGGTCTGTTCGGCGGACTATACCAGTGTATCCTTATGTATTTTGACCTTCTGAATCCGGACTCGAAGTTAGAATTGACAGTTTGGCTCGTTTTCACTCCTAACCTTGGAAAACACACACTCCCAAAAAATGATCTGTCCGGCGGACCATACCAGTATATCCTTATTTATTTAAATCCGCTAAAACCGAATCTGAAGTCAGAATTGTCAGATTGGCTCGTTTTTCACTTTTAACCCCAAAAAACAACCCCAATACAAAAAGAAAATGGTGTGTCCAGCGGGCTATACCAGTGAATCCTTATGTAATTTGACCTGCTGAAGCCGAATTCGAAGTCAAAATTGAAGACGCAAGTGGATAAAGTGTCATGTAACAATTTTTGAAAAAATATTATTTTTCGCTTAATATATATTGAATATGCTATATTTTTATTCTATAGTAGTTTTATTCATAAATTTGAATAAACGGGTGAGATATCGAGAAGATAAAGGTGTTATGTAACCTGTACGGACGTTTTATTCAATGGATAAAGGTGTTAAGGTAACATGACACTTTTATCCACTGAAAAAGTTGCTATTTGCTCCAAGGTTCTAGTACACTTGACACTTGATTTTGAGGTTATGTCGTGTTGAATTGTGGTGAAAAGGTGTTTCAGTTTTAGTCGAGATTTTTGTACTTTAAAAATATGTCCAGAGGAAAATATATTTGTTCTTTAGTAGAGACCCAAACGAACTTGTGAAAAGGAAGGTAAGTACCTAATAGGTATTTTAATAGTTCATTAGGTCTATTACTTAACATTTTCGTTGTATTGTTATTTTAGACAATAAGATTGACCCAAATAGTAGTAAAGCAACCAGGAAGTCTGATGATTCTGTTAAAAGCGTTCCCATAGAACTTGCTAGTATTCTTAAAAATAACAATGGTGAGTTAGACACATTTTAATTTTTATATTTTTCCAATGTTAAATCATTTTGTAGATATTTTTAATCATCCAAGTACCAGCGAAGATGGGTCATTTACTAAAAAGTGGGTTGACACTTTTCCACTCTTAAATTGTATTACTACTGGAGTTACGTCTAAAAAATAACATAAAACATAAACATAAAATTTCCTAAATTTTATTAATTTGCATTCTGTTAATGTTGCTTTTATACTTGTAATTTTCAGATGATTTTTTTTTTTTTTAGATGAGGATGTAACTTCCGGCAGTGAATACGACCCTAAAAGTGACGAAACGTCATCAGACGAATCAGATAATAGATAAGTAAAAAGATATCGCTACTTCAAAATAAACAAAATTTAAGTAAAAATTTAGAGAGTTTGCCTTCGGGTAGTAAATGTTTAAATCACATCACTGCAGAGAGTCCATTTTGAGAAGGGACTGAGGATTATGTATTTAAAGAAAAAAGGGAAATTGCCAAAAGAAAAATATTTCAACTAAAGGAAAAAACTTCAAAAATTCGTCCCAGAAACCCCGATGAGTGGAAAAAAAGAAAATCAACCATTGCTAGACAGAAGGGACAAGAGTATATTTCTCAAACAGGAAAAACTATGCCCAAAAAGGCAATAAATTTAGGAGTATTATGCAAACAGAAATGTAGACTTAATTGCACTGATAGGTTTAACCCAGAAGCTAGAAAAGCTATCATAAAGAAATATTATAATTTAGATATCAATGCAAAAAATGCTCTTTTATTTAATAGCCTAGCCATTAAACCGGTTGCAAGGCACAGAGCTAACGTTAAAAAGGCAAAAACATACTCCTTTAGTTACTCAGTTACCTATAATAAAAAAATGGAGGTAGTGTGCCGAGATGCATTATGTTCCTTATATCAGTTTAGTCGAAAAAAAATTGAATTTATTCATGTTAAAGACAGGTCAATGTGCGCCGTCACCTGATAAAAGGGGCCACCATACAAATCGGCCTCATAAATTAAAGGACGAAGTCGTTACATGTATTATAGAGCATATCAAAAAGTTTCCAGCAGAAGAGTCTCATTATTCCCGAAATAACAATAAATACAAAAAATATTTGTCGCCTATCCTAAATGTTACTCAAATGCATAAAATGTATTTACAAGAATGTGAAAACAGTAACTTAGATAGTTCCTATAAAGTAAAACTTTGTTCATATGTCAAAATATTTTCCACCAAATTTAATTTATCGTTTGGCCAACCCAGAAGCGATACTTGCAGTGTTTGTGACGCGGGAAAAAATACAAAAATTCATACTGAGAATTTCAAAGAAGCTTTTGAATGCCAAAAACGTGACAGAAAAAAGCAACAGAAAACCCCAATATTTGCCACATTACTATGGACCTTCAACAAACTATGCCACTTCCAAAATTGACAACTAGTAAGGCATTTTATTTGCGACAAATGTGGTACTACAACTTTGGTATTCACTGTATAACTGCTCTTGAATCTAAACCACATTTCTTTAATTGGACAGAAGATGTTGCCAATCGTGGAAGTCTTGAAATAGCTAGTTGCCTATTTAGATTTTGTCAGCTACTAAAGGAAAGCCACAATAATATTGATCACTTAATCGTTTGGTTAGAATTTGAACATTCTATGTCTTTATCAGCTTTTGATACTTAACGGTACGTTTAAAGTTATAGATCATAAGTTCCCAGAGGTTGGCCATTCCTACCAAGATTCGGATCGAAATTTTGGTAGAATTGAAAAAAAACTTAGGAAATTAGAAAACATCTACGTTCCTGATCAATATAGTGATATTATTAAGACTGCGAGCACTAAAAATTGTGTTGTTGCTAATATGGAAAACTATTTCTACGCTTTTGAAGACCTGCCTGCGATGTTACATGTTTGGAACAAAAAAACAAATACGAAAGGAGACAAAGTAAATTTCAGAGATGAAATTAAATGGATGAGAGTGGATGAATTTGGTAGTTACCTATACAAGACTAATCTTGATGAATATTCGCCTTTTTATAAAGTAGACCTAATAAAGAAAGGGAGTAGGATAGTCTCAAAAGAAGATAGTATTAAACCAAAAAGAATTCGACAAAAAATAGGCAGTCTCAGTCGCGAAAAAATTGACAACTTGCGTGAACAACTTCAATTTGTTAAAGACGAATATAAGTGGTTTTATGAAATTATCCTAGAAAATAGCCAAGAAAATGACAAGAAAAAAAGAAAAACCAAATAAAGTGCAAAATTCAATGTAATAATGTTCATTTAATACTTTGTATTTTCAAAGAAAATACATTTCTGTGACATAGCTCCCTTCTTTCGTTTAACTTCTATTACTAATTTTATTTCATTCTCGGTGGATAAAGGTGTTATGTACATTAAAAGTTAATTTTTCTTCAAATTACATATATTTCACAAAATTTTAAAATATCTCCTAAAACATACCATATTTAGTAAACGTTTGTAATATTTAAAAAAATAATAAGCAGCACAAAAAAGTTCCAATGAAAAAACTATAAACTCATTTTACTCCAAATAATCACTTTGTTACATGACACCTTTATCCACCTGTGTCTTCAATTGTCAGATTTGCTCGTATTTCACACCGAACAACAAACCTCCAAAACAAAAAAGTGGACTGTCCGGCGGACCATACCAGTGTGTCCTTATATATTTGGACCGCTGATCCGGATCAGAAGTTAGAATTGTCAGGTTGACTCGTGTTCACCCCCAATCTGACAATTCTAACTTCGAATTCGGTTTTAGCGGATTTAAATACATAAGGATACACAGGTATGGTTCGCCGGGCAGACCATTTTTTAGGGGGTGTGTTTTTCGGAGGTAGAGGTGAAAAACGAGCCAATGTGTCAATTCTAACTTCGAATCCGTATTCATCAGGTCAATATACATAAGGATACACTGGTATAGTCTGCCGAACAGACCTTTTTTTTGGGGGGGGGGGTGTTTTTTGGTGTTAGAGGTGAAAAACGAGCCAATCTGACAATTCTGACTTCGGATTCAGTTTTAGCAGGTCCAAATACATACGAATACACTGGTCTGGTCCGCCGGACAAGGTTTCAATGGGATAAACACCACTAAACAAGGCGTCGTAACAGTTTTTATTTTTTTTAATTATGGCGCACCGCTTCAAAAAATTTGAAAAAAATCTACAATAAACTACTCATAGCAATGTATTTTTGGTAAAAGTTTTGTGTATGCGAATCATTATTTTCATGAAGAAATAAATATTCTAATTTTTAAATATTTATTTTTTATTCGAAGGAGGTAGCAAAATCAGCTGATTTTTTTTCCTAATATGCATTAAAATTACATGTACACCGTCTATTTTTTTCATAATAATTAATCTTGCAGAGATAAAAAATGAAAAGGAAATGTCATGTTTATTAGGGTACAGGCGATGGGAGGCTAGAACTCGAGGAAAACATTTACTTTCCTATTGTCGATCTACTGACACCGAATTAGGCCCAAACGCTTCTGGGGCCATTTTACCATGCTTATTCTGCTATACCCTTTGCTAAAACATTTTTTACATTAAGTTTGTGTCTTCCTGATCAAAAAACTTTAATTGAAAAACTTTAGGAAGTGGCTCCTTTGATCTCTAATACCCCATCAATGAATTAAAAGATCGACAAGATACAGAATTTTACAAGAATTTATAGCTATATCTCGGAAACTAGATGTAGGATCGAGTTGGGCTCATGAGGGCTTTTGATCAGAAAGTCGAAATCTACAACATATTAAAAATTCAGCCAATTTAACCGAGGGCCAATTTCCATAAGATCCGTCCGTAGTCCTTTAAAGTCATTTTGTCATTTATTTTGTTTATAAGTGGTCAAAATGCAAAAAATGTTATATCCCGGCATCCAATTGGTGCAGACAAAACTGTTTTTTAAAGGTTTCTTTTTTTGTATACTTTTTGATATTTATGATAATAATTCATATTTTTCTTAAAATTATTAATGAGTAAAATGAATTTGTTCATAAAAAAATTAAACAAATATATTTTTTCTACAACTGTCAAAAAAAGATGTTTGCGCATTAATGTCAGTGTCTAAAATGAGACATTTTTTCATTGACATTATTTTTCTTGCGTTACCATGACACCGTGCGCAAAATATTTTGCGCATTAGGGTGCAAAATATTTTGCACATCACATACTGTTATTGCCTACTTTTTATAATTTTTAATGTGTACACGAGAATTAAACAAACATCTAGTTCAAAAATATATATTGTTTTATCAAATAAATCTACTGAAAGTAGAATTTTTTAAATTATTTTTTTTTTAAAAACAGTATGATTTTTTTAACTAATGGTTTTAGTTTAATCAAACGAAAGTTGTAGAAAAAATATCGTTTGCATCTCGAGTGCAAAATTCTTTGGTCATCTCGAACGATTTTTTGACTCGGCTGCGCCTCGTCAAAAAACTTTCGTTCTCGATCACCAAAGTAGTATTTTGCACCCTAGATACAAAAATAACTATTATGCTGAAAGAATTAGGTACAAAGCGGATATTATATGATGAAGATTTATTTTTATTTTCCTAGAGTTACCGACTTCTGAATCATGTATCTTAAAATATTTTTTGATAAACTCTTTAAAAAAAAAATCATGTTTTAATTTGCTTTTTTTTTAACAAAAGAGGAAATGTTTAAAAAATGTTTGTTAACATAAAAAAATGCTACAATCTGAATAGAAAATTGGTGTACGACTTGATGCATTTAAACAATCGACGATTCACTTTTCGACTTTGCTCTTGCTTTTTAGGCGTTGTTTTGTACACCAGATTTTCCTCTTTTACGGAGATAACCAGATTTCCTCAGATTTCCTCAAAGACTTTCAAAAATTAAGAGCGGGAGGAAAAAATCTGAAAAAGAAAGATTTCCTCGGATTTCCTGAGACTTCCTCAAAGATTTCCTGAGATTTCCTCGGATTTCCTCAAATTTTCTCAGATTTCCTCATATTTCCTCAGATTTCCTCGGATTTCCTTCTGAGTGTACACCAGCTTTTCTTCGTGGTTCGCCCCTCGCGTTGTTGTCAACATGTTAACTTAAAATTTAACTTAGCTCTATTACAAGTACATATACTCTCCTAAAGTTTCAATAATATATATGCTTTTTGTGTAAGTTATCATAAATTGTTTAAACATGGCCTATCTCAATTGTTTTAATCCGCTGCAACTTTAGAAACTGATCAAGAAGATTGGAACAGTTCTAGTTTTTTCGCAATTTCGTTATTAACAATTTATTTTTTAACTCCCGACCCAAAAAGTTTGACGCGTATGTTTGTATATCTGCGTGTTTGTTTGCCTGTCTGTTTGTCAGCTGTCTGGCTGTCTGTGGCTTCATATCTCTTCAACGGGTGATCCGATTTTGATGCACGTTTTTTTTATTTGAAAGAGTATTTTGTCGAGAAGGTTTTTGCCATATTAGATTTTGATGTTTGGTCGCCATCTTGATTAAAAGCTTTTATTTAAGTTGCCTTGTTCCTGTGGGTCAAATCTTGCAACTGAATTTTAAAATAGTTATCCCCAACCGATTGAGCTGAAATTTTGCATACAAAGATGGCGGACCAGTTATTTTTTGTGATGAGTGTCAAATGAAAGGGTTTGTTGAGAAGAATACGAAAATAAAATGACGTCTCACTAAATTCAATATGGCGGACGCAACTGAATTTTAAAACAGTTATCACCATCCGATTGAGCTGAAATTTTGCATACACGTTTAGTTTGGATGACAATGCATGGTAAGCTAAGTGACGTCATTCCAAATCCAATATGGCGGATCAGTTATTTTTTTATACACTCCCATGATATGGGTATCAAATGAAAGGGTTTGCTGAGAAGAATACAAAAATAAAATGACGTCACACTAAATTCAATATGGCGGACGTCCCAAGATGACGGACAAAATTTTTTAGTTTTAACACTATAATTTGATCGTATAGTATATTCGCTCATACGCTGCATTCTAAGAAATGGTGAAGGATTCGGTTTAAACTATAAGTTTTATATCGGATAGGAACGACGCAATGAAAATACACTTCTTCAAGAAATTAATGCACCACCAAAAAATAGCCAAAAGTTTGAAGTTAGTTAATTTTTAACCCCCATATGTTTGTATATTAACCCGCATATGTTTGTATGTTTGTCTGTCTGTCTGTCTGTGGCTTCATATCTCTTCAACGGGTGATCCGATTTTGATGCACTTTTTTTATTTGAAAGAGTATTTTGTCGAGAAGCTTTTAGGCCATAATAGATTTTGATGTTTGGTAGCCATCTTGAATTCGCCATGTTGAACTTCTCTAGAAATTGTCCGATTGAAGTAAAATTGAAAATGTGCAGACAATTATGGTAGCTGAATATGATTTCGGCCTTATTTTGATTCGGTCATATGAAACTGGTACGGTTAGATACATTGATCGGGAGTTTTTAAAAATTTCAATTTTTTTAACCCCCCGACCCAAAAAAAGGTTGATATGTTTGTCTGTCTGTCTGTCTGTCTGTCTGTCTGTAGCTTTATATCTCATCAACGGGAGATCCGATTTTGATTAACTTTAAATATAATATATAAATATATTTATAATAGAACCGGTCTTGTAGACCGTGTGCGACTAGTAGAATACAAAATTGGACCGCGTAGGCTTAAAAAAAAGTTCTGTGTGGGACTCGTAATATAATAATACGATATGTTGTATGTATATGTTTAGTTTAAAAAGTATAAAATAAAATTAAATTACAAATTTAAAAACACAAAAATATCGACTAAATAACTAATATAAAAAAAAAAATTAACACAACTTTCAAAATTATGAAATAGGTTTGATTCCATATACGAACTCTTATGATTTATTTAAATCCAGCTTACATTTTTATGTCCTCGAGATTTGCTTTCTTATACTTACGCATGAATATGTCGGGGGCTGCTGTAAAGACTAACTACTAAATATTTATATTCAGAACAGCAGCTCCCGATATATTCATACGTATAAGAAAGCTAATCTCGAGGACATAAAGTAAATGTAAGCTGGATTTAAATAAATCATAAGAGATCGTATATGGAATCAAAATTATTTCATAATTTTTAAAGTTGTGTTAATGTATTTTTTTTATATTAGTTATTTAGTCGATATTTTTGTGTCGGGTTTTTTTTTTTAAATTTGTAATTTAATTTTATTTGTCCACTGTTATACGAGCTACACAAACAGAGATATTTAAGAAAAACCGCAAAAAACACAATTTTGAATACTCTTTTGTTTAAACAAATGACTTCGGAGATTAAGATTTAATCCAAAACTTTTTGCTACATTCCTTGTAAAGTTCCAGTCAGAAATTGATATAGTAAGATAATTCTCTATAAATTTTAGTTTTACTTCACTACTAAACTTCGTGACCGTTTTATTTTTAATTTTTTGTCTTTAAATAAAAAGAATATTTTTGACTATCTTATGGATTTCTTGGAAAAGATAGAAATTAATTTATAGCTATGTTCCCTATGTTCTACAACTTTGTGTTATATATAACCTCCTAACCGTGGTCTTATTTTGAATGTTAGAAAAATGCTCTGAAAGACCCCTGCGCGAGAAGTTTGTGACCTATGTACAATATACATACTTACATCCTTCGTTTTGTTTCTCACAGTATGTCATGTAATTTATTGTTTAGATTAGATGTAGGTTTGCAATTTTTCTTCTGTGGCTAGCTGCTTGGTTTGGACTTTATGCCAAAAATAAATTAATTTATTTATTGGTTTGCCTGTTTGATGTGACAAAATAATGAAGTCTATCTACTTGTCTGCCCGTACATCTCCCTAAGTTTTATGCGAGATAAATTAATGAAATTTCAATTTCAAGATCTCCCAATAAATAACATTGTGGATAACATAATTATTACTATTTAATGTAGATAGCAGATAAGTATTATATTTATTGTTATACATAAGAAACCTCAGTATTGATTCCGTAAAGAAAAAAAGTAAGTTTTTGTACAATATGATCAAATATTAATAAAAAGCAATGTGATTTTAAAATTATTCTACAATTTCACGAGCCCTCTGAACATAATTTTTACCTACTCAAATTATATCGTTACTTACCTGTATATCCAATAAATAATGGCACAATCACCACATGTAATGAAATACTTATTTGATTACACGTCTTGAGTTAAATACACATGTAATGAAATACTTATTTGATTACACGTCTTGAGTTAAATACACAGTAAAGAGTGACGGGTACCGATAGATTTCTGTGGAGTGACATGTCATTCACACAAAAAAGTATAAAAGAAATATTAGATATTTTATAGATATATATACAGGGTGATCAAAAAAATGGGATAGTGCTTAGAAGAGAATTCTTGCCATATACATAATATCATGTAGAACTGGCTTGTTAAACGTAATGTGGTAGTGAAATTCAGTAGCGGGACTTCTTTATAAGGGGCCCGTGTTCCAGGAATACTTGTGGGCCCCAACAGGTGCAAAGATCTATTAAAAAAGCAGGGCAAAAAATTGTATTATATTATTTTCTTAATACCTAATCCTAATCCGAAAAAAAAAACTTTTTTTCGTCCCAACATTTTTTTAATGAGGGGGGGGGGGGGGGGGAATCCGAAAAAAAAATTGCAGAAAAAACCAGGCGCCGGCTAGAATCTTTAGTCTTCCAGGGGGGGGCCCTTGATCTCCCGGGGCCCCAACACACTGAAGACACTGTATAAAAATAAAGAAACGTTTACCAAAACAACAAGTCTAAAATACAATTTCGGCTGATGGTGCCCCCCCCCCTGAGGTGGAGGTCCGTGTTCTTCAAACACTCCGCCACTGGTGAAATTATTAATTCCTGTCCTGTTGCTTATTTTACTTCTACGTCGTGGAAGTACAGTAATTGTTAAAAAAATTTGAAAATATTTTTTGTTCAAATAGGCTTAAAATGTTATGAAACGTCGGAATTTTAAGTCCTTTTTGAGTACCTTTTCGCACGATTACTCTGGAACGGTTTATGACTTGAAATTTAGGACAATTATGTATTATAGCGAGGGGGCAACCGCTGGCGAAATTTTGTACACATAATACCTATTCTAGAAAAATACCCTTTATTTCCCCTTTAATTCCTTGTAATTCCCCTAATTCCTCAAATACATTTATTTCCTCCTAATACCTTAATATTTTCTAGATTATCTCGGGAACGGTGTACTTTTTGATAAAAAGACCTATATACAAAATTGTTCCTTATAAAATCCTCTGTCAAAAATGTCTTTACACTTTTTTCCTAAAATTAATAGTACCGTGGGAAATAAAGCGCACACATAAGGGTTGCTTCCAGTCAACGCAATAAATTGTAATCTTTACTATAATCTACTTTAAAGTTCAGTACTTAACGCTAAAGCAGTAGCTACTAAAGTCCGCCAAAAATTATAATAAATTCCTCTCCTATAAAATAACGCGATTTTTGATGAAGCGAGAATATTGTATACCGGGTCGCTCAGCCGATAGGGACACTGTTGTACTTTTGAATGGGAGAATGGATTGTTTTTCAAATTTGGTGTAGTGATGTGGGATAGAATTTCCAATTATATAAGTAAAGCACCAAAATGGCCGACTTCCGGTTTCCATTTTGCCCGAAAGTGGGTTTTTGCGTAAAATCCCGCACATTGGCAGCCCTGAACAGTAACAGCGTTTACAGCAAGCTTTAAAATAATGCAGTTACCTTGGGTCGTCTGAGATGTAATGGGAGAAATTGAAATTTTTTACATTGTGGTGATGTACAGATATTTATACTTTTTTCGCGTAAAGACAGCTTTGGAAATAGTCATACGGATATTCAGCGAATTATATGACCTGCGCTGATTACATTTGCGTCTCATTTACCAAATTACTATTAATTTTAGGAAAAAAGTTTAGAGAAGTTTTTTAAAGAGAATTTTATAAGGAATAATTCTGTATATAGGTTTTTTTTATAGAAAAAAATGCACCGTTCCAGAAATAATCTAGAAAACCTCAAAATGGGGGTGGAAACGACGTCCTCTAGGGGATGAAGTACGAAATTTTTGAAACTTTATGAATTTTGTCCAATATATTACAATTTTAACTGTTATATTACTGAAGTATTACAAGACATCATGCAAAGTTTTAATAATGAAAAAGCTAGTCATGGAAAAATTGTAGACGTAGGAGAGCGATTTATTCTAGCTTTATACAACTCTGCCTCCGCAGAAAAAAGTCTAGATGTATACAGATTCATGACTTTTAACAAACTTGCTGGTAAAACGAACAATACTGTAATATTATCAAAACTACCAACAACTTCTGTTGCTGCTCGGCAACACTCATATCGCGTTTTTTACCAAATTCAAACATGGAAAAACGTTGCGCTAGAAGCTACTGATTGGGGATGGAAAAAAGTTGGCGGTATATTAACCCAAACTATGACAACAAAAGAACCGGCTCCCGAATCTGTTATAACACTAATTTCTTGTTCATGCAAATTAAGTTGCGAAAACAGGTGCAGTTGCAGAAGAACAGGCTTACGTTGCTCCACAATGTGTTACTATTACCACGGAGAAGCATGCATGAATGTTGAGTCTATGGAAGACAATGAAGATTAATTAACGTAGGTAACCTGTTGATAATTAGTGGATTCGGCCTACAGGGGACACCACACGCCAAGTACTTTACCTCTAGGGTGGCGTGGAAACAAGTACACTATACAATATTCTCGCTTCTTTAAAAATCGCGTTATTTTATAGAGGTGAGAGGGTGGAAGTGGTACATTTATTATAATTTTAGGTGGAGTTTAGTAGTTACTGCTTTAGCGTTAAGCATTGAACTTTAAAGTAGATTATAGTAAAGATTACAATTTATTGTGTTGACCGGAACCAACCCTTATGTGTGCGCCTTATTTCCCACGGTACTATTAATTTTAGGAAAAAAGTGTGGAGACGTCTTTTATAGAGAATTTTATAAGGAATAATTGATCAAAAAGTGATCCGTTCCCGAGATAATCTAGAAAACCTCAAATTGGGGGGTGGAAACGGCGTCCTAGGGGATGAAGCACACTATTTAGGGGTGGGAACTTTTCGGTTTAGTATTTCTTATACTAACCTTAACATTTCTACCAATTTTCAAAACTTTATGAATTTTGTCCGATATAAATCGTTATATTACTGAACTAGAAGTCCATAGTATCATCGGTAGTTTAATTAAATAAAATATTTTTTCTTTACTAGATATTTTTAGCGCTAACCTCGGCGCTAATATTTTTACAACACTGACGTCCTTTATACAAGAATTGGTATGTAATTCTTCAAGATAAATATTCCATTGCAATATTTTTACGCTCTAATTCCCTCCTAATACCTTCTATTTCCTCTTAATTCCCTATAATACCTTGAAATAATATTTATTTCCTCCAAATTCCCCAGTAATTCCCTTAATACCTAATAATTCCTTCCGAAATACCTTCAATTCCTTCCTAATTTCTCCGATTTGTACACTATTTCCCCTCAGGGGTTGCCCCCTCGTATTATAGTGAGATCATCTGGAACCACATTATATTTTCGTTTTATTCCGTTGAAGGATTGGGGGCTAAATGTGTAGAGCAAGCAAGCATAAAATTGATAAATAATGTATGTACAAGAAGCCAAGGTCTCAAAATTTTTCTTTGCATCAGCCACTCCTACTGTCACCCCCATTACCACCCCCAATCAATTATTAAAGGGGGTAAAAAAGTAAAATTGTGGTTTAGTGTGTGAACAAGAACCAAATGCCTCAAAGTTGGTTTCGAACATCAGTCACCCTCACTACCACCCTCATTGCCACCCCTGCCTCATTATTAAAGGGGGTAAAAAAATTAAATTGTGATTTAGTCTGTATACAAGAACCAAAGGACAAAATGTATCTTGTGACCAGGGACCGTAACCGAACCGTAACTGAAAACAGTACCGTAATTACGATATTTTTCTAACGTAACCGAAACCGAAAACCAAAATAAGAGATTTTGGAAAACCGAAACCGTAACTGAAAACGTACGTCAGTTAACTGTAACCGAAATCGAACCGAAATAAATTTCGGATTCGGTCCTTGCTTGTGACATCAGCCGCCCCCCACTACCACCCCCATAGAAAATTTGCCCAACGTCTTGGAGAGTGTCTCCTTCGCGTTTTGCCATCTAGTTTTCCCTGAACTATCAACCGTTATATATTGTCCTCTCTCGAGTTGATGTGGCCAAAAAATGAGAGGGTTCAAGAGAATACGGCACTGAAGAGTCGATTTTGGGGATATATTTTTTGGAGAATCGATGGGCAGTCTAGGGAATTCGTAACAAACACCTCCATTTCAAAAGCATCAATATAGTCTATTGTCCATGTACTGTAGAAAGGAACTAAAACGTTAAAGGGTTTTTATTGTTTATTATGTTCAATTGACCTCAATATATGAAAAAACCGTAGAGTGCTACCATTTAAACTGGTGCGTTTTTGAGATCGAAGTAAAAAGGTCCACTTTTCAGATTTTTTTTCTCGAAAACTATAAATTTTTTCTATAAACGCGTCAATAGAAAAGTGTGTAGAGAATTAAATTTCCAATCGAAATGGCACCTTCGGAAGTCAAAAACTTCTTTTTTTACAAAAATACGGCCAAAAAACAAAACAAAAAAAAACGAAAAAATGCAATTTTTTTATTTTTTTTTATTTTAGCCTGTAGCTATTTTTCGGGTACATTTAAGCATATACATTGCTGCATAACAAAAAAAGCTGGCATTTTACCCGTTAAAATGAAATTTTGTAAACAGTTTTACGATTAATAGTGACCGAGATATAGCGTTTCAAAGTTTGCAACTTTGAACTTTTTTTGCTAATTTTTATTATTTTTTTTTCAAATTTCGTCCTGTAACTTTTTTCTGAGTGAATTTAGGTGTAGACATTATTATATTAAAGTGAAAGCTGACTTTACGCCCGTTGAAATGGTGGCTGGTAAAAGTCTCTACGACAAATAGAAACCTAGATACAGCGTTTCGAAGAGTGTTACTTTCATTAACTTTCTTCCAATTTTTTAAATTTCGGCCTATAACTTATTTGTCAAATACAGATATTGCTACATGGAATGTACTCGCAGCATTCTTGTTTAACTGGTCTGCAATAGAAGTTTATGTGATCAATAGTAACCAAGATACAATCTAGATATAGTAGATTATTGTACTTAAAAAATAACTTTCTACATTTTTCCACTTCTGAACTTTATTATATCACGTGTTTTTGTTTTGTTCAAATAACTTACATTAATAACTTACATTATGAAATTATTCAAATGCTGGATTTAACATATTTTCAAAATCAAAGTCGTTTTCTTCATCGGCATCTATGTAAACATCGTCTTCCGTTATTTGAGATACATCAGCGATTTCACAGTTCATTCCCATACATTCTTTGCAAAAAATTGAGCAATTCATTCCCAATTTCCTGCAACCACAGTTTCCTGTGCATCCTTTGGTGCATTTCAGGCTATTTTTCCAGCAAAACTTGTGGTGCGGTAGGTTTATTTGTCAAAATTGGTACTAGTCCATTTTCTGAACTTTTCCAACCCCAGATGAGAGAATTTACAATATTTCCTTGTTGCATTTGCAAGTAAGTTCTTCAACCATGATGTTTAGCAGCAGTTGGAGGCAATCGGGACAATGAGAATTTCGCACCTGTTGAGTACTTCTGAAATAACGTATAGCGACAGCTGCTGGACTTGCATTTTCACACAAAAATTCATTTAAATACTTTTCCAAAAGTAAAATATTCTCATTAATGAAATTCAAGAATTTCTCTTTACCAATACCAAAAAAAGGAAGAGGTTGTATCACAGCCACTGAATGCATGGACGAAGCCAAGGTATTTTTGTAGATGATTAAATTTGAAACTATTATGGTTATATAATTTGGCAGTTACATTTCCTATACTAGGTTTAAAAATATATATATTTTCATTTTCTTCTGGTAATAATGATAAGATAATAAGAAGATCGACATCTTGACCAAATATAACAACATTTTCTGATTGGGATGCCTTATCTTTTGCAGTTTTTACAATTAGTACGTCTGCATCCTCTTCAGCTTGCCCAGTCTCAATATTATTTTCTTCAAATTTTTGAATTAAATATGAAATAATTTTTTTTTTATTATTTTCATTTGCCAAAAATTTATCAGGTTTTGATAATGGCTTTGAGTAATTGAAATGATCCAGTAAGCTGATTTTCTGAGGCCGGAAATAAGAAAAATGGATAAGGATAATAAGGAGAAAAAACAATACTTTAAGATGGGTTAAATTTCTATTGCAGACCATTTAAAAAAGAATGCTGCGGGGTCATTCAGTGTAGCAATATCTGTACTTAAAGCATTTGACAAATAAGTTATAGGTCGAAATTTAAAAAAGAACGTAAAAATTGGAAGAAAGTTAATAAAAGTAACACTCTTCGAAACGCTGTATCTAGGTTTCTATTTGTCGTAGAGACTTTTACCAGCCACCATTTCAACGGGCGTAAAGTCAGCTTTCACTTTAATATAATAATGTCTACACCTAAATGCACTCAGAAAAAAGTTACAGGACGAAATTTGAAAAAAAATAGTAAAAATTAGCAAAACAAGTTAAAAGTTGCAAACTTTGAAACGCTATATCTCGGTCACTATTAATCGTAAAACTGTTTACAAAATCTCATTTTAACGGGTAAAACGCCAGCTTTTTTTGTTATGCAGCAATGTCTATGCCTAAATGTATCCGAAAAATAGTTACAGGCTAAAATAAAAAAAAATAAAAAAATTGCATTTTTTCGTGTTTTTTTTATTTGTTTTTTGGACGTATGTGTAAATTTTTGTCTTCTGAAGGTGCCATTTCGATTGGAAATTTAATTCTCTACACACTTTTCTATTGACGTGTTTATAGAAAAAATTCATAATTTTCGAACAAAAAAAAATATGAAAAGTGGACTTTTTTACTTCGATCTCAAAAACGCACCACTTTAAATGGTAGCACTCCGCGGTTTTTTCATATCTTGGGGTCAATTGAATATAACGAACAATAAAAACCCTTTAACGTTTTAGTTCCTTTCAACCCTATTTTTTTGTACATAGACAATAGCCTAATACGCCGCACAATGTAGGCGAGTCTGCCTGGGATTTTTTCCAAAAATTTTCTATACCATTTGAGTTAGCCACGGATTCTTATAGGAAAAATTAAGCTGAACGAGATTTTCTTATGAAAAATTTTCCTAAACCGCGAGCTTCATGGTCAAATACTTGTTTAAAAATTTTTTTTTTGTTTTTATTTAATAAAATGAAAACGGTTTGACGGATCCGAAAAAGTCTTGATTCAATCGAAACATATTTTCGTTTGGCGCCAGGCACAACTCATTTTGTCAACCCGTTCATTTGTTATAGCAGGAATAAATTTCTTAATTAACAAATTGATTACTCCGAAACTAATGGGGTCAGGATATTGTTTTTTTTTTTCAAAAAACATACCTTTTATACCAAAGAATATACCATATTTTTTTTGGCCCGATATCTTCAATACTTTTTGATTGTTTAAACAATTGGCATAATTTGTTAATTAGCAAATAACTTGATCGACTTCAAACCAACTTTAAACGATATTGATGTCGGGCATAACCCCCATAGAAGTCTGCACGAATGCAACTTTTTGCTTTTGTTTATTTAAAGTTAAAATTAATTTTGCAAATTAACAAATGGAATATCTCGGCTCTGGGTAAGCGTATCGAAATGGGGTTTTGTGCATATGAATGTGCTTGGAAAAAGGAAAATTTTGAGGCCAGAAGGAACTAGATCGGATAACCGGAACCGAAAATATAAGTGATATTGCGTTAAAGGCTCTAATTTGTTTATTAACAATTTTTTGACACGAGGTTTGGTGCAACTGAAAGCTAACAAGTTTTTCCATCAACCACAAAAAGTTCTACAAAAAATATTCAATCCCTGAAGAGTTATAAGCGTTTTGACCCTTAAAAAAATCTCTCCCGCAACGTGAAAATAGTAAGATTTGACGCGCAATGGGGTGGGAGGTTCGATCCTCAGTGTGGGCAAATTTTTTTTCGTCAAATTTTCTTTTTTTTTTCATGTAACCAAGCATTTTTTATGATAATAAATCTTTTTATTTTCTGAGAAATTTTTAAAAACGTAAATACATTTTTTTTTTGCAATTTTCATTAAATAAATGGTAACAAACATATGATTGTTCTTGTCCATGTGAAAGAGAAGGCTTGTTTTACTTTATTTGAGGGGTGTGGTTGTCGAGAAAAGACCAAAAATAAAAATGCAACAAATTTATTTTTCACTTTTTTCTTATAATGAAAAAAAGTTCACGTCTCATGAAAATACACACTTTGTTATTTGTAAATGAGAAATAATCAAAAGATTTAACAATTTTAATATTATTTTATTGTTTTAATTACAAACATTTACAATTAATAACTATTAATACAACCAGGTGCAAGGGTGTATTAAATACACCCTGATTACAACTAGTAACAATCGCATCGTGGTCAAGGACCACCGTGTTGTAAAAAAACCGGTCCCCCACTCATAAACCCATCCCCTTCCACAGTTTCATGATTTCGACTATAAGAAATGTAGAGCATACAAAGCAGGTGCACAGCATCAGCTCGAGAGTTACGGATTTAATGAAGTTCTCAAGAATAAATAATTATTTATAGCGTCTTTTACAATTTAAAAAATATTTTATTATAGGAAATATTTTATTGCATGAAAAAAAAGCAAATTTGACGAAAAAAAAATTTGCCCACACCGAAGATCGAACCCACCACCCCATTGCGCGTCAAATCTTACTATTTTCACATTGCGGGAGAGATTTTTTTAAGGGTCAAAAACGCGTATAACTCTTCAGGGATTGAATATTTTTTGTAGAACTTTTTGTGGTTGATGGAAAAACTTGTTAGCTTTCATTTGCACCAAACCTCGTGTCAAAAAAGTTGTTAATAAACAAATTAGAGCTTCTAACGCAATATCACTTATATTTCCGGTTCCGGTTATCCGATCAAGTTCTTTTTGGTCTCAAAATTTTCCTTTTTCTAAGCACTTTCATATGCACAAAACCCCATTTCGATACGCTTACCCAGAGCCGAGATATTCCATTAGTTAATTTGCAAAATTAATTTAAACTTTAAATAAACAAAAGCAAAAAGTTGCATTCGTGCAGACTTCTATGGGGGTTATGCCCGACATCAATATTTATCGTTTAAAGTTGGTTTGAAGTCGATCAAACTTTCGAAAAAAAGTTATTTGCTAATTAACAAATTATGCCAATTGTTTAAACAATCAAAAAGTATTGAAGATGTCGGGCCAAAAATATATGATATATTCTTTGGTATAAGGCATATTTTTTGAAAAAAAAACAATATCCTGACCTCATTAGTTTCGGAGTAATCAATTTGTTAAATAAGAAAGGACCTTGCACAAAAGCAATGGAAAACGACTACACGGGTAATTCTGAACCATTGCTGAAAATCTGTACATTGTGGTTTCTACATTTATTATTCATTTTTCAACTACAATATTATACCATATGCATGGTTTGACAATGATATATTGAAAAAAAAAATGTAAATTTCATAATTCTGGCCATTGTGTTGATTCAAATGATTAATTCATTTGAATCAACGTTTGAAAATGGCACGTTAATGTGCCGAAACTTCAGTAACGTGTATGTTACAATAAATTAGTGATACAAAACAAAGTGTTCTTTCTTACATCATGCCAATTTGAAGGAGCGTAACATGAAAACTGTTTGGATTGAATTGATTATGTAGCAATAACTCTAAGGAAAACTTCTGTAGAAAATGTCTGCTTTACAAAATTGCTCTTGTAATTTTTTGTAGTATGGTACATAATTCTCTGGAAAATTAACTGGGAAACGTCGAAAACTTATTGTTTTGTTCTCATCCATTTTTTAATTAGTTTAGCATTTAATTCACCCATTGATCGGCTTTAGGAGTATCGTATGACATAAGCGCAAGTAAACGAGATAGCAAGTTCTGATTTTTTTCTTCTCGATTTCTTTCTCTCATTTTGTTCCTCATATGACCTCTTGAAGGGAGTACCAAATATCCGGTCTATCTCAGGTCAATAGTCAGCGTAAGCAGCTATAATAATAATGACAATCAGTCAGCTCTGCTATTACTGTCAAATTTTCGTTTTAATTTTTTAAATTAAGTATGTATGTTTATAGTCTATGTAATGAAGGAAAAAATAGTGTAAATATTTCGTGCAAAGACGAGATCACCTTCCCTCCCCCTTTTCGAGGGTGCTGAACACAATGGAAGTGGTGGGAGAAGTTTTTGACCGCCGAAACCCCCTGAAACGGCCAGAATCCCCTTTTATGGGGATCGCTTTATGTTTTCATATATAAACGGGTCTGGGGAGTGATTTATCGATGGGTTATATATATTTAAAATAACATATAAGGGGTAAGGAGAATCAAGACAGCAGGCCCAGGAGGTTGATTAAACCCTCCCTAGGGGTGGAAAATTATTTTTTTCCAAATTATTCAGTTCAAACGCTTATCCCCCGTTTTCGGGGTCGCTGATTACGGAAAAAATATTCCTTTTTAGCTCCAACCCCTCCTTATTCCTCAAACGGGCAGAAACCACCAGAGAGCATGCTATCCAGGATTTACAAACACATGATCGTTATTTCTGTGCATATTCATTTTTTCACGGAAGAGAAGGTGGTAGCGACATCGGGAGTTGTTTCAACCCTCCCAACGTGTAATTAACACGTTGGGTCGTCAATACGCCCTCCCCCGTTTTCGCAGGCGCTGACACGATAAAAGTATTCACCTTCATCTTCTACTCTCCTTAATTCCTATAATGATAAAGATGTATTTACAGAAGAGAGAGCAGATGACGACCACGATAATGATTTTTAGTTTAATTTAATCCCTGAAATTGGTTTTAAGCGATTCCAATTCAGATTCGCTCACTGAAACGGCGGATGAAGAAGAAAAAGATATGTGCGATGTGCATTTTGAGGAATATGAGGGTTGCTATTTGTAAATAAACGACCTAGGTTTTTTTAAGTAATTGTAAGCAAATAATTTATTTTGTCATAAAAATATCTTCATGTAATTTTTTGAAAAAACAACATTGCTATTGACGACAAAATGTATTATTCATTACTCCCCGACAAAGAAATCATTATACCCTACTCAGCAACCTACACAATCATTGCCCCAGCGATAACTGGTGGATAAGAGTAAGTTTCCGTCCATTATAGGGGTTGAGGAGAATCGGAGATGAAGGTGAATATTTTTATCATGATCAGCGCCTGCGAGAACGGGGGAAGGCGTATTGACGAACCAACGTGTAAATAATGAAATTTACACCCCTTGGAAGGGTCGAAGTAATCCCCGAGGTCGCTACCACCTTCTCTTTCGTGAAAAATGAAGGGATATGCACAGGAATAACGATAACGTGTCGAAAAAACGGTAAATCCTGGATAGCATAATTTCTGGAGAGTGGTTTCTGCCCATTTAAGGAATGAAGAGGGGTTGGAGGTAAAAATGAATATTTCCCGTGATCAGCGACCCCGAAAATGGGGTCGCGTATCCGAAAACGGAAGGATACGCGTTTGAACCGAATCATTTGAAAAAAATGATTTTCCATAATCAACCCCCTAGGCCTGCTGTCTGGATTTCACTTACTCTATAACCCCCTTCCATGTTATTTCAAGTGTAACTCGTCGATACATCACTCCCCAGACCCGTTTATATATGAAAACATAAAGGGAACCACATAAAAGGGGGTGGTTTTTGCTGTTTCAGGAGGTTGCGGCAGTCAAAAACTTCTCCCACTACTTCCATCGTGCTCAGCACCCTCGAAAACAGGGGGGGAGGTAATTTCGTCTTTCAACGAAATATTTACAAAAAACTCGTCAAATAATGCTTCATTACATAGACTATTATTCCGTTGTGCTAATCCCAAGGAACAATTTTGGTTTCTTAAATATATGCAAGAGTGCTATAAAAATATTTATAAAATGCCTTAAAAAATCTATTTTGCTGTAACAATATCCTTAATATCATCATAAAGCAACCTGTAGACCAAAAGGGCCCACCCTTATGAAGGTTGTTAAGGCCCTTTTAAATTCCATCATAAAACTCCTTAGTCAGGCATAGTGCCGCTCTTGTAAACCTTGTTCGGGCCGTTTTAAAACCTTTCTTAAAACCTTCCTGCATTTCTAGAAAACACCTAGAAGGCTACCTTAAAACTGGTTTTTAAAACTCTTATAAGTCCATATTAGAACTGAGAAGCTATAAGAATGTCCACGAAGAAATCCAAATAATTTTATTATTGCGTTATTTATTTTTGCTAAACTGATTTAAGCAAACACACCATCAGACTTATTGAAGATAAAATGGAATTTGAAATTTATAAAGCGTAGAGTGGCACTATAACCTCTGAGACCGATTTAAGAAGTATTAAAAAGACATCAGGTATGACAAAAAATTAAAATCAACGGCAGTTTATCGTTAAAACTACAAAAGAAAAGCCCAAAAAACAAGGGCGCCTCAGAAATAATAATGATTTTAATATACATACAAAATTTGCATAAACGCGTAATCAGCAAATTCAAAAAAGTAGGCTGCTTCTCGGTTCCCACGGTAATTTTCAGTCGTTTCTTGTAATTGTACCTTAATTTGCTAAAGAAAAAATGATAACTATTAATAATTATAATTGTAAGATTGACCTTGAATATTTTTATATAACAAGAAAAACATGGCCGGCCAACTAAAAACCTAATTGTCATTTTACAGTCCTCTCATTAAACTATATATTCTAGTAATGGTAATAGCCTAGAACATTTACTCTAAATGAAGTCCTTTTAGTCTTTTTATATACTATCACAAATAATCCCTTCCTTACATAAATGCAAATGCACTTGGCGAATATCACATGGACTTGATAAAAGCTGTAATAAAACGTTTGAGATTTAAAAGAATCGCCTCTAAGACGAACCGAGTTGTCATCTGATACAAAAAACTTAAAACTTAACCTTAAAATAATTTGACAGTGTGACGCCCGCGTAGATAATGTTTATTATCTTTGTAATAAATATTTTATTGAGGTTTTAGAAAGTGTTTTATGGAATTAAAATGCGCCTTGTAGATTTATAGAGGCCTTTTTTTCATCATAACGGTTTCATCATAACATTTGTCAAGGGCGTTTTAAGAGTCTAGTTTTGTAATGGCCTTTAATAAGTACTGATAGGTAATGAAAATGTCTAGTTTTAAAAAGGATTTAAAATGCATTTATTGCAAATATGTTAAAACCATAAAGAATAATTTAAAGCCTCTTTAAATCTAAATGGAATTTAAGACGTTAATAAAACTACTTAGCTTTATGGAGAGTTTTATGTAGGTATGATAAACCCATTACAAATACATATTATCCTAGAAGTAAATTAGCTTTATAATTATGTCTTACAAAATGCTTTAAAACTTACCATATAAGAGCAAGTATACTTGAAGCCTAAAAGGACTTAACTACAACATCAATAAAGCACAAGACTATTTCCTAACCCTGACAAACCTTTCTTAAAACCTCCTCTTGTCCAAATGACTTTTAAATTGTTCCTTGGGATTTGAGAAAAATAGCAACTAATTTGTGCATGTAACTGATTATAGTGTATGTTTATATTTCAGTTGTTATCACGATTTGCTTGTAAGCTACTTGGATCAAGAGGAGATCTATTTTTAAGAAAAGTTATAGGGATTTTCTTTTTATAAAATTATATCTACCTATTTCCTTAAGCTACTGCCGAACACATAATTCTAAAACAAGAATACATTTTTTTCGTATTTATTGAGGTAGAAAATAAAGTAAAATTTTCTTAAAGAATTCAAGAATGAAGCTATAGGTGCATTAGTAATTATTATTGTTAAAAATGTTGATTCAATTAGTTTTAGTATCTCAGTTCATTTTAAAACTTTAAACAATTTTTGCTCGTTTATTTGCAGTACAAAAAATTGTCATGTGTTTTTAGAAATCCACCTATGGCCTATAGGGTATCTGCGAAAATTACTCTTCACAAGTTGTCCTCATAAGAAAGGAATTTGTTTTTGCGCACCTACTTATTATGAAGTATGTTCTCCCTTCTTTTTCTGAATAAAAGGTTATTAGTAATACTTTTTAAAAAGAGCTATACGTATACGTGCCTTTTTGGTAGCCCACAAAATTCTCTATATTAATGATTATAACAAAAAAAATTATGTAGTTTATATTTAAGTTTGTACCGACTCAAAAGTGAGGTTCTAGGTAGCTTGTTTTTCATCTTTTTTTGATCCTAACCTTACGACTTTTCTCGGTCATTTAAAATACAATTATAAATTTGGAAGAAATTAAACACCATCTATGGACACCAAGAATACTTTCAATACAGTACAGTAAATTTCTTAGACCTTTTTTGTTTGTGTTATTGCCAACTTATCAATTTTCGGACATGAATCTTGTTCATGATGAAATTTTTCACAAGTTATTCGTAATATTTTTGTGTAGAACGAATGCTGATTATTTTTTTATTTAAGAGCGAAGTCATTATATACTACAGCGGAGGTAACAAATAAGTGTTTTCCGGAAAAAATGTGCATTATAAATTGAGGTTTTTTTATTTACATTGTGTACACATTTATTTAATTTATACCGAATATGTTTTTATTACGTGTATGTAAAAAAAAAATTAAATTATAATGCAAAATGCAAAACCATTTTTTTCGGTAAAACGCGCATTTATTGCCTTGGAACAATATATCATGGCTTCGAACATAAATAAAAAACCAGCATTCGTTGTACAAAGGAAATAATTAATGCCTTTTTCGTTGGAAAGATTATGGCACCCAAACATCCTCAGGAATCCTGGGTCCAAGTAGACTTTCCTGAAACCTTCACGTACAATTAATTATTACTTACGGAATGCCCATTTGCAATGTAATTTTAATATTGCTACAGGATGTCCCAGAAAATAGATTCAAATTTGATCATGTGGGTTCTGGTATATTGACAAAAAAAATTTGATTTAAATCCGTTACAAGTTTAAATTGGTACAATAATTTATCGTACCAAGTCTGCAGAAAGGGGCAGGTATGAATATAGAAATTAAAATTCAGACTCAATCAAATTGTGCCATTGTAGGTATGTAAATTCATCATATTATGTTTGTTTCTTTTTTATTTTACACTACAGTCTTCATCAAAAGTACATTCTTTATTTTGTAGAATATACGTTGGATCAATTATTTAAAGATTGTGCCTTATTTAATTATTTGTTGCCAAAAATTATTTTGTACGTAAATTGTAAAATTATAAGTTTCTCAAATGGTACGTATGTTCCAGTACTCATATATATCCATTTATACAGACTTTAAAATATGAATGCAATAAATGCTTGCACCGATTGAAACTTAAAATTGATTTAAATTAATAGAAATATAATCATACCAAAACACATATGGTGACAATTTTGAATTGGTTTTCTGGAACATTATGTAGCCCCACAAAAATTGTATTGCATATGAGTACTCCGTAAGTGATAATCAATTATACATAAAAACTTCAGAAAAATCCACTTTGGTCCAGAATTCTATATGCTCGTATACCATGTCTTTACATTAGAAACAATAACTATATCACGGAAGTTGTCTAAAACCTCAAGATAATACGCGAAAACCGCAAAATAATACATAATTATTGAAATAGCAACTGTATAAAAGAAAAAGTCTAGAAAATGTACTCTGCAGAGTCCACAGATGGTGTACGATTTTTTCAGATTTTTAATTGCACTTATGACCTAGAGGGTTATTATAACAAAAAAACAAGCGCTTGGAAACCCAATTTTTGTGACTTTGGTGGCCAATATAAACTTAACTATCAACTTTCCCTCTTTTTTCTGTTATAAGCAATTTTTTAGAGAATTCTATGCTCTACTAGGAAAATACATTTTGCCTTATCTCGGTTAGTATTCAAAATATTCACTAAAAAGTAACAAAATCGCTTTATTCCGTTGCAATTATTGTTAATAACTTTTTAATCAAAAAAAAAAAGTACATATCCCACAATGAGTATGGGCACTTTAAAACAATCTTATTTTTTTTACGGAGACCTGTGAAGATTAATGCCAGGCACAAATATTCTATATGTTTGTTCTACTAACTACAGAAAGTTGCAGAAATTCTTGAATTCTAGGTATCGGATATATTTCTACTTATATTCATTTCCAGATTTCATACAGATCTATCGTTTAGATTTCAGAAGCAAAAAAGAATTGTGCTATTTCATCTTCCTCCAACAAATATTCTATTCGTATTTCTTGTATTAACGTATCCAATTAGAAAGTGCTATGTGGAATTTATTCAGAGGCGATTCAAAAGTTTTTATTTCAATAGTAATTTTCTAACCCGATTTCTTTTATTCTGGCATTATCTCTGTAATCTTCCATTGTTCCATTTTAGATGTAATCCTCAAAACACCAATACATTGATAATGCCAAGTAGCCTATTATAAAAGTATGAACATGACATCAAGATTTACACCGAAATAATTTACTACACTAGGCCAGTCTGTATGTCCCGAAATAATTAGTGGTACTGAAAATGAATTTAATTCCACCCCATTTTGAAAGCCTGTAGGAGGGCTCATCCTGAGTGTGCATGCAAATTTATGATCTCTGTTGTACTGATAGTGACGCCGCCATATTCTAGAAAAGATTAATGAATTTTTTTTTTAAGTAACTCGCTTCTTGTCATAGTTATGAAAAAAATAAAAACGTAGTTTCGTACAGCTTAAAAATCTTAATAAATTTGACTCTTGCTATTTGTGTAGGATTAATGCTTTACGATTTATAGAGCGAGAAAGTTAAAAACGGTTAAATAATGTTCCTTTAATTTTTGGCGTCAATTTAGAGCATGGAAAATGATATAAATGTCATGCAAAATTATATCGTAGAGATTAGTATTTCAACTTGTACAGTGCTGCAAAGATCGTCAAAGACAAGAATTGCTTTGCTATTTATAGGAAGCCAACATCAGTATCGAGCGTGCCTTTGCAGATGCAGATCCACTTATTGTAATACTGGCTATTCACTAGGCTTCTCTATACGACTGAGTCGAAATCGTGGACATTAACCTTAGGTATTGTTTTACTAACTCGACATGTGCAGCAAACCCAAACGTGTATTTCCATGCAAAAGGGAAAATTCCTGAAAAATTCTCCCGCAATCCTTCAACACGATAAATTAATATCCGACAATATATTCTTTGCTCACGCCTTCAGCAGATGTGACACTACATCCTTTTTACTTAAGATAGAAAAGGCACAGTTCATTAACATTTTTGAGAAGCATGAAAAGCTGCAAGAAACGCTGAAGTTGTTTCAACCTGAAAATGTAGACCCAGATGATGCTATGGCAGGGGAGCATTTTTCATTGCTTTGTATGGTGGCGACAAAGCTGAAAATTCAATATATTCTTTTTACTCTTCAAGCGCTTCACAAAACTAATTACAAAAATCAAATTTAATAGTTCAACATTGCCACAACAAAAAAGGTGGCACGATAACATACTTTTAGAACATATCATCAGGAAATGGCTAGTTGGAATGATACCAGTTAAACTTATATGTACATATGTCATCAGGAGCAGACGAGGCTTGGATTTGACAAAGATCCTGAGAAGTGGAACTGGCGCAGAACCGACAGTGGACTCGAATCAATTATCAACACAGCCGATCCCACACCACCAGCACTTCTCAAATTAATATTTTGCTAGTGTAAGGCTAAAAGTGCAGCAGCTTGTGATTGTCGTAAAGCAGGCATGAAATGTTCCACTATATGTCAAAGCTGGACTGCAGAATCTCGCGAGAATGTACCAGATGTCCCAACGTACTTAACGAAAACGAAAGCGATGAGGTAATGTGTACACTGGGCATATTTAAAATGAAGAAATGGCAATTAAGGATCGTGTCGGGGAAGAAATGGATGAGACGTAAAAAAACGCACCTTGAACTTTACCTCTATGGAGGAGGCCTATGGTAATGGGTAGTGTGAGACTAATATATGGATATACATAATGTGGTTAATGTGAGAAAGAGTTTTATTGGAATAATTTTCAGCCAGACGTAAAACCACACGCTTACCTGACGATTTTTGCAGCGCTGTAAAATTACAAATATTAAATATTAATATTAACAAAATTGTATGACATTTATACATCTTTTTCATACTCTACAAATTGATCATACCTCATTTTAACGTAAGAGTTATACAAAGATGCCGTAAAGGAGAGAATTATTATTCAACCCATTAGTTTTTACCTTTCTCGAGCTATAAATCGTAAAATATTAATCCTGCAAAGAAAAGTAAAACTATCAAAATCATAAAAAATTCCAAGCTCTATAAAATTGTGTGTGTATTTTTTGCCGTAACTTTGACAGAAAGCGAGACATTTTAAAAAACAGCAAGGAATTACTTTTTTTTTAAACTCCTACTGACTGGTATACGAATATTAATAAGTGGCAGGTGAATGATGCACAATTAGTAATTGCCTTGTGAAAGTTCGGCAATATTTTATCGAAATCGATGTCTATTTTATATAACAATTAGAATCACTCTACTACATTTTCACAAAATAAAATTACATAAAACCTTCGTCATCATAACCAATGGCATTGGCATAAAGCTTTCTGTATAAATTATGACTTACCCAATTTTGAGAAATCAAAAATAAAAAACGAGTGTATTAAACATAAGAAATATACAATTAAAATAAAACCGGGGCATCGTCATTTAAAAGCACTGATTTTCCACTACAGTACCCACTACAGAAACAGGTTAGCGTTCCTCCATCTCTATATCTTCTGTAGTGGGAGGAGGAGGAGGCCTTTGAAGTCTTCCTTGAAGCCAGGTCCAACACTGCAATAAACGATTACGTATACATCCCCTGCACAAATATATGAAACAAGAAGTAAAAAAGATTATGCCAGCTATGCCCCACATATTCGACCAATAAATAATAGCTTCCTGATTACTATAGTAGAACCATAAGTCATCATGATGTTCTTCTACCCATATCTTAATTGCTTTAGCTGCTCGAAAAGCTTTGTAAGCAGAATCTCTAAATTCTTTCTTTAGGTTCCATTCTCTTTTCATAATACGGTTTGCCAACTGAAAAATAATAGTTTTTACTGGATCATACCTCGCTTCAGCCATTTATAGTACTTTAGTACTAGTATAGTACTAAATTTTAAAAAGAACAAATCATGTAGTCCATGAAAATTTGAGAGTTTGTAGGTCGCCCTTAATATTAAGCAACCAAAGGCTGCAGAAGGGCGTTTTCCAGGGATATAAAGTTGTGAAAAATGCTTTTTTTTTTAACATCTGGGAAATTATTACCTTTTTTTAAAAAAATCACGTTTTACGCTGATAGCTAAAATCAAATACCTTTAGTCTGGTTATATTAGTGACTCCTGTACGATGAAAATCAACCGAGATACAGGGTGTGGAAGGTGACTAAGACTACATTTAGCAAGATGACAGTGCAGTGAGTATGTACGCATGTGTAGATCTTTTAGAAAATTTTCATAATGAATGATGTATCAGAAAAGCAGGACACATTTGTATGTATGAAACTTTATCATAATTATTATAAGTTGCACCCTTAGCAAATTTTACACACAGGAGGACAATTTACTGCAGATTTCACACAACATCTCAAAATAGTACAATCTGCCGTGCAAGCGGATGATATTAAATTTAATATAGATTCAGGTGAGGTTTCTAAAGTTGTCTTTATAAGTTGCAAGAACCCATTTGTTCTAGTCCGACCCCACTGTTCTGGCGATATCTTATAACTAAAAGCATTGTTGCACTTGATAATAGGTTCCATGCGAATGTTACACAACAGCTGCAGAAATAGGAGAAAATATTTCCAATTTTGTAGTTTCTTTCAATAAATATTTTTGAAATGTAATAGATCTATATTTGTCAAATGAATATTTTCCATCTTTAAGCGATAAAATACCGCTGCCCAAGGTATCACTACTTCCACATCCCAATTTTTCTATCCAAGTCACTCACAACGAAAAAATTTTTTATGCGGAAATAATTGTTTATGAAACTTTAATAATATAATATTTGAAATCCTCTACCCCAAAAACCCATAAAACGATACCCCACATCGGTAGTGGGGTGGGGGTGGTGATAGGGGGTGGTAGTGGGGGTGGATGAAGTAAAAAAATATTTTGAGGTTTCTGATTCTTGGACACACACTAAATCTCATTTTTTTTTTCATCCCCTTTAATATTGGGTGGTAATGGGAGTGGCTAATGCCAAAAATTTTTTTGAGATCTTAGCTTCTCTTGTATATACTAAATATCAATTTTATGGACTCCTACCTGCTTAATTTACCTATTTACCCCAAATTTACCCCAATTTACCCCCAACCCTTCGACGGAACAAGATGAAAATATCTAAAATCTAGTTCTAGATCTCGTTAAAGTACATATGTATACCAAATTTCAAGTGAATATCTTAAACGGTTCCAGAGTAAACGTGCGCACAAAAAAGTTACAGACAGACCGACAGACGACAGACAGAATTTTTTTTCGCTCAAACTTAAAATCTCGAAGGTTCATGACATCCTAAGCCTATTTGAACAATAAAAATTTTTGAAAATTTTTTTGTCGTATGTAATATCACTAGTGCTTAAAATTTTATCGAAAATTTCACACCACATTTTTTAACCAATCAGAGGCTTGTTTTTTGTTAAGTTACCATGGCAACCCAAAAAATTTCCGGAAATTTTTTACATTCTGTCAAATTAATAAGTGGAAATTTTTCTGTCATTTCAAATGTCAAAGTAAAGACGCGACGGAGCTGGAGTGCTTTTAGAATTAAATTTATTTGGCGACGCAAAGGAGGATATTCACGAGGATATTGTAAGTACAGAAATTAATATGTTAATATTTATTTTTTTGTTTACAAAAATAAAGTTGTGGGTATCACAATAATATATATTAAACTAACAAATTTTATTAACGCATGTAAGTAACATAAATGTCTATGTTTAATAAAATATATGAAATATTTCAACACAATTTTATTTAATTTTAATTTAGATAGCCTATTATTAAATTTACTTGAAGATATTCTTGGATTCTTCTGAATAGCTTTACATCCAATATTTCTTCATAATGAATATCCTCAACCAATTGTGACAAGTAGGTAAGCTGACGTGATATTTTTCAATGTCTGAATATTTTTTGCACAAAATAACAATCCATATGTTTTAGAACCTGGAGCCATTTGTGTGATATATGCCCACGCACTTTATTCTTTTGGCTGATAATCAAATTTTGTTATGATTAGAATGTAAAAATTAATCTAATGGACGTCTGTAAGTGCGGCAATCATTACTATCTTGTTACCTTTTATTATTCCATGGCCGCCTAGAAGTTGTTAATTATTGGCTCGGCGACAAGAATGAATACATTCCCTGTGCTCGCATTTAAGTAATATTATCAGAAATAAATGATGTTCCACCAATTTTAGTAGACCAAAGTTAATAAAAAATGGAAATATAATATGTTTTTAAGTTATTTATAAAAAGTTCATGTAACTAAACTTGGAGAATGATATGTTATTTCACTAAGAAATTTCTTATTTTATTAAACATATAAATCTTGAAGTAGGTAGGTACTTCAGAATAATTATCAAAAATAAATGATGTTCCACCAATTTTAGTAGACCAAAGTTAATAAAAAACGGAAATATAATATGTTTTTATGTTATTTATAAAAAGTTCACATAACTAAACTTGGAGAATGGTATGTTATTTCACTAAGAAATTTCGTTTTCAAAAACACAATCTAATAAATTAGCGAATTGCACAAACACAATGACTCGATGACAGGTGGTGGAACTTAACCACCCGTTGTTATTCCATGGTTCACTATGATGAATGAATTTTTGTCATTCGTAATAAAAATGTTCAATTTTGGCGTAATATTTATAAAATAATGGTGTGAAATTTTCTTACCGAATATCCCACGAGCTTAAATTAATATCCGGAAATTTTTCCTCGTTCATGAATGTTTTAAGAAAATTATATTAATATCAGAGTACCCTAACTTCAACCATCTCTGCCTCGGTTAATATTTATCACACAGAGAAGTCAGTAAAAATCAAATTGAGGGTATTTGACTTAGCAAAATAAGGAATGAAAAAAAAAAATAGTACTTTCCGAGTTAATTTAGAAATCGCATTTTTAACAACTTATACCCACGCAAAAACCCTTCTGCACCCTTTGGCGTTAGGGACTTATCGGTTTCTTAATAATAACGATAAGGGTAAAGTTTATAAATCCCCAAATTTTCATTGACCCTTTATTTTTTTCTTCTTCCAAAGCATATTTTTTTTTATATTTAACCTACACTACTAATCCGTGTGCAACTTTGTTTTATAATATTTTCAAAAAAATGTGCAGATTACGATATCGATGAGCTCCCTCTCGGGAATCATCCATATATCAACCCTTTTGAGAAAAAATTAATTAAGTGAATATAGTGCTCACAAAGCTCTCCAACCTCAAATTGTGATTCTTTTTTTTATTCTAAAATATTGTGGCTGTCACCCTTATGTGCCAAAAGGGTTGAGAGAAGGAAAGAAATATTGCAAAAACACTGCATATCTCAAAAAGATAATGATAAATACTAAAAAAAATAGTGAAAAATATTAGATTACTATGACAAAAAGAATCTGCTCTACGGCGTTTCCACTTCTTATTTAACCACCCGCATAATCACATAACATCAATAGACGCGCGTCTAGAGCTAACTAAAACAGTTTTAATCATCTCCGAATGATGCCAATATATTTGGCGAAACTCGGATCGAGGGACGATTTTTAAAGATGCCGCAAGACCAAGACAAGACTTGCTTAGTCTTGTCTTGGTCTTGCGGCATCTCTTATGATATTCCCCACATAACACAGTTCGTATTTAGTATGTGCGATTTATAAATATACGTAGGTACTTTTTAAGTATGTTTCTATTTTATATGATATTAGTATATACCATAATGCTCCGCATCGGACTGAGCTGAAATACGTAGCAGAATTGTACATACTTGTATGAATGTAAAAAGCATATGAACAAAGTATGTACAATTTACCGGCAAATTTCATATTAGCAAACTTTCGTCATACAGTTACATACTGAGAATATGAAATAATTGACAAAAAGAGAGTGAATCCAAAAGTATGTACCATGTACACACTTTCATTTTTCTTTTAAGTGCAAACAAAAGAGGATAAAATATTCACATACACCTATTTATATACTTTTATAACTATCAAAAGTGTATGAAAAATACCTAATTTCACCAACAAATTTAAATTATGATCTAATACCTAACCTATAATATTTGATTTATGGACGTGATTGACCGCTACTGTGGTGCACATTTATTTGTAGAGTCTACAAATTTAAAATGGAAGTGGTGCTAAATAGCACCACTTTCATTTTTAGATATATTAAATAGTAATATATCTGTTGAAGCTTAAACTGGCATTTCTTTCGGCTTGACTTCGACAACCAAATATGACGGCATTTTGTCGTTAATTAACAAAATAATAACACAGGCCCACAAAAAAGAAAAGTTGTCTGCGCCGGGGTATTGATCATACCTTCCCTTGTATTTTGACTCGCTGAACACGAATCTGACCTTAATTTTTCCCTTATACGTCAGGTTTTTTTTTTAAAGCAAAGAAGTCTAATATTTATATATATATTTGCTGTTAAAAGAAAAACCTGACGTGCTGGGGAAAAACTAATATCAGATTCGTGTTCAGCGGCTCAAAATAGAAGGGATAGGTGTGGTCAGTACCCCCGCGCAGATGACTCTTTTTGTGAGGGATTGTGCCACACTGAGTGTGGCACAGTGGCAACCAAAAAAAAAGTGGTCTGCGCGGGGGTACTGACTACACCTATCCTTTGTATTTTGAGCCGCTGAATACGAATCTGACCTTAGTTTTTCCCCAACACATCCGTTTTTTTTTAACAGCAAAAAAGTCTGTTGAATCGTAATATTTATATATTTATTTGCTGTTAAAAAAAAAAACTGACGTCCTGGGGAAAAACTAAGGTCAGATTCGTGTTCAGCGGCTCAAAATACAAGGGATAGGTATGGTCAGTACCCCGGCGCAAACAAATTTCTTTTTTGTGGGCCTGTGTAATCAATACTTAAATCTTAAATAAGCTCTATATATTATAATAATACTATAAATCCTATACATTGTTTAAAACAAGAAGAAAATAAAGAAAGACACATAGATAAACAATCCACATCTTCACGAATTTAAAAGGAAAACTATTACACAAGACATGTAGTTGTCTTTGTATAAGGAAAATTACATTTAAAACTGTCTACTTCAATAGCTAATAGCTCACAAATGCTAAAAAAAAAGTAAAGAAAAACTGTGAATATCAAATTAAAAACATTGAAAGTTTGAGGTTATTGTGTGGCCTTCAATCTCGTCAGCTGTCGAATGATGTACGGGCCCTATATCACAGTTTATCCATTAGAAATTAAACAAGTTTTTAATAATTATAAATAAATATAAATGCTAACAGGAAAACTTTTGGTTTGAGAACACAAAAAATAGAAAAAAGAAAACTTGAACGATTTTCATATAATATTTTCAATAAGGTATAATTGTTTGTTAAAAGTTGTATTAGAAATTCAATTTCACACAATAAAGACTTATTATTACTGATAATCTCATTAAATAAATTTTCCACACATTAATATACCACTTTCAGCAACCAAAATAACGGACAAAGAATGGCCCAGTGAGTAAGTGAGCAGAACTGTTACAGATATTAACGCAGGTATGCAGGTTCGATCTCTACCGACTGCAATTGGTAGAAAGATAAGTAAAATTGAATTTAATAATTTAATAAACATTATAATTTGCAGGCAACCCTTGTGAGGGTAAATTGAAGTGTGGTAAACAATATTAGATATATTAATATAAATAAAATACATATGGACCTCTACCATATATTATTTATTTTCCTTCCATTCGAAAGGCAAAAATATTCATATAGTACATAATTAGTACTACTATTCTTATGCATAGTTTATACTTTTTACATGCGCTATGCATATAAAAAGATTATGAAAGTACCAAAGAATTGGAAACATTTGCAACTGCAGTGCATGTAAAAAGTAGGTCGTTCTTCGAAGAAAGTATAAACTAAAGTTATAATTTGCATGAGTATGTACTTTGAGATTTGTACTATGATCATACTTCGTATATAACTGTGTTATGTGGGTCGAGAGTAGTGTTCAAGTGTTTTAGTCTTTGAGGAAAAGTACTTCAGAGCTAAGTGCTTTCTTCCTATACAGGCAAATATTAGATCGTTAAAGCCAAACAACAGCGGCAGCATCATCAGCTCATCATCATTACCCGACGAAAATTATTTACTTTACGATCACGACTCCGTTTGACTTAATATTTATGGAATGGATAAAAATCAAGTCCAGGGTTTAACTTAAAATCATTAAATTTCCTCATCCTACTTACTCGAGCTTGAGAGTGTCATCAAAAATAATGGCATTCTCGAAATCAACGCATTCGAAAATATATTTCGACTGCTTGCATGAAAGTAACAAGAAATCTCATCCTTGCTTCAAGGGATTACCGAAATTCAAGAAATGGAACAGACTAATCACTAAAGCACTGAAGATGGAATTGTAAAATTGAACGATATCAGTGTTAAACTATTTTACATTCATATAACATTTCAGATCATAACAGATCATTTTATACAAATTATCCAGCCTGTCAATTAGGGATGGGTTTTACAAAGAAAAATTTTATTTCCCGTATGATATAATAACACAGGCCCACAAAAAAAAAGTCGTCTGCGCCGGGGTACTGACCATACCTATCCCTTGTATTTTGAGTCGCTGAACACGAATCTGACCTTAGTTTTTCCCCTATATGTCAGCAAATAAATATATAAATATTACGATTCAACAGACTTTTTTTGCTCTTAAAAAAAACCGGACGTGTTGAGGAAAAACTAAAGTCAGATTCGTATTCAGCGGCTCAAAATACAAGGATAGGTGTGGTCATTACCCCCGCGCAGACCACTTTTTTGGTTGCCACTGTGCCACACTCAGTGTGGCACAATCTCACACAAAAAAAGCCATCTGCGCGGGGGTACTGACCACACCTATCCCTTGTATTTTGAGCCGCTGAACACGAATCTGATCTTAGTTTTTCCCCAGCACGTCACGTTTTTCTTTTAACAGCAAATAAATATATAAATATTAGACTTTTTTGCTTTAAAAAAAAAACCTGACGTATAGGAAAAAAACTAAGGTCAGATTCGTGTTCAGCAGGTCAAAATACAAGGAATAGGTATGGTCAATACCCCGGCGCAGACAACTTTTCTTTTTTGTGGGCCTGTGTAATTTATATCCAGGGTGAAATTGAAATATACGTGAATATTTGAACTTGTTAAGCACTATGCAACGCTTTTTATGCCTAAGGCCTGAAAAACATGCACATGCGTACGGCAGCTAGTTTGTTTCGGAGAGCAAAAAGAGGAGTGTGTAATAGAGTAAACACAGACAAACAATAGAGGGCGCCACTTGGCCAATAGTTAATTTAGAAGTTGAAATTCTGTCAGCCAAGAAACAAAATTTTAGCTGGCATATAACATGCGATGGAAAATACTGAAATTTTAATTAGTATATTTTTAACTATAGTACGTAATTATTCATTATGAAATTTAAAGAAAGTTTGGATGAGTATCAAGAAATGAGAGCACTTAGACATGGACAACATTTATTAAAATTGTATGTACAAAAAAAATAACATTTAAGATCAATTACACTGGTGTAAAATTTCAATCAAAATACTCTAGGTTATCTTGCTAGCATATGAATTTGAGTATGTGACAAGGTGCTTATCCTTCTCGCTAATAAATTTACTATTAAAAAATCTTTACTAAAAGAGCTATTTATGTGAAGTTAAAAGTTGATAACAGAACTAGACTATCTTGTCCTACTATATTATAACGCAATGCCTAAGCACCATGGTACCATGTGACTTTTACAGCGACATGCTTACAGAAATTCATTTGAGTACATTTGCAATCGAACTGAAGGTTCACAACTTATGACTCGATAGATGATCTAATATCGTAAAATAATTTAATTATTGTCACAAAAAAATTTACTAAATTGGTGGCTTAAAGCCATTGAAAATTAAGAATTAAAGAACTTTGTAAATTCCGGCAGTCCGGCGAGATTCTGAGTCCTCCTTGATACCTAGAGCACATCTCCCAGCGCTTCAGTGTCTCCGTACGACATCTCCCCACAAGATTCCAGTGAATAGTTGCTACTCCAGCATAGGTGTCCCCGGATTGACATGAATAAATTGGATCACAGTGAGTGACAGAATGGCGCGGACCAAGATCAATTAAACAATCCAGCACAAGGCGCTTCCAAGAGGATCAACATAACCAATAATAAAACTACGTGTTTTTTTCCAGAACATTACCAGAACAAATCACTGGATCCAAACATTCCAATCACTCTCCTTAGAAAGCATTACCCAACAATAAAAAACCGCCAACTTGAAGATTCAGCTAAACACAGCTTTCTGAACACTCTGAACATTCGCAGCAAGAGCAGTACAGAGGACACGCTAGGACATCATCCACAAATCCATGAAAATATCACTTTAGCTACGATGCCACCAAAACTCCTCCAAAAGAGGAGCGTGTCCGCAAGGCTTCACGGTTTTCGCAAGAAGGACGTCTTTCGACCGTTTCCCCAGCGTTACCAACATAAAACTAGTTACAAAAAAAATCCGTATTATACTCAATTTTAAGAACATAAGAGGAGTACATTCCATAGACTGAAACTATTAAACCCTAGTAAATGAATAAATAAACCTAATCCAGTTACACACCTTTAAAATGACATCATCAAATTACTGGACCAAAAGTTTTACAGTATGCAACACACCGTACCGTCAAGATGCCAGTTGGTTACCTACCTGTAACCTGTAACTTGGTCCCTGAAAGTAAATAGTGAATGTTTAGGCGGCACTAAATCAATTTTAAATACTAAATTACTAGAAATTAGAGTTGACTTTGAAATGCTACAACTATGATTTCCAAAAATTCTTATAAATAGTCACTTGTAAAATATTAAATTTTGATCTAAATTATCTACGACGCTCATGAGCACACATGTAAACTTTCTTATTCTCAGCTGATTGTGTGAAGACTAACGCAGTTCGGTCATTGAACTGTGGAGTGTGCCGCAGACCAGTGACCTACGTTGCCAGAATGTCAGGTAGCAAAGCGTTTAGTTCCATACTACAATAACAGCAGTGTTTCGGCCTGGATTTTATTTAATATGTTCGATGTGCGTAGCATAGATCCGTGTCACTTCGTTGTTTCGTTTTAATAATTTTTATTTTTAACGTTTTCTTAAATTTTAGTGTTTCAGTTGGTTACTTACAATGACAATGGAATGAATCGAGGCAAATAACAGTGTTTTTGAGAAAATATGACAACACCACGAATACTGCTTGTAGACATGAAGGTCAATGTGAGGTTCATTTGTCAGTGTTTCACCCTGTGGGCTTTTTGTTAACACTATCTATGGAATTTTGAATTTAAAACACCGCGGATTAATTAATTAAGGTATGCTGAATTACAGGTTTAAATATTCACGTGTATTTTGAATTCACCCTTTATTCTTGCACACCTTTTTACTATTTATTGGATAATGCACCAATTTATTGTGTAAAGATGACATGTGGTTTTCTCCCTTCTTCCTACCATCCATGCAAAAGAGGGCACATACTAGTTCATAATCTATAAATTTTCATGAAAATTTCAACGTATCGGGCGATACTTCATCATAAAGTTACAGATACAGTTACCATATCTGGCAAATTCATAAATAGTAAAGACTTCAATGACTTCTTAAATACAATTTTTACTTATTAATTTTTAGTAATTCGCTAGTATTAATTGGTCAGTGATAAATGAAAATGATGATTGATGAATAGTAAATGGTTAATAACGATGAATTAGTTAGTAATCACTGGTTAGTAACACGTAATTAACATTTTGTGGTTTGTAGTTTGTATTAGACATTTTTACAAGCGTTGCTTGAAGTAATACTTACATCTGATGGCTCCATTCGCCCTCCAATTGCCTCGAATATATAATATAATGTGATATTTCGATAACTGTAAAATGCAAACATGGTTTTAGTAGACTATTCAAGGTGTTTTATGACCAACTTTATATACATCCGATGGTGATAGAAGATTTCTTGTCTATTTACGAGTAGCTATCGAAACGATATTGTTAAAAAAAAAGGTTTTTTTTGCCCCACATGAAAACGCATACGACAAAATAAAATGTTGGAAAATGTTAGTTATGCTAGGCATATGCCAGAATAGTGGCGAAATAGCGCACGCCTGTATAGCAGCAACCCACCAGTTTGGCGGTGATAGTCTTACATATTATGGGCTAATGGAAATAAATCCTCATTACAAGAAATAATATATTATTATATAATAAATGGGGCGAGAGTAGAGGCGACTTCAATGTGAATATCTGTCGATATTCCGTTGAAGCAACGTCGAGCGTGGTTAGTACTTGGATGGGTGACCCACCTATCTTGGGAAATACAGCGTTCTCGTCCCACCTTCTAGCGGCTTGTATATCAGTGTATACGCGGAAGTTACGTAATTTCAGACGAGGATTACGTCGTGGATATACCATCCTTCGGAGGGGATGTAAAGCAGGCGGTCCCTTGTCTATTAAATGTTAGGCAAGTAAAAGATCCCTACTCTTCTTAAGGGAAGAGGTTCGGCAAAATTTCCAGGTTGGGGGTAGCTCGTCTCCTGGCGTCGGTGATAGGCCCTGGTAGCAGAAATAGGCCGACGTTAATAGTTAAAAAAATATATTATATAATAATGATTTATTTACGAACAAAATATTATACCACCACTAGGCAGTTCGTAAATAATTACTTTTCTAAAAATCACCTCTATTTAGGGGATGGAGGGTGTTGCGCTATGAAGTACAGGTAAGAAATAAATCGTTAATAAAAAAATCTCAGTGGCTTTTTTCTGTCAATACATTAAGATCACACTACATGACCACTTTTTTACTCGCAATTTAAAAAGCCACCTCTATTTAAGGGATGGCAGGGTTTCATATTTCGAAATACAAATTTAAAAAAATGTTGAATTAAAAGGAAAAATCTAAGAGACTTCTTTCGGTCAATATACTGGGCCCATAACATGTAACAGTATCCCGCCAAACTGGTGTTGCTACTATGCAAGGGTAGCGTACGCTATTTTCCCACTATTCTGAGCTTCCAAAATTTTATTTTGGGTCGTATATATTCTAATGTGTGGGCAAATATTTATTTTATTAACATTATCTTTTGTATATAGCGCTTAATTACTAAGATACAGGGTGACAAACTATCACAGCCCCACAAATAAAAATGTTCAGAGCAGCGATCCATATATTCCTATGTATTTTCGGTCGCTGAATATGAATCCGAGGTGAAAAAAAATCGTACACCCTCAAAATCTTTAGCTAGAGCTAAAAAACATCACTGGAATGGGGTAAAAAGAAGATTAAGCTACGAGAATAGTTGTTACATCTTAATCAATCGAATTATACAAATTAAGGTTAAACAGTAACGTACATACAATAGATATGAAACACACTCCCAGGGAGGGGCGAAAACTAGCACCCATATATAAAAAAATTGATTAAAAAGAACAATGACTGCTGAAAAAGCTCGAAATGCCTAAGTTTTGTTAAAGTAATAAGAAACTGCATCAGGTCCGACTTAATCTTCATAAATTGCCCCTATACAGTTGAGAGCAACCATCTCCAAGTCTAAAAGACACGAGAAAAACAAGAAAACGCGTAAAATCCATCAGGATTTCTATTTTCATGGATGCTATGATTGGCTGAAATTGCTGTAAGATTTAACTATAAAAAGTTACAGTGACTTCTATAAAAATTCGAAACACCTGCGTTGTGTGGAAGTGAGAAGAAACTAGACTATGTTCGACGCTGTACTTGAAAACCACCCCCACGGGCGAGATGGCACTCCTATATCCGTAGGATGCTGGAAAAGCAAAACGCAGACGTTTCGAGTTTTTTCAGAAGTCACTGTAACTTCTCATAGTTATTTATCACACAGGGGGTAGTTTTCACCCGTTAGAGGAGTGGAATTGAATAACAACAGTGGTACGGGACTTTCTAAGTCTAACTCTGAGTACTACGCAATTTTAACCAATCATAGCATCCATAAAAATGGATATACTTTTGGAAAAATGTTTTTTTCTTGTTTTTTCTGTGTCATAATAAGGGGTGATTTTTGGAAGCGCTGTTGGGGTAGTTTTCAATAATTGAGCCAAAACTACTGCCGACTCTTCTCACTTTTACAAACCTCCGGAGTTTCGAGCTTTTTCGAGGGTCACTGCAACTCTTTTCAAGTTGAATCTTGAATATGGGTAGTTTTCGTACCCTCTGAGGGTTGACACTGTTGGGTTTTATGTTTTCTCTTGTTTTTCTCGTGTCCTGTAAACTTGGGGGTGGTTTTTCTCACCCCTATAGGGGCAGTTTATGAATATTACGACGGACCTGATGCAATTTCTTATCACTTTAACAAAACTTAGGCATTTCGAGCTTTTTCAACAGTCATTGCTGTTTTGGATCGATTTTTTTATATATGGGTGTAGTTTTCGCCACTCCCTGGGGGTGTGTTTCATATCTATTGTATATATAATGCTGTTTAACCTTAATTTGTATAATTCGATTGATTAAGATGTAACAACTATTCTCCTCGTAGTAGCTTAATCTTCTTTTTACGCCTTTCTGGGGTGTCTTTTGGCTCTAGCTAATGATTTTGGGGGTGTACGATTTTTTTTGACCTGGGATTCGGAATCAGAGACCGAAAATACATAGCTCTGGTTCGCTGCTCTGAACATTGTTTTTTTTGTGGGGCTGTGCTATTGCTATATATTAGAATTTGTTTAAATTTTATACAATTTGTGTACTTATCATAGTTGATATATACTACCATTATTATTTGAAAGTCCAAGCTTTTTTGTTTGACTTTTCTTATTTTTGTAAAAAAGGTCACTGTATATATCTATTTTAGATTATAAAAGTCCATCCATACATCAGTAAACAAAAGAATGGATTTTTGGTCGCAACTTTATTTATTTAAGCACAAGTGCCTGATTCAGCAAAATGAGGAAAACAGAGAAAAAATTATAATTTACTGGAATAAATTATTTGAATAAGAAATAATAGTCAATATATCCTCAGTAATTATATTTCCAGCGAAACCGGAAGTGAAAAGAAAATCACTTGTACTCAAATAGTGTCGCTATTATGTATACGGGATATCCTAAATTCAATCAATTATCTTCAAAACTAAAGGTATATGGTATATCAACTGTGATAATTACACAAATTTTATAATATATTAAAGAGGTTCTGGACAAGAGAAAGTATAAATGGGACGTGTTTCAGAATTAAGTGCTTCAGACAAAGGATGAGTGTCCACAACATAAGAAAAAAAAAATACCTTTAACGTGCCAACACTTTGTTACTGATATATGTCGTGTGCTATTAAGAGATTAATAAAATATGTAAATATAAAAGTATAGTTCTCATAGTCCAAACAGAACGAGAATTACAAAAAATAACGAGAAATCGACGTTACATTTTAACAGTGAGCGTTACCCTCATATACACAAAATAATTTCGTATAATGATCTTGGGACATTATAGCTGAAAATCAGTCAATCGTGCCATCACTCTGTTACTGATATATGTTATGTGTTATTAAGAGATTAATAAAATATGTAAATATAAAAGTGTGCCAACGTTGCGCTTATAATTTAATCACGACGAGAATAACGAAAAATCGACGATTTCTCGTTATTTTTCGTTATTTTCATCCTGTTATAGCTATGATCGCAACATTGATACACTTTCATATTGATATATTTTATTAATATCTTAATAACACATAAAATATATCAGTAACAAAGTGTTGCCACGTTCAAGGGAATTTTTCTTGTTGTGGACACACATCGTCGTTCGTGAATCACCCTCAGAAGTATTTACATTCATCATGTGTGCACTTAGAAGTCCACTTACTTTTTTAATAAGTAGTCCTGATTTTCTAATAAAAAGTCAAAGGAAGCCTTAATAGCCTCTGGATTATTTTCGGTTTCAATAAATACACTCATAACGTCTACAAATTTAAATCCAGATCCCTCCGTAATAGACTGCTGAAGATATCTGAAATACACGTTAGCTTATTCAATTGTAGTAATTACTTTGCAAATGATTACTATTCAAAATTACACAAAGTAGTTCACAAATCCCCATATAAATCAATAAAAATATCAATCAAAATTACATAATTTGATTTATTGTATATAATTGTATTATGAGATGATATCAAGGCATTGATGATTTTTTTCCCTAAAACAAAACTTCGAAAAAGAAGTCTCATATGATAAATTCCTGTAATAATATTGAACAGAATATTTGAAATACTTCTAATAACAATTTGTTAACGATAAACTAAATACATCTACTATTTCTAACTATACATATAACAATGAACAAAATGATCAGAAAAATATTGTTAAAGCCCTGCTATGGCAAATCGCTCGCCTCTTTTGGTAACTATGGGGATTTAAAAAAGTAGAAGATAGTAAAAATACAACAAAAAATGATATGAAGAAATAATATATTATTTACCACAAACATGAATTATACCATATTGAGTATCCATCTTAATTTTAATATATTCCCTTCAATCAAACTGGTTTTTATTATTGTGCATAGCACTATAAATTGGTGACCTCGACATTTGATTACAAAATTTGGAGAAGATTCGAGGAGGAGGATTAGAAGGCGCTTGAACCCTTTTTAAGAGGACCTGGAATAGTTTTATTTTTCCTTCATATTCCGAAGATTAAAGAGATTGAGAAGAAAGTATACTTGACAATATGTCATTAGACCCATATTTTATCAGAGATTCCCCTTATCTAAATTTAATTTATTTTCCCAAGAATTGTCCCAGAATTCCCTCCATATTGTAGAAGATCGAAGTTAGTCGCTCCCCGTCTGTATCTTCGTTATAAGGTGGGTTGTTTTTGCGTATTCCTTCGTTATCTTTGAGAACAATTAATCATGTCACTACTTGTAAATGTTATTTTGGATGATAATCCAGTGGTTTTACCTCATAGTCACTATATTGCATCTGTCAAGCTGCCCCCTTTTTGGGTTATAAAGCCTGAAATTTGGTTTGCTCAGGTCGAGTCACAGTTTGCTGTCTCGATAATTGTCAGTGATAGACGTAAATATGACCAGGTAGTAATGTGTATGATATTATCGCCAACCCTCTTGTTAATAATTTATATGATAACTTGAAAAGTTCGTTAATATCGCGGCTAACTGCAAGCGAGGAAAAGCATCTTGATGATCTACTTTCCGGATCTCATATGGGGGACCTCAAGCCATCCGACTTTTTCCGATCCATGTTGAATGTAGCTGGAGGCTCTCATATGATAAGCCAAGAGTTTTTAATTAAATTGTGGAAAAGACTCTTACCCCAAACTATTAATATCGCTCTTACGGCCTCAGGGAAAAGAGAAATAAAGGATTTTACGGACATTGCAGATCGTATTTGGGAATCAAGTCAAGGTTCCATGCTAGCATCTACTTGTTCCCGAGATACGGTACAAGCAACAGTCTCTCCATTTAATACAGAACCTGTTCCTACTATATCTGATTTAGTAACTTCTTTCAAAAATTTTACGACTAATTTTCAAAGTTCTCTTAATCAGGTTTTACAACGTCAATAAGTTTTTGGTTCGCAACTTCATTCAATACAATCTGAAATTGCCCTGAGAAGTACTGATCCTCCTGCCTTCACATCAATTTGTAACAATTGTAAAACTAACAACAGTTCAAGGCCTAGAACTCGTTCTTCAAATCGCAGTAATTCTCGTGATAATAATCTTGATAGAATTGATCCTACAAATAATACCGTTTGTTATTGTCACCAACTTTATAACGATAAGGCTTTTAGATGTGGAGGCAACTGGTGCAATTACGATAAAAATTTTAATGACTAGAATTTGATGATTTTTTGGCATCAGACGTTAACTCTTCTGACATTGACTCATCTGTCAATAATCGCCGACTTTTTATTTACGATCGCTCAAATAATTTACGATTTTTAATCGATACCGGAGCTGTTTGTCAGTTATACCACGTAATATTTTTACCGATTTAAAGAGAAATTTTGACACAGTATTGACCGCAGCTAATGGTTCTACTATACATACGTACGGGAAAAGCTTTTTAAAGGTCAATTTAAACTTACGGAGAATTTTTCCTGTCGTTTTTAATATAGCTGACATTTCATTTCCGATCATTGAAGCTGATTTTTTATCTCATTTTGGGTTAATAGTTAATTTAAAAAAAAGCACGTTTAATTGATAATATTACTAATTTATGAATAAATTGTTTAATTAACAATAGTCCTTTAGACTCACTTAAATGATTTCCTTTAAGGAATAAATTCAATGAATAACTTTTACAATTTCCTAACCTAATTAGTTTTCCAAACTACAATTTGTCTGTCAAACATTCAGTTGTACATCACATTGTCACTGAAGGGCATTTACCTTTTTCACGTCCAATATACAGTTATACAACATACAATATAAAGTTTAAAATAGCTCAATATGAGTTTAATAATATGGTTGAGTTGGGTATATGTAAACCATCGTCTTTTTCTGTTTCATCGCCGCTTCATATGGTAGCTAAACAAGAGGCCAATTACTGGCGACCCTGCGGGGATTATAGGCAATTAAATACGGTTACGGTTCCAGAAGATATCCATTACCCCATCTACATAATTTCAACTCTCGATTATATGGCTGTACTGTCTTCTCGAAGATTGATTTAGTCAGAGCTTATCATCAAATACCAGTCGCAGAGAATGATATTTTCAAAACAGCAATTACTACGCCTTTTGGTTTATTCGAATGTTCTCGGATGCATTTCGGCCTGCATAATGCTGGGCAAACCTTTAAGAGATTTATGGACGAAGTTCTTACCGGTTTGCCTTCCGTCTTTGTTTATTTAGACGATATCTTAGTGGCAAGTAGTTCAAATGCGCAACATTTACAACATTTAAAACTTGTTTTTGAACGGTTAAACCAATATGGTGTAAATATTAAACCGTGTATTTTCGGAACTAATGATTTAACCTTTTTCATTTCTTCACAAAGTATATTACCTGAAAGAGTTGATGTCATCAATAATTTTCCATTACCAACATCTACAACGTTTTATAGGTATGAACAACTTTTATCATCGTTTTGTACCTAATTTCGCTGAAATGTTGGTCCCTTTACATTCCCTCTGTACAAATTTATCACATAATAAATTAGCGAAAACAGATGAATTTCCTATTACCTGTATGGATAGTTTCTTAAAAGCTAAGAAAGCTTTGGTAGATGCAGTTATTTTAGCTCATTCTTGTTGTAGTGATGATGCATTTTTATCACTTACAGTTGATTGTTCGAATGTCTCCATGGGAGCAGTTTTAGAGCAACGAGATAGCAAAGAAGTGTTTACTCCTTTAGCATTATTTTCGCGTAAACTCACCATGGCTGAGGTAAAGTATTCAGTTTTTGATAAAGAGCTTTTATCCTTATATTCTGCTATTAAGTATTTTAAACATTTATTAGAAGGTCGCAATTTTTTTTGTTTTACCGACCACAAGCCTTTGATCAATGCTTTATTCACGAAAGTTGAAAGATCTCCGAGACAAATACGTCATCTGGAATATATAGCTCAGTTTTCTTGTGAAATTAAAACATAGTGAAACATATTAAAGGGAGTAAAAATATCATAGCGGATACCTTGTCACGTATTCATGACACATCTTCTTTAACCCATGATGTTTCACCGATTCAAATCAAAAAATCCCCTTCATTGAATATTAATTTCGATTTGAGATTATTATGTAAACCACAAGTAAAAGACTCTGATCTTAAACACTTATTGTCCAATCAATTTTCAAATTCTAAACATACTTTTAATTTAGAGAAAATTAAAATTCCAAATTTGGATGAATTTATTTGGTGCGATGTTTCTTGTCCGAAACTACGCCCATATGTTCTGGCTATTTATAGAAAGATATGATATTTGATATATTTTATGGCCTATCTCATCCTGGAATTAAAGCTACTAGGACTTTAGTCACACACAATTATTTCTGGCCCAAAATGAGCACTGACTGCAATTTATGGGCTAAGACTTATGTTAGCTGTCAAGCTGTCAAAGTTTCACGTCACACTAGGAGCTCTCTAGGTAAATTCGAAATACCTAAGTGCAGGTTCGATCATATTCATATAGATATAGTAGGACCATTACCTTCCTCCAAAGGTTACTCTTACATTCTGACAGTGATTAAACGATTTACTAGATGGCCAGAGGCTTATCCTCTTAGAGATATTACTGCAGAGATTATTTCAGAATTTTGTGTGCTGTTTTGGTGTTCTCTTAACGGTGACTACGAACCAGGGAGTTCACTTTGAATCAATATTATTTAACGAATTTTCGAAGTTTTTTGGTTTTCATAGAATTCGTACTACTACTTTCCATCCACACAGTAATGGAATGATATAATGTTTTCACCGCACTTTTAAAGCTGCGTTAACAGCAAGAGCTAATACTTCACATTGGGTAGACGAAGTTCAAATTGTATTATTCGCTTTCAGGACGGTTCCCAAAGAAAATTTGCAGTGTTCATTTGCAGTGTTCATCTGCAGAACTAGTTTAGGGTCAAACTCTACGTTTACCTGGTGAATTTTTCAATAAATTATATGATACTCCAAACATGCCTTTATTTATTTTATTGAAAAGTTACGAAATTACATTAACAATTTAAAATTTTTTTCTCCAGTTCCTCATGTTAATTATAAAACATTTGTTAATCCTGAGATTTCCAAATGTAACTTTATTTTTGTTCGTAAAGAACGTTATAAATGAACTTTTACTCCACTGTACGATGGTCCTTTTAAAGTTTTATCCCGTACAGACAAGTTAATTACTTTTGTTAAAAATGATACAGTTTTGACTGTCAATGTTGACAGAGTCAAACCTGCTTTTTTGTTGGTTGACAGATGCGATATTCCACCAACTCATATTAAGAAGGTACGTTTTTCCATCGATACTTTGGTTGGTTAATTGTTCTCTTTGTTAATATACCTGCCTCCTACTTTCAAAGCTCATTCAGTGTGTTTCCCTTCTCATTTTCACACCCCTGTAAAATAATTTTTTGTAACTATGTGCTACTAAGATGCACGTGTACAACCTAATACTGCTGCCAGACTACCACTCTGCGACCTGCTATTTATTTTCTATGCGACATTTCGGAAATTCATATTACCCCCATTTTTATCGAAAATGTGGCATCGTAGCATTATTCAGCGCCCTCTAAAACCCGAATATCCGTAGTTTCGTGAAATTCTCAGTTTATATAACATTTATACAGAACTTTCAATTTAGGAAAATTAAAAATTGCTTTACTGCAAACATCCAGAAGGCTTTTAAAATAAATTATAATTGTGAAACTACTAAAGAATTCATTAAATAACATTGTAATTGAAGAATATCAAGAACAAATGCGTTTTTGGATTGTTTGAAAATAAAAAAGTCACTGGTTTGATTAACACTTCATTTTATTAATTCGTTGTGATAAAAATTATTTTAGAAAAGCTATAGGTACACTTTCTACTTTTATAGTAAACCCCATAATAATTTGATAATCGAATAATTTGAAAAATCGAAACACAAATATTCATAACATAACAGGTCAATGCTTAAACATAATTTAAGATCGTTTTAATGTATTAGCTATTGATATTGATTTTAATAAATTGTGAAAGTAACTACTTAAATTATGACAAGGTATGCCCAATAATTGCCGAAAAAGTCGAAATAGTTCAGTTCCAGTTAGTTGGCGAAAATATCCGTTCTTTTATAGAAGCAGTACGTAGATTTATACGAAGACATCCGCATACAACTACTAGCTAGAATTACAAGACCGTGGCAAATATTTACAGTGATTTTAACAATATCGGAAGTGTTTTGAGTCCTCAACATTTGAATACCTCTAGGATTAATCCTGAACTTGAAGAAATTGTGTTATAATTGGTGCTTAATAATCCGGTCTTAAACATCAACGAAGCTCTCAAATAAAAACATTTGAACACACTTGAAGATGGTGTTGAAATTAACCATTTGGAGTACTGTTTATCAGCACAAGGTAATTTTTTACGGCTTCATACTTGAAAACCTGCGTTATTTCTCGCCGGATAACTCTTCAACAGATTCATTTCATGTCGGAAGCTTTACTGAATCAGAAGTATATAATTGGATCAAAAGATTAAAACCTAAAACTACTTTGGGGCTTAATAATATACCTGCATTTATAGTAAAAGACTGCCCTAATGTATTGCATATTCTTTGACCACACTTTATAGTCTGGCATTTCCAAATAATTGTAAAATATCTAGAATTACACCAATTTTTTAAAAAGACGATTGCCATAATATTCTCAGTTATAAACCATGAGAATTATCAAAATTTCTGAAATGTTTCTCATATTAAATGAAAAGTCACATGACCCCATATCCATACGATTTCATGCGTGGCATTTCAATCATCACCAACGTCTTCTCTATCATACAAACTCTAACTGACTCATTGGATACTGGCATATACTAATTTTTCGACAGACTGTATCACAATGTGCCCCATATGTCTAAATGTGTAGCCCCTCCCGCAGCCAGAGCTTTCAGGGATAAAGGAAATTTTCTTCAGTGCTCCTTGAATTTTTCGGGTGTTACCGACAAAAAACTCTTTGTTTAATATTGTAGTTATGAATCGTTAAGATAGCCTCTACTTCGGAAGTTTCACAGGGCTCTAATTTGGGTCCATTGTTATTTAATATATTTAGAAATAATAATGGATCAGATTGTAATGTGTCCTATATGCTTTACGCTGATGACAAAAATCTACTCTACTGTTAACAATACAGCTGATTGTAAAAATTCACAAGAATATTTTCTTGGGATATTTGTAGCGATACCAAGTCGATATCGTTCCACCTAGGCATAATTGATGCAACATGAAGGACAACTTAATTCAAATTCGGTAATATCGGCTAAAGTTCACATTAGATTACTGTACTCATCGCAGTAGTTTAAAACGATTTTACAGAAAACGCGATAACCAACAGTTAAATTAGGCGGGGCTACGATCGTTTCTTCGCGTTGGGAACTCGAGCATCGGGTGATCGCTCTCTTTGAGCTGGGTGTTCAAGCCAAGCGCATGTTCTGCGTGATATCTACAACAAATTTCAATCGTTTAGTTGGACAGAAATCCTATAAAGTAGGCCGTTTTTAATAAAGTAATTTATAATCTGGGGTTAATGGCGATTGTTTTTTCTATTTTAGAGATTTTGATTGAATTGGAAACTTCGAATAATTGGAAACTTCGAAAAGTTGGAAATTTTGAAAACTTGGACATGGTAAATGTAACGAGATATACATACAACCAACATGGCGTAAAATTGTTTTAGTGGGATGCCATTAGCGTAACTGGTCGTCGGTTTAATGCCTAGATAAAATTTCATTGCTTTCTTAGCCGCTTCAATTTATCGTTCATGTATTTATGACGAGCGTCGATTTTCTTCTGGAAAAATGTATTGAGGGTTATGGACAGAACGTTCGTGCTGCCTGGATGTACATTATTGCTGAGCCGAGTTCGGTGAAGAGTAGTCACGTCCTGACATTGGTATAACTTCCTTAGTAAGCCAAGAAAAAACCACGTGGGTAACACCTATTCGCAGACGAGCTGCCTTTTTTTTGAAGTTCCCTGCCGGCCATTTTGGAATATCTCCACGTCAACGACTGATGAGTTAAGTAACTTTCATGTTAATTTATTATTAATTACCACCTTTCCAACAAAAATTTTTGTGGCTATTTATTAGTCTAAATCTGTTTAGGCAGGATATTTTTTTATAAATTTGTTGTGCTATACCAACACTCAACTCAGAGAGCATTTGTAAATATCTATTTGTATTTTTGTGAGTTAACTTACTATGTCGCGTTTTGTAGTTTATACCGTTTTTTTGAGATTTATTAGGTGTTAGGCCTGTTTTGGGCTTTAGGCCTGTATGTGGGGTAACGCGTCGCATTACCAAAGGGGTAGTTTAGCCTGAGGGGCGCAATTTGCTGTTATTTCTCTGACAGTGCAGTTAAATTCGCCACGGGGTGTTTTACTTTCCAACAAAATTCTTTTGCTATTTATTAGCCTAGATCTGCTTAGTCAGGATATATATTTATAAATGAATTTGTTGTGAAATTTTAGAGCCATAGGCTATTTGTAACTTATAATGGTTGCGTGCTCAATAATTTTCTAGATTTTTTTTTGCGCGTAATTATAACCTTAAACTTGTTGTAATTTTATAGTTATAGGCTATTTGAGTTAACTTATAGTGGTTACGTGCTAAATATTTTTTTTAGATTTTTTTGCGCGTAATTATAACCTTAAATTGGGTGTAATTTTATAGTTATAGGCTATTTGAGTTAACTTATAGTGGTTAAGTCCTAAATATTTTTTTAGATCCTCTAGCGTGTAAATATAATTTTAAACTCATGTCGGTATATGTCTGAAAGCCGCCCCTTTGCTTTGTGCGATTATTTACTCTGGTGTATTCGATGTTATCATGCAAAACTTTTCTTGCATTTAAGCCGTTTTTGTGGCCTAGTACTAATTTCCTATTTTGCCGGATAACATTGTAAGACAAGCATCCTGTTTTGCCTTCAGCCACCATCTTGTATAGCACCAATTTGCTCCGGTGCATTTACAAGTTATCAATTGTCAGTTTTAGGCTTTAAGCCTTGTTTTTTTACCGTGTTATAAGTGGTTTCGACCATTTTAAATATTTAGCTTGTGTAAATAGTTTTGGCCGAGGTTTTTGTAAATTCTATCTCTACGGGGAGTTTGTAATATTTACCTCTACAAGGTGTTTTTAGACCTGAAGCCAACTATCTCCTGTATACATTTAAGGTTAGCAATTAAGTGTTATTCATCGAGATATACTAACCATTAAATTGTATGTGCTATTTAATCGATATTAAATCGATAATTTTATTATATCTTTGTTTTAATATCTTGTTTTGGGCTGTATCTTCCTTATTTCACGATTCTTCTATAGAATCTGACGCCCAAGGTACTCTTGAATTTTTGCAGACGAAAACTCAAAATTTTTTCAAAAAAAATACTTATTAAATTTTTTTTTAAAAATTTTTTAAATTTTTTAAAAATTTTTTACGACTTATTCACTCTTGGTCGCATTAGTGAGACTGTTGTTTACGCTTACCCATGGCCCTTGGCCTCCTAAAAAAACTGGCTAGCCGAGCCTAATTTGTTTTGGTAATAGATTATTATTTTAGGTGTTTGAACATTTTAAGTAACCAGACAAATTAGTTTTGTGTCATACAGGGAATATTTTAACTTGTCTAATTCTATAAATTAATTTGTAAGTGACGACGTCAGTTTGGGCTTATCCCATTTAATTTTATAGTAAAACGTCATAGTCAAGAACTCAACCATTCAAAGAGTTACTAAAATTTCCCCAGTTGACGGGGAAATATTATAATATGTCAATAGTGTGCAGTAAATAAATTACCTTTAAATGTTAAAAAATGTCATGGTACGTCCATCACAAATAAGTTACATAGAATAAATTATAACTACCCATAAGTCAATCGACATTATCTAGGCCTGACACCATGAAGTGGCAAATAATGTTCTTGTATAAGTTACTAAATGACAGAATAGACTGCAGTGGTATTCTCATCGTTTCAGTTCCCGCATAACTAGACTTTCCTTTAGACAATCACTAATTTTCCACGTGCCTACTCCAAGAACGAATATTAAAAAGCTTTCACCCATATTCGACAAGTATCATAAGTTTCAAGGTTGACAATTTTAACAGGAAGGTACTTAGTCCACAAGAAAAAAACTGTAATAATTTTATGTTAATATTTAAGTATCCATTTTTCTTTGACTGTGTCTTATAATCCGTACATATGTGTTTGTATAATATCGAAATACCTTATAATCATTTTTGTTCCCATTCTGTAGTTGGGTCCATACCTGTTATGTGGATGTATAATACAATAAATAAAAATATACATAAATATTAATAACTTACTTTTTTAACAAATTTGTACTCCTTGAACATCCCAGTGCTGAACGGATAGCTTTCTGTTCTGAAGGTTCCGCATTTTTATAAGCATTCCATACCAGATTCCAGTCAGAATAATCATCGCTATGTCTTAATCCATTACAGTAAACGACATACCTCAAGTTCGCTTGTGGCCTAAAATTACAATGTTTTAATAACCCAGTTTGTAAGAAATAGAATATCCAAAATTCTAACAGATTGACATTACTTTTTAAAAGTTTACATTATGTATGCTTGTATGAGTTAGAAGGAAATCTTTCCTAAAAAGATGTGTAGATTATTATATTCTTCGCAAATACAAGAACCAAAAGTATATTGCGTTTGATCGGTACATTTCTAAAACCGTAAATATCTCTCGTAGAGAACAAAATTTCATCATCGTGTATTTAATCGAATTCTGAGCAATCTTAAAAATATTCATCGATCCATCCGTCTGTTCGTGTGTTAGTCCATCTCGTTACTTGTAAGCGTGATATCTGGAGAACGAAAAAAGTCCGATTGTACTAAAATTTGGACAGTAAGTTAGTGTTAGTTGTTTTGAATAAAATCGTTCAACAAATATGTCTTCTACATTATAGTGTTTATGTTGTAACTACAGTAACTCCAAAGAAATCTTTAGATATCTTGTAAAATGTTATTTTCTATTACTATATATTTATATATTTTACTGATATATATTTCATATTATTATATTGTGATATTAACATTTATAAAATCAAGGAATGATAATCTAATGGTTATGCTTTGGACTCGAAATCCACAATGAACGTAAGACCTGCACTAAGTGACTTACGTAGCAATTGCCTTTCCTCCTAATACCTCTCAAACCATAATCCTTCACTGTTGATAAGGATTTTTTAAGAAAACCTATTAATTTTTTTGATCCAATAGCTCCTGAAATACCTTTAGCATTTTTTTCTTGCACGAAATCATAGTATGAAACAAAATAAAAAAATACGGTTAAATGAGCTAAGGCATTATTAAAATTAATGCACTCAAGTATACGTTTAAGATTGGTCAAAAGCAATAAAACCAAATGTTCCCCTTGCCTACCTCCAGCAGGAGTGATCGTTAATTCGCTTTTATGAAGGTTATAAATATCTCCTTTAAAACTATTAGTAAAACCAACAGTACTTTAGAACCCAAATATGCAAGGTGTTTTCCAGTCTATCATAAAACCTTTTATAAAATCTTCTTAAAACCGTTACTACTTGCAATCAAATTTTAAGCCTGCTTTGAGAACATAAATAATTGTGTCTTTAATAATTCTTTGTCGAAAACTTGTTGCACTTAAACTGTCTAAATCAGAAAATGTCGCCAAGTAATAAAATATGTCCGCCTCGCTTGAAATATCTGCATGTGCTAACGTTTTAAAATTTGATATTGTTAAACAACTAGTATCAAAAAATTGTCAACGCAGACCACTTTATTGATAAAGTATATCAAAAAACTTTTAAAAAAATCACGCGCCCTTTGTTTGTCAGCTTATTAATTATTATTTACAATTAATGAAAAAAATAGTAACCCTAGTTTTAGCTTACTCAGTATGATTTTGGGGTTTTTAGGGGTTTATATGACATATTAATACATTTTGGATAGTTGCAAGCTAAATCTAAACAGTAAAAATAAGAAAAATATAACTAAACACTGTTGCCATAACTTTGTTCAAACATGTCTGTCATAGTTAACAGAAAAAAACATGGCTGAAAAATTAATAAAACCATTTATTTTAATAGAATGCCCTCTTAAGAGTTTGTGGCTTTAGGAAATATTTTTATAAAACAAAAGGTTTTGTTAAATTCCAATTGCTCCACTTTACTACTATTTTAAAGCCTGTAAGACTTTACCCAGCCTTACTACCCTTCTTTATAACCCTTAAGATTTGTCTCTGACAATCTCTAATCCAAATGTACTTAGCTTAGATAAAGTAACCTAAAAAAACATTATTTATTTCGTGTGTTTTTGAGTGTAATCACAAAATGGCGTTTACTATGCGTTATATGCCCCCTCTCTCATAGATTAAAGGCGTAAATGAGAGAACCAAAGAATTTATAAGTGCTTTATAAAAACCAAACAGTTTTAACGTAGCTTAATAAAGCTTTCAAAAAACTATTAGGTTTTAAGGAACCTTTGCCAATTATCGTTAAAAGCAAATAGTATTTATGATAACATATATTAAGGGTAAGACTACCTAAGAGTTATTAGTTTTATTGTTTGACCATAAGGAGTACTTAAAAACCATATTTTAAAACTCCCATAAAACCTAAAGTTGTTAAAATATTTAAAATCCACTATAAAATTTACTTAATGCGTTTATTGTGGTTTTGAATAATGCAGAAATTAAGTGGCTATAAAACCAATAGGTCTTAAAGAGCTATTGCTTTAAAAATAACTTGAAGGCCTGTTTTAAGTACATATTATCTGCAGATCAATTGGTATGCACACAAGAAATAATAAAACCCAGTTCGTTTATTTACCTTCTTAAATCTGTGATAAAACACGATAAATACTTGTTGGCATTTAAATTGTTACTTGGGACAGCAAAGGAATGACAACTAGAATAATTGATGGATCAAAGACATCTGCCAAGATATTCTGAATAAGAAGACGATATTATATAAATAAAATAAATGCGAAGAAAATAATAAATGTATAAAAGATCAAGACTCGAAATCGTCTACTGTTCACTTTAGCCCGAACACTACATGGCTATATTGGTTCTCCATTTTCATGTAGTTTTTGGTGTGTTAGCCCGCCACTATTATTAATTTTTGGTAGTATGTATCGAGATACAGTTGCAGTTTGATTATATCAGAAATAGCATATTTGGTGTGCTATAAGCTCAGCCATTTAGTGGGTAAACCCCACTTTAATTTTGTTTACCATTTACAGATTCCTTCCGGGAGCCATCACTCAATCCATGTTTCACTCGGGTTCAGTTCTTCGATCACAGAGTTCTTCAAACATACAAAGGCCATGGCAGGAGATAAGTGTCCGTGCCTTTAAATGTTTTTGCGTGTGGTCCAGTGATGTATATTTGCGTAATATACTACCACAGAAAGTTTTGACATCATAAACTTCTTAATATCTGGGATTTTTTTTCTTAATCAAGTGAACCAATTCGTTTGTATTTCACATATATTGTAAATCTGCTCGTGACAATTTATTAATGACATTTTCAGGACATCTTTTCATGAAGAAGAAAGAATTAATGCTTTTGAATTTTTTGAAAAATTTAAATACGTACTTACACGTTAGAAGCACCCACCATTTTTTTTATTAATTATACAGCATACAATAAGCTACAACATATATTTTTCTCAAAACTCTATCGAAAGGGTAACGTAGTCAAATTGGAAAAAATAATGTCAGAAACATAAAAGGATTTTAATGCCATGGGCGTATGAAGAACTTTATGAAGCTGTTAGCTTTAATTCAGTTTCTAAGCCCTTAAAAGATATTATGACGTTTTATTTTGTTCAATTTTCCGTTCTGATATATGTTTTTAATATTGCAAAAAAGGAATAAGGAACTGAAATTTGAGGTTTTGCCGGAGGCGCCGTTGTAAGAAGTCTAATTTTATATTTTATATTTTGAAGTTCATGATATATTGTGGGGGCATTCAAAAAATACGTTCGCTTTCAGATGGGAGGGGAAAATGTGAGAAAGTGAACGATAGGATGGTATATGAAAAGTTCTGACAAGAAAATGAAAAGAAACTAAAGTAAATAACGTGATACCGATATTTTTTACACGAATAATAAATGTGTAGTCAACTTTAAGTACGTATTTAAATTTTTCAAAAAATTCAAAAGCATCAATTTTTTTTTCTTCATGAAAAGATTTCCTGAAAATATCATTAATAAATTGCCACGAGTAAATTTACAATATATGTGAAATACAAACAAATTGGTTCACTTGGTTAAAAAATAAAAAACTAAAAAAACTAATTAAAAACAGTGTAAAATTGGTTTTAATGACATGGCTTTAACGCCACTATCGTTAAATAATTACAATAGGTGAACAGAAATAAAAACTATGGTAAATAAAAGGCACGTTAAATATGATTTTTCATTTTTAGCTTAAAAACAATGTTAAAATCGGTCAATTAAGAACGTTATTACTCTTGATATTACTTACGCTTGTGTGCGGACGAGAGTAGATGCGTCTTCACTGTGTATGTATCTCGATACTTCCAGTGAAGCAACGTGCAGCGCGGTTAGTACTTGGATGTGTGACCAATCCATCTTGGGAAACACAGCGATCTCGTCCCATCTTCTAGCGGCTTGTATATCAGTGTATACGCGGAAGCTATGTAATTTCAAGGCGAGGATTACGTAGTGGATATACCATCCTTCGGAGGGAATGTAAAACAGGCGGTCCCTTGTCTATTAAATGTTAGGCAAGTAAAAGATCCCTATTCTTCTTACGAGAAGAGGTTCGGCAAAATTTCCAGGTTGGGGGTAGCTCGTCTCCTGGCGTCGGTGATAGGCCCTGGTAGCGGAAATAGGCCGACGTTAAATAAATAGATAAAGAAAAACTTACGATTGCCACATTTATGCACACCCCACGTTCGTCTACAAACCTTCCCTCTCCGATTAAACTTAAAAATAAATTATGTTGAATAGATTGCCACGAGAGAATGAAACTGAAATGATAAATATAAGTAATTTTTCATTTTCTTGAGAGAACTCTTCATATACCCTCCTATCGTTCATTTTGTCACATTTTTCCCTCCCTTCTGCAAAACGAACGTATTTTTTTGAATAGCTCCATAATATATCTAGTCCAGTGGAATTAGAAAATATGCATATTGTAATTCGTTTCAGGATGCCACGTGAATTTGGTTCACTTTTTGACCGCCGGAACATTGTTTATTTAACGATTTATTGTTGAAAAATTCAAAAAATCGACTTTTTTAAAGATAACTCAAAGATCTTTAACGATAGGTTTTTCAATTTTTAGATACTGTTAGAACTTTGGAAAACGGTTAATTTGAGATGTGTTTCGTTTAAATCGTTTGAAAATTTGTTTAAATAATTTCAAAAAACCGCGAAAATTATCAGAATTTGCAAATATTTTTCATTCTTTAACAAAAGCACTTTAGTGCTTGAAACTTTGACGAAATATATCTTTTATTACCCCAAAGTTACCCCTAAAATTTCATCAAAAAATTTTGATTAGTTTAAGAGATATTCAATTTGTTTATTAAAAACATAAATAATGTAAAGTGCAAATTCACCCAGTTCCAGTTATCGTAGAGGGTTGATCCGGACATCATATTTTTCGTTGAGACTTAAACTTTATGTTTTCATTAATGGTAAATCAAATTTGCATTATTTTCAACTTCAAAATGGCGTTTGAAAAAGTGTCATATTTTGAGGTTAGGTTTTTTGCTAATAACTTTTAAACAATTGAAGATTTTGCAATATCCTTCTCATATCTTTGTTGCTGGCGTTTTTTTACACATTTTCAAAAAAAAATGACTCTGTAGCCTTACTAGAAGCCGAGATGATTTTTTTTTCAATAAATTCGTAATTTGTTTATTAATAAATATTAACAGCTGAAACTTGGCGAACAACTAGTTTAATAGTCTATCTTTATAATAGAGCAGAATTTGGGGGAAAAAATTCAGTTTGCAACGATAACAATAATTAATTTTAAATCAGCGTCAGAATAGGAGTGAGAAGCATGAGTCATATCTGTAACATGTTCATAAAATGAGCGAGACGAGTTCAAATCCGTCAACCAAAAATTTACCGTTTCTCCGATTTTGACTTTTTTTTAAATCTGGGATAGCGTGATGAAATAATAATATCTGTCATGTCGATTTTTTCATAATTAAACAATAATTTGTTATAAACAATTGTTTTTTACGAATTTATTAAAAAAAAAATCATCTCGGCTTCTAGTAAGGCTGCAGAGTAATTCTTTTTTTTAAAAATGTGTGAAAAGAACCCAGCAACAAAGATATGAGGACGATATTGCAAAATCTTCATTTGTTTAATAGTTATTAGCAAAAAACCTAACCTCAAAATGTGACACTTTTTCAAACGCCATTTTGAAGTTGAAAATAATGCAAATTTGATTTACCATTAATGAAAACATAAAGTTCAAGTCTCAACGAAAAAAATAATGCCCGGATCAACCCTCTACGATAACGGGAACTGGGTGAATTTGCACTTTACATTATTTATGTTTTTAATAATCAAATTGAATATCTCTTAAACAAATTAAAATTTTTTGATGAAATTTTAGGGGTAACTTTGGGGTAACAAAAGACATATTTTGTCAAAATTTCAAGTGCTAAAGTGCTTTTGTTAAAGAATGAAAAATATTTGTAAATTATGAAAATTTTCGCGGTTTCTTGCAATTATTTAAACAAATTTTCAAGCGTTTTAAACGAACCACCCCTCAAATTAACCATTTTCCAATGTTCTAACAGTATCTACAAATTGAAAAACCTATCGTTAAAGGTCTTTGAGTTATCTTTAAAAAAGTCGTTTTTTTGGAATTTTTCAACAATAAATCGTTAAATAAACAATGTTCCGGCGGTCAAAAAATGGACCAAATTCAGGGTCATGTTCGTAATCAATAAAACTATCGTTTAATCCGCGTGGCACCCTGAAACGAATTACAATAAATTTCAAACTTTTTTTTACTAATTCTACTGGTCTAATCATGAACTTCAAAATATGAAAATTAAAGACATGTTCCACGCGGCGCCTCCGGCGAAGCCTAGTATTTCAGTTTCATAAATTCCTTTTGTGCGATATTAAAAAAATAATTCAGAGCGGAAAATTTAACAAAATCAAACGTCAAAATATAATGATAATAATAATAATAATAGTAATAATAATAATATGTCTTTATTTATCAGCTGCAAAAAGTAACAACAAAAGAATATATGATGGGAGGTGGCGGTATCCAACAGAGCTGCTCATACAACCACCCCATTGCAAATTAATACATAGAAGCCACTATTTTAATAATAACAAATGCGAACTCTTACTAACTTAACAAGTGAGTGTTCCATTACGTCAGATCTCGTTTGTTGTAAATTAATGTTCTAAATTTATTCCGAAAAACAACAGTGTTGGAAGCTGCCTTGATGTCATCCGGTACAGAATTAAATATTTTTACATAAGAAGTTATAAGAAAAGCTACACTGGAACATAGCCGAATTGTGGCTAGGAACAGTGAATAGTTCTTGATGTCGTGTGATACGCTCATGAGTGTCACTGCCTTTAATAAGTTTATTGTGGAGGTATTGAGGTAGCTTAAGATTATCTATTTTATAGATTAAGCAGGCCATGTGAATTTGAAAGCGTTCTTCGAGCTTGAAAAAATTTTTCGGATTTTAGAAAAAACAAATGTTCCTAGATATTCTGAAGTTTATGAGGTCAAAACTTTTTGTAGTAGCATCTTACGCAAAGATACATTACTGAAAGGAACCACACACAAAAACGTTGCAAAGGCACGGACACTTATCTTATCCTGCCATGGCATTTGTTATTAAATATAGCAAATCATATACCATGTACATGCTGTTGTTTCACTTGTTAGATACTACATACTTACATGTGAATCGGTATAAGAATCTGTAATACTGGTAAAATTTATGAAATAAATACAATGACAATTTATAATACTCTATAATATTAATTAAATAGAAACTTATTATTTTATTGGAGCAACGCTATATGAAAATTAAGCTAATCATACGTAGAGGTAAAGTTCATGTCAACAAGTTAGCTTTCCGGTTAAACCATTGGTAATGATGCTTATAACATTCGACTGAAGACAGCAACATGTAGCAGGAACTTTAGGTTTCGGTCGTTGTCGTTGCGAACGCGTAGGCGATCTGTCTCCAAGATTTGTAGAATACTAGGTTCCCTAATATACAGCTTTTTGGCGAGAAGTCAGTGCGGAGATAAGTCAGACTATCTTATTTTTCGTACGCGAAGTAGAGGCGCAGGTGCAGTTATCTCACTCTAGAAGAATCGTCCGTACTGGCCTGAATATGGTCTGACGTATACTGTGATCTGTTGTGTTGCATTCTACAACTTATCCTCAAAAGCGGGTCATTGCGAGCCCGTTCCAGTTACGAGTTCTTTGCTTATATTAATTAACATTACACAAATTCTTACAACTTTTTGAATAAGGCTCTGCATCTGGTGTGATTTCACACCAGCTGTTCAATGGCTAATGACATTTTCTGGTGGGGATCGTGAGTTATTAGGCCACCTTATACTCTACCAATCTTGATCTGTCTCTGCCTTGCCGCAATATACATTTGCAATACTTCATCCTGGGATAGGTTAATTAAAATCATTATAATATCATTCTAATTTCCATTTATGATGGTAATTTATTAATGCACAAATGTTTATTTTATGAAATTGCCAGTGATGCTCTAGATATTCGGAGATTTTGGTATAGTTAATTTCCGGGTGATCTACGAAAGATCACACCAGGTTGTTCATCTAATGTATCTTACTTATAAATTTACTTTAGGTTTGAGAACCGTATAAATTTGGCGATTTAGAAGTGCTGAGAAGTATAATTTACTAGGCAAACTTTTAAGTTTTGGTCAGAGTTAATTTATAAGTCAAGTACAGTAATGTATGTTTTTTTTGCCATGATATCAAAAGCATTTTATAAATCTCAAATGGGTCATTTAATCTAATTAATCGGTAGGGGCGATAGAGGTAACTATCAATAAAATTAATTTTTTTCCTGAACTAATGACGCATCTTGTATCCCTTTCACATAAACCATAACAAGTGACATAACAAATTGGGCTCTTCTAGGTAACGAAGTATTAACTCCTGAGCATACATTTGGAATGCTAGATGATCGAAAGTATGGAACTCTTTTAAGGACCTTACAATTGACCTTTTTAGGAAGTTTTCCATTGACTTTTTGATGGATATTTTGTAATTTTACCCTAAATTTGGTGAATTTGGTAGTAATCCTATGGTATTGATGCACGGCTGATATAAACCAGTAATCGTGAGAATGGCATTTCCTGTTCACATCACCATTTTGGAGATTTGAGACTGGAAACACGAGTGAGACGGGAATGGAGTATTGTTGGTTCCAGGAAGTGGTGAGAGAACCAACTCAGTGATTTTGTATTTGAATATCTACACTTAAATTTCATTTTTTTCACGTAGCTTAATTTTGGCCTACAGCTGTACTTTGTTTAATTGTTCTTAACCTTCAACTTATATTTTGAATATTATTCGTTCAGTCAGCAAATTGTTATTATCGCCTTCAGCACATATTATTGTGAGGAAAATAGCTATTTTCTATACGTTTTAACTTTTATAATTATTTGCACATTCTACACTACTACCGGTCACGTCGGGCCTCATTTATTGTTAAATAATCCCATTCACAAGTTTCTTGTTTGGCTATATACATTAACAGTAATATACATATTTTTACATTCTTTGAGTAATCTGTTTGATTGTGACATTGCATTTTTTTTATACATATGCAGGTTTTAGGCCACTGAAGAGCCACCGTTAGTACAGTTAGTAAGTAACAGTATCCAGTATCCAGTAGTGCAGCTATTGGCGCCCTAAGGATTTTTTTGTTTTTATTAATAACAAATTCAAACCATGACCCAGTCTCCATTAAAATACATGAAAACCGGTCATAGTCATCCCAAACCTATGTTAGGAGCAGGAGTTGCGATACAATCCATGGATAGCAGATCGGGACACACTTAAGTTAGATTGCAGTTCTTTCTTTCTTTGCGCATATTATGCTAAGAGTTTCACCAACTAAGTTGGTATCAAAATTAAAAATGTTTAAAGCTAATATTATTTACAAACAGCTGCGAAAATATGATATAAAATCTGAAAGAATCAAATAAAAAGTTCAATAAATATGCGAAGAGTATAATGTTTACTCTAGTTCTTATATATTTCAGCTTTACGGGATAAGGTCGAATGAAAATTCCGATAAGTCTAGTAATAGACGCCAAAGTATTTTAGGCGGCTATACAGTGGTGTGCAAAGTAAATAATGAGGCAAAGAACTGTTAAGCAGTCAATTGCCATTTTTTTCCGATAGCCAAGCAGCGCTAAATTCAAGACTAATATGGGATTGCATAATGCCCTTACGGCAGAATAAAGTGGCCGTGGCTTGGGTACCAGGACACGAGGGACACAGGGGAAATGAAAAGGCTGATGAACAGGCCCGGGAAAGCGCGTCTAAGGCCCTGGTAGGATCCGTACCGTTTTGTGGTGTGGCTAAGCTATGCATACGATCATCCATTAATAAATGGGTAAAAGACAAGTCTCTAGAATGGTGGGAAAGTTTTCCGCGACAGAGGCAGGCTAAAGAGTTCATTAAAGAACGATCGGCTAAAGGATATAGTCGGAACAGTTAGGGAAATGTGCCCCTGCACTTACTTAGTTAAAATGGCTTCCAGATGATGCAGTTTATAGAATATATTACACGGTAAAAATTTTAACCCTCTACTACCTCTACGAAGGTGGAAAAAAAATAATATGTCTTTAATTATTATACTCTTCGCAAAAACGAAGAGTATATTGTATTTGATCGGCACATTTCTAAAATCGTAAATATCGCTCGTAGAAAAAAAAATTTCATATCATTGTGTTAGTGAACGAATTCTGAACAACTTTCAAAATGTCCGTCTGTCCGTCCGTCACGTTTCTTGTAAGCACGATAACTCAAGAAAGAAAAATCCGATTGTACTGAAATTTGGACAGTAAATTAGTGTTAGCCAGAGGAAGAACCCTATTGTTTTTGAACAAAATCGATCGGTAAATAAAAATGTTATTAATGATTTAAATTTGAAAAAAAAAATTTTTGATTTTAATGTTTTTGTAATTGAATAGAAATCTGGTGAAATGATATTTCATTTTAATATCTAAATATTTATATATTTTACAAATATACATTTCATAATGTAATATGCAACCGTGAAAATATGATTTTAGCTCGTGTCTTATAATGTAAAAATTTACATTTTTTACGTGTAAGGTGGTGGTGTAGTTCTTATGCTTTTGACTCGGAAGCCAAATGGGGTATGGTATAGTTTTTTTTTTAATTTTTACTTTATTTTACACTGAGTATTTTACACTGAGTATTTTACCAACTGAGTTCGTGCTATAAAATTAAAAATGTTTAAAACTAACATTATTTACAAAAAACTGCGAAGAGTATCCTATAGAATGTGTAACAGTTATATAAAAAGTTCAGTGAACAGACGAAGAGTACGTTTTTAGCTTGTTATATTTCTTTTTTCGGTTTCTATGCAACCGATCGATTTGAAATTTTACACGAGTATTGCTTGCATGGAGATAACTTATCCCAAAAAGGTCATTTTATGACCATTTTGAAAAAAAATATAAATTTTTTTTAGAGGACAAAAGGGTGGCTACAATCGCCAATCTATGATATATTATGTCTTGACACATCGTGATTATCATACTAAATTGTCAGATTTTTTGCTGTGGTGGAACAATATGGAAAAAAATAAAATTGGGTAAAATAAAATATTTACACATGCCTCTTAGTTGTAACAGTTAATACTTATAGCCCTACAAGGTATTGTTGCATATCTCCAACACATCGCTGGTGCCAGTGCGATGTTGCCAAGTCTATTTTTTCCCCAGACGTACGAAAATTCGGCACAATCTGGCAATACCACTTCTGGGGGTTCCAGGGTTCACCCCCAGGGGCGAAGTATTACCTCTCTAGGAGCTTGAAGAAATGTTTAGCGACGAATGATGTTCTTTGTAATTACTGTCGCATTACGATATCTGAAAAACGACGTACTGAACCAGATGAAGAAAGTGAGGGAACGATCGAAGAAGACCAGCCTTTTGTGCCTTCGACATCTTCTAGTACTACGATTAGTGACTGATGAAATAATGGAACTACCATTGGAAAGACTCGTTGCTACACATAAATACTGTTGCATATGTGGTGATGGTAAAGAACTGACCGTAATACCCACTACTGCGAGACTACAGTGCTATCGAAACAAACAAATATACATCCCCCGAGGCAATCGTTGCTGTAAAATATATTTGATTTTTTTTCCCCTCATTTTTGGCCTTGGATGGGTTCCATCAGCCAGCTACGCAGATGGATATTTTTTTTATCTCAGTATGGTACAGTTGTTTAACATTAGTGGTCGTGTGTCAATACTTATCCTGACTTGTGATATTGATTTCTAATATGCCTTTGTTCTTATAACCTTTGTGGTTTAACTTACTATCCGTAGTCCAGTCTATGTGTAAACTTAAGTCGCCCTGATGGATCCCTGGGCGCGAAATGTGTCTACATTTGATTAAACATTTTAAGAAGAGGTTGCACATCTGGAACCATATGCCAATTGTAGCTCGATTCCTAGATCGGATTTATGCATTCTATTAAATTCCTTAACCCGAATAACATAACAACTCTAAAAGGCTCTAGAGACCACCGCGGTTTATCAGACTATTTTATTAGGGTTATGGTTATTAATTACAACCTTAATAAAATACCAATGATACCATTCTGAGGATGATCAATTTGTTCAGTTTCCTAGCAAGTGCGCTGCACGCTGGCACCATATCGAACAATTTAGTAATAGGTCATTCTGTTAACATTATTACTACCTGTTTTCAGTTTTAATAGAAAAATAAGGAGAGAAGAAGTTCTTGTACTGGAATTTTCCAACAGTGACTTTAATTCTTAAATGGCATCTACCGTTAAGCCTGTAAACGTTAATAATTGCTTCTCTGATAAACCGCAGTGGTCTGTAGAGCTTTTTAGATTTGTTATTGGGGTTAAGGAATTTAATAGAATGCTTAAATCCGATCTAGGAATCGAGCTATAATTGGCATATGGTTCCAGATGTATAATATTGTCTTCATAAAAGCGATGTTTAATCAACTGTATTTTACAGCAACGATTGCCTCGGAGATGTATATTTGTTTGTTTTAATAGCACTGTAGTCTCACATTAGTGGATATTACGGTCAGTTCTTTATCATCACCACATATGCAACAATATTTATGTGTAGCAACGAGTCTTTGCAATGGTAGTTCCATTATTTAGTCAGAGTCACTAGTCGTAGTGCTAGAAGATGTCGAAGGCACAAAAGGCTGGTCTTCTTCGATCGTTCCCTCACTTTCTTCATCTGGTTCAGTAAGTCGTTTTTTAGATGTCGTAATGCGACAGTAATTACAATGAACCTCATTCGTTGCTGTACTTTTCCCCACGGTCCTAGAGAGTTAATACTTCGCTCCTGGAAGCTCCAGAAGTGGTATTGCCAGATTGTGCCGAATTTCCGTACGTCTGGAGTAAAAGCAGACTTAGCAACATCGCACTGGCACCCGCGGTTGGTTGTAGATATGCAACAATACCTTGTAAGCCTATAAGTATTAACTGTTACAACTAAGAGGCATGTGTGAATATTTTATTTTACCCAATTTTATTTTTTTCCATATTGTTCCACCGCAGCAAAAAATCTGACAATTTAGTATGATAATCACGAAGTGTCAAGACATAATATATCATAGAATGGTGATTGTACTACGAAGGGTAGCCACCCTTTTGTCCTCTAAAAAAAATTTATATTTTTTTTCCGATGGTTAAAATGGTTATAATATGATCTTATTTTTTGGCGTAAGTTATCTCCACACAAGCAATACTCGTGCCAAATTTCAAATCGATCGGTGGCATAGAAACCGAAAAAAAATATATATATAATAATTAAAGACATATTTTTTTTTTCACCTTCGTAGGGGTAGTAGCGGGTTAAAATGTTTACAGTGTAATATACTCTATGAACTGTATCATCTGGAAGCCATTTTAACTAAGTAAGTGCGGGGGCACATTTCCCTAACTTTTCCGGCTATACCCTTTACGGAAGATCTACTAGGCCAAAACCGAAAGGCCATTAGGATAATAGTGGGTCTTCTAACCGGACACTGTAGGCTCAATAGGCACATGAGTCTAATGGATCTGGCAGAGCATGCAACATGCAGATTCTGCCAAGAGGAAGAGGAAATCTCAGTACATGTGCTGTGCCACTGTAAAGGCCTAGCCAGACTGAGATTCCAACTACTTGGTAAGAAAAAAACGAGAGCAGATAGCTATCCTAAGGAGCCCCTATCGAGGCTATGGAGACTGATACAAAGGATAAAGCTGAATAAGTAACTCTAAATGAGTTAGATTAGGAGCGCCACAATAGATCCATGAGAGGTCGCGGTGGCCAAGGCCAGCTCCTCCCTTCAAATCTAATCTAATCCAATCTATGTATTTCAGCTAAGCAATCTTATTTTGCGAGGAAGCAACACATTTGAAAATAGAAAGCAACACACTTAAAAATAGAGTAGAGAAGTTTTTTGGCGATATCTTGTATAATAAGTTCTTCACCACTATTATTAAATTTTATAACAAAAGTATCTTACCGTATATCTGAATATTTGTACTGTTTGAACAGTTTACCGACATCTTTGATGCAATCTTCATGTTCCAATCTACACGCCCAATCAAATGCTAATTGTTGCTTGAGTGTATAAATTTGGTCATCTACTTTTACAGTTGAAAGTGGCACTGAGAGGTACATATTCTTCATCAGATTCAACATATCTTCCTAAAAATAAATTAAAAAACCTCCGATTACCTTGGATTTTGTGATTTCTTTTGATAAAGTAGAGGAGGAAACATTTCGTGGTTTAGAGTATACGAATTAAATATTCGGAACCATTTTTGTAGGTTGCTACGAAGGCGTAGAATGGACATACTTATTTATTTTTTATAAGCTTCTTGTTACTGTCACGAAATCCAATTTACTTCTATATATTATCACGAAGTAAAATATAATTTCCTGTTATTAGACCAGTCGAATTAGACATAATAAAAAATTTTGCCTCCTGTGGACCTTTTTCGTGGAAGTTGTTTAAGAGGGCTTAATAAGCAAACACAGAGAACTACACCCTGCTAAAAAAGTAGGTTTCCTTTTTTTTAAAAAGGGTTTTTTCAAAATTTCAACATCCCGTATCATGGAAACCGCGCGGTATTCGATGAAAGTTTTTTCACAAACCATCATCACTCCTTAAGGGCATTAGTATGTATAGTATTGTAGATTGGAAATAATAGCCGTTTGTCCTGTACAGAAGACCTCCAAATTCGGACAGCGCGACCTTTCCGGCCTCGTACAGCCGAAACTGTTTGTCCTACGGCAAATGTGTAATATGTATATTATGTAGAGGAGGGATGAATCTTCAAAAACTGTAACTTGGTAAAGAGCCCTACGGGCAATAGGGAAAAAGATATGGACAATAAGTAAAATTTCAAAGTTTAGACCTCTAAAAATAGGGGACGCACATGGTGTAGCAGGGTGTAGTTTTCTGTGCTTGACGAAATTCATTTACTTCGTGGTAGTATCACGAAGTAAGATATAGAGAGTGAGGCAAAAGTGGGTCCGACTTCGATATCTCGAGTTCTACGATAGCTATAAATTAAAAAAAAATACTAATAAACTAAATAAAAAAGTCTAAAATCGGAAATTATTTTCGACTATACAGGGCAAGTTCAAAACGTAATTACAGAATCAAGTGCCTTTTTTAAATGAAATGCTATCTATATCAGTACATTTTTTGAAGCCACTTTCTGGGCTCTATTCATTCCTTTATTATTGACTATCTCCCAACCACTTGGATGTAATGAATTTTTTTGCTGAAATAATGCAGATGCATATTGATAAAATCACCAAAGTCACAATTATGAGTTTTAAGAGAAACTTATGTGGATGCTAGTTACAAGACATCTATTTAATGTTTTTGAATCATTTTTACTTCCTAAAAATGTACAGGTTGGTCAAAAATTATTTTCAATTAAGAACTTTTTAAATTGAATTCTCTCAATTTTTTTCAAATGGAACACCCTGTATATTTTTCGACTCCCCCTCATGAGGCTTGTCCAGGTCTATGGCGATTTATTTGGGGTAAAGAGTAGTAGTCCTGCTCGACCCTAGACATCCGAGACCGTCATCTTTGCCAAAGGATATTGGCGCGTGCTTTTAATCACTTCCACACCCAGTAGAGGTATAGTAACGCAATTTATTTTTTAATTTCTGTCTGTCGCGTCGGTCTGTCTGTCGCGTCGGTCTGTCTGTCTGTTGGTCTGCCTGTAACTTTTCTTGTGCGCACGATTACTCTGGAACCGTTTAAGATATTGACTTAAAATTTGGTAGGTGTATGTATTTTAACGAGATCTGGAACTAGATTATATTTTGATCTTATTCCGTTGAAAGATTGGGGGGGGGGTAAATTGGGGTAAATTGAGGTAAATACGTAAATCAAGCAAGTAAGAATTCATAAAATTGGTACCTATTTAATATATATGTAAGAGAAGCTAAAGTCTCAAAAAATTTTTTGGCATTACCCACCCCCACCACATTATTAAATAAGGTGAAAAAAATAAAATTGTGATTTTGTGTGTGTACAAGAATCAAAAAGTCACAATTTTTTTTAATTCATCCACCCCCCCCACTACCACCTCCTTCCCATGACCCCCACCTCCACTACCGATGTGGCATATCGCTTTATAGGTTTTTGGGGTAGGCAATTTCAAATATTATGTTATTAAAGTTCCATAAACAATTATTTCCGCATAGTAAAGTGCAAAAAATATAGGGTCAACCAACATTTTTTTTCTTTCTGAGAGACTTAGATTTTTTTTAAAGTGCGTCAAATTTTTCCAAAGTACGACGAATTTTTTTTCGAAAGTCGGGGATGGCTTGGAGGGGGGATAATTAAGCGTAATTACTGAGTAATTAAAGGTAATTAAAGGTAATATAGGGTAATTAGGGGAAGGTGGGACGAAGTGGGAGATAAAACAATATTAAAATATAGATAAGTAGGAATAACCTACTACTTATTAATGTTTGTCATACTGTGAAGGGTAAAATGTTTACATGTAATGTTTGTAATGCAACATTCACTTGGTCTTGCGGGCTGGGCCGCCACTCTAATATTCATAGAAACAAATCTTTTATGTGCGATTTTGAATAAAATATTTAATATACAGGATAATTTAAAAGATTTGTTTTTATGAATTTTTTTCGTTGTGAGAGACTTGGCTAGAAAATTTGGATGTGGAAGTAATGATTCCTTGGGCAGCGGTTTTTTAATTGAATCTACATTTACCTTAATGTCTAGTCCCATATCTGAGTCATCTCCAAATCTTCTTAATAATAATCCGAATCCTTCTAAAGCTGTTCTCCAGGTAAAATACGACGTGTCATACTCCAAAAATCTTATAAATTTAAGAACATCCTTGTATTGCATTTCGTTAGCTCTAGCCAAATTGAAGAAATCATCTATTAGATGGGCTCTATTAATCTCAGTAATTCCATCGAAGTTATCTTCTTCCAGAGCGAGTCTGATTGTGTCCATTAATATTGGATCATAATAAACTCTATAATAACCTACAAAGGCCAAAATTAAATAGACCACCAATCAGTAGACCTTTTATTAAAGCTAATTTTACAATTCGACTTAAGTATTTGATGGGATTAATAAATAAGTCGTGATTTCTGAATCATAATTTCAACTTTCCTCTAATACCGAATCAAAATTGTTTACTTGCTGACTACTGCTGAGATTAATAGAAAGAAACAAAACATAAAAAGAAACCAGTCCAAATGAGGAAAACTAAAAACACAAGCAAATTAGTTTTTTAATATCTGTTCATTGCTGTACACAAAAAAGCATGTTTGTAATATTTTAACATTGCATGTGATATTTTTTGTGCCTTATGGTATTAAAATATTAGACTCCAACGAAAAGAGTGCATAATACATTTATTAGATAAATAAACTTGGTTTTTAGGTATCGTGTATTCCCAAAGGAGTCTGCTAGATCGCGAATGTGTCATCTCACAATCAGGTAATAAATTGAGAGGCAATATATTCTGTAACTGGGACTTTCATTCAGACGAAAATAAACTATAAGTTACAATTACTGTCAAGATATCTCCTCGGAGGACACACATACATTTTTTACAGAATGTAGGGACGGAAACTAACCAAACACCAAACAATACCAAGAACATCCTCTTCCTTCAGCTTGAAGAATTTCATTAGAAAATTCATAGGGAAGTAGTAAGAGTAGTAACAAGTGGAAAGTTAGGCTAGGCAGAAATATGTTAAAAAGAGAAAAGTCGCCCATGCGGCCAAGAGGAAAAAATTAAATATGGACAGTTAAAAAATAAATGCAACAAAGAAAACAACAACAGGTGCGGAAAGAATATGAACTGAATATGAAAGAAAAAGAGAGGCGGAGAGAATTCTTCGAAAACTTGTAGAAACCCTCTCAGTAGAACAACGATGAAATCAAACCTTCAGAAGAAACAACGATATGTACATGAGAAGATACATACCTATCACTGCAACATTGGACTAAAGAAATGGAAGGAGAGAACGCAAATAAAGAATGAGCAGAATAAATACAAGAAACGAACAACTGGTCCTTATAGGACCATCAAATAATCAACTGCTAAAAATAATATGGCTAGAAAAAATAATACACCTGGAATCGATAAAATAGACAACGAGTAAACCAAAGGAACGTCAGAAACCATTAACATTAGTAGGAGGGAAAAAAGTTAACAAAATGTGATAGTATCGTACGAAATGAAGGATTGGGAATACGTTCAAAGAAGACACCAAGTACATCTACTGAAGACCACGTTAATACTAAACAGAAACAATCCAAAAATAGGGAGACTGATTACGATAATTGAGAAAATTATGAACAAACTAGGAATGGACCAAGAAGAAATCGCAAGGATACACGCCGGAAATAGAAGACTCCGGAAAAAAAGCTCTACCAGCAAAAACATAAAAAGAGGAGCATAAACTCTATATCACGACCCAATGCGACAACGCATCTCACAAACACCTACATCTCCTATCCTATATTCCTGTACCATGAACCATGTAGCTCTCGCTGCTGGCAACAAGCATGACCTACATCTGACTTAGCATAGAGTAGCCGGCTGAGCGGTGTGTTTCTGAAGACGTACCCTTCGTGATTGTTGGATACATCCACTTAGGAACACTGTATCGATCACCTCATTTTTGGGTCACGGACATTTAGAATTTATATGGCATTTTAAATACAGTTTAGTATTGATACTTTGTATTGATTTATATTTTATTGCTGATATTTTTAGTATTTATGATACCTTGAAACCCTTGATGCTGGCTCTGTGGTCAAACTTCGGTATCTTTAACTATAACCGGTCTGGAGGATAAGGTCGTGCAACGGCTCGCGTATAAGTTAATAATATGAAACTAGGCCAACGATTGGCTCAATTCAATCGGTACGTTATGCCAAAAAATCTCTCCCACTTTGTGATATAAATAGTAAATACCTTGAGCTCCATGACAGTCTTGAGAGTCCCGTCAAAGGGCTGCTTGTCCAAGAAGGGCCGGCTTATACCGGCCTTGCTTCATATAAAGATTTCCAGATTCCGGAGTACAAAAATAAACGACAAGAGTAGTAGAATCTGAGAAAGTTCACTGAAGAATTTTCTAGTAAAGAATGTTCAAAATTTGATTTTTAGTGAGTTATTTTGCAACAAGCTGAGTGCTTTTAACTGCCTGCAAAGAAAGGCCCCTGCTGTAATATAAATACATCTAAAACTTTCGTTTCAACGGATTTTATCATCCACTGCGTACATTTCTGGTAGCTGTTTACCTAGTAAGTGCATCGTGAAGTGTGTGCTTCGAATTTAAATTGACTTTCGGCAGAAAGAAATCAAATTAACCTGTGCTTTCGAGGATTTAACTTTTATGGTGATTAAAAAGTAGGAAATGGACTTAGTATTTCCTTTAATCTGTACCTGGTCAATCAGACTAATATATAAAATGTTGTTAACATTATTGTATGAACGATAAGATTTATTGTTTATTAAATTTTTCTGTGTAGTTTGTTGACAAGTTAATTAAATTTAAGTAAAGTAATTTTTCTGAAATCAATCGGCAATATCTACATTTTCGGCGCGATTTCAGATCGAAAAATGCACAATTCCAGTATTTTAGTCCGTTGCTAAGAAACTATCAGAAAACAGACCGGATCTGTTGCCAAGCAACGATCAACAAAACCGTACGGGAATGTTACTTTCCCGGCCTAGGCCGGGAATAGTAGATTGTAATACAAGTGTGGCAAGGGCTTCATTGCAAAACGATGTATGAAAGTAGGAACACGAGCGCAGCGAGTGTTCCTATCATACGAGTTTTGCAATGAAGCTTGCCACACGTGTGTTACATACTATTTTTTCTATGGTTGTGAAGTTATTTCCCTTTTCAAAGTCTTTCCAAAATTTTAAATTTGCTGCTTGTCAGATTTTATTTAAAGTGACATTTTCCGCTGTCATTCTGAAGTAAGAAAATTTGACTTTGTAATTGCAATTCATGTGTAATTAATGTACATTTACAGAATTTAATTGTTATTACCAGTAAGTAATATAAAATTCTTTAAGGTAAACACACTATTTTATTCCGGTGCGTGAAGATGTAATCAAGGCGTGTGGCAAATTCTTTGCCACACGGCGTGCGGCAAAGTGATATTTTCTGCACTCATTTTGAAGTTAGAAAATTTGACTTTCAGCACAATCGTAGAAAGAGTAACATTCCCGTACGGTTTTTATGTATATTTTAGACAGTAAATAAATACACTCAGATAAACCAACTCACATTAAAATTGCATTTATTAGTAAGCAGTTAGATTGTGATGAAGAAATGTTTTGCATTAATGCAAATTCCTTAATTTATAATAATATTGATTGTGATTTCAGAAAAAATAGTATGTGTACTTCGGTGTGAAAGCACATTCCCGGACTTCGATGCTTGTATCGTCGTCCGGGAATGTATTGCTTTCATACCTAAATACACAATATACTATTAGTTTGGGTCGGACGATCGATTTCTTTCTTTCATAATTTTTTTTGTAATTATTTTGCAGTAACTTTAGTAAAGAAAAATGACATTTTTATGTGTTGTTAAATTGTTTAATTACTTTTTTTGATAACTTTTGGTTAATGCTATAAGTACATTATTCAGAAATTATGGAATTTTTATGTGCTTGGTATTTATTTAAGTGAAAGCGATACCCATTATTTTGCCCTAACCTGGAGAATGTTTCTTACTCTTCTGATATAATTGTCTTTAAAGTAATATAATGGTTTATTATATTTATTTTATTTATAATCTTCATATGTAATAGTTCTCTCTCTCTGCCTTAGTGAATATTTTAACTTTTGAGCTAGCTAGATAATAATGACTTTACTAGTTTTCTTGTCTTTGAATGGTTTGACTCATTAATTCATTTTTACTTAATGACGTTTTAATTGATTAGTATTTTTTTACTAAATATTAAATTAAGAAAAAGTAAACGTCACAATATTCAGTATATAAAAGTTTTAGTACTGAAACTGTCAAAGTAAGCGAACTAGAAACGCTGATTTTTAGTTTAAATCGTATATTGCAGATTCATGTTCTCACAATACGTTATTTAGAAAGTTTTTGTTAATTAGTAGAAGTTCATCAATAAGATAATTATTAACATTTAGCAGTATAAATTTGTCTTGTTGCTTGTTTCGGCAATTTGAGTCGATTTATTCGCGTAAAGACTTGTTCACAACTGCCTGTGGCAGCGAAGTGTCTGTTCTTTTGTAATAAAATTTTAAAGTTCCCAAAATAATCTAGAAAAATTCCAAAATCGAAATTTCCTGTATTCTCGAATTTTCGGATTTGCGTCTGAGCACTCGGTGTTTGCTAAATTTTAAAAATAATTTAAACCAATTTTAAGTTACTAAAATAAAGTACTTTGACATTTCCAGGGAGTGGCAGCAATGCCTACCGTATGCTGGTAAATCAATAAAGTCCATCAATTAGAAATACCCAGTCAGTTCTACACACTATTTTATTTCACTTTATTCTGTTCTATTCTATTCTATTCTATTCTATTCTATTCCATTCCATTCCATTCCATTCCATTCCATTCCATTCCATTCCATTCCATTCCATTCCATTCCATTACATTCCATTCCATTCCATTCCATTCTATTCTATTCTATTCTATTTTATTTTATTTTAGAAATACCAGCATGTGACAGTCCAAGTATTTTCATAAATTACGTTGCACTTTATATTTATCATTACTAGAATTAATAACGGAACATGTTCATTAGTACAATATATTTCTTCAAACGTCAGAAAAACATGACATTTCTTAACTCATTTCATAACATTAAAGTTTGACTTTTTAGACGGCTGTGCGTTGCCATTAACAACGGAGGTAAAAGTACTTTTATCTACTCTTATTAGATTATATACTAATTAATGAACTGCTTTTGAACAATTAATAGTATCTATAAACAAGTAGCGTGAGTTATAATGAGTGAGTTAGCATAAATCACTAGGTATAGGTACACCTTTATCTTCATGCCTAGCCCGTCCAATCGACGTAACGCGCGACACGAAGGTCGCGCGTTATGTCGATTGGAAGTGGATTGTCCGAGAGAAATTCTTTTCCGATACGGTGAAATAGAACGGTCCATTATTATTGAGGGGAGGAAGGTTGATTTCTCATGTTTGAATGGTTTCGACGTTTTCAAAACAAGTTATAAGTAATAATTCTGCCAAAAATGATGAATTCGGTTAATGAAGATGAACTAATATGTACACCACCAGAATGAAGACAAGTAGTTAATGATACAATACACAATTTATTTGGTACCTGAAAAATGGCAGAACAAATATAAAAGTGTGTACAAGAATTAAATTTTACAGTTAATTTTATTGATAAACCAACTGAGTAATTTAAACAAAATTTTCTCAATTTAATATTCATTATTATAATTGTAGATAATAGTATATTATTCAACGAGTGGTAATGTAGGTAATAACTCACGCAGATGAAAGTTTACAGCACTCGCCTACGGCTCGTGCTGTAATTCATCAAGTGAGTTATTACCATTACCGCAAGTTGAATACTATACTTTATCTACGATTATAACAATAAATATTAAATTGGGAAAATTTTGTTTAAATTGCTCAGTTTGTTTATTAAGAAAATTAACTGTAAAATTTAATTTTTGTTCGCCTTTTTATATTTGTTGTCTTCAAAGATTTAGCCACCTTTAAGCGGAGGTAGAATGTGGATTTTTAATCGAAATAGTGCATACACTGCTTGTAGACAAAAAAATCAGCTTTGTAGATTAATATTACGCTACGGAGAAATTTTCTCCGCGAACTGCAATAGCCCGGAGCGCATATTCGGTCAAAAGTCTTGTTTTTTATGTTAGAGAAAAAATTAAGAAAGGGTCGGAAAGCTCAATCAATTCTCTTTACATAAGCTGTCTACAAATTTTTGAAAAAACCGATAATTATCGAGATATTCGAGGAAATGTAAGAAATTACACGTTTTCCTATAGAGTGTATGTAAATCTTAAAAAAATAATTATTCTCAGAAACCTTTGTTTCGAAGGGCCAAGATTAACCGAGCATCAAAGTAGTACATGATATTAAGTGAACATCGTATATGAGATCGATTTCAATTAATTACCGATTAATTACGGTGACAAAATGGAGAAATTTTACCGAAAAAAAAAGTCTAAAATTCCGCCCCCTCTAATTCCTTCATTTTTGTAGGAATTCAAAAAATAAAAAAAAACTTTAAGCAAATTTAATTCCATTTAAGTCAATTAGAGTAGTCTTTTGGTGTAGGAGCCAAGATTAAAAAGTTGCCAACTCTAGAAGCTCAAAATTTGCGATTTTTTGCCATACATGGCCAATATTTCAGTAGTTATCTCCAAAACGAAAAAAAAATCAAAATTCTGATAGTAGCAAAAGATTCCTAATGGAACGTACTCGTTTGATCTTGTTTTTTATTCGAGCTAACTCCCACAGTTTCGGAGATATCTGCGAAAAATAACAAAAAACAGCTTACATTTCGAAGTCGAAAAAATTGCAAAAACATGCAATCTTGACATGTTCATATTTTTCGAAAAACACCATTGGGACGGCCGTACGATGTCGCGACGTAATGAGGAAGTCTTCCAGATAAAGCTGATCGTAAATTTCACGGCGAAATTCGAAAATTTGGCTCGGCACGAACAAATCAAAAGTAGCATTTTGTGACATTTCAGAAAATCTTTATAGATATTAACGCGAATAATCTGCCACTACCTCCCTGGCTCCACCTCCGTGTGTTGCGCGTTACGTCGATTGGACAGGCTAGGCATGAAGATAAAGGTGATTGGCTCTGTACCTAGTGAGTTATAATAACTCACGCATTATAACTCACGCTGTTTGTTTAAGGATGCTATTAATTGATCAAAAGCAGTTCATTAATTAGTATAAGAGTAGATAAGAGTAGATAAAGTATAGTATTCAACTTACGGTAATTTTAATAACTCGTTTAATGAATTACAGCTCTCGCCTACGGCTCGTGATGTAAACTTCATACTACATTACCGCTGCGGAAAATGTCGTGCAGCAAAGAATTTACCGCTCGCCATGATTATATCTTCCCACACCGGAATAAAAGAGTTTACCTTAAAGAATTTTATATTATTTAACTGGTAATAACAATTAAATTCTATAAATGTACATTAATTACACATGAATTGCAATTACTTGTTAAAGAACTGAAACATTTACATTGTTAGAAATACTAGAAATAATTACATCTGGATCAACAAAGGAGGAGGGCTTATAAGGCCAGTTTTCCGCCCTTTTTATTTTGGTCAAAAAATTTCGATTTTTGTTTTATCATATATATTCAAAATCTAATCCATTCCACCCCAAACAGAACTTTCTCCAACCCATCCCCCTCCATTAAACCCCATTAAATGATTATAGAACCAGTTTACATTAGCACACATGCTTAGATGTTTTTTAACTTGAAAATTATTTCCTTTGAATAAACTGTACCCTAAGGTCCCCCTACTACTTACTATACAATACCCCAACACCCCCAACGCTCAATGGCAATATAAACCTTTATGCTACTACCAGATATAAAAAAGTTTTAAAAGAACTTTTTATTAATAAAATGCCAATTCCTCTTTTACCTCTACCGAACCATTCTGTTGTGTAGAGGTTTAGATTAGATTTTTTTTTGCTTTTTTTGTCTGTTGATTTAGAACTTATACTACTTATATGTACTTTTGTTTAATTTTTTTCAGAACTTATAGCGGGTTTATACGTACATGGATTTAGTGTCGTTAGTAGATATTGGCACGCCAGTAAAAGAATATTGCACGTATAAACAGTTACTGGCGAAAACTGGCGAGCAAGTCTTAACCTTGCATGCATTGATGCATGCTCGCCAGTAACTGTTTATACGTGCAATATTTTTTTACTGGCGTGCCAATATCTGCTGGCGCCACTAAATTCATGCGCTATAAGAGCTTAACTATCTTTGTTCGTATTTTTGTTGCTTAGGACGTAGGTAGAGGGAGTAAAAAGGTTATATCTTTCTGCCGATAAAAAAAAATATAAGAAAAGTCTTCGTTATACCATTTTCAAGCTTGTAGCAATATGATGGTAGCGGGAATGGTTTAGGAAAGTGGGTGCTGGGGGGGGGGCTAGAGGAATTAACATTTTTATTAATAATGTAAATATAAAATTTTTTTAAAATTATTTTATATCTGGTAGAAGCATAACGGTTTATGTTAGTGGGGGGAGAGGGTGCTTGTCGTTGGGGTTGAGGATGTTGAGGTGTTGTATAGTAGTAGGGGGAGCTCAGGGTTAAAGGAAAGATGATTTTCAAATTCAAAAACATCTAGCATTTGCACTAATGTAAACTGGTCCTTTAATAATTTAATGGGGATACATGGAGGGGGAGGGTTGGGGGAAGTTCCGTTTGGGGTGGAATAAATTAGATATTAAATATATATAACAAAAATAAAAAGGGCCGAAAACCGGCCTTATAGGCCCTCCTCCCTTGTTTGTTTGTTAGTCATGACAACCGCTTGAGCAATACTTGAGCTTGATCATTTTAAATAAAATCTGACAGGCAGCAAATTTAAAATTTTGGAAAGACTTTAAGGGAAATAACTTCACAACCGTAGAAAAAATAGTATATAACACATGTGGCAAGCTTCAGTGCAAAACTCGTTTGATAGGAACACGAGCGCAGCACATCGTTTTGCAATGAAGCCCTTGCCACACTTGTATTAGAATATACTATTTCTAACGTTGTGAGCGGCAGAAAAAGTAATATCCATCATAGCTGTCCATAGCAACGCGTATTTTATTTAATACACCGGCCATACGATATTAACACAAAGCGTTTTTGGTGGTAAAATTCGAGATTTTTTTACTTTTATTTTTGTTATAGCTAATCGACATTTGAAGAAAAAATAGCATGTTTTATTCGGAGTAAAAGCCATTTGTCATGACTCGTCTGTAATTTCCGGACTCGCTCCATTCGTCCGGCAAACCTACAGACTCGTCAGTATCACTTTTACTTCTAATAAAACAATATACTAGAATATAGACTAGGCACGTTTTCAAAAAAGAACAATGCAAGAAGCATTTCATGTAACAATTGGGAAAACGTTTTTAGGGTATTTCGACCCCGCTGAATACGAATCTGCCTGTTGCCAATGCGAAATTTGGACCGGTATCCAAGATGGCCTGTTGCCCTATATCTCCCTTGTCTGTTGGCTTAAAATAATGATCTAAAGTCTGCTTGGAGGTTTTCCAGATGCCAAACACATTGCAATGCTCAAAATTTACTTACCTGAAGTTTGGAGTGCATGGATTCCAAGATGGCGCCCAAGATGGCCGTCGAAATTTTGTTGCTCGGAAGTAAGCAAGGAAGCAAGGAAGATAAGAAAACGACCATTTCAGAGTTCAAACATTGTTTATTGCAAGATTGCAAAAGAGATAAAATAATCATTCAAGTGTTTTTAGCTTATGGCAAACTTGCAAGGAAGACAAGAAATCAACCATTAAAGCTTAAAGAGTTCAAAAGTTGTCGAGAGCGGTGGCATAACTTGGTGCAAGTCAGTCTATTCTTCTTGTACGTGCACATTGTACTCAGGTACTGAGATGAACAATTACAGGCTAGGATATCCGTACAGGCTCAAGGGTCATAAGGAGGGGAATGTACTGGTCTTGGTGAAGCCCTCACCCACATGACTCAGGATCTATCACCACCGGTCGGGCTTGATTTCCAAATACCTTTGTTAAATACCTTTGTTTAATACCTATATTTTTTTTGTAATCGTAATTATGGACTCCGAAGGCACTTCAATTCATATGTAAAGAATTTTCCAAATTATGCTCTTTATATAAATAAATTCACTTACCGGCTTAACGCTTCTTGTATATCATAAATGAAAGGTTAAAGTATGACTTACACCATAAAACAGCTTGTTAGCACCAAATTTGAAATTCTTATAGGGTTCATCCACTATTCCCCCTTCCGCTATTACACGCGCCTCCCCTACCTTCAGTAACACAACTTTCTTACCAAATTGTATTTCGGAAGGTGTAAAATATTACTTAAAAACTCGTAACACACACACAATAGTACACATTCAATTAGTAAAAACTATATATCTGACAGATTTTACACTCCAAATAGACGCACGGAACGCACGTAAACTTTTCGGCGGTTATCTTGGGCGCCATCTTGGAACCCATGCACTAAAAACTTAAGGTAAGTAAATTTTGAGCATTGCAATGTATTTGACATTTGAGAAAACCCCTAAGCAGACGTTTGGATTATTATTTTAAGCCAACAGGCAAGGGAGATATAGGGCAACAAAGTTTTGGTCGCCATCTTGGATACCGGACTTCCGATCCAAATTTCGCTTTGGCAACAGGCAGATTCGTATTCAGCGGGATCGAAACACCCTAAAAACGTTGTTTCCCCAATTGTTACATGAAATGCTTCTTGCACTTTATAGAGATGAATTTCGTACTTATGGGCTTAGTCTAATAAGTTAGACATAGATATAGGACATGTTTTCTCACACTTATCCAAAGTATTCAAGTATGTTGTATGAGTAATAAATTAATTTAAGGTTTTAACTGACTTTTAAAAAATTGCGGCGGGCAGTATGGTCCTTGACCGAACGCCATAAAAAAAATGTATACTATTCTTTTTAATTAGAGATACTTTACCTGTCTGCTGATTATTTAGAATTATCCAAGTGCTATTTGGTCGAAAACTTATACTACTATTGCTAGGTGTCAGCCAAATATCGGGAGTAGTTTTCTGGAATTTGTTTATCTCGTTTGATGTACTGTAACTTATAGGAACGTACCACTGAATCTGTCCGTTTGCCACGTGGTAGTGATGGTACAAAAATCTCGCCTAAAAAGAAATGCATTAATTTACTGCTCATCTGAATGTCAGTAAAAGGAGGTTGGAGATTGTTAAATGTGTACCCAAGGCGATCCAGTGGTTGAGGGCTTCATTGTTAAGCTTGAGACCAAGGGGTTCAGAATTCGAATTTTGACTAGAGACTGGCTTTTTGAATGTGTTAGCGAGAGTGTAGCAGTGAACTAAACCACAGTTGAATGAGACAGCATGGCTTATCGATGTTATCTCTCCTGTACTCTAGTTCCAGCTGTGGCAGATGGCAATGTTAATATTGTTACTGCTTAGTAAAAACCACATAGAAGTATGAACATTTCTTGCCAGGAAAGGAGAGTGGGGTACTGCTAGTAGGGGAAAGAATATTAATAATATGAAATGTTTCTACCAAACAACACTTTCAGTAAACAACACTCTTCACTAAACAACACGTTAACTGATCACTGATCACCCACTACTCGATTCATCACTAGCCGGATCAGTGTCTCCGCCCCCAGCATCTATGACGAATGTCTTTCCATTACTATTATGTAGTAGTTGCTGTAACAAAATGTGCTTATTTACAATTGCTTTTACCTTTTCCATACATACATTTTTTTTCAGTTTTCAGAAGTTATTTTCTGGATTTCTGCTCGAATAAGGTCTATTACTTTTGACTGAGATTTTGGAAATTTGTTTTCTTCGCATTTCTTCTTTATCTGGCTCCATATCAATTCAAAAATGCAAAACATGGTGGTAGACGTAAAACGGTGTGTTTCATATGCTTCTGCAATCTCGTCGACGACATATCTTTTCTTAAAATTAGACTCCTAAACTATATCCAATAATCATTTCTTTCGTTAGTTTTTCATCATATTGTATGTTATGTGATCTCAGAAATTCCTTTATATCTTTTTATTTCGTAGCAATATTTGGTATTTTCGTGACTTGTCGTGATACGTTGCATTGTTTATAAACGATGGCATTATCTTTGTCCACTTTTGGGATTAATGTGTTCTCAAACCATTCTTCGAATCTTTCTGAGGTCATATTTTGATGATAATTCACATTTAACTAAAGTCTAGTTCATTTATTCGGAGGCAAATGCACCACGTATTTTTTTATTCAACCGTCAGTCCATTTTTTTTTTAGGTGTGCCATACCAGGTCTCATGTATAAATAGCTCTGTTTTCCTTTTTCAATATATTTTAATATTGTCTAGTCCATACACCATTTCACAATTATTTCAGTTTTCATGATGCTGATTCGCTTATTCATTTTAAATATAAAACTCAGAGCCGATTTATCACTGCATTTACTACATTAGAATTGCTGGAGGGTAGTTACCAACAGTGCTAAATGGATGCGACTTGTGCATTTTTATTTCAAATCACAAAGAGAGGTAGAAATGCAATGTATTTATTATTTTTGAGGAAATAATATGGCCATTCTGTAATATTTCCCAGGGAAACTAAGGTGCCAACACACTTTTCATGTTTCAAATTTCATATGCATTTGATTCCATTTGCCACTCATTCAGAGCGAGAGGTGGAGTGTCGGCTTTCTTTGCAATCTTTTCATTCTACTATATGGATGTGGAGAACTATAATAAGTAAGATATTATCTGGAAGACTCCTTTTAACCTCCCCACAAAATTGTGGGAGGTTACTAAAATTGGTCCAAAATCTAAAATTGAGATAACATCAAATCTTTACGTTTTGAGGTCCCAGGAACCCAAAAAAAAAGGTTTTTGAAAAATGTCTGTGTGTGTGTGTGTATGTGTGTTAGCACGATAGCGGCGAAACTACTAAACGGATTTGGATGAAATTTTGCAATGAGGGTTTCTTTAGTGCTCCAGAAGATCTGAAAAGGTTTTGGTTGAGATCGGATTACGTTTAGTGCCATTTTGGCACAACAAGTTGTTTATTTTCTGATTACTTACAATTTGTAATCGAGCCATTAAAAACCAGTAAAAATTCCTATTTCAACGATATATCACACTTGCACCCTTTCGATTAGGTTTTCGTGAAAAAAATAAAAAACAAAATAACAGTCTATAGAATCACGCTTCTTGTATAAGATGTACTTTATAGTCTAACCTGAACGTTCAGTAGACTAGTGTATTAAAGCGTGCAGACTAATTTTTTAAACCACAGTTTTTATTCTTACCCTATCTTCCTTGTCATAGGCCGTCATAATTCGAACGGGTTTTTCCGTTTAGCTGTGTTTCCCGTATCAACAATCAAAATTATTAAGTGCTATTGCCTACGAACTTAGTTTTTATAGTGTTGTGTTTATTCTTAAATGAATTTTAGGTCCATGTGGATACACTATATTTTTAACCCAGTTTTTAAGTCTACCTACGACAGACAGGAGCTACTTTAGTTTGTGACGATCCTCTTTACGCGCCGACTCACTGAAAACCGGATTTTAACACCACTTTCGATCAGTGGTAGAGAAATTCCTATCAAACGGTGCGTGAAGTATCTGACTGACGTTTGACGCCCACATCAACGAGATAGTACGCAAGGTCTACTTCATGACCAGGAGTCTACCCGCTCCTGGCCAGGGATAGCGGACTTAACAGAGATAATAAAGAACTGTTGTACACTATGGTGATCAGGCCGGCAATCACATACGCAGCGCCGACATGGTGCAGCATACCGGCCATGGCAATGCGCAAACTTAAAGTTCTAGAACACAAATTTATGCGCCTCATTTCAGATTCTGGTAGGTACACCTCCCTCAGAGATCTCTATGCATATTTCCACGACATAACCCCACTAGCGGACTACGTCCAGAAAATCTTCCAAAAATTTGAACCACCAAACTGGGCGATAGTCCGCTAATCCGCAACATAACCCAAATCAGTCAGCATATGCAATCTTATTCAATCTGAGACACCCCCTACCATACCAGGCGTTGCCTATTTTCCGTCAACTCCTTTAGCCAAATATTCCTCTACCATAACTTTTATAAAACTCTATCCTATCATCTTTTCTAGACTTTATCTTTAATCCCCTCTTTCCTTTTCTCTTTGTTGGTTTTTATGCATTTATTATTTGTCTTTTTTGTTCTTTTTATCATTTTGTTCTTTTAGGCTAAGAAAATTCTTGAAAATTATAACATTTTAAATGATACTCTTTTACTTTGTCATATCTTCCTGGAGGCAGGGAGACCACCAGGGCAGGACGGCAGTTCTCGTACGGATTTTTTCATTTAGCTTTTTACCCGAGTCAACAACTCAAATTTTGTAAGTGCTTTGCGAAGTGTTGTGTTATATTTAATTAGCATTAGGTCTCTTCGTGGTTGTTTGATTGGCTCCGGGTCAGGATATGGCAAGGCACATAGTTATAGTTAAATTAAGAATAAAATCTTTTGTTTTTTTTTGTGCAGATTATAAATTTAACACTTAAGTTTGTAGGTTCAAATCCCACCGATCGTTTTTTTTTATTTTAATATGAAAAAAATATTTCAACTTAATAAATGTAATTAAATGAGATCGTTCATATTCTTTAGTGCTCTTTTCGGCTTCAAACATCCACCGGGTGGGGATGTTCCAGCCACTTCCAGTAGCTGCCGATTTTTTGAACCAAAATCAATGATATATGCAAGAAGGCCATTCCTCGAGCCACTGGATTATTGTTTAAATACTGATATAATTCTACAATAGTTTGAAATTAACAAATATTTCTTAAAAAAGCATAATTGTAAGATATATTACCTGAGAAATTGTAATTAGGCCTTCTGAGAAACTAACATTAAGAATAGGATACCCAGCGCACTTAGTCCAATTTTCCATGATGATGCTTAAATTTGCTGGCATACCTGAAACTGATTCCACAATGATTTCGTCCAAGGCCCTCCACAGATCCTTAGTGTCAACGTTACCGAATTTACTACATAAGAAAAAACATAGATAACATGGATAAAATCATAATACAGTTACAACAAATAAATTACAAAAAAACAGAAAAAGCGAACTGAGACATAGGAAACTGGAACCAAAATGAAAACAATGTTACTAAAATATGATCATCAAGCACATCTAAATCGTGATATTTTAATGTATGTGGTGAATAGCTGGGAGGTTCTAATCAATAAAATAGCTACAAAGTCTTAACTTAATCTATAAATTTCAGTATTATCAACTTTATTTAAATATCCATTAAGTTAAGGAGCTGTTAAGCTAAATGGTTCTTTAACTTTCCCATATGTATTAGCAACCATGATCCAGAAGTATTTACAAAAACTCTGTTTTAGTAAGATTGATAATAGAATTACTCTACCTTAACAGGGAAAGGATGATAGTAGTATGAGCACGTTATCAGTGCGTGTGACAAGATCCTATTGGCATTTAAACTTGGAGAGACAAAATAATTACTTCCACATCCAGTGAAAGTATAGTAACGGCAAAAAAAAATTGAAAATTTTTCTTGTTCAAATATTTTTAGAACTTTGAGCGAAAAAAAATGTCTGTCTGTCTGTCTGTCTGTCTGTCTGTCTGTCTGTCTGTCTGTCTATCGCGTTGGGTTGTCTGTATCTTTTTTTGTGCGCACTATTATTCTGGAACCATTTAAGATTTGAAATTTGGTACACGTATGTATTTTAACGTGATCTAGATAACTAACTAGATTATATTTTCATCTTATTCCGGTGAAGGGTTGCGGGGTAAATTGGGGCAAATGGAGGTAAATAGATAGATCAAGCAGGTAAGAGTCCATAAAATTGATATTTAGTATATACAAGAGAAGTTATATAAGGTCTCAAAAAACTTTTGGTAGCCACCCTCAGTACCACCCCCAGTCCATTATTAATGGAGGCGAAAAAAATTTAGTGTGTGTACAAGAACCAAGAACCTCAAAATATCTTTTTACATCATCCATCTCCCACTACCACTCGCCTATCACGACCCCTACCCCACTACCGATGTGGGATATCGTTTTATAGGTTTTTGGGGTAGACGATTTCAAATATTATATTATGAAAGTTCCATAAACAATTATTTCCACATGCAAAATTTTTTCGTTGTGAAAGACTTGGATAGAAAATCTGGATGTGGAAGTAGTGATTCCTTGGGCAGCGGTTTTTTACAAGTCAAATTAACGTCGCTCAATAACATGTACCGCTTGACACTATTGAAAGTTCAATTAATCGCTCTCTTCTTTTCCCGGCTAATGTATAGAGACGATGTCATTTATATTTAACCTAAAAATCTTTGGCATAAGTAATTCTAATGTTTTTTGACGTTTTTTTAAGAAAAATGTGGAAATTGTTATTAAAAAGCTCAGCAAATTCAAAATGAATAAGCAGCAAAAACTTTGTCAATGAAGATATGTTAAATTTAATAACTCTGGTACCATACTTAGAAAATGTGATAGCTACAATTTTTTTTCAGATAGATTTTCAAAATAGTTTTTCCTTTGTTTTATAACCTTTGATTGCCTTCTGTGGTTTAAAAATATAAGTTTTGCTTGTATCCTTCTACGTGCATCTTATGCAAGTAATTAAACGATTCATTGTCAGGTGACCAACTGGAAAGGTCACTTGAACTTTATATTAAAATTAGTGGAGTACAATTAAAATTTGTAAGGAATTGTTTTACAATAGCAATTTTCTTGCTGGAACTTGTCGGAAACATTACAAAGAGTGTAGAAAAAATTTTGGAATAAATCATTGTCCCACAAGTCATTTGTTTAGACAAGAAAATGTTGAAAAGTTTTATTTATTCGCAGTTTTTCTTAAATATCTTTGGTTCTATAGCTCGTATCACAATGAATAAAAAAGGAGATTATTCATAACAAAATTCCACAAACAACTAGATATCCGAACCTTTTTGATTAATTTGTTAAGTTGCAATAAATAAAAAGCAAAGTGGAAAATTAAATCGTCGATTGTCTAAGTGCATCAAGTCAACTAGTATATTAACGTGACCAGATTGTGGCATCAATCTACAGAAATAGCCCAGTCGACGAAGGTATTTACCCACAAAAAGTTGCAAACTGTGTAAACTTTTTTTTAATGAGTTCGTGAAAACATGTAGAATAATATCCAGAAAAGTTTACATTTCTCTCGGGTGCAGAACATAAAAAAAAGTGAAAAAAAATTTTTTTCATCCATTTTTTCAAAATTTTGAAATTAAATCAAGCTAAAAAAAATAAAAATACAGATTGATAGATCACGTATTTAAGAACAAAAAATGTCCTAACAAAATTTATCATTGAAGCTACGGTTTTCCCGGAAAAAAATGTCAAGTGTAACGTTATAACTCGGAGCGAGATCCATGCGTGCACGCGCTTGAATACCCATGACTGTGACACCGACGCACTGAATTACATGTCACTAAATCAGAATTTGTTCAATCTGCATGAGTGTTGGTTCATTTAAGAGATGGAAATTGTAGCTTTCTGATGCTTTTTTGTTTCAAACAATACAAGCAAAGGATGGATGGGAAAAATATGCTTATATATATTACTACGCCCGAACTCAATCGTCGCAATAAAAAATATAGAAAAAAATATAAGCTCTTCAAAAAAATTCTTTCTTTATTGAAAGCTGTTAAAAAGTATGAACACTTCATGTTTATTATGGTTTATTAAGATGTAGTAACGTGGATAAAAAAATGCATCTCACATCATTTTAATTTAATTGCTTGATGATTTTCTTGATAAATATATATATTGGAGGCTGTAACTTGCCGAGAAATTGACCCATTGGAAAAAATAAAATATCACTATTTCGGAAAAATGTATACTTTTCGAATGTTCAAACACAAATTTGTTTATTATTATGCAGTTTTTCGAAAATATGATTAATCATATCATGATAAGAAATTGCGATTGTCACTATGAAAATATCTTTGATTGTTTGAAATATAAATTCTGGAACTTTTCCACTACATTAACAAATATATAAGGAATTCAATGGATATAGCTGAAATGTGAATAGGTGTATCTGTAATAAATACAATACAGTAAAGGCACGTAAAAATTCATGCGAGCGATTCAGCGGCTATGTATGGTGTCTGTGTATGCGTTCATAATTATATATTTTCCCTCCAGACTCACTATTTATCCTCTTAGTCACTAAGAAAAATGTTAAAAATGTGTAACCGGAAAGAGAAAAAAGCTTTATTTTACTTGTTAGAACTGCTAAGAATTTAGAGGTTCCGTAGTATGCATTTAACCGTGCGGTTGGCCGAACAGAGAGACAAAGTTACTTCACTATTTTTTTTCCGGAAAAACCGTGGCTTTAGCGATACATTTTTTACGACATTTTTTATTCAGAAACACGTGGCCTACTCACCCGTATTTTTTGTTTTTTTCTAGCCTGACTTAATTTTAAAATTTTGAAAGAATTGATAAAAAAATATTTTTTTTCACTTTTTTTATGTTATGCATCCGAGCGGAATGTAAACTTTTCAGGATATTTTTCTATACACTTTCACGAACTCATTAAAAAAATATTATTCAGTTTGCAACTTTTTGTGGGTTTCACTATAAAATGACCTTTGTCGTCTGGGCTAAAAGTATATAATTTTATATTAAATGAAAAAGTGTGTATGATGTGATTTGCATAATATCTAAATAATATTTTCTAATCATGATGAAAGCAAATAAATAAAAAATAATTAATTGTAAAAATACATCATATACTCATCTAAATGTATCCCTGTTAAGTGAAATAGACTGTATATATAAATTTTCATCCGACAGATCTTAAATTATTCAACTGTTTGATAACTATAAAAAAGACATTTCTTATTTTTAACGGTATATAGTAATGGTACAGTAATACTGCGTGTTACTTACTGCTTATTAATATAATTTTGAATTCCTTTTCTGAAATTTTCCAGTCCCATAAAATGCTGCACCATTCTCATGATGATACCACCTAAAAATGAATCACATATTATGAATAAATAAAATAGAACCAAGAAAAGTTTGGGATATTTCTAATGTCGATGGAATAAAATAAAAATAAAAATATTGGTTCATATAAAATGTAATTTTCGGTTATATTTGTAAAAGAAATGAAACGCAAATAAATGTTTTCAGATTTTTACATTACGTAGTTTTTTTGTTTAGGAGATAAAAGTTTTAGGTGGTAAATGTATAATTATGCACAATCTATTTTGTGACTCCCAGGTAAACGTCAAAAAACTTAAAAATTCGTAAATTTAAAAAAATATTTTTTGACTCTTACATGGGAGTCAACGGCTTCCACCAAAATGTCCGTCAATAATATTTTTACAATGAACTGAAGCCACAGAATCTACTTTTGCATTGACGGACAAAAATAAATTGGTAACCTGTGATTTAAAAAAAACTCGATTTCCGGCCGAAAACGTCCACCCGGTGCGCTCGATTAATCTTCTTCGTGGCTCCACGTTCATCATACCTTTTCTTTAGATACTAGTTTATAACCATTTTTCGAATACCCTTTTTTCTCCAAAAAATTGAATTTATCGAAAAATAATGCAGATATCGATCTGAAATCTTTACCAAATATTCCCTCCTATTTAACACGTACTTTAGAAAAATTTCAAAAATGTTTCTAAAATTTTGCTGAATTAAAATTTTTTTTTTCAAAATATCCGTTTTTTTGAATTTACTGCTGACCTAATAAAACTATTTTAACATTCGGGTGTTCATTTTATAGGTTTCTTTGATACCTATAACTTTCTTATTTGAACTTTCCTCTCAGATTATCAGCCTTCTATTTAGACGCGAAAAACCGATTTTTCAACTTTACGACCCCCCACCCCCCTTATCCGGTATGACATCCATTGGCACGCTATAAGAGCTTATTTTGGATGTCCAACCAATCAACTTAAAATAATAAAACCGTGGTTATCTATTTTCGCCACATTTTAATACTATTCGTGACTATTCGACTGATCTATTAGGCCTAATCATGCTTAGATGGGCAGCTATTTTGGTTACAGTTTTTAAAATTTTCAAGCCACTTTCTTAAAGAGTTTGTTGTTAGCGGTAATTTGTTAAAATTTCTTAAAAGTGTCTTCTAGTTAATAAAACAGATTTTGTTTCTAAACAATAAATTACATTTGCTTCTTCTATATCTGAAAATGACATGTTTATGCAAAAAATTAAGTAACTACAACTAAAATGATGTGAACACAATAACTTTGATGTTTATGACAAAGCATGTTTAAAATCGCTAATGTGTTACTAAAAAATATATGATTTTGCTTTTTCCTTAAACATGAATTTCTCAATCAATTTTTAACCGATTTAAAAACTAAACGTTGTTGAAAAGCTGAAGAATGTAGCTCCCAAAAAATTTGAAAATATGTATGTTCCATTTTAAAAATCTTAGCAAAAGCAATTTGAAAGTATGTAATCTTGTTTTATAGACTTCCAAAAGTGCAGAAAAAAATAAAACATAGCCAGGAAAAAAAATTCCTTCATCTAAAACAGTCTAGTGAAAACCGCACATTTTTATTTCAACGCGTTTAAAAATATAAGGTATTATAATACTGGAAAATATAGAGACGCCCGATATTATGCTGTTGCTAAAATCGGGGCGAAGCGATAGCCTCTCTCTGCATAATGCTTTCATTACCAAATGAAAAGAAAATCAATAGACAATGTTAAATTTAAAGCTATTAGTGGAGCAGAATTTAAGGAGAAATTTTTTTCGGAGTAGAAAGATATGGAACCTAGACCAGCTGATAGAGAAATAAATAATGTATTATATTCTCGGTTAATGACCATTTCCCTTGGTCGAGACAAAATTTGTGAGCATTTAATTGCAGAGATCACTTTTTTTTTATACCGCGCGCCTACAAGTAAAAAATAGTATATTGTGTATCTAGGTGTGAAAGCGATACATTCCCGGACGACGATGCAATTGTTGGCCGAGGCGCTAGCCGAGGCCAACAAGCATCGAAGTCTGGGAATGTGCTTTCACACCGAAGTACACATACTATTTTTTCTGAAATCACAATAAATACAATTTTAAACGTATAAAAATCAAAAATATAAACATTAAAAAAAAAATTTCTGAAATCACAATCAATATTATTTTAAACGTATAAAAATCAAAAATATTAACATATTAAAATATATATAAAAAACTGTACGGGAATGTTACTTCCTGGCCTAGGCCGGGAAGTAACATTCCCGTACGGCTTTGTTGATCGTTGCTTGGCAACGGATCTTTTCCGGTCTGTTTTCTGATAGTTTCCTAGCAACGGACTAAAATACTGGAATTGTGCATTTTTCGCTCTAAAATCGCGCTGATAATGTAGACATTCCCGATCGATTTCAGAAAAACATATTATTCGGAAACTACTGCACTTAGGTGAATGATACTAAATAGGGATGCAACGCATAGTGTTTTGGCCGGATAACGAATACCGTATATCCGGCGTACTTCTTGTACCGGATACCGGATATCTGGCCAAATATCCAGCTTACATTGAAAGATGGATTGAAAACACGTTTTGGCAACCTCAACGACAAAAAATACTTACTGGCAACAACTTTTCTAGACCCCAGATTTAAAACACGTTTTTTCGATAAAAATTAGGCTGAAGAATTCCGTCAAATTATTCTGCTGGAGGCTTAAAGAAATAGTTGTAATGATTCATATTCAAGCATGATAATGAAAGTGGTTCTTCTCCTTCCAATAAATAAAGTAAGAGAAAACCACTAGATAATATTACTACTGATATTCACAACACTTTTTGGGACTGTTTTGAGGCGAAAAAAAAATAGTAGCGTTAATGAACACGTTTCGGAGAAAAGTTCAATGGCCGAGGAGATTGTTTACATTATGCATGGTGGTATACTAACTCCAATCAATATACACTTTTGTTAAATTTCGAAAACATTTATCTTTCAGCCCCTTGCAGTAGTGTATACAGTGAGAGGCCCATTTCAGAAGCTGGCAACGTATACGAAAAGAAACGCAATCGTCTACTACCTCTAAATGCTGAAAAACTCATCTTTATTCACCATAATTTACCATTGGTAAACTATAAGTATTAATTTATTAATTAATCTATAGATATTGCCAGTTTGTAGTAATAATTGTAATGCAGGATAAGTGAAAAATAATAAAACTGTTTCATTTTTTATACCACTTTTTATTTTTTAACAATCAGGTTTTGGCCGGATATTTGATCACTATCCGGTGCCCAGCCGAATAGTTTTAAAGTGGCCGGATAGGCCGAATACCGGATAGTAACCGGATATCCGTTTTATCTCTAATACTAAATATTATTGATAGAGCTTATTCCATATAATAATTCTATATTAGAAAAGTGTCGTAATTCGACTCATTATATTTTGAAAATACAACATATGTTATACAATATTTGATAAAAATATTAATGTTTTGCTTTCACACAGGCATAACTTTTTATTTCACGATATTGATTTCAATTTTTTTTTTATAGCAACCCCTTCCGTGATGTTTAAGGAATATTTTCTCATATAATATATTGTCGCGTTTCACAAATAAAGGCTGTGGAGATATTTGAACATGCGCGTGTAGCATTAGTCAAGTAGCGCATTGCAAGTAGGATAAAGATCGATAGATACGTGAACTAGCGCGTCGAAAAAGGAGGGATTGACATAATCCAATAGTACTGATAGAGCATTATTATTATTATAGTGCCTACTTACTGTTTTAAAATAAGATACAGTTAAAAAGAAATAAATTTTAATTACCAATTAATTAATTATTTTAAGGTAGGTATTTAATCGTTAATTTTGATCATAAAAAAATTAAATTAAAGTGTTCAAAAAGCAAGTTCTTCATTAATTGGTTCGATTTGAATCGTAACTTTACGACATTTTTTACACCTGCAGGTCAATGTACATTTCGGATTTTCTCGAAGACATTGACATTTTACCGAAATACAGGAAATATTTAACATATCTCTCATTTCGTCAGGTGTTGATGCTTTTGTGGAACTAAAAAATATAATCTCTTAAACATTAAGTTTATGACTGCTGCACCGTATTTTGCTCTGTAATAAACACTTGAAAATCGAAATATTTATTTAATATAAAAAAAAATTAAAATAAAATTGAATCAACCTAAACATATGCTGCTTAAAAGCTTCTTCTGTTGGAGGATGTTCTGCTGGCCATTTTAATTTATTGGTTTCTAAGATCATCCAGACCTCAACTTTGTCGTATTTATACAATTTTGCAACAAAATTTCTAAACATTTGCAGAACACCATCTAGACGTGATTGATGAAAATTTGAAAAATTCCTAATATCTTCCTTTATCTTCCAGCCAACATTCAATGCAGTTTTTTTGCCAATTTTGAAAAATGAACTAGTTGAATCACAACCAGTTAATAAATGTATAGCTCGCAAACAAGAACAGAAATCTGACCGCTGTTTCGATAATATAGAAGTTATATCAATGTATCTTAATTCACTAGTCTGATTGGGATGACCCGTTTGAATATAAATGTTTTTATCTCAATTCAGAGAATACTGCAACATAATACAAAACTATTACAAGAACATCAGTATGATCTGACTGAATGCCAATATTTTTAAAAAATCTCTAATAACATTACAGTCGTTAAAATGGTCAGCAGAACTTCCTCCAACAGAAGATGCTTTCAGGTAGCATGTGCTCAGGCTGATTCAATTTTATTTTCATTTATTTTATGTTAAATGAATATATCGATTTTCGAGTGTTTATTACAGAACAAAAAAACATGGAGCAGCAGTTATAAACTTAATATTGAGGAGTTTGATATTTATCAATTTGGATGAGAAGCACATGAATTTCTCTTCACAAAAGCACCAATGCATGACGAAATGACAGATATGTTAAATATTTCCGAGATAAAAATTGCATTTGGGTAAAATGTCCATGTAGTCGAAAAAATCTAAAATGTGCATCGGTCTGCAGGTTCAAAGACTGCCATAATGTTGCGATTCAAAATGAACCAATTAATGAACAACTTGATTTTGAACATTTTAATTTGAAAATTTTAATTTATTTTTTTCATGATTAAAACTCAAATCAGATCAGATCAAATGCTTTATTTCCTTTTTTGCATTATACATAGATACGGATGAGGTTGGTCATATACAAGTGGAAAACCACTAAGTGGAGCACTGAATTAATTGATTAATTTACTAATAGTAAATTATAAAAGTTAATAGTAATATATTAAAAGTGTATATATATATATATATATATATATATATATATATATATATATATATATATATATATATATATATATATATATATATATATATATATATATATATATATATATATATATATATATATATATATATATATATATATATATATATATATATATATATATATATATAAAAAGTGCAAGTAACATAAAAACATCAAATGAGGTAAAAAATTTTGAACGTAAACAGGACAAAAATATAAAAACGATTAAATCTTTTAAAATAATTCAGTCATTGGTAATTAAAGTTTATTTTTTCTTAACTGTGTTTTATTATTTCATAACAGCAGGTTGGCACCATAATAATAAGACTACATCAGTATTATTGTATTATGTGAGCCCCCGCTTTTTCGACGCGATAGTTCACGTATCTATCGATGTTTATCAGTAGTTGATTTAACCGGGTGCTAGGGCTCCCCCCACCACTTTTCGGTGACGTCACAGGGTGGGAGGAGCCACAGGTGGGGTGCGGGGTAAAGGGGGTGAGAGGGGGTGAGCGGCAAGGGGGAAGCGGTGAGTCACACACCGGAAGAAGGGTGAGGGTCGGACCCTTCAACACGTCACACATGAATTATGGCTATTCGTCACGCATAAGTTTTAACGAGGGGTTGTTGCACCCCTCTAGTTTAAGCGGGTGCTAGGGCTCCCTCCACCAATTTTCGGTGATTCATACCGGAAACACGAGGGCTGGACCCCATTGATGTGTCATACATGTCTCAACACGTCACGCATGAATTATGCTCTAGTTTAAGCCGGAGCTCGGGCTCCCCCCACCACTTTTCTATTACGTCATTCCCACCCTTCAACACATCACGCATGAATTATAAGGGGAACAAATAAGAAAGGGTGGAATCCTATGGTGACTAATACCTGACGTACGGGGAAAGGTTTGAAGAAGCCAGACAATCACTTCCGGTGAGTCATATATAAGGGGTCGAACCCTATTCGCCATGCATGAATTATGCACCCTTCTAGTTTAAGCGGGTGCTCGGGATCCCTCCACCACTTTTCGATGCGTCATGCACGCATTATAGCGTTAGGGTGAAAATATCCAATGATGACTAATACCTGAGGTACGGGGAAAGGTTTGAAGGAGCTAGACAATCACTTCCGGTGTGTCATGCATGATTCACGCATTTTGACCCCTTGCTATCGACCTCTCACTACCAACAATTAAATTTAATGATTGCTTTATTTTATGTGGAGCCACTATAGGAAAAATATAATAGCTTTTTACATATAAAAAGACATTGCGGTAATAAATAGTACATATGTTTTGATCCCACAATAGTACAGGGGCCAACGACACTTTCAATTGCAATGTTTATTTAAATTAGGTTTATTTTTTTCGATAATATTAATGTAACTTATTCACAAAACAAGTTCTACTCTAAGTTTTGCTTCTAAATCAACGATTTAGAAGCAAAATTATTAATTATTTACAAATGACATTCTATTTTTTGTTCCCATAAGCCCCCGAACTATACGTATTGATTATTTCAGTCCACCCAATAAAAGAACACATCACTTTACATTTTTCAAGTGTGATTTAATTGACCAGAACAAGGGAGCATCCCCTATTTTATTATTCATTTTAGTCAAACGTCTCATTTATTCAAAACCAATTAATTTGTTACATGCAAGTTTTTTCATATTTGAAAACATAAAACAATACATTGTTTCATGCAAAATAGATTCTTTTCTGTAATTTTTAAAGTCCTTTTCAATCATGTACACGAAACAAATTCATGTAAGACTAATTAAGCGTAACGAACCCAAACAAATAGGGCATATTCGCTGACACCCCATGGAATTGTCTATTTACGAGGGTGATTATGTATTGATTTTTGTCTAACAAAAAATTTATTTAATTACCGTAATCTACTGCAGACAAATAAAGTGTAAGAAAGTCAAATTGGTCTAGAATTGTTTTTGAACCCTTGCATTAAATAATAAAAGTGCTATAATATTTAAATCCAGTATGAATGTTTCAAAGTTCCAACATCTGGTGCAGGTAGATTTTATTGCTTGAGGTCGAATAGATTGAAATAAGGAAGAAACTTAAAATGCTTTAAAATAATCCATTAACATATATTTACCGAATACAGGGTGTTTTGTTGAATTTGATTGCGTGACTTTATGCCATTATGAAATTTGGTATTTTCATGGCAGAGATATATGAATCATGCATGTAGGTGGGTGGGGGTCGACTTTACTATAAATATAACGAAAAAGCAGTAAACGCTCATTACTATTTGAGCTTTCATACAGTAAAGATAAACGTGTACATTGTGAATTATTTCAAGTGATTTTTTTCTCAGTACAGTTTGAAGTGAAGAACTAAAAATCAGTGTTGTGAATTATTTTACAATTCTTTCGCAGTGTTGCTGAGCTATTCAATTATAAAAATGTTTTTGTGTGCAGATTGCGGCAAAAATTTTGCACACAGTAGGAACTTATGGCGCCATCAAAGGCAATCATGTCCAAAGTCGCAAGATGCCGCCGGGCCTTCTTCAAAGCGGCCTAGATTGGATCCAACTCCTTCAACAAATATGCAGACCTGCAACTGCTGCAATGTGACATTAACCGCAACTCAGATGGCGGCTCATAAACGAACGTTACAGCATAGAACAAATTCATGCATTCCTCTAATTGATGGTGTAGAAATTGTCCAAAGTGCTTTCAAAAGTCGCATCGTAACATACAGGGTGCGCAGCGAAAATGTTCATCTAGATTATACGACATTTTTTAATGAAATCAGGCCAAAAATTTTAAATCTTCTTCAAGAAGCATTGAGGATACATAAAGCTGTAAAAGTGAACATGGAAACTTTTGCAAGATACGTTCTGCCAAGTCAGGATGTGGGAGATTTAAAATGTTTTAATACCAGCAATGCAATTTTAAACGAGCCTATGGACTTAAATGATGTCTTGAATAGTTTTGTGGATGCTGTGATTACACAAGCTACCGAGTTTCAAGAACGTGATTCTGGTATGTTAATATTTTTTAAAACAATATGGAGAGAGTTATTAATTATTATTTATTTTTAGGATGGACTATTGAAAGAATTGAATTTGTGGAAATTAATGTAAACAAGTACAGTCCTCTTGGTGGTTCATCTTATGTTAAATTACCCAAGTACATTAACAATAAGAAAGCTGTGGTAAACGTGGAAAATCAGGACCAGTGTTGCTTTGCTTGGGCTATAACATCGGCGCTGTACCCTGCAAATGGCCATACATCGGACATATTATCATATCCTCATTTTTCAACAGTGCTAAACTTAACAGGTATGAGTTTTCCAGTAAAATTGCGAGATATTTCAAAATTTGAAGAAATGAATAATATTTCAATTAATGTATACGGGTTAGAGGAGAAATTTGAAAATAACAAGATAAAATATGAAGTTGTTGGACCTTTGCGTTATCGTGAAAAACGTTTGAATTATCATGTAAATTTGTTATTACTTTCTGGAGACTGTGGTGAAACTGACGAAAATCATCGCTGTAGTAACGATTGTGTTAATAGCCATTATTGTTGGATAAAAGATTTGTCAAAATTAGTTTCCAGTCAAATTAATCATAGTAAGCAAAAAAAATATTTATGTGATGGTTGTTTAGTGTACTATAGTAAGGAAAATCAGCTTCTTGAACACCAGAGAAACGATTGCAATCATATTTATACAACTATGCCAACGACAAAATTCCGTATTGATAAATTTGGTAAAGAAGTACCTGAAAATATATTGAAATTTGAAAATATCGAGAAACAAATGGAAGTACCTTTCGTGGTATATGCGGATTTTGAATCGATTTTGAAACCTATCCTTACGTGTGATCTAAACCCCGAGCAATCCTTTACAAATAAAACTTTTAAACATGAACCCTACTCCTTTGCATATTTTATAAAGTGTTCGTATGACAATTCCCTATCTAAATTCGAGTTGTACCGGGGGTCTGATGCAGCTTCAGTTTTTGTAAGTCGTATAGAGGCTGATTTACGAAACATATATCATCAACACATGAAAGATATAGTGCCAATGGCAAAATTGACGGTACAAGAAAAGCAAGATTTTGAGAATGCGACCGTATGTGGCATATGTGAGAAACCTTTCAATAAAGATGATGTAAAAGTTAAAGATCATTGCCACTTGTCTGGCAAGGTAAGATTTGCTGCTGCACATTCTATCTGCAACCTGAATTACAAATTACCAAATTTTGTACCTATTATATTCCACAATTTGAGCGGCTATGATTGTCACATGTTCATCAAAGAGTTGTGTAAATATAAAGATAGGGTCGGTGTAATAGCACAAAATAAAGAAAAATATATATCCTTTACAAAACATCTTTACATGCACGACTATGTTGACAAAAAGGGGGTTACAAAAAAGAAATTTTTACAGTTACGGTTTATCGATAGTTTTAAGTTTTTAGCTGCATCATTGGAAAATTTAGGTGCAAATTTAGATGACGCTCAGTTGGAGGTAACAAGGAGTTTTTACAATGATAATAATAAATTCAATTTAATGAGGCAGAAGGGTGTATTCCCTTATAGTTTTATGGATAATTTAGATAAGTTAAATAAAACAGAGTTACCATCGAAGGAGGAATTTTACGATAATTTAAACAACGAACACATATCAGATGCGGACTATCAGCGGGCTAAAGACGTGTGGGACTTGTTTCAATGTCAGACTTTGGGTGATTACTCAGATCTATACTTGAAGTCAGATGTACTTCTGTTATGCGATGTGTTTGAAAATTTTCGTAGAATTTCTTTAGATAAATATAAATTGGATCCGGCTCAGTACTATACGGCTCCTGGATTATCATGGGACGCCATGTTGAGATTGACTAGAGTAAAGTTAGAATTGTTAACTGATATCGATATGATTCATTTCTTTAAAAAGGGTATAAGGGGCGGAATAAGCCAATGTTCAGAAAGGAAACATATTGCGAACAATAAGTTTCTACCTAATTATAATCCCAATGAACCAGCATCGTTCGTTACATACCTAGACGCCACGAACTTATATGGACACAGTATGGTTCAGGTATTACCTACAGACAACTTCTCGTGGATGTCTGATAGGGAAATCGGCGATTTAGATATTATGAGTATCTCGAATAATGGTCCTATTGGGTACGTTTTTGAGGTAGACATTCATTATCCAGAGCATTTACATGACTTGCACTCAGACCTTCCCTTTTTAGTTGAAAATATCGCACCCCCCGGTTCAAAATCGAAATTAACAAAGTTGATACCAAATTTGAATGATAAGAAAAAGTATGTAGTACACTATATAAATTTAAAGCAGGCTATTACTAACGGTCTGGTTGTTACGAAAATACATAGGGTTCTTAAATTTAATCAATCACCGTGGTTAAAGAAATATATCGACTTGAACACCGACATGAGAAACAAGGCGAAAAATAAATTCGAAAAAGATCAATACAAATTAATGAATAATGCAACATTTGGCAAGACGATGGAAAATGTCGACAATAGATCAGATATAAAATTGGTCACACATTGGGAGAGTATAAGGCGCAGTATGGGAGCAAACAAATTAATATCTCGACCAAATTTTAAAACATGCTCGATATTTACCGATGATTTTGTAGCAATTCACATGGGTAGGCAAAAGGTTCTTTATAATAGACCAATTTACATCGGATTCTGTGTCTTGGAATTATCAAAGACGGTATTGTACAATTTTTTCTATAACGTAATTAAAAGAGAGTTTGGAGATAATGCGAGTTTATTATATTGCGATACCGATAGTCTGATTCTCAAAATTCTGACGGACAACTTTTATAACTTTATAATAGATAACCGAGAGAAATTTGATACTTCAAACTATCAGGATGGAAATATATTTAATATCCCGAAGGGTCCATCGATTTTGGGAAACTTTAAAGATGAATTTCCCTCGGATCCCATAATTAGTTTCTATGGTACGGGAGCAAAAGCATATTCCGTGCAATCTGTTGGTAGCGAGTTAAAAAAAGCTAAAGGCGTAAAGAGATCCGTAATTAAAAAAGAATTGTCAATAGATGACTATAAACATATTGTCGAACAAGGCGGTTTGATATATAGAAAAATGAATACATTTAGAAGCTACCTACATGACGTTTATACAGAAGTAAAAAATAAAGTCGCATTATCTCACCATGACGATAAACGATTTATAATACCAAATTCAACAAAGACTTTACCGTGGGGACACTCTGATATACAATTTTACCAGAGTGATCCAGAACAAAATATACAGTGGGCAGTATCCGCCATAAACGATATCGAACATAGTTCTGTACAAAACCATGTCGAACCTAGTTCTACACGAAATGATAAGTTGGATGAATTGCTTGCGGCAATTGCAGAATTAAGCCAAGAATAAAGAACTTTATGCCTATTTAACGCAAAGGTCCAAAAACAATTTAGGTTACTATTTTTTGTACTTTGACCATATTATCCTCTTAAAATGTGTATAGCTGGAGAACTCATTTAACTGTATTTTTATTACACCATAGAAAATTACTTGTAAATAAATAATATTTTTCAATGTGTTAAAGATGTAACTTAAGTTAATTTTGTAATTATAATAGTATTTGTAATTATTAATAAAGTATATTCATATTGATGTCTGTCGTGGTTGCATATTGTGAATGCATGTGTACATGACATATTGTCATAATATTTTAATTGTAGCTGTATTTATAGTAGTTGTTAATAAAATATATGAAAAGGTAATATTTTGTTTTACGCTATTTACTACATTCAAAAATAGAATAAGAGGTGAATTTACAAGATAGTGGTACCTGTTGGGGGTATTGGAGGTCTCTGTTATAATTAAACAACATTAATGTGGTGGATACATTTATTATTAATTTTTTGTACATAAACAATTTTACATATTTTACACGATAGAAGTATTATCAATCCAAGAGTTGTGTTCATTAGAGAGCCCTAACCATTTTACATACATCTTCTTCCGTTTCCTTCTTAAAACCTTCTCCACCAGGTACACATCTGGGTGTTTAGTTTTTTGCAGCTCCATTTCATAAAAACAGCCCTTTATTGGTTGACCCTGCATGTCTTCAAGTAGATACGTTCTAGGATTCGTTACGTTTATTTTGACGACTTTGAAGAGTTCAGTAGAAAAGTTTGGTGTATATCCTTTATCAAACACAGCTTTGTATTTACTTATTCGAACTATGTCACCAAGATGAAATTTGGGCTTTAAAGCAATACTAATATTATCATAAGCACTCAATTTTGTGGTTGGTTTTACATCAGCAGGTTTCATACCAATTGTACGATGTACTTTGTTGTTGTACATTTTTGTAATGTTGGATAGAATGTCAACCCATTTGTACTTTCCTCTGACTGAGAATTCCTTATACATCCAATTTTTTATTGTTCGTATTACTCTCTCTGCAATTGCAGCTTTTTTTGTACTATACGTAGAGTAATGATTAATGTTGTGTCTTTTCATTAAAGCGGAAAGGTTCCTATTGTAAAATTCCGTACCCTGATCGCTTTGAAGATTTTTAGGCGAATAGTTTGATTCTTCCAAAATGCTTTTCATACCCTTCGTAATTTCTATACCAGTCTTATTTTTTAAGGGTCTAGTCCACAGATATTTAGAATAACAATCAATCACTACGAGAATATAGTGGCATCCCTTATTGTCATGGGCATATGGCCGCATCTCAATCAAATCCATTTGCCATAAATCACCATAGCCTCTTATTATTGTTCTCCTTCTACGGAAATTTCTTCTACAACCCCTATGCAATTCTTTAACAACTTGTAATTTTACATTACTAGCCATCGTATTTAGGATTTGGTTCTAGCCGCTTCAAGTATTTCAGCCTTCGTTTTAAACGCTCTCAAAACAGATGGATCCGTAACTGTATCAAATATTTCAGACTCCACCTGACGTATTTCATCAGTCCTTTTAGCATCTACCGTAGCTTTCTGAAGAGTTTTTGACGTTAGGATGGGATTGATTGAAGTCTTGCTTGCTTGAGATTCTTGGATAATATGATGATACATGTTGTTTATTGCAACATATAAAGTATTATAATTATCATCGGATAATTTCTTAACCCCAGAAATTTCTTTGTCAATATATCTTCGCATTTCATCAATTATTTGGGTATTTTTATTGTGCATAAACGTATTATAATCAGACATCTGCTTCTCAAAAAATGCAGTGTATGATTTTTTAATGTCTTCCATGGACTTGATAATATTTTCATCGACATAGTTACGAGTTACACCATCTCTTTGATCCAACGGATCACCAATATTCTTTAAACGCTTATTCTGAATTATCAAACTGTTTATCTGCGGTGAGGACAAAACCAATGCCTGGGGGTCCTCGCACAACTATTGATTTATTAATAGCACTTCTTCGTCGTCCAAACTTGTCGATTGTGTTGTTTACAGCAGCCATTTCAGTTTATATCTGATATGATTTAAGCTTGTCAAAGTATTTTATATGGAATAGTGAATTAAGTTATTTCTTGACGATGCTATCAATATTTTCTTCTTTAAATTTCTTGAGTTTCTCATTAGTATATTTTTTCATTGCTTCTATTATTAAATCGGTCACATCATTCATAGCTTTATGTATGTCATGGAGGAATGTGTCGAAGCGATGATCAACATAATTACGGGTCACACCATCTTGACCATCTACTGGTTCTCCAATGTTCTTTAAACGTTTACTCTGAATATCAAAGTGATTATCGGGTGTAAGGTTAAAGCCAATCCCCGGTGGTCCACGTGAAACTAGGGATTTATCAGCGCTACCAGTTCTGCGTCCAAACTTGTCAATTGTGGTCTTTACACTAGCCATTTTTATTTACTTCTGATAAGATTTAAGCATTTCAGAATATTTTATACTGAATAGAGAGGGAGTCAAAATAATTGTAATTTAGCTAGTAGATTATTCCTTCTTTTCTCAATTCATCCAATATACTATCAATTTCGTTACTTACATTGTTGTTACCAGCCATTTTTAAATTATAGAGTAGACGTAAACGATTCACCAATTCTTTTGGTTTATTCCAATATTCACCTGTCTGTGATAAATATTTTCCATTTTTTCTATCAAAGTTTTCCATTTGATATCTTTCTTCTAACAGCTTAGACTTTCGTTCGCTGTGTACTCTTTGCATGTGGCTTTTTAAGCTATCTCGCCTACTAAATGTTTTATTACACAAACCACATTGAAAAGAGCGATTTTTATGAATATCAATATGTCTTCTTAAACCGCTTTGCCAAGAAAAAGCTTTGCCACAAACACTACACGTATTCATGTTCCCCTTTCAACCAGTCGGTATGAAATGACCGTTGAGTATTACATTATATCTATTAATCTGCAAGATCAACTAATTTCGCGCGCATCCATCTTGCATCCATCGCGCAACCATCTCGTATCCATCGCGCATCCATCTCGCATCCATCTCGCATCCATCGCGCATCCATCGCGCGTCCATCGCACATCCATTGCGCATCGAAATTCACTAAACCATGTCTTTTTGATATCATATGATGTTTTTTATGATGTCTGCTTCATCTGGTAAAAAATAAAACAACTGTTGGAAGATTATATAATTTTTATTCCTTACACATAGCTAAAAAATGTATTTTTTACAAGTACGATATTAAAAAAAAAAAAAAAAAAATTACTATAACATATTCATTTTTCGCTAATAGATTATTCCTTCTTCTCTTAATTCCTCCAATATACTGATTATTTCGTTCCTTACATTGTTATTACCAGCCATTTCTGAACTATACAGCAGACGTAGACGATCTACCAACTCCTTCGGTTTATTCCAATAGACATAATCTACACCTCTATTATTGTATAATTTCTTAATATGCATACCCGAACCTCTTCTAGATCTCGTTATTACTGTAGAAGATAACAGTGGTTTTATAATTTCACTGAATTTCTTCCATTTCTTTACATTCAAACCCATACTTATATCATAATGGTTATATGGTGCTTTTGTCTTATTTAATATTTGCCGATATATTTCACGCTCTTCATCTCCCATAAAGGTCTCATCACTACGTAGTGCTGAAGGATATTTCATAAATATTACATCATACAACTCTGAACTGCCAGGATACTTTCCCACTCGTTTATTACCATGCCACAATGTGATATTTTCACCAGAAAAGCGTATTTCGCTATTACCCATTAGTAGTTTATCTGTGTTGGGATCTAGACGCACACCGTATACAGTATCATATTTATGATTGCCAGACTTTAACTTTTCTACATGTTGTTTGATCACATCATCCTTTTTGTCTGCACTGCCAAGGGTACTTTCTGAACCTGGGGTGCTCATTAACGATGATCTCGGTGGTGTTTCCATAAAATATGCTTGACTTGCATTATTCTCGTCATCTTCATCACTAGTGTCAGGTGTTGCCTTAAATGTACTAGTACTAGCTCTTGCACCCCCTGGCGTTTGTGTTGGCTTTTGCGTTTGTGTTGGCACATTATTTTGTGATTTTACCTTTGAAGCGGATGATAAGACTTTTAAAGGTGTGGTTATGGGTTCATATAACTTCTCCAACGTTAGTTTATCCTCAACATTTCTATTCTTGAGAGAATTAAATTTCTTACGTACGGACTCGGTAGCCTCAACTAATTGACGTTTCAGACTTATTTCAGCACCCACATCTCTATCCATATTGTCTTTCTATTTAATTTCACCGATGTATTCCCGATGCTGTCTGCAGATCGATTGAAGTTCTAATTACAATTATTTATAGATATATGAAACTGTCAAGACCTTTTCTATATCTCCCTGCATTTACTTCTCTGTCCTTGTCAATTACGAGAAACCCATATCTTTCTTTCCAACATTCTGCACACATTTCTTGAAATTTTTTAAAAGATACATCTGGTGAGACATGATCAGAGAAAATGTGATGTAAATTCATGTCATCCTGCTTGAACAATGCTATAAAATTTGCGTTATCCCTCACTAACTGCTTTGGCACGCGAGAATATGTTTGTGCCAGATAAAAACAATCCACGTTTCTATGGCGACCCATTGAGAAAAACGCACGAATTACATCTTGTTTTTCACATATAACATCGTCAAATATAAATATAGAATCAGGTTTAGCATCGGATGGTTGCACTATTTTCGCATTATTACTGAAGGTGTAAAATCCTAGTCCCTTAATAGGTTCCAATATCTTGCGCAAATACTCATACTTGGGTTGATATAGGTATATATTTGCAAAACGAAGCCCAAGAGGATGAGTAAGCAGAGATATAAGTAAATTTGTTTTTCCGCATGCGCTTGGGCCGATTAATAGTCCACGAATAGCTGAAGGAAGTAACGGTCCATGGCGCGATTTGACTTGTAACCCACATCCAACTTTTTCATCTAGATTGTCTATAGCAAACTTTTGTCTCTGCTTCACAATGCGCATCGTAGCACGGTTCACGACTATATAAACAGACACATGCATTACAATTGTTATTTAAATGTTGTCAGTCAAACAGCGAACAACCAAAAACCGCCATTTAAAGGCTGGTAAGGGGATAGTGAATTCCCTAATAAATAAGCTACCATTTGAACTGCATTTACCTGGAGGTTACCAGTACTGTGGTCCCGGCACTAAATTACAAAAAAGATTAGCGCGAGGTGATCGAGGCATAAACAAGTTGGATTTTGCATGTAAGCAGCACGATATTGCATACGATAAAAACACAAGTGATTTAGCTGCCCGACACAAAGCAGACTATCAGCTTGAACAAGCTGCTTGGAAACGAGTTAAATCCAAAGACGCAAGTATTAAAGAAAAGGCAGCCGCGTGGTTAGTTACAACCATAATTAAGGGGAAACAACGTCTCGGTATGGGTTGTAAGTCAGCAACATCTTGTAAAACAAAAGGAAAAACTATAATAAAAAACAAAAAGAAAAGTGGGCAGAGTCTTAGAAAGATAGCTTTTGGTGCAGGAATAATGCGCAAAGTGCGTGATGAGTTGCGTAAGACCAGTGGTAAGCGGTCTATTGCCAAGGATACAAGAAAAATGGCGCAAATGGCGCTTCAAGCAGCACGACGTCACATGGTGGCGGCGGGTGGAAAACGCAATATTCGTACACCTGGGATTATACCAGTTCCGAAAGTTGGTGGAATTCTATCCTTAATACCTATTTTTGCTGGATTATCGGCTTTAGGTAGTTTGGCTGGAGGTGCAGTTGGTATAGCCAAAGCTGTAAATGATATTAAAACAAGAAGAGAGGAATTGGCCGAAAAAAATCGTCACAATAAACACATGGAAGAGATTGCTCTAGGAAAAAGTGGTAAAGGATTATATTTGAAACCGTATCGTTAAAACCACAAAGTTCAAAAAACTACTAGACACCCTACCTCGGAAACCTCTGAGTGACATCAATCTTAAATATTATGTTGAGAAGATGAAGATACCATATTTCCGAGGTATATTTATGCGTGACAATCTACCAAATTCTGGACCAAATCATAATGAATCCGCAATCATAAATTTGGATAGTATAGATGGGCCTGGAACACATTGGGTGGCATATAAAAAACGTGGCAGTCTAGTCACATATTTTGATAGTTTTGGTGATTTACCCCCTCCTAAAGACTTGATCCTGTACTTGCGCAAAGGTTCAAATTCTACCGATAAGATATATTATAATTATGAACGCCAACAAAATTTCAACACAGTGTGGTGTGGACATTTGTGCTTAAAGTTTCTTTCTTCAAGAATTAAATAAAACTGTATAATGGCTTCTGTGACACCATCAATGGATCGAGATGCTATTAAACGGATGGGCCACTCATTAATTGCATTCTCTAGACTACGCAGCTTGCTGAAGATGACGAAACAACAACTTTCGGATATGCCTAAAGAAGTAATGATTGTATGTGCCTCCCATGAAATTGCATTAGTGTGGGACAAATTGCCTAAACATCTTCAGGAAGATATTGATATTTTAAAATATCAGTACTGTCAAGAACATTATTCTAATGATGACGTTAGTGGTATTGACGTTAATGATGGTTCACCACCTCGAAAAATATTTTGTTGTTACTGTAAAGTACGTGATTTGAATGTAGCATCGAATAATAATGACATATATATATATCTCCATCACCTCCCAAGAAAAGAAGGTTATACCACAATGATTGCTGTAAATCACAATAAATTCACACAACAATGTCCAAAAAACACCAGTCATGTCGCACACCTTCACCTTGTCTAGCCGCTCAAGCGAGCTCAGTGCAGAATTTTATCCACCCATTGAACTAGATATGGGTAGTCGATATGGACTGGGATTAACTGGATTTTATTCATACAACTCTATATTTAATGTAGACGAGACAAACAATCGGTTTTGTTATAGACCTAGTCCAAAACTACCCCTCGTATACAAGCATATACCATATGGAGCCTATGAAATTGATGAAATATATCGAGCAATACTGAAAGCTATACCAGCTGATACAGAGGAAGAAAAAGAAAAATTATTCCGGCTACGAGCAAACAACAATACGTTGAAGTGTGAAATTTGGTCAAAATATGGAATTGACTTTTCACAAGCAAACTCTATTGGGAGTCTGTTGGGATTTGAACCAACATACTTACATCCAAACCATGAATCAACACTCCCTGTTGATATTATGAAAGTAAGGATGGTACGTGTGGATTGCAACATTATTTCTGGAGCGTACCTGAATGCCCTAAAATCCCGTACACTCTTCGAGTTTGACATAGATGTTGAACCTGGATACAAACTTACCAGAGAGCCAGCGAACATAATATATTTGCCTGTTAGACCTGAAGGGCGTCAGTTTATCGATAACATTACGCTACGCATATTGGATGACAACGGAGATTTAATTAATTTTCGCGGCGAGAAGATTATTGTAAAACTAGAACTGAAACAAATTTAATATTAAAATGGGTTTCCGGTATAACCAGCAACGATTAATACAACACCGACAAAATGTGATCAATGATAAAAAGAAGAGTAGTTGTGGAAAGCGGTTCATTCAATCTGTGCATCTTAAACAGTCAAGACCTAGATTGTCAGCTAAAGACCGCGCATTTCTCCAATCCATAGGTCAAAAATTAATAGAAAATTAAACAATGGAGACTATAACATCTAGTGAGAAGCTCGAGGTGTTTGACGAACCTGTGTTTGACAAGTCACTTGCTAGTTTACATGAGCATACATATAAACCATATGGATCACCGTATTATAATAATTTGGATGAAATACGCATTCCTATCAATTTTCAAGACCTTATACTCGACGTTGCAGAGTTATATTTATATTGAAGGAAAATTTACCCCAAGTGATGCTACCAAGCGGTGTTATCTATCCAATAATGCACTAGCTTTTCTCTTTGAGGAAATCAGATATGAAATGGGTGGTGAGCAAGTAGCTGTCATTAGAAAGCCCGGTATCACTTCTACAATGAAGACTATGGTATCATATGGACAAACACATCTCCGATCACTTTTAACCACAGGTTGGGGTCTGACCGAAGAAAAGCAAGATATTTTAGATACTACTAGTCACGTATTCAGTGGTAGGCTGCCTCTTAAATACATCATGGGTTTTGCTGAAGATTACACAAGAGGTGTTTTAAATACAAAGCAGGAATTAATTTTAATCATAGCTCGATCATTTAAAGATTGTTACATTGGTGAAGTTGATGCGGGCCTAGAAATTAGCAAAATTGAGTGGAAGATAAAACACATTGTGCCTGAAGATAAACAAAAGCTTAAACTATTAAATAGAATTAACAAGGGCGGTAATTATGCTATAGTAAAGGTGGCTTACCGCATGTGGGATCTCTATGAGCTACCTACTTTGCGTGATACATCATCTGACATATGGGCTGTTAAAACCACTAACAGCCTTGAGAGACCTCGATATATCATCATCGGATTTCAAAACAATGGCAATTCCAATGATAGAACCAAAGACGCAACAAAGTTTATAACTGCAGATGTTAATAATATTCGACTATATCTGAACTCTGAAGTATTTCCATATGAACGTTGGAATTTGGATTTCGATAAGAAACTCGACTCGGCAGCCTACTATGCATATGAGAACTTTCAGCGAAGTTACTATGATAAAGATATGGGCGAACCCATGATGGATCTTGGAGAATTCAGAAAATCTCCATTATTTGTCATAGATTGTTCCCGCCAACCAGATGCAATTAAATCGTCCACTGTAGACATAAAAATTGAATTTGAAACACGAAAGACAAAGTTTCCCGGACAGACTCGAGTATATGCTCTTATACTTCATGATGCTTATTTAAGCTATAATGCATTGGATGGTTCAGTCCAGAGCGGTTTTGCTGCTGCCAAATAAAACTCTAATATGAAATATTATATATTGATAAATGTACTCTAGCAACTATTCATTCACAAATGTATTATTAAATTGAAATAAATATTAGAATAAAACTTTTTTTTTAAGTGCACTTAGTGATGTAATCAGAAATAGGTAATAAAAATGAATGTATTATTTTAATGTGTGTTTTAATTGCCCCTAATTATTCTTAATTACATATAATCTCTCAAGTATTGGTTAACTTTATTACCCTGAAATAGTAAATTAGTGAAAAAAAAACAGTGTATTTCAGTAATTTCTTTATATATATTTAACACTTTTTACATATTTTTCAATAGAATACAATGAAAATAGGTAAATACAATTAAAAGAATAATATTTGTAATGACGACACAAGCAGTCTCTATTGTGATTTGGGGAACTTGGAGACTAGCCTTCCATCCCTCCATTCTCCAGCCGCTCAGCCGATAGCAAAAATCTATGTTCGGTATTTTCAATTTGTAATGCCACCATCTGGAATAGAGTCTCCATACAGTTCTTGCATAAACTGACATCTCGATACGCATATAATTGCATAAGTTCATGAATGAAAATGTCGTCACATACCTGCTCCAATTTCCATGTTAACTCATTCTCTGGACAATAGTCTGTTGTCTCACCACGTTCTCTCTTGCGTACTGCATCAATAACACTGTCGTTGTATAGGTAATTAATACACTCAATACCTATCAACCTAAGATTAGCTGGTAAAGATCGTGTAATCCAATGTCTAAACACATGATGACAATGTTGACATTTATTCCATTCGATAGACATGATTAGACTGCTCACTTGAATTAAGATGCTTGTTCAACACTCGCTGTTTAACTCTCGAGTTCTCTACTATGTGAGAATAGTTCGGGCAGTATGTTAATGGCAATATTATCCCACTATTATTTCAACTGTATTCCATTTATTATCTAATTAAAAAATTAATATAAATATCATTCATCAATTATAATCGAATCGTAACATGGCACTAGTCCTTGTACCGGTATGCATCGGACCTAAATATGTCAGGGTGTATTTACCACCAGATGAATTCATTTTATTGATAAGATCATCAGTTATAATTTCTACAACTCGTTTTGGTAAAAATGATTTAAATGTTGTAATTGTGCTTTCCTCAAACAGATGTACTACGATTGATTTTCCAAACCGCGTATTGACCAATGACATTTTCATTATGATGTATGGTTTATTTAAGTTTAATGATGATATAGGCCTTTGCTCTAAAACCTCAGTATTCTCATTGATCATTGCATTAAGTGCCAATAAGTCATAATCAGAAATGGCCATGATAATAAATAAATATACAGTTGAATAATAAATGCAGAAAATATTACTCACCTGAAGATGACTGCACAACACTCACTTTTCAGCTCTAGAGTTCTTTACTGAATAGGGATAGTCCAGATAGCACCGAAAAAGAATTGCGGAGATTAATAATCACTTGGAATAATCCAGGCGTTTGCAAAACACTAACTTTTAGTCTCGAGTTCTTTGCTATATGACAGTCCAGAAAATACTGAATGTTAACTGTTCTTCCACTTCTGTTGCAATACATTTATAATAGTAGAGGCAACCCCACTACCTTCCCCACCTCTCATGCTCGCGCAGCAGCTTGTTAAACTATCGATCGCCTCGATATGACTCATGCATGACACACCGGAAGTAATTGTCTAGCTCCTTCAAACCTTTCCCCGTACCTCAGGTATTAGTCACCATAGGATATTTTCACCCTAACGCCATAATGCATGACGCATCGAAAAATGGTGAGGGGATCCTGGTTAAACTAGAGGGGTTATAATTCATGCGTGACGAATAGGGTCCGACCCCTTATATATGACTCACCGGAAGTGATTGTCTGGCTCCCTCAAAGCTTCCCCCGCACCTCAGGTATTAGTCACCATTTCTTATTTGTCCCCCTTATAATTCATGCGTGACGAATAGGGTCCGACCCCTCAAGTGTGTGACTCACCGCTTTCCCCTTGCCTCTCACACCCCGGGAATGATGTAATAGAAAAGTGGTGGGGGGAGCCCTAGCACCCGCTTAAACTAGAAGGGTGCGTAATTCATGCGTGACATGCTGAGGGGTCCGACCCCTCAGATGTGTGACTCACCGCTTTCCCCTTGCCTCTCACACCCCGGGAATGACGTCACCGAAAAGTGGTGGGGGGTGGCCTAGGACCGGCTTAAACTAGAGGGGCTATAATTCATGCGTGACGTGTTGAGACATGTATGACACATCAATGGCCCTCGTGTTTCCGGTATGAATCAGCGAAAAGTGGTGGAGGGAGCCCTAGCACCCGCTTAAACTAGAGGGGTGCAACAACCCCTCGTTAAAACTCATGCGTGACGAATAGCCATAATTCATGTGTGACGTGTTGAAGGGTCCGACCCTCACCCTTCTTCCGGTGTGTGACTCACCGCTTTCCCCTTGCCGCTCACCCCCTCTCACCCCCTTTACCCCGCACCCCACCTGTGGCTCCTCCCACCCTGTGACGTCACCGAAAAGTGGTGGGGGGAGCCCTAGCACCCGGTTAAAACAACTACTTTTATCCCACTCGCAGTGAGCTACTTAACTAATGCGACACGGCCGTACTCAAATATCTTTATAGCTTTTATTTGTGAAACGCGACAATATGTTATATGACAGAAAATATTCCTTAAACATCAGGGAATAGGTTGATATAAAAAAAATTGAAATCGATACCGTGAAATAAAAAGTTATGCCTGTGTGAAAGCAATACATTAACATTTTTATCAATTATTGCAAAACATATATTGTTTTTTCAAAATGTCCAATTGCGACACTTTTCTAATATAGAATTATTATATGGAATAAACTCTTTCAATCAAAACTAGAATCATTCACCTAAGTGCAGTAGTTTTCGAGTAATATTTTGTCTCGACCAAGGGAAAACGTCGCCAACCGGGAATGTAATACGTTGTTTATTTCTCTATTAGATGGTCTAGGTCCCATATCTTTCTATTCCGAAAATTTTTTTTGGAACGATTTCAACCTAAATTTCGCTCTACAATATGCTCGGTTCGAGAGTTTACACATAAGATTGAAAATATTTTACCTTTGTTATAAGATATTTCACTTAATGCACTATCTATGTCACTTGCATATGTCGTATTTTGGTCGAAATGAGGTGGTATTATATTATCGAAGGCATCATGGACAAGAGCTTCATGGAGGTAATTAACGACAAATTGTTTTTCGACTTCCCATTCTGGCATCACCTTAAACCAAGCAAAATGTTATATAATTAAATATGTTAATTAAAATGGGTACAAATTTTTGAAGAATTTAATGGGGCTATGAAACTAATTAGAATATACGCACAAAAAAATTCTGTATAGTGTGATAGATTGTAAGGACACTAATCCTTTTAAGTAATAAAGGATAAATAAAATAGTGGTAAAATTGACCTTATAATATCCAAAATGTTTTCTGTACAACAAAAGTAATTTAGATTAACTTAAACCTGCAAATTATACTCTGCCAGTACGATATCTTAAGAATTATTTCACTTCATAGAGAAAATCTGTGTCAAATTTCAGCCGATCTGATAAGGGCAAACGTGCCTCCTGGCTAAACTTTTAAACGAATTTGGTTGAGTGCAAGAGACGACTTCCTTGGTTTCCTTCTAAAACATTGACTACACCAAAGAAGAAATTAAACAGGAATTAAAAACACTATCTAAATATTGCTCTTTATTTCATTGTCAGATTTTATAGAAATAAATAAATACATAAATAAATAAATAAATTAATTAATTCAAGGAATCTACAAAATAATGTAATGTTCCAGTTATTGAAGTTTTATCTCTTGAGTCTATGATTTTTACGTCATAGAGGCAGCTAGACGATAGTTTACCATAATATGAATAAGAATAAAAATAATATATAATGTATTTCGCTAAGTTTCGGAAAAGCCATCTGTTTTTTTTTTCAATGCTTTAATAAAGATTTTCTATGTGCTGTGTGTATTTAAGAAGTGTTTGTGCAATATCCATATAATAGATACTTACTACTTGCACAGCTGTTGCTGTTTGTCTCCTAATTAATATTAAATTTTGTATTTAAACATTGGTAACCAGGTTTTACAGAAATCTGCAGAAAAATAGATACATATTTATCTTCATTTAATAACGCTATTGCTGATTTTTTAATTATTCCTTTTTACTATCTGCCTGTTATATTTAAAAAATTATCGACCACATTTTTTGAAATTAGATCAATTTGAAATTTTGTATAGATTTTTCTTGTTCACGAATTGGAACAATCCTTGGAGCTGCCTCGTGACAAAACTCAGAAAGGATATTTATCAACAGTAAAGGTCAGTCACTCTGTTGGTCATAACTTCTTGAATCCCGTATATGGAAAATAGTTTACATAAATTCCTGTCGTTAACGGTGATAATTCATTAAATATTATGAACAAAAAAATCTATAGACAAGTGTCCCGAAATGCTTCCTAAGGGAACTAGGGCCCTTTGAAAATTGAGCCCTAGAATACGTTTTTATTTAATATTTTAGGAACATTTTGTGCTGCAGTGATCAAATTTATTATCTATAATCCATTTTGTTTCATCTACTGAAATGAAATTCAACTAGATTAGCAGAGAAGTAAAGAGGAGGGGGGTGTCCTCTTCTCTAACCTAAAATTATTTTTTTCTCCTTCTTTTTTAAAATTCTGATACTGGAATGTGGTTCCCTGATTAAATTTACACAAAAAAGCTCCTTTGTTAGTCACCGTAGAGCTAAGCGTTTTTTATTAAAACTAATTTAGAATATCTTGTGTCCCAACTCCAAATAATAATCTGGCTTCTTCTATTTTTTGAGAGTTTTCAGAATTAAGGCGCTTTTTGTGCACTTAAACTGTTTCGATTTTGATATTTGGAAATTATGAAATCACAACCACATCTCATTAAGGGTGCAATTTTGATCGAAATTTAGTAAAAATGGTCCCTACTATTTTGATTGGTTCTATATATACCAAAAGTTATGCATCATAAAACAGAGTCGTCTTATAAAACTCTAAAAGCAAGTGGTAATTACCTCATTTATTATGTAAGTTTCAAAAAATGCTGCAAGTCCTTTACTAATTAGTATTTCGGACCACCAATTAAATGTAACTAAGTTCCCAAACCACTGATGAGCCAATTCGTGAGATATTGCAAGCGTGACTACTTGTTTTTGATAAGTAGCTTCAGACTGATCGTAAAGCAATTCATTCTCCCTGAAACGTTTTTAATATTTGTATGAGAGCACAATTCTAAAATTTCAATTATTTTTACTTATGTATTATTAAACCCCAATTTTCGGTAACACCAGGATGAGAATAAGGCAGAGCAACCATTACATCAGTAACCATTTCAGTTTCCCTGAAACAATAATTATGTGAATAAAAATTTACAAAAATAGGAAATCTAACGTTGGCTAGGATGCGTTTTCAAGGTGGGGGGAGGACTAAAAGAATATACAAATATGAAAGGCAGATTCTTGCTTAAAATCTTCTGCCATAGTCGAATTTCGATTTCACCGATGAATTCGGAACTGCAAAATTGGAGAAAAGGCAATATTTTTTATTTCTCACTCAGTATCTCGCACGGTGTTAAATATATTGTTCTTAAATTTTATGAATATGTTCCTCTGGTATTCTTCTTGTTTACTGTGTGAAGCAAAATTACATTTTTCTTATAAAAATGTATCAACTAGTACATGTACAAAAATACGAATAAGCATTGTTAAATGTAATGAGCGAGACATTTTTTATTATTAAAGACAGAAGGGTATAGCGACAAAAAGTGAAGTTTGAGGGTCAAGGAAAATTTTTGAAATCGGTATTTTTTTGTTGCTGTTTAGTTTAACCGCAAAATATACTCCGCACCTGCAACACGGAGCTCCGCCTCTAATTTCAGTGATTTAACTATGCCTGCTCGAGGCATACATATATTATATTGGGGGCGGAATTTATTTTGTTTAAATATTTTATTTTGATAAGATAAGTATTTATACATAATAAACATAGTCTAGTTTACAGTAACAAAATGGAAACGTTTTTATTAAAAAAACGTGAAGTACATTCTTTCTGTCACCACCACCTTGTCTTTTATGTTATATAAATTGTAAAAAAAATCAATTGAACCCTACATTAATATTCTTTTATTTTGGTCATTAGCATTTTTGACGCTACTGCTATAGTTTCTGATATATTTCACATTTAAACTAAATACTTCGTCTTATAAACGTTCTGACGTCATCTTTAAACTTCCATACCTCAGAGGACCCTAATTCCACAGAAATTAGGAAAAGAATGAAATTCATCCTAAGTTTAGTAGCTTTCTTATTCGTTTACAATTAATTATTATTATTTATTTGCTTTTATCATGATTAGAGAATATCATTTAGGTATTAAGCAAATCGCAACTTACACACTCTTTTATTTATTATGAAATTACCTACTTTCTGTATATTGTTGCCCTAATCTCGACACTCTAATATACTAGTTAGGTAAATACTTTAAAACATTATTGGAGAACCAATCAAAACAACCTCTTTTCTAGCTAATACTTTTTTTTTTTTGGGAGGAAAAACCTTCAAAAGGTTCTACCCGTGCTGGTGTCCTGGCGCAACGGGGATATGTGAGATTCTTACTCTTCTTACTCACTAAAAAACCTCCCTCTTCTTTTGTGTCCCCTGGACCCTGGAACCGCTTTCGCATAACTTCGGGGTCAAGGTTCAATATACTAATTAGTTGTTGTTTACGTCGTCCTGGAGACTAAGGGTTTTGGCCTATCTCCCTTTCTTCTTCCTCTTTCTTCTTCATTATGTCTGTTACAAATTTCACCATGTTGTCCCATTTCTCTTATGGTTATCACCATACTTTCCGCTGTTAGAGCTTAGCCTCACATCTTTGTCTTTCTTCCCTCCATCTTCGGCAGTGGACGAGGGTGTGCTCGGGGCTATCTCTGTCTCCGCAGTAGGTACATTCATCGTGGGGGATTTTTCCTATGTCATAAAGGTATTCCCTAAAGCATCCGTGACCGGAGATCATTTGCGTCACGTGGTATGTCATCTCTCCATGCTTTCTCTCGACCCATGGTCGGATCTGGGGTATGATTCTTTTCGTCCATCTCCCTTTTGTTGTTGACTCCCATTCGGTCTGCCATCTTTCTAGAAGTCTTTCCCTTGCTTCCTCCTTATTCACGCCGTTGGTACCACTGCCCTTTCTTTCACCAACAGCTCGATAGGGGGGATACCAGCGATAACTTGTGCCGCCTCATGTGACACTGTTCGGTAAGCGCTTCAAATTTTTAGCGCCATGTAGCGCTGTACTCTGCTCATCATGTTTTTGGTTATTTTGATATTCATCGCCTCTCCCCAAATTGGAGCTGCGTATAATAGTATGGAGTGCACTGCACTTTCCTCTTGCTTGCCCTTGGGCCGCCTATGTTCGCCATTAGTCTTCCTAAGGCTGATGATAGCCTTCCAGCCTTCTCCACTGTCCTTTCTATGTGCTCTTTGAAGTTCATTCGTGTGTCAATCCATACTCCCAGATATTTTATGGCTTTCTTTGGTACAATTGTTACTCCCTCTACTTTTACCTCCATCCTGGGGAGTTTCCTCTTCACAGTTACTACGACCATTTCCGTTTTCTCGGGTGCTAATTTGAGTGATTTCCTCCTCAACCACCTTCCTATTCTTTCTACGACTGTATTGGCCTTCTCTTCCACCTCCCAAGGCATTCGTGCCAACACCACTACGGCAAGGTCGTCGGCATATCCCAGCATATGCACCCCCCGCGGCTTACGGACTGCAAATATTCCATCGAACATTATGTTCCACAGTGTCGGTCCCAGTACCGACCCCTGTGGAACCCCACTCGTTGCTGATCTGGATTCGACCACGTCTCCAACCTCCATCTCTAACTCTCTTCTTTCGAAGTATCCCATCAGGATCCTGGTTAGGTACGGCGCAACTTCCATCTCTTCGATTTTTTTGATTATCTTCTCCCATGACGCGGTGTTGAAGGCGTTCCGTACGTCAAGCGTCACTACCACACATATTTCCTTGGTTCTCTTCGATTCCTCTAGAAGTTCCTTCATCCTTGCCAGTGCCCCTACGGTGGACTTTCCTTTCCTGAAGCCGTATTGGTTGTTTTCTAGTCCTCCAACGCGCTCCAGTTCTTCCTCTAGTCTCCCCAGGATGAGGTACTCTAAAATCTTGCCTAAACAGTCCAGTAAGCATACAGGTCTATATGACGATGGTTCCTCCAATGCTTTGTTCCCCTTCCTCAGAAGTACCAACCTAGCTCTCTTCCATCTGTTCGGGATGTCTCCTGTCCTAATGGCTCTGTTCATTATATCCAGGACAGCTCCTGGATGTTCTTCGATTACCATCTTCACGATTTCCGGAGAAATACCATATGGGCCAGGGGCTTTGCCACTTTTCAGTCTCCCCACCGCGTGCTCTAGTTCCGGTGCAGTGAAGGACTCGAAGTCCGCCGGCTTTCGCCACACTATTTCCTCTCTCTCCGGGAATAATGTGCTTACTATTTCCGTTAGTCTCTCTCTCGGCATCGCCGGTGGATGATTTCGTAGCCTTTTTGCTACGATTCTGTACTCATCGCCCCACACATTTTCGTCTACTTCTTCCTTCAATTGTTTCCATTTCTCCCTCTTGGCTTCCTTTATGGCCTCCGTTAGTGCCTTTTTGGCTTCCCTATAGGATCTCTCCACCGGGTCTTGTTGTATTGTTGCCCCCCTCCTTTCTCTTAGATACCTCCTCCTTTCCGTAACACACCTCCTCCTCAGATCTGCAATTTCTTCCGACCGCCAATAGACCCTTCGATTATGCCGCAGTTTCCCCTTTCTCGGCATAGATGTGTTACAGGCTCTGGTGATGGCCTCCGTCAGAGTAGTATCATTCATATTGTCAATTTCCCTCATTTTATCGCTCAGGGTTCTCTTGAAATTTTCTTTGTTCAATTTCCCTACCACCCATCCTCTGCCTCTGTGTTCTGGCATTCTTCCCTGCGTTACGATCTCGAACTCGATGCTGCGGTGTGAGCTAAGTGATTCGTTTAGAGAGACGTTCCACTCTCTTAGCTCCCGCGCAATCCTATCAGTAGCGAGTGTCAGGTCTAGCGTCGTTTCCGTATTCCCTCTTACGAAGGTGTGGTTGCGCCCATCGTTCAGGATGATTAAGTCCCTTTGCGCTATCCATTCCAGGACTGCTACTCCCCTCCTGTTGACTTCTCGCATGCCCCACTCCGGTGCCCACGCGTTGAAGTCTCCTGCTATTACCATGCCTTTCTCTGTTTCTCTCAGTTGGTCACCTAGTGTCCTTAAGGCTCTTTCAAAGTTCTCCAATGCATCGTTAGGAGAAAAGTAGCAGCTGTATATGACTACCTCTTCTAACTCCACCCAGACAAAGCCAGGGCCCTTTTCTGTCTTTACTACTCCTATCGCCGCGTTGACTATAGCGATTGCGGCGTCCGTATTACTATCTTTATATCATATCTGCCCATTCTGTACCGCAGCCTTATTTGGTAGCTAGCTAGCTAATACTGATGAAGTATTAAATTACATGATAGGATTCCTAGCATTTTAAGGGAAAAACATATATTGAGAATACTTAAATCATTTATTGAATTTCATTCATTCATTTCATTCATTTCATTCATTTCATTAATTTCATTAATTTCATTAATTTCATTCATTTCATTCATTTCATTCATTTCATTCATTTCATTCATTTCATTCATTTCATTCATTTCATTCATTTCATTCATTTCATTCATTTCATTCATTTCATTCATTTCATTCATTTCATTCATTTCATTCATTTCATTCATTTCATTCATTTCATTCATTTCATTCATTTCATTCATTTCATTCATTTCATTCATTTCATTCATTTCATTCATTTCATTCATTTCATTCATTTCATTCATTTCATTCATTTCATTCATTTCATTCATTTCATTCATTTCATTCATTTCATTCATTTCATTCATTTCATTCATTTCATTCATTTCATTCATTTCATTCATTTCATTCATTTCATTCATTTCATTCATTTCATTCATTTCATTCATTTCATTCATTTCATTCATTTCATTCATTTCATTCATTTCATTCATTTCATTCATTTCATTCATTTCATTCATTTCATTCATTTCATTCATTTCATTCATTTCATTCATTTCATTCATTTCATTCATTTCATTCATTTCATTCATTTCATTCATTTCATTCATTTCATTCATTTCATTCATTTCATTCATTTCATTCATTTCATTCATTTCATTCATTTCATTCATTTCATTCATTTCATTCATTTCATTCATTTCATTCATTTCATTCATTTCATTCATTTCATTCATTTCATTCATTTCATTCATTTCATTCATTTCATTCATTTCATTCATTTCATTCATTTCATTCATTTCATTCATTTCATTCATTTCATTCATTTCATTCATTTCATTCATTTCATTCATTTCATTCATTTCATTCATTTCATTCATTTCATTCATTTCATTCATTTCATTCATTTCATTCATTTCATTCATTTCATTCATTTCATTCATTTCATTCATTTCATTCATTTCATTCATTTCATTCATTTCATTCATTTCATTCATTTCATTCATTTCATTCATTTCATTCATTTCATTCATTTCATTCATTTCATTCATTTCATTCATTTCATTCATTTCATTCATTTCATTCATTTCATTCATTTCATTCATTTCATTCATTTCATTCATTTCATTCATTTCATTCATTTCATTCATTTCATTCATTTCATTCATTTCATTCATTTCATTCATTTCATTCATTTCATTCATTTCATTCATTTCATTCATTTCATTCATTTCATTCATTTCATTCATTTCATTCATTTCATTCATTTCATTCATTTCATTCATTTCATTCATTTCATTCATTTCATTCATTTCATTCATTTCATTCATTTCATTCATTTCATTCATTTCATTCACAACAATTATTGAACCTTACATTCTATTTAAAGTCTAGAAAAGTTGTACAAGTTTTTTCGAACTCGTCAGTTCTCATCAGTAGATAGTCCGATACAATTAGTGCCCTACCCGGAACAAATTAACATTCAAATGAAACCAAGCCAGATTGTTAGCTTTATAGGTAATAATTAACGTACTAAAAGTTCCTATGCCTCCGTTTTGCATAAGACCTCCGTCATCTTGAATTTTGGGACTTATTCAAAAAAATTGCTTATATCTCGAAAACTATTACAAATTAAAAAAAAGACAAGAAACAAAAATTAAAGTACATGGAAAACTGCGTTAAATGTTGGTGTTTATACATACCTATCTTTATTTAGTAAAAAGTTGAGGCCGATTACATATTACTGATTTTAAAGTTTTAAGCTAAAATAGAGTAAAATATTGTAAAAATTATACGTTTTTTATTTTAATGGAACATTTTGTACTTTACAATATTAATTAAAAAAAAAGAGCAAAAACATTATTAAGAAGAGATTTGAACAGAAGATACTGCCTTTTCTACAACTACATAATTTCCTACAGTCGCTCTCACAATTGCACAAAATTAACTTTCACTGCCACTGGTATCACTGTGGTCTCAGGCACAAGCACGCCACCTTTTTTTTTCCATCCCCATTCCCCTGGGTTAAGAATGTTCTCAAGCTATTCTTGAACCTGTAAGTATGCTCTTAAACAATGGAATTTAGCAGAAACTGTTGTTGGGGGTAATACAGCTAATTGAAAATTATTGTTTAGTTTGGTGCGCCGTTAAATTATTAAATTTTGTAAATCGTAAATCATTTAAAGTTTTTGACACTCTTGTTTTACCATAAATGTGTATCAAAAATTCCTCTCCGACTTTAAAAAGATCGTCCACTTTAGCCTGTTTGTTCTTATAAACACTAACTAAGTTTCGAAGGTAACAGTCTTTTCTCAATATTTTCATTGCTTTTAGTTTCCATTGTTTAAAAAGACATGAAGTGGTGTCACACCCAATCATTGCATGTGGGAATAATATATTTTCTTTCGTTGGACCTAATAATTTTGTATTTCGAAAATGTTGCTCACTCTATCTGGCTTGCTCTGTCTACCAGGTCGTAAATTAACTTAAAAACCATCAATTTATATAAAAAGTTGGATAGAATCTTTTCTTCTCAAAATTTGATTCTCTATCAGCAACGTTATTTTTTATGTATAAATTAGCAAGCCCTTGCATAATGTAGAAACTTTTCTGTCATGAATTTGCCATTAAACTGCAAAAAATGAACTAAATCTAATTCATATGACATTATTATAAAAGTTAAAGCCTCTAGTTACTGTACTATAATGTATTGCCTGTAATCTATTTCTGGCTCTACAAATATTGTCTCGAATCAAATACTTAATAAGTAGGTATATAATAACACTGATTATTTAAAATAATTACTTTTATTTTCCATGATTTAAACGACTCAAAGTACTTTACAAAAATAAGTTAATAAAAATCAGAGAACGATTTGTGTGGAAAAACTATCAATCACATACAAAAATTTTCCAAATAAAAAGATTTTTTGAACTTTAAGGATAGAATTTTGCAGAGTAAGAGGGAAATATGCGTTTATTTTCGGTTTATTAAAAATAATTAAAAACCAAACATAGTATAATCTTTAAAATTGTTTTAAATAATTGCTATTATTCTACGAATACAACTATATATTTTTTTATTGTAAATTTCTGCTGTACTTGAATAATAATAATAGTTTATTGGTGCTAGTATACAATAAGTATTTACACAAGTCAAGGTACAGTTTCAGAACAAATTAAAAGAAGTAATATCAAAAAATATTACATAAGATTGTTGCAGGGGCCTGGGCCCACTTTAAAAGGGGGCCCCAAAGGCTGCTAAACCTCAAACGCAGGGTAGGGTGGTGACCCTGTGCCCTGAACAAAATTTTAATATTTTACGTGCAGTACCCCCTCTGCAATAAGCTAGTGAGGAGGAAGTCTCACACGGCCGACTACTCAGGTCCTTGGGGGTGGCTTCGATAATTGGGGTGGTGTAGGTGGTCAGATATAAAAGACAACGTCGTTCGAATTTAACATTTAATACAATATCAGGGTACGTAGTACAAAATCTTTCACAATTATCACCGATAGCTCGGTACACAGTACAAGCGTCACAATATATTCTAATAAGTGGGGCCCACACGCTTAACCTAATATACACAAAATATCTTACAAAATAATAAATCCTTTAAAAATGTACAAAAGGTCATATGCCAGAAGCGTGACAAAAACTACAATTGACCCAAGGTACGTTAAAACATAAAATTACTTAAAATTATTGACATCTATTTGTGAAATAAGGCAATGCTATTAAGTGAGTGATGTAACATTATACAAAATGTACCAAATATTACTGAAATCTAATGTGTTACTGAGATTTACGTTACAAGCAAAATATTACCAATATTCCTTGAAAATGGACGTGGACGTTGAGTAGATGTACCGGATCCCTCGTTATAGAGAATATGATTCCGCTTACCTTTGGTAGTGTCTGAATACCTTTTCCCGTCCTACCAGGGTAGCGTAATTCAGGGTGATAACAGCCGCAGGTGGTAGACCATCTACGTAGAGTCTAAGGTAACATGCCGAGATCCCCAGTACCATACATACACAACATGTCAGTCAATTATCCACCATCTAGACACCAAAATCTGGACTAGAAGTTGAAACTAAGGTCAGGCTGGAAGTCCCTCGTAAAGTGTAGGATGTGACATAAAAGCTCAAGTGGAATACCAGTAACAGGTCCAAGTAAAGTCATAAGGTATCCATCCCAATAGCCATAAACCAACAAATAGATCCCAATACTTGTAATATACTCAACAATGAACAACTAACGAACGAACAAATCAACAGACAAACAAACAAGCAAACAAACAATCAGCCCTGCAATAAAATAAATAACCTAAATTACAAATCTATTTCAACCTTAAGTGGGTTTTCAGAGACGTACCTGAGATGTGATGTGGGCTGAAAGAGGTCCTTTGCCGTCAAAATGGCACTCCAAAATCTTGCATTCAGACGATGCCACGTGCTTTGAAAATTGACTTTATCCGGAAAATCCGTAGCTGCATTTCCCAAAACGATACTCCAAACCAAATGAAAATACAACTAATCTTGTCGTGATGAATACTTAATCCCATAAATGGAGCAAAACTTACAATATTGCTAAAACTCGTATTCAGACGACTCAATCTTCAAGCAGCAAAAGGAAAAATGACCAAGAAGAAAATGTCCTCTATCAAAATGTCAAGTTCTTGTCTTCCGTCTCGGTACGTTCAGAATTTCTACTCCACGGCGCACCCCACAACTAGAATAGATTTTCCTAACTTCGTTTATATCCACAAATATTATCATAATATACTCTGAAAGCCGTCCCCCCATAAATCTACCCACCCGAGAAGGTTTAATCAACAATACTGGCCATTGTAGAAGCTTTACAAAGGCGTTTTTGCAATGCACTCTCTTAATGAATATCTGAACGCACTCACCCATACTACCTGTATCAAAGTATATTAAGCCATTAGGTACTGCTATTATGCAACCAGTTATACTCTATTAATTCGCGAGAGACGGTATCAATAGGCTCAAATGTACAATAAAATTTGGGAAAATAACGAAAATTAGTACATAAATTTCTGGCCATTATTAAATGTGAAAATCGACCGTAACACCCCCCCAACTTAAAGAGGATTACCTGTAATTCTCTCAATACAATTTGGGCCTTAAAGCTTAACACTCACAAGAGCAGTTCGAGAAGAGTCGGAAAAGTAAGACAATAAAACTTGTTTAGTATTTACATATACAAGAAACCACCGGAAAAGTCGCCTTAGCACTCGATAAAGTCATCACCACCCCCGAGGTCAGTCATCAAAAGTCCACGTGTAGTCAAAAAATATGAAAAGGATGAAAGATGATTTGACTCACATTCATTCTGCGCTTGATCAAGGAGCAGGAAAAGCCTCGGTAATGAATGTTGCCAGGCAGCACACACAAACTTATGAAAACCCCACCCGGAAGAAATTATGCTTCACCCAGTGTAAAACGGAAAAGACAGTATAAGGAAAGAAAAGATAAAATGTTTCAGGAGAGGACTCAAAAATCAGTCTCCACAGACGCTGTGGAGGAACGCCTGAGCAACTTTGTAGTGGTTGCCAGTACTGAAATTGGAGAAGGCATAATACCTAAACCACGATACAGAAAGCTAACTAACTAACTAACTGCCTATACTTAACAGTGGGAGAAAGTATCCAGACTGTTAAGTTAACAAAAAAAAATATTGGATATAGCTCCAAAGGGCTGAAACTAGAATACGTTATGTACTTCTAGGTGACAAAAAGATCCATCATTTGGGAATACTCCTGCGTCAGGCGCGATGAGCAATCTTTCGATCGGACGATAGGTCAAGGGCTGAGGTGAAACGGGGAGGAAGACCTGCCTCTAAAAAGACTGTCAGACGACCTAAGCCCATACTGACGAACAAGCCCCCTTACCGATGTGTCCGTTCGACCCTCCTTGACGATCTGTCATTGAAGACAGTCCAATCGAGACCAGCTCATCCCCATCCCGAAAGCAAGTTCCCTAATGGTTACAAAAAAATACCCTACCACACAGGACAACGACACCATACTTACTCACTAAACCTTAGACATAAAGAAAAGACAGACGATATTCGGTAACAAAATTGCCAAACGGTAACTATTACTTTAGTGATGACACAAAATTAGATACGACAGACTAGATCGGTATTTAACAGAACACTACATAGACAAAGATAAGATAACATAGGTTTTCTAGTGTAAGTATATTCGCTAATTACCTAGCCATAAAACAATAAGCAGCAAAATAAAGTCTTAATGAATGACGAAAGGAAAACTCTCTACAACACTACTAAGTACGTTGTACTAGACGACAGCGACAGCCTGTCTAATTAGAGACCAAATTGCCATCCAGGAAAACATTTCCCTTCGAACAATTTTCCCCCAGTCAATCACGTGGAATTAAACCACAAACAAACCATGTATTTATCAGACCACGAGAATGCCTTTTGGCAAGACTGGTAAATAACAGGTCATAAACACAATAAAAATCGACAAATAGAAAGTTTTCTAGTACTATACTTATTTGCTAGGCAAAAGGAATAAACTCGAGATAAGAATCAAAGAAATATAGAAAATTAGAAAACAGAGAGAGAAAAAAAGACAATCACAAATAAGAATGACGTTGTTATGTCATATTTGTTGATGTCTGCCAAGTGCATGAAAATTCACCCAAGATGTTCTTTAGATCATAAGAGACGAAACCGTATTTCGACAGCAGACCCCACTGAACTACAAAATCCCGGTAAGGCACGATAATGAGTCCTTTGCCAAATACTCCACACGAAATAATAACACTTCGGTAGCCGACAGGTATCCTATTCACCCAGACAACAACCTGGCGAACTTCACCCACTTGGTTGGCATCAAATGCCTAATTGCAGACGCCCAAGACGAATGCAACCGGCAAAACGTGGCCCACCCTACAACCCTTGGATAAAGAGACCTTCATCCAGCCGGAAAACATAAGGAACAGAAATAACAAAAAATGTAACTGATAAGTAACCCCCGATAACAAAATGTACGCTAAAATTACCCTAATAACTATCTAATACCGATCTAAACACCGAATAGCTAACAGCTCAAGATTGCTATTCTTCGTCGTCATCTCGTGGATCTAACTTTAAATCCTTTATGTGCCATTCCCCTCTAGAATCCCCGTTTGAATCTTTCAGCTCATACCGAATGGACGATAGTTTCTTTGAAACCTAGAAGGGACCTATAAACTTAGGCGCAAGTTTCGCTGTAAAATAATTGGCTGCGTTCGAAAGAACGTGATTTCGTAGCCAAACATAATCACCTACGGCTAATTCTACCGGTCTCCTACGCAAGTTATAGCGTCGCTTAGAACGTTGATATGCGAGATCCAGACGTTTTTGGACATCTCTGAACAGAGGTTCGAAAGCTTCCGAGCGATTTAGAGCAGACGGTTGGTCGTCTCGAAGAGGATGATTGTGTTGGTCTCCACTTATAATATGTTCTCGACCGAAGTTTATGAAGAACGGAGTGTGACCTGTGGCCTCATGTTTCTGAGTACGTATCGCACATCCAACCTTGGGTAAGAGTTTGCACCATTGCCTCTGGTTATCTGAGACATATGACCTCAGCATCGTTTTCAAAACGGCGTGCGTCCGTTCAATTGGATTGGATTGCGGATGATATACAGGATTGAATGAGATCTTACACTTATAAGCTTCGCACATCTTCGCGAGCGCTTTGCTAGTAAATTGAGCTCCGTTGTCGCAAATCAGATACTCAGGGACGCCGAACACAAGAAATACGCTTTCCTCAATATGCCTCTTAATGCTTGCCGCCGTAGCCTTGCGTAATGGGAACAAAAAGACGAATTTCGTAAAGTAATCCGAAACCGTGAGAATATGCGTGTATCCTCCAGAAGACCGAGGTAGTGGTCCCACCAAGTCACAACTTAGGACCTGAAATGGCCTAGTGATGGGTGGTCGTCGCCCCATAAGACCAGCTGGCGCTTGTCTCAGAGGTTTACAAGCAATACACACAGTCAGTTCCGCACATACCTAGCTACATCAGCACGCATCTGCGGCCAATAATACCTTGCCTTTACTCTTTCGTACGTCTTATATATGCCTGCATGACCTGATGTTTCTGCATCGTGATTCTCCCGAATAATCTCCACGCGTTTGTTTTTTGGAACGACCACTTTCCAAGCTTCGGTTGGGCCTGCCAAATCTGGTTAGGTCACAGGGATATGTTTAAGTAGCTGCGTATCGCGAACGCGCCATTGTAGATAACGTAACGGGTGTTCCTGCACAGAACGCAACATTTTAGAATACCACCTATCTTGGGCGATATGCTGTTGCACCAAGTCAACCTTTGGGTCCGATTCATCCTGAGGGACGGAACGAGACAACATATCCGGTACAACATGCTCCTTGCCTTTACGATGGACAAGATCATAGTCAAATTGTTGCAGGCGAACCGCCCAACGTGCTAAACGACCTGTAGGCTCTTTCAAATTATTCAACCAAAGAAGACTCGCATGGTCCGTCACGACGGTGAAGTTAGACATTTCTAGGTACGGGCGCAGCTTCTCCACGGCCCACAAAACCGCTAAACATTCACGTTCTGTCACGGAGTAGTTGCGTTCGTTTCTACTGAGTGACCTACTCAAATAGCAGATAACTCGCTCACCATCAGGGTACTGCTGTGAGAGTACGGCCCCGACGGCATGTGAGGACGCATCAGTCTGAACCTGAAATGGCAGCGTGAAGTCTGGACAACTGAGGATGGGTGCAGTCACTAACGAATTTTTAATTGACTGAAACGAGTGTTCACACTCATCGGTCCAATCCCAACGATTCTTCTTACGCAATAAATTTGTCATGGGCGCGATAACCTCCGAGAAATTTGGTATAAACCTGGAATACCAAGCGGCAGTCCCTATAATTTGACGTACTTCCGTAACGTTGCGAGGCGAAGGCAAATTCAGAATCGCACTAACTTTGTCAGGATCCACATGTAACCCTTGACTATCCACGCGGTAGCCTAGATATTTAAGCTCCCCCAAACAAAACTTGCATTTATCCCTCGATAACGTCAACCCTGCCTTGAGAAGACGATTAAAGATTTCTTTCAAGGTTTGCACATGCGTTTCGAAAGTCGGTGTGACGACAATTATGTCATCGAGGTATACGAAGACATAAGGTTCAAGCTCTGGACCGAGAACTCTGTCAATCAAACGCATCCAAGTAGCCGGAGCATTAGATAAACCGAACGGCATACACTTGAATTGAAACAACCCACGACCGGGAACCGTAAATGCCGTATATTCTCTAGAATCCTCAGCGACAGGAACCTGATGATACGCAGATTTGATGTCCAAGGAACTAAGATAACGGGCGTTACCTAACTTGCTCAAAATTGCTGAGACAAACGGGATAGGATACGCATCCTTTTTGGTAACCTTATTCAGGCGACGGTAGTCAATACAAAGGCGAAATGTGTTATCTTTCTTAGGTACCAAGAGGATAGGTCTCGACCATGCCGATTGAGATCTCTCAATGATACCTTCCTCGAGCATGCGTTGCACTTCCTCGTCTATGTGCTTTTGCACCGCAGGCGATACCGGATAATACCGTTGCTTGATTGGCTCAGACTCCGTTACAATTTTATGTTCTAGCAAAGTTGTGCGTCCCAGTTTATTACCTACTCGATCAAAATAAGCGGTGACCACTTCTTCGAGTTCCAACCTCTGCTCTTTCAGCAGCGTGTCTTCGGCGCAAACCGAATTGACTTGAATGGAGGGCGCATCACTATCGAATGTCCAGCAACCGTTTCTTAAGTTTGGAATGATACCCATTTCAACCCAAAAATCTATCCCGAGAATAATAGTATGCGGTAAATCTGGTACGACCAAGACCTCAATGACCTTAACTTTATCTAGCAATTGCATAGGCACATGATAGCGTCCCACAATTTTACATGATTGATTGTTCGCTACAGTAACTTGACTAGTACTAGAGGTGTCCATCATCGGTAAACCTAACGTGCGTAACAACGTCCATCCAGGTTGTCCGACAACCGTCTTAGAAGCTCCCGAATCAAGAAGACCCTTGAACTCACGGCCTAAAATTTTGACGTCTAAATATGGACGCTGATCAGAGTCCATATGCCCCAAAATAAAGTCTAGCACTGGCTTTGTACGCGCAATCACATCTAGTCTGCGATGTTGTTGGACCGAGGCAAATCTATCCGAGTTCACATTTCGGCCCGTCTGTGACCCGGAGTGTCGTTTCCCGAACATTTTGGGCAGGTAGCAATAGTAACATTTGCGTGACCGCAGCGATAGCAATAACGCTGACGCGGTTGGTTGCACTCGCGGTGCAAATGTCCAGAACCACGACAATTCCAACACGGACTTGCAAGTCCGCATCACGGCTGTTCTGTAGACGCACGAACCGGATTTAGTATCCCTGTAGAATCCCCTGCAGTGTCCCTAGGACCAACATCCATAGATGCGACCCCGTGTGAAAATCGCGAATAATTAAAGGCAAGAGTAGGCTCTAACATGGCTCGATAATTAGTGGACAGAGGAGTTACCTGTTGTGTGTGAAGGTGTATTTCTTCAAGGTTACGACATGACTCCAGTAAATCATCAATTGTTAGTATCGGTCTGTCCGCCCATTGTGAAGCTAAGTGCATTTGTAGATAAGGAAGGAGTCGTTCTCGAATGATCTGAACTCGTTTGCGCTCTTCCGGCTGTTTAGACAACCGGTTGAAATAATTCTCCATCGCGGCGATATATACCATGACAGGTTCAGGATTGCCTTGGGTTCGCTTTTTAAGCTCTTCCCAAATATCCCTTTCATGATGATAAGGTAAGAACGCCGATTTAAGTTTAACCACAAGTTCATCCCAAGATCCTACTTTATCCTTAGCAAACGACAAATACCAAATTAATGCATTCCCTGTAAAAAGTTCTGCGGCAGCTAAATATAACTGTTCTTTAGTCGCCCCGCGCGATACACGTAGTTCCTCTACTGTCTCTAAGAAATTGAAAATACTGCCTTTCCCATCAAACCTCAGATTCCATTTACTAACCGCAATTGGTTTACCAGAATAAGTCGATTCGTAAAAATTTCCCCTATTCGTTGGTCGCGATACATTTACATTCCTAGACGTCCCTAATAATCCTTCTGATTGCGTAACGTTACCCCTAAGACTTGTATTAGCCGTTAACGCTGAACTTGGAGAACTAGATATAATCTGTGGTACACTCCTGAAAGTTACCCGAGGCCTATCTGTTTGCAACTCAATCAAATCCCCAGAATTCGCAATTCCGATAAGATCCTGTGGACTGTTCTCGGTAGGTAAGACTGAAGAAGAACCCCCATGAGCCGAGTCATGCATGACTTCCGGAAGTAATGGATTCTGCGTTTGTCCTATTGACGCTAGTATCTCTGGTATCCTGTGAAGGCCCCTGCGATTGTGAATTCGGCTGTGATTCCATCAAATTCCCGACATTGTCAATCAGCTGCATACAACGCGCCATTAAATTTACTTTATCCCGGTTTTGATTTTCCGATAAATCTGTTAACCTCGAGAGTCAACCATTAACATGAAGCAATCGTGTAAGAATGCGTGAATGCTCATTGACTTTATTGGACATATCAAAGTTCTCTGCATCGGTACCGAGTTGTTGTATTTTCCTATCACAGATATCTAATTCCCCTTCAATGTCTAATTCAACATCTGGACAGTTTGTTGAAAATCCTAACCGTTCACACCGCATTAACCCCCTTAAAGTACTCCGCTTCTCCGCTACTGTACCTTCTGAAGATAAACCTCTTATAGAAAGCTCATACGACAACTCGTCTCCCAATAAACGATTAATTTCCATTGTGAAGGATAATGTTATTGTTACGTATACACTTTCCCTAAGCCATATACGCACAAGGGGGTAGCTATGGTAGATGAAACAAGAGTTTAAAAAAATAGAACATTTATTTTTATCCATAAAAACAATATATAGGGGTCCCTAAATCCTTATCTAATTAACAATTATTTCTACTTACATTATTATCAGGTCATTCATCCTGAGGAGATATGTCAGCCACCAAGCACAACCACCTTCTTCAAAACCCAAACGTGGAATCACCAAAATTGCAATACTGCAGTCTTTGCAGTATTGCTAAAAAACTACTTGACCTCAATTACGAAATTAAAATATGACTTTGTACTCTTCCAAATAAATAGCAAGTGCAGCATTTTGTTGTTTAAATTTATATTGTTTAATTTTGTAATGCTTTAATTTAAATTTAGATTAATAATGAATTAATTTTATATAAAATATATTTTTACCAAACTAGAATTGAATTTTCTTTAAATTTATTTTAAAAATAATTTACTATTATTTTCTGGCCCTTGACATATCTCCCCGGCCTCGTGAAAGCTGGCCCCCAGCTTTATTAATAATCTCTACTTAAAAAAAAATTGAAACTCAAACTTGATAACCAATGCAGGAGAAAAAAAACTTATACCTATCAATCTAGATTTAATTGACCTCAAAAAAAAAAATTTTCTGTTTCGAGAATTACCTAATTCTAACTGATGTAAAATTAATTTATAACTAGTAAATTGTTGCAACGATTACAATAAATTACAAATAAAACTTGAGCACACACAAAATTGAGTCTTTGGGCTAGGTCCGGCACTGGCTAAACTCATCGGTCCGCTGTCGTCGTCTATCGGCTTTGGAGCTGTCAACCATAAACACATAACCTCCATTTCCGTTTTACTTGGTTCGCGTTTTTTGTGATAAGTGTTTGTTATTGATGACTGTCTGCCATTTGAGCCTTTTAGCCTTGGGCCCACACCATTCTCTTTCCTGTTGACGAGACAGATTTTCAGGGGACGCCAACGTTTCCAGCATTTTTGTAAGTGTTGGTGCTCTGACCAGTGGGAGAACTGCTTTGCTTCATTTTATTAGTTAAGGTAAGTTCTTGTTACTGGCATTCTGTCGTTTAAGTACTAAATTTTGTCCTCTATTTTTAGATCTGGGAAAGAGAAAGTGTTTGTAGACAATGATAACAGCTTGTCCAATGATATGCAGCACCCTTTCGAATGGTAGTTGCAGTTTATAGGGGACTTTCACACAGGCGTGTTTCAAGGGTGATTGCATAGGAAAGGCAGGCGTCTCAGTGGCTCAGAATGGTTAAATTTGGTTTTCATCATGTGTACTGAATCTGTTTTGGTAAGTCGCAGTACTTCATTTTGTATGGATGTCATTTTTAATATTGTTCTTCTTCCAGGAACCGACTTGTGCCATTCGCCCTCCATAGGTGTGCTCGGGGTACATGGAAAAAATAAAAAGCGAAACAGAATACTGTAAGTATCTACTTATTAACTAATTTTTTAAATTTATTATTAGAGGTCCGATGTATTGTTAGGTTATGGTAACGCATGAGCATAAAAATAGTGATATATAAATGACACTTTTATGATTTTAACATTTAATTCTTCTGATTAAACTACAACTCTTAAATGTAGTGTCGCACAACGAGATCCCCTTTAAAATATCTGGCCTCTAATTCCTATTCTAAGCGTAAGAGTTGACCCTAACTGTTCGTTGCCGATTGCTTCTATATCTTACTATTCTATTTTACCCTTCATTATGATTCCTATTTATTTAGTGACAGACTGTATTGCGATGCATAATCTAATCTTATTCTTTGAAAAACTATGCAAAAAAAAATTTTAGTAAAAAAAATTTTTCTACTAGCATCCTTCCTATAAATCTATTCTAATGGACCATAATATTCTGTGCATGGATATAATATATATCAATATGAATTCACTAATATTTACTGATACCGCCATCAGTGGGTACATACACACACTGTACATGTAGTCTAGATGTGTTACCTAGAAACAGAAAAATGACTGCTTGTGTCATATACGCAAAATGCCCTAAATTGTTTCCATTCAATATTACTTTTGTGAGGAGGACAATGACTAATTAATTAAAAAAAAAAACGAAGAAAATCAATTAAATAAAAAAAATCCACTAACTTTTCCAACTCTAGGTAATCTTTTAGGTACTTTAAAATTATCTAACTTTCAGTTAGTGCCCTTATTATTTTGCCCTTTATTTAATTTTAGTCTCTATCTTCTACTAGTCAAAGTTTTAACTTCGGTTTTGACTTTTCAAACATTCACTTTTACTATATTTGACTTGTCCTATATCGCGAATTTGAACTATGGGAATTAATAAATAAATAATTGATTATTTATCACAGGCTCCAAGCAAAAAAATAAATTTTTTATACTTTCAGTATACCGCGGGTGTTTAAATGTCAGTTTGTTATGGTTATTGTGTGATCAACGTTAATTTTGCTTGAACAAGGGCAGTGTTGAGTGGTCAGCTATTTACTCTGCCATTTATCTAGTCACCGCGCATAGCCACTAGCTTAAATCGCCTAGCAAAATTGCTTCGCAGCTCAACCAACTGCTCTGGTCCAATTGGAATTGTCCGAGAAAAAAAAATTTTTTTTTTTTTTTTAGACACCCGATTCGGCACTGTGGCCTTCAGCTGAGGAATCCTCAATTCCCTGCAGGACACATTCTAGACTGTGCCCAGCTTCAAGTTTATTGAGGTCCAAGTTACTCCCCATTTGGAGAATAAATTTTCTCCCAGAGGAGAGGGGTTCGTTCAAGGGGGGTGCTTGTTTCTTTTTTGGTTGTGGACTTTTTCTTCTCGTTTCTTTTCCACGTCTTATTAGTAAACAAATTTTTATGGCAAAATATATAACAAATAGAATAAATCCAATGCATAAAAATACAAAATAAATGTCATGGTTGACGTTACTCTTGTTCTCGCCTCGTGCTGGAGCTGCCAGGGCTGGTATAACCGCTAGGTTATGCCGGCCGCCAAAAAATATATAACATAGGCCTAATGATAAAATGCAATTCCACACAAAAAATAATGTATCTCCATGTTGCCCATATGTGTCCGCATATGAAAATTTTACCGCGGCATCAACGCTATCTATAATCTCTTTTATATTTGACTTTGGTGATGTTAAATTGAAATGGGGAATTTCTAGTGACCAATTCTTATTAAGGCCGTCTTCTGGCCTTAGAAATTTTGGTAAGTTATCTTGATTGTATGGTTTCAGCACGAATGACTTTAATGTGGACCAGGCCGCGGGGATTATATGGGTCACAGCAGATTCTAATGGAAGCGACTCGAGACATGGAAATCTCCTTGGAATCAGAACTTCCCCATCCATGGTTAATTCACAATCGCATGGTAAGTATAACTTAATTGAGCCTGGCATTACATAGGCTGATTCGTCTAAGAATTGAGTTGAATTGTGACACGCTAATTTTGTAACATTTTTAGGGTGAGTAATGACATAAGTTTCCTCAGCAATCTCAGAAACAACAGTGGTGGTTGACCTATGGCAACTCATTGGACAGTGATGACTAATTTCCTCAACAGAGGCCCCATTGTACAACTTTTTTGCACAAGCTGGTCCCTGCGTCATGTCTGCAGAAAACCGTGGTAAGTAACACAGTCGATCATTAAATGGCTGACAATGCCGCAACCCTGACCCTGAAATTTGCCTTACTTGTGATTTGGAATTTAGAGGGGACTTTGAGACGGCTAAAAATAAGGGTTCATGCTTAATTAAACAAGTTTGGTTTTGCCAAGCAAATGGGGTTGTTATAAGCTCAAATAGCTCCCACGTTTGTTGTTGTTGCGTGACAGGAACCCGGATGTTGATAAAAAGTTTATCTCCATTAAAACCACAGTCACATATAGGGACTTGGTATAATTTAGATAAATCACGAACAGGGACGGCTAAATTTTGACCTAATTTCAATAATTCACCCTCTAATTTTTCCAAGTCATGACGTAAAACGGCTGGGTCTAAAATCGAAATGGGGATTTGGTGTTGCCTGCATGAATTTATGACTCCTTGACGTTTGATTGCCCGGGTAATTTCAATGATATGACGTAAATTTTCAAATTGATTGTTGAGTACCGACAACAGGAAAAAGCTCTCCTCTTTTTCAAATTCTTTGACGTTATTAGTTACTTGTTCGGTATATGATTCTAATTTGTGAATTCTGTCCTCCGTGGTTTTAAATGTATCTGAAATTGAATTTTGAAATTCTACAAATTTTCTCGAATTTTGGGAAATTGTCGAAAAAGTCTCTGAAATTCCATTTGTTAATTTGGCTAATTGTGATTTTAAATTTTGCTCGCTCATCGTCAAAGAGTCTAGTTTATGCTGAGTAGCCACCCCACAACACCAGGATAAGCCTTCCCCCAGAAAATCTAATGCTCTAACCTCCCTACTACGTTTAGTTGGTTCAGAGCAGTTTTTCAAATATGCTGGGCTCCAGCTACGAGTAAGAGAATTAAATTCACTTTTAAAATTTTCTTTTAGTTGGTTGAGGCCATTTAGAATAATACACTGTGGGCTTTTACTCTTCAAGTGCTCGCAAGCCCCCTTGAACGGTGAACCACCTCTTACCTCCTTCTCTCTCCATGTGGTTTCATAGACCATTGGGATAGTGGCTTCGTAGGTCACCGTAGAGGGCAGTGTCCTCCAAAACCCTCCAGCCGTAACCTCCATGTGGTGTGGGCTTCCCTCATGGAAATTGAACATTACTAGCACGATCAACCTGTTTTTACAAAAAAAAACTATTAGTACCTAGTTCATCCATATATCTAACTTAAATTAAATTAGGGTTAATCATGATTACAGAACAAAAAAAAACTTTTTACTTCAGCTTAGCACCCTTCGGTGCTGGAATTGGGGTCCAGGGGTCATGGTAGGGCAGAATACGACTCACATGCACTACTTCGGACTTGGACTTCTTGGTTTGGCCCTTTTTGACGAGGTAGTCCACATCACTTTTCTTCTGTAGTATGTAATAGGGCCCAAACCAACGAAGTAGCAGTTTCTCGCTTCTCCCTACTTTCCGTACCGGCGTAAAAACCTTGACCTGATCCCCTTTTTTAAATTCCAGGTGCCTATGTTTACTGTCATAGCGCACCTTGTCCACCCCCTGTCGTTTTTTGATGTTTGCCACAGCCTGACTCCTTACGGCCAGAGCTTTCTCCCTTATCTGACAAGCGTCTGCGGTGTTGCATGACTCCAGCAAGTTGGCCTCGGTAGGCTGTATAGCCTCCCTAGCATAGACTAGCATAAACGGGGAAAATTTTGTAGTGTCCTGTCGCGTAGTGTTGTATGCAAAAGTTACATGGGGGAGGTACTCATCCCAGTCTGTGTGTTGTGTGTTTGTGTACATTGACAACATGTTTGCCAACGTCTTGTTGAACCTCTCGGTCAACCCATTGCAACTGGGGTGGTACGCTGTCGTATATTGATTGTAGGTCCCCATACACTTTAGCAGTTCCCTCACTAGCTCGGACCTGAAAGTCTTTCCTCGATCACTCAATAAGTATCGTGGGGATCCATGGCGTGCAATAATTTTCTCTAAAATAAATTTTGCTACCGGCTTGGCCTTCCCTGAGGGTAAAGCCTCTGTTTCTACCCAACGGGTAGCATAGTCGGTCGCCACTACAATCACCGTTTTCCCATTTCGACTACGCCGAAATGGTCCTAGGATGTCAATTCCTACCCTCTCAAACGGCGTCCCCACTTGTATTGGCTGTAAAAGCCCAACAGGTTTTTTGTTCTGTTGCCCCTTCCTTGCTTGGCAGTCTGCACAACCCTTTATAAATTTTTCGACATCCTTTTGCAAATTCTCCCAATAGTACCTAGTTTTAACTTTGTTTAATGTTTTAGCTATTCCCAAATGGCCTGCCAGTGGCTCCGAATGATGAGAATACAGGATTTCTCCTCGCAGGTGTGCAGGAATGACCAGTAAATTCTCACGCCCTTCCGCTGATGGGTTAACCTTGTACAGTACCCCATCGACGATTCGAAAATTCTTGGCTCGTCTGGCTATGCCTATCGGAGCTGCCTTGGGATTTTCCACCGCAGCCATCAACTCTTTCAATGAAGGGTCTGACTGTTGTTCTTTGGACACATCTTCAGGGAGAAGAAGGAAAGTAGGTATGTCATCTATATTTTCTGTACTTTCACCGGCTTTAAAAACCGGATTCCGTGACAGTGAGTCCGCGTCTGCATGTGCAGCACCATTTTTATGCACGATGGTGTAGTCGAACTCCGACAACCTTAGTGACCACCTTGCTAGCCTACCTGTTGGATCCTTCAATGACCTAATCCAACACAAGGCGTGGTGATCGCTGACAATTTTTACGGGTCTTCCGTAAATCAAATGTCTCAAATAACCCAGGGCCCAAATTGCGGCTAGTCCTTCCAGCTCGGTGATTGTATAATTTCTCTCGGCTTTTGAGAGGCTTCTACTGACATAGGCAACAGGGTGGGGCTGTCCATCCTCCCCCTCCTGTAATAAAATACTTCCGATCCCTAGGGTGCACGCGTCCACCCTCAGCTCGCAACCCTTATTTGGATTGAAGTGCTGCAGAACTGGGGCTGTGGTCAATTTTTCCTTTAGGGCCTCGAATGACTTTTTCTGTTCAGAACCCCAAACAAAGCCAGTATCCTTTTTTATTGCCATGTGTAGAGGTCTGGCAATTATAGAAAAATTATTTATGAATTTCCGATAGTAATTACATAAACCCACGAAACTCTGAACACCTTTTATATTTTTGGGTTCTGGGAAATTTTTTATCGCCTTTAACTTGTCCTCGTCTGGGGCTATCCCTTCCTTGCTCACAACATGGCCCAATAATTTCACCTCGGGCTTCGCATATATGCATTTGCTAGGCTTGAGTGTGAGACCTGCTTCTCGCAAACGCTGAAAAACTTTTTCTAATTTTTTCAGGTGTTCCTCCCATGTTCTGGAGAAGACAACAATATCATCAAGATATATCAGGACATCTTTCCACTTCATCCCTTCGAAAACTTTGTCGGCTAAGTGCTGGAATGTTGCAGGAGCATTACATAGACCGAAACTCAAGACATTGAATTCATAGAGGCCATGTCCCTGTGCGACGAACGCTGTATACTCCTTGGATTCCTCCTCGAGTTCAACCTGCCAGTAGCCACTGAACATATCTAATGTTGTGAAGTATCTTGAGTCACCTAAGTATGTAAGAATGTCTTCGATGTTCGGGATTGGATAGGTAGACTTTTTTGTAACGTTATTTAGTTTTCTATAATCTACGCAGAACCTTGTAGAACCATCTTTCTTTTTAACAAGCACTACAGGGCTTGCCCATGGTGAATGACAGGGCCTTATTATATTGCTTTCAAGCATTTCCTTGATCTGCTCGTCTATAATTTGTCTCTCCTTTTGGGAGACTCTATAGGGTCGGCACCTTATCGGAGCAGCATCGCCAACATCTATTTTGTGCTTTGTTAATGTTGTTAAGCCCATCTGTCGCGTAGATTTCGAGAAAACATCTTGATAGTCTTGTAGTAGGTCTGCAAGTTCCTCTTTTTGTGAGGTGTCCGTGACGTGATCTAACTGGTGATCTTTCAGCGTCACTATGTCGTTTGTTTCTTCTTCTAGAAACAAGACAATCCCTTGCGTTGGCAGGTCGATTTCTGGGTGGGCGAAATATCCTATGGTGGAACCTTTTAGAACTTTGATCTTCCTCCAACATTTATTCTCCACTTTTATACACAACTTTTTATCTAGAGGTGCTGGAGAATTTAATAAAATTAGCCCTCTAGAGGAATAAAAGTCTTCATTGGCTTGGAATTCCCATTGATGTAAGTCCACGGTTTCTTGTTTTTCCGAAATTCCTACTTTAAGGTCATACGTTTTTCCTGCATCTAGGATATAGTCTTCCTGCAGTATGACCTTAACTAAAATTTTTTGCTCAGGCTCCGTCTCATTTGCTTGTAGCATGTCTTTGTTTTCTACATGGACTATTGGCAAATCGGACACCTGGCACAACACCTCCTTAGGTGTGCTCCAGTTACAAATCAGAATGTCGACTTCCACATCTTTAAACAGACAACAAATCATGTTTTTCACCAAATTCCAGTCAAGTTTGTCAAGCCCACAGCCCAATCTTGGCATCGCTAGTCTACATATTTGATTGGCAACAATGTAATTTCTCATTTTGTATAGACACTTCCACATTGTTTTCAGCGATGGCTTCTCCCAGAAGTGTCGTTTTGTTACCAAGTACAGTAATGATCGACCACTTTCATTTAACACTGCTAGCCCTCCTGGTTTCTGTTTTTGCCGAACTAAAATCTCCCTGCACCCAAATTTTTTCTTGAATTCTTTTGCGATGCCCTTACTCATCTTCATGTCAGCCGACACACAGTGAGCTAAGGCGTAAGAATTGTCAGTGACAAACAAATCTTGCGTCTTTTCCTCTATCTTCGCTTTCGAAATATCATTTTCGTGGTCTTTTTTCGACCTCAAGAACTTATTGAATTCTATCATTATTCTCTGTTCCTCATTGCTTCTGTGTCTGGCTCTTTTGCCCTTTTTTCTGAAAATTTTCTGTTTTCTTGTTTCCCCTGTCACACTCTGAGGAGATATGGGCCTATAATTTTTTATTTTTCCTCTATTCTGCTTCGATCCTGAGCTGGACTGCTTGGTATCTCTTAACTTTTGACTTGATTTCTCTTTTAAACTTTTAGTTAAGGGCTCTTCGCTTGTACTCTTTTCCTTCGTTAGGATGTTATTTTCGTAGGGTTGTTGTTCTTTTGTTATTCGAGTGTTGTTTAGGTAAACTATGGTGGACTTGTTACCTACAGATAATGTCACCATTTCTTCCCTAAGATCTATCACTGCTCTGCAGCTTTTGAGAAATTCCATTCCAAGTAGTAGCGGGTACGGTAGACCGTCGATGACATTGGCTCTACAATTCATGACGAGTCCCCCAATGCCAAGGTTGAATTTAGTATCTCCTAGTATAGGGATTCTTCCTCCCCCAGCCACAATTAAATTTCTATTCTGGGTCCTTTTAAAGTACCTTAGAATACCGGTTGTAATAACGTTTTTCTCAGCCCCTGTATCTAGGATGGCTCTTACCTTGTACCCATTTATGTAGCAAGGAACCGTTATTATCTCGTAATTGTGCCTACTAGGATGGGCCCCCTTATTGGCAAGGACGACGCCGGGGCTTATTCTCGTCGTCCGCTGGTGTTTGGGTGTTGACGTCTATTTTCAGGACACGAAACTACAAAATGCCCCACTCTGTTGCACTGGAAGCAACGTGGTCTGCCATCGTTGGTTCTGCTATTTGGAGGAAATCTTTGTTGGCGTGGGTTGTTTCCACCTCTGTTAAAACCCTGGTTTCGTGGACCTGGTTCGAATCCTTGACCTGTACTTGGTCCTGCTCTGCCCCAATTAACCTGATTCCTGTTGGCGCTGGGTCTCTGATAGTTATTTCTGTTTCGAGAGTATCCATAATTTCTATTTTTGTTTTGGGCATCCGCTCGCTTTCTCTCGCTCTCACCTCTTTGTGGGCCTTGATTTCCCTGGCCGCACATGTGGTGGCAGTGATGACATTTAGTATCCTCACTGATTTTAAGGGTATGCAGTGATATACCCTCTTCGCCGGGTGTGGAGATGTCTTCAAGCTTTTGGACTATCTTTTTGAACTTATCCCAGTCGAGGTCATCTTCAAGGATTAGCCTGTAACTCCTATATAATTCTTTATTCATTCCGTTTTCAAAGAATTTCCTAAATTCTTCTACCTTGAACGTGGGATCGTAATCCGAAAAGATAGTCTGGAGTTCAAAGTAGTACGCTTTGATGGACTGGTTTGGACGTTGTTTTGTCTCATACAGTTTTTTCTCCAGAAGCCTGACCATGTCGTTACCGCCAAATTCTTTTATGAAATCGTCCTTGACGTTTGCCCATTTTTTGTCCTGATTAGAGGCATCCGACGTATAGCGGTTAAACCATAGGTGTGCCGCTCCTTCTAAAAATGTGCCCAGATATGTGATTTTCAGATTGTTGTCCCAGCTATTCGCCACTGCAGTTCGTTCATAATTTTTCATAAAGTTGACAGCATTTCCAGAGCACGGGTCAAAAGTTGGTGGGCACAGGAATTTTGGAACCACTGGTGTTTTTGCTTTTGTTAAACTTTCAGAGATTGTGACGTCCATTGTGCCAATTATTTGGTTTCTCGTTGGGGCTGTAACGTTATCTTCCACTGTAAGTATCTCAATGTTTTGATTGTTCTGCTGCCTTTCTAAGCTTTCAGAACTGTCACCCTTTTCCTCCTTCTCACCACTCACTACTTTTGCCAAACTGGTGTACCTATTGTCTTCGCTGTCGCTGTCAGTTGTGTCCACCGGTTGTATGTGTCGTTCCGGTGATCTTCCGACTTTGGGAGAACGTGCAAATGGGTCAGATTCTGGGGTGGGGCTGCCAAATCTCTCGGTGCTTCTGTGCTGTGGTCTGAAATTTGCCAAAATCTTTTTCTCCTTTAATTGCAGCTTTAGTGCAGACCTAGTAACGAGTTGGCTTTTTCTCGGAACCACTCATATGCCCAAGATTTTAAAATTATTATTATTTTTTGAAACCCCCACAAAATGTATAAATATAAAATACTAACTGCTGCAATAAAATTTGTGAGTAGCTGTAGGAAAGAAAAATGTCTATATATTTTATGTGCCCCTCTGTACGATTAAAAAATAATGATATGATGAAAGAAAATATAAATCTGGAATTAGTAAAATTCTGCCAAAACTTCCATCTGGACCTAGAAAATTTACACGATCCTGTCCTGTACTAAATTTAATAATCGAAAAAAAATAATTAGTGGAACCCTCTCTATACTGTTTTTATATTGTTTAGCAATGAAATTATACCACACATTTTCTATGAAAAAAAATTAAAATGAAAGCAGACAGTTATGTTCTATTTCAATGAAGCTAAATTGACCTTAAATTTTGTTTCACATTCATCAATTCAACTGGGTTATGGTACAATCTTTTCAATAGGTCCTTAGACTCTATTTTGAGAACGTGCTTGTTTTGTTATATAAACTTAGAGCAATATAACAAACTTTACTTATTCACGAAAAAAAATTACAATAACCCCATGCACCCACTAAAATTTAAAGCAAAGATTCATTCCAAAATTCTCTAAAAAAAAACTAAGAAAATTCGGCGCAAATTAACAGCATAATTCGGCGCCTCCACCATATGTTACGTATACACTTTCCCTAAGCCATATACGCACAAGGGGGTAGCTATGGTAGATGAAACAAGAGTTTAAAAAAATAGAACATTTATTTTTATCCATAAAAACAATATATAGGGGTCCCTAAATCCTTATCTAATTAACAATTATTTCTACTTACATTATTATCAGGTCATTCATCCTGAGGAGATATGTCAGCCACCAAGCACAACCACCTTCTTCAAAACCCAAACGTGGAATCACCAAAATTGCAATACTGCAGTCTTTGCAGTATTGCTAAAAAACTACTTGACCTCAATTACGAAATTAAAATATGACTTTGTACTCTTCCAAATAAATAGCAAGTGCAGCATTTTGTTGTTTAAATTTATATTGTTTAATTTTGTAATGCTTTAATTTAAATTTAGATTAATAATGAATTAATTTTATATAAAATATATTTTTACCAAACTAGAATTGAATTTTCTTTAAATTTATTTTAAAAATAATTTACTATTATTTTCTGGCCCTTGACATTATATAAAAGCACAAAAGAAAAAAGTTCTAATCCCGATATCCCGAATATTTATAGCCTAGAACGAGGCTGTTGGCATACAAATAACCAATCAATATAGCAGCAGAAAAAAAAAAAAAAATAATCAATATCTGGCACTTACTAATCAATAATCTCCCCCCTCCAAGAAGAGAGTGTATATATACACGAAAAAAAATATAACATAAACTCTATACGTAAAATAGTACCTACAAAAAAAAATATAACCGAACCTGCAATGATATTGACTAAGTATTCAAGTAAGTAAGCACTACTATCATATATAGCAAAGTCTGTAATAAATATTAACTAAATGATCAAGTAATAAGTACCAGCTAAGTAAATAAGTACTAATATAATAAATGAAAAAAATCAGTAACTAAAATGACTACGTGACTAAGTATGATCAACCGTGACTACATACTTCTGTACCGCCAGTTCCTACACTATCAGAAGTCAACCCCAAATACCATCAAGAACGAATGGGCGCCATTGTTGCAGGGGCCTGGGCCCACTTTAAAAGGGGGCCCCAAAGGCTGCTCAACCTCAAACGCAGGGTAGGGTGGTCACCCTGTGCCCTGAACAAAATTTTAATATTTTACGTGCAGTACCCCCTCTGCAATAAGCTAGTGAGGAGGAAGTCTCACACGGCCGACTACTCAGGTCCTTGGGGGTGGCTTCGATAATTGGGGTGGTGTAGGTGGTCAGATATAAAAGACAACGTCGTTCTAATTTAACATTTAATACAATATCAGGGTACGTAGTACAAAATCTTTCACAATTATCACCGATAGCTCGGTAGACAGTACAAGTGTCACAATATATTCTAATAAGTGGGGCCCACACGCTTAACCTAATATACACAAAATATCTTACAAAATAATAAATCCTTTAAAAATGTACAAAAGGTCATATGCCAGAAGCGTGACAAAAACTACAATTGACCCAAGGTACGTTAAAACATAAAATTACTTAAAATTATTGACATCTATTTGTGAAATAAGGCAATGCTATTAAGTGAGTGATGTAACGATATACAAAATGTACCAAATATTACTGAAATCTAATGTGTTACTGAGATTTACGTTACAAGCAAAATATTATCAATATTCCTTGAAAATGGACGTGGACGTTGAGTAGATGTACCGGATCCCTCGTTATAGAGAATATGATTCCGCTTACCTTTGGTAGTGTCTGAATACCTTTTCCCGTCCTACCAGGGTAGCGTAATTCAGGGTGATAACAGCCGCAGGTGGTAGACCATCTACGTAGAGTCTAAGGTAACATGCCGAGATCCCCAGTACCATACATACACAACATGTCAGTCAATTATCCACCATCTAGACACCAAAATCTGGACTAGAAGTTGAAACTAAGGTCAGGCTGGAAGTCCCTCGTAAAGTGTAGGATGTGACATAAAAGCTCAAGTGGAATACCAGTAACAGGTCCAAGTAAAATCATAAGGTATCCATCCCAATAGCCATAAACCAACAAATAGATCCCAATACTTGTAATATACTCAACAATGAACAACTAACGAACGAACAAATCAACAGACAAATAAACAGCCCTGCAATAAAATAAATAACCTAAATTACAAATCTATTTCAACCTTAAGTGGGTTTTCAGAGACGTACCTGAGATGTGATGTGGGCTGAAAGAGGTCCTTTGCCGTCAAAATGGCACTCCAAAATCTTGCATTCAGACGATGCCACGTGCTTTGAAAATTGACTTTATCCGGAAAATCCGTAGCTGCATTTCCCAAAACGATACTCCAAACCAAATGAAAATACAACTAATCTTGTCGTGATGAATACTTAATCCCATAAATGGAGCAAAACTTAGAATATTGCTAAAACTCGTATTCAGACGACTCAATCTTCAAGCAGCAAAAGGAAAAATGACCAAGAAGAAAATGTCCTCTATCAAAATGTCAAGTTCTTGTCTTCCGTCTCGGTACGTTCAGAATTTCTACTCCACGGCGCACCCCACAACTAGAATAGATTTTCCTAACTTCGTTTATATCCACAAATACTATCATAATATACTCTGAAAGCCGTCCCCTCATAAATCTACCCACCCAAGAAGGTTTAATCAACAATACTGGCCATTGTAGAAGCTTTACAAGGGCGTTTTTGCAATGCACTCTCTTAATGAATATCTGAACGCACTCACCCATACTACCTGTATCAAAGTATATTAAGCCACTCACGTCAAAGTGACTAAAATCTGCACACAGAAATTCCTCAAATGAATAGAATGCTTGCCCGAGCAAAAAACGTTTCACCGTTTCTTTAAATTTCTTACAGTTTGACTGTTTGATGTGGGTGGGTAATGCATTAAAAAACTTTATACCGTAATAATTGATGCTGTTCCTAGATTTAGTTAACCTCAGATAGTCTGGCAAAATTGAATTACACCTTCTTGTGGAGTAGCTATGTAATTGGCTAAGGGTTGCATATTTGCTTTCATTTTCTTTTATGTGCATTAGACAATGAAGAATGTACGTACAAGGCAATGTAAGAATTTTAAGTTGAATAAATGCGTTTTTGCAATCATCTCTATAATTCAGACCAGCGATTACTCTAACTGATTTTCTTTGTAATGAGAAAACGGAACTGGCAGATGGGGCATGACCCCAGGTCAGAATTGCGTAAGAAAGAGTGGTATGTATTAATCCATGGTAAGCAGTTATGAGAGTTTTTTGTGAGACTTTGTAAGACAGACTCCGTAATAGATATACACTTTTCGATACTTTTTTACATACATGCGTTGTTTGAGGTTCCCACGATAATTTTGTGTCAAGGAAGACCCCTAAAAATTTAATTGTATTACTAAAAGTAGAGTTGTCTATGTCATTTGCATTTTTTAGGCTAAATATTACTTTCTCAGTTTTATTCTGATTTAAACACAACTGATTGGCTAGGAACCATTTCTCAACTTTTGACTGTGATATATTTACATTATCTATTAATTCATTAAGATCGCAAGAAGGATTTGAAACAGTGGTGTCGTCGGTAAATAGAGTAAAGTGGCTGTCAGCTAGTGAACTCGGCAAATCATTTATATATATGAGGAATAATATGGGGCCAATTATAGACCCTTGAGGCATACCATATTTTATAGGTAATAAGGCCGAGCTTTTATTTTTGTTGGTAACGAATTGATGACGGTTTCTGAGGTAGGAGGCGATTAGGTTTTCACTGTTTTTGTCAAATCCTTAGAACTTTAGCTTATCTAGTAAAATATCGTGGGATACACAGTCAAACGCTTTGGTAAGATCGAAGAATTGCGAATAAATGTATAAACCTTTTTCAAAACCATTGTTTATGAAATCAATTAAGGACAGGATAGCTAATGTAGTGGATTTATTTTTCCTAAAACCGAACTGATGTTGACTGAAAAGATTATTTTGCTCAAAATAGTCCGTTATTTGTTTTTTTAGAACCATCTCAAAGATTTTAGCTAGAAAATCAATTATTGAAATCGGACGATAATTCGAGGGCTCATCCTTGGAGTCCTTTTTATGTATGGGTACTACCTTAGAGATTTTAAGTTCATCAGGGAAGATATTATTACGTATACATAGATTAATCAAGTCAGTTAGTGGGATTAGTATTATTTATTTTATTGTTGTTAAGATTTTCATGTTAATATTATAAGCATCTTTGCTGTTTGTTTTTTTTAAATTTGACATTATATCAGAAACTTCGTTGTAGCTTACTTCCCTAAATTGAAATTTAGTGTTAATAGGAATTTGAAATTTTGTTTTATCTAAAAAGCTATCATAATTTAATTCACTTTATGGTAGATTTTCTATTATCTCGTTTGCAATGTTCACAAAATATTCATTGAACTTATCGGGATGAATACAAGGATCAGAGTCACAATTGGTTTTTTTATTATTTATCAAATTCCACATAGCCTTTTGCGGGTTGTTTGAGCTGTTAATAAAATTATCGTGCGCAAATCTTTTAGCTTTATCCAAATTATTTCTATAAGTATACTTACAGTTCTTAACAAACTCTCTCAACTGGTCAGATGGACTAACTTTATAAATATCTTGTAGTAAGTGGAGTTTTTCCCTTTCCTGCCTGAGGTCATCATTAAAGCAGCTTAATTTATGAGAAGATGTTTTATTCAATAGTTTTGATTTTGTGGGGAAACTACTTTCCACGGCCTGCAATATGCACTGAAAGAAAAATTGAAGTTTGTTTGTCAAAGAGATATTTATGTCTATAATAATCATCCAGTTTACAGTAGACAAAGATTCATGTAGATTAAACAAACCTTTATCTGTTATTGGTCTGTAAATTATCCTTTCAGATTTGTTATTTAATTTATTTGTGTTAAAATTCAACACTAAACCCAAATGGTCCGATAGGCCAGTGTTAACTCTTTTTATTCTAAACATATTAGTATATGTGTTAACAAAAATGTTATCAAGGCAGTTTCTATTTCTAGTCTCTTCAAAATTTAAAAAATGTAGGTTATATGAATTGATTGTATTAGTGACTTTGGAGACATCATTATTATTAGTTTGAAAATGCACATTGAAATCGCCTGTTATGATAATCTCTTTATTTTTCTCTATCAGTATGTCTAACGCTGATGAAATTGTTTCCAAGAAGATATTTAAGTCACCGTTTGGTGATCGGTAAACAGTCATAATTATAGTATTGGAAAGTAGTACAGCACACAATTCGCAGTGAAATTCGACAGAGAGTCTGCTGATCTGATTTAAAGGGATGCATTTATGTTTTTCCGAAGCAAATATAGCAACACCGCCGCGAATTGAGGCAGATCTACTAAAGTGAGTTATTAGGTTAAAGTTTAAGAGCTGTGTCGTGAGAATGTTCTCTCCTACAAACCAATGTTCATTCAGACATAAAACATCAAAACGTTCATCGCTAAGGAAAGCGTCGAATTCATTTATTTTATTTGTCAAACAATTTACATTTAAATGTAACAAACGAGTAACCAACTTATTATCATTAACAAGTTTTTTGTCGGAGATAAGATTCAATTTTTTGTCATTGCCTAAGGTCGCCGATTGTATGGAACTCTTCAAAAAAATTTTATTCTTGAAATTAAAGCCACGAACTGCCGCGCCTGAGGGCCAAATATCTGGGTTATAGACATCATCTATAAATTCAATCGGATATGAAACTTTGTAGCTAGCTTGCACACTATCAGTTTTTAACAAAGTAAAACGTAGTGGAATATGCGATGCAGTATTTTGCAGAAATTCTCCTAGCTCTTGTTGTGTAGTTTCCGGATGGATGCAATTCAGACTCAGATGCCCATGTTTAGGAACCGTTCGAACTGTCAACTTATTATACTTGTGGATTTAGATCCTATAATCACTTTATTATGATTGTAATTGATTGTAATTCGTAAAATTTGATCTGGTTCCATCGTGGTTCTCAGCATGTCTGTTGTTGTTAGGCGTTGAGCCGCTGCTGGTTGCTGCAACACTGGCGAAAGACCGAGCTGTGCTTGCCATTGATTTATTTGATTTTTGTGGGTGGGTATCTCTACTGTTTTTGTTTCCCGAGGTGGAAACAGCTGAATATCGTAGTTTGTCAATGAAAAGAGTTCCTAATTTCATTATTAGAGTATGGCATTTAACATATACAAAATTTATGATAAAAAATGTATAAGGTTGTATTCATTAGAGCAATGGGAAGTATCTGAAAGTATTTTAAAGATTATACAATTTATAATTTTTTAAATATTTACAATAAACCGAAAATAAACGCATATTTCCCTCTCACTCTGCAAAATCATATCAATTCCATGAACCACCATAATAACATAAAAGTTTGCCTCATGTTATATTTACGATGCACTTTACAACTTTTGTTCGACATGTTTGCGTTTTTATATTTTTGGTGAAAAATATAACATACTAAAAGAACTGTTCGTCTGACTATATCTAAGAAAAAAGTTGGAAGAATACCTCGTTAAAATTTAATTTCTATATTTTTTTGCCTTAATATCTGTTTATAATGGTATTATAAAAATATTAGATATTTGAGAATTAATAATTGGTAGTTACATTATTGGACTTGAAAACAGGTCGCATATTAAACATATACAAATAAAATACTGAATAATACAAAAGGAAAATACAAAAAGATATAAATAAATTAATTTAGAATATAAAAAATTTCTCACAAGTTGGTCCAGGATGAATGCGGTAATCTCTTTCTGAATCGCCAAATTGATTCTCTGTATCAGGTAACAAGTGCTCCTCTTTTCATTTGAAATGCCGCGAATTTTCGTACCTGCACAAAGGAGAATTTGCCATTTTTTTTTTAAATTTCATTAAAGTGTGTGTTTATGTATAAAAACACGCCACACCGAATATCAGCTCTTAAATCACATTACTTACTTTGCAATAAATAATTAAAGTTGAAATCCTCGCGAAAAGCACTGTGACGTCACTGCGTGAAGACTAGTCTCGCGTGGTGTCCCTCAGACTGGGCGGCGGGTGGCTTTGAGACTAATTTGCGTGTTAGTTTTTTCACAACCTAACCTAACTTTCGTGTTTACGTTTACTTGTGTGAAAACGTTGTGTTTTGTATTCACGTGTGCTTTTAGTTTAGTTTATGATTCTGTTTTGTGTTGAGAAATGGAAAGTACTTATTATAAACACTGTATAGTGTCACTGTGTAATAATACAACTATTAAATCAGCAAGCAAAATTTTTGTTCGCGTGCCTAAAGATAAAAATCGCCGATCAAAATGGCTAATAGCATGCAGAAGAAATAATATAGGGGATATTTCTAAAAAGAACAACATTTATGTATGTGAAGATCATTATAATGTAATTATATTAAGTAGGTATAGCCAAAATACCAAGAATTGAATTTTTAGATAAGATATTATATTACAGATTACAGGTCAGTGTTAAAGCTTATTTCATTTTACCATTGAATAGAGTGTCATAAACTTTAATTTCTTTAAATACTATGTTTATTTCTAACTCTCAGTGTTTAAAGTATGAAGCCACCATAAACATATCTACAATAGGTAAATTGTCTGATTGTCTTTTTGAAAAACCTGCATCAGTCATTTTTAACTAACATGTTTATCACACAAGCTTATATCGTGCGTGTAATTTCTCATTAGGCATGTACATTCACGTAGCGCGAGAGATCTGACAACACAGCTGCCGTAAATTCCTCCGTCGGGCGGAGCATCCCAGCTATGTTATTTCATTTCAGCCAGCTGGCACGCTCGATGTTGTAATTTTACTCCTTATGCCTAGCGCTCCGCTACACACACGGTATGAAAATAACAAATATCACTCAAAATCAACGAATATTGAAGATGTTTTTCCAACGAATACGTATCTGGCTAAAGGCTTTTTAGTACAGTAACTAGAGGTTTTAACTTCGGAATAATGTCATATTGAACGGATTTCGTTCATTTTTGGCAGTATGATAATAAATGCTTCACAGAAAAGTTTCTATATTATGCGGGGGCTTGCTAATTTATAGGGGGTGGATGCCACCCCCTCTCAGGGGGTGGCACTTAAAAAATATATATATTTATTGGAGCTGAAATAGAATCATATTTTAAGAAGAAAAGGTTCTATGCAATTTTTCACATAAATTGATAGTTTCTAAGTTATAACGACTTCAAAATTGCGATTTTAGTTAGGGTATTTCCAAACGACTTTCGTCAAGTATCTCGAAAAGTATTACTTTATCGAAAAAATGTTACAGACCAATTACAGAAAGTACAAACTGGGAATTAATTATATTTTTTGTTTATTGATGCAGGATTAATAATTTAGGAGATATTTAAGCTTATATTTGGTATCCAAGTGTTTCGAAATTACCTTTAAAGTTTAAAATGCATTTTTTTCTAAAGCAAGTGCTTTAAATGAGCAAGCAAATTTGAGTCTAGGTAATGCTACATCTTAACGAAAAACTGTACAGGAAATAATTTTTTTAAATTACTGGCTTATTAGGGTAACAAAATGGCGACCTTTTTATATAAAAAAATATAAATACTCACATTTTTCCGTCATACCCAAGTAGCACAGAATTCTTTAAGATATCTTTAAGAAGTTCTATTTACTGCCCGCGAGGATATCTTGTATTTATGTACTCTAGAAGTCCTTCCGAAATCAAAATGAGAAATCTTTATATGTGCTCAACTTTTATGCACTGGGAAATGTAAACTGGGCATTATATAGGAATTTCAACTTTTGTTAACCCACAGACATCTACTAGAAGTTCTGAAAGGGAATTACCATACAGCTCAATTTTCTAAGTATTATAAAAATCAAATAAAGCATTAAAAGGGAAATAGTCGAGGAAATAGTATTATTATCCTTAACAGAATACTTGTAGACATCTTCTAGAAGTTCTAAAAGGGAATTACCATACAGCTCAATTTTCTATGTATTACAGAGATCAAACAAAGTATTAAAATGGAAATCTTATTATTATCGCTAATAGAACACCTATAGAAATCGCAAGGAGAAATTCTTTTAATGCATAAAATTTGTTTGCTTACCACGTAGTTTGTTACAGAAATTATTCCTAGATGACGGCACGTACAAACCACTGACGATAATCAGTCATGCATTATCTTATACTCATGAATTTATAGAACATTAATAACATTACTGCAACGTTCAAATTCTCTCAGGGATCATCGATTTATTTGGATGAATCTTATAACGATCTCTAATCTTTGGTTTGGTTTGGGCCTGATGTCTCATACTGAGATTTTGATTAACCAACATTTCACCAGCTGCCGCTGGCAATTCTATAAGAAGTGTGAGTTGGTACATCTAATAGAAATCCTATAAAGATATTTTCAGTACCGTTTATATTGATAAGCGATAAAATACCCGAAAGATTACTACAGGAATTAAATCTGTTTGCAGGATCGATGCGGTACATCTAACAGAAATCCTATAAAGATGTCCTCGGGACCATTTATATTGGCAAGCGATAAGATATCGAATTCTATAGGTATGCAAAAGGCTGCTCATATGATTCTATACTAATAGCTTTTTTCGATTACCATGGGAAGTACTATTTAATACTGATATGCTGACATTTGCCCATCTTAGGAAACTCTTACAGACCTCTAGAAGATATTTACTAATTCCTAAATTTTTATCCTCGGGATATCTTCAGGAATTAATTGTGCTACTTGGGTAACTTCTTTATTTCCTATGATACAGGAACGAGTAAAAAATAATTTGAAGACGAAATTAATTGTCTTTAATCTCATTTCTTAGCATGTGTGACGTAGGTGTCACAATTTCTGAGATATTTAACATTTAAACTGCATTTTTCGTCTTATAAACGTTCGGACGCCATTTGTAAACTTTCATATCTCCGAAACTATTAAATCTATGTAAACAAATAAACAAGCGAAATTCATTATCAGTTTATGAGCTTTATTTTTGGATCCCTATCCATTTTTCAATAAAACTAATATTTATTGAGATATTTGGAAAAGGAAAAAAAAATTACGTTTTATCAAAAATACCTTTACAGTTTAAACTGTATTTTTTTCTAAAGCAAGTGCTGTGTACAAACCAAAAAATTTGAGCATCTACGTCATGCTATATATTAATGAGAAACGGTGTTTGAAATTCCTTTTTTTAATTACTGGCTAATTACAGTAACAAAATGGCGACGTTGTTATTAAAAAAATGTGTGGACGCACATTGCTTCGGTCATAACTTCTTTGTCTTTTATGCTACAGAAACAAATAAAAAAACAGTTGAAAGCTTAATTAATAACTTATTATTCTACCTATTAGCATCCTTGGCGTAGGTGTCTCAGTTTCTCAGATATTTAAAACTCTCACTCTAAATAATTAACTTATGAACACTTGGATGCCAAATGTAAACTTAAATATCTCCGAAATTATTAATCCTACATCAATAAACAAAAAATATAATTAATTCCCAGTTTATACTTTCTGTAATTGGTATGTAACATTTTTTCGATAAAGTAATACTTTTCGAGATACTTGACGAAAGCTGGAAATAACTTTTTTTTAAGCTAAAATCACAATTTTGAAGTCGTTATAACAATTTGCATCGTCATCTGGGAATGTATTGCTTTCCCACTTAAATAAACAATATACTATTTCGTGTTTAAAAATTGTCTCTAATTCCACAATTCCGAATGAACTGGCGAATTCGAAATTTTTCATAAGAATCTGGTCAGGGGCTTAGCGAAGGAGGGGAGGTACGAGGTACGTTACCCCCCCCCCCCCCCCCAACGGTAAAAATTGGAAATTTGAGATATAATTTGGCAATTTTTATTTCGTGGTGAAAAATTTGTTTGGATTTTCTTACCCCCGCTCATCAATTTTTTGGAGGAATTATTATTTATTTATTTACAAAGTTGGCTTCTTAAGTTTATAAAGTTGACAAATTTGAAAGATCATCCCCCAAAAGTTTGGCTCGCTACGCCTCTGATTCTGGTCTTCGTTTTTGTATACCATTTAGTCCATCCACCTTTGTCAATTTCGAGACCTACAACTTATTCTTACCTTGACATTATCATAAGTGAATCCTCTTTGTTATTAGAATCGGGAAGAGCAACTATATCCAGTTTTCCAATAACACGACTGTAGTTATAGTTGGTGAAATTATTGTATCTTGTTAAAAGCTTAGGAGTCATTTCAAGTGCAAGATTTCGTTTCTCTGCAAGTTCGTCTCTTGAACACACTCGAAAACGGACTCTATCACTCACAGTCCCAGTAGTGCAAGTAAAATCGGAAACTACGAATGCTAATAAATATGTCGACATTCGTGGAGTTGTTTTAAAAATTGCTGTTATCAAACTGAAAAAATACAAATATTGTTATGTAATTTATCGAACAGATTAAGTACTGTCATGGAAGGAAAATGAGTTATACATTTTCCACAGAATAACATTCTTCAAAACCTAAATTAATAGTGTAATAGAAATAAGCGAAAAAACACCTTGAGGTGGAACTAATTGCAACAAAGATGATACTTGTTGTAAATGATAGGTAACACGCTCCTAATCAACCTACTAAAAAGATACATTCGTACTGTTGCGCAAAATGCGTTTCTTTGGCCGCCATCGTGAAAAAACATGAAACAATTTAAAAACAAATCAGAAAAAATCATGTGTGGTATCAAATCAAAGAAAATTTCATGCTGAAAAAAATACGATATTGGTTTTTAAAAGTAAAAGGAAATAACAAAATGGTGGCCGAAAAACTGAAAACTTTTGCAGTGTTGAAAAACATCGAAATTTTTCGTCATCAGAATCATCGAGTCTTTTTTGTTTGTGATAGTCCAAGATTGTTTTTCCAAATGTTGTCATGTTACATTTCCCATTTGTGCCTGATACTGTGATGTTTTCTCCAAACCAGTCTTGCAATTTTTTCTTCAAATGTCTAGAAGTGTAAAATTCACTTCCCTCTTGTAGAAAACCACGCATTTCTTCCACTAAGTCACTGACAGATATTGGCTCTTTACAGTTTTCTTATAACCACTCACATGTCTTTACAAAAGCATATATAATTGTCAACCGGGCCGCCTACTGATGTGGGCAATCCTCCACTACCTTCAGGAGTATACTTCACAGGAATGGATTTGCCGCACCTAAAATTGACACTGCACACTTGGTGATATCGAGATTCTGCAGCAGGTAAATCTATGACTGAAAGCATTCTCGCGTGTACATTTGTTGCCCATAGATCACTTCTAGTACAGCATAGTTTCAAAATTGCCTCGCGAAACTGGAAAGTACGCACAGGAATGACTGCCATTTTTTTACGCTTTTCATAATCCGTAATGATCTGGCTACAAAACGAACAATTCTCTTTGAAGTTGAACGATCCAACACTTCCTCGTAGCGTTCTCGAGCTGGTCGAAGGAATATCTTCTTGCGATGTTTTATATTACTTTTAATTTTAAGAGGATTGATGTATACACGTCGACATTCTGAATGTACTTTAACAGCACCAGTAGGCATACTGATGATTTTTTTTACATTTTTTGATGTTTTTTCAAGATGGAGGGCAAATAAACTCATTTTACGTGGCACTATGAATGTATATTTTTAGTATGTTGATTAGGAGCATGTTACCTACCATTTACAACAAGATTCATTTCTGTTGCGATTAACCTCTAATACTACTTCTACTATACTATAACTAGCTAACTAAATATGTTTTTTTTCCATTTTTCCATTTTCAATTTTTTTTCTCCATTTTCATCAAATTGTTGAAAAATCAGGGACCCAGATCGAAAATCTGACTAGACAGATCAATAGGCAATTAAAAAACTAAGATTTCAAAAAAACGATTCCTGCAGACTGATTTGAAAATAAAAAGTTATTTTGTCACTTTGTCATCAGTCTGCAGATTGCACTAGTTCAGCAATCGGAAAGTTTTTTTTTAGTCTTCGTTTTATGGGCCCATTTAACGTTTTTTAAAATTTATATTTCGAAAATAGACCTTGTGGTTAGTAAATGTTAAAAATATTAGATTTTTATTTCAACTCCTTCTCCCTCAAAATAAATAAATCATGAAAATAGAGCACGCGAAAACGTAATGTGACGTCACACCACTCCGGCGGTCGACTCGCACAGTGTACACCGAAATCTCTTAAACTGAATACTTATCATTGACATTGACATCACTGTCGGCCGTCGACTGTTTCAAATATGTCACGAATTCGAAATCAAATAAAGGTTAAAATTAACGCTAGCGGCCTAATTTTTTCACTGTATACTAAAGAGTTAAATACTTACGGAAAATGCAAACATAGATTATAAAGTAAATATCACTAAATGGGCCCAGCTATCGATCTGCAAGCCAGATTTCCGATTTTTGTCCCAGATTTTTAAATTTTTACGGAAATTTAAACTTCTTTAGAAATTTTTGAAAAATCAGGGACAAAAATCGAAAATCTGGCATCACCGATTGGTAGGCAATTAAAAACGGAAGATTTCAAAAAAGAAACTTTCCGGTAGCTTAAGTATCAAGACCTGCAGACTGATTTGGGGCCACCGTGCGTCCCCAACCCAAAAATCATCATAAAACTTTTGAAGCAATGTTTCTGTCAAAGTTTTTTAACAGATCATTAAAAATAATAATGAAAATTGTACTTTTTATGTATTTGTATATTGTAATAAAAAATAGTTTAAACAATACAATATTAAACATTAGTAATCATATTCTCCATCATCATCATCGACGATTTTCGTTTGTTGAGCAGATTCTTCTGAAAAAAACCTTCATTGTTGTCATTTTCTTATGATTCATCTTCACTAAGTCCCAAAGAGTCTAGCAGGATAAGATAGGGTCTGCAGCCCCAGAGAGGTATTTTCAAAATAACTTGTTATGACATCGGTGAGTAATACAGTTACCCTTGACACAAATTGAGCCTCTGATCTTCCTGTGTTCTTGAGATAATTGACTATATATAGGCTAGAGTGGGTATTATTGAAAATTATTTTATTCAAAAACTATTGCAGCTAAACTAATAAAACGAAAACTCTTTGTCAGATATTACATTGTTCTATATTATATTTTTTGTAGAATTTTTCAACTATATTTACTATTTATCATAGTTCACATAGAGGTACGATCACAGAAAAAATATATAATGTACCTACTATGTCTAGTATTATCACCTAAAAGTGCATTCAAATAAAATGGGTGTAACACTTCTTAAAAAAAATTAAAACTCGTTATGACCGCCCTGGAGTACTTACTACTTTACATCTCTCTTTAATATAAACTTGCTCATAAATGTATAAACAAGTAGTTATGTTTTTGTAATTTAAATAAGTAAAGTAAATACTCTGAATTACAGTTATTATTTACGTTAAGAATAAGAAAGATGCGGTATAGATAAAAATAAGGTCCAAGAAAATATTATTTATTATGATATATTATTATTAATTATTACAATATAATTAATTTTCGTCGCCCTCCTCATGAATAACTAAGTGAATATTTTCTTATGTAAATATATTAGATAAAACTTCTGCTGGACATACCATCGTGGAAGATATCGGACATGAAACAAGTAATATACGGCTGCGGCTATATGTGAACAGCACCTTACTGTTCTTATGCCATTGAGACAGTCGCAGCAATATCGGCGTATGCTTTGAATTGTCGTTCCATTAGGTGTATAATCAATGTAAATGTGGTAAGTTTTACTTTTAAATGTCTTGATCTTACTTTCAGTTTTAAAATGTGGTAGTCAACAAACGTGAGGGAAGTTATCCAAATTTTGTGAACAGTCTTACTAACTCACTATTACTATAAATATTAATTGGTAATTAATAAAGTTTCAAGTTTAACAGATATTTTTATTTGCATGACTCGAACACTTATTTATCCAAGGGAGGTAAGTAGCTCATTTACCTCCCGTCAACAACAGCAACTAGCACTTTCCCGGTAAAATCAACTTACCTGCTTGAAAACAATGTGACAATAGTCTACTTACCATAGTGGCAGAAGATAAAATATCTCTCTATTTACGCTTTGTTTTTAGTAGCGTATTGTACGGTGTGCTTGCAATGACAGCTAATAACTAACTCGTTTTATACTTTGTCGTGTTCGTCGATCGAGCATTCCAATAGCGTCGAAACCGAGAGAATAATAATCGACTAGGTCGCCATCGCATTCACCGAGTAATTGTACACAACTAATTTTTTCAGCACCACTAATATTAGTAGGGTAGTATTATTATGAGAAGATGACAGGGGCGGAGCCAGCATGCGAGAATATTTTTACCAGTGGCATAGCATCATCTGAGGTATAGGGATGTGTAATTGCAATAAAAGTTTCGCGGTCAAAGAACTGTGTAATGGAGTAGATTAAAACTTGCCAAGTGTTACGAGTAACCTTTGTTCAGGAGAAGTGTAAGAATAGTAATTTGTAGGCTTTGCCTATTAAAGATTAGAGCGGGAGCTAGGTAGCTTTTTCGGCACATCATCGTTTTATGAACTTTGAGATATTTTTATGGTTTAATGATGATAACGATTCATAAAATCGACTTCTGGTGGGGCACTTCCTGTCAGGTGCGTCACGAACGCACTGTCTAAAAATCAGTGAAATTATGCCAGAAAGGTAATAATGATACAATACATCTGAGGCACGGTAGGTTCAAGTTGGCCGAAAGTGTTAAATTGATGTATATTTAAAAGCCTATGGTACTTTTGTTGACATTAAGAACTTTCTGGGGAGGTTAGGAGGCTACTCTATTGTTGAAGGAGCTTATATTTACGTTTTAAGGCGGAGCCAGAACTTATAACGATGAGTTTAGAGTTCTGAGATAAAATATGCGAAAAATAATCCAATTTTCTTCAAAAATCCTAAACGTTTTCTTCCTGACTAGCCTTACTGACGGGAGTTTCTTTCTGGAAATTTTTTTGTATGTTCAAAACATTTAAATAAACATGCTCAGCCTAAAAAGCTTGTAACGATCATGTTATATAACTCCGTTTATTTACATCTTTGACCTTTCTTGCTGCACCCCTGACGGCCCACACTTTCTGGCGATCTTATTTTATTCATTCTAAACATAAAATGTGTACACACACAAAAAATGAGCCTTGTAATGATGATATAGTTTGTAGGTATGCTTTTAGAGAGCAGAATATTTACTAACTTAATATTTTGTCGAACTCCTCTATATATTTCCTTAAATATATAAGGAATAAAACCAGACTGTTTTATTATCATTATTACCGCCGCCGCCGCTCTACTGCAGGCTACCGCAGCCATTGGTGTCGACATTGAATGTCACGTAATTCGTTCTCCTTGGATTAGAGTGATGGAGTGCACAAACTCGTTTCTGCGCATATTTTTGGCTGTCATCTTCTCATAGTAATACTACTCTATATACTAATTTTCGGAGTCATAGCCGATTATCTCGAGACATTTTAATATACCAATTCGATTATCGTATATTGATTCTTCCCATCACTAATACACTAGGGCACTACTATCGGCATATTGTAGGACTTAACCGACATAAAGTGACATGCTTCTAATGGTGAGTCAGCGTCAAAGTACAACTGTCCAGAACTGAATACTACTTTAAGGCAAATATCTCGGAAAATATACTCTATGAGGAGTGGCGGAACTCGAGGGTGTTCAGAATGTTCAAAGGATACGGCCCCCCAGCTCAAGGGGGCCCACCAACATCAGCCGAGATATTGTATTTCAGACTTGAAATATTGCATAATATCACAAATTTATGTATTCTTTAATACTTTCATGAAAAGGTTAAAAATAAAAATTCCTATACTTATTAACAACTTTATGAACAAGTTTACAACAATATATTGTGTTGTAACGCATCCGTTGCAATGTTGGTAAACGCAAATTAACAATTTCAGAAACACATTCAAGGAAGAGTTAAAAAACTTGAATCAAGCTGAACATTTCTTAAGATCTACGGTTTTAATTTTATTTTTGACTTTGCCTGTGACTGTTACGAAAGCGTAGAAAGGCCAAGCCGTTAATAATATTTTTTTAACTCAGAATTCACAATTGTTATCTCAGAATTCACAATTGTTAAGTCGGAATTCATAATTGTATCTCGGAATTCACAATTATATCTCAGAATTCACAATTGTAAGTCGGAATCACAATTGCATCTCGGAATTCACAATTGTATCTCAGAATTCACAATTGTTAAGTCGGAATTCACAATTGCTAAGTCGGAATTCACAATTATTAAGTCGGAATTACTAAAGAAGTAATAATATAGAGGAATGGTAGATAAAATATGCAATTTTGTCACATTCCTCTTGACTCTGAATGATATTACCATCATTACTAGATTACTAGAAACGCAGTGTGCCTGCAACAAATGCTGGTAAAAGGAACTTTGTCTAAATTAAAGGAGTCTCGCCGCTCCGGCAAGTGTACAGATTCATTTGCGTACCGGTTTCGAGCTCTTGGCTCTCGCCAGCCCAAAGCAGACTCGGACGCTTTTGACGCTACGGGCTCATTTTGCTCTTAATAAAGTCGAACAACACAAATACAGTGACTTGTAAATAATGTGAGTGGGTTCCTCCAACGGAATTAGTTCTACGAATATTCGAATGCTATACTCGAGGCGCGTTTCGCCAACTGTATTGGCATCATCTGCAGACGATTAAAAACTAATGAAAATTAAACAATATATGTTGTATTTCTACTAAATTAATGTCATGGTTCAACGCAACCCACTATTCAGTACATCACCTACTAACCAATAAAGCGGGCTATTTGGAATACGACCTTTATTGCTATTCATACTGCTTTTACATTTTGCAATTTTTATAAGCTTTCAAATGCATCCAGTTGGCTATTATTTGTCATATTCCTAATTAACCTTAAGTTGTTAATATCTATTCCATGATTGTTATGTTGGAATGGGCAACACTAAATTTTCAAGTTTTTCCATTTTTGAGATGGGTCATATTACCCTCCTTGAATCTAGTTATACTAGGACGTTTCGCTAGTCCAACGTTCTTCAAATTATAATCCTTACAATTGATTTCGTAAATCCCGGACTTTTCGTAGATTCAATTTTATGCTCTAAGGGCCGGTTTCTCAATGCGAGGTTAAGCACTTTATCAGATAAACTAATTAGAAGTTTAGATTGTATTTTACAACTTCATATCCTAAACTTCTAGTTAGTTTATCTGTATGATAAAGTGCTTAACCTCGCATTGAAAAACCGGCCTTAATAAGGAATGTAATAAATGAAAGACAGCAGGATGCTTTAGAAAGTATAGAAATTGCAAAATGTTAAAAGTGTATGGGCAGTGATGAAGGCCTTATCCCAAATACCCCTCTTTATTGGTCAGCAGGTGGTGGTCTGTAGAGTCGAGACAGAGTGTAGATAGGTTTGACGGGATTGGTTGAATTGGTTGAACCATGACATTAATTTGGTATAAATAAAATACATTCTTCAGTTTTAATCATTTCCCAGTGGTGCCAACATGGTTGGCGAAACGTGTATCGAGTATAGAATTCGAGTATTTATAGGACTATTTCAACTATATAAATTCCTTCCTACAATTGTGAATTCCGAGTTAGAAAACTATATAACCATGTTAATTTTCATTAGTTTTTAATCATCTGCAAATGAAGCCAATATAGTTGGTGAAACGTGCAATATTTGTAGAACTAATTCCGTTGGAGGGACCCACTCACATTATTTACAAGTCACTGACTTTGGGTTGCTCTATTTTATTAAGAGTAAAAGAGCAGCGTCAAAGGTGTCCGAGTCTGCTTTGGGCTGATGAGAGCCAAAAGCTCGAAACCGGTACGTAAATGACTCTGGAAACCTTCCAAAGCGGCGCACAGTGGCGAGAAATGCCGGTGTTCCACCCAAATTACTCTAGAGGTCGTAAATTTTAAGTTATTGAGACATTCTTTTTTTTAAAATGTTCGTCTTGAATTTACCTATCGATCCCTCTAGCCGGATTTTGAAATTTTATTTTTCATTTTTTTTCATTTTTAATAGAAAATCATATTTTTACAAAAAAATACGGTTTTTTCTATTAAATTTATTCTAACGGGCCGTAAATTTGAGTTTTCGTAACAAATTTTTTTTTCAAATCTTCGTCTTTTAATCAGCTATTGATCTGTCTAGATGATTTTTTGATTTAGTTGTTGACAACTGTCAAAATTACTGTCAAATATAAAAAAATACGATTTTTAGATAAATAATTCATACAATAACAGGTTGGTGTTCAGAAAAATATATATAGTGTTTTCAATGTACCTGGTTCCGAAGTTGACAGGAAAATATGTATTTCTAAATTTGGCAGCTGCCATAATTGTTGTCAAATTTACAAAGATAGATGGAAGAGCTTATTAATTTTAAAAATACCCTGTAAATGTATAGAAAAATAGATATATATTGTTTTTGATCCGTTTGATTTAGTAATTGACAGGAAAATATGAGTTTTAAATTTGGCAGCTGTCATAATTGCTGTCAATTTTCAAAATACAGTACTTATTAATTTTAAAAATGCACTATAAATGTATAGAAAAATAGATATATATTGTTTTTAAACTGCCAGATTTAGTAGTTGACAGGGAAATATGGTTTTTTAAATTTGGCAGCTGCCATAATTGCTGTCAAATTTCAAAAAACAGAAGTTAGAGCTTATTAACTTTAAAAATACCCTGTGAATATATAGCAAGACGGATACAGATTGTTTTTAATGTACCTGGTTCCTAAGTTGACAGGAAAATGTGATTTCTAAATTTGGCAGCTGCCAAATTTAAAAATAATATTTTCCTGTCATTTCATAAATCAGAAAGATAAAAAATAATATATATCTATTTGTCTATACATTCAAAGGGTATTTTTGAAATTAATAACTTCTAATCTGCACACCTTAAAACTTGACAGCAATTATGGCAGCTGCCAAATTTAAAAATTATATCTTCCTATTACTTACGAAATCAGATAGATCAGAAATAATACACATCAATTTTTCTATACATTTGTAACGTATTTTTAAAGTTAATAAGCTCTTACCTCCATGTTTTGAAATTTGACAGCAATTACGTCAGCTGCCAAATTTAAAAATGATATTTTCCTATCAGTTACGAAATCAGATAGATCAAAAATAATATATATCTATTTTTCTATACATTTATAGGGTGTTTTTAAAATTTATAGGCTCTTACCTCTATATTTTGAAATGAGACAGCAATTATGACTGGAAAATATTATTTTTAAATTTAGCAGCTGCCAAATTTAGAAATCATATTTTCCTGTCAACTTCGGAACCAGGTACATTAAAAACAATTTGTATCCGTTTTGCTATATATTCACAGGGTATTTTTAGAGTTAATAAGCTCTAACTTCTATTTTTTGAAATTTGACAGAAATTATGGTAGCTGCCAAATTTAAAAACCATATTTCCCTGTCAACTGTTAAATCTGGCAGTTTAAAAACAATATATATCTATTTTTCTATACATTTATAGTGCATTTTTAAAATTAAGAGGTATTACCTCCATATTTTGAAAATTGACAGCAATTATGACAGCTGCCAAATATTTTCCTGTCAATTACTAAATCAAACGGATCAAAAACAATATATATCTATTTTTCTATACATTTACAGGGTATTTTTAAAATTAATAAGCTCTTCCATCTACCTTTGGAAATTTGACAACAATTATGGCAGCTGCCAAATTTAGAAATACATATTTTCCTGTCAACTTCGGAACCAGGTACATTGAAAACACTATATATATTTTTCTGAACACCAACCTGTTATTGTATGAATTATTTATCTAAAAATCGTATTTTTTTATATTTGACAGTAATTTTGACAGTTGTCAACAACTAAATCAAAAATTCATCTAGACAGATCAATAGCTGATTAAAAGACGAAGATTTGGAAAAAAAATTTGTTACGAAAACTCAAATTTACGGCCCGTTAGAATAAATTTAATAGAAAAAACAGTATTTTTTGTAAAAATATGATTTTTTATTAAAAATTAAAAAAAAAGGAAAATAAAATTTCAAAATCCGGCTAGAGGGATCGATAGGTAAATTCAAGACGAACATTTTAGAAAAAAGAATGTCTCAATAACCTAAAATTTACGACCTCTAGAGTAATTTGGGTGGAACACTGGCATTTCTCGCCACTGTGCGGCGGGACTCCTTTGATTTAGACAAAGTTTCTTTTATCAGCATTTGTTACAAGCACACAGCGTTTCTAGTAATGAAGGTAATATCATTCAGAGCCAAGAGAAATGCGACAAAATTGCATATTTTATCTACCACTCCTCTACATTATTACTTCTTTAGTAATTCCGACTTAACAATTGTGAATTCCGACTTAACAATTGTGAATTCTGACTTAACAATTGTGAATTCCGAGATACAATTGTGATTCCGACTTAGAATTGTGAATTCCGAGGTACAATTGTGAATTCCGAGATACAATTATGAATTTCGACTTAACAATTGTGAATTCTGAGTTAAAAAATATTAATGGCATGGCCTTTCTACGCTTTCGTAGACTGTGGCTTCGGCAGAGCGATCTTTTTCGAAACTGAAGTTGATTAAAAATTATTTACGTAGTATCATGTCGCAAACAAGACTTAGTGAGTCGGCCATTCCTTCAACTGAAAATGAGTATGCGCAATCTCTCGACATTTCCAATATAATTGACATTTTTGTCTCTGAGAAAGTTAGACGAGTTTCGTTAGCATGATTTTTTTTAAATATAGCGTTTCATGATATTATTATTTTGGTCAATAGATGTTTTATTTTCTGTTTTAACATTTTATGTATACCTCTATCCATTCATATCCATATTATGGTAAACGTTCCTTTACTTTTGTAACAGATACCTAGCCAAAATACTTATAATTTTCAAGATATACTTGCAAATATCCTAATTTGGTAAGTCCCTAACTGCTTTGAGATAATTACTTTTTATCCCCATTCTTGTACCTACTTTTTTAATAGATTTTTCACTTATTGGAGACCACAAGTATTCCTGAAACACGGGCCCCTTCCACCGGTAATAGCAAAGGCTAATCTTACATTAAACTATCTACTACTATCTACTTTATAACACAAAGAAAAGGTCCTACCAAAGAATGGTCATCTTTGTATCTCATTATTTTTAATTTTGGATTTTGCAAGTATGAATGAATATATGATCTCTTACCCTTGTCTCAGATTTTTACTCTCTTCTTCGGTGTTAAAGATCACATTGTAACCCTCGGGAAATGTGATTGAAACATTAAATGTAGCCTTAAATCCAGGTTCATCAAAACAAGGAAAAACTGTTCGTGCGTAAACAGAGGTAAACTGAGTTGCCAGTAAATACTTGGTAATGCCATACTTGTTGACATAACTGCTTTTATAAAGACCACTGCGAACGGCTGGATCTTCAGTATCTATATTTCCGGTGTATTCAAAGGTAAGTTCATAGGGAGTCCCAACAGTTATTGGTTTTTCCAGACTAATAGTCACAATATCATTTAAATGGTTATGATCATAATTTTCAGTTAAATCAACGGAAGCATTACCAAAAGTAATGTTATTGAATTCAATGAAACTGTGGCGGCAATGCAACTTTATGTGGTCAGTTTTGCGGACGAATGAAAAGCGAATCTTAGCTCTTCCATAAAATGATGTTCTGTTCGACGTGAAAAGTTCAGGTGGTAGATGGAGGTGTAGTTGATACGAAATCGAAGTGTAAAGTAGTGGCAAAGTCACTTCACCAGGAACTGCTGAGACTGCCAGTATTCTGCTAGCCGTTAATATGCAGATTAGAATCTGGGTAGACGTCATGTTAACTCCTAAAAAGAGAAAATATTCCTGTATTATTATTCAAAACCATTGACATTATCTTAATTTTGGCCTCAGCTCCAAGTTCTGTTTATCGAAAACCACGTAATAGTGCAGTAAATATAATTTTCAATGAGGTCATTTACGGTTTCTATCATTTTTATTATTATTTTATTATTTTTATTTAATCGATCAAATTTTTTCAGTGTAATTTTAAATAAATCTTATATTATTGAAAATTCGATTTGACATTACTTCAATGTACTTGGGTGTTTCAAACCTTGCAATCACATAGATAATTTACGTACAGTGCAGTTGAATTGATTTTTTCCGGCGACAACATTCCACCTGAAATTTTATTGTTGATTCTTATGTACTATGAGCTCCTTATTACGAAAAAAATATTTGCGCCCAAAAATCCCTTGTGCGTCCAAAGTTATATGAACTTTTTGAGGCGCTTTCGCTGATTTTTAACTTATCGGCTTAATATATCTTGTAATAGTAATCGCATGGGAATTTTAAAAATACTGGCTTATTTGAAATAAAATTATTAAAAATATAGATTTGTCCGATATGTATTGGTCAATCCGCCATGTTGGAAAAAAAATAGAAAACACCAAAAATGGCCGTAAAGATCAAAATTGAATATCTTTTGTATAAAAAAGAGTAATTTCACCAAAGGTGGCAAAAATAAAAATCATTTATGGTCAAATATATAGCACCAATCGCGGACGCCGTATGTGAAATAGAACGGTCAAAGATGGCGTACGAAATAAAATTTTAATTCATCGCCAATTGTCAAAGAGGCATTCTGCGTCACTTTTTTTCTTTTTCGATTGTACGTTGTTTTATGTACTTTTAGGGGATAGAGTTTGTAATGAAGCAAATTCCAAGGCCCAAACAAGTACCCTATTTTTACATATTATAAATATTGTTATTTAATTTTTTATTACTTATTTAAACCCAATCGGCTACTAAGCATTTATTATCGCGTAAAATTACATTCCCGCACTAAACCCCCACTTGCACAGAAGATACCGTCCTAAGCTCGCGCTCGCGGTGGCGTCAGACAGTCGATCCGAAGCAGTAGCAGCGAGCAGCCGTCAAGCATAAGTGAATATTTCCGTAAATTATTTCAAGTTCAACTTTTCGATATTTCTTAAAATATACCATTTTACGAAACTGTACTAAGTCCGTAAAATCCAAGTGCTGTCTACACCGCTCATGGCCTACGCGCATTCACTTCTCCCACTACTGGGCGAGAGAAGGGATATGAGCCTACTAGCTTTTGAAAGCGGCACCGAAAGTACAGGCGCTTAGATTCTGCGACATACAGGTTGGCTCCGACCAATAGGAGAACAGTGAAATTTGGATTAACATAACCTATTAACCTCTATTTTATCTGACACATTAACCACCAAGATTTCTGGATGAATTTTGAACTATTACAGTTTACACTGCTTACAGTCTGTTCCTCATGTCTTTTGTTTCTGTCTTTTAGGTATTTTGGAATTTGAAATATTGTATATTTAAGTCATTAAAATGAACGAAAAATCTAATAAAACATATACACTTTTGTGTCCTAAATGTCAAAAAACGTATACTTTATACAAAAATGTACGGTAAGTTGATGAATTTACATCTAATTATTTGTTTTATTAATGTAGATGCTTTTCATTTTTAGAAGACATGTAAATCAGGTACATTCAAATGATTTGCTCCATTACCTAAACGGAAATATGAATGTAGCGTTTGTACAATACTAAAGCATATTTAAGTTCTCATGAACGTGACGTACATAACATTGAAAATCTTAAGGAAAATCAATTATACTATTGCCCAAATTGTGATTTCAAACATTTCCACAAAAATGTGTTGTACCAACATTTTGAGGAACAACATGAGATAAAAATTGAAACGTTAGAGGTTCAATTTGAGAACTTCAAAAAATTTGAAGAATGGAAAAAGGAAATGGAGAATGAAACAAAATCAAAGTTTGTGAAGAGAGGCGGAACACATGCTGAGAGAAAAACTAAATTCCTTTACTTTGATTGTCACAGGTCAGGATATTTCGTAACAAGAGGTCGTGAAGTACGAACATTAAAAACTCAAGGATCCAATAAAATAAATGGAATTCGCCCTGCCATGATGGCTGTTAGAGTAAATGAGTGACGGAATAGTAAATGTTAAATTCATGAAAAACCATTTTGGTCATACAAATGATTTAGGTCACTTGAGCCTTAGTGAATATGAGAGAACTGCAATTGCTCAAAAAATTGCCTCCAATGTACCTTTCGATTCCATTTTAGATGAGATACGCGAGTCAGCAACAGAAGATAGTGACTTGAAACGTATACATCTTTTGACAAAACCAGATCTTCATAACATTGAAAATAGTTTTAAGCTCAATATTAATATAAAAAAACATGAAAATGATGCAATAAGTATTGATGCATTGGTAAATGAATTAAGGAATAACGACTCCTGCATTTTATTTTATAAACCTCAGCAACAGTTACTTGAGAAATATCTGCAGCTCAAAAAAGGTGATTTCGTCTTGATGGTAATGAATGAAGCTCAAATGGAAATGCTTAAAAAATATGGAAATGATGCTGTTTGTATTGATGGGACCCACGGACTAAATCAGTACGATTTCGAACTAATTACCCTATTAATTTTGGACGATTTACGCCAAGGATTTCCTTGTGCCTTTTTAATTAGTAATCGATGTGATGAAGATATGTTATTCATTTTTTTTAACTGTATTAAAAAGAAAATTGGAGAAATTCAACCGCAAGATTTCATGTCCGACATGGCTAATGCATTTTTTAACGCCTTTGTAAAAGTTATGGGTCATCCAAAGCATAGATTGTTTTGCACGTGGCATGTTGATAGAGCATGGAGACAAAATTTGCCAAAAATCAAGGAAAAGTGTAAACAAGCAGAAGTTTACAAGTTATTAAGAAGTCTACTTCAAGAAACTGACCAGGTTGCTTTTGAAAAAACATTAAAACCAGCCATTGAAAAAATGATTGGTGATCCAGTTACTACAGATTATGGTATTTATTTTGTAGCTGGATATCAAAATTGTGTTCAGTCATGGGCATATTGTTACAGATTATACTGTGGCGTGAATACAAATATGCACCTAGAACCAATGTTCAGAACTATTAAATATATATATTTTGATGGTAAAAATACTAAGAGACTAGATAAAATGCTTCATGCCCTTATAAAATTTGTTAGAGATCGTTTTACGAGCGAATTATAACACTACATAAAGGAAAAATTACAAAGAAACTATCTAATCTTCGACGTCGACATAAGGAAAGTCTTAAACTATGTAGTGATGAGCAAATATTAAAAGATGATAGGGGCTGGATTGTGCAATCTTCAAATCATGCCGAGTTATATTTTATTCAACAAAAAATTGAAGTCTGTAACTGTAATTTGCGTTGTACATTGTAAAACTTGTTTACATATTTTTTCTTGTACCTGCGTTGATTACAGTATTAAATGGAACATGTGTAAACACATACATTTAATCTGCATGTCACAGCAAAATGTACGTGCCAAAATTGTTGAAAATAGTGAAAATCCTCAAGATTATGATACAAAGTTATCATTAATTGATGAGAAGGAAATCATAACGAGGGAAATTTTCAAGAATAAACTAGTTCCAGGTAAATCTACCGAATCTTTTGCTGTAGAAGTGAATAACTTAAAATCATCTGAATATGTGGCTCTTCTCGATAAAATTACAACCCATGAAGAACTTCAGATAGCAAAAAATCATTTAAAATCAATGAAAGCCAGTATGGGGGCTGTAACATCGTTAGTACATCAAAATAAATGTGAAGTCATAATGAATCAGGGAAAGAATAAATCGGTAACGCCTCATAATAAAAAAATCATCCCACAACGATTGTTTTCAACTAAATAGAAATTTAAGAAGGCTACCAAGAGAATTAGAAGAATAAAATAGTATATTACTTTCTCTTGTACTGAATCAAAAATAAATTTGATATATTTGTTTAATAAATATTTTATAGTTATTTAAATAATTTATAAAATCAATGAATAAAGCTTTTATGTTAATGTGTAATAAATCTCCTATGTTCCTAATTTTTAAACTTTTTCATTTTATCTAAGTATTCATTTATTTATTTATTTACTCAATAGATGCAATGCAGTAATATACCTATACTATTTATTAATATTTCAGTGTACTATATACTATATAAGTAACACGTGTAATTATGTTTATTAATTTATATAAAAAATAAAACTGCCTAAATAATATAACTGCATGTGTGCGACACCTCATTAATTTATAACAATAATACTGTGAAAGAAAAAAATACAATTTATTGCAGATATAATAAAACTTCATGAACTTGTATTTTCATTGCAGAACATTTCACTGATTTGTATTGGTATACAATTCAAATATCCCTCCTTTAGCAAAATACCACTTCATTTAATTTAATTGGTCGGAGCTAACCTTCATGTCGCAGAATCTAAACGCTAGTCACCGACAGTTAAGTTCCTCACGAGCTTCCGTAACAGATAGGCGTGCCAGTGCAGAAGTCAGTCAGTGTACACTGTACAGCCCCGTATTTAACCAGACGCGCCAGGAAGAACTAGGAGGAAATAAGTAAGAATAATAGTAATAATTATAATAGGTAGCGGCTTGGCTGATATTGCGAACTTTTATTTGTCTTTGTGTTTATTTTACTGGTTGTGTCCTCAAGGTATCCGTAATATTTGCTAGTGCAGGTACCCTGTGGTCATAAAGTAGTGGTTCCTGGAGTCTTCGTAGTATTTGCTAATGCGGAGAAATCAGTTCTAGTTCTAATTGCTGTTTGGTAACTCTTGTGTGCCCAGGGTGCGTGTAATATCTGCTAGTGCACGCAAACTGTGTCCATAGAGAGAGGGTTTTGGAGTCTTCGTAGTATCTAATGCGGAGAAAGCAAGACGCTCACCTAATTTCAGGCCCAGGGTACGAGTTCACATCCAGGTGCCAACTGCCTGTGTGGCTGACTCCGGTGTACTCAGGGTATTCGTAATATGTGCTAGTGTACTTACCCTGTGGGCACAGAGAAAGCATCTCCGAGGTCTTTGTAGTATTTGCTAATGCGGAGAAATCGGGAGGTGGCTATATTATTGTTTTTAACTCTTTTCAGGTTAGGAGCTGCAGAACGCCGTCTTGTCTTAACTAATCATACATCTCTTTTCAGCTTTAGGGTTCCTGGTATTAGCCAAGCCTGACACCTAGAGTAGCCATTTTTCTTATTGTTGCATTAGTTGTTGTTTGCTTGCTCCTTCCTGGTATATAACGACGGTACATAACCTTACTGCTTTCGCCACCTGCATTGTAACCTGTCATCTTGTCATTTTCGCGCCGTTAACCATCCATCACCGCCATTACCTCGAATTCACGCTGCTTCGCTCCCGCTTGCCATAAGTAATATCGCTGTAACCGCACCGTAACTGCACGATAGTCATATCATAGCCTGGGTACTGCCTGGTATATATTAGTAGATTTAGACTAATTTAGAGTTAATATTGTAACTTATAGGAAAAAAATAGATATTGTTTACCGAATTATACGTTTTACTGTGTGTGTGTGAAACTCTGATACATCCCAATTGACCCACTGGAATTTACTGTTTTTCTCCACTGTAGCTACTCCAGCCCTACTGCAACAGGCTGTGCTAAGAGGCTAGTGTGGGACCTTTGCCCCACGTAAAGGTGGCGCCCGAGCAACCGAACCCTTGTTAAGGTGTCAAAAGTGACCACTTTCCGGCCTCACCGGAAAGCATACGTCACAAGTTTTTTTTTAATTTTCAAAAATAGTGCATTTTTTTTTATTTGCAAAAAAGTGCATTTTTACAATTTTCAAAAATTCATTTTTTTGACCCTCCTTTTTTTCACCCATTTCGAAAAATAGTGAATTTTTTTTTATTTGCAAAAAAAAGTGCATTTTTACAATTTTCAAAAATTCATTTTCTTTGGCCCTCCTTTTTTTCACCATTTTCATCGAGACAAAATGAAATATAATATAGAAAGTCTCGTATTACTTCAAAAATTATACAAATATATAGTCTACCTTATTCCTAAAATAATAGATTTTCCGTTTCAAGTTAGTTGAGAAGTTGTCTAATTTGCATCAATATTATGAAACCTTATCTAATATTAAAAATGGATGATACCATATTCTTCTGAAGGTGAATTGACTTGTATTATTTTTCAGTAAATATTATTAATATAATAATAATCAAATCATTTACGTGTATTTCGTATTTTATTGCATTATTGTAAAAAATCAAAAAAAAAATATTAAATTTATGATGTAATAAGTTTTCCTTTTATCCATAAAAATTATGAAAGTTAAAGTAAAGATAAAAATTAAAATTTAACTTAAAATGAAAGTAAATATATATCCCCGTTTGTTTGAGATTCAGAGGCAAGTGTTAGGTGACGCCCGGTATTATCATCATACAGCCGATGGAAGTGTTATATAATGATGAGTAATCTATATAGATGTGTCTCGATGTATATATGTTAGATCACGGTTTACATGAGTGACTTTTTAAAAAGATTTATTTACTTAAATGGAGCCAACGTTGGCTCTTGGAGAAGGAATATAATAATAATTAGAAGTGTTTCATTCTAAGTGAGTTTAATAACTGATTCAACAAAGCGTGTTTAGTCATATTTATAACATACAGAACCTGAGTAAGCAAAATATATAACAAAGGAATTGCAGTTCTGCAGTCTGCACAAGTTATGAGAAACGGAGGTGTAATATGATATCTTGAAGATAAGCAATTAATAAGAGAAGCTGTTATCGTGAAATACGATATACCTGTGAAGGTTTATTATGGCTAAGTCGCAATAAGATAGCGTGTAATATTATATAACAACTTCCCCCTTAATAAAAAAGTTGATGTTATGCAGCAACTTTTGAAAATTGTTAAAACGTTAAATGAATATAATGCAAAAATAAATTGAAACAATGTTGAATGAATACAAATCAAAATAATAAAATAATGTAAAAGTTAAAATTGGTAAGCGATAATAAAACATTACATAACGTAATAAGGATAAAATACAATAGTCTAAATTAATAGACAAGGGTAAAACTCCACATGAAAGTCTATGTTAACTCGATGTCCTCTTCTTCTTGAGGTCTAATACCGGGTCGCTTTCTTGGAGGGATCAGTCCAGGAAATTTGGTAAATACTCTGCTTCGCTCTGAAGGAGGTGAAGGAGGGTTATCCGTTGAGGGTTGGATTCGCAATGCTCCACATCTTCTTCTTCTGCATTTACAAGTTATGTAAAGTAGAACTAATAGGATGATGAGAGTGATTATGAAGTATGTGAACCAAGATACATGTTTGGTCACAAAAGGTTCGTTTATGAGGTCATCTAGGTCTTTGGAATATTGCTCTAGTTTGTTTTTAGCAATATCTAAATCTTCTACGTCGAGACTGTTTAATTTAAGCGGTTTTAATTTTGGAATTTCGATTTTGTCGGGCATGTGATTGCAGCATTCAAAAGGAATTTGGATTGGATGTGAATTGTCCTTGATTTCGGAAAAGTCTTTAGCACTGGCTTGTATTCGAGTAATGCCTGCATAGGCGTAACATCCTGGTTGTAGTTTTATGATGGAATTTTTGGTAATTAGCTCTGTTATAGATTCTCTCTTCGGGCAGTTGATGGTAATGTGAAGTGGTTCGGAATTAATTACTAACCATGTGTTGTCTTCAAGTTCTTGGACGTTATATCTTATATCCTTGACTAATGATGAAGGAAGTTTGACAATTTTCTGGGAGTTTCGGCAATGGTTTTAATATTCTAGCTTCACAAATGGCATTTTGGTCGATAGGATATGCAAACAGGTTTGAACATAGTTTGGTTCCAAAATAAAGTGGTTTGCATTCTTTCAAATTTTGTATAGGTATGTACATTAAAGAATCATCGTCTCTCGCGATAAACTTTTGTGAAATAGATAAAAAGTGATGTAGACCAGTTCTGTTATCAAGTATAGGTATAGGGTACAGACGAAAGGTGTTGTAATTTTGAGGTTCAATGAGAGGTATTGTTAAAACAAATATTAAGTTAGAATCTAGTTGAAAAGCTTTTAGTTCAATAATATCCAGATATTGAGCAACTGCTGATAGTTTAATTGGAAGAGGTAAACTGTTCCTTCGCAAACTCTGTGAAATCTCTTGTAACGCCGTTACTAAGTGATCAGGTGTTATGATTGATGAATGAATAATTCCTAATCTGGCGAATGTTATTGAATTTAAAATATCGTTTAGATTGTCTTCGATATACAAATAGCTGGCCATTAGTTGTTCGGAAATGTATAGAAACTTTAGTTTTATTTCGGCAGCTTGGATCGTTTGAGTCATAGTTTGAATTGTGTGCTCGATTTCTTTGATATCTTTGTTAAATGTTTCCTCATCAATTTGTAATTTTTGTATAGTTGAGTTGAAATTTTTGATAACAGAAGTTGTAACTGAGATTTGATTTTTGATTAAGTTTTCTAATTGATGTTCGTCATTATTTAATTTATTTATACAGTTAGTGTAGTACTCGCCATCTTCGGCGTCTAAGTTTCCGGTAATTGATTTGAATATTGTTCCGAAACCGTTAAGTATTCCGCGTTTATATCTCTTTGTGTCTGAAAAGACTTCGTCAAATTTCGTTTTTATCGAACTAGCTATTTGCATTAAAAGGTTAAACTCTGTTTTAACTTCGCTTCTAAACAGGATTGATTTTTGGTCAGCACCATCGAGGGCGTTCAAGATTCTGTCTAAATTATTTTGATTTTTGTCAAAAGCTAGTTTGAGGGATGAAATATTTTTATGCACTAGCAGAGTCCATTTGTCATTTGTCACCACGATGTCCGCGTCTTGGTGATAGTATACACCAACAGTGTTATTGATCGGGGTAATTTTGTATTGACAGAGTGCTGATCCGAAGAGCAGGAGAAACCTGAAAATAAATTTAATTTTCAGTATATGGTTTCATTCTATCAAAATTTACTTTAGTTTCTTGTTTTGTTTCGAGATTTAATAGGGTAGCAGAATTTTGAAAAATTTCTTTTATTTTAAAGGGACCGTTAAATTTATTTTGTAGTTTGTTCTTAATTTGTGATTCTTTTACATAAACTAAGTCACCTATTTTGTACTCAGATCGTTTCTGGGGAACATTTCTGTCAAAGCGAACTTTCGCTTTCTCCTTTTGAGCTTGTGTTCGATTACGGGCTATTTTATAATAGTGGGATATTCTATTGTTCAAATCTCTGACATATTTAGTTATTAGTTCTTTCTGGTTATATAAGGTTTCAGGTGGTCTGTTAGACGTATGTCCAAATATAAGTTCATATGGAGTAAAACCATGTGTCTTATTGACCGAATTATTGTAGCATATTACCGCATATGGTAAAATCGTGAAAGGATGTTCGTTTGGGTTTTCAGTTTTGTGGATTCTTATCATTTCGGCTAAAGTAGCATGAAATCTTTCTATGGATCCGTTCGATTGGGGATGTCCTACGCTTGAATAAGTTAATTTTATGTCGTAGAGGGTGCAGAGATCTTTGAGCAATCGGTTGTCAAATTCGCCACCGTAATCGCAATGGATTCTTAGCGAGGTACCGTAATGTTGAAAGTATAACAACAAGGTATTTACGACGGATTTTGCGGATTTGCCCGGGACTGTATAGGCTTGCGTGAATTTAGTTAATTCGTCGCGAATGGTTAAAGCGTAATTTCGAGTAGGGAATTCAAATAAAGCGATATTGATTCTTTCGAAAGGTGTTCTTGGGGTTTCTGTGACTACCAGAGGGTTATTAAGGTTTTTCCGGCATACTTTAGTCTTTTGGCAAGTTTCGCAATTTTTTATAAAATTTTCAACGTCTTTAGTTAGACCTTGCCAAGTGTATTTTTCTCTAATTCTTCGAATCGTTTCATTTATTCCGCGGTGTAGATTATTTTTACCAAAATGATTTTGCTCCAATATAATTGGAATTTCATCTTCGTCGGCAGTTCTGACGATATCTTGACAAATTACTACTTTTAAGTCTTTTTCCGCAAAAATGAATGATAGGATTTCAAGAATGGAAAGGTCTAAGTTATTTTCGACAAAGTATGTCTTAGAGAGATCTAGGACATCTTGATTTTTAAATAATACCGAAAATAGATGTTCAATTACAGATTCGATATCAAAAGGTAGAGGGATGATAAAATATCTCCTATGTCTGACTATTTTGCTCGATACAATATTGATTTTATCGTTATGAAATTCGGGGTTTTCTTCGAATATGTCCTCGATAATTTTATGATGGAGGTCTTGTAGGTTATTTTGTTGGAAGAAAGTTATAATATCTTTGTGTTCTCGATACAAAAGTTGTTTGTTCGAGGCTTTTATTTTCGAATAGTCAATTAAAGATGTTGTCTTATATAAGTTGGCGAAAGTTTCGAATTCTTGGGAAATTTGTTCATCAGTGATTTCGTTATTATCGTCTGGGTTTTCGTCGTCGTCTGACTCTTCGTCATCCGCGGCTAGAACCTTTGAATAGAATTTGGAACATTCGGAAAAATGATTAATTTTGATTCTGGAAAGTGCGTCCGCATTCTTATTGATTTTGCCGGGTTTATAAATTATTTCGTAATCGTACTCTTCTAATTTGAGTCGCCAATGGGCAAGTCTACTTCCTGGGTCTTTTATAGAGAATAACCAGGTGAGTGGTCTGTGGTCGGTTACAAGCTTGAACTTTCTACCGTACAGATAGGGTCTAAAGTGCTTTACACTCCATACTATCGATAAAAGCTCGCGTTCAATCGTTGAATACTTAGTTTCTGCACTGCACAATGTTCTAGAAGCATAGGCAATGGGTAAATCTTTGCTAATAGGCCCCTGGCTCAGCACTGAGCCGACGGCAAATGCGCTCGCATCAGTGGTTAGAACGAAAGGTTCATCAAAATTAGGGTAGATTAATATCGGAGTTGTCGTTAATGTTTGTTTCAAATCTTGAAAAGATTTTATACAATCATTGTCGAAGAGAAATGGTATGTCTTTCTGTAAGAGTTTTGTTAAAGGCTTGGTAATCTTGGAGAAATTAGGGATAAAGCGCCTATAATATCCGGCTAAGCCTAGAAATGATTTAATTTCTTTTTGATTTTTTGGTTGAGGGAAATTTAGAATAGCGTCAACTTTCGAAGGATTCGGTTTTACGCCGTCTTTTGTAATGAGGTGTCCTAAATAAGCGACTTCTTTGTGGAGAAACTCGCATTTGTCAGGTTGAATTTTTAGATTGGCTTTCTGTAATCGTTTGAAAACTTCCGTTAATCGAGAAATATGCTCGTGAATAGTAGGGGAGTAGACAATAATATCGTCCATATAGACGAGACATCGTTCATTTTGGATACCTAATAAAATGTTATCCATCACTCTTTGAAATGTTGATGGAGCATTCTTAAGTTCAAAAGGCATTCTTACGAATTCAAAATGACCATTTTCTACTGTGAAAGCAGTTTTTTTAATATCTTTCGCATCAATCTCGATTTGGTGAAATCCGGAGGCTAAGTCCAAAGTTGTAAAATATTGACATTTGCCTAATTGATCGAGGAGGTCGGAAATATTGGGTAGCGGGTATTTATCGTCAATAGTCAGTTCGTTGAGTTTTCTGTAGTCCACTACAACTCGCCATTTTTGTTTACCGGAGGCGTCGAGTTTTTTAGGTACAACCCAAACCGGAGAGGACCAGGGAGAAATCGAAGGTCTAATGATACCTTGATCGAGCATATTAGAGACTTGTGTTTTAACTTCCTCTTTATGGATATGAGGGTAGCGATACGACTTTGTGAAAACCGGTTTTGAATCGTTCGTGTCAATGGAATGCTTAATTTCGTTAGTAAAAGTTAAATTGTCTCCTTCCAAATAGAATATATCTTGAAAGTCTAAACAAAGCTGCGTTACTATTTCGGCCTCTTCTTCGTTTAGATGATCCAAGCGCAATTCGTTCCTAATTTCGAAGGATCTGTCTGTCTGTGGATGTTTGTCGGAATTTTGAGTGTTTAAATTTAAAATTGATTTGAATTTTTGTACTGGCTCTAGTTTTATGTTAGAAAAATTTACCGTTTTTGGTATTGCATTCGCGTTTATAATTGAGGTTAAAAATCCTCCATTGTTATCGATTTTGACAATAGCATTTGGTAAGTAAGCGTACTTTCTCGTTTTCCTGGGCTAACAGTATAGCCTCGGTATTTCGTAGGTTACATTTTAGTTTACAGATTTTTTCCATGCGAGGTTCAATAGAAATTAAATTTTTGATGTTGTTTAAATTTGAATTTTTTGTATCAGAATTAATAGTCGGTTGTAAAGGTAAATTTACTGTAGTTTCTTCCGTAACTTTAAATAGTGGTACGGTTTTGAAATTTGTGACTAGTTGTTTATTTATGAAATCTACTCGGCATTCGTAATGTTCTAAAAAGTCTGCGCCTAGTAGTCCATCAAAATCTAAATCTAGATTATAGATATACACTTTGTGTGACTCGTCTGAGAATGGGATTAGAACAGATTCGTTGCGTCTTTGATGTAATAAAGATTTTTTGAATTTACGGTTAATAGGGTGTGAGAAAGCGTATTTACATGAACGTCTGTTCTGGGAAGTTCAGCATTGGATCGAAACTGTCGTTGAGATTCATTATTTGTATTTGGTTTGATATTTGGTCGAATTGGTCTATTTGTTCTGTTGGAGTATCCGTGGGGTACTCCGGATCTAAGCGAAAATCCTGAGGATTAGCAGTATAATCCTCCTGTAGTGTTTGAGAATTAGTAGTATAATTCTCGTACTGCTCATATTGAGAATTAGCCGTATAGTTATCTGAAAAGTTTTGAGCATTGCCTGAATCGTAATTTTCATAACTATCACTTACGTTTTGATAATCGGATGAGTAGTCATTATATTGATTATAGTTACATTGATTGTCATAATTGTCATAAGGTTCGTAATTCAAATGATGAGCTTTTTGCTAATTAAAGCGATTAAAATTTGGGTTAGGTTGGATAGCTGATGGTCGCTGTTGCATAAAATTAGGGTTCGGCCTTATGGCTGAGGGCATGTTTTGCTGTGATTGATTTGGCTGATTATTTTGAGGGAATGTACTCTGACTAAATTGATTATTACTCGGTTGTGCGAAATTCTGATGAGAAAAATTTTGTGAGTTTGGATTTCCTTGGAAGCTTGGTCTCTGGAAGTTTTGAGACTGTTGCCTTGTGCGGCATTCGCTTATTACATGTCCATTCCGTTTACAGAAGGAACAGAACTTTTGTTGCAAATTTGGACCCTGTGGTCGCTTTTGTTGAATTACTGGGTTTTTGACTGGACTATTTTTTGGGAATTTTTGCTGTTCAAAATAAGAGAGTTGTAGCTCCCTACGAATTCTAATAATTGCGTTCATTATAGTCGGAGGGTTACTGGCACGTATTATTCTGCCTAGATTTGGTTCTAGACCCGTTAACAAATTATTTAATGTCATAGTTTCAATCAAGTTTGTTTGCGCGGTTCTTTGCTCTAAAGTTAAATTTTGTTTTTGCACTGCAGCGTGCATTTTCGCATTGTTTGTTTGTACACGCGAAACGAATGTTAATGCAGATTTACCAGGCAATTGGTGAATTCGTTGTAGGTCTTGGATAAGAGCTGTTAAATCTCTAGAGTCACCGAAATGAGTTTCTAGGATTGCTTTAATTTCTGGCCATGTGGCAGGGTTACGAGAGTTGATTAGTTCGGCAGCTTTGCCTTTCAATTTATTTTTAATATGAACAGTTAATAAGATTTTTTGGTCGTGAATTGCCATGCGTTGGGCACACTGACATGAGTTTAGGAAAGTTTGGAGGTTGATGGCGTTACCATCGAACTCCGGAATTGGCGAGAAAATTTCTGAGAGTTTGTAAGGCTCTACCTCGTGCTCGACTTGCCCGACTCGTTCTGGTTGCTCGGCTGTCGTCGGCACTACTGGTTAAACTGGTTGAACTGGTTGAACTGGTTGAACTGTCTCTGGTTGAGCTCTGTTTGGCATTTTGCTTTTTGTTTGGAAATTTTTGAACTAAAATTGGTTGCGTATCAGCAGTATGATACGGAAATTGAATTAAAATATTTTGTTATGTTGCGTACGTTAATAAATTGTGTATTAACTGTATAATACACAGTCGTTTCGTGAATACGAAAATAAATAACTTAAAATTAGAATTGTTGCGTTGTAGCTTGTAAAGGATTTGTTTGATAACAGAATTGGCTTTGTTTGCCGAGTGTATTAGCGGTATAATACACGTAAATATTTGTGAGAACTAATAATTGTAAAAATGAAATAAAATAACGAGATGATTCTTAAAAATGACTTACATTAATTTCATCTCCATGAGTAGGTTCTTCGTCCGTCAAGGGATTGGGATCCGTCACCACCAGTGAGGAAGGTCTCCTTGTTCAAGTAGATGTACACGCACTAGTTAGGCACCTTCTTCAGATGTTCTCCTTGTTCTCTTACGCTTCACTACCAGTTAGGCTTCTTGTTCTGATGATGTTTACGGATCCTACCGACTGCGCCAATGTTAGATCACGGTTTACATGAGTGACTTTTTAAAAAGATTTATTTACTTAAATGGAGCCAACGTTGGCTCTTGGAGAAGGAATATAATAATAATTAGAAGTGTTTCATTCTAAGTGAGTTTAATAACTGATTCAACAAAGCGTGTTTAGTCATATTTATAACATATAGAACCTGAGTAAGCAAAATATATAACAAAGGAATTGCAGTTCTGCAGTCTGCACAAGTTATGAGAAACAGAGGTGTAATATGATATCTTGAAGATAAGCAATTAATAAGAGAAGCTGTTATCGTGAAATACGATATACCTGTGAAGGTTTATTATGGCTAAGTCGCAATAAGATAGCGTGTAATATTATATAACATATATGACTAGTAGGTAAGTCAGTTACTGTGTAGCATTGACTGAGCTAGCAGCTCGTTATTAAATAAAGGTGTTATATGTTACTTGTGGTTTAAATATTAGTGTCTGTTCCGTCATCCCCTAACACAAGCAAACTCCCGGCCGTGGCATTGTGATTTATTTTGAAGGAGGAATTAATCCCAGTATATTCGGATATTAAGTGTGTGTCCTTTGTCTCTTCAGAGCCTTCAGTGATAAAGGGGGGCGTAATACTTTAGGTGTTTATTATATTATAATTATGATGATTTCATATACTCCTTGAGTCGTTATAACCAAAAGGTCATAATTTTCACCAACTATTATAACTTGATTGCCTTTGGTTTTCAAATCAATATCAGCTTTATCGATTGTAGTATCGGCGTCTTCTCATATTTTAACGTTAAAGTCATTATCTATTAACTATTTGCGCAATGATTTTATAAAGCTATCCTTATTTTTACAATTAGCTAGAATATTTCTTTGACTACCTGAGGATTTCATAATGTCACTTGTCAGGGGCGGCTCAAGGTAAATTTTCCACCCGCTCGAGATCGCTTTTTGGCGCCCCGGGAACTTCACGGACGTACTACATACGTGCAAGGATATCCCTTCGGACACTGTGGTCACTACTTCTTAACTTAACACAGGGAGTAAGAGAAACGCGTATATAATAAACTCCTTTTCTAAATAGCCTGAATTTTTACTGTTGGTAAGTAGTCAAAGCTAAAGTTCATTAAAACCAGTTTATTCTACTCCTGAGCGTATTTAAAATATAGCGAAGCAGCTGTGGATGTTAATTCGAAAAACAGCACGATTAAATAATTTGTTAGGTAACCTGTATTATTTGGTCTATGTCTATCACTGATCAACTAAGTACCTACTACAAAATTTATTAAAAACATCAGTTAATTTATGAAAAGTGCACTTTACAGGCCTTCTTTTCTCCAAAGTCTTTAAATAAATAAATAAATAATTTATCCATGTTAAGAACCAATCGTTTTACATAACTCAGAATTACAAATATTGTATATAACATCAGACAGAAGTACAAATATTGTATATTACAACATACAATGGTAAACAGACATTGAAAATAATTTAACACATAGTAACATCATATCTTCTTCTTCTTTTTCTTTTAGCGGGGCGCCGAAGGGTCGCCGCACTCAGGCCTTGTGGTCCATTGTGCTACCGCTACGAATTTATTGAATTCCCCCATTCAGGCCGGATTCTAACCCAAAGGCCAAAATCCTTCCTATAGGGGCATTCCTCCAGCACCGGAAAACCAATGCCGAAGTGTTTGTACCTCAAGTTCATAAGACTAGGGCAGGAAGTAAGAACGTGGATGAAAGTCTCCTCCTCGTCCCCGCAGAACCTGCAGTTGGGGTTATCAACCACCCCTATAGTGTGCAGGTGTTTTTTGAAAGAGCCGTGTCCAGTCAAGAGACTTACCACGATTCTGATCTGTGTCCTGCATAGTCGCAGGATTTGTTCTGCTCGCTTCGGCAAGGGCCCTGAGATCAGGAGCTTCGCTTGCCGGAGTCCTGGGTAGGAGGCTCAGAAGTCAAAGAACTGGAACCGTGTCCAGTTCTCTACCGACTTATTGGCACTTGATCTAGGGTAGCCGAGAGCAGGCTCCGGACCCAGTAGAGACATCTGAGAGCCCCCTCTGGCCAGATCGTCTGCCCGCTCGTTACCCTCGATGTTGCTGTGTCCAGGCACCCAGAGAAGCTTGACCCAGTTGGATGAGCCAAGTTCACAGTGTACCTGTTTACAGTTCTGAACCAGTTTTGGCTTGGTCCGAACTGATGCAAGAGCCTTGAGGGCCGCTTGACTATCGCTACATATATATATGTGCTTGTTGGAATATTTCCTTCGAATATTCTCCTATGCGCAGACCAAAATAGCAAAGATCTCCGTCTGGGATATCGTGGCGAATTTGCCCAGGGCATAAGAAAGTTCAGGACTGGGCCTTTCACCGTATATCCCCGCTCCAGCACTTTCCTCAAACCTCGATCCGTCTGTAAACCAGACGATATCGGCAGGCCTGAGTATGTCCTCGAGTGGGTGCCAGTCTTCCCTTTTGGGAAGACTGGGTTTCGAGAAGGAGAAGGAAGGCACCATATCATCACTCCTGGCCTCCAGAAGTGAGTGAGTCCTTATCACGTCGGAAAGGACCCTTGTGTGCCCTAATTGCTCTCCTCCGATTTTCCACTGACCACCGCACCTCAGCCTGTAGGCCGCTTTCCGAGCCTCGGCCTCAATCACCAAGTGAAGGGGCACGAGATCCAGAAGAACCTCCAGAGCTGCTGTGGGGGCCGTGCGTATTGCTCTTGTGACTCCCAAATAGGCGAGTCTTTGGAGTTGTGTCAGTTTCTGTTGAATGTATAGCCTGGTTACGGCAGGCCACCACACAACAGAAGCATACATGATCATTGGTCTAACTAGCACAGTATAGTACCACATTGTTACCCCGGTGTTTAACCCCCATGTTTTACCAAAGGTCCGTCTACATACCCAGAGGATTGTAGTGGCCCTTTGTATTTGTCTCCCTATGTGATCTTTCCAGGTCAGCTTAGAGTCCAGGATGACACCCAGATACTTCACTGTCCTGGAGATCCTTAGAGTCGTGTCATAGAGTACACGTTCGACGAAGCCGTCTAGCCTGCGTCTCCTAGTGAAAATTACCAGTTCTGCCTTGGTTGACTCTAAGACCCTGGTCATTACACCATCTCTGTACGATCTGCAAGGCCCTTTGCAGGAGCCCGCTAACCGTATTTGTGAATTTTCCCGAGATGATAATTGCCAGGTCATCTGCGTAACCTTGAGCAAAAAGATCCTCGTTCTCGAGTTCCTGAAGTAGACCATCGAGAACGAGGTTCCATAGCAGAGGGGAGAGGACGCCCTCCTTGTGGGCATCCTCTCCTCACTGAGATTTTTATTGCCGTTTCCTCATTGGCAGCTATAATCTGCCTTCCCGCCAACATGGCCATCAACCATCTAATGATGGTGTCATCGATGCCATGATGGGCAGCCGCGGCACAGATTGAGTCGAAGGAGGTATTATCAAATGCTCCTTCGATGTCAAGAAAAGCACCGGCCGCAAGTTCTTTGTGGTGCAGCGCCTTCTCGATCCTGGAAACGATCGGGTGAATGGCCGTCTCCACTGACTTCCCGGCCTGGTAAGAATGTTGCGACGGATGGAGAGGCGCTAGGGTCAGTGCCCCGTCTTTAACAAACCTTTCAACCAACCTCTCTAATATTTTGAGCAGGAAGGATGTAAGGCTAATTGCTCTGTAGGAGTTGGCAATATCGTACGATGTACGTCCTGCTTTTGGTATGAATATCACTTTGACGACTCTCCAGGGTATGGGAATATACCCCATGGCCAGACAGGTTCTCAACAAGTGATAGACCGGACGTATGAGTGTCTCAGACCCCTCCTGAAGAAGTGCCGGGAACACTCCATCCGGCCCTGGACTTTTGAATGGGTCAAAAGTGGAAATAGCCCACTTGACTCTTTCCACTGTAACCACCCTTGAAGCCGTCCTCCAATCCGCTGCCGTGACAGCAGCGCGGGGAGGCCGAGGGGCTGGCATTTCCTCCATCTCCACTACGGATTCAGGGAAATGAGTTTCTAGTAGATACTTGAGGCACTCCTCAGTGGTAGACGTTACTCTACCAGAGGGGAGCCTCAAATTCTCTAGTCGTGATGGGTTGTCTTTTTTGAGGGCTTTGCAGAGCCTTACGGCTTCTGGAAGGTCTTCTATGCTTTCGTAGAAGTCCTTCCAGGCTGCCCTCTTGCTGTTACGAATGTAACCTTTGTAGAGGCGTTGGGACTTTTTGAAGCTGTCCCAATCCTCCGGAAGCTGAGTACGCATTGCCTCATTGAAGAGCCTGCGTGTCTCTTTGCGTAGAATTTGGAGCTCCCTGTTCCACCAGGGAACCTTATTCCTTTTCTTTCTTCTTTTAAGAGGACAGCTGCTCTCATATGAGGCAGTGATCGCTCCATTGAGAAGCTTGGTGGAGGATTCTATATCCTCTATATTCCTGGGTATTATAACCCTCGGTATTTTTCTCGAGAGGGCTCGCCTGTAGGCGTCCCAGTCGGTGTCTTTGGGATTCCTGTACCAGCTCTCCTCTGAGGAGGGAGCGAAGTCCAGTTTGAATCTGATGTGACGGTGGTCCGATAAGGAAGGTTCCGTCGATACTTTCCAATTTTTAATCAGTGGGACCGCAAGTCTGGATCCCAGCGTGATATCAATGACCTCCTGCCTCCGTTGAGTGACGAAGGTGGGCGTATTACCTAATAACATCATATAACTATTCATCAAATGAATAGTATGCTCCCTTCAGCAGAATTTGTTTAATATTATAATGGAACTTATTTTCTTGCAACATCCTGATATTGAGTGGCAATTTGTTAAAGAGTTTTGGTCCATAATAATTTGTTGCATTTCCACTTTTTTCTAACCTAGTATCGTATTTATGAATTTCACTATGTGAAACATAGTGTAATGAAGCATATTTTAAACCCCAATAAACCATTTATATTTACCAAAAATAAATATGTTTCTGTGAATTATTTAATAAAAGTTACCAGGCCGTGAAAAATAATTATATCACCGCATAAACTAGTAGGCCCCACCAGGCCCAACCGAAACTGAAAATGCATACTAAACCGTGATCTCCGCAGAAAGCATTCAGTTGCTACCAGTGAACAACAGCGAGCAGAAGTGCCTTCTCCAGGGAAACCGCCAGCAGACGTAAGTTAATATTTGAATTATATTTCCGCGACACTGTACTAAGTTGCGCCTACGTCAATCAATATCCACGCGCACTGTTCCCCCGTCATTACCACGAATAGAGGGGATAGTGGACTAGATACCCGATGCGCTGAGAGCAGACAGTCAGTTCCTCACGAGCTCCAACAGCGACCAGACGTGCCCACTGCAGCCAGCTCCGGAAATAAGAGTAAGTGAAATTTTTCTAAGACCGGGAGACAGAAAAATAATGGTAAAGTCCGCGATTTCTGACTTGTAAAATATTTTTCACTTAACCGTTTCACCTGAACATAATACAAGTATTCATTTACCGCTACGCACCGTGTCTGCACATTTTCCCCTTCTACCGGCTTGTTGAAAGAGGAAAGTATTTATTAAAACTCGTGATATCAAACAGTCGTGGTCGGCCGCTCCACAACTCTAGACGCGTCCAGCAGTAAACAGGAGCCCCGCCAACCGTGCAAAGACCGATCCTCGAAGATTGCTCCTACCGCGACTACGTCATTACTGCACGCAGCAAATATAGAGTTCCTCACTCTAACCGTGAATCTTCTGTTATAGTCACCGCTGAGAAGACCGGAACGAGGAGTGCGACTCGAGACCGTTACCAGACCGGACGTGGGCCAGGACGAAAAGTGAGTAGGTTCATAAATAATAGGTACAAGTTTGACCCTTAAATAATTAATTTTGCTGCTTTGTTTGGTAACTGCTTGTTTCTTCCTGGTATTTAATGACAACCCGTAACCTGATTAACTCGGCAATTCACTCCTTTAACCTGTCATTGTCTGTCAAACTGTACGTCACCGCCATATTTACCGCCATATCGCTGCTTCACTCCTGCTTACCTTAGTAACGTCACCGTATCGCATGGTAGCACTTACCGTAATCATCAGCACGTCACAGCCTGGGTTTGCTCTTTTGTGCGTTATGAATGTACTGTATATATTAAACTAGTTAAGTTGTAAATAGTTTCGTTATCACTGTAACTTATAGGAAATAAATAGATATTTTGTTTTACCGAATTCTGTGTTTTACTGCTGTTTGTGTAACAGTCCAATTTTCCCAAATTGACCCACTGGAAGTTACTGTTTTCTCCACTGTAGCTATCCCAGCCCTACTGTAACAGGCTGTGTTAAGAGGCTAGTGTGGGACCTTTGCCCCACGTAAAAAATTGTAAAGGTGGCGCCCGAGTAACCGAACCGTTGCTAAGGTGCCAAAAGTGACCACTTTCCGGCCTCACCGGAAAGTATACGTCACAAACTTGGCGGCCCGAGCAGGGACTGTATTAAATTAAATTAGATTGTGGGAAAATTTAATTGGACTTTCGCATTCGGCAGTCACCGGACGCGACCGAAAAAGTACCGACCGGCCTAGAGAGACATCTGAGGTGTCATTTTCGACTAAACCGACCACGAGGAAGCGATTGCGACCATTACCGAACCGCTCCGACCACTCCCGAAGACGTTCTCGACCATTTTAAGAAGACTATTAGATTTTGGGAATTGAACACAGGTTCCGGCGGTGTTAGCAGACGAAGAGGCTGCACTTTTAACCGAAAACCCGAACTCCGGCCGAACGTTTCCGAAGTGTACCGAAGGGATCCGAAAAGGAACGAAGTCGTGTGGGGTATCAAATTTAGGGTAATCGGACCCAAGGAATCGATTGCCACCAGTGTCCGGCCGATCAGACCAACCGTTCCGGAAAAAAGTGCGCTACGGCCGAAGTAAGGGTCGAAATTGAGTAACTCTGATACTAGGTTGTAGTCCGGACCCAGATACACCTTCTGCACCGAATTGTACCGACCAACCGGATTTTACCCGGAATACTTGGAGTCCCCGGAGTCCGGAGTTACTAGGCAAGTGACCCCTCGTGAAATAGTAACTTTGGGACGCTGAATCGATTGCCACTGGTTTCAGACCGCTCCGACCAACCGTTTCGGAAAACCGTGTACCACAGCAACCTGGGAGGTCGAAACTGAGTAAGACCGACAAGATTGGGTAACTGGCATCTCAAGACACCGTCTAATTTGGTTTCGCCGATTCTACCGATTTTCTGGATTATCCCCGGAGTCCTACCAGTTCCGGTGATAAATTCTATCCGTTTGGTGCCTACCACTACCAGTGGCCTTCCAGTGCGTAAACCATTTGCGCATAACTACAACCGCTTATAACCGCTGCCAAGAAGTCAGAACGGAGAGTTCTGCTTGAGAACTCGAAGGGTAAGGACGTCTCCGAAGAAGCACTACCAGATACCGCCTGATATCTGCTTCCTTCACTGTCACCATCCTCACCACTGTCACCGCCACCGTTCACTGTTACTGTCACCGCCACCGTTCACTGTTGTCCGTTACTGTCGAGAGAGTTCTGCTTGAGAACTCGAAGGGTAAGGACGTCTCCGAAGAAGCACTACCAGATACCGCCTGATACCTGCTTTCTTCACTGTCACCGTCCTCACCACTGTCACTGTCACCGCCACCGTTCACTGTTGTCCGTTACCGTCGAGGGAGTTCTGCTTGAGAACTCGAACGGTAAGGACGTCTCCGAAGAAGCACTACCAGATACCGCCTGATATCTGCTTCCTTCACTGTCACCGTCCTCACCACTGTCACCGCCACCGTTCACTGTTACTGTCACCGCCACCGTTCACTGTTGTCCGTTACTGTCGAGAGAACTCGAACGGTAAGGACGTCTCCGAAGAGCACTAGCAGATACCACCTGTTACCTGCTTTCTGCACTGTCACCGTCACCGCCTCTGTCACCGTCCACCACTGTCACCGTCACCGCCATCGTTCACCGTTGTCCGTTACCGGAGAGAGTTCTGTTTGAGAACTCGATCAAGAAGGACCTTTCTGAAGTAGCACTACCAGACATCATCTGTTACCGACTGTCCCAACATAGACCGTCCACCGTCATCGTTGGTCGTTACCGTCCAGAATCGCAGTGTTTGAAATCAACTCAGAGAAGCAAACATGTCCGATACCGAGGAAGAATCGAAACATGAGTCAGAAAACCCGGAGGATGTCCGCCCACCGGAAACAGCTGATGTCCGTCTGAGCTGGATTTATAAGCTCAGGAAGGAACAACTGGATACCGAACTAAACAAATTCCGCCTGGACCTGTCTGGCACCGTAGAAGAAAAGAAACGGCGCCTGATTAAATTCATCAAGGATGGGAGTACGTCACCGCTCCCAACTACTTCACGGCTCACCTTCCCGCCACTCCAGCCACCGCCACTAGTGATTCCACCGCAAGCCCAGACCGTGACATCTGTCCCACCTCCGCCCACGGCTACTGGTAATCCGATGCTGAACCCTCTCAAGATCCGTAAATGGGGTATCCACTTTAATGGGAAAGGAGACCCTGCCGCCTTCCTAGAGAGGCTAGAAGAAGTATGCTCCTATACGGGGATGCGACCGGAACAGCTGTTACCCGTACTACCGGAGCTGTTACAAGGAACGGCAGTATTATGGTATCGCAATAACCGGGCACGTTGGACAAGTTGGAGCGAATTTACGAAGGATTTCCGCATCTTCTACTTCTCGGTGAACTACCAGGAAGAAATAGAGGCACAAATTAGCCGCCGCTTACAGAAACCAGAAGAAGCTGCCAGCACCTACCTGATTGACATTCAGACTCTGATCCGGAGACATGGCGATTTCTCCTCACAAGAAGAGCTCCGTTGGGTGTACAGAAACCTGCTCCCCGACTATAGACAGTACATCCCAAGGACCACGGTAACTGACATATCCACCCTGACCGCCAGAGTGATGGAATACGAAACTCTACGCCGGGAAATACAGCAGGTGTATCGCGCCACCTCCGCTACATCACACCCAGGTATGCACACGACTGCCCCCGTCACCCCCCGGCCAGCACCAACCTACCTCCCGGATCCACCGCCACCAGTAACGTCAGGAGGAGCGCAAATGTCCACCCCAGCATCCCAACCGCCTCCAGGAAACCGCAGAGCCATTGAACCGGCACCAACACCGTCAACAAGTGGCATGACACGCGCCGGAAACAGACCGCTGGAAAGTAGATCACCGGAAAACAGACCACCGAGCCAAAGACCGTCAGAAAATAGGCCGCCCGTCAACAATGAGCCCACACAGGACCTCAACAGTATCTGCTGGAGATGTGGCAGATCTGGACACTTCCGCAGTCAATGTCGATTTCCGCCACAACTATTCTGCTCACGCTGTGGCCGACCAGGTATCATGACACGGGATTGTCAGTGCCGAAGGACGGAAAACTAGACCGGAACCGCACCGTAACGAGGCCAGTACGGTTCCCTTCTACCTCCGCCTCGCAAGATACCGACTACAAGGATAACCGACCGCACATACCAGTAACCATATATGGTAGAACGTTCTCCGCCCTAATAGACACCGGTGCCGTCCGTTCCTACGTGGGAAACCAAGTAATGGAACTCTGCAAGCAACAAGGAATACCTTCGGTAGCAATATCTACCCCTTCCGCCCAGCTAGCCGATGGAAACCTTGTAAACGTCACCAGTGCCTATGATCTCGACTTCATGGTAGAGGAAAGTTCGTTTTCCGAAAGACTACTCTACCTCCCGAATCTGACATCCGACATTGTACTAGGCATGGACATCCTGAGTACAAGGGAATTTACACTGGATCTAACTACCGCCACCGTCTACCTGGATCACCGCCCTGTCTCACTGCCGCTGCCAACTGCTCCGCTGACTGGAATCGCCCTGACTCTGTCCCAGGTTGAAGAAACCCGCCTTCAAGAATTTTTGGATATGGAACTGCCAAGCTTTCAGGATATAACCGGAACCACCAAGTTAGCCCAACATCACATCCGCCTGTCGCGACCGGAACCGATCAAACAGAGGTACCGGCCACAAAACCCTAGGATGCAGGAAATTATTAACACCGAAGTCGACGAAATGTTAGCTAATGGAATTATCGAACCGTCCAACAGTCCATGGAGTTCACCTGTGGTCATAGTCCGCAAAAAGGATGGAAAACCCCGTTTCTGCATAGATTTTCGGAAAGTAAACGAGGTCACGGAAAAAGATGCCTATCCACTACCGTACATCAATGCAATACTGGACAAACTCCGAAGAGCTCGTTACATTTCTAGTATAGATCTAAAACAAGGATACTGGCAAATACCACTCTCTGCCGAAAGCAAGCCTATCACAGCTTTCACCGTACCAGGACGAGGACTGTTCCATTTCCGAGTTATGCCGTTTGGACTTCATTCCGCACCTGCTACTTTTCAACGACTCTTGGACCGAATCATTGGACCTGATATGGAACCATATGCTTTCGCATATTTGGATGACATTATAGTCCTGGGTGAAACTTTTAAAGATCACCTGAAGAACCTACATGAAGTATTCCGCCGACTGAGAATGGCCAATCTACAGCTGAACCCCGAGAAATGTCAGTTCTGTAGAAAGTCGCTACGTTACCTAGGACATGTGGTTACCGCGGAAGGCATCAATACTGATCCAGAGAAAGTGGAGGCCATCGAGAAATTCCCCACGCCTCGAAACGTACGAGACGTCCGTCGGTTTCTTGGTGTTGCCTCCTGGTACAGACGATTCGTACCAGCATTTTCCCAAATTGTGACTCCGTTAACCCGACTCTTGAAAAAGAACCATCGTTTCAAATGGGACACCGAACAGGAAGAAGCTTTTGGTCAACTGAAGAAGTGTCTGACTAAGGCTCCAGTTTTGACCTGTCCTGACTTCAAGAAGCCGTTCACCCTACAAACCGACGCCTCAGACCAAGGTTTAGGGATAGCCTTGACACAGGAAATTGAGGGACATGACCGAGTGATTGCCTACGCCAGCCGAACCTTAACTCCCGCCGAGAAGAACTACTCCGTAACGGAAAGGGAATGTTTGGCCATCGTGTGGGGAATAGAGAAGATGAGACCGTACCTCGAAGGGTACCACTTCACCGTCTTGACCGATCACCAGTCCCTCCGCTGGTTACACTCTATCAAAAGTCCGACTGGCCGCCTAGCTCGCTGGAGCATATTTTTGCAACAGTATGACTTTGATATTAAGTACCGTAAAGGAAGCTTAAACCGTGTAGCTGATGCACTGTCACGTCAACCATTGGAAGGACTTTCTCCCGCCACGGGTACCGAAGAATTATGTGCTGTGAATGAGGCACCAAACTGTTCTTGGTACAGACGGAAGAAGTCGGAAGTTGAAAAGAACCCAGAAGCTAATCCGGATTACTGTGTACGTAATGACCGGCTGTACCGCCACTTCTGGGATTCCAGTGACTTAACCGAACCCGACCAATACGACCCGTGGAAGTTATGCGTACCAACGCCACTCCGGACCACAGTTTTGCAAGAAAACCACGATGCTCCGTCCGCTGGACACATGGGAATTGCCAAGACTACAGCCCGGATCACACAAAAGTACTACTGGCCAGGGATGTTCCGCGACATCGCCAGATATGTACGTAGCTGTATGCAGTGCCAACGTTACAAGATCTCCCAGCAGCAAACACCAGGAGCCATGCAACCGTCCATCAGCCGCCAACCCTGGGAAACTGTTAGCACCGACCTAGTGGGACCGCTACCTAGATCTAGTAAAGGGAACAGCTACCTAGTAGTGTTTCAAGACCGTTTTACGAAATGGATCCAGTGCCGTCCCCTACGAAGTGCCACCGCCCGCAATGTCAGCCAAGCTCTCTACGATGAAGTTATCACCCGTTTCGGATGTCCGCGTACCGTGATCACGGATAATGGTACCCAGTACGACAGCCGTATATTCCAGTCATTATTGGACGAATTTGGTATCCAGCACCGTTTCACACCACCGTACACACCACAGGCAAATCCAGTTGAACGAGCCAATCGCACTATCAAGACTATGATAGCACAATACTGCGAACACGATCATCGGAAATGGGACCAACATTTGAATAGCTTTCAGCTAGCTATCAACAGTGCCAAACATGAATCAACCGGATTTTCACCCGCATTTCTGAACTTTGGAAGAGAACTTTCGCTACCAGCCACCGTATACCAAGCCGAAACCAACGAAGCTACCGAACCCAACGAAGATGAGGATAATCAGATCCCAACCGTTCATACCGACCGCCTAAAGAAGCTACAAGAAGTGTTCGAACTGGTTAGGATAAAGCTTGCCCAAGCATATACCTCCCAGAGCAAATACTATAACCTACGACGCCGAGATATCCAGTATCACGTAGGCAACCGGGTTATGAAACAAGAACATCCCCTCTCCTCGGCTATTAAAGGCTTTGCGTCTAAATTAGCTCCGAAATATTCTGGACCGTATACCGTGACCCAAGTCGTATCACCCGTGGTTTACAATCTGAAGTCGGATACTGGAAAGAAACTGGCCCGTATCCATATTAAGGACTTGAAACCACATGTAGCTGTCAACGAGCCGCCAAGGACAGAACAGACCGCCAACAAGAAATCTTCCAGGAGACCACCAACCTCGTTTCCTGACGAAGAAAATCGACCGCCCGTCCCGCCCGAGTACGTTACCCGTCGATCTGCCAGATTGAGACAACACTAAGAAGTTCAGCGTAACCTACTCCCATAGGGACCTGATCGCCGCAAGAATAGAAAAAGAAATCCAGCATCAAAGACTAGAAGTAACCGTTTAATTTTTCCTTATTTTTTTTTTGGTATTTTTTTTTAGGAGGACCCTCCCTACCAGGATCTAGTATGGTATCCAGACGTAGCAAGAGGATCTCAGAAATGTTTTAGTTACTATTTTTTTTTAGTAGCATTGTTATTTTTGAAAAATTTAGTTTTGATTTTCAGTTGTAAAAGGTGTACGTGTCCCCAAATAAAGTTTATGCAACCGGTGTGGGGTACGCGCCTTAAAATCAGTTAGGGAAGTTGAGTAAATTTTTCTTCTTCCAGTACCAAAGCAAGAAAGAAAAAAAATAATTACATTATTTTTTTTTTATGAAGTAAGAGGGGGGTGTAATGAAGCATATTTTAAACCCCAATAAACCATTTATATTTACCAAAAATAAATATGTTTCTGTGAATTATTTAATAAAAGTTACCAGGCCGTGAAAAATAATTATATCACCGCATAAACTAGTAGGCCCCACCAGGCCCAACCGAAACTGAAAATGCATACTAAACCGTGATCTCCGCAGAAAGCATTCAGTTGCTACCAGTGAACAACAGCGAGCAGAAGTGCCTTCTCCAGGGAAACCGCCAGCAGACGTAAGTTAATATTTGAATTATATTTCCGCGACACTGTACTAAGTTGCGCCTACGTCAATCAATATCCACGCGCACTGTTCCCCCGTCATTACCACGAATAGAGGGGATAGTGGACTAGATACCCGATGCGCTGAGAGCAGACAGTCAGTTCCTCACGAGCTCCAACAGCGACCAGACGTGCCCACTGCAGCCAGCTCCGGAAATAAGAGTAAGTGAAATTTTTCTAAGACCGGGAGACAGAAAAATAATGGTAAAGTCCGCGATTTCTGACTTGTAAAATATTTTTCACTTAACCGTTTCACCTGAACATAATACAAGTATTCATTTACCGCTACGCACCGTGTCTGCACATTTTCCCCTTCTACCGGCTTGTTGAAAGAGGAAAGTATTTATTAAAACTCGTGATATCAAACAGTCGTGGTCGGCCGCTCCACAACTCTAGACGCGTCCAGCAGTAAACAGGAGCCCCGCCAACCGTGCAAAGACCGATCCTCGAAGATTGCTCCTACCGCGACTACGTCATTACTGCACGCAGCAAATATAGAGTTCCTCACTCTAACCGTGAATCTTCTGTTATAGTCACCGCTGAGAAGACCGGAACGAGGAGTGCGACTCGAGACCGTTACCAGACCGGACGTGGGCCAGGACGAAAAGTGAGTAGGTTCATAAATAATAGGTACAAGTTTGACCCTTAAATAATTAATTTTGCTGCTTTGTTTGGTAACTGCTTGTTTCTTCCTGGTATTTAATGACAACCCGTAACCTGATTAACTCGGCAATTCACTCCTTTAACCTGTCATTGTCTGTCAAACTGTACGTCACCGCCATATTTACCGCCATATCGCTGCTTCACTCCTGCTTACCTTAGTAACGTCACCGTATCGCATGGTAGCACTTACCGTAATCATCAGCACGTCACAGCCTGGGTTTGCTCTTTTGTGCGTTATGAATGTACTGTATATATTAAACTAGTTAAGTTGTAAATAGTTTCGTTATCACTGTAACTTATAGGAAATAAATAGATATTTTGTTTTACCGAATTCTGTGTTTTACTGCTGTTTGTGTAACAGTCCAATTTTCCCAAATTGACCCACTGGAAGTTACTGTTTTCTCCACTGTAGCTATCCCAGCCCTACTGTAACAGGCTGTGTTAAGAGGCTAGTGTGGGACCTTTGCCCCACGTAAAAAATTGTAAAGGTGGCGCCCGAGTAACCGAACCGTTGCTAAGGTGCCAAAAGTGACCACTTTCCGGCCTCACCGGAAAGTATACGTCACAATAGTCATTTAATTTTTTTTTAACATGCATAAGAACTGCGAGAATGAAACAACTAGGAGGAGTCAAGATATTTAACTCGCTAAGTTTTTGTTTGATGTCCTCTTCAGATGGTAAACCCAACATTATTCTCACAATACGTCCTTGAAGTGACAATATTCTGTTCAGATGAGTGTCCCCAAGTTATTATGGCATAGGAAAAAATGTTAATGCTCAACTCCGTGTCAATCTCTTGAAGGACGTCATATTCGATTGACATCATTGCGAGTCCCACTAAATCGTCCTCTGTGACATTGTCGATTTCAACTAGGCTTATACTAAGTTTTGAGAAGCTTCTTTCTCCCACACAGGAAGGGAGGGTAGTATTCCGAACTCCACTGTTACGCTTGAAATGTTTTCATTGAAACTGTTAAGTGATCTATTCTAATACATCTAATGGATCATTTACACCTTTTTCGGAAAATAAAGAAAGTAGCACTAAAGGTTCTTGATGTAGTTGCACACCATCAAGGTCACAATAGCTTCCGTCATTTAGTGCTGACAGACAGTCTGAATATTTTTGTAAGAGTTCATCCTCTTCCGGACTTTCAGTATTGTACATAAAACCAAACATATAATATGTATGTGGACAAATCGTTCATCCAATAACATGATGGCATATCAGTCTAATACGTGGCACAAAAAGTTGTTCTGAATGCCTTATTTTTCGATGGCGCACTCATGTTAATTAAAAAGGGCACGATATGGAAAATTAAAACAATTTTTTCGCCTCAGTTTGGCGCCCCCCAGAGCCGGCGCCCCGGGCGGGCGCCCGGGTTGCCCGACCCTTAAGCCGCCCCTGTCACTTGTAACTGAAATATCTACACAGACATTTTTTTTTATAAACGACGAATGCGCTCCTTACTCTGCTATTCTGTTCATCGGCATACCCATTAAAAATAATAGGTACTACTTTAGAGTTTAGTCATGACTACTTGGTTCTAATTATTGATTATATATTCATATATTATTATTATTACCATGCGTATGCTTAATAAGTTTTCTTATCAGATTAATGAAGTTTCATTTTGTATTAAATTTTTGAAGTTATACGAGATTTTCTATAGTAAATAGTAAAAAAGGAGGGCAATGAAAATTTTTCGAAAATTGTAAAAATGCACTTTTTTTTAATTAAAAAAAATAAACTCTATTCCCTAAAAGTACATAAAATAACGTACAATCGAAAAAGAAAGAAAGTGACGTACAATGCCTCCTTGATAATTGACGAATAATTAATAATTTTATTTCGTCCCCCATCTTTACTCGTTCTATTTGACATACGGCGATTGGTGCATTATATTCGATCCTAAATAAGTTTTATTTTTGCCAATTTTGGTGAAATTATTCCTTTTTATAGAAAATATATTCAATTTTGATTTTTATGGCCATTGTTTGTGTTTTCTATTTTTTTCCAAGATGGCGGATTGACATATCGGACAGCTCTATGTTTTTAAGAATTTTATTTCAAATTAGCCAGTATTTCTAAAATTCCCATCCAATTACTAGTACAATATATATTAAGCACATAAGTTGAAAATCAGCAAAAGCGCCTCAAAAAGTGCATATAAGTTTTGACGCACAAGGAATTTTTGGATGCAAATATTTTTTTCTTAATCAGGAGATCATAATACATAAAAATCAACAATAAAATTTCAGGTGGATGTTGTCGTCGAAAAAATTTAAATTAAATCAATTTGATTGTACTAGTATTAATCCTGTCGAAAACAAAATATTTAAGTGAATCGCCTAGCTGACGGACGAAGATGGGATTAAAAATAGGAGTGAGAGAGCGTTTTCGCTCATAACTCTTTAAATATACACTCAAAGAAATAGTATGGGTAAATGCAACAAAACAAAGTGGTTAACTAACAATATCGTTAATTTTGTTAAACTAAACTATATTGATGGTATTTTTAAACAAGAGGTGATTGTTATTTTAATTAATAAAAAGTTGTCGTACAACAAAACAAACATTAACTTAAAAAATAGATGAATAAGACTATTATTTTTTTCGTCAGACTATTATTTTGTTGAATTCTGTCAAATTAAACTAGATAATAGTATATTTTATTTTTAACTATTATCGAATTGTAATTCTAACCCAGTATTAGTTCGCTGTATTATTGTACTTGGTAGACAAACCAATATTATTGTGGTCTTCTAGAAGTTCTAAAAGAATTACCATAAAATTTGCTTGCTTACCACGTAGTCTATTACAGAAATTATTCCCAGATGACGCCACATACAAATCACTGACAATAATCAATCATGCATTATCTTATACTCTTATGAATTTATAGAAAATTAATAACATGATTGCAATGTTCAAATTCTCTCAGGGATCATCGATATATTTGGATGGATCTTATAAACGATCTCTAATCTTTGGTTTGGGTGGTCTGATGTCTCAATACTGAGATTTTGGCTAACCAAAAAAACTTCATCATACAATAAAGTGTAGATCAACCTAAAAATTAGTTGGTGAACAAAAAACAAAGTCGTACTATTTAATTGTAGACCAAATTGAAAATGGTTAGTGAACATAAAAAAATGTCATTGTACTATTTAATTTGTTACAAGAAGATATGATTATTAAACTACTATTTGTTTACGAAAACAAATAAAGTTGTATGACTATTCTTTTCTGATTGATTTAACTATGAAACTAGATAGGCGCGATTTCATATGCTCTTTTTGGTTGAATTTACCTATCATTTTCTTTGAGTGTACATGTTAACCAAAACCGTAAATACCTAGTGCTCATTTGCATTCAATAAATTCACCTTTCATTTTATTTTTGTTTCTCTGAGATAAAAATTGACCGAAATGCAGTATTTGAATATACGCGGTATTTAACTTTATAATTTTAGTCATTTAAAAATAATTCGAAAAATGCTCTCTTTGTTTTTGTCAGTTATTAAAATACCTCCGTGTCCTTTTTTTAGGTTTCTACGATACAAACTGTTTTATGACAAGACGTATATAAAAATCTAAAACATTAAAAAAAACAGTTTAATTAAAAATTGCTAATTTTGCAAAAATTTTTTTAGAATTATTGTTTAAAAAATAGATTTTTAATAGTTTTTTAAATTTTAAAGCAACATATTTTAACTTTAAATTGAGGGTAGCTTGTAGCCCAGTCGATGAAAGTATTTACCCACAAAAAGTTGCAAACTGTAAATTTTTTTTTTAATGAGTTCGTGAAAGTATGTAGAATAATATCCTGAAAAATTTACATTTCTCTCGGATGCAGAACATAAGAAAAAAGTGAATAAAAATTTTTTTTCGGCCATTTTTTTTAAACTTTGAAATTAAGTCAAGCTAGGAAAAAACAAAAAATACAGATGGATAGACCACGTACTTATGAACAAAAAATGTGTTGACAAAATTTATCGCTAAAGCCACGGTTTTCTCGGAAAAAAAATAGTCAATTGTAACGTTATAACTCGGAGCGAGATCCATGCGTACGCGCGCTTGAATACGCATGACTCCGACGCATTGAATTACATGTCACTAAATCAAAATTACCCAATCTATATGGGTGTTGGTTCATTTAAAAGAAGGAAATTGTAGCTTTCTGATGCTTTTTTGTTTTAAACAAAACAAGCAAAGGAAGGATGGGAAAAATATACTTATATATATTATCACACCCGAACTCAATCATCGCAATAAAAAATATAGAAAGAAATAAGAGCCCTTCAAAAATATTCTTCATTGAGAACTGTTAAAAAGTATGTACACTTATTATGGTTTATTAAGTTGTAGTAACGTGGATTAAAAAAACAGTACATCTCAAATCATATTAATTTAATTGCTTGATGATTTTCTTGATAAATATATATATTGGAGGCTGTAACTCGCCGAGAAATTGACCCATTGGAAAAAATAAAATATCACTATTTCGGAAAAATGTATACTTTTCGAATGTTCAAATACAAATTCGTTTACTTTTATGAATTTTTTCGAAAATATGATTAATCATATCATAAGAAATTGCGATTGTCACGATCTTACCCTTATAACTATGAAAATATCTTTGATTGTTTTGAATACAAATTCTGGAACTTTTCCAATACATTAACAAATGTATAAGGAATTCAATGGATATAGCTGAAATGTGGATAGGTGTATCTGTAATAAATACAATATAACAAAGGCACGTAAAAATTCATGCGAGCGATTCAGCGGCTATGTGTGGTGTTTGTGTATGCGTTCATAATTATACATTTTCCCTCCACACTCACTATTTATCCTCTTAGTCACTAAGAAAAATGTTAAAAATGTGTAATCAGAAAGAGAAAAAAACTTTATTTTACTTGTTAGAACTGCTAAGAATTTTTAGAAGTTCCGTAGTATGTATTTAACCGTGCGCTTGGCAGAGCAGAGTGACAAAGTTGTTTCACTATTTTTTTCAGGGAAAACCGCTTTAACTATAAATTTTATTAGAACATTTTTTGTTCAGAAACACGTGGTCTACCCACCTGTATTTTTTGTATTTTTTTTTCTAGCCTGACAGTTTAAAAATTTTGAAAAAATTGATAAAATTTTTTTTCACTTTTTCTTATGTTCTGCATCCGAGCGGAATATAAACTTTTCAGGATATTATTCTATACACTTTCACGAACTCAGTAAAAAAAAATTATTCCATTTGCAACTTTTTGTGGGTTTCACTATAAAATGATCTCTGTCGTCTGGGCTAGTGGTCAAATTACGAGAACATCAGTTGTCAAAATTGACATTTTTCAGTATGTTGACGTATATTTAGGAAATGTCCAACTTTCGTGACTCAAAGAAAGTATAAAAATAATATTTCTACCACTATTAAAAAAACTATGCGTTATTAAATTATTTTTTGCAAGGAAAACATATGCTGTTTGGGGGGGGTCAATTTTTTTGTAGAAATCTGCATGTTATCAGGAAGTTACAGTGTGACAAAAACATTTTTCTAAAAATTATAATGAAAATTTCACACCACATTTTTTAACCAATCATAGGCTTGTTTTTTGTTAAGTTACCATGGCAACCCAAAAAATGTCCGGAAATTTTTTACATTCTGTCAAATTAATAAGTGGAAATTTTTCTGTCAATTAAAATGTCAAAGTAAAGACGCGGGAGTTGGAGTGCTTTTAGAATTAAATTTATTTGGCGACGCAAAAGAGGATATTCACGAGGATATTATAAGCACACAAATTAATATGTTTTAGAACCTGGAGCCATTTTTGTGTTATATGCTCATGCACTTTATTCTTATGGCTGATAATCAAATTTTGTTATGATTAGAATGTAAAAATTAATCTAATTGACGTCTGTAAGTGCGGCAGCCATTACTATCTTGTTACCTTTCATTATTCCATGGCCGCCTAGAAGTTGTTAATTATTGTATCTGCGACAAGAATGAATACATTCCCTGTGCTCGCATTTAAGTAATATCAGAAATAAATGATGTTCCACCAATTTTAGTAGATCAAAGTTAATGTATTTCGGAGATACACTTCGGACGCGCGGCGTGACGCTCCTGGTTTAAATTCGTAAAAGTGTGGTATAAACGTTAACAAATGTGACGAAAATTAACTAAAAGGTGACCCGAAAAATTGCGCATAAAATGATGCTACTCAACATAAGCATATAGCTGAGAAAAAATTGATAATTAATAAATAAAGTGAAATAAAGAACAGTGTAAAAATCTCAACTCTGTTACAAGTGGCTGGTGCATCTGGTGCAATAAAAAAAGGGACACATCTGGAAACTAAGTGCTCTAGGTAAAATGCTATAAACATTGATGAGTGAGTAGACAGATTGAAGGCTAAAAGCATAAATTACAAAGTGAAGATTGTCAAAACTCTTAACTGTTTATGATTTGATAGTCAGGGCCGGCTTCAGGATCAAATAACTAATTGGGAACAAGATCGTACATTATGGAATGTGATGTGTGTAAAGAAACTAAAACTAAAGATGTGTTTAGTTGTGATGGGTGCCATAAACAATTATGCAAAAACTGTGGAAAATTGACAACTTCGGAAGTAAAAGTTCTACAATTAAAGGAGGGAAGAACACTGAAATTTCATTGTTCCAATTGCATCAAAAATGATACATTTATTCTACTACAAAACAGTTTAGAAGACAAACAAAATATTATAAACAGCAAAGAAGAAATAATCAATATGTTAAAAAAAGAAATAGAAGAATTAAAAAAGGGAAAAATAGGCAGAAGCGATGATAGCCCTACATATAGCCAAATAGTAAAGAAGATGAAAAAGGAAGAAGTAGTTTTAGTAAAACCAAAAGATATATCACAAACAAGTTCGGCCACAAAACAAACATTAGAAAGTAAAATAAATCCGAGTTCAATAGGAGTAGGAGTTTCAAGAGTAAAGTACGTGAGAAATGGTGCAGTGGCAATAAGTTATTGCAATGATAAACCTGTTAAGAATGTGCGTAGAGACATGAAAGAAAAGTTAGGTCAAGAATATGAGGTAAAACCAGCCGACAGAAAAAAACCCAAAATCAAAGTATTCAATGTTGATAAAAAACTTATAGATGATGAAGAAACGCTAGTCGAAAAAATAATATTACAAAATAATATACACACAGAAGAGGAAAAACGTTTTATAAAAGTAGTATACAAATATGAAACAAAAAAAGGTAATAATAATATAGTTCTAGAATTAGATCCAGATACATATAATCAGATAAGCCAGAAAAACGTTTTATACATAGATTGGAGAACATGCAGGTACGTTGATCATGTGAATATAATACAATGTTTTAAATGCTGGAAATTTGGCCATATGGCAGATAAATGCAAAAATAATAAGGACACTTGTCCGAAATGCTCAGGTGAACATAAAGCAAATGAATGTACATCAGACAGGGAAGAATGCACTAACTGTAAACGTGCAGTCGAAATCTTAAAAATACCTAACATAGACTATAACCACCCGGCGTATAGCAAAGCATGTGAAGCTTACATAAGAATTTTTACACAGTTACAACAAAGAGTTAACTACCCAGAGTTACATACAGAACAAAATAACAGAAAATAGCAATCAATAAATACATATATAATGTATTTAAACATACAAAGTTTAATTAAGCATAAAACTGAACTATGTTGGATAATTCACCAAAAGAAACCAGTAATTATTTGTCTATCAGGAACACATATTACCGAAGAAATTCAAGATAATGAAATACATATTGAAGGTTATAATGTTCTATGTTCATATTCAACTAGTCGCCATACGGGGGGAGCCATCATATACATCAAAAAGGAATATAAATATAAAATAATGATAAATGACTCCATAAATATGAACATGTGGATAATCGGTGTAGAAATAACTATAAACAGGCATAAGTATTTTATATTCAGTCTTTATCACTCACCTAACTCTAACCACATAGATTTTGTGACCAAATTAGAAGAAATTTTAAGTGATTTTTCAACAAAAACTGGTACATTGATTGTAATAGGAGACTTCAACATAAATATTGCTACAAATTCTCACTATTCTCGAAATTTAATAAACACTGTACAAAATCTAGGATTATATCAAATAATGGATCAATTCACTCGCATTACAGAAAACAGTTCGACAATCATAGACCTAATAATTACTAATTGCAAATACATTAAATTCGAGGTTCTATCTACACCAAAAATCACAGACCACTCAATCATAACAGTACAATTAAATAATAATGCTATGGCAGAACAACAAAAAAAAGTAATAAGAGACTTCGATAACTTTAATGAAACACATTTTCAATTAGATTTAATGGACACACAATGGATACCAAATTGTAATGATGTAAACACATTAGCCGAAAAATTAGTAATTAATCTAACTCAAACATTAAACGAGCATGCGCCAGTAAAAGAGATAAGAATTACAAATAAAGAGGGAAATAAAAAGTGGTGGACGAATGAGATAGGTCAAAAAATCAAAGAAAGAGATCATTTCTATAAAACAGCTATAAGAACAGGTAACGAGCAACACTGGAATGAATTTAAAGAAAAAAGAAACATGATAGTGACACTCATTAGACAACAAAAACAAATATATTATCAGAGAAAAATTGATGAAGTTAAAGGAAACTCAAATGAAATGTGGAAGACACTAAAACTACTTTTAAATGAAAAAAGAAATGACAACAATAATGGAATAATTTTTGACAACGAACTAACTACAGATAATAAAGTAATCGCTGAGAAATTTAACAAGTTCTTTCTGGAAAGTATAGAACAAATTACGGTACATTTGAATCCAAATAAACGTTATGATACAATATTGAACAACATGGAGAAGACCAATTGTAAAATGGAAAAGTTCAAAGTACTGGAAATAAAAAAGTTAAAAAACATTATAAATCAAATGAAAAATAAACCCAGTGGTATAGACGGCATAAATGTACACATTTTAAAATTATCATTTGAAGCAATAGGCAATCAATTTTTACAAGTTATAAATACCAGTTTAGAAACAGGAATATTCCCAGACACTTGGAAGACGTCAACAGTAATACCTATTGAAAAGAAAAATAAAACAATTCGATGTGAGGAGCATAGACCCATAAATATGGTACCAGTCTATGAGAAATTACTGGAATTATCTGCTAATGAACAAATAATAGAATATATAGAAAACAACAACCTACTATCGAAATATCAAGCTGGATTTCGAAAACTAAATTCGTGCGACACTGCTTTACAAACAACGTTATCAAGCTGGAAAAACGCCTTAAATGAGAAACAAATCATAGTGGTAGTTTTTTTAGATTTCCGCAGAGCCTTTGAGACAATAGATAGACAATTATTACTGTTGAAGTTAAATAATTACGGATTTGGACATAACATTGTGAAATGGATGACCAGTTATTTAGAAAATAGAACACAAACTACCAAATATAAAAATGATACATCCTTACCAAAAGAGACAATATTCGGTGTACCGCAAGGAACCGTTATGGGACCTAATCTGTTTGTTCTATACATAAATGATATTATGAAATACGTTAAAAAGTGCAACATACAACTATTTGCTGACGACACATTGATATACTTAGTTGGTGATAATGTAGACTCGACTATAAACATAATAAATAGTGAGCTTAGAGAAATAGAAAAATGGTTGGACATGAATAGCCTTAGCTTAAATACAGACAAAACTAAGTTTATGGTAATTAAAAGTAAATACAGCCGAGTAAACACAGTAAATAACCAAGGAGTAACCATAAATGGACCAAATATTGAGCAAGTTAATGAATTCAAGTATTTAGGTGTAATTATTGATGATCATTTAACGTTCTCCGGACATGCTCATTATATTACCAAAAAAATAGCTAAAAAAGTTAATTTGTTGGGACGTATAGGAAAAGATCTTAGTACATGGACGAAAATAACCATATATAAAACAATTATTTTACCTCATTTCAACTTCTGCTCAACAATACTTTTTCTACTTAGTAATGCTGAAATAAATATGCTACAGAAGAAGCAAAACCAAGCATTACGAATTATTCTAAACTGTAACAAATATACAAATATAAAATTAATGCTTGATGCTACGAAGTTACTGGGAGTGAAACAAATTATAACTTTAAATACAATGATTTTTATTTACAAAATATTACATGGATTAGTGCCAAAACATTTATCAGAACATTGTACCTTCGTGAGGAACATTCATGAACACGACACAAGATCAAGAGAAAATTTATATATTCCAACAGTACATACAAGATATAGCCAGGTTAACCTATTCCACAATGGATTTAAACAATATAATGAACTACCAATTTCTGTAAGAAACTGTGAAAGCCTCATGTTATTTAAAAATGTTTGTTATAAATATGTTTTATCGAATGTCACTATTTAATATTTAAGTTTATACCACATGATTAGTTTCAAATTTCATTTATAGAATTAATTTCGTTGATATACAATAATGTAAAAATGTGAAATCTAGCTTATGCTATTAATAAAGTATTATTATTATTATTATTATTATTATTAAAAAACGGAAATATAATATGTTTTTAAGTTATTTGTAAAAAGTTCATGTAACTAAACTTGGAGAATGGTATGTTATTTCACTAAGAAATTTCGTATTTTATTAAACATATTAATCTTGAAGTAGGTGGGTACTTCAGAATAATTATCAAAAATAAATGATGTTCCACCAATTTTAGTAGACCAAAGTTAATAAAAAACAGAAATATAATATGTTTTTAAGTTATTTATAAAAAGTTCATGTAACTAAACTTGGAGAATGGTATGTTATTTCACCAAGAAATTTCGTATTTTATTAACCACCAGTTGTTATTCCATGGCTCACTATAATGAATGAATTTTTGTCATTCGTAATAAAAATGTTCAATTTTGGCATAATATTTATAAAATAATAGTGTGAAATTTTCTTACCGAATATCCCACGAGCTTAAATTAATATCCGGAAATTTTTCCTCGTTCATGAATATTTTAAGAAAATTATCCCTCGCCTGCGGCTCGGGATAATTTTCAAAATATTCATGACCTCGAAAAAATTTCCGGAAATAATTTAAGCTCTAGGGATATTATAAGTGAAAATTTCACACCACATTTTTTAACCAATCAGAGGCTTGTTTTTTGTTAAGTTACCATGGCAACCTAAAAAATTTCCGGAAATTTTTACATTCTGTCAAATTAATAAGTGGAAATTTTTCTGTCATTTAAAATGTCAAAGTAAAGACGCCGGAGTTGAAGTGCTTTTTGAATTAAATTTATTTGGCGACGCAAAGGAGGATATTCACGAAGATATTATAAGAACACAAATTAATATGTTAATATTTATTTTTTTATTTACAAAAATAAAGTTGTGGGTATCACAATAATATATGTTAAACTAACAAATTTTATTAACACATGTAAGTAATTAAATTTAAGTGGACTTGGAAGTCTAGCAAGAATTCTTCTCGTCTTAATGGAGAATAAATAGGACTGAAGACTGAACTTTGTAAATGTCTGTTTAATAAAATATATTAAATATTTCGACACAATTCTATTCACTTTTAATTTAGATAGTCTATTAAATTTGCTTGAAGATTTTAGTAAATATTTTTGGATTCTTCTGAATAGCTTTACATCCAATATTTCTTCATAATGAATATCCTCAACCAATTGTGACAAGTAAGTAAGCTGACGATGATATTTTTCAATGTCTGAATATTTTTTGCACAAAATACACAATCCATATGTTTTAGAACCTGGGGCCATTTTTGAGCTATATGCCCATTGCCCATGCACTTTATTCTTTTGGCTGATAATCAAATTTTGTTATGATTAAAATGTAAAAATTAATCTAATTGACGTCTGTAAGTGCGGCAGCCATTACTATCTTGTTACCTTTTATTATTCCATGGCCGCCTAGAAGTTGTTATTTATTGTCTCGGCTACAAGAATGAATACATTCCCTGTGCTCGCATTTACGTAATATCAGAAATAAATGATGTTCCACCAATTTTAGTAAATAGTTAATAAAAAATAGAAATATAATATGTTTTTAAGTTATTTATAAAAAGTTCATGTAACTAAAGTTGGAGAATGGTATGTTATTTCACTAAAAAATTTCGAATTTTATTAAACATATAAATCTTGAAGTAGGCGGATACTTCAGAATAATTGTCAAAAATAAATGATATTCAACCAATTTTAGCAAACCATAGTTAATAAAAAACGGAAATATAATATGTTTTAAGTTATTTATAAAAAGTTCATTTAACTAAACTTGGAGAATGGTATGTTATTTCACTAGGAAATTTCGTATTTTATTAACCACCCGTTGTTATTCCTTGGCTCACTATGATGAATGATTTTTTAAAAATATTCATGAACGAGGAAAAATTTCCGGATATTAATTTAAGCTCGTGGGATATTCGGTAAGAAAATTTCACACCATTATTTTATAAATATTATACCAAAATTGAATATTTTTATTACGAATGACAAAAATTCATTCATCATAGTGAACCAAGGAATAATAACGGGTGGTTAAGTTCCACCACCCGTCATCGAGTCATTGTGTTTGTGCAATTCGCTAATTTATTACATTGTGTTTTTGAAAATGTCCCGTTTCAAGATTTATATGTTTAATAAAATACGAAGTTTCTTAGTGAAATAACATACCATTCTCCAAGTTTAGTTACATGAACTTTTTATAAATACCTTAAAAACATATTATATTTACAGTTTTTATTAAATTTGGTCTACTAAAATTGGTGGAACATAATTTATTTTTGATAATTATTCTGAAGTACCTACCTACTTCAAGATTTATATGTTTAATAAAATAAGAAATTCCTTAGTGAAATAACATACCATTCTTCAAGTTTAGTTACATGAACTTTTTATAAATAACTTAAAAACATATTATATTTCCGTTTTTTATTAACTTTGGTCTACTAAAATTGGTGGAACATCATTTATTTTGATAATTATTCTGAAGTAGGTAGGTACTTCAGACAGACCGACAGACAGACAGACACATTGCTCAAACTTAAAATCTCAACGTTTCATGACATTCTAAGCCTATTTGAACAAATAAAAATTTTTTAAAAATTTTGTCGTTTCTATACTTCCACTGGATGTGGAAATAATATCTGCGATTTTTAGGTTAGGTTAACCGAAAGCCTCTTTGCCGCAGCACTTAAAATCTCGACGTTTCATGACATTCTAAGCCTATTTGAACAAATACAAATTTTTTAAAAATTTTGTCGTTTCTATACTTCCACTGGATGTGGAAATAATATCTGCGATTTTTAGGTTAGGTTAACCCAAAGCCTCTTTGCCACAGCACTACTCTAAAGTACAATGTCTCAAGGGTATTTGCCATTTTTTTTTATTTAATTTGATTGAAATCTCTACTTTCGGCAGATTTTTGTCCAAAAGGGGCATATTTTTCCCACTGTGCGGCGTCGGGATATTTCCAAGCAAGTGCTTTCGAAAACTGTGATAAAATTATTTCGTATTATCAACGTCCTTGCATAGTTTTACTTGATTATCAGCATAGCTAGAATACTAATTATTGAACGTTTTTCAAACATAAAAGAGAACGTCAACTTAACTCCAAAACTTATTTTTGGATCAATAACTAGGAAAATAAAGTGTTATGAAAAAGTTTTAATAAAAACTGACGGAGCTATACACATTTTAAAAGTATATTCAATTCGCCAATATTGTATGATAAGAAAATAGTTCTTTTTAAATCCTAAAAAACTATTATAATTTTTTTAATGGAAAAAAATTAACACCATCAAATGGAGCAGATCTTAAATTTTATAAAAAAAAATTAATTCAAGAGTATCCTAATAACCGCATAAACACGTTCTTGAATGAGCGCAGCCCCTGGATGAGGCAACTCCCCTCGTAATTACTTCCACATCTAGTGGAAGTATAGTAACTACAAAAAAATTTTTAAAAATTTTTATTGTTCAAATAGGCTTAAAATGTCATAAAACGTCGAGATCTTAAGTTTGAGCGAAAAAAAATTTCTGTCTGTCTGTCTGTCGGTCTGTCTGTAACTTTTTTTTTGTGCGCACGTTTACTCTGGAACCGTTTAAGATATTGACTGGAAATTTGGTACACGTATGTACTTTAACGAGATCTGGAACTAGATTATATTTACATCTTGTTCCGTCGAAGAGTAGGGGGGTAAATTGGGATAAATTTGGGGTAAATGGGTAAATCAAGCAGGTAAAAGTCCATAAAATTGGTATTTAATATATACAAGAGAAGCTAAGGTCTTAAAAAAATTTTTGGCATTAGCCACCCCCATTACTACCCCTACCCCCTTTTTTTAAAGGGGATGAAAAAAAAATGTGATTTAGTGTATGTACACGAACCAGAAACCTCAAAATATTTTTTACTTCATCCACCCCCACTACCACCCCCTTATCACCACCCCCACCTCACTACCGATGTGGGGTATCGTTTTATGGGTTTTTGGGGTAGAGGATTTCAAATATGATATTATTAAAGTTCCATGAACAATTATTTCCACATACAAAGTTTTTTTCGTTGAGAGTGACTTGAATAGAGAATCTGGATGTGGAAGTAGTGATTCCTTGGGCAGCGGTTTTTTTATTTGCTGACTCGGCTTTAAAACATTATTTCATTTTATATTATAATTATTTTTTGGTGGCGCTATATCCTAAAATGACATTTATTTGACAGTTTTAATGAACCAAAACAATGTAATTATTGACAAGTGTCAAATAATAATTATACAACGATGCAATAATGAATACTCTTCGTCACGCGTAAGTATTACAAGTACAAGCAAGCGAAGCGAGTGAGTGTTGTAATCATCCGAGAGAATACAGTGTTCATTATAGCGAGTTGTATACTATACTTTATCTACCTACGACTAATTTTTAGAAATAAAAAATGATACAATTTTTTACTTAGCAGCAAAGTATATATTAATGTTGGTACAATTGGTAAATTGAACAGATGATGGAATGTTAATAGGTAGGCCGTTATGTGTCAAGAGAACGGCTTGTCAAATTAAATTTAAACGTTATTTACAATAATTTTACATATCACTCAAAAAGAATAATATAGTTAATTCATGAAATAATTTCTTCAGTAAACAATTTAATCAAAAATATTTAATAGTCGTGGACAAAGTATAGTATTCTACTTGCATATAATGGCTACTATTCAAAGACATTATGATTTAAGTACTATTTTTTGATTGCTCTAGGAAAGGCATTATTCCCCCATCATTAATCCCTGCGGGGATAATATATGGCATTATACAGTAAAAGGGTTTAGCCGGATAAGCATGACGAGTCGGCCCCCAAATGGCAACCTATATCGAAACTTATGTTTTAACATCGACTTAATGTATGAACGTGATTTATATCTGTTTTGCTGCCGTACTCCGCTTTGACCTTGAGATATGGAAAAAAAATGAGCACATGCATGACTATCGTTCAAAGAGACATAACTCGAAAACTAATTGAGCTAGAGAGATAAACCCAACGGGAGGTTTCAGGTAACCTTAAAGAGTATATTTTATATATTTTTTGAATTTTTAGAATAATTACGCACATCATTAAAAAATAAATAAAAAATATAATAATTAATATTTCCGTGTTTTCTGTAACTTACAATCACTGAAATAATATATGTTGTAATACTTTATATGCACTATTACTAATACAATTTGCGTTAGAAAAAAGTTGGTGCAACACTTCGAAAAAAAATAAAATTCGACGCGCACTACATCATATAAGGATACAAACTTGACATGGGACACACATATAAATATTTTATGAATTGAAATTATTGTTAGAAGAGAAATTGAATGAAAATATAAATAATCGTCACGTAAATATCTATTTCATACGGCGCAGAGTGGCACGAACTGTAGTTTTTTCGTTCAAAATTATCTAGAGCACTTCGCAACCGATTGGGATATTTTTTTTTAAATACTCGTTATTTAATTTCAAAAAACGTAAGAGAGCCGATTTTTGAATTATGCTAACCCAAATTATTGAGCTTAACCAAAATGTCCATTTTTTATTTAAATCTTAATAAACCTTATAAAGAAATTTTTTTTTCTCTAAACCAATTTACATAAATCTTGTTACTAGGGGAGTTTTTGAGGTTGATTACGAATCTGATATCCAAATTGTCATAAACCAACCTACAAGATGGCGGAACCAATGGCGGCTATAAAATGCTAAAAAATTATGAAAAATTAAATATTTTCGTTAAAGTTTATGCCGAGAAGTTTTAAATATTTTTTATAAGTGCAAGTTCCAGGAAGAAATTCAAGATGGCAGATCCAATATGGCGGCAATAAGATGATAAAACTAACTTAAAATTAAATTAAACGCATTAAACTAAAAAGGCTATTCCTACGAATTATTAAAAAATTTAAGAAGGAACAAATTTTCTGAAATTTTCAAATATATCCAATATGGCTGCCATACATTAATTATCAATCATTAATATGCGATTCAGTCCTCCATTAATTTTAAACATAACCCTAAAGTAGGTCATATTAATATTTATTTTTTTTATCTGCTAATAATATAATAAACACCTAACACCAAGAACTTTAAAACAAGAATATTAAACCTAACATAACCTAAGCCTAATAGAACCTTAAACCAAGAACTCTATACCTAACATAACCTAAGGCAAGAGTTTTAAACCATGAACTTTAAACCTAACTTAGTGCAAAAATGTTTCGTCATTTATTTTTAAGTTAGTTTTATCATCTTATTGCCGCCATATTGGATCCGCCATCTTGAATTTCTTCCTGGAACTTAAAATTTAGTCTATTTTAACTTACTTAAGTACTTATCAGAAATATTCAAAACTTCTCGGCATAAATTTTAACAAAAATATTTAATTTTTCATAATTTTTAGCATTTTATAGCCGCCCTTTAGCAGGGTGGTTTATGATAATTTGGATATCAGATTCGTAATCAGCGACTTCAAAAACCCCCCGAGTAACAAGATTTATGTACATTGGATAAGAACAAATTCTTTTTTTGTAAGTTTTATTAAGATTTAAAAACAAAATGGACATTTTGGCGAAGCTCAACAATTTTGGTTAGCATAATTAAAAAATCGACTCTCTTACGTTTTTTGACATTAAATAACGAGTATTTAAAAAAAATTATCCCAATCGGTTGCGAAGTGCTCTTAATAATTTTGAACAAAACAATTACGATTTGTGCCACTGTGCCGTATGAAATAGATATTTACGTGACAATTATTTATATTTTCATTCAATTTATCTTCTAACAATAATTCCAATTCATAAAATATTTATGTGTGTCCCATGTCAAGTCTGTATCCTTATATGATGTAGTGTGCGTCGAATTTTATTTTTTTTTCGAAGTGTTGCACCAACTTTTTTCTAACGCAACTTTTATGATTAATAGAGCATATAAAGTATTACAACATATATTATTATTTCAGTGATTGTAAGTCATAGAGAACACGGAAATATTAATTATTATATTTTTTATTTATTTTTTAATGATGTGCGTAATCATTCTAAAAATTCAAAAAAATGTATAAAATATACTCTTTAAGGTTACCTGAAACATCCCGTTGAATTTACCTCCCTAGCTCAATTAGTTTTCGAGATATGTCTCTTTGAACGATAGTCATGCATGCGCTCATTTTTTCCACATCTCAAGGTCAAAGCGGAGTACGGCGGCAAAACACATATAAATCGCGTTCATACATCAAGTCGATATTAAAACATAGTCCGGGGTCCAAACTCAAGATGACCTGCATTACTTGGGGCACTAGAAAACACTTGTCGGATTAATTTTTGCTCTTGCGCAACTTCAGAAATCGCAAAAAAGATGGCGGATTGATAATTACAAAATTATGTTTTACAATGGTTATTCTCTGTTAAAAAAAAAACTATGTAACCTACCGATCTGATTTTTGGTATGTATACTCAAAACATATACGTGATGCTAACTAAGCTATTGGTATTTTTGAAAAGAATATTTTTTTTGAAAAAAAATAATTAAAATCAGGTTGATATTTACGTTCTAAAAATTTCGATATGCGGACAACTATGTTAAATTTATGAAATTCTTATATACAATTGCTTACCAAATATAGCACATATATTGAAAAAGTTTTTTTAAAAAAGATCCTGTCGATAACGTATACAGTTTTTTGTTTATGATTTTTTTTATGAGGCGCGTAATTTGCAGCATTAAAATAAAAATACACGATAATTGGTACAGTGTAACAGTAAAAAGCACTATATTGTTCAATATAATTGCAAATTTGAATTACTTTATGTTAATAATACAACAAAACGAATGAAAGTAGTAGTCGGGCGTTGCCGATTGCGGCCACTCATTTAAAAAAATAATAATCGATACAAAGTGAATTGTTTGTTCGAGCAAAATGTTAATCAATTAATCAAATAGGTATTCGCAATTGGCCATGCCCGAGTACAACTTCTACTCGTTTTTATACTGTTTAAGAAATAAAACATTAGTGAGAAATATTATTTTAGGTATTTAGCATATTTAATAGAAAGCAGAAAAGGGAGATATTTTAAATAAAACATTAATGTTGTATATTACGTAATTTTTGTGTATAACTATTCTTACATGTTAGTCAGAATCACTATCATTATAAAATGATGCATATTGCTTTTTTCCTTAAAACAATTTTCAGGAAAAGCAGCACACGAGCACGCAATTGAATACCACTCACGAGAACATTGTGTGTCGCATTTTATTTTACAGTTGCACTTTTTAATATAAGTTCAGATAAACTTTTTTTGTCGACATTATCGGTACCAGCTCCTGATTTCCAATTCTGCATCCAAAATTTTGTGCAAGAGGTAATTTGAATGACGGTTCACAACACTGTAGGGAGCGTAAATAACTTTTATTAAATTATTTTACCTTTTAATAATTATCAAACGTATACATATAATACATTTGTAAAGTTGACATGTATGTACATTGAAAATATTTGCAAAAAACTGTGGGGGGGGTATAATATGACTAATGGAATACATTAAGACAGATTTTGGAATTTTTCTCTGTTTGTCTGCTTGTCTGTTTGAACGCACATCACGCAGAAGCTACTTAACCAATGAGGTTCATCTAAGCTTGGAGTAACATTTAGTTCTTATTTCATCGAAATCGACCTAGACTAAGCCAAGTTTTATGAAAATCTGTCTAGTTAAACAGGAGATACAGCTTGATCTCTACAATAAGCGTATTTGCACGGCATAAACTTTTAAGATTAAACTTCTGTAATATTCCAGAAAATTCGAGAATACTCTGGAATATTCCAGAAAATTTGTGAGTTTTCTGAAATATCCCAGAATGGTGATTCTACCTCAAACGTCATTTATATAGAAGCTTTTTAGTCAATTTCAAAATTCCACGCGAACGTAACTGCGGGCATAGCTAGTAAATAATAAATATGAACCGCAAACAACAATCAATCGATTTAAATAATCAAACACAAGTAGTTTTCATAATGTTAAAATGTTAAGACAAATAACTTCTCACTATATACATAAGTACATACGCCTAGAAAACATAAATATACCAGCTAATTCCACTGTAAACTGTTTTCATGCGCTTTATGAATTTTGGGAGAGCTGTCGCCTTTATTACATGCGCCGCATCATGCACCGATTTTAAAAATTCACAACTCGAATACTATATGCAATATCAACTTAGTTCTTGTCTTAAAAACATTTTCAATATATTGGGTATGTTTTTTAGCATAGTTTGTACACAAAAAATTTAAAATTGAAGTACTTGCTCGTATGTCGAAATTCTTACTACAATATTTTATAGTTACAGATTTCATATTTTTTGGATAAAGAAAAAAAATATTTTGAGGTTTCTGGTTCTTGTACACACACTAAATCACATTTTTTTTTCATCCCCTTTAATAATGGGGTGGGAGTGGTAGGTAATGGAGGTGGCTAATGTCAAATTTTTTTTTGAGACCTTAGCTTCTCTTGTCTATACTAAATATCAATTTTATGAACTCTTACCGGCTTGATTTACCTATTTACTCCAAATTTACCCCAATTTACCCCCCACCCTTCGACGGAACAAGATGAAAATATAATCTAGTTCTAGATCTCGGTAAAGTACATATGTGTACCAAATTTCAAGTCAATATCTCAAACGGTTCCAGAGTAAACGTGCGCACAAAAAAAGTTACAGACCGACAGACCGACAGACAGACCGACAGACAGACCGACAGACAGAAATTTTTTTTCGCTCAAACTTGAAATCTCGACGTTTCATGACATTCTAAGCCTATTTGAACAATAAAAATTTTAAAAAATTTTTTTGTCGTTACTATACTTCCACTGGATGTGGAAGTAATTATGTTGTTTTCTAATTTCGAATGGCGATACAAAAAATTTTGTATACTTGACTAAAATGTGTTTTTTTTACTCATGTGGTTTATAGCACTCCGACTCGTACTATAAACATATTAGCCACTTGTTATATAAAATACTATTATTAACCAACTTTCTGACAAACTTGTAGGGTATGGTCTGGCTGTGGTCCCTCTCACACTAAATTTATAAAGCTACATCTAGTGTAAGGTGACCCAAAATTGATGGGCTCATTTAATGAAATTCATTTAGTAGTTGTTACTTCTTGTGGATAAAGTATTACTTAAAATTAGACGATATTGAAAAGTGACGTCCCGTGCAGGCAAATCAGTTGAAGAATGTTTTCTACCACAGTTGAAAGTGTGAACTGAGATTTGTTGGAAAGCGTTCAACAATAGAAGGATATTTTCTAATATCATTGTTCAAGAATTCGTCAACTGTTCCTGTTACTAAAAATAGTTGAATCATGAATATAAAAATCTGTTATTATCGTCAATTGTTATTAGTTGAAATAAAACTTTTTACACATTGAACCAAGTGTCCTATAATATTCTTTCTTGCCACGATCACTAACTTCGACAGGTTAGGGGCGCCAGGTACGTGGAGTAATTAGAAAATTTAAAGAAAGAATATTAAAAAGTATAAAAAAATATTACTGTCAATGTCATTGACGTCTGATACGGAAATAAACCAAAATATGGGTGGAAATGGTAGTACGGTCCGATTTGAAGCACTAAATAAAGATAATTACGACACATGGAGAATTCAAATTGCAGCATTATTAGCGAAGAACAAGGCCTGGAAGTACGTCAGTGGAGATACTTCAAAGCCGGCGATACAGGCAGACGATAGGGAAGGTTCGACAGCAGCAATCAAAGTTTGGGAAGAAGCAAGGTTAGATCTTATTTTATCCACTGAACCTTCTGAACTGAAACAGATTAAGTTTTGTAATACGTCACGTGATGTTTGGCTGAAGCTTGAAGAGATATATGAGTCAAAAGGACCGGCAAGAAAAACTACTTTGCTAAAGCAGCTTATTCTGCAACGAATGCAAGAAGGAGAAGACGTTCGTGTACATTTGAGAAAGTTCTTCGATGCTGTAGATAAATTAAACGACATGGGAGTCGAGATTAATAAAGATATACACTACCGGAACCAGAGACTTTACGAATAAAAATTATGGAGGAAAATGATGCTCGAAAAGAAAATCCATATGAAGAGTTGCAGAATGCTATGATCGCGAAGAAGAATTTCAAAGGACCGAGGCAATATCAGCAAAATTAGAAGAAAAATGATAAGCGAGACGGTACAAAAGAAGAGTTCAAGTTTGAATGTCATCGTTGTGGAAAACAGGGACATAAAGCTGCAAATTGCTATGCGAAAATGGACAAATCCAAATTTGAAAATGCGAAAACGGCTCAAAAAGCAGAGAAAGTTACATATTACGTTTCCATGGGAATGATGGATAGTCAATCAACATTTTCAGCAGAAAACACTGCAAGCAATGTCTGGTGCTTGGACAGTGGGAGTACTGCACATATTTGCAGAGACAAGGACATATTCGAAGATCTAGAAACAGAACACGGAGTTCTAAATCTTGCAAGCAATACGTCAACAAATATTACTGCAAAAGGGAAAGTCACGTTTTCAACACAAGTAGGAACGGAAATGTTATTTGTTTATATAAAATTTATTTAAAATAATTTATTATTGTTTTTTTACAAAAAAAAATAAAGAAAATTAAAGATTATTTTAAGAGCTTTAAAATATTTACTGAAATAATAAAAACTTTCGGAAGTATTTAACTTCAATATGATATTTCTTATTCGGTAAAAAAAATCTATCTCGGTATAGTATTGTAGAAAAACAGAAAAATAAATTAAACATTATTTTATTATTATTTTATTTTATAATTACTATTTACAAAAAGTATTCTTTACAATTTTCGTAAAAATTAATATTTAAAAGCGCAAAAACGCACAGCCACTCTTATTTTTTCCGTAGGTCATTGATTCACTTAAACAATTTTTTTTCGTAAAATATACGTTATTACCTGTTTTGATCCGTTAGGTATCAATATGATATTAGTGGTATTAAACCAAATTTTTTATTTTATTTCCTGTACTAATATAGTAGTTATGAGCAAGAACCCTTAAAAGATTTTAACTTTAAAATTACAAAGCTCCGAAAGTTTAAAAATAATAGATTATTGTTCGTTTAAGTTTACAGTGCAAAATGTATGTAAATAATAAATTATTTTAATGGGACACGCTAAGCTGCAGCCAACTTGTATTGTGTCCCATACAAGGAAAAACATATTCAGGTAATAATATATAAATATATAAATTAATTTAATAGTTAATGAGGTAAACACGAATAAAATAATTTAAAAGACCATACCGCCCATATCTATATATTACTAAAACTTGTAGGTTATACTTATTACAACAAAATAAATTAAAAAAGGCGAATTGATCAACCAGGGCCGCGCCATCCATAAGGGCAAGTCGTGCGGCGCACGACGGCGCCACCTAACTAAAGGCGCCGTAAGGCGCCGCGAGTATTGAAATTTAAAATTAAAAAATCGGCAGCTACTGGAAGCGGCTGGAACCTCCCCACCCGTTGAATCTTTGAAGCCGAAAAGAGCACTAAACAATATGAACGATCTCATTTAATTATATTTATTAAGTTGAAACATTTTTTTCGTATAAAATGAGAAAAAAAGTCTTGCGTTCGGTGGGATTTGGACCTAAGAACTTGAGTATTAAATTTATAGACTGCACAATATTAATATTTTATTCAATGTTTTTAATACAAATATATGCTTCATCGGATCCTAGCCCGGGGCCAGCCAGACATTCACGGTGAACATCACCGTGGCGAGTGTGAGGCTGGACGGGGTAGGTCCGGTTTGGCTTGGAGAAAAAATAGAAAAGTAGCTCCTGTCTTCTGGCAGGCTTAAAGACTAGGTTAAAATTATAATGTGTCCACATGGACCTAAAATTAATATAAAAAACTTTATATGTGAAAATAATTGTTTATGGAACTTTAATAATATAATAATCTTCTACCCCAAAAACCCATAAAACGATACCCCACATCGGTAGTGGGGTGGGGGTGGTAGTGGGGGGTGGATGAAGTAAAAACATATTTTGAGTTTTCTGATTCCTGTACATACACTAAATCACAATTTTTTTTCATCCCCTTTAATAAGGGGGTGGGGGTGGTAATGGGGGTGGCTAATGCCAAAATTTTTTTTTGAGACCTTAGCTTCTCTTGTATGTACTAAATACTAATTTCGTGGACTCTTACCTGCTTGATTTACCCATTTACCCCAAATTAACCCCAATTTACACCCCAACCCTTCGACGGAATAAGATGAAAATATAATCTAGTTCTAGATCTCGTTAAAGTACATATGTGTACCAAACTTCAAGTCAATATCTTAAACGGTTCCAGAGTAAACGTGCGCACAAAAAAAGTTACAGACAGACAGACCGACAGACAGACCGACAGACAGACAGACCGACAGACAGACTCAAACTTAAAATCTCGACGTTTCATGACATTTTAAGCCTATTTGGACAATAAAAATTTTTAAAAATTTTTTTGTCGTTACTATACTTCCACTGGACGTGGAAGTAAAATAAACACAATTCTATAAAAACGTTCGTAGGCAAGAGCACTTAATAATTTTGATTATTGATACGGGAAACAACCTCGGAAAACCATATAACTCTTGGTGGACAGCTTCCCTGCCAGATGTAGCCAGGGTAGTGTTCATGGTGGCTCGTTTAAGTTTGTTTTATCTTTTGGCCTCGATCAATTTTTCACTAAATCGGCCGGGGAAGTGATAGCTGGCAAATTTTTGGTTCCAATGTTTCTCTGGGGAATTTGGTTTTTGAAAAATGTTTAGGTTGGTATCAAATTGTTTTTAGGTTATATAGTACTATTTTTAGGTTATGTTGCCGGAAGAATTTTTGGCGGGATGCCGGAAGTAGCGAAAATAGTTTTTAAAATATAATGTCACTGTCACTTTTAAAGTTTTATTGGAAAAAACTCACCGAAAGCGTTCCGGTGGGGTTGCTTACACCTGTAGGGCTTGTAAGCGGTTCAGGATGGCCTCTCACACCATCCGTGGGCTTTATAAACGTCGAAAAAACTTGTAATCTCTCGATGTACTCGACACATCAAAAATACTCAGCATACAGTCTGCACGCTTTAACACACTAGCAGAGAACTTATACCACAAATGGACCCGTAGTATTTTTTGGGAATTTTCCTTTGAGTCCATTTAATAAAATTTGACATTTTTCTGAAAATTTGACGTTTTTCTGAAAAGTGATATTTTTCCGAAAATTTGACATTTTTCTGAAGTGACATTTTTTCGAAAATTTGACATTTTTCTGAAGTGACATTACTCCGAAAATTTGACAATTTTCAAACATTTGACATTTTTCTGAAAGGTGACATTTCTTCGAAAATTTGACGTTTTTTCGAAAATTTGATATTTTTCTGAAAAGTGATATTTTTCCGAAAATTTGACATTTTCCTGAATTTTTGACATTTTTCTGAAAAGTGACATTTCTCGGAAAATTTGACATTTTTTCGAAAATTTGACCTTTTTCTGAAGTGACGTTACTCCGAAAATTTGACAATTTTCAAACATTTGGCATTTTTCTGAAAGGTGACATTTCTTCGAAAATTTGACGTTTTTTTCGAAAATTTGACATTTTTCTGAAAAGTGACATTTTTCTGAAAATTTGACATATTTCTGAAAAGTGACATTTCCCTGAAAATTTGACGTTTTTTCGAAAATTTGACATTTTCCTGAATTTTTGACATTTTTCTGAAAAGTGACATTTTTCCGAAAATTTGACATTTTTTCGAAAATTTGACCTTTTTCTGAAGTGACGTTACTCCGAAAATTTGACAATTTTCAAACATTTGGCATTTTTCTGAAAGGTGACATTTCTTCGAAAATTTGACGTTTTTTTCGAAAATTTCACATTTTTCTGAAAAGTGACATTTTTCTGAAAATTTGACATATTTCTGAAAAGTGACATTTCCCTGAAAATTTGACGTTTTTTCGAAAATTTGACATTTTCCTGAATTTTTGACATTTTTCTGAAAATTTGACATTTTTTCGAAAATTTGACATTTTTCTGAAAGGTGACATTTCTCCGAAAATTTGACGTTTTCCTGAAAATTTGACATTTTCTTAAAAATCTGACATTTTTCTGAAAAGTGACATTTCTCCGAAAATTTTACATTTCTTGGAAATTAAAAAAAAAAATTCGTGACTCGTCTTGTAGAAATATTTTTTTGATATCATCATCAGTTCGCCTGTTATAAGAATTTTATGCTTTTACGACGTCACCAGAACGTAGGTGTATTTTTAATTCACTCGTATTCCATCCATCTACAATATTTCCACCTACGTTTCAAACTTTAATTGGATGTTTCCAGTTAAGTCGATATCTGCACCAGTTTCTAAGAATTTTTCTTATTTGTGTCGTCATGTGACGTAGGTGTATTATTAATTCACTCGTAATCCGTCCGTCTACAATATTTATACCTACGTTTCAAATTTCAGTTCGACATCTTCAACCGTTCCCGAGTTATCAGCCGAAATCACTGAACACCTCTGTCATTATTAGAATATCACCCTGTACATTGCACTGCTTTGAGGACAAAACAAGTGAAATTTTTGTTTTTTAATTTTTTTCACGGAAACCAAATCGAAAAAGTGCAAGTGTGATATATCGTTGTAATCGGAATTTTTACTGCTTTTCAATGGTTCAATTACAAATTGTAAGTAATCATAAAATAAACAACTTGTTGTGCCAAAACGGCACTAAACGTAATCCGATCTCAACCAAAACCTTTTCAGATCTTCTGGAGCACTAAAGAAACCCTCATGCAAAGTTTCATCCAAATCCGTTTAGTAGCTTCGCCGCTATCGTGCTAACATACATACACACACACACACACACACACACACACACACACACACACACACACATACACACACACAGACATTTTTCAAAAACAATTTTTTTGGGTTCCTGGGACCTCAAAACGTAAAGATTTGATGTTATCTCAATTTTCGATTTTGGACTAATTGTAGTAACCTCCCACAATTTTATTGTGGGGAGGTTAAAAATAATAAACGTTTAGTTACAATATAGCATGAACCAGGGCCGGATTATTCAATAGACAAACTAGGCAATTGCCTAGTGGCCCTAATGCACGAGGGGGCGCCTCAGCAGTTCAAAACTTACTAATTTTGTCTCTCAATGGTCGACGTTTATCGTTCACCATTGATCTGTCAGAAAATAAAATGTACAAGGAAATTATTTATTTGTTATTTGATTATTTTATTTAGATATATTTATCGCATTTATTACCTCTGTTCTGTAGCAACATTTTACAGAATTATTTGTAGGTTTATATTATAGCTAAGTTCGCAAGCAAGAAGTCACGAAGTCAGTTTTTCAATATATTATTTTTACTTTCAACTTAGTACCTTCCCTTGTTATAAGTATATAAAATTAAAAAAAAAAATTTTTTAGTATAAAATAAGAATTAATAGAAAAGGTATAAGCTTTTATTTATTTGGTTTGTTTAATTAATTGTCATATATTTTATTCAGTGATAAACAATCACAAACCTTTTTTTTTTTAATAATAATATGATATTGTCCATAAATAACTACATCAATATGTTCAATTGTAGAGTCCTGAGGAAGTCAATAAATTTTGACGAAACGTCGACTATTTAAAAAAGTTTTTTTTTTCCTAACACCCTTTGATCTAAACCCGTTAGCCGTTATCAGTATATTATTTAATGTTTTTATTTAATTTTAGTTCAGGGGAAAATATAAATACTGCAATTTTTTTATAATAAAACATTTTTTATCGGTATTTTATATTTTTATGTCTTGCGCCAACGAAACCTACTTTTCGAAGACAATATAATTTCAAATAAATTTCTAACTTTTAATTTGAAGCTGTTTGACCTTGATAAACTCGAAAATATCGCCTGCGGCGCATTTTAAAATTCCGTATCCACGCCTGTAAATAAGAGGGCGTATATACTTCATTTGCCTAAAAGCGTGCCAATCCTTAATCCAGCTCTAGCATGATCTGGAAAATTTTGAATTTTTATATTCAACTGTATAGCTTGATGTATTTGAGATACTTTTTTCCTCAGCCTCCCTTTTCAGCTGAATTCTAGATATGCTACTGAAGGGCGCATGTTCGTATTTGCACGACGCACAGTGGGGCAAATAGCTCATTTTTTGGACAAACGATAATTCCCAAGCCTGGAATTAATGAAACTTAAATTTTTTTTTTAAACCATTCGTTATAAAATTGCCTTTAGTTCTATCGAGCCTGAATTTTGAAATTTCAAAATTAAAGATGGCTAATCCAATATCGCGAACATAAATTTTGAAAGTATATTAAAATTTTATCAAAAGATTGTTTAAAATTATAAAAAATTGTTACTTGGGGGGTTTTTTTGGTTTCTAATCTCATTTCTGATCCCCGAATTTTGCGATTCAAAAAACCAAGGTAAGCTGATCCAATACGGCAGCCATAATATTTTTTTAAATGAAATGTACGTGCACAAACTGTTAAAAACTGTTACTTAGGACTTAGGACTCTGATCGAGAATCTGAAATCTAAATTACATAATATCGTAATCCAAAATGGCGAATTCAATATGGCGGTCATAATATTTTTTTAATTGACACATAAATCCGCAAATTGTTAAAAATTGTTTCTTAGGGATTTTAGAGATTGCTGATCATGAATCTGAAGTCCAAATTACGTAATATCGAAATCCAAGATGTCGGATCCAATATGGCGGCCATAATATATTTTTAAATGAGATGTACATGCGCAAATTGATAAAAATTGTTACTTAGGGCTTTTAAGAGTTTCTGATCTTGAATATGAAGTCTAAATTATGTAATATCGTAATCTAAGATGGCGGATTCAATATGGCGGCCATACTATTTTTTTAAATGAAATGTACATACGCAAATTATTGAAAATTAGGTTTAAAGATGTCAACATTTTTGATTGGTTATCTCATTTTTTTATAAGATGGCATATTCGAATCTGCCATCTTAGAATTCGAAATTACGAATGCGCAGTCAGCAATCGCAAAAACCTGCAAGTAACAATTTTTAACTATTTTCGCATGTACATCATAATTTTAAAAAAATTTATGGCAGCCATATTGAATCTAATTTTCTGGTTTGCAAAATATCGAAATTTTAATATCCGAAACGAGATTAGCAAACTGCGAAACCCCCGAAAAACAAATGTTAACAGTTTCCTTATTGCTTTGTCATTCTTTTTTAACTTACGGACACCATATTGGATCCGCCATCTTGGATTTCGATATTACGTAATTTGGACTTCAGATTCATGATCAGCAATCTCTAGAATCCCCAGGTAACAATTTTTAACAATTTGCGCATTTACATGTCAATTAAAAAAAATATTATGGCCGCCATATTGGATTCGCCATTTTGGATTACGATATTACGTAATTTAGATTTTAGATTCTCGATCAGAAACCCTTAAGAGTCCTAAGTAACGTTTTTTAACAGTTTGTGCATGTACATTTCATTTAAAAAAATATTATGGCCGCCATATTGGATCCGCTATCTTGGTTTTTTGAATCGCCAAATTCGGGGATCAGATATGAGATTAGAAAGCAAAAAAACCTCCCAAGTAAAAATTTTTTATAATTTTAAACAATCTTTTGATAGAATTTTAATTTACTTTCAAAATTTATGTCCCCGATATTGGATTAGCCATCTTTAATTTTGAAATTTCAAAATTCGGGCTCGATAGAATTAAAGGAAATTTTATAACGAATAGCTTAAAAAAAAAAATTTAAGTTTCATTAATTTCAGGCTTGGGAATTATCGTTTGTCCAAAAAATGAGCTATTTGCCCCACTGTGCGACGGAGCTCAAAAGTCTTGGCGCGGCCCTGTGATCGCAACTGAAGAGTACATAAAATTAGATGAGGGTACAAAAGATATTTGTGTTTTTTAATATAATTTCTGTTACGGTCTTTGTAAAAACTTTTAGTTTTGTAATTTCTTTAATTGTAAGAGGCAAAATATTATAAAATTTAGGTCCAAAAAATTGATAAACCTTTGAGATTGGTTTTTAAAAAATTGTTGTGTTACTAGGTTTTTGTATGCATTATTTCATGTATTTAAAATGTGAGAAATTTCACCAAATTTGACTTTCTGTTTATGAGCAAAAATTATCGACGATTTAACATATTTAGAATCAAAACTCATATTCTCCACATTTTATGAAAAATTAGTTATTGGTGACATCTAGTTCAAAAAGTTGAAATCTACACGTTAGCGAAAAAAAATTGCAGCAAAAGTAGCATTATCTGAGGTAAATCGGTACTGAAAAGTTGCAGTACGCAGCAAAACTCACATTTTCCACTTTTCTTGATACGTTTCAAATCACATTTGTATTTCAAAACTAGCATTCTCAATATGTATATGTGTATTTCAAAACTAACATTCTCCATATGTGTATGTTTCAAAACTAACATTCTCCCAATGTTATTTGCAAAACTCACATTATCCAAATAAAAATGATAAATTTTTGATATTGCTCATCAATATATTTAATTTTAAAACAGTCTATTCAAATTAATGATTTTTCTTCAAATTTTAAAGTAAATCTTATAGCTGTAACACTTAAAATAATCACGCTGAAAGTTTTTAGCGGTTTCTCAAAATTTAAGTTAATGGGAAAATGTGAGTTTTGATTCTATACCCCTCAATAATAAAGTTAAAGTTTCAGTTACTTTTAGTATTACTTTGGCCCAAACTATTTGCTCCTAAATACTCATAGGACACCTTGTATAGTGGTCTACGTTGCTTTAAAGGGAAAACTGCCTACAATACTGACAAATACGTAAAAAATCAGTTTTTATTCAATATTATTGTTTGGTATTAAAAAATGTATATGTTTAACATTTCTTTAAGTTTTACAAATAATCTAGAGTGCCACTTGTATATTCATAATTGTGTTCTATTTAAATAAGACAATTACTTACCTTTTAGTTCGTTTATCCAATAATAGCACAATCAAACACCCACAACATTAAAAAAAACAGGAATATATTTACACACAGTGAAAACAGAGTAAGGCTAGCGGGTACTGATAGAAACGGTGCGATTAGTAATAAGTACAAAAACTGTGAGCTAGCTGTGAGCAAAAATATTTGGAAACATCGAATTTTATTAAACGTATACATCGAGTATAGGCAGTAGTAGAAGACAGAAAAATTAACAGAAAATGAATGGACATTTACACTAATGTTTTGAAAATACCACATTTCAATGTGGTTTTAAATTATTTATTGCAATCTTTACTGTAGTCAAACGTCACCTATATTGCTTTCAAATAGTACCCATACACCATAATAAGGTGTTTTCACACTAAAGTCGATAGATGGCAGCAGGGGCTATCAACAAAGGTTTAATTCCTGATTTCATTTAAAATTCAATTTTGGCAATAGTAACTTTACACAGGGTGGACCATTAATAATAGTCCATAGTTCAAGGGTAGATTCTTTGGACTAAAATATGAGGATATAACCAAACATGCTATAGTAAATTGTTGTTGTGGAAAAAGATGGTGTCAAAATTGTAATTTTTTTTCTTTTTTTTGCACTATCTCAACTAGTTCTTGACCGATCTTCTCCCAATTTGGTAAGGGAACAGTTCTTAGGCTAAGAAATAATAATTTGTGTATTACATTACGCCAACCAGTGGAGGGCGCATCATGAGCTATACCTGATGATGAATATTTTTTCTCTTTTTTTATTACGAAACGTAGTGGCACTTTTGACTAGAAAATCTCATGCAGGAGTCTTTTCTACGTAAAAAAGGTACACTTGATAGAACTTGATAATTCCAACCGTTTTCGAGAAACTGCCGTATAGATCTCAAAAATTCTTTGAAAACAAACCCAATTAGAAAAGGAAAAATTGTATTTATTGAAAAGTGTACTTCGTTTTGTAAAAATGTCAAACTAATGAAATTATACATAAATGACGTCCCCAAGGCACATTTTTCAATAAAAACACTTTTTCCTTTTCAAATTGGGTTTGTTTTAAAAGAGTTTTTGAGAACTATGCGGCAGTTTTGTCGAAAACGGTTGGGATTATCAAATTCTATCTTTTCTTTTTTACGTAGAAATCACTTCTGCATGAGATTTTCGAGTCAAAAGAGCCACTACGTTTCGTAATAAGAAAAGAGAAATAATAATCATCATCAGCTATAGCTCATGAGCCCCCTCCACGGGCTGTCGTGATGTAATACACAAATTATTGTTTCTTAGCCTAAAAAATATTTCTTTACCAAATTGGGAGAAGATTGGTCAAGAGGTAGTTGAGATATTGCAAAAAAAAGAAAAAAATTACAATTTTGACACCCTGTATCTTTATCCACAGCAACAATTTACTAAAGCATGTTTGGTTATATCCTCATATTTTGGTCCTTCACTATTGTCTGTTATTAATGGCCCACCCCGTTGAAGGTATTTACTTCCAAAAACTTGCAAAATGATTTTTTTTTAATGATTTCGTGAAAGTGTATAGAATAATATCCTGAAAAGTTTACATTCCGTTCGGGTGCAGAACATAAAAAAATTTCAAAATTTTGAAATTAAGTCAAGCTAGGAAAAAATAAAAAATACAGATGGCTAGACCACGTATTTATGAACAAAAAATGTCCTAACAAAATTTATCGCTAGAGCCACGGTTTTTCCGGAAAAAAATAGTCAATTGTAACGTTATAACTCGGAGCGAGATCCATGCGTGCGCACGCTTGAATACGCATGACTGTGACACCGATGCACTGAATTACATGTTACTAAATCAGAATTTGTTCAATCTATATGAGTGTTGGTTTATCTACAAGATGGAAATTGTAGCTTTCTGAAGCTTTTTTGTTTTAACCAATACAAGCAAAGAATAAATGGGAAAAATACACTTATATATATTATCACGTCCGAACTCCTTCGTCGCAATTAAAAATATAGAAAAAAATAAAAGCCGTTCAAAGAAATTCTTTCTTCATTGAGAACTGTTAAGAAGTATGTACACTTCATGATTAATGGTTTATTAAACATAAACATAAACGTAAACGTAAACATAAACACACCACATATAGTAGACAACCCCCAAATCCAAAGCCAAGGTTGTCCGTAATGGGGATACACATTTGGAAAAACGCAGAGATACATCCATACCCATACCCATTGGAAAAAATAAAATATCACTAGTTCGGAAAAAATGTATACTTTCGAATGTTCAAACACAAATTCGTTTACTTTTATGCATTTTTTCGAAAATATGATCAATCCCATCATGATCAAAAATAGCAACTCTCAATAGTTCTGAATATAAATTCTGGAACTTTTCCAATACATTAACAAATGTATAAGAAATGCATTGGTTATGGTTGAAATGTGGATGTGTATCTGTAATAAATACTGTAATAAAAGTACTACAATAAATACAATACAGTAAAGTCGTAAAGATTCATGCGAGTGACGGCGCGGCAGATCTGCTTCGATCCAGCGGCTGTGTGCTGTCTGTGTATGCGTTCGTAATTATATATTTTCCCTCCATACTCACTATTTATCCTCCTATTCACTAAGGAATATGTAAAAAAATAATATGTATATGTGTATGTATAATCAGAAAGAGAAAAAAGCTTTATTTTACTCGTTAGAATTGCTAAGAATTTTTAGAGGTTCCATAGGATGCATTTAACCATCCGCTTGGCCGCGCAGAGTGACAAAGTTATTCACTATTTTTTTTTTCAGAAATAACGTGGCTTTAGCGATAAATTTTATTACGACTTTTTTTGTTCAAAAGCACGTGATCTATCACCTGTATTTTTTTATTTTTTCCTACCCTGGCGTAATTTCAAAATGTTTGTAACTGTTTGTTTTCGGGTAGCTGGTTTGGAGAATAATCAGGGTCCAGATTAGTTAATAAGACAGCCCAATAAAAATATAAACAATTTATTTTCTTCTTCAAACAGCTAATGTGTGGCAGTGTTACATCAACATACAGGTCCGTATCTTTTACGGTTCTTAGGATAACATTCTGTTATTTGAGAGAGAGAGAGAGAGAGAGAGAGAGTGTGTAACGATTGCGATGCGACGTTTGTTGCTGCTGCTGGAGTGGCGTCGGGCGTCGGGCGAATACCGTCGACTCAAGGAGCTTCCCAGCTCAACACGCTGTAGGAGGTCTCTAGGTCAGGCTCATCCGCTTTGGTTCTGGCGGTGAAACGGCGCCGGGGAATGACTACCGACTCGACACACTACGCTGAAGGATTCCCTAGGTCAGAATGCATTCGTTTCGTTGTGTTTGCGTCCGGGAGATGCACAAAACTGTAATATGTCCAGCTCACCACGCTGAAGACAGATTGTCCACACTGAATCTATTTTTTGTTCGTTGTACTGGTTGATGCGCCGATGCTTGCGGCCTCCGCCCTTGGGGCGCTTTCCGCGGTTTCTGAATCTATTGATTTGGGGCCGGGCTTTTATATCCGAGAATCCCCGCTTACTGGTGACGTAGAACTGCGTATAATTTAGTGTCGTGTGCAATTCCGTACCTCTAGACGGGAGCTGGGTAGATTTGCGTGCCGTGTGCATATTGGTATCGTGTGTAAATTCGGAAACTTTAGTAATGGGGCAGAAATTTAAAGAATGCTTCGTTACATTTTGAAAAAATGGATGAAAAAAAATTTTTTTTCACTTTTTTTATATTCTGCATCCGAGAGGAATGTAAACTTTTCAGGATAATATTCTATACACTTTCACGAACTCATTAAAAAAAATTATTCATTTTGCAAGTTTTTGGAGTACATTTCTTCTGTCGTCTGAGCTATTAAGCGGCCCACATTAATTATTATCACCTATAATACATCTAGAGAATTGATAATACCGAGATAATTTTGTCATAGAGACTGCTGAAAGCGTGTTGTTTGGTAATAGCCCGAGGCCGTAGGCCGAGGGGCATTACCTTTAAGCAACACGCTTGAAGCATTCTCTACGACAAAATTTTGAGTATTTATTAATGCTCGAGGTGTATTCGGAAAGATAATTTATTATTCTCCATTCAATTCGTATTTTCTGATCGAATAAACTTATAAAAACATTTTCCACGTATTCTTTTTACTTTTAATGGTATTTTGGGTGAATTTTCTAATACAATTTGTCGTCTGAATTGAATCGTTTACCAAACCTATGTGACATTTTTATAAATTGATCTTCAATTTGACATTTGTTGAATTTCAATCTGACATTTGAACATATCATGTGTGCCTTGCCTGATAACACCACATCACATGTAGTGGTGTTATGGTTGTAATCTTTTACCGATTGGATGAATTTTGACACATAACATGAAATGCAAAATTTTGATTGGTTAATACATTTAGTAAAAAATTATCAACTTAATTCGGCGATTGCATTTTATCACCAAGTACAGAATAGAAATGCATATATAGCGGATTCACTTATTTACAAAATAAAGAGTTTTTATTTACATAATTTACGTTGGCAATCAGGGCATTTTTTTAACTAATGAAGTTTGTAGAAATTAGTCACTTAGTGACTGAAATTTTGATGTACTAGACGACAAAGATTTTGGTCGATTTATTGCGTTATATTTTTCTTCGAAACAGAAATCGATACCTGTTCTGCCTTCAATGAAACCAAACACCAAACAGATTATTTGCAAGAATACATTGATGAAGTGATTGCACGCTTCGCTTCAGATAATCTGCCTGTGTCTTCTAGTGCTACTGACTATACGGGGAGCTTATTTCATTTTTTTAAAGCTTCAGTCCATGGAACTGTGTTTTCAAAATTGGTGCAAACATATATAATCCTCCCACATATCACAGTTTGTACTTAGTATGTACGATTTATAACGATTTGGGGTATGATTCTATTTCATATGATAATCGTATATACTATATTACTCCGCATCAGAGTAAGCTGAAATTAATAATTCTATTGATGTTAAAGTGACTTTTATTTGTTTATTTTAGAGTTATTCACTGGTGAAGTACAAGTGGCAATGCCATTGTGGCTTATCCAATTTTTATGTTTTATTTTTGTTAATTGACACATTGACACTCTTTTAAAAATAATGCGCTTATTCTACAAAATGATACAATTATCTAGTATATTACTGGAAAATAACCTCTACACATGTGACTTAAACACAGAAGACCTATACCAGAAACGACTCTCTGGCCTTCCCGCCAATATTGAATTTTTATGCGCATATGTCATATTTCGGTGGTATTATTGTCAACCTATAATTCCGCAGGTTTCTAAATTCACCGGTGGAGCGCACCGGTAAGCAATAACATTATATGATTGGCTATTTTGAAAAACAAAGCCAATCAGCTTCGAATTTTATCTACCAATACGTCCAGTGGTAAATTTAGAAAAGTGCGGATTTATAGGTTGACAATAATACCACCGACAAGATGGCTGAAGGTCACCCCAATTCACCAATAAAACATCAAAGGTTCCACCGCCAGTAACGCTTCTGGTATAGGTCTTCTGTGACTTAACGTCAAAGGAAGATTTAGAGACTCTTTTCTTTTGTCACAAATGATGTGAATAAAAATAAAAATATAAAAATAATATATTTTATTGACATTTCAGAAACCGAATCCTTTCCTTCATCAAAACGTTGTAAGAAAATCTTGTATGTGCTGGGTATATTAAATACACAGCTTTCAAAACATGTTTCTGTTATATTTAATATTCATAGATATTTACTACGTAAGTACACAGAACTATTGATATAGTTTATAGTTTTATTTTAAGCAATGTAAAATTTGTTAAATTATTCTCTGAATATAGGTAATCAGGTTATACAAACATTTGCGAGACAATAGTAGTAGTACTCGCAATATTGGCTTTGATTTATTAATAAATCATTATACTTACAACTACCCTTATGTTCATGTACGCAGCTTTGTAAAACTTTTAATATTACCGATAAAATAAAAAAAATATATATCGCGTGCAGGATTAGAACTCGAGACGTCCTCACCCTGAATAAAACAACAAGAAAAATCAAATCAAATCAAATCAAATCAAATCAAATCAAATCAAAGATATTTATTAATGTTTAAAGACATGAATGCGCCTCAGTTGGGTCCAGTCTAGAGCCGATCACCCCACCGCGGCGTGCAACGTCGCGGTAAGTAGATGATCGGGTGGAGGGGTTTAGCTTCGGCTGTAACAACAGATGAAATTGGGGCGTTAGGGCTCCTGTTTAACATATATAAAAAACTTAAACCTAACAATTTCGTTGAACAATAATCCGGGAAGATATTAAAATACTTAGAAATAGCTAGAACTACGAAGAAACAATTGCATTTTTAACAAACGCGCACTGTCGCACGCGCGTACTAAATTTACGAAGAAAATCTAAACAACAAGAAAAAGTGCTGTCGCCTTATCCACTCGGACATCTAGCCACTTGAGTTTGGTTTCTAAGAACATAATATAACTTGTAGGTTCCTCTCACCTCGAGCCGTCTTCGTTCGAGCTACATATTTGAAGCTTCACCAATGACCCTGTTGAAGTGCAATCGTTTTCAATTTTTTCACACAAAAACTTCAGCTCTTTATCTTTAAAATGGCACTGGTTACGTTTCTTAATTGTTATAAACAAAGTAGCTGTGAATTAAAAAAAAAACGGCTAACTATGGCCCATATTGACCTGGGACATTTTTTCTTAAATTCCCCATAAAAATGCCAGTTTTTCGAATAAGAAAAAGGCATTTTTCTACAAGCAATAGCAACGAAGTTATTCTATTTGTTGATAAGTTAAAAATTATAACGTTTTTGGAATGAGATTTTGCAATAATGAAAACATTTTTTTTTTTAGATCTAGTAATTTATTTCGATAAATTAACTCCTATATAAAAGAGTCAATTTGACAGTCACATTTTGTCACTTTGACAGCGATAAAAAAGGTGCATCGTTTTTTATCACGATAAAAATGTTTGTTCCTCAAAAGTAGAGTATATCTAGTAGTCGCACGTCATTTTAAAATCTGTACTGTCGGCTATAATTTTTAAGTCTTGTGGAAACTATACTGTACGATATGAGTGGTTTTGAGAAAATTATAATTATTTTTAATTGTTGTTCGTTCACATAATTTGTCGTTAATTTATCTTGCCAAAAATCACTCGAGCTTTTCTTTTATGGATAAATTTCTTTTTATCTCAAAATTTTTCCAATCAGTAATTTTGCTCGAAAAACTGACATTTGACAAAATCGCTCGACCTCCGATCTCGCGATTTTTTCATGTCAGTTTTTCTCATAAAATCACTGATTGGCAAAATTATTTCGTTACAAAGAGAAATTTATCCGATAAAAAAAAAGCTCTTGTGATTTTACTGTTGATAAAACAACTCTTCCCCTTTCATGAACCATTGTATTTTCATTATTGTGCGTATAATGTTATTACAAAAAAACATCTCTGGGATAAACAATTACAATTTTGCAAAAACTATTCAATGAATCGATTTGAAATTTTTACCATATATTAAGTACTACAAGACCCAATTTTTTACGTAATAACAAAGTCGTAGGTTAATTTTTGCAATATTTATTGTTAATTGAATATTATGCGAATATAGACCGTTCTTTGCAATTTTCTAAGCAACAAATAGTCATATCGACATGTTCAAAAAACCATTTTAAAGGTTTTTTAATTCCCTATAAGATAGCTTCTCCGAACTGTTGATCAAATACTTTATTTTTACTGGTAGGCAAAAATGTGCAAAAATATATAATTTCTGGCCTTTAATTGTTAATAACTAAAAAACCACGCCAAATCCACTGCAGGAAAAGTATAGGTTTTGTTCCTATAGGCTTGTATTACCTGAAAAACTTGTCATATGCCTGGATGGTTTGGTGTCCTGGCAAAAACGTTATTTCCCTGAAGTATTTTAAAATCCTTGGTGTTGAGAAGGAGATTAACAGAACCACATTGAAGGAGAAAGTGGTAGCTTACTAGTTAGCTAGCTAGTTCTGTTAATCTCCTTCTCAACGCGAAGAATTTTTAATCGGTTCTCATACAGTTCATGCAATTTTTAAAATTTAAAGTAGAAGGTCCTATCTTCCACACAGTTCTCTATATAAGTATAAAGCTCCACAAGTGCTGTAGCCTTTATCTGACTTTCCTCTGCAGATACTCCCTACAAATCCTGCTCTAGTCTACTTAAGTGAGACCGGTAGCGATTTCTCAGTGCTGTATAACATTGCAGATAATATTTGGCGTCAAAGGCAATGAGATTACCACCTTCTAATGCTGCCAACAACTGGGTTTCTTGCAGTTCTGTTGCCATTTTTCATATGCTCGTATCAGCTGTTAATGTTCGAAATTCATGAAGGAGTCCATCGCTTCCACGACATAACAAACACGTCATTTTGTCACTCGCTTCATTTCTCCACAGTTGTGATGACTCTTGAAATATTTTCCCGCTTTTTAGCTCCATCCAACTTCAAATTGCTGAACTTGACGTAACAAGATTTGTGCCATGCACCATGGTTTTGAACCAGTTCATCCGCACTCATGTCACTTCCAAACTTTAGTTTCACTGGCAATGACTCCAAGCTTCTAAACTTATTGGCCGGTATAGTGTTGTCTTATCTTCGATTCCATGTGCATCGAGTGGATATTTTAGATTTTCTGTAGTTGTATTCTGACAGGTCATGCACTTGTTCCAATCCATCTTGTATTACAGTTCAATTTGAAACAAAATAAAAAACATATTAGAAAATGTGGACACACCGGACAAAATAGTTCATCGGTTAATAGTTTGCAATTGGTACATATATTAGTGAATAAATATATAATAAACACACCACAGATAGTCAACAACCCCCAAATCCATAGCTAAGGCTGTGCAGAAAGGGGTTACATATTTGGAAAAACGCAGACATACATCCACACCCACCGGTGTTGTCAATAACGGGGCTGGGGGTCGAACCCAGAGTGCGGTAGACAGTCGATCAACATATTCGCCACTCAATACGTCTTAACAGACTGAGCTGCCGTGCCGGTATAGTGTGATTACATTTAAAAATTATATGACCCCAAATATGTATACTTAGACACCAAGTTTGTGGTCCTAAATGATTTAGAAAGCGAGATATTAAAAAAAAATTGGTAGTTTTGTCCAGTGTGTCCACATTTTCATGTTAATAGTAGGGACTATTAGCTCAGCGTCATGCTGCAAACATTTATACAATAGTTTTGTTTAATTTTACATAAATTTTGCATAAGTTTTCATTGAAATTTTTACTTTTTTGTCTGTTTTATATCAAACATTTACTTTTTCCTCATTCGTTAATAACACAGTCCCACAAGAAAAAGTATATTTTACCAGAAACCAGACCATCGTGCCTCACGTATTTTGGCGCGCTGATTCCGAATCCGAGGTCCAAATGAACTTCCGTCGTGTTATTTTTTCGTAAATCGCGTGAAAATGATTTTTTCACATTTTATCTGGAGTATACTGTAATATGAAAAGCTTAAAGTTTTTAAAGCAGTCTCTAAAAGTAACTTTTAAGCTAACGTAGGTTTTCTAAGGCCGATATAGGTATCATTTTATCAAATCGTTTTTAAATCGTGATTTAAACCAATTGATTCAAATCATGATTATAATATAATGGAGACTACCCAGCAAACCAAACCACATCATTTTAACATCATAATGATGTGATTTTTGCAACAGTGACGTCGTCATTCTTGTTTGCAACCACGTGGTATTGCCGTCACAGTGACGCTAAACGGCCGCACTCAGCCACGTCGTCAAAAGTGACTTACTTATTTTCCACTTTTCAGCCACATCAGCACCACCCATTTGTGATGAAGATATGATCATATTGTGTACAAAAAATATATATTATAACAACTTGAATGTTACCGCCCAATTTCTTTAAAAATAAATAAAAATAATCTATTTTGCAACAAATAAATATACTTTTATATTACGGAAAAATAACTGCATTGAAATTTTAAAATCACTGATTAAAGACTTATATTTTATATCCGGCTCCAATAAAAAATGATGATTTTTTTAATAAATTATGTTTCCTCATATTGAATTTTTTATTGTTGTTTTACGTCGAAAAAAATTAGTTCATCAAAGTCGGCTGACATTTTATACGTAGTGTGTGATTTTACATTCTGAACAACTTTTCTCATTTTTTTTCATTTTCAAAATAAAAGTGTATTATTTCTTAAATATTTTTTCAAAATCCCCCTGTATACCTAAAATTATTCTCATTGCATAATATATATAGTTACATATATAATTATGTAGCTGTGCTGTATATGAGAATATAATTTTAAGTATACAGATTTGCAAACAAATATTTAAGAAATAATATGAGTACACCTTTATTTTTCAAAATGAAAAAAAAAAGAGAAAAGTTGTTCAGAATGTAAAATCATACACTATGTATAAAACGTCAGCCGACTTTGATGAAATAATTTTTTTCGATAAAAAACAGTATTAAAAAATTCAATATGAGGAAACATAACTTATTTAAAATTCATCATTTTCTGTTGGAGCGGGGTATAAAATATAAATCTTTCATCAGTGATTTTTAAGTTTCATTGCGTTATTTTTTCGTAATATACAAAAAGATTTATTTGTTGAAAAATAGATTCTTTTTATTCATTTTAAATGTAATGGCTTACCTCAGACAAAACAATTTCATCAAAGTAGCCTGATATTGCTGAAATTTTACTCAAAAGGTAAATTTCACACTCTTTTTACTTACCTTTTCCTTACGTTTTTCTTGAGACTTCGGAAAATATATAAAAAGTTCATACCTAATTGTTTGATATTTGCGTATAAATCTTGCACGTATACCTAGATATTTTAATTGTTTTATATATTACTTACTAAAGTGGGGCCCCAGAAAAATGTCTCTAAGTGAAATAATAGAAATTAGATTTAAAAATGTAAAAAGTATTAAATGAATTTGAAGTAATCAATGAAACAAACATTTCTGAAACTATATATATTCAAGATATGATTACAGTTATATGCCTTATAATAAAAATTCACCTAGCTATTTCTTTCTTGCATCACGAATTTTATCTTCTTTATTGTTACGAAACAAATGCTTTTTTGAAAAATTCGCGCTTATGTTTCGAATTTTCATGTATTTTTGTGCAAAAAATGTAGTACATTATTTATCGTGAAAAACTGCCTGTAACTCGGAAAATTAGCAAGTTACAAAAAAATTCCAAGAGACAAAAAATGTTTAGAAGGCCTCAATGCACACTTGAATACATTCAAATTTTTAAGTTAAATCTTTTTAAAGAGCTGCAATTTCAAAAGAGGTAGTTTTTCATGTTTTTCCCGAAAAATTCGGTGAAAACACACTTTACAGAAAAGTTGCAAATAAATAAAACAAAAGTCTTGTATTTCGATATTACATTCACCTGAATTTTTTCAGATTTTTTTTCCAACTTTTACATTTCCCCTCCCCCACTTTTAGGAATTTTCGAGTGGTTATGTCTCGAAAAAATATGCATTTTTCGAAAAAATTCACAACAGTAAAAACATCTTATTTTGGGCCAAAAAAGGTAAATATATTGTTTTTTTTTTCATTTTTAACTTAATTCTACAAGTTACGGAACCCGTGTGTTTTCTACTCTCTCCGATCATTTCCTACTCTAACCTTTTTTTTTTTTTCAACTTTACAAACACATTGCACACATTTGCACATTGCACATTTACACACACATTGCAAGGTTTCATCAAAATTCATTCATTAGCACTCAAATTAGAGATTTTGGAGATTTTAGCGCTTCGTTGACTGGACTAACTGGGGTATTCGTTATTCGGGTATTAAAATAATATACCTCTACTCTAGAGCAAAATAAATGAGGGTGAGTTTATAAAAAAATCCCAGTCCTAACTTAGCCTATCTTAGTCTTAATTTTTCCCTAAAACATCTATGATATCTTAAAACTGGTTTATAAAAACTTGTCTTTATCCTAAGTTGATCGTAAAATAAATACGCGAACTTTTCACGCCAGTTGGAATTGATTTCTGATCTATTCTGTGGTATTAGCCCCTAGGAAAAATTTACCTAAAAATTTTAGGTTAAGTTAGGAACAAGACAGGATTACGACTTTTATAATCGGCATACGGGTAACCTGTACATTTAACTTTTTAGGGAAAAAATTAAGACTAAGATAGACTAAGTTAGGACTGGAACTTTTTTTATAAACTCACCTTGATAGGTAATAATTAAATCAAATGTGCTTGCATTTTGTCGCCAATTAGAAAATACTTAATTACCAGTATTTAAATAATCTAAAATAAGCTAAATATGCTCAACATAAAAAATAAAGAACCAGTGTTAACCAACGTATTAAATGGTAAATTAGCTTAACTTGCTTTTTCCCTTGAATTTTCATGGCGTCATGCGTCATGCGTTCGATGTCACGAAACATGAAAGTTATAGGCTAAGTAAAAAATAAAAATGCATAATTTCATAGTAACAGTGAATTTAAAACAAGCAGGTACTTACCTTTAAAAAATGTGTTGATATTTAACAAACAAAAACTAAAAGCATTTAACAAAACTTATTGACATCAACAACCGAGCACAGACAAGTGTAAACTGGAGCACAGATACTGGAGTGGAGTGGAGATGACTGCGGAGAGGAAACGCCAGCAGTAGTACTAGACTAGTGGCGCTGGCGGCGATGGTCACAAATTTTTCATTAAAATGATGTGGTGATTGTGGACGTCCCAATCTCCACTCACATAGAAGTGGTTATGATGTGAACGTTCTAAAACGGTCCAAAGAGTGTCATCACAGTGATGAGATGCTCTGCCATTCACAAAATCCACTAAAATGTGAGTGGCTATAATGTGGATGTGGCGGAGTGTGTTTACTGGGTATATGTTAGAAGTATATTGAAGTAGTGATTGTACGTATATAAGCAGGGTTAGTCTGATTTAAATCATACACTCAAAGAAAATGATAGGGGAATTCAACAAAAAAGAGCATATGAAATCGCGCCCTTGTTCACCAACTAATTTTTAGGTTGATCTACACTTTATTGTATGATGAAGTTTTTTTGGTTAGCCAAAATCTCAGTATTGAGACATCAGACGACCCAAACCAAAGATTAGAGATCGTTTATAAGATCCATCCAAATATATCGATGATCCCTGAGAGAATTTGAACATTGCAATCATGTTATTAATTTTCTAAAAATTCATAAGAGTATAAGATAATGCATGATTGATTATTGTCAGTGATTTGTATGTGGCGTCATCTAGGAATAATTTCTGTAATAGACTACGTGGTAAGCAAGCAAATTTTATGGTAATTCCCTTTTAGAACTTCTAGAAGACAACAATAATATTGGTTTGTCTACAAAGTACAATAATACAGCGAACTAATACTAGGTTAGAATTACAATTCGATAATACTTAAAAATAAAGTATACCATTTATCTAGTTTCATTTAACAAAGTTCAACAAATTATTAGTAAGATGAACAAATTACACAGCCCCACAAAAAAAGAAAAAATTTTGGAACTGCTATCGAAACAACTGTATCCCTATGTAATTTTAGACGCTGAATCCGAATCCGAAGTCAAAAAAATCGTACACCCCCAAAATCATTAGCTAGAGCCAAAAAAACCCCCTGGAATGGGGTAAAAAAGAAGATTATGTTACAAGAATAGTTGTTACATCTAAATCCATTAAATTATACAAATTAAGGTCAAACAGCAGCGTACATACAATAGATATGAAACACACCCCCAGAGAGGGGCGAAAACTAGCCCCCATATATAAAAAAATCCATCCAAAAGAGCAATGACTGCTAAAATAGCTCGAAATGTCTAAGTTTTGTTAAAGTGATAAGATCAGATCCGACATAATCTTCATAAACCGCCATTATGGAGTTGAGAACAACCACCCCTTTTCATTTTTATGGGTGCTATGATTGGCAAAAATCGTGTTGTACACTTAGAGTTTAAAACTCATGTCCTATCAATGTTATTAAGTAACACCCCCAGAAAGGATGTAAACTACCGTTATTCAAGATGCAACGAAAAAAATGTTGCAGTGACCACTGAAAAAGCTTGTTGCTTATTCGTTTCGAGTTTTTTCAGAAGTCACTGTATCTTTTTATAGTTGTTTCTTACACAGGGGGTAGTTTTCATCCCCTAGGGGAGTGGAATTGAATAACAACAGTGGTACGTGACTTTCTAAGTCTAACTTTGAGTACTACGCAATTTTAACCAATCATAGCATCCATAAAAATGGAAATACTTTTATATCAATGTTTCTTTCTTGTTTTCTCTGTTTAAATGACAGAGATGATAAGAGGTGATTTCTGGTAGCGCTGTTGGGGTAGTTTTTAATAATTAAGCCAAAACGACTGCAGACTCTTCTCACATTTACAAACCTCCGGAGTTTCGAGTTTTTTTGAGGGTCACTGCAGCTTTTTTCAAGTTGTGTCTTGAACGTGGGTAGTTTTCACACTCTCCGAGGACTAACACTGTAGGATGTTGATGGTACGTAAGTTTCTAGTTCTATTTTAGAGTACTACGCAATTTCAGCCAATCATAGCATCCATGAAAATAGAAATCCTGTTAGATTTAACGTTTTTATTGTGTTCTTTAAACTTAGGGGGGTGGTTGTTCTCAACCCTATAGGGGTAGATTATGAAGATTACGTCGGATCTGATGCAGTTTCTTATCACTTTGACAAAACTTAGACATTTCGAGCTTTATCAGCAGTCATTGCTGTTTTGGATCGATTTTTTTATATATGGGGGCTAGTTTTCGCCCCTCCCTGGGGGTGTGTTTCATATCTATTGTATGTACGCTGCTGTTTAACCTTAATTTGTATAATTGGATGGATTAAAATGTAACAACTATTCTCGTAGCTTAATTTTATTTTTACCCCATTCCAGGGATGTTTTTTGGCTCTAGCTAATGATTTTGGGGGTGTACGATTTTTTTTGACCTCGGATTCGGATTCAGCGTCGAAAATTACATAGGGATACAGTTATCTCAATAGCAGTTCCAAAAATTATTTCTTTTTTGTTGGGCTGTGTTATAGTCTTATTTTTTAAGTTAATGTTTATTTTGTTAAATACTATTAAATATACTTCAATTTAACAAAATGAACAATATATATACTATTTTTTTGATTGATTTAACCCATACTATTTGCAAACAAAAGCTCTGATGCGACGTCTTAATTCATCAAAGTGGATGGCAGAACGATGTTATGTAAACAGAACTGCGGGTTAACTCTACAATAATATTGGTTTATCTGTCAACTATAATAGTAGAGCAAACTGCTACTGGGTTTATAATTACAATTCGACAATAGTTAAAAATAAATTATACTATTATCTAGTTTAATTTGACAGAATTCAACAAAATAATAGTCAGACAAAAAAAATAATAGTCTTATTCAATCACCTTTTGTTTAAAAATACCATGAATATAATTCAGTTTAACAAAATTAACGATATCGTTAGTTAACCATTTTTTTTTTGTTGAATTTACCCATACTATTTCTTTGAGTGTATATACAAATTCTTAAGGTCATATTCTTTTGAATTTGATCTTGCTTTTGGTCACTATTAAGCGGATTTCCATGTATATTTCAAAATATTTTATAACTGTATACTGCTGTGCAATCAAGCATTCTATTTTTGAAAATTATTAACATCTTCTAATAGAAAGTCAGAATATTTGTACGATGCTAGGATGAGATACCCTGTATACAGTAATTTTTTTTTTTATTAATTATGCCTATATCGCGGTCTTATAAAACCTAAAGTTAGCCTAAAAGCTACTTTTAGAGGCAGCAAAGCTTTAAGCTTTTGACATTGCAGTAAAATCCAGACAAAATGCGAAAACACTTTCTTATGATTTACAAAAAATTACACAATAGAAGTAGTTTGGACGTTAGATTCGGATTGAACGCGCCAAAATACGTGGGAGTATGTTGGTCTGGTTTCTGGTACAATATACTTTTTTATGTGGGGCGGTGTAATTATTTGAATAAACAATGGAAATCAGTTTATTTTATTGGCACAGGTTAATGCTATAAGAGCACTAAATAATAAGTTAGGTCACCCGTGTAGCTTGTATGTATTATTTATAAAATCAATATCCTATATTCCATCAAATAACCTATTATAAAAATAATTTCAGAAAAGGAAATTAATCTATTCTTAGTTCACCAACATCCAATAATACAACACCTATATTACCACAACATTTATGTCTCCTCTACCATTAATTCTAATTCTTAATCAGTATGTCCTTGCTGAATCAAAATTGGATCCGATACCTCAAGATGAAACTAAGTCAAGGATTTCCTTGACTCGATGCATCACAGAAGCAAGTAAGCATTTTTTCACGGAAAATTTTGAAACCATCGTCTTTCCCTTGACACACTTAAAAATCAAAGGTAGTTTGTCTGCTCCTCCAGTCAACCACCTAGTACTCAGAGCACTTGAAGAGGAAAATCGTTGGACAATTTTTGTACACAACTTAAACGTTACTGGTCATATTTTTGACAAGATTACCAAGACCCGCAACTATATAATTCCAATTAAAAGCCAAGCTGAGTTCGCTCTGAGTGTAAAAAAATTAAGAAATTTTCCGTCTTGGAATCCTCATGCGAAATTTCTGGTAGTATCAACAACAGTTTTTAAGAACTCGCATCACATTGCTGTTGATCTTATCGATACTCTTTGGAAACACAACGTGATTAATGTAGCAGTTTTACTGTTAAATGCAGAGAGCACTACAAACTACACAGTGTATTCCTGGTACAGCAAGAAAAGCTGTGGAGACAAGTTTAAAAACACTCTTCCGATAAATCACTGCTCATTTGGTGTATTTCAAAACGCCAAGTCTTGGTTTGATGGAAAATCGCTGAAACGGATTAATAATTGCACGATTAAAGCAAAGTATGTCACTTGGCCCCCCTTTACTTTTAACGCTGAAAGGGGTTTCCAATCCTCGAACTATTTCAACAGCCAGGGCATAGAAGTGAATTCGTTAAATATGATTGCATCTACTTTGAACGTGAATGTACAATACGGCAAAACAGATCATTGGGGAGAAGTTTCCGCTAACGGGACAGTTACAGGCGACTTCAAACTCTTGTCAAACAATTTGGTCGATATTCTGATAGGTGGATATGCGACTACTATACACAGGGCAACACATTTTGATACTAGCCAGTTCTTTACACAAGATACTCTGGTATGGTGTGTACCGCATGTGCCTGTAACGGTCGGATTTCATAGCATGGGTACCATTTTCAATGACAACCTGTGGATCTTGATTATTTCGATATACTTCTTAATGTCATTTCTTATTTGGCTCTTGAGCGTCCACAGCAAACATGAATCAACTTCCTACAGAAGTCTTATTAGCACGTTACTCAACACATTTGCAATGATATTAGATATTACAGTAAATATATTACCCAAGAGTACTAAAGTCAGGTGCGTTGTGTTTTCACTAATTATGCTTGGATTTACTCTAGATCTAACGTACACCAGCTATTTGACTAGCATAATTTCAGCTCCAAAATATGCGGAAAAATATAGCACACTGAAAATCGTATATGAGCACAACTTAAAAACATATTTCTTGCCTAATACGATACGGTACTTTTTAGACGATAACGATGACGCTAATAGGGATGGAATCCCTCGTAGTTTGATAAGGGAGAGATGGAGAGACTGCCACAATAGTACTGGATGTATAGAACAGGTTGCAACTTTTAAAGATGCTACCTTTTATCTTGCTAAATTAAACAAAGATTATATTTTAGCTAAAAACGGAACGGAAAACTCAATGAATTGTTTGAAAGAATATGTTGTCAATTATCCTGTTACCATGTTTATGAGGAAGGGTTTCCCACTTTTTGAAATACTAAATGAAATTTTTATTCGAATGATTGAAGCAGGTTTTGTGTCCAAGTGGGAGAAAGATATGCTAAAGGTTAATGAAAATAACGAGGAGATCAGCGATTTTAACGGCAACTACATAAAATTATCTAATTTAATCCCTATTTTTAGAATGCTTCTTATAATGAGTGGCATTTCCTTTGCAGTTCTCGTAGCTGAAACTATATTTTACAAATCACTTATAGATAAATAGATCACATTAAACATATTATTTTTTCATTTAGTTTTAAAAATCTGTATGAGTGTAATAGTCCGGTTGCTAAAACCAATACCATAGAATTTTGTATGAAGTTTTTCTACTGCTGAATAAGTCCAAAGACATATTAAGCTTCAATAAAATGGATGATGACATTCTGAGCAACTCGATATATTCAATATGGCCAATATGGCGGCTATAAATTACCTTAATTTGAAAATGATCTTTTCATGCAAGTTTGGTACGTCAAACGGTATGCTTTTTGGGATGCAGAGTTCGAAAACACCATTGAAATTGTATTGGGAGATTAGTATACAAAAAAAAAATCATTTCTCAAGCATAAGCAATGTAATTTGTGTAATATTGATAACAATTATAATATGGTAATTTCTCTTGGTATAAAAAGAAAACATTGATGAATCAAGACTAACAAAATGTTGTCTAGAGATCAGTCCTTTTTTTAAGATACGAAATCAGGTGTAATCTCTTCAAGATCACCATCAATCAAGTCTTCATCCCATTCTACTTCTACTTCAGCAAACCGTGTGAAATCATTGAAACAGAAAGTATTTGTGCATGAACAAAACATGGTGCATGGTAGGCTGACACTCCTGCAACTGCATCGATTGCTCTTGCATGGCAATACGCTTTCACAAGAGCACTTAACCAATTTCAGAATTTCCGGCGGTGCAACTTCAATATTCCCTGGCAAAGTTGTGGGTAGCAGACATCTCGAGTTTTGATCCTTGTAGAACCCGTGAAGCAGTGGATCTAAATCTGATGGGTCAGATTCCATTGAGTTTTTCCAAATACAGGTTTGTAAGTGAGCTCGCTTAAGGTTTTCTTCAAACGCTCAATTTGTTGGTGGCAGTGAGCGCAGTTTCGGTAGTTGTGATTTCGCACTTCCAGCTTTGTCAGCCCACAGTTTGACACAAGCCTCTGAAGTTGTGTTACACTTACTTGCTCCGTAACATGCAGCCATAAACTTCGATGCCTTGCCACTTCAGATCAGCATGTAGATCTCCAAACAATGACAAGGAGTGTCCTCTTTTCAAAACATTAATGGCTGTATTCTTCCCAATGCCATAACACATGGCAGTGCTACCACATCCAGTGATAGCATGAAGTGGTAGCACAGCAGGTGTTATTTTCTCGTGTTTAATAGCAGATGCTCTAATGTCAATTAGTGTACGACCCTGGACAGGTGATTCCATCAGATTTGTTGCAGATATCTTCTTGAGGTTGTAGAAGTACAAAAGAAGCAGAAAAACATCTGTGCCATCTGATATGACGACAACCTGCTTGTCTGCATCATCAGCAGCCAGGATAGCTTGCTGTACAAGAATCGTATCTGCTTCTTCATGAGTATTTCTTAGGTCGTGCCTTCGTTTCACTTCTGCACGATAAATGTCGTAAGGTTCTTCTTGTGGACCTGTTAAAATTAGCCTGTATTTACTAGTCTTGTTTTTTTTTTAAACGATTCGTCACCAATAATGCTACTGCAAATTAGTTCAATCAATTGCTTCTTGTTTTCATTTGAGCTCAAAATATCTCTCCGTGAAGGCAGAGGTGTTGTATATGTGAGTACGCGAACTCTGGTTACTTCTGTAGATCTACCTGATCTTGTGCAGTCTTTAGTACTATACTTCTTGTACCGATCAAAAACAAGGTGCACATTTCCATGCTGAAAATGTATACTTATAGATGTTTGAAGTGCCTTTATGAAGTGTTCTACAGTCCCCTTTTCTAGCCGATAACGATATATGTGTTCTCAACACCTTTATTTCCTTCACAAGGAACCTGGAGAAGTTTTTTTAAGCTGGATTTAGATTTGCAGATCGTCATTTCTCCAGAGTCTGTAAACATTGAAGTTGGTATAGGTGAAAGTTCATGGGAGAGAACTCCTAAAAAAACATCCTAAAAAACATATAGTTTGACATACCAAACTTGCGTAAAAAGATCATTTTCAAATTAAGGTAATTTATAGCCGCCATATTGAATATATCGAGTTGCCCAAGGGTGACAGAATGTCATCATCAATTTTCTTACAGCTCAATATGTCCTTGTACTAATTCAGAAATAAAAAAAACATGATACAATAATTTTGGGTTTACATAAATTATACAGTTTGACAACCGGACCATAACTAGTGAAAACTGGTGATTTCAGATTGAAGCAATAATCTACAATGGAAGGCAGTTTTGCATAACCAGACATTCAGACGAAATATATGAAATTAATAAGAGAAGTTCAAACAGTCTTACGCTGTAAAATTCTTAAAGATAAAAAAATCGGCAGCTACTGGAAGCGGCTGGAACCTGCCCACCCGGTGATTCTTTGAAGCCGAAAAGAGCACTAAACAATATGAACGATCTCATTTAATTATATTTATTAAGTTGAAATATTTTTTTCGTATTACAACGGGAAAAAAAGTCTTGCGTTCGGTGGGATTTGGACCTAAGAACTTGAGTGTTAAATTTATAGTCTGCACAACATTAATATTTTATTCAATGTTTTTAATACAAATATATGCTTCATCGGATCCTAGCCCGGGGCCAGCCAGACAACCACGGTGAACACCGCCGTGGCGAGTGTGAAGCTGGACGGGGTAGGTCCGGTTTGGCTTGGAGAAAAATAGAAAAGTAGCTCCTGTCTTCTGTAGGCAGGCTTAAAGACTAGGTTAAAATTATAATGTGTCCACATGGACCTAAAATTAATATGAAAATAAACACAATTCTATAAAAACGTTCGTAGGCAAGAGCACTTAATAATTTTGATTATTGATACGGGAAACAACTAAACGAAAAAACCTGTTCGTTGGTAATGGGATGGATGGCAGGGATGGCCATCTTTGGAAAAAACCATATAACTCTTGGTGGACAGCTTCCCTGCCAGATGTAGCCAGGGTAGTGTTCATGGTGGATCGTTTAAGTTTGAGTTGGTATATTTTGTTTTATCTTTTGGCCTCGACCAATTTTTCACTAAATCGATCGGGGAAGTGATAGCTGTCAAATTTTTGGTTCTAATGTTTCTCTGGGGAATTTGGTTTTTGAAAAATGTTTAGGTTGGTACCAATGTCTTAAATTGTTTTTAGGTTATGTAGTACTATTTTTAGGTTATGATGCCGGAAGAATTTCCGGCGGTATGCCGGAAGCAGCGGAAATAGTTTTTAAAATATGTCACTGTCACTTTTAAAGTTTTATTGGAAAAAACTCACCGAAAGCGTTCCGGTGGGATTGCTTACACTTGTAGAGCTTGTAAGCGGTTCAGGATGGACTCTCACACCATCCGTGGGCTTTATAAACGTCGAAAAAACTTGTAATCTCTCGATACACCTGACACGTCAAAAATACTCAGCATACAGTCTGCACGCTTTAACACACTAGCAGAGAACTTATACCACAAATGGACCCGTAGTATTTTTTGGGAATTTTCCATTGAGTCCATTTAATAAAATTTGACATTTTTCTGAAAATTTGACATTTTTCTGAAAATTTGACATTTTTCTGAAGTGGCATTATTCCGAAAATTTGACAATTTTCAAACATTTGACGTTTTTCTGAAAGGTGACATTTCTTCGAAAATTTGACGTTTTTTCGAAAATTTGACATTTTCCTGAATTTTTGACATTTTTCTGAAAAGTGACATTTCTCTGAAAATTTGACATTTTTCGAAAATTTGACATTTTCCTGAAATGACTACTCCGAAAATTTGACAATTTTCAAACATTTGGTATTTTTCTGAAAGGTGACATTTCTTCGAAAATTTGACGTTTTTTCGAAAATTTGACATTTTTTTTGAAAATTTGACATTTCCCTGAAAATTTAACATTTTTCGAAAATTTGACATTTTTTCGAAAATTTGACATTTTTCTGAAATGACTACTCCGAAAATTTGACAATTTTCAAACATTTGGCATTTTTCCGAAATGTGACATTTCTTCGAAAATTTGACGTTTTTTGAAAATTTGACATTTTTCTGAAAAGTGACATTTCCCTGAAAATTCAACATTTTTTCGAAAATTTGACATTTTTCTGAAAAGTGACATTTCTCCGAAAATTTGATATTTCTTGGAAATTAAAAAAAAAAAAATTTCGTGACTCGTCTTGTAGAAATATTTTTTTGATATCATCATCAGTTCACCTGTTATAAGAATTTTATGCTTTTACGACGTCATCAGAACGTAGGTGTATTTTTAATTCACTCGTATTCCATCCATCTACAATATTTCCATCTACGTTTCAAACTTTAATTGGATGTTTCCAATAGTTAAGTCGATATCTGCACCAGTTTCTAAGAATTTTTCTTATTTGTGACGTAATGTGACGTAGGTGTATTATTAATTCACTCGTAATCCGTCCATCTACAATATTTATACCTACGTTTCAAATTTCGGTTACAAACATTAAATATGAGAATAAACGAAAACACCTTAAAATTTGAGGTTATGTTAGTTATGCGATGCACATGCTCAGGTAATTGTAGGACCGTATTGCTCGCGCCATCTATTAAAGTAAATAGAAACCATGCACTTACGAAGCCATTATTATAATAGGAAAGTGCCGGACCACCTATTTAATACGCCGTGGTGTAGACGCAACTGGTACGCAAGGTCACAGAAAACGAGCCATCAAAACTGAAAGGAACCGCCAAAGACTTCGCCTCTGTGCAGTTACTGTATTCTGTGGTTCCACTATAAAATATATTTTACACAAGAAGCGTGTTATTTGGTTTTTAATTTTTTTCACGGAAACCAAAGCTAAAGAGTGCAAGTGTTATATATCGTTGAAATCGGAATTTTTACTGCTTTTCAATGGTTCGATTACAAATTGTAAGTAATCATAAAATAAACAACTTGTTGTGCCAAAACAGCAACAAACGTAATCCGATCTCAACCAAAACCTTTTCAGATCTTCTGGAGCACTAAAGAAACCCTCATGCAAAGTTTCATCCAAATCCGTTTAGTGGCTTCGCCGCTATCGTGCTAACAGACATACACACACACACACACACACACACACACACACACACACACACACACACACACACACACACATACACACACACAGACATTTTTCAAAAACAACTTTTTTGGGTTCCTGGGACCTCAAAACGTAAAGATTTGATGTTATCTCAATTTTCGATTTTGGACTAATTGTAGTAACCTCCCACAATTTTATTGTGGGGAGGTTAAAATATGATAAAAGAAAAAAACCAAATTGTGCAATGTTTTGCTTAAGGCACTCGAATGAGTACGTTGACTTTATTTTTTTCAATATATACTACGCCACTGAATTAATTGTAGAAAAATATTTAAATTTATATACTCCACATTAATTTTTTAAGTAGAAAACAATTCCTGAATAAATATATAAAAATTTGAGAAACAAACTTCTTACTGAAATTATTATTTTACCCTTCGCAAATACGGAGACGGTAAATGTCACTCGTATAGAAATTTTTTTGATAAATCGTTATCGAATGTTCATCTGTTGGTCTGTCCGTTGTTTTTTCCTTTAATCGTATATATCAATGTTACTAAACGTTTTAATCACAGAGGGAATACGAGAATTTTGCCAACCACGCTCGCATCATTATGTAATATTTGTAGCTAAGAGATTCACTTATTTAAGAAAAATTGTGAAAAGTAATTTATATGTATGTCCATGTATATTAAAATCATTATATAGCATGTTTCATGTATGCAGTCATTTTTTTTAGGGGATTTCCGGACTCAATCTTTTAGGAAATGTTTTAAATATTTTGAGATAGGATCGCCCATAAAAATCAATGACTGCATATCTGAAGCACCCTGTGTATAAGCTCCAATAAACCTACAAAAAGTATAATGTTTACATCCAATTTTTTGCTTCTTAATATTTTTTTGAAACAATTACACAGGTCTACAAAAAAGAAAAATGTCTTGTCCTAAAAAAAATTTCTACCGGCTCAGTTTCCCTCTACCATCCCCTTCATACCCTAAAAAGAGCAAAAAAAAAAGGTCTCGTCCTAAGGTTCTCATCTAACATTTCTGAAGTAATTTTACGTGCTGAAACCAATTTTAGCCAAAAAAATTAGGGGATGAAGGGGGTGGTAGAGGGAAACTGAGCCGGTAGAAAAAAATTGTTTATTAAATATTTCAGAAAAGTTAGGTCACGACCTTGAAAAATGAAAAATTATTGTCAAATTCCCTGACTTTGCCACGGCCAATTTCAAATTCCCTCACTTTTCCAGGTTTTCCAAGTCGCTTTGAACCTTGTCGTTACAATACATACGTGTACCAAATTTCAAGTCAATATCTTAAACGATTCCAGAGTAATCGTGCGCACAAAAATGCACAAACATAACGACAGATAGACCGAGTGAAATGATTAAAATATCGACGTTTCATGATTCTCTAAGCCCACCTGAACAATAAAAATAAAAAAAATTAAAATTTTTGCATTACTAACCTTACTTCCGCCACTGGATGTGGAAGTAATAGCAATGAAACTAACAGAACGCGCACATAATGTGTTGTGTGATAATCACATTTTTGTTTTTGTGTAATTTCCATACGTTGAAGTTTGCCCAAGAAAATAAATATGTATTTATTAAAATAATGACAATATTGTAGCTACTTTATGTAATAATTGTTGGTTAAATTTTCATAACCTGTACGAACAAAATCGCGGATTTAAAAAGTATTTATTTTTATTCAAGGGAAATATGTATTGAAGGGATATTAATTATAATATTATTGTTACAACTGTAAACTGAACCCCATAATATTCTCTATTTATATTTACACAGTTTAGTGACAATATATTTAGTGCAAAATGGTGAAGTGCTGTGCCGTTTGCAGAAAGCAGCTTAGAAAAAATGAAAATCCATCGTTTCACAAGTAAGTATATCACCATTTAAATATATTGTCCCTAAACTGTGCAAATATAAATAGAGAATATTATTTAGGTATTAAGCAAATCATAACTTAAAATAAAATGACTTCTTCACCACTTTTTGATCTGATAACTTGAAAAACATTTATTGACATTAATGGCGGACACTGTCAAACTGAGATTATGATAATCGAACTGAACCGATCGTGTCCGAAACGGCCGCGAATAGAAAGATTGGCCAATCAGGAACTTATGGGAGAAGTCCCTTAGATTGTAACTATCTCAGCAACATACAAAACAATACCACTATGTATCTAGATATAAGTTCTTTAATCGGAGCGTAAGATAGAATCACTCTGTCACGGTTAAATATTAAACGCACTGTCTCATCAAAATTCGTCCCACCATCTCCTTAATGACAACAAATGTTTTGGAGAACACCCTATTCACCTCTTTTGCTTATCCCTAAAATATCCACCGTTCTATACTGTTCTCACTTCGGTTGATGTGGCCAAGAAATTATAAGATTCGGGGGATAATCTAATTCTGGGTAGTCGCTTTGAGAGGCGTATTTCTAAGAGAATTGAGCTATTGGTGAGATGGGTTCATCTCCATGGTAGTCATCTCTAAAGGATCTCTAAAAATTTTCTTCCCTAACGGTCCATCTCTAAGAGGTGTAAAAGAAAAATGGAGAAAATTCTGGTCTGTGAGTTTCATGATATTTCTGTTACGTTAAATTTTGCTCAACTGATAGGCTGTCGATCTTGCCATCTTTGTTCTTCGTTGAATCTCATATTCGCAGTTTCCGGTATTGTCCACGAAGACTAGAGGACATACCATATTTTTTACTAACTTACACACTCCTAGAATTAATGCGTCTAGTTGATATTTAGTTGTCCTGTCTACAATTCTAATTTTCGTTTTTTTGTAGTTTACACCTAAACCTTATTCAGAGCTTATTGTTTGAAAATTGTTCTGCAGGTATATAAGCCCACCCTGTCTTTCTGCAACTAAAGTGGTATCACCTGCAAATCTTAAGTTATAAATCTTACTGCCACCTATAGCTATTCCATCCTACCAGCCCTCCAGCACACGTCGCATCACGTGTTCACTATAAACGTTAAAGAGAATCGGTAACTAACGGAACACGAGAAATATTTTTTTATGTTCTGTCTTTCATTAATAGAGCACTAAACATTGATTAAACTCAGGAAGGAAAAGACAGGAGCGCTCTCGCTAGAGAGCAAAAATGGGAAAAAATTTGGTTGGCAGTTAGTACCTAGTTGACAGATTAATCACAGAGTGGAGTTTCTCTCGCAAGTTTAGCTACATTTTGATAACTTTATGACGGATTCTTATGTAAGAAGGGTTTATTGTGTTGTTTTTATTGAATTTTAGTGCAAATTTTGGAATCATAGAATTTAATTTATAATACCATACCTTCCTATTTTGTGCCGGATTGTATACTGGGTATGGCAACTTAATTAAATGGAACAAAGCCAATGGTGTGAAAAATCTGAGCACGTTCAAAGCTCCCAATGATATGAATACTGTTAACACTACTTTTATCTACTAATAATGCAGATTACAGACAATTGTGCTTTTACGGTTTTACGTTTCAAGTCTTTGAAAGAAAAATCCTCTAAATGTTTTTATTAATTTATTGAAGTGGTCAAGATGGCAAAGAGGACTGCTTTTTAATCCTTTTTGCACAATTTGCTGTCCCCTTTAGACTAATTCATTATGAGTATCTGCCGTTCTGAAAAGAAGTATAAATTGCTCATATTTATAACCACAAAATTAAAAACTGTCTTAATCTTATTTACCGTTTATAGGATGAGTTACTAAAAAAGTAGCAAAAAGCCTTGCGCGAACTGACAAAATTCTCATAAAAGAGAATAAAATTTACATTTACAAATAGTACAAGGGTAGGTGTGTGAAAATAATTCTGTAAATAACTATAAAAAGTAACTAATCTCGAAGTGCATGATGCCATTTTCCACGGAATATCTATGTTTTTCAGCAAGTGGCAAAGTAGATTTTTATCTTGACTGCTTCAGACATCTGCAAAATTGTATTCCAATTGTAATGGCAGAGATTTTTCATAGAAATTCTTTAACTCAACTTTTTCTTTACTTTCTAACTACTAATTCATACGTAAATTCGAAATTCTAGCTGATTTCTCGACGTGACGTCACAGATTCGCAAATTACTAACTCTCATCCAAAGCCCACTTTTTGTTTAGAAGAGGTATCCAGTCGGTGCTCCTGTCTCTTTCCTTCCTGATTAAACTGAAGGCAAAAGTTCTCTTTTCGACATAATTGCTAATAATCGGGCAGCGGTGCCCATAATCCAAAATTACGGTTTTAATTTTTTTTTTCAACTGTTTTATAAGCATCAGGTGAACCTATTTACATATCCGACTGATGACAAGTGTCATCTTCGGGTAACTCGAGATATACAGGGTTGCTCAAAATTAATAGCAGCCATAAAGTATCCCACGTATCTAGAGACAAAGGGTTTTATGTATATTTTAGACAGTAAATAAATACACGCAGGCAAACCAACTCATTAAAATTGCATTTATTAGAAAGCAATCAGATTGTAATGAGGAAATGTTATGCATTAATACAAATTGCTTAATTTATAATAATATTGATTGTGATTTCAGAAAAAATAGTATGTGTACTTCGGTGTGAAAGCACATTCCCGGACTTCGATGCTTATCGTCCGGAAATGTATTGCTTTCACACCTAAATACACAAAACCGCTGCCCAAGGAATCCACATCCAGATTTTCTATCCAAGTCACTCACAACGAAAAAAATTTGTATGTGGAAATAATTGTTTATGGAAATTTAATAATATAATATTTGAAATCCTCTACCCCAAAAATCCATAAAACGATACCCCACATCGGTAGTGGGGTGGGGGTGGTGATAGAGGGTGGTAGTGGGGGTGGATGAAATAAAAAATATTTTGAGGTTTCTGGTTCTTGTACACACCTAAATCACAATTTTTTTTCATCCCCTTAAATAATGGGGTGGGGGTGGTAATGGGGGTGGCTAATTCCAAAAATTTTTTTGAGACCTTGGCTTCTCTTGTATATACTAAATGCCAATTTTATGGACTCTTACCAGCTTGATTTACGTATTTACCTCAAATTTACCCTAATTTACCCCCCAACTCTTCGACGGAACGAGATGAAAATATAATCCAATTCTAGATCTCGTTAAAGTACATATGTGTACCAAATTTCAACTCAATATCTCGAACGGTTCCAGAGTAAACGTGCACACAAAAAAAGTTACAAACCAACAGACCGACAGACAGAAAATTTTTTTTTCGCTCAAATTTAAAATCTCGACGTTTCATGACATTCTAAGCTTATTTGAACAATAAGAATTTTTAAAAATTTTTTTGTCGTTGCTATACTTCCACTGAATGTGAAAGTAATATACTATTATATAAATTGTCTTGAGAAACAAATGAAAGTTAAATTTCGATTTTTGAAAATTTTGGCTTAAATAAAAGAAATATAATTTTGAATTCGAAGATTGCGAAACAACTATTTAAAATAATGTGTTGCAGGCAAATTAGGTAACGTTAAGAAAATTACAGGAAAATAAATGAATTGCTTATCCGGCACGGTAGCTCAATCGGTTAAGGCGTATTTAGTGGCGAATATGCTGACCGACTATCTATTCGCGCTCTGAGTTCGAGCCCCAGCTCCGATATTGACAACATCGATGGGTATGGATGTCTGTCTGCATTTTTCCAAATGTGTAACCCCCTTCCGGACAACCTTGGCTTTGGATTTGGTAGTTGTCTACTGTTAGCCCAGGAATTTTAGTTTTTGACCCGGAATTAATTATTGTAAAGCTGAAAATTTGCAGGATTGTAGTTTTGATCCAGGACAACACGTACCAAAATGTCCCCTACTCTCCCCCGTCGGCTTCCTTGTTTTTTCTTCGGAACAACAAGGGCCTCAGTCGCAAAAATTGCAGAGCTGGCTATAAAGTACAACAGAAAGGTCATTACTGGTCCGATTTAGGTCGAAATGATCATTAAAAATTAGGAGAAGCATATCCGTTCATATTTCAGATGTTCCATGCATATGTTTGTTCATAATTTTGCGTCCTAATTCTGTCAACATTTCAAAAATTTTAATTTTTTTAAAAAAAATTTTAAAAATTCCAAAATGGCGCCATTGCGAAATGAAGACTCAGAGGTGAAAACGTATTCCAATAAACATTTCTCTTCATACTTTGGGCTTTCTATTGGTATGTCTACCTTCTCTGTAGCGTCACCCGTTACGGAGTTACGCCATTCTGAGTGTCGCAGCGGCGACACTCGGACATTTAAGTGCGTTTATTGTTGCGTCTATCACGTCTAGTCTAAACAATCATGCGAGCTATGGGTCGCGTGCGCCGACGTCACAGATTTTGAGACCTTAGGAAAAACAAACAGCAGTCATTGAATCAGAATGTTTTCCTTTAAAGTGAATTTTGCCGTGTTTGTGCCATTTAAAAGCTTAATGTTGGATTATTTAACATCTGCAACTATTCTTAATACTTTTATATCCTCAATTTTGTTTGTCAGGAAGATGGTTAGTTCGTATTTTGCAGAATTGTCTCATGAAGTAGAGGTTAGGTATACTGCTGCCATCGAATTAAATCGTTATATTTTGAGAAAAAACTGCTTTAGTATAAGTATTAATGTACTTCCAAATATTACACATGGGGATACTGCGAATTACTTGGTTTTTGAGAGAAGTACATAGACAGAAGGATGAGTTCAAAGCATTCAAAAGTCTTGAAGCTGTTTGCGGTTAGGTGAAAGAAGTACTGTGCAAGAAATTTACAGAATAAAAGCTTATAAGTTTTAATTTTATACTTCTTCAATGTCCAATAGTCCAACATTGAGTTTTTAAACACTACACGATATACTTTAAAAGGGCACATTGCATAATTTGTTGACAACGGGTAGCTACTTTGGAATTTCCTTTCTTAATTTATGTACTTCATCAAATATCTTTATGAAGCCTGTAAATTTTCCTCTTGGAGTGTACCTTATTTAAAACAATTTCTGTCGTTGCACTTTTCTCTCTCTCTGTACAGCTCCACACCTCCGCTCAACTAAATTTTAAACAAGAAATAATTATTACCAAGAATTGTTTATTGCTTGTTTGAGCAGCAGTAATTATTATCATAAGCAGTTTCAGTTTCACATGTTGGTTTTAAATTATATATTTTATTGACAGAGGATGTAAACTGGACGTATCATCATGGTCTTGTAATACGGCTGTTTTTCTTATAACATAAACCCACGTTAAAAATCAAATCCTTACATTAATATGCAACAACGTACCACTAATAAAATCCTTGGAAGTCTCTTGTAAAATCATTTCTTTTAATTGTTTGAAATCGGTTGCAGTCTTTTAACCCCAAACTTCTTCTGGTTGTAAATGGAGGTTATTTTATAAAAATTGGCATTGTTTCGGATTGTCACACTTCCACAATTAATAATAAACCAAAAACTTGTCATTTTGTATGTTTAATATACATAGAAACAATAATATTACGAACATTTCAATCAGTTGCCATTTGACAGTTAAGGAATTTCTGTTTGTTTTTCCTAAGGTCTCAGACTGTGACGTCACGCGCACACGACCCATATCCTTAGTTCATTAACTTTGACAGTTCTCTAAGTGTATGCATTGGTTCATTAGTGCGGCAAAATTAAGTGATCTTAGTTAAGCCATGTAGCACAGGAATTTTAGTTTTTGACTTTGAATTAATTATTATTGTAAAGCTGAAAATTTGCAGGATTGTAGTTTTGGTCCAGGACAACACGTACCAAAAAGTCCCCTACTCTCCCCCGTCGGCTTTCCTGTTTTTTCGGAGCAACAAGGGCTTAAGTCGCAGAAATTGCAGAGCTGGCTATAAAGTGCAGCAAAAAGGTTGTTACTGGTCCGATTTGGGTCGAAATGATAATAAAAGCTTCCGAGAAGCATATTCATTCGTATTTCACATGTTCCATGCATATTTCGTTCATAATTTTCCATTCTAGTGCTGTCAAAACTTCAAAAATTTGAAAAAAATTTCGAAATGGCTCCATTGCGGGTAAATGAAGACTCGGAGGGGAAGACGTAACCGAATAAACATTTCTCTTTATACTCTGGGCTTTCTATTGGTGTGTCTACTTTCTCTGTAGCGTCACCTGTTACGGAGCTAAGCTACTTTGAGTGTCATAGCGCGGCAGCCGCGCCCATCATGTTCCCCGTGGAACTGCCCTGGCTGCGCTGATGACACCAGTTGCGAATTCCTGTTTATATATTATTGGTGTTTTATAAGATTTATTGAATGAAATTTAACTTGTCAGACTCAGAAAATGACTTTATTCGGCTAGACAATTGACATTATTGATCTACTGGGAAGTAGCGCCATGATTGGCTGTTTGTGCAGCTGGATCCTCTACAGCTTCGGCACATGATGCTGCAGTTCAGACCAGAGTTCCTGCACTCGCACCGGGCACCGCAGTCCGCCTTGCAGGCTGGCTGCCTTATGGTAGGAACAATGCACATTAGTTGAGTGCTGCAAGCTTTTCACAATATTCTCCCTAACTCCTCTCCTCACCTGGAGGACTGGGGGTGGAAATTAGGACTGCAAGGCCTGGTTCCGTTTTCCCCCAACCCTTCAACCGAATAAGATCCAGTTCCAGATCTCATTAAAATACGTGCGTATACCAAATTTCAAGTCAATATCTTAAACTGTTTCAGAGTAATCGTGCGCTCAAAAAGTTACAGATAGACAGATGGACAGATAAAACGACAGGCGAATTTTTTTGTTCAAAATTATAATCTCGATATTTAGTCCTTGGAGCAGAACATTTTTTTCTGTTGACGCGTGTAAAAGGATGAGCAGAAATCGATTATTAAATTTTTTGTACGCATTTTAATAATATTTGAACTTCGGAAAAATACTGAAATAAATTCTAGAATGTACCTTACTACTTACAATTAGTTTTATTTTCCTACCTTCAGTAGTTTAGTAAATATCTCGATTTGAAAAAAAAAATGGTCGTCCTCGGACGGTTTTTATTAATTATCTCCATGACATCAAGATGGAGGGAGAAATATAACTGATACATATGTATTAGTGATTAGTAACCTCTTTAATGTACTGGATAATTGTATTATTTTGTACATTCTATGGATATTACTTCTAGGAGATAATACGTATGTGGCGGAAAATCCTGTAAGAAGAACACATACATTAAGAGTGACACAGCTTTATTCTTACATAAATGGGTTGGTTTTGGTTAGTTTTCATTTAAACCTTTGCCTACTTGCTTGTTTTATATCAGATATTTACGTCTCACTCGTACATTAATAATAATTATTCGAATAAACAATGAAAATCAGTTAATTTTAATGGCATGAACTAACGGTGTAAGAACACTGTGTAATAAGTTAGGTCACCCCTGTAGCTTGTATGTATTATTTGTACAATCAATATCCTACATTCCTTGAAATAACCTATTATAAAAATTATTTCAGGAAAATTAAACTTTACTTATTCCACCAAAATACAATAACACAACAGCTTTATTTCAACCCCATTTACAATGTCTCTACTGTTAATTCTAATTCTTAATCAGTACATCCTTGCTGAATTAAAATTGGAAGCGATACCACAAAATGAAACTAAGTCAAGAATTTCCTTGACTCGATGCATCACAGAAGCAAGTAAGCAATTTTTCACAGATAATTTTGAAACAATTGTCTTTCCTCTGACCCACTTAAAAATAAAAGGTACTCCGTCTGCTCCACCAGTCAACCATTTAGCACTCAGAGCACTCGAAGAAGAAAATCGTTGGACCATTTTTGTACACAACTTAAATGTTACTGGTCATATTTTTGACAAAATTACCAAAACACGCAACTATATCATTCCAATTAAGAGCCAAGCTGAGTTTGCTGTTAGTGTCAAAAAATTAAGAAGTTTTCCGTCTTGGAATCCCCATGCCAGATTTCTGGTAGTATCAACTACAGTTTTTGAGAACCCGCATCACGTTGCTGTTGACCTTATCGATATTCTTTGGAAATGCAACGTGATTAATGTAGCAGTTTTATTGTTAAATGAAGACAGCACTACAAACTACACAGTTTATTCCTGGTACAGTAAGAAAAGCTGTGGAAACAGGTATCAGAACACTCTTCCGATAAATCACTGCTCGTTTGGTATATTTCAGAACTCCAAGTCATGGTTTGACGGGAAATTGCTAAAACGCATTAATAATTGCACGATTAAAGCAAAATATGTCACTTGGCCTCCATTTACTTTTAACGCTGAAAGGGGTTTTCAATCCTCGAACTATTTCGACAGCCAAGGCATAGAAGTGAATTCGTTAAATATGATTGCATCTACTTTGAATGTGAATGTACAATATGGAAAATCTGATTATTGGGGAGAAGTTACTGCTAACGGGACAGTTACAGGCGACTTCAAACTCTTGTCGAACAATTTGGTCGATGTTATAATAGGTGGCTACACGACTACCTGTTACAGGGCTATGTATTTCGATACTAGCCAGGTCTTTACGCAAGATGCTCTGGTATGGTGTGTACCGCATGTGCCTGTAGTGGTTGGATTTCATAGTATGAGTACTATTTTCAATACCAAGTTATGGATCGTGATTATTTCAACATACTTCTTCATGTCATTTTTCATTTGGCTCTTGAGCGTTCACAGCAAACATGAATCAACCTCCTACAGAAGTTTTATTAGCACGTTACTCAATACTTTTGCAATGGCACTAGATATTACAGTAAATATATTACCCAAAAGTACTAAAGTCAGGTGCGTTGTATTTTCACTAGTTGTGCTTGGGTTTACTCTCGATTTAACGTACACCAGCTACTTGACTAGCATTATTTCGGCTCCCAGATATGCGGAAAAATACAGCACGCTGAAAACCGTATACAAGCACAACTTAAAAACATATTTCATGCCTAATTCGATACGTCACTTTTCAGACGATGACGATGCCGTCAACAAGGATGGAATTCCTCATAGTTTGATAATGGACAGATGGAGAGACTGCCACAATAGTACTGAATGTATAGAACATGTTGCAACTTTCAAAGATGCAACCTTTTATTTAGCTAAACTACACAAAGATTATGTTGTAGCTAAAAACGGAACAGAAAATTCAATGAATTGTTTGAAAGAATATGTTGTCCCTTATCCCGTTACCATGTTTATGAGGAAGGGTTTCCCACTTTTTGAATTACTTAATGAAATTTTTATTCGAATGATTGAAGCAGGTTTTGTATCCAAGTGGGAGAAAGATATGCTGAGGATTAATAAAAATAACGAGGACATCAGAGATTTTAACGGCAACTACATAGAATTTGCTAATTTAATCCCTATTTTTAGAATACTCCTTATAATGAGTGCCATTTCTTTTGTGGTTTTCGTGGCTGAAATTATATTTTACAAATTGCATATAGATATATATAGATCCTATTAAATATACTCCTTATCAGTTGGTTTTAAACATCTATGTTTGAGTGTAACTAGATGAAACTGGTTTAAATACTGATTTCAAATTAAGAAAATAACCAATAGGGTAAGTTAGTTTTGTATAACCATACATTGAGACTAAACTCAGTATTCGAAATTAAAAAGAAAACTTCATAATCTTACCCTCTAGAATTTTTTAACTTAATGCTAAAATAATTGGCACCGGAAGGCATATTCATAATATGCCAACATAAGTACGATCGACTCGATTCGTTCTATTGCGCACACAAAACTAAACGACAAAGTTCATATCTGCGGAATGAGACGTTCAATTATTTTTCTGATATGGCTTTTGGAAAATACAGGTAATTGTCTACAAGTCGTATTTTTGGATTTTTTTTTGTATACCCTGTATATTTATACAGGATGTTCCATTATAAAAAACCCAAGTAAAATTCATATCTCCGGAATGCGGATTTCAATTTTCTTTCTGACATTATTTTTGGAAAATATATGTATTAATAACTTCTATTTTTAACTTTTTTGCGTAACTCCAAAAATTACGAAGTAAATGGGGCCCTATTGTTCGCATGACCACCCTGTGCTTAACGTTCTGTTTATATAAATTATATTAACCTCCCCACAATAAAATTGTGGGAGGTTAACATCAAATCTTTACGTTTTGAGGTCCCAGGAACCCAAAAAAATTGTTTTTGAAAAATGTCTGTGTGTGTGTGTGTGTGTGTGTGTGTGTGTGTGTGTGTGTGTGTGTGTGTGTGTGTGTGTGTGTGTGTGTGTGTGTGTGTGTGTGTGTGTGTGTGTGTGTGTGTGTGTGTGTGTGTGTGTGTGTGTGTGTGTGTGTGTGTGTGTGTGTGTGTGTGTGTGTGTGTGTGTGTGTGTGTGTGTGTGTGTGTGTGTGTGTGTGTGTGTGTGTGTGTGTGTGTGTGTGTGTGTGTGTGTGTGTGTGTGTGTGTGTGTGTGTGTGTGTGTGTGTGTGTGTGTGTGTGTGTGTGTGTGTGTGTGTGTGTGTGTGTGTGTGTGTGTGTGTGTGTATGTATGTTAGCACGATAGCGGCGAAGCTACTTAACGGATTTGGATGAAACTTTGCATGAGGGTTTCTTTAGTGCCCCAGAAGATCTGAAAAGGTTTTGGTTGAGATCGGATTACGTTTAGTGCCATTTTGGCACAACAAGTTGTTTATTTTATGATTACTTACAATTTGTAATTGAACCATTGAAAAGCAGTAAAAATTCCAATTTCAACGATATATCACACTTGCACTTTTTCGATTTGGTTTCCGTGAAAAAAATTAAAAAACAAAAATTTCACTTGTTTTGTCCTCAAAGCAGTGCAATGTACAGGGTGATATTCTAATACTGACAGAGGTGTTCAGTGATTTCGGCTGATAACTCGGGAACGGTTGAAGATATCGAACTGAAATTTGAAACGTAGGTATAAATATTGTAGACGGACGGATTACAAGTGAATTAATAATACACCTACGTCACATGACGTCACAAATAAGAAAAATTCTTAGAAGCTGGTGCATAGTGGCGGCTGGTGAAATTTCAATATTTTTTTTCTCGTCTATGGCGCATGGGACCCATACGAAATTTGGGAAATAACATCTAGAGAAGCACCTCTCTGATGACCCCTAGAAAATTTTGAAAAAGCAGTTTGCGAAAAAATTTTTGAAAATTCGTTAGCCTCCCCTGGGTCTAGGGACTCCTGTTTATTTTTATTTTTTTTTGTCATATGCATTTGACTTTTCATAAAAATACAACAATAGATGTTGAAGTTTGTGAAAATATTTTCATTACTAACTGAAATACAATGAACTGAAATTTTATAATTTACAATTTAACAAATTACAATATTTCAATTCGTTGTATCTCAGTTAGTAATGAAAATATTTTCATAAACTCCAAAATCTGTTGTTGTATTTTTATGAAAAGTCAAATGCATATGACAATAAAAAATAAAAATAAACAGGAGCTCCTGACCCAGGGGAGGCTAACGAATTTTCAAAAATTTTTTCGCAAACTGCTTTTTCAAAATTTTTTAGGGGTCATTGGAGAAGTGCTTCTCTAGATGTTATTTCCCAAATTTCGTATGGGTCCCATGCGCCACAGACGAGAAAAAAAATATTGAAATTTCACCAGCCGCCGCTGCGTGGTGCAGATATCGACTTAACTGGAAACATCCAATTAAAGTTTGAAACGTAGGTGGAAATATTGTAGATGGATGGAATACGAGTGAATTAAAAATGCACCTACGTTCTGATGACGTCGTAAAAGCATAAAATTCTTATAACAGGCGAACTGATGATGATATCAAAAAAATATTTCTACAAGACGAGTCACGAATTTTTTTTTTTTTAATTTCCAAGAAATATAAAATTTTCGGAGAAATGTCACTTTTCAGAAAAATGTCAGATTTTTAAGAAAATGTCAAATTTTCAGGAAAACGTCAAATTTTCGGAGAAATGTCACTTAAGAAAAATGTCAAATTTTAGAAAAAATGTTAAATTTTCAGGGAAATGTCACTTTTCAGAAATATGTCAAATTTTCAGAAAAATGTCACTTTTCAGAAAAATGTCATTTTCGAAAAAACGTCAAATTTTCGAAGAAATGTCACCTTTCAGAAAAATGCCAAATGTTTGAAAATTGTCAAATTTTCGGAGTAATGTCACTTTAGAAAAATGTCAAATTTTCGAAAAAATGTCAAATTTTCGAAAAAATGTCAAATTTTCAGAGAAATGTCACTTTTCAGAAAAATGTCAAAAATTCAGGAAAATGTCAAATTTTCGAAAAAACGTCAAATTTTCGAAAAAATGTCACCTTTCAGAAAAACGTCAAATTTTCGAAAAAATGTTAAATTTTCAGGGAAATGTCACTTTTCAGAAATGTCAAATTTTCAGAAAAATGTCACTTTTCAGAAAACTGTCAAATTTTCGAAAAAACGTCAAATTTTCAGAGAAATGTCACTTTTCAGAAAAATATCAAAAATTCAGGAAAATGTCAAATTTTCGGAAAAATGTCACTTTTCAGAAAAATGTCAAATTTTCGAAAAAACGTCAAATTTTCGAAGAAATGTCACCTTTCAGAAAAATGTCAAATGTTTGAAAATTGTCAAATTTTTGGAGTAATGTCACTTCAGAAAAATGTCAAATTTTCAGAGAAATGTCACTTTTCAGAAAAATGTCAAAAATTCAGGAAAATGTCAAATTTTCGGGAAAATGTCAAATTTTCGGAAAAATGTCACTTCAGAAAAATGTCAAATTTTCGAAAAAACGTCAAATTTTCGAAGAAATGTCACCTTTCAGAAAAATGTCAAATGTTTGAAAATTGTCAAATTTTCGGAGTAATGTCACTTCAGAAAAATGTCAAATTTTCGAAAAGATGTCACTTCAGAAAAATGTCAAATTTTCGGAAAAATATAACTTCAGAAAAATGTCAAATTTTCAGAAAAATGTCAAATTTTATTAAATGGACTCAAAGGAAAATTCCCAAAAAATACTACGGGTCCATTTGTGGTATAAGTTCTCTGCTAATGTGTTAAAGCGTGCAGACTGTATGCTGAGTATTTTTGACGTGTCAAATGCATCGAGAGATTACAAGTTTTTTCGACGTTTATAAAGCCCACGGATGGTGTGAGAGGCCATCCTGAACCGCTTACAAGCCCTACAACTGTAAGCAACCCCACCGGAACGCTTTCGGTGAGTTTTTTCCAATAAAACTTTAAAAGTGACAGTGACATTATATTTTAAAAACTATTTCCGCTACTTCCGGCATCCCGCCGGAAATTCTTCCGGTAACATAACCTAAAAATAGTACTACATAATCTAAAAACAATTTAAGACATTGGTACCAACCTAAACATTTTTCAAAAACCAAATTCCCCAGAGAAACATTGGAACTAAAAATTTGACAGCTCTCACTTCCCCGACAGACTTAGTGAAAAATAGGTCGAGGCCAAAAGATAAAACAAAATATACCAATTCAAACTTAAACGAGCCACCATGAACACTACCCTGGCTACATCTGGCAGGGAAACTGTCCACCAAGAGTTATATGGTTTTTTCCAAAGATGGCCATCCCTGCCATCCATCGCATTACCAACGAACAGGTTTTTTCGTTTAGTTGTTTCCCGTATCAATAATCAAAATTATTAAGTGCTCTTGCCTACGAACGTTTTTATAGAATTGTGTTTATTTTTATATTAATTTTAGGTCCATGTGGACACATTATAATTTTAACCTAGTCTTTAAGCCTGCCTACAGAAGACAGGAGCTACTTTTCTATTTTTCTCCAAGCCAAACCGGACCTACCCCATCCAGCCTCACACTCGCCACGGCGGTGTTCACCGTGGTTGTCTGGCTGGCCCCGGGCTACGATCCGATGAAGCATATATTTGTATTAAAAATATTGAATAAAATATTAATGTTGTGCAGACTATAAATTTAACACTCAAGTTCTTAGGTCAAAATCCCACCGAACGCAAGACTTTTTTTCTGATTTAATACGAAAAAAATATTTCAACTTAATAAATATAATTAAATGAGATCGTTCATATTGTTTAGTGCTCTCTTCGGCTTCAAAGATTCACCGGGTGGGGAGGTTCCAGCCGCTTCCAGTAGCTGCCGATTTTTTTGTAGTGAATTTACAAAATATAATGATATATACTATCAGTGGCCTTTGGGGTGGGGGAGCAGTCGATTAAAGGGACGGGGAGCAGTTGATTGTAGGGGCGGTACAGGTTGTCTGGTGTATACGTACAACCAACTTGCATGTTTATATATTGACCCATAAGAAGCAAAAAGTCTCATAGAATGGTTTTGCTTAAATTCATTATTTTCAAAAATTATGATATTTTCAAGCGAGGTCAGGTAGTGGATATAGTATGTAGTGTAGGTCAGTATTTCCGGACAAACTAGAACCAAGTTAATTACTACAATGGTTAAAGAAATTTTCTATAATAAATAGAAAATGGCAATATTTTATTCTCATCGTTAAGGTGCCGTGCTTGAGAAAATGATTTCTCCTATGTGCCTGAACCGATTCAAAAAAATTTTTGATGGCCTTTAGAGACAACATTATAGGATGGTACTAAACTATTCAAAAGTCAAAAAAAAAAATTTTTTTTTGATTTCCGCACAAGTAAAAAAAAATTCTTTTTTTAGTTTTAAATAGCCTAGTACCATTCTATAAAGCTGTCTCTAAAAGAATATCAAAAAATTGTTTCAATCGGTTCAGCGATGTAGGAGACATTTTTGAATTACGTTCACGGAACCGCCCACCTTAAAATATATTTTTTACAGAATAAATTACTGAGAACGGTGACATTTTATCAATAAAGACACAAGGAGCTTCAAAAAACCGACTTGGACGTCCTACTTTTTCTAATGAAACCTACTAGTGCAGGGATTTTAGTCAAAATATCGCTTGTATCCGGAATTAATTATTGTAAAGTTGAAAATTTTCAGGATTGTAGTTTTGGTCTAGAACAACATGTACCAAAAAGTTCCCTACTCTCCCCTGTCGGCCTCCCTGTTTTTTCGGAGCAACAATGGCCTAAGTCGCAAAAATTGCAGAGCTGGCTATAAAGTGCAACAGAAAGGTTGTTATTGGTCCGATTTGGGTCAAAATGATCACAAAAGATTAGGAGAAGCATATCCGTTCATATTTTGGATGTTCCATGCATATTTTTGTTCATAATTTTCCGTTCTAGTTCTGTCAACATTTCAAAAATTTACAAAATTTTAAAAAAAACTTTAAAAAATTCCGAAATGGCGCCATTGCGGATAAATTAAGACTCGGAGGGGAAAACGTACTCCAATAAACATTTCTCTTCAAACTTTGGGCTTTCCATTGATATGTCTAACTTCTCTATAGCGTCACCCGTTACGGAGTTACGCCACATTGAGTGTCGCAGCGGCGGCACTCGGACATTTAAGTGCTTTCATTGTTGCGCCTATCACGTCTAGTCTAAACCATCAACTTTGACAGTTCTCTAAGAGTATGCATTAGTTTATTGGTGCGGCAAAATTGAGTGATCTTAGTTAAGCCATGTAGCACAAGAATTTTAGTTTTTGACTCTGAATTAATTATTGTAAAGCTGAAAATTTGCAGGATTGTAGTTTTGGTCCAGGACAACACGTACCAAAAAGTCCCCTACTCTCCCCCGTCGACTTCCCTGCTTTTGCGGAGCAACAAGGGCCTAGGTCGCAGAAATTGCAGAGCTGGCTATAAAGTGCAGCAAAACGGTTATTACTGGTCTGATTTGGATCGAAATGATCAGGAAAGCATCGGAGAAGCATATCCGTTCGTATTTCACACGTTCCATGCATATTTCGTTCATAATTTTCCGTTCTAGTGAAACTTGAAAAAAATGTCGAAATGGCTCCATTGCGGATAAATGAAGATCCGGAGGGGAAAACGTACCCGAATAAACATTTCTCTTCATACTTTGGGCTTTCCATTGGTGTATCTACCTCCTCTGTAGCGTCACCCGTTACGGAGCTACGCCACTTTGAGTGTCACCGCGTGGCGGCCACGCCCATCATGTGCCAGGTGGAACTGCCCTGGCTGCGTTGATGAGACCCAGTGTGAATTCCTGTTTATATATTATTGGTGTTTTATAAGGTTTATTGAATGAAATTTAACATGTCAGACTAAGAAAATGACTTTATTTGGCTAGACAATTGACATTTTTGATCTACTGGGAAGTGGGTTTGTCCTTATCATACATATCCACGACTTTTTGTTTGTGCAGCTGAATCCTCTACAGCTTCGGCACATGATGCTGGAGTTAAGAACCAGAATTTCTGCACTCGCACCAGGCACCGCAGTCCGCCTTGCAGGCACAGGAAATTAGCCGTAGCTGGCTATCAGGTGCTGGCTGCCTTGTGGTAGAAACATGCACATTAGTTGAGTGCTGCAAGCTTTTCGAGAGATCAAATCCTCACAATATTCTTCATAGCTACTCTCTTCTCCTCACCTAGAGGGCTGGGGGGTGGAAATCAGGACTCCAGGGCCTGGTTCCCATTCTTGTTCCTACGACAAGGCAGCCAGCTATGGCAAATTTCCTGTGCCTGCAAGGCGGACTGCGGTGCCCGGTGCGAGTGCAGGAATTCTGGTCTGAACTGCAGCAACATGTGCCGAAGCTGTAGAGGATCTAGTTGCACAAACAGTCAGTCGTGGATATGGATGATGATCCAGACGACCCTTCTTCCCAGTAGATCAATAATGTCAATTGTCTATCCGAATAGTCATTTTTTGAGTCTGAGAAGTTAACTTTCATTCAATAAATCTTATAAAACACCAATAATATATAAACAGGAATTCGCAACTGGTCTCATCAGAGCAGCCAGGGCAGTTCCACCGGACACATGATGGGCGCGGCCGCCACGTGGTGACACTCAAAGTGGCGTAGCTCCGTAATGGGTGACGCTACAGAGGAGGTAGACACACCAATGGAAAGCCCAAAGTATGAAGAGAAATGTTTATTCGGGTACGTTTTCCCCTCCGGATCTTCACTTATCCGCAATGGAGCCATTTCGGAATTTTTTCAATTTTTGAAGTTTTGACAGCACTAGAACGGAAAATTATGAACGAAATATGCATGGAACATGTGAAATACTCCGAAGCTTTTATGATCATTTTGACCCAAATCGGACCAGTAACAACCTTTTTGCTGCACTTTATAGCCAGCTCTGCAATTCCTGCGACTTAGGCCGTTGTTGCTCCGCAAAAGCAGGGAATCCAACGGGGAGAGTAGAGGACTTTCTGGTACGTGTTGTCTTGGACCAAAACTACAATTCTGCAAATTTTCAGCTTTACACTAATTAATTCAAAGTCAAAAATTAAAATTCCTGTGCTACATGGCTTAACTAAGATCACTCAATTTTGGCGCACCAATGAACCAATGCATGTACTTAGAGAACTGTCAAAGTTAACGAACTAAGTTTATAACTCGTCTTGCGCCTTCTTGATGGTTTAGATTAGACGTGATAGACGCAACAATGAAAGCACTTAAATGTCCGAGTGCCGCCGCTGCGACACTCAGTATGGCGTAACTCCGTAACGGATGACGCTACAAAGAAGGTAGATATACCAATGGAAAGCCCAAGTATGAAGAGAAATGTTTATTGGGATACGTTTTGCCCTCCGAGTCTTCATTTATCCGCAATGGCGCCATTTCGGAATTTTTTTAAAATTTTTTAAATTTTTGAAATGTTGACAGAACTAGAACGGAAAATTATGAACGAAAATATGCATGGAGCATCTGAAGTATGAACGGATATGCTTCTCCTAATATTTTATGATCACTTCGACGCAAATCGGACCAGTAACGACCTTTCTGTTGCACTTTATAGCCAGCTCTGCAATTTTTGCGACTTAGGCCCTTGTTGCTCCGAAAAAACAGGAAAGCCGACGGGGGAGAAAAGGGGACTTTTTGGTACGTGTTGTCCTGGACCAAAACAGGAAAGTCGACGGGGGAGAGTAGGGGACTTTTTGGTACGTGTTGTCCTGGACCAAAACTACAATCCTGCAAATTTTCAGCTTTACAATAATTAATCCCGGGTCAAACGCTAAAATTCCTGGGCTATACGAAATAATTGTGATTTCCGAAAAATTGCTATGGTAATGAGTAATTTAATATTGAATGTCAGTTAGTATCTTCATTTCAAAACAGATTAAACAAGATGAAAATAAAACTGTTTAATTATTTTTAAATGAAAGTCTTGCAATACTGTAAAACCCATGTTATTATAAGACAAGTGAGCGCGATATCCTTGTCCTTCTGTTTATATTGGTACTGTCTAAACTGAAAACATTGCCTATTTCTAATTAATTTTAAATCAAAAAATAGATTTTAGTTAGAAAAAAATTACAAGAAGTTTTACTTCTTTTGGGCCAACATGTCATCCTGCAGAATATTTGTACGTATGCAATAGACGCCATCTATAAGAAGTAAAAAATAAAATATAGATTTTTCACTATAGCAGGGGCGCTACATTGTGGATGTAGAGGGGGGCACAGTCTTCCGTGGTCCCCTCCTAGCTACGCTACTGTATATTGTAGGAGAATGACAACGAGACATGAAAGTAATCTCAGGATACAACATTATTAACATAGTTGTTACAACAATAGTTATTTACGTAACCAGTTATGAAAAGAGTAATTTTACATGACGAATGTAATATTTGCCAAAACGAGCGAGCGAAGCGAGCGAGTTTTGCAAATTACATGAGTCAATTAAAATTACTGTTTTCATAACATGTTAAGTACAAAATTTTATCTAATCCCGCTCTAAATTAGAAAAGAAATGACAATTTCAAAATTTATTTTAAATACTATTTTACGGTTTCCATCATAGCTACCGCTTACAGCCGTACAAATAAATTCTGTGTTTATCGCTTTACCTGAGCGTTATTACGGATTGACGTTTGTATAAACTCTACTTGTCAATCTGCTGAATTTTTTGAAGCAAATTAAGTTGAAATTGATTGATTTAGATGTGGATATTCCATTTGATATACTTAAAATAATCGGCTTTAGCAGTAAATTCAGTAACACCTGGTAAATCAAAAAGCAGGTATGAAGAAGTATATAAGAAATTAGAAAATTGGTGTCAACAAATAGGTTCAATAATAATCAGTTACGTAAAAAATTTTTTTTCTTCAAGCGTATTAAAATGTTTAAATTATGTCACCAAAAACAGAAGTAGAAGTAGGACATTGTTTTACTAGTAACAAAATATTAGTACCGAACGCCACCGTAGTGGACATTGTTTTACTAGTAACATAATGTTAGTTCCGAAAGCGCCACCGCAGTGGGTATTGTTTTACTAGTAACATAATGTTAATACCGAAAGCCACCGGTGGCGCGCTATCCACTAGCCACTTGTCATATTGTGTCAACATGTAAGACTGTAGTTTGAATATTTGTACATTTATGATAAATAAATGAATTTTTGCATTTTAATACGCTTGAAGAAAAAATAGTATATATTACACGGAGTAGAACGCCTTTTTTGTGTTTCGCCCAGAGTGCGTTCTACTCCTAGTAATATAATATACTACTACATAACTAGTTATTTAATGAAAATGACAGTTATGAAACATGTGACGTTTCGTAACGTCAAAAATGCATTTAAAATTTGACTTTTCATAACGGGGTTAGATAAATATCTATTACACTGCTATTGAAGTCTGCAATGCTCTACCTGGAGAATTAAAATCTCTAAATCTAACGAAATTATTTAAAAAACATCTCAGGGCATACTGAATTAAAAACGCATTTTCTTCTTTTAGTGATGTATAACGTGTATTAAAGTATTAAATATATTTATATACATATGGTTAATATTATTTGTTAATTTCATCTTGTTTTCTTTCTGCTGCTCTCCCATAACTCCCTACACCCTTCTATATGTAAAACATTTTTATATTTTTTATATTGTACTTCCTAATATTAAGTTCAACTTTGTAAACATTGACAATTCTAATGTTTTTTTGAATAATTTACATCAATAAAGCTATTTGAATTTATTCTTGTTTGTATATTTGTATTTAGTTAGATAAACATTTTAAACACTTACTTCATTCTAATGTTATTATCTGTTAAAAACATCACAATATTATATAAAAAAACAACTGCGTTGCGTTGCTTAAACAAAGTAAATTCAAACCATACAAAATTAGGATTAGTCAACGACTTTCAAAGACGTCTCGATTTTTGCCAGTGGTTTTTGCGTCACTGCAATGAAGTGCCAGGATTTGAAGGAACAATTATACGGACAGACAAGGCCCATATAAGCAGTGTCGGAATTTTTAATCAGTATAATAACCACCATTGGGTTACACCGCTACAGTTGATCGTCAAGGACGATTTAGATTTGGAGTATGGTGTAGTTTTATTGGATACCAAATAATGGGTCCTCATTTTTTCATGGTAATTTGAATACCAAAAATTTTATTAGCATTCTACGACAAGAAGCAGAGCCCTTTGTAGACAATATGCCTGTAAGACAATTTCAAAGATTAATTTACCAACACGATAGAGCCCCAAGTCATACGTTAAACGAAACACGAAATTATTTAAACGCTCAATTTGGGGAGGATTGGATAGGTATCTATATATCACTCGGGGCTAGTTTATCAATGTCTAGTTAGCTAAGTTAACTAATTGATAACTAACAATTAATTTAGCTAACTGGACATTAATAAACAACAAATATTAAACTTCTCATATAATACTGGAATAGTTTTATAGGTGTTGTTTTAAGCATGGATTATCCAAAAAAAAAAAAAAAAAGCGGGAATAAATTTGATTGGTTTCTTGAAGGTCAAACTCGTAGCAACAGAGCGTGTGCTGCATGTAGATTCTTGTCAGTAAGTATATTGCTTCAGAGGAGTGCTGTAGTGTACGCATTTATTTGCAGATAATGGCTTGTAGAAGTTTATAGTAAAATTTTTGTATTTCAAAAAAAAGTTGATATTTATATCGACAATAAATCTACGCCACTGTCTTTTTTACCCTTACAACTTGCCTGCAAAATTGTTTATTGGCAGAAGAAAGTCAGCATTGTGGAATAATAAAAAGTACAATACAAACAATTTTTTTTTCAAAATAAATAAAGTGAAAAATGCACTTTTTGGGCCCTTGTAGCTACGCCCCTGGAATTATTTCATTTAATTTTTTTACAAAAATGAGTCCTTTATCATAGTGGGGCAATGAAAAGTACTTACAAAAACAAAAAAGAAATAAAACTTTTTTTCACCTAATCTGGTATTATATTTCAGTCTATAAAGAGTGATCTGGAGCTGAAGGGGTTAAAGTCGCATCAATATAGACGTAAAAATAAAAATTGAGAAGTTTTCTAACATAGGACCAATCGGCCTATTTTTTTTTGCAAATTATTTATTGAGATCTAAAGAACATTGGTAAAAAAAACAGGCCGCTGGGACTTTTTTTATTTTTTCATTAATAAGCTAACAATTTTAAGCACTAAACAAATTAATTAAATTTGTTAATTTGCTGTCTCGGGGTGTATTTGAGAAAACCGACTGAAAATGTGTACTCGGGAATTTTCGAGCTCCCTGATTACGATTTCGAAGAGAAAATTGAAAAATTTAAGATGACTGGCTCAAACTGGCGGCTATGAATTATAAAAAAACGACATATTTTTTAATATATTATTTAATATTTTGATTTGATAAGTAATTTGCGTTTTTTGTCAGCTTCAACAATGTCTTCATATATATACCTACTTCGGCAAGCACGATGTACTGAAACAAAATCAACGTTTTGCAAAAAGTTAAAATATATTACCTGTTTGTCTTTTAACAGAAGTTTCACGTAAGTATTTTAACCTTTTAGCACTAACAGCATGGTTGTTTCATCTTCATTATTAAAAATAAATTATTTTTTAGAAGATTCAGTATCCATAAAAACACTTCCTCGATGCTAAAGAAAAGAAAAAGATTTTAACTTGCTAAATTTTCAATTATAAATACCTATTAATTTATTTTATCCAATTAAAAATCATTTCTTATGGCTTTTGTTTGAAATAATTTCATAAAAATAGAAAAAAATTGAAACTTTCATTGCTTGATACGTCACTTAGTATTTTAATCTTTAAATAAAATATAAAAATTTACCTTGAATTTTAAAGTTTAAATTTTTTTTAACAAATGCAGGCACGCAAAAAAAAGAAAATAAGTAATACAATTGTTTTGAAAAAAAAAATGTCTAAAAAAAATATGAGTTTAATTCTAAAAAATTTCATAGCCGCCATTTTGCGTCAGCCATCATGAATTTTTCAAAATCGTAATCAGCGATCTCAAAAACCCTCCGAGTGTAAATTTTCAGTCGGCTTTCTCAAATAGTTTCCGAAATAGCAAATTAATTTGTTTAGCGCTCAAAATTGGCAGTTATATGATAAAAAAATGAAAAAAGTCCCAGAGGCCTGTTTTTTCTTTTTATCAATGTTCCTTGGACTTGAATAAACAATTTGCAAAAAAAAATTTTAGTAAATTTAGGCCGATTGGTCCTTTATTAGAAAACTTCTCAGAAAATATTTATCATGACACGACTATTGTTATCGTTATTATAACATTTGTTAATATGAAGGTCAAATATTAATGAAAGTAGAAAATATGTTTTTTTTTTCTAAAGTTGTGTCGATAAAATGTGAAAATTTTCAATTGCATATACAGTGTGTCTCACTTTTCATCACTACACCCCAATATCTCGGCCATTTGTTGATCGATTTAGATCAAATTTGGTTTACTTCTTTTGTTTCAGATTGTGATTAAAAAGTTATTTAAAAATTTTTTTTTCGAAATTAAATACGCCTACTACGATCAAAAGAAATGGGCAAAAATTAGGAATTTATATTAGCGATTGAGATAGGGTTTTTGTTTTTACAGAATCTTGTTCAGCATGACATAAAACTCCTGTATACCAAATTTCGTTGAAAAATATTCATTCCTCTACAAAAAAATCATATCTAAGATTTCAATAATAATAATAATAATAATATATTATTTTTTTAGCAACAGTAATTATTACAATACGGTACAGTATACAATATAATATAACATTAGAATTTTGTACAGTGTTACAGTGTATAACATACAATGCGTAAATAAACAGTTACAATTACTGAAACAGTAGCAATGTACTGTTTGTGCGTGACTGAAGGAAGATAGGTAGGATATAGGCATAGAATAGATTTACATAACATACATATTTGAGAGCAATATCTAGATAAGGTTATATCGATTATGCTAGGCGACAAGAAGAAAACAATAATATAGTTTATTTTTGAGGAGAAAATGTTTATTTTACTTACTTATTTCTTTGGTTGATTATATCATGAAATTGAATACGTTCATTATTTAGAAGCCACTTTTTCACTTTGGTTTTGAATATTTTGAATTTCTTAATATTTTTAATGTAGCTTGGCAAGGTTTCATATAGGCGGGGTGCCAGATAATTGCAGTTGCGTTGACCTATAGTCTTGTCACTTCGGGGCCTGTTATACTGGCTTTGTCTTTTTCTCGTTTGGTAATGATGGTTAATTAGTTCTATGTTTATTTTATTTTTTTTTATGTTTAGTATCAAATTTAAGCAGAATAGTTGTCTAATATCAAGAGTGTTGGTTTCTTTAAATAAAGTGTCACTTGAATAAGTGCGCTTTTTATTATAAATTATTTTCAAAATCCATTTTTGCACAGTATTAAGTTTTTCGAGATGATTGTCATTTACTCCTCCCCATCCCGCAATACCATAGGAGATCTGTGACTGGACTAGTGAATAGTAAAGAATTATCAGCTGTTTTTCCTGGAGGTATTCTTTGAGGTACTTAAATCTTGTTAGTAATCCTCTGACCTTTTTAGTTAAGTTTAATATTTGTAGATCCCATCTAAGATGCCGGTCTATAGTTATACCTAGATACTTTATAGAATCGGCCTCGGGAATTTGTTGGTTTTGGTCAATATTTAACGGGCCAAAATTTGGCAGGTTATTAGCATAGGAGGTGAAGGGTAAGTATTTAGTTTTGTCACAGTTCAGTGTGAGTTTATTGTATTGGAACCATTGTTGTATTCTTTTAAAGTCTGATTCTGCTTTTGTTTTTAGATCTTCCCATGTTTTCTCTGTGTATAAAACAGCAGTATCATCTGCGAAACTTAAGATTGTGCCGGACGTTGCAATATCCAAACATCCTACTATTCGAGTTATTTATTGTCGGATATTTACATAATTTGGTAGTCGTGTAATAATGACGCTAATTAAGCATTAGGACACATTTTTTATCCAAAACACTATTATGAAATGAAATATTTGAAAAATGGTGGCTATTTTTTAAAATACTTAGAACTCGGCATACCAATATCTTTGTTAACATGAAGTGCTTTGGAATGGATTTGACAATTCTTAGTTTTTCAATTTTATCAGCAATAATTAATTGTTGTGCAGCCATGTTTCAGTTTAATTTGATATTCGATATAATTGTCAAATCTGTTCCAAAGCACTCCATGTTAACAAAGATATTGGTATGCCGAGTTCTAAGTATTTTGAAAAATAGCTACCATTTTTCAAATATTCATTTCATAATAATGTTTTGGATAAAAAATGTGCCCTAATGCTTAATTAGCGCCTTTATTACACGACTACCAAGTTATGTAAATATCCGACAATAAATAACTCGAATAGTAGGGTGATTATTATTGAAACCTTAGATATGATTTTTTTGTAAAGGAATGAATATTTTTTAACGAAATTTGGTATACAGGGGTTTTGGGTCATGCCGAACAAGATTCTGTAAAAACAAAAACCCTATCTCAATTTTTGCCAATTTCTTTTGATCATAGTAGGCGTATTTAATTTCGAAAAAAAAAATTTTAAATAACTTTTTAATCACAATCTGAAGCAAAAGAAGTATACATTTGATAAAAATCGATCAAGAAGTGGCCGAGATATTGGGGTGTAGTGGTGAAAAGTGAGACACACTGTATAGCAAGCGAAAAACTGTTTTATCTACCTCTCAATCTATTCGATACAAACTATACCGATAAAATTGAAGATAAAGGATTCAAGTAGTTGCGAGTAGATTTTTACGTTTTTCGTCATTATATAAGTTTTGCATACATTGCCTTTTACCATTTCAGCTTGTATTTCACTGTTGGTAAATTATTTATAACAAATTGACCACAAAAATAAACAAAGTAAATAGTATACACTTCGGCAAAATTGAACTTTTAATATAATTGTGGTACATTTAAGAGGATACTATTTCTGTCTTGAAACCGAGACCCTTCGAGTTCGAGTCAAAGGTGTAACTAACCACTTACACCATCGCGACTCATCAACTACATAACTTTAATTTAATTTATCACTATGAAAATCTTATCGCGATTGGAAATTATATCGTTATGAAATATTTAATAGTGAAGGATATCAATAAACGATAGGAAATGATATTTTACAGGGTTTCTATTTTCTATTCGTTCCTCTAGCCTCGATAGACAGACAGACATTTTAAAAGCTGTTCAGAATTCTTTCGCTATGATATGAAAATTCTTCTCTATGAGCGACATTTACAGTTTCAGAAATGTGTTGATCAAATGCAATATACTCTTTATTTTCGTATTGGCGAACAGTATAATAATAATTTGGCCAATGATAATGGATGATACTTATATCAAGACGGTAAAGTATAGAATAGCGAAATCAAGGTTCTTGTATATTTTACAAATAACTCAAATTATTTTATTTTAGTTAGGTTTGGTGTTAAGTCGCTTACTTGATTTTTATCAAGGCGATTAAAAGAACAGCAAATTCGTAATTGTGTATATTTCAATTTAAGGTTCAGTTCTTTCAGGTTTAGTTTGCTATCGCCTAATTAATATTAATTACCAAAGTTTAAAATACCAAATTCGTAATTTAGTATATGTTAACCCCACTTTTTACAATATTTATAGTTCGGTTAGGTTTGTGCGTTAAGTTTGGTTACCCCTTAGAGTAATCAAACAAAAATTTCAGTTAGGTCGATATTGTTTTTTCATACGTCTGAGTAGTCAAACAACATTTTGTGTCAGGTTAGGTTGAGTTCGTCTAGGGACGCCTAGCTTAAAAAAAAAACAAAATTTCTAGTCCATTTTTGACTCGAAATTTTAGTTAAGCTCGAGTCCTTTTCGACACGAGGATAGTTTGATCATACGTTGGAGTAAGCAAACAAAATTTCAGTTAGGTTGGGTATGTTTCGAAACCGAACATAAAATTCCTTAGGGATGCCAAGCATTGTTAAAAAATATTATTTTGGGTATTCAGCAGATAACTTTCAAAGAAAACATTCGTTTCTTTCATATACCATTGGTGCAAGTCTGACCAAAAAAGGAAGATCGACAAGACTCCCCCTACGGTGACCTGTCGACTTCTTTCATACACCAAGCATTGAAATTCCAAAATTTTCTTTGTCAAGAAAATGGAACATGAATTGTTTGATCATACCAGAGAGTAAACAAAGAATAGTTGAGTTAGGTCAGTTGATGGATAAAAAATTTTGAAGAATCATATCAAATTCTTTTCTCATACTGTAGCTGAAAAAAAATTACGGGTTTAACTTTGAGAGATCTTGATTCCTTCTTCAAAACCGCAACTGAGAGTATAGTACGAGATACGTCTCCTAAATTTAATACGAGTCATTTCAATTCGAGTGCAATACAGTTATTACGGTTAGGTCAAGTCAGGTCAGTTTAGAACAGGTTGTCGTGGTTTAGAACGAGCACAGACTCATCAGTTCAGTTTCAGCCACGTCTGAAAAGTTAGGTTGATTTCTTTTGGACTCCATGTTTAGATCAGGCCAGGCCTGTTTAGTACGAGCACCGACTCGTCGCGTCAGTTTAGTTTGAATGCAGTCTCAAAAGATTCATTCGAGTCCTTTTTGCAGCTGAAATTCTCACCGCACGATCTGTGTTCACCTCGAGTGTTTTATTTTATTTAATACGAGCGACATCTCGACACTTAGTTCGATCCTTGTCTCGATTTTTTAGTTAAGTCATGCATTTCAGTTTAACGTGAGCTCAGCCTCGACTATAAGTTCGAGCAATGACTCAAAATTTTTGTATTGAATTAAATTGTGATCGATTTATTTAATTCATTTATGGGAAATCCATGCAGTGCTGGGGAAAAACTAAGGTCAGATTCGTGTTGAGCGGCTCAAAATACAAGGGATAGGTAAGGTCAGTACCCCGCCTAGACCACTTTTTTTTGTGGGCCTGTGTAGTTGATGAATTTTATCTTAAAATTTACAACTTTTTATTTATTTCTGTCTGTGTTATTATCAGGCTTTTTCACAGCAATCGGTTTTGAGAATAAGCAGGGTAGTTTATTATCAATTTTACTGTGGATGGGGCCCTCTTTATTAAGATCTATATTTTTACTCACTTTTTGATCAAAACAAACTAGTTGGGCAAATACCCAAAACTATTGGTTCCATCTCTAACTCGTATAAAAACTGGATCCATGAACCCAGCTCTGTATAAAATCAGCTAGTCGTTCGTCGCCGTGTTTGTGGTTTGGTTGAAATATTTTTATTTATTGCCAAAACCGAGAATAAATAATTTTTCCAAAACCAAATACGAGTGTAAGAATATGTAGCAGAAAATTCCTGTAAGAAAAACATATAAATTAAAAGAGTATCGCAACTAATATTTAGATAATAGTTTTTTGTCCATTCTTACATAAACGGGTTGGTTATTATTATTATTTGCATTTATTATATACGTTTCACTCGTACGTTGATAATTATTCGAATAAACAATGAAAATCAGTTAATTTTGTTGGCACGGACTAACGCTATAAGATCACTAAATAATAAGTTAGGTCAGCCGTGTAGGTTATATGTATTATTTATGTAATCAATATCCTATACCCTTTAAAAATAACCCATTATAAAAATCATTTACAATAGCATAACAGCTTTATTTCCACAACTTTTATAATGTCTCCTCTACTGTTAATTTTAATTCTTAATCAGTACATCCTTGTTGAATTAAAATTGGATGCGATACCACAAAATGAAATTAAGTCAAAGGTTTCCTTGACCCGATGTATCACAGAAGCAAGTAAGCATTTTTTCACAGATAATTTTGAAACAATTGTCTTTCCTCTGACACATTTAAATATAAAAGATAATTCGTCTTCTCCTCCAGTCAACCATCTAGCACTCAGAGCACTTGAAGAGGAAAATCGTTGGACAATTTTTGTACACAACTTAAACGTTACTGGTCACATTTTTGACAAAATTACCAAGACACGCAACTATATAATTCAAATTAAGAGCCAAGTTGAGTTTACTCTTAGTGTTAAAAAATTAAGAACTTTTCCGTCTTGGAACCCCCATGCGAGATTTCTGGTAGTATCAACAACAGTTTTTGAGAACCCGCATCACATTGCTGTTGACCTTATCGATATTCTTTGGAAATACAACGTGATTAATGTAGCAGTTTTATTGTTAAATGAAGACAGCACTACAAACTACACAGTTTATTCCTGGTACAGCAAGAAAAGCTGTGGGAGCAAGTTTCGAAACACTCTTCCGATAAATCACTGCTCGTTTGGTATATTTCAGAGCTCCAGGTCTTGGTTTGATGGAAAATCTTTAAAGCGAATTAATAATTGCACGATTAAAACAAAATATGTCACTTGGCCTCCCTTTACTCTTAACGCCGAAAGGGGTTTCCAATCCTCGAACTATTTCGACAGCCAGGGTATAGAAGTGAATTCGTTAAATATGATTGCATCTGCTTTGAATGTGAATGTACAATATGGAAAATCTGATTATTGGGGAGAAGTTACAGCTAACGGGACAGTTACAGGCGACTTCAAACTCTTGTCGAACAATTTGGTAGATGTTATAATAGGTGGCTATACGACTACAAGTCACAGAGCTATGTATTTTGATACTAGCCAGTTTGTTACACAAGATGCTGTGGTATGGTGTGTACCGCATGTGCCCATAGTGGTGGGATTTCATAGTATGAGTACCATTTTCAACGCCAAGTTGTGGATTTTGATTATTTTAATATACTTCTTGATGTCATTTCTCATTTGGCTCTTGAGCGTGCACAACAAAGATGAGTCAACCTCCTACAGAAGTTTCATTAGCACGTTACTCAATACCTTTGCAATGGCACTAGATATTACAGTAAATTTATTACCTAAAAGTACTAAAGTCAGGTGCGTTGTGTTTTCACTAGTTGTGCTCGGATTTACTCTCGATTTAACATACACAAGCTACTTGACAAGCATCATCTCGGCTCCCAGATATGCGGAAAAGTATAGCACGCTGAAAACCGTATACGAGCACAACTTAAAAACATATTTTATGCCTAATTCGATACGTCACTTTTCAGACGATGACGATGCCGCTAACAAGGATGGAATTCCTCTTAGTTTGATACTGGAAAGGTGGATAGACTGCCACAATATTACTGAATGTATGGAACACGTTGCAACTATAAAAGATGCTACCTTTTATTCAGCTAAACTACACAAAGATTATGTTGTAGCTAAAAACGGAACGGTAAATTCAATGAATTGTTTGAAAGATTTGGCTGTCCCTTATCCTGTTACCATGTTTATGAGGAAGGGTTTCCCACTTTTTGAATTACTTAATGAAATTTTTGTTCGGATTATTGAAGCAGGTTTTGTATCGAAGTGGGAGAAAGATTTGCTGAAAGTTAATAAAAACAACGAGGACATCAGCGATTTTAACGGCAACTACATACAACTTTCCAATTTAATTCCTATCTTTAGAATGCTTCTTATAATGAGTGTCGTTTCTTTTGTAGTTTTCGTAGCTGAAATTATATTTTACTAATTGCATATAGACAAGTATATCTTAAGTATACTCTTTCTTCAGTTTTAAACATCCATCTATGTTCGACCGTAAGTAGATAAAACTGCTTTCAATGCTAATTTCAGATTGAGGAAATAGCCTATAATGCAACTCAGTTTTGTATAATCATACATTTAGACTAAATTCAGCATCCGAAATTAAAAATAAAAGTTCTTATAATCTTGCGCTCTAAAATTTTTTAACTTAAAGATAACAAGATATAATAAAGGTACTAAAATATGCAATTTTCCGTATAAGTCATCGGCATTATGTCTGCGTCATGTCCGGTGGACCCGATTCGTGCTACTGCACACACAAAACTAAACAGTAAAATTCATATCTTCGGAGTGCGACTTTCAACTGTTTTTCTGACATGATTTTTGAAAAATACATGGAATAGGCCCATTCAGCATTTTTTTTATTTAAGAAATAGAAAGTAGAACACTTTCTAAGGCAATTCCCAAATTTTTTTATTTTTATTCGGACGTTTAAGCCCTTAAATAAATTACCAAAGTTGGACCGCGCGAAAACGGAGTGGAGCATCGCGTGACGTCACTTTGTAGATGCTGATCAGGCGACAGTCGAGATTTAATAAATGAAAACATTGGAGGTGAAATAAAATAAAATTTTAAGAAGAAAAACTTCTATGCAACTTTTCATAAAAATTGATAGTCTTTAAGTTATGACTGGAAAATTGGGATTTTAGCTTAAAAAAAAGGTATTTCAAAACAATATTCGTCAAATAACTCGTAAAGTATTACATTGAGTGAAAACATGCTAGAGACAAGAAAGCTACTAAATAGAGGATGAATTTTGTTTTTTTCTAATTTCTGTAGAGTTAATGGTTTCGGAGATCTGGAGGTATAATAAATGTGGCATCTGAACGTCTATAAGATGAAGTATTTAGTTTAAATGTTAAATAACTCAGAAACTATGGCACTTACGTCAAAAACGGTCAGGACAAAACTGAAAGACTATTAATTAGGCTCTTAAATGGTTTTTTTTTTCTATTTCTATAGAATAAAAAACAAAAAAGTTATGACAGGAATAATGTACTTTTTTCTGAAATCCATCGGCAATGCCTACATTTTCGGCGCGATTTCAGATCGAAAAATGCACAATTCCAGTATTTTAGTCCGTTGCTAAGAAACTATCACAAAACAGACCGGAAAAGTTCCGTTGCCAAGCAACGATCAACAAAACCGTACGGGAATGTTACTTTCCCGGCCTAGGCCGGGAAAGTAACATTCCTGTACGGTTTCTTATGTATATTTTAGACAGTAAATAAATACACGCAGACAAACCAACTCACATTAAAATTGCATTTATTAGTAAGCAGTTTGATTGTACTGAAGAAATGTTATGCATTAATACAAATTCCTTAATTTACAATAATATTGATTTTGATTTCAGAAAAAATAGTATGTGTACTTCGATGTGAAAGCACATTCCCGGACGACGATGCAAATTGTTGGCCGAGGCGCTAGCCGAGGCCAACAAGCATCGAAGTCCAAGATTGCTTTCACACCTAAATACACTATTTCAATTTTTATTTATGCTAAATGACGCCACGTATCGGCGAAGCGCTTTGCACTGAAAGCCAATCTTTAACATTGAATATCTAAGGATTGGATATACTTATCAAGCTGAAATTTTAACAGCTTATCTAGATGATCGAATTCTATTGAATACCATAAATAAAAATAATAACAAAAATAAATTATCGGTAGCAATCCCATTGTCTATAAGTCGATTTTTGAACTTTATTACGTAACCCTGTATATTTATACTGGATGTTCCATTATGAAAACCAAAGTAAAGCTCGTATCTCCGGAATGGGGTTTTCAATTGTTTTCTGACAGCATTTCTATAAAAAAACATGCAATTGTCTATAACTATTATTTTTTAACTTTTTTATATTACTCCAAAATTAACTAAGTTAAATGGGGTTCTAATATTCACGTGACCACCCTGTACTTGCCGTCTTCTCTCTTTATATCTATAAACTATTTTTTGTAGAAAATTTACAAAATATAATGGATATATGCTGGAGGAGATAGACAACGTCTCATGGAACTGAATTCACGATACAATAACATCAACATAGTTTTTATGAAAAATTTTAACATTACAATGCTATTAAAATCTACAATGCCTGGAGAATTAAAATCTCTAAATTAAACTAATTTATTTAAAAAGCATTTCAGGGCTTACTTAGTTAAAGACGCGTTTCTTATTTCAGTGATGTTTAAAATGTATTAAAATTTTAAATATATACACATATGGTTAATATTATTTGTTAATTTCAAGTTTATTCTAATCGTGTTCTCTTTCTACTGCTCTCTCATAACTTACCATACACTTCTACATGTTAAACATTTTTATATTGTACTTGCTAATATTAAGTTCAACTTTGTAAACCTTGACAATGCTAATCTCTTTTTTAATGATTTATATCAATAAAGTTATTTGAGTTTATTTATATTTGTATATTTATATTCACTTAGATGAACATTTTAAACACCTACTTGATTCTATTGTTATTATCTGTTAAAAAAAGGACAATATTAGATAAAATGCAGGTCATCAGATTGCTTCTCTAATAATACAGCCATACAAGAAGAAAAAAACTGTATAAATCTGTACAAATACAAAAAATGGTGGTCTATCATTTTCTGCATTGCACACTTCACTGGACTGTGCTCTATTCTTGCTCAATGAGCCAGCAATCAGTTTCCGTGATAAAAGTATTTTTACTTAATTCTGCAAGGAATCGATTTTAATTATAGTTATTCTAAAGAATGGTGCCATTTGAAGATTGATTTGAACTTTTATTAAGTCCTAAAATCATTATTGAAAACTATCATACCACCTTGTTGGTCTATATGTACGTTCATATGTAAGTGCATACGGAAACACTCTACAGGTCGCAATCCTTAACGGATCAACTTAAATGTTTGTTTAATCATTTCGTCTATTATCGAAATAGAACCATATTGAATTTCATAATGATCTATCAAGTAGTTCAATTATTATTATAAATAATTATATAACACCGTTACATGAGTTTTCGCCGACCATATCTCGTTTTCGGCGTATCGGATAAATACAACGCAACACAGTAACTAATCCTTTTGGTATATGTACGCTTCATTTTCTTTAGATCACATTTATAAAAAAAAACGTGTTCTCTTTCTTTTGCAATGACGAACGTCAGTGGGTCTGCTTCTCTACAGTGTTTATTTGTTCTACAGTTTTTGGCGCCGATCCGATGCATTGTTTTAGAATTTTTAAGATTGAAAATGTGTTTAGTTTCGCAGTATGGGGTTTACTAAATAAATGATATTTCAATCAAAATTTCAATTTTTTTATTTTCATTAAATTTTTTGCGTAAGGTTTTTGGACAATTCTGAACAAGTTTCATTAACAAAATTTTCCGGTAAAAAAATGTATAATATGATTTTTTATTTTTTTTCCTCATATTTTGGTACCGCAGATGACTTTACATTTGTAGCAGGCGAATGTCTTATCATGAGTAGATTTTAATTTTTTCTATACTTGAGTAAAATTTGATTCAAATCGGTAACAAAATAAAAAAAGTTATAAGGGTGTCTTCATTTTAAGGGAGCCACACTCTATATTTATATATTTAAGAAAATGAATAGATTTCGCCAAATAATACGTTAGTAAATACGTTCAGTGTTGTAAAATACATATTGTTTTGTGACTGTGATTTAATAGCAGACCACGATAAACCGCTTTGATAGAAAATATCTACTTTATGAAAACAAGCAAAAATAAAAATACAAGTATTTAAACGAATTACAGATAAACAAGGACTATTGTTTGCAGCTTTGAAGTATAAAGAAACTCTAAAAGGTATTCATATATGAGAAATTATGAATGAAAATTGTACATTGTACACCACACTTATACAATTAAAAGAGAAAGTACCTATCAATATTCTTTCTTTAATATAGTGTTTTATTTCATAATATACATAAACAATATATATCTAAAAGCTAGAATATAAATATTTTATTAGTTAAAAAAGTTCATATAAACATAACTCCTTAATGGACTATTTCTTAAGACACAGGGTGTTAAAATTCAAAAAATATTTTTACAAAAACTACAAAACGATTCAAGATATTTTTTGAAGTAAATCTAAACATTATAAACTGTTTTCTTCTTCGCATGTTATTGGATACCAGAACCTTAGTAATTTAAATTTTTAAAGCAATAAAATGTAAATTCAATCTTATATTATAACATATATATTTTGTACGTGGCTACTTTTAGATTAGTTATACTCCTTGATAATGATCGCGAGACCGAAACACATGTCAGAAAAATTTGAATAAAATATTGCAAATCAGTAATACCAGTGTTCTTAATACTTATTATATTTAATATGTTTTATCAAAAACCCACCGCAGACTCCTCAATTAATAACATTTATTATACTCTTCGCAAAAAACGAAGAGTATATTGCATTTGATCGGCACATTTCTAAAACAGTAAATATCGCTCGTAAAGAAAAAATTTCATATCATTGTATTAATGAACGAATTCTGAACAATTTTCAAAATGTCTGTCTGTCCGTCAGTCCGTCAGTCCGTCCGCCTGTTCGTCTGTCCGTCTGTCCGTCTGTCCGTCTGTCCGTCTGTCCGTCTGTCCGTCTGTCCGTCTGTCCGTCTGTCCGTCTGTCCGTCTGTCCGTCTGTCCGTCTGTCCGTCTGTCCGTCTGTCCGTCTGTCCGTCTGTCCGTCTGTCCGTCTGTCCGTCTGTCCGTCTGTCCGTCTGTCCGTCTGTCACGTTTCTTATAAGCACGATAACTTAAGAAAGAACAGTACGATTGTATTGAACTTTGAAAAGTAAGTTAGTGTTAGCCAGAGGAAGAACCCTATTGTTTTTGGAGAAAATCAATCAATAAATAAGAAAGTTATTAATCATTTAACTTCAAAAATTATTTTCTTTATTTTTGTCGCTTGTACTTAAATAGAAATCTTGCGAAATGCTATCTCTATAATATATTTTTTTTTTGTTTACACATTTTACTAATTCAAGGGTAAAACAGAAAAATCACATTTTTTTTCCAGAAGAATGGAGGGAAAAGTGTTACAGCCATCTGCTTTCTCGCCCTCGTAAAAAGGGGAAAACAGCGCTTAAGCCCTTTCGCAGTATTCTCGGAATGTTTTGTAATTCAGGGAGGAGGTGGTTCCAATCCCCTGGGGTTGTTTTGGCATCTTCTGGTCAAAAAACACTCGATTTACCAATATTCCCTCTAATAACCTCGATCTGTCAAGCCCTCACAAGCGCAGTGTGGAAAAATCAGGTCAAAGAGTTGTACTAGTTTTTTTTTGGGGGGGGGGGGGATGGTGATGTACACCATTATTATATCCGTGGTACGATAGAACCTTGGCTAGAGTCATTTTATACATTTCATTTCAACGCGTGTCATTCCATTAGACCGAATATAGGAATTTTAAATATCAATTTGCGAAAAATTGAACATAGTGGAAGTAAGGAGTCGGGATTTTCCCGAAAAAAAGCAAAATGGTACTAAAGTTATGAAACCTATTCCCCCTCGTTTTCGAGGATGCTGAACACGAATAACAGGGTGAAAAAAGTTTTTAGTAATGCACACTCTCTGAAATAGCCAAAAATCACCTCTTTTGCTTATGTCTCATATAACAGCTTGGTATCGACTAGTTTTGTAAGGATTCTTTGTTTTTTCATGCGAATATAACAGATGGTGAAAGGTGATGCCAGGTAGTAGACCGCAACCACCCTTTCAATCTGGTGGAATCTGTAAAATTGCTTCTTTTTTTTTCTTGTTAAAGACGTTTACCCTTCGTTTTCGAGGATACTGATCAAGAAAAAAATGGTTTTACGCTGGTTCGACCCTTTCTTCACCCTCAAATTGTCGGAAACCTCCCCTTTCATAATAATATTAATAATAATAGGTAGCGACTTGGCTGATATTAGGGACTCGTACTATCATTTTATTTGTTTTTACCGCCTGTTTTCTGGGTAAATCTTGTGTCCTCGAGGTATCCGTAGTCCATCAATTTCTCTGGAGGTACATAGTGGACATAGAATTAGCGCTCTGATAACCCCGGAATCTATCCATGTCTCTAGGAGCGATCAGTGCGTATGCCTCTGATATTAGGGGCTCGTACTATCATTTAATTTGTATTCGCCGCCTTTACTGTTTTCTGGGTGAATCTTGTGTCCTCTGGTGAATGAATATATGAAATAACGGTTGCTTAGATCCAAAATTTTCGGAAGATCAATTGGTTCCTGACTCCTTTTTTAAAGACTATAATAATTGTAATTGTAAGGGCGGATGTGCGAAACGATGCGGATGTATAAAATTAGGTTTACGATGTTATTGGATTTGTCAAAGTGAATTTTGTGAGAATTGTGCACCAGAGGAAGATGATGAACAAAGCACAGAAACAAACGAATTCAATGATAATAGTCATGATAATGCTGTAAATTTCCTAAATTTTATACTCGGAGTGTATATTTCCGATCATGAATCGGCAACGACAATGCGTGCGATAAAGGAGGCAATAGCATTCAGTGTTATCTTCATTTCGAGGAATATGTACCATGTAGTTCTCTTTGTAAGGGCCCTAGGTTATATTAATGTCTTGTAAAAATATTATATTAAACTCAAAATCGTGTCCTGTACTTAAAAACAGAAATTTTACCAATAGTAGTCACTTCCTTATATCTCGTTTTAAGGAACATGAATTTCAAATCTTTGCGAGGATAGGTTCAATTTTGATGTAAAATGGACAAATGGTGACTATGAAACCACTCCCACTCAATATACAGATTAGAAAACAAAAAAATATCAAATTTTCACTCTCTGACGGGGGGGGGGGGTGGGGGTGGAATTGTTGCAGAACCCTCCAGAATCGACCTAAGTCGAAAACAAAATGAAAATTTGACTTAGGCAAAAATTTCATCTAAAGACATTTTCAAGAGTCTCAGAAACTTCAGAGCCACACATAGTCCAAAAGGACCGATATGAGTTAATACATCAAGTCCTTGGACATTGTTTTTGAAAAGTACGCCAAAAATGTGCTTCGAAAAATATTGTAATATTTTCAATTTTTGTTCCTCTGCCAAAGACATTGACCATGGAGTTACAGTCATTATATGCCCTGTCCTAAAGACTGAGAACAAAATTCTATCAATACTATGTGTCTAAAAGGCGAAATCGATGAACTTGACAAAGACAGCGTAGCGCCGATAAGCAAAAAATTGATAAAAATCAATAAACATACACAAGGCCGGTTTATCGCATAAAGCGAGTTTGTATTCACCCAGCGGCTCTCAATTTGGTCGAGCGCGTTGAGTAGTCCATACAAAGCGATGGTAGGAAAGCCAATAGCAGGGCTTTCCAAATAATAAAGTATAGAGGAAAACGCCTTGTGCATAAAAAACTAAAAATTCAATTTTGCCCAAAAGTCGCTCGGAGGTGGGTCGCTGCCATTTTGCTAATATTCAACACCTACATCAAGGACAAGTAAGTTGTGGACTGACCGAACGCTATCAAACTTATGTAGTAGTAAGTCCTCATGAATGTGTTTTAATATATGAACCGCCACGATACGAGAACTTTAAAGCTAAGTAGTCTCTACCGAAACTAATTTTTTTTAGTAAAACATTTTAACCTCCCCACAATAAAATTGTGGGAGGTTACTACAATTAGTCCAAAATCGAAAATTGAGATAACATCAAATCTTTATGTTTTGAGGTCCCAGGAACCCAAAAAAGTTGTTTTTGAAAAATGTCTGTGTGTGTGTGTGTGTGTGTGTGTGTGTGTGTGTGTGTGTGTGTGTGTGTGTGTGTGTGTGTGTGTGTGTGCGTGTGTGTGTGTGTGTGTGTGTGTGTGTGTGTGTGTGTGTGTGTGTGTGCGCGTGTGTGTGTGTGTGTGTGTGTGTGTGTGTGTGTGTGTGTGTGTGTGCGTGTGCGTGTGTGTGTGTGTGTGTGTGTGTGTGTGTGTGTGTGTGTGTGTGTGTGTGTGTGTGTGTGTGTGTGTGTGTGTGTGTGTGTGTGTGTGTGTGTGTGTGTGTGTGTGTGTGTGTGTGTGTGTGTATGTATGTTAGCACGATAGCGGCGAAGCTACTAAACGGATTTGGATGAAACTTTGCATGAGGGTTTCTTTAGTGCTCCAGAAGATCTGAAAAGGTTTTGGTTGAGATCGGATTACGTTTAGTGCCGTTTTGGCACAACAAGTTGTTTATTTTATGATTACTTACAATTTGTAATTGAACCATTGAAAAGCAGTAAAAATTCCGATTTCAACGATATATCACACTTGCACTTTTTCGATTTGGTTTCCGTGAAAAAAATTAAAAAAGAAAAATTTCACTTGTTTTGTCCTCAAAGCAGTGCAATGTACAGGGTGATATTCTAAAAATGACAGAGGTGCTCAGTGATTTCGGCTGATAACTCGGGAACGGTTGAAGATATCGAACTGAAATTTGAAACGTAGGTATAAATATTGTAGACGGACGGATTACGAGTGAATTAATAATACACCTACGTCACATGACGTCACAAATAAGAAAAATTCTTAGAAAGTGGTGCAGATATCGACTTAACTATTGGAAACATCCAATTAAAGTTTGAAACGTAGGTGGAAATATTGTAGATGGATGGAATACGAGTGAATTAAAAATACACCTTCGTTCTGATGACGTCGTAAAAGCATAAAATTCTTATAACAGGCGAACGGATGATATCAAAAAAATATTTCTACAAGACGAGTCACGAAATTTTTTTTTTTAATTTCCAAGAAATATCAAATTTTCGGAGAAATGTTACTTTTCAGAAAAATGTCAGATTTTTAAAAAATGTCAAATTTTCAGGGAAATGTCACTTTTCAGAAATATGTCAAATTTTCAGAAAAATGTCACTTTTCAGAAAAATGTCAAATTTTCGAAAAAACGTCAAATTTTCGAAGAAATGTCACCTTTCAGAAAAATGCCAAATGTTTGAAAATTGTCAAATTTTCGGAGTAATGTCACTTCAGAAAAATGTCAAATTTTCGAAAAAATGTCAAATTTTCAGAGAAATGTCACTTTTCAGAAAAATGTCAAAAATTCAGGAAAACGTCAAAAATTCAGGAAAATGTCAAATTTCCGGAAAAATGTCACTTTTTAGAAAAATGTCAAATTTTCGAAAAAATGTTAAATTTTCAGGGAAATGTCACTTTTCATTAACATGCCAAATTTTCGAAGTCAAATTTTCGAAGAAATGTCACCTTTCAGAAAAATGCCAAATGTTTGAAAATTGTCAAATTTTCGGAGTAATGTCACTTCAGAAATATGTCAAATTTTCAGAGAAATGTCACTTTTCAGAAAAATGTCAAAAATTCAGGAAAATGTCAATTTTCGGAAAAATGTCACTTTTCAGAAAAATGTCAAATTTTCGAAAAAACGTCAAATTTTCGAAGAAATGTCACCTTTCAGATAAATGTCAAATGTTTGAAAATTGTCAAATTTTCGGAGTAGTCACTTCAGAGAAATGTCAAATTTTCGAAAAAATGTCAAAGTTTCGGAGAAATGTCATTTCAGAAAAATGTCAAATTTTCGGAAAAATATTACTTTTCAGAAAAATGTAAAATTTTCAGAAATATGTCAAATTTTATTAAATGGACTCAAAGGAAAATTCCCAAAAAATACTACGGGTCCATTTGTGGTATAAGTTCTCTGCTAGTGTGTTAAAGCGTGCAGACTGTATGCTGAGTATTTTTGACGTGTCAAGTGCATCGAGAGATTACAAGTTTTTTCGACATTTATAAAGCCCACGGATGGTGTGAGAGGCCATCCTGAACCGCTTACAAGCCCTACAAGTGTAAGCAACCCCACCGGAACGCTTTCGGTGAGTTTTTTCCAATAAAACTTTAAAAGCGACAGTGACATTATATTTTAAAAACTATTTCCGCTACATCCGGCATCCCGCCGGAAATTTTTCCGGCAACATAACCTAAAAATAGTACTACATAACCTAAAAACAATTTAAGACATTGGTACCAACCTAAACATTTTTCAAAAACCAAAGTCCCCAGAGAAACATTGGAACCAAAAATTTGACAGCTATCACTTCCGCGACCGATTTAGTGAAAAATTGGTCGAGGCCAAAAGATAAAATAAAATATACCAACTCAAACTTAAACGATCCACCATGAACACTACCCTGGCTACATCTGGCAGGGAAGCTGTCCACCAAGAGTTATATGGTTTTTTCCAAAGATGGCCATCCCTGCCATCCATCCCATTACCAACGAACAGGTTTTTTCGTTTAGTTATTTCCCGTATCAATAATCAAAATTATTAAGTGCTCTTGCCTACGAACGTTTTTATAGAATTGTGTTTATTTTTATATTCATTTTAGGTCCATGTGGACACATTATAATTTTAACCTAGTCTTTAAGCCTGCCTACAGAAGACAGGAGCTACTTTTCTATTTTTCTCCAAGCCAAACCGGACCTACCCCGTCCAGCCTCACACTCGCCACGGCGGTGTTCATCGTGGTTGTCTGGCTGGCCCCGGGCTAGGATCCGATGAAGCATATATTTGTATTAAAAACATTGAATAAAATGTTAATGTTGTGCAGACTATAAATTTAACTCAAGTTCTTAGGTCCAAATCCCACCGAACGAAAGACTTTTTTCTGATTTAATACGAAAAAAATTTTTCAACTTAATAAATATAATTAAATGAGATCGTCCATATTGTTTAGTGCTCTTTTCGGCTTCAAAGATTCACCGGGTGGGGAGGTTCCAGCCGCTTCCAGTAGCTGCCGATTTTTTATGTTATAATCAGTCAGCCGTAATTACTATACTACACAAAGTCTCAGACATTTCTAAAAAGGCTTGTATTTGATTCTGGGAAAGTTTGTATGAATCTTTTCTACCTAATCGATTGTTAGCGTACGCGCTCTCACTTGTATGGTTTAAAAGCCATTTGCCTTAGCTGGGGGAGGCGTGATTCTTAATATAAGAATTTTACATTATCAATTTTGTATATTGCCAATATCTGTTAAATAAACGGTATTCTTTGAATTAATTGCATATTAATTGATCTTGAGACTTGTTGCTAGTCTTCAATCCCTAAAGCTTTCGTTTGGAAAACCGGACGTGTCGAGTTAATGCACCACTAACACTCGTCTTTCTGGTTGCCTTACGAGGGTTTGATAGGGATTTTTTTATACATTGTTCTCAGAAATCCCTAGGTGTAGAATCCGTTATTAGCAGATAAAGACGTGACAATCACGTCAAAAATCAATAATCAATCCCGTCAGAGAAATCTTCGATTGAGATTTTTTTTTATGCGAAAATATTAGAAACTCAAAGGCGTCAGGTCATTAATTGCCACGCCGTCAGGTCATTAATTGCCACGCCGTCACATAACAAATTTCAATCCCGTCGGAGAGAAATCTTCGTTTGGGATTTTTTATGTCGAAATTTAATTAATCAGAAGGTGTCAGAATCCTAATCGGCCGTGAAAAATAAGAAATCACGTCCTGACAGAGCGTCGTTAATGATCTGAGGTAGTGCAGCCTTGGTCCATTACTCGGCTCTCAAAGTGCATCTTATCTCAAACCCGTCTGGGAGTAGAAGAACAGGGCAGAACGCGGCTGGCGCCCCTTAATAAATAAATTGGTGTCGCGTCAATTTGACGCCCGGTAGTGTGTTCTTCTACAGAACCAACCCCCTGAGGTTGTTACAATTCACTCTTACCATCGTCCTTGATCAGCATCCTCCAAAACGGGGGTAAACGTCGTTAACAAGAAAAAAGGAAACAATTTTACACCCCCTGACAGGGTAGATTCCACAACTAACGACGGTTGCGGGACTACAACCTGACATCATCTTTCACCATCTGTTATATCCCCATAAAAAAACAAATATGCAAAAATAGTCGATGCCAAGCTGTCATACGAGAAATAAGCAAAAGGGGGTGGTTTTTGGCCGTTAAAGGAGATGCGCATGACCAACAACTTTTTTCACCTTGTTATTCGTATTGAGCACCCTCGAAAATGGGGAGGGAAATAGGTTTCATAATTTTAGCATGATTTTGCATTCTTTTCGACTCCTTGCTTCCACTAACAGTGAAACATATATTTTTGACGTGATATTTGGTTTTCAATTTTGGAAATTGAATATATTTTTTTGTGTGCCTTTGTAATTATTTTAAATGTACGTACACGACTGCTTTTTATCTGTTTGTCTTTCCGTAAACAAACAGTTCTTTGTGCTCATCATTCCAGCGTGATTTATAGTTGTTTCATTGTCAATTTTTATAAATTGAACGCTACTATGCATAAACTGGAGAAAGAACAATATAGAACAGTCAATTATTTAGAGAAAATCATATGGTAAGGTGTGAAGTGGACGCCGTGATGTTACAGTAGACGCAAAAGATATAAGAGAAGTCCTGGTATCAAACATCAAAAGCGCCGGTTATGCCGACAAAGGAATAATCCGGCGTGTACAAACGGTCGGCGATAAAACGTCGGCGACAAAGCTTTGATGATTCCGTACACCTAACAGAAGACGTGACGTTGCAGAGGTCATATATTGCCAGACATACCATACAGTAAATGGGGGAAAACTAGAAATAATGCATGTGTCATAAAACGTCTGTCAAGTAGTAAATAATAAGAAGAATGTACTCTTTTCAAATCAATTAATTATGTTTGACATTATTATATTTTATTACTGAATATTGATGACTAATAAATTGGCGCGATTTGATTTTATTTGCTTTGTGGAAAGTATAGTGTAAGCATTACTGGGTTTTCTTAAAAAAAATAACAATTTACAAATATTTTAGGGCCAAGGAGCGATTTAATAATCACTGTTTTGACGGCACCGTATTTAGCACCAAATCAATACCGATTATAATAAAATTAAAGAGCTCACTTGCCTCCTATAAACGATAGGTGATCAATCATAATTCTCGACAATAATGCTAAATAAATGTGTTTGTCAATGAAAATTATATAACTAATTTTCCAAACAAGAAACAAGAGAATCTGGATTTATTACTCTAATACACAAATAGATAAAATTGTTTTTGTCTACAAGAACGCTGTTGTTGAAGAGGTTCGCATGCATTAGTGTAAATGTTGTTAATTTGTGAAAATCCATTCTAAACATAGGTAACAGTTTACTCACTTGTAATTTTCACTATATACATAAACACGACACATATAGTAGACATCCCCCAGTTCCAAAGTCAAGGCTGACCGGTGAGGGTTACATATTTGGAAAAACGCAGACATACTATTCCATACCCAACGACATTGTCAGTGCAATCTGAGGGGTTCGAATCTACTACACGATAGACAGTGTGATCAGCATATTCGTCACACAATACACTTTAGCCTACTGAGCTATCGTGCAGGTTATGTTTATAAATATGATAATCCTAGAGTTCATTCTTCTACAAATCGACAAACTGTATGCAAATTCTTTGTAGTTTAAAATAATATATTTCTCTTATATTGCTGTAATACACTCAATAGCGTAAGTCACTTTTTTAAAGCGCTTTTCTGATTATTTTGTAATGTCGGCGGGGTGAAGTGGTGCGTTATTCGCCATTTATGAGAAAAATTACAACAGAAATGGTAAGGGTTTTTTGGGTTTGCACTAAATTTTCTACAAGTTCCTTCACAGTTCATTTTCATAGAACTAACAGTTTACGAGTTATAGCAGAAATTATTCTTTAGATGCACACCTTTGAACTTATACCATTCTATTTCAAATATACGTCCTTACGTCGAATATTGACGTGCTTAACCTAGTTAACTATTTAATTCTTTTAGTGACCACCCTGTGATCCTTTTCACTAAAACTTAAACCCTACTTGGCAAATATTATTATTTTCTGAACGATTTTTCTTTAGTTATTTGTTTGGGGTGTTTAATCTCTATATTTTTCGATCAAAATATACCAGATTTTATTCACAGCAGTGAGCTTCAATTACCTGCCTAATATTATTTTTCCAAGTCAAATAGTTTTTTAGACATCTATCAAAAATATCAAAAAACTATTCTGTTGACTCTAATCGACAGACTGACCGACAGATGGACTAAACAACTGAATCGAAAGACCTAAATTTTCATAATCTAGATAATTTGAAATGTGAAAATCCTGAGTAATCTGGAATAGTGATTTCACGATTACAATACTTCTCTTCGATAAGTGAGGGATATAAAGAATTTGAAAAACTATTTGTAATAACCTCTCCCATTTAACGCCAACACAGACCACAAGAAGTGCTGGAATACTGACCATATCTATCCTTTGTATTTTGAGTTACACGAATCTGACCTTGTCAGAACACTTCTGGTTCTTTTAACACTAAAAAAGTCTGTTGGTTCGTAATATTGCTTACCCAGCTCATTTAAATCATACTCCAAAAATTATTCAACTTTAAAACTTCAGCCTAATAACATTATGGTTCAGTATTGACCACATAACTCAAAGAATGTGTAAAACCCCATTACTTCTTAACGAGATTGTTATTGCGGATCCTTGTGCTTGAGTGTCATACATCCATAGCTTCACGGTCCCATAACCTCAACATCCCATAACTCCTTAACTCTGAAGATCCAACGGAAAAAATTGAGATTCTAATTAGGGGAATTTGTATCATTGTGATATTAGAATCTTGTAATCAGTACCCTATAGCGCCATAGCTCTTCAATGGCAATCTCTTTATCCTCATAATCCTATAACCCCGAGGATTCAATGAAAAAAATAGAAGGCTCTCGATTGGAAAATCAATCAGATTGTGCCCTCAGAAACTTGTTACCTTGTTACCAAGTAAGCCTATAGCGCTCCAGCAGCAAACCCTTCTATTACATAATACGGTAACCCCGTAAACCCATAACTACATAACTACCACTAATGCATAACGACATTCTCACTGAATCCCCAATTTAGATTCCCTAATTTGCTTTTATTGAATCTCCAGAGTCACGTGGTTATACGGCTAAAAGTTTTGTTGTTCAAGAGCTACCCTACATTTTTTTTAAGTATAATAGGTTCTTTTCTCAGTTGTTAGCTACACGCCAAATATTGTTGTCCTTCGCTACATTTTTTTCCTTATATATGTACATATTTAAAGGTATGTCACTCTCCGAAAATTCTATTGAAGCAAGAATCATTTCTGCTGATTTTAGAAAACAGCCCTACTGTTTTGAAATGGATCTCAGTGGTCAATGCACCATGAAAAAACCTTGTTAGATATTTATTTAAGTATTGTTTGTAATTTTAACTGAATTTGTAAAGCAATTCCCCACCATTGAATTTCATTACTAGGATAAGGTGCGAATAACAATTTTTTTAAAATAAAAATGTATTATATTTCATATACGTCAACGTCTATGTAAAAAGGCTACTAACAGGCAATTAAAATACCTTAAATGTTTTATTGCAAAACATAGCAAGCCTGTTATTAGCTTTAGTTAGATACAATATAGCATTGGCAGTGATGCCACAAGGAATCAACCGCGGTTAAGGAAGTCTGTCAGTGGACGTTGTAGATATTTTAGATAGCACAGATTTGTTTTTCACGAATTTGACAGAAGACCACTTTTTAGGAATTTTTGCTTAATAAAGCTCAACATATTCGAATATTTACTTTTTTTAAGATTATCCTGTAATCAATATTCAATATTTTATTAAGCAGTCATTCAGTCATTTATTTAGCCACTACTAAACAAATAATAGACAAAATTATAGTCAAAGATGAGACAAATATTGTTCCAGCTCCACTAATTCTGTAATAGTCTTTAAGATCAGATTCAAACTGTTCCAACCATCTTAAATTTGCTTCAGCTACTTCAAGAGCTTCATTTGCTGCTAATTTGAATTCCTCCGTCAGCGTCTCGCTTTCTGTGAAATTTCTCAACTGAAAAATAGTAACAAAAATTTTTTAATTGGCAGGTAAATGGCAAGAATTGGAAATTGGTTATCAATTATTGTATTTAGTGATTAGTTCTTATTGCTTAGTAATTAGTAATTAGTAATTAGTAATTAGTTATTAGCCATTAGTAAGTAGTCAGAAGCAATTAGCAATTAATAATGAGTAACTAGCAATTGGTAGTTAGTACTCGACATTTAGTGGATGTAGATTTTAAATTATTCAATCGATTACTTGGCCCTTCAGACTTACTTCACGTCGATCTAAAGGATCTTTTGTGATTTATCCCACAACTAGTTGATGCATGGGTATTCTGGACTTTTGAAAAAGATTTTGAGTTTCCTGAGACCCTAATTCTCTATATTTTCTAACGTAATTCTACCTTTTCTCAGCAGCTTAGTGTGAAATAATATCCTCACAGGCTATATGTTCTGAGGTTTCAGTTGCAGTATAACAGTATCCGCAGTGATTGATCTGCAATCTTGTTCAAAGGGCGGTATCTTGTCAATGGCCTGGAGAACTTGAATAATATTTCCCCTGTTTCACTCCCTATTTTCGGAACTCATCTAGTGCGTATCTTTTGGAATAGCCACAAAATCTCAGTGGTTCGGGTTCGAAAAATGTGCACTGGTAACCTTGTTGTATTTTTCCAATTACTTTAGAGATTTTCTACGCTTCCAGGCAATTTTATATTCAAAAGTATAAATCCCGACAGACTTTAATACTGTCTACCTGTCTGAAAATGCATAGATCTCCGTCCCCTGAATGGTCTTGTTTGTGCATTTTCATACCCATAGATTTATAGTATAAATGTATGCTTAAGTTATAGTTGGGGTGATGCCTAGGACTCTTAACAGCCATTAGGACAACGATTTAGAACTTGCTCCCGCAACATCTTCAGTCACGGTTCTTTCTTCAACCACAGAACTTCGATACTATTCATCTGCTAATTCTCAACAAGTACATCAAAAGAACAATTAAAAAGTCTTGCTTCATTGGCATCCAGTCAGTAGATTGGATTATGGACTCCAGTAGCATTCATTCCCAAAATCCTTAAGTGACCAACTAATCACCTGGTTGAAAGTTAGATACATCTTGCAACAGGTTAACTAAAATACTTAAGTGGCCGCAATGATCCCCTGATTTAAATTTAAATACCAGATCTAACTTTGCTTCAGTACTACCGTAGAACAAAAATGCTTTGCCCTTATCTTTCTGATGGCTCGTTGGCTGCTTCCATTATTTGGACAGTCAGTCCACCTTCCAGTCACCTTTATGGCCAAGTCGTCGGCATACCCGATGACCTTCACACCCTTTCGATTGCCTTGGAAGGAGGGTGTGAAGGTCATCAAGTATGGCGACGACTTGGTCATAACGGTGACTGGAAGGTGGGCTGTCCAAATAATGGAAGCAGCCAACGAGGATATCAAAAAGATTGAGAGATGGCTAGAAAGAATGCAACTTGAGCTGGCTGCCGGGAAAACGGAGCTCCAGGTTATCACCAAGAAAAGAAATCTTCCACCCATGAAGTTAGGGTAGGCCAGGTGAAGATATCCCCAGGGAACCACCTGAAATACCTAGAGATTTGGCTAGACTCCAAGATGAACTTTAGTGTCCATACCACAAAGACGGCCGAGAAGGCAGGAAAGGCAGCCACAGCCATTGAGAGGCTTATGGCCAATACGTATGGATCGAGAGCGTGCAAGAGGAGACTGCTGTGCAGTGTCGTGGACTCTATCCTCTTGTAAGCAGCTCCGGTCTGGGAAAGTGCGATGAAGGTGGATAGAATGAGGGGAAGGATGGATAGGATTCAGCGATGTGCCGCACTAAAGCTATGCAGTGCATATAAAACAGTTTCGTACGAGGCGGCGTTGGTAGTGATGGTCAAAGAACGGCTGGAAATCTTTGAAGGAGCCGGAAGGGCAGAGGCGAGGGACAGGCTGCTTGAAAGATAGCAGAGGCGGTGGGACACAAAAACAAGGGAAGGTGGACGAGACGCCTCATCCCGAACATTAAAACGTGGATGGAACGGAGGTATGGTGAGGTAGGCTATTACCACAGAAAAGAGAACTACCAGAAACGACACTTGAGCTACCCGCCAAAATTCCATTGCCGCCATTTTGTTGTTAGTACATCCGTCAGTTCATTTATTGTTTTAGGTTAAAACAATAAAGTGCGGTAAATGACAGACTGTGGCATAATACCGAAATAAATTCTTAAAAGGTTTTAGTATTATTGTGCTGTGTTAATAATAATTTTTTTAGCGATATGAGTAAACGAGGTGGAACCGTTTGCGCTGTTAAGGAATGTACAAGTAGTACGACAGGAAAAGACATTAGTTTATTTGGGTTTCCTAAGGATTCCCAAAGGTATTTTATTATTGATGTAAATTATAAGATTTCCAAGTAGTTGTGAACCTTTCTTCTTTTAAGGTCCGTATTGTGGTTGGAAGCATGCGATCGTGGGGATTTGGCAAGTAAAAGTTCAACCGAACTTTATAACAATTTTACGTTGTGCGCACGACAAATATGTATCAGAATAGATTGCTACCAATAGCACTTACCTACTATTTTTCCTCAATTTGGTAGTTTAAACAGAAAAAAAAATTAATATTTCCTCAGAACAACCTCCCAGTAAGAAATTACAGATTTTCTCGAGATATTTTGTATTGATTTTAATACATTTTGTGACTTTATTTATATTAAGAATACAATTGTTCGTAGAGACAAATTTATCCAGTTTACTTTAATAGCTTTAATGTCCATTATAAGTAGAATTCTTCGAATAAGGTGATTGTATTCAGCTTGTGTAAAGTTTGTTTATAAACATGCTGTTTAAATTTCCCGCCAAAATTACCAACAACAAAATGGTGAAGGTCACAAAAAAAGATCAAAGGCGGTACTGAGAGTGCCGCTTCTGGTAGTTCCTTCTTCTCTGCTATTACCTCACCCAAGCACTGAGCGCACATGGGTGCTTCATGGGGTACTTATATGATATGGGCAAGACTGACAGCAGAGAGTGTGCATACTGTGGAGAGGTCGATGACGTGGAGCATACCGTGTTCGCGTGCAACAGATGGAGGGAAGAGAGACAAGACGGTGGGGCGTCGTTATTGTCTCCGGAAGATATGAGAGAGAGGATGCTAGAAACGGAAAAGAGCTGGAGAAGTGCGGAGGAGGGAATAACCCGCATTATCAAAAAGAAGGAGGAGGGGCAAAGAGAGATGACGCCAATTAACTCAGACAAACTTAAATGACTGTGGGTCCGATGAAAAGCGAAAGCAGTCCCAGGCCGACAGGAAACAGTGAAGGGAGGGAGGAGTTTTAGATGGTTGGAATCCAGCACTACCCGTCCGCGATAGACTCTAAGCGACGGGTGTCCATGATGATTTCCCCTCCCACAAAAAAAAAATAGGCAAGATGCTGCAAACTCTGCAATTCTTTTGTGTTGACCTGCGTCTTTGACCATCTATTATTACACGCGATGCGTAAGCCACCATGAGTCTGACAACGGAGAATGGAATCGGTATATCAAGTTAAGGCCACAGCAAACTCGGGAAATATGCCTCGTAATTAGTTAATACATTTGATCTAAGAACAATCACCAAACTTTAACACATTAAACATAGGTTTTTTGGGTCGCTGATTTCGAATCCGAGGTTGGTTAAGCTTCATCACGTCAGGTTCTTGGTCATTTGAAGGTCAAACTGAGAAAAAGTGTTGTAAAAAATTTGAAAAAATTTATGTTTATGTTTCTGAGGTAGCTGAATTCAAATCCGCTGTTATTTTTACCTTTCAAGAACATCAGAACATCTAGAGGTCATTTCAAGGCATTTTAAGATCATTTTGAGGTCAAATTGAAAAAAAGCGGCTAGAAAATCTGGAAAAATGCTTACATGGGTTTTTTTGGTCACTGAGCTCGAATCCGTGGTTGGCTGCACTCTATCAGATCAAATTCAAGGTCAAACTTATGTTTATGTTTCTGAGGTAGCTGAATTCAAATCCGCTGTTATTTTTACCCTTAAAGAACATCTAGAGGTCATTTCAAGGCATTTTGAGATCATTTTGAGGTCAAGTTGAGAAAAGCTGCTAAAAAATCTGGAAAATGCTTATATGGGTTTTTTGGGTCGCTGAGTTCGAATTCGTGGTTGGCTGGACTTTATCACATCGGATTCAAGGCCATTTGAAGGTCAAACTGAGAAAAAGTAAGCGACTAGACAACATAACTGACAGAAATATCAATAGGTTGATGACAGATGGCTTAATATAGATTTAAACTCAGTGATGAAATAAACCTATACCTAAAATTTTTCAGTTTCTTGGTTTTCAACATTCTTGTTTTAATATTATCATGATATATCCTTTTAGATGAAATAACGACAAAATTGAACGCAGTGATCCCAAAAACATAAACATAAATTTTTCCCAACACTTTTTCTCTGTTTGACCTTCAAATGACCGTGAATCCGATATGATAGAGTCCAGCCAACCACGGATTCGAGGTTTCGAGGTGAGCCAACCAAAAAACTCATGTACGCATTTTTCCAGATTCTTTAGTCGCTTTTTCTCAATTTGACCTCAAAATGATCTTAAAATGCCTTGAAATGACCTCTAGATGTTCTGATGTTCTTGAAGGGTAAAAATAACAGTATATTTGAATTCAACGACTTCAGAAACATAAACATAAATTTTTTTCAAATTTTTTACAACACTTTTTCTCAGTTTGACCTTCAAATGACCAAGAACCTGACGTGATGAAGCTTAACCAACCTCGGATTCGGAATCAGCGATACAAAAAACCTATATATACTCTGGTAAAGTCTGGTGATTTTTCTTAGATCAAATGTTGACCTGTTTAATGGTTAGTATTAAGTAATTAGTAAGTAAATAACAAATTACCAATTTTATTAATGAGTAACCAGGGCAGTCCTAGGAGCCTGCAATTTCTACTTGTTTTTCATTATGTGATGTAGTTTAAATGCAGTATCTCTAAATTAGCACAGCGTATATGTAAAAAGCAGATTTTTTAAATTTTGAACTGTAATTAATATCTTGGTTGTATTAGTTGTAGTTCAGCGAACTCATTTTTTTATTATAAGATGAGAAAAAATGTTTTCTACATTTTTTATGAAATAATATAAGTACTACTTTCGAGTTATGAGACAAAAAGTGAAACGAAAACTCTTTTGCCAATTATACTTGATTTCCACTTACTGGTTTCTACTTTGACCTTATTTAGGTACGTCGCAAAATATCCGAAAATACAGAGACATCCCAGTTCCCAAACATTTCACATTTAAATCCTTCCAAAACTAGCCCAAACTACCCAAGAACAGTTAGTACTCAAAAGTTAGCAACTAGTAATTATTGTTAATTACCAATTGATAATTAATATTACACTCACTCTGCTGACTTGTGTCTCATTCGTAAATCCTTCGGCAATTCCCTTTATAAGATTTCCCAGTGAATTCATACCTTTATACCTAAGAACAAACAGTTTTCTAAAAAGAATTATTATATCTACAGACATACCTAGCTGTAATAGCTTCATGGTTTTCCATTAAGAATTCCAAGGCGACATCAACTCCATATGGGCTACCAGTATACACCGACGAAAACACTGTTTGTGCATCTTGAGGTCTGATTCCAGATCCATCAGTAATTGATTTGCCAAGGTATCTAAAACATGAAATGTAATGTTTATATAGTAATTTTGATTGAATTAATTATATATATTTTTAAAACGATTTACTACGATAAAGAAACAACTACTGATATCCGATGAAATTATATAAAACTAGCAGAATGTCCTTGCTACGCTACGGGATTGACTCAAATTCAGGTTATCGTATTGTAGCAGTCATTTTGAATCGTCTAATTTTCTTGAGGGTTTCAGGTTAGTTTCTATCTAGACGAAAAATTCCAAATTCTTAGCATGTCTGAATACTCAGATATAGCTCTTTACATCGTCGTATACTGTATAAGGGTAAAATTTTTATAACGGGACAATTACTAAAAATTAAAAGCCAAAAACTGAAATTAGTTTTTGACCCGCAGCTCATATATTTTTTAAATCTTCATGTTTCCTAAAGACACGTAAAGTGGCCGCGAAAGATTTCTAATAGTTAAGAAATTATAAATATTTATGTTTACTGGCATCACAAAAATCATCAATTCGGCAACGGTTGGAAATGTGCCTAAAATCGATTTTTTATTATAATTTCTGGAATAAAATCACAGCAGAGAAAGAGAGACAGTAGGGAAACATGAATGGCGGGAACGGTTTGCGCAGATCGTCGCGTCGCGCACGAACCATTTGGGGTTAAAACCTTGAAAAATAGTGCGGGCGACGTAGATACAATTTGGGTACAATTTATTTAGTTCATAGACGTACTTAGTGTTATTCGGGGTTTACGATAATTCACTCTGAGCGAACTGCAAATATTAGTCTCTTTTTCTAAAACTTCAAGAATAACAAAGACAGGGATAGTGATCTTGGCACTCAGAGTAAATTTTCGTAAACCCCGATTGTGTTATTTATTATACATTATGCTGCTGCCGCTGGCCGACAGGCAGAAAAAATTCTTTTATTTTTATGTTTTATAGAGGTATTAATTGATTTTTTCTTACGTTCATATACATATAAATAAAATATAAATAATTTTATTTATACAAATCATTTTTTAAGCCTCAACTTTTAATTATTATTATTTTATGTTAAATTAATAAAGAAATACCAGTATAGAAACACGCCAAACACAGCGTATGAAATGACAATATTAGAGATGCAGGTTAACGAAAATATACATATGGAGAAGAAAATATAAAAGCTCTGAACATATTATGATTTAAAAAACAGCTAAAAGTCAGTACATAAAGCGGATGGCTCGAAATTTCTACAAAAATATTCAACTCAATTCTGGCATTCCATCATTTTTAAACTTGGTATGCGGGTAATCGAAAATATACACACGGAGAAAAAAATCGAAAAGATTTGAATATGTTATGATTAAAAAGCAACTAAGAAGTGTATACATAAAGACGATGACTCAAGATACCCACAAATAATATTCAACTTCACTACATTAGCGGCTGCGTTGCGATTTCATTATCTGGTACTGCTGTTTTCTGAATAACAGTTTAATAGCAGTAAGCAAGAATATTTTTACTACGTCGTGTCGTTGATTGAAGAGTCTATTCACTCAACGGTCGTGTTTCTTATCTGTTATTTTCTCACCTGTTATTTTCGGCTAAGAACATGAAATTTTGCAAGTAGATGTGTACTAAACTCTTAAGAAAATTAATAAAATTGGAGTCGAAATGGCCGTCTGATTTTTATGATAAAAATTGGATAGAGGGTGTTATATTACTCATTATTTTTAGTTATAATGAACCCAGGCATTCTACTATTTAATATAGTATAATTATCATCACTTAACTCAAGTAACGAAGGCCCTTCTGTTATAAAAAAAAACCCAAATGAAGCTATGAAGAAACTATTGTTCTATTTTTTGAGCTATTTTTATTTGAAAAAATACTGAAAAAAATTATATCAATGTATTTATAAAAGAAAATTGTGTTTCATATGCTTTTACTTCTTATTTTTACAAGTTGGAAAAAAAATTACAGACTTTTTTAGCTATCTAAAATTATTGTGTATTTAAGGAAATCAATAGAGTTGTCTGTTACTTTGTGATATTCCATTATAACAGGTAACGAACACAAACATTTCTTGTTAAATATCACAATATTTTTTCTGTTTATGGCTAAGTACAGTTTCGTAGTTTCTAATCTATATTTTGAAGCACACAGACTGTTTAATTTGAATTGGATAATACGGTCCTGTCGGAAACATTTAAATTGTTTGGAATCCAACTCTGACTTTTAACCCGAAATGGCGACTTCAAGGTGAATGATTTTAGTCACGCCAACACAAAGGAACTCACGAGTTTCTTTGCTGTCTCTCTATCTATGCTGTGATAAAATTGTATAGAATTTATAGTACATTATAAGGGATTTGCAAGTAGGACATAATTCTTCATTCGTATGCAAGTTGAGATACTTATTTCATAATTTTTAAAAAAGCAAACTTTTAGTTTCAAATTTAGGTCAAATTTAGGCTGTTAACTTTGGTGTATTTATATTTGTGTATATCTGTGTTGCCGATTGATATCAATAATACGTCTTAAAATATAAAAACACAGTTTCTGTAAAATAATTTTATTGTGAGTCATTGAACAATAATATGGTACCAAATCGCTAATAAAAACGTTAAAGGGAAATTAGCATCATCCCGGAAGCAATACCGTCATATCGGAAACAATGTTGCGTGTAGGTAGCGTACTTGTCTACATATTTGAAGATTATGTAACTATAGATAGTTTTATCATAACAAAATAACAAACAATTTTATTCTTTAAAATATTATTGAATGTACAATATTTAACTTTGCATATAATATTGAATATGTACATTATTTATTTATAGTCAACCACCATATTGCGCCTAAGAAATTTTTTCCGTAATGACGTTTCCGAAATGACGAAATCTGATAAAATTATTCCTAGATACCTCATTTATCAACCGAGTAATATGAAATTACGAGTTTATGTTTAGGGCTATTGGTGTTACTACAGCAATCACATAAAAACTCCCAAAGAAGAGAACACTATTATCAGCATACGTTTCCGAATTGATGGGGAATAAAGGTACGCAAAAATATTCCACCATTCTAAAATTTATTTAAAAAAAAACGTAAATATTTACAAAAACTTATCGGCATTTCTGGACTTAACATAACACAAACTACATTTCGGTTATAGGCGCGAAATACTCAAATATATTGGTTGAGTTTCCTGTATGACGAGTAACCTTCCGGCCATAAAACAATCGAATATTAAAATATTATAACTATGATTCATCGGAAAAAGACACTTTGAAAATTACTATACTAATTTTTGTAATACTTTAGAAAAATATATTAGGGGAAAATACCTTTTAAAGTTTAGAAATAGAGTTTAGGACCGTTACCGGAATGACGACATCCATCACATATGTATAAATTCAAAAAAAATACGAGTTATCATGATTTCCGTTATATTTGTACCAGTTAGATATCCATTTGAGCTCCACAATTTATGCTTTTAGGCCTAATAGTTTGCTAGAAATGGCTTCGGACATGCAATTGTCCCGATATACAAATTTTAGCCATAAACTGCTGGCTAATTGAAACGGACCAAACGAATTATTAGGTTGGATTTAAATTCAAATTTTTTGAGACAGATAATAGATATCGATATGCGCCTTTCAGGATCAAAGAGATAATTTTTTTGTGAAAGACCGAGTTTTGGTCATTTTTTTTACTTCTAAGCATGTTACTATTTACAGGGTGTGAACAAAAAGCATGTTTTTTTTTAACCCAATTTTATCACTACCAAGATTTCTCAAAAGTTATTTTATATTTTTTTGACGCGTATTTTTTTTTTAGTCAAACCTGTTATTCTTCCTTTTTGTCGTTAGGCCTTATTGGGTTTTGTAAAATCCGATCATTATAAGTTATTAGAATACCTTATCACGGCTCGTTTAAAATAGTAATAGCAATAAGATTTTTGTAGTTTCAGTTCAAGGTGAATAAATATATTTTTCCTCGCCAATACTCATTTTATTTTTATTGCTCCATTAATAATAAAAAGTTTGGTTCTTGCCTTTTTCTTTAGTTGGCATTTTATGTAATAATAGTGTTTATAAAAGTAGATAAAAAAATATTTTTTCTTTTTGTTTATTTAGATTCTATATTATTCAATTAAAAAGACATAAATAAATATAATGTTTCGTATATTTTTGTATTTTTGGTGTGAAAAATACGTCAACAAAATTTGTGAAAATTGTTTTTGTATCTACAGGTGAAACCATTTAGTCCATTTACATGTGTGTCAAAGAATAATGTTATTAATGTTATTAATGTCTTTTGCCATCCTGACAAAAGTGCAGAAACCATGTTTTTCTTCAAACGTCAAAAAAACATGACATTTCCTAACTCAATTCATGACATTAAAGTTTGACATTTTAGACAGCTTTGCGTTCCATTAACAGCGGAGGTAAAAGTACTTTTTCTGACGCTATGAGCGGCAGAAAAAGTAATATCCATAGCATCGCTTATTTTATTTAATGCACTGGCCATGCGTTATTAACACAATGCGCCTTTGGTGGTGAAATTCGAGATTTTTATCTTAATTTTTTTATAGCTAGTTGACGTTTGAAAAAAAACAGCATGTTTTATTCTGAGTAAAAGCCACTTGTTGTGACTCACCTGTAATTGCCGTATACTATTTTCGACTAATTTCTGTTCGCTGAACACGATTCTGGCATTCAAATTTTATCGAAAATTATAGGAACATGGTCAAATTGGCAATTTTTAACTATCAATGGCTCTCTTTGGTAATCGAATATTGCCTAATATGAGCACATGGTACATAATAATATTGTTTCTTCCACTTGTACAAGTTATTATGAATGCTACTTTGATAACTGTCAAATGCCAATACTGATTTTTAAACCACTCAAACGAGGCAATCAACAGTTATTTTTGACACCGGATGTAGTATTTATTGCAAGGATAACATTATTTGCTGACATGCAGCTTTATTGTTTCAATAATGTTAATAAAAATCATTAAAGTATAAGTGACTACAGAATTTGTCAAAATAATATAATTTACTCGTGCAAAAATTCTAATACAACAGAATTCATAGTATCAGTAGACTCTACGCTTCAGTCAACTAAGGGCTCTTTATACACCTTCTTAGTATTTCACTGATGGCATTGATAACGTTATGACAGCTATCAACTCTCATAATAATCATATTTGCAGAAAAAAAATTATAAGGCAGTGTTAGTATCCTCTATTGACCTTTGTCTTAAATAAAGGATTCAGTTGTGTGCGTATAAGCGTCGTAAATTGCCATTGGCACTGTATCGTAACTGTCAAATTGTCAAAATAAATGTTGTTACTGTACTAACTATTGGTGACTATAAATGATTAGAAAATGATTTTATTCCTTGGATTTAGGTTTTCTTTATTAAAATTCGTCTACTACAATATAGGTTACTCATACAACAAAATGTAAAGAATATAACTGACAGATTTCACCTGAAAGGGGGTGGTATCCACCCCCTATAAATTAGCAATCCCCCGCATAGTATAGAAATTTTTCTGTGAAGCATTTACTATTATACTGCCAAAAATGAACGAAATCCGTTCAATATGACATCATTCCGAAGTTTTGCATATTCTTTACCTCTAGGTACTGTACTATAGAAATTCTTTGTTCATTTTCTACTACTGCTCTTAGAAAATTCATTAACTTGACTAAACGATCATTGTAAGTGGGAGATGCTACCGCATTATTTCCTTCGGCTACAGAAAGAGCTGCGGCACCAGCCAGAGTACTACTCATAATTGATTGTCTCTGCCAAGTACGAAGAATATCTAGGTGACGATGACTCAACTAATGTATATAGCAGAGCCGAACAGGTATCCGTATTAACTTCTAATGATTCCAGTGAACGAATATGGGTCTCAAGTTAATCATATAGCTTGGACTCTGAGAATTGTAACGTAAGACTGTTTAAAACTCCGCAAGAGCGATCTATGCTATGTAGTCCAATGTGTATAATGCTTAACATGTGAAAAATATCTCCTTAGTGGCGTCAAGCAGTACGTGTTACCAAAGTGAAAAAATTAATTTGAGTCGCCAATACAAATTATATTAACTTAGTTGGTTAAACGCGTATCGAGTGTGTCGTTTCAGTCTATGTGAAATCTACTCCAGTGTCATTTAGGGTATCGAAAATGAAACAACTGATTTCAATACAATGAACGAAGACTTAGGTATATGACGCTTACCTTAAATATGTAACTTACTCTTTTAATAATGATTGATTAGTTGTGCATCCCAGAGCTGAAAGTATAGTGATTTGTTCTGTGGCTAGATCTGCAGAATTGATATAGGCGTCCCACAAGAAGTACCAATCAGATGTGTCAGTGCTGTATCTCAAAGCGTGACAGTATACGACACTTCTCAAGTTCCTGTTTGGCCTAAAAATATCGTATTTTATTAACATTCTTACTTTATACTCTCAAATATGTTAAACTTTACAAAATAACACAGGCACACAAAATTTGGTCTGTTTCTGGGACTCCATTGGGTAACCATTATGTATTTCAACGCGCTGAGCACAATTACAAAAAATTGGTGAGTGATGGATCTAAGCGGACATCTCACTCGTATCCAGCACGTCAAAATACATGGGGGTTACCCAATGGAACTCAAGAAACAAACAATTTTTTTGTGCACAGGTCCCCCAAAAAAAGTGATCTTGTTTCTGGGATTCCATTGGGTAACCCCTATGGATTTCAACGTGCTGAACATGAATCAGGTGTTCGTTTAGCTCCATCAAAAACAACAAAACAAAAGTTCTCATGGACACAATGCTCAAAATTCAATAGTTCGACCGCCAGTGGCCTTTGAAGTCTAAAAATATAAAGTTCTTATAGTATAGTATAGTATTGTATTTTAATTATGCTATATTTCTGTTCGAAACAGTTCGGTCACACATATTTGAAGGTATTCTAAACCCAGTGGTATAGTCAGATTTGAGATTTTGGATTTTTGGTCTTGAAAAAGAATCGAAAAATGCCTTGAAATTTTAAATTACGCTCTGAAATTTTGCACCACAGTAGAATTATTGAAGTTCTATCTTTCTATTTAAAAAAAAATCGTTTAAATCTGCCAACAAATAAAAATTTTAAAGTGATGCCCCGCTTTTAAATGGGCCACTGTATATAGGTAAAGCTTTGACTCCAAAAGTTCTGTGATCTACCTCCTCATTTTCAAGGTCGGGGAACACGATGGTGACAATATTTTCCGATCTACTCTTCACCCACTACCCCTCAACCGAAAAAACCACCTCTTTTTCCGATCTTCCGCTGCTAAGCTTGCCAAGGCTTGTCGTATTGGGTTTCGAATAAACCAAGTAAAGATTGATCATAGGTGATCTAAACCACCCCCCGAGGTTGAAACTACTCCCACCTCCAATAACAAAATGCCACGAAAACAACGAAAATCAGCTGGAAGAAGGTATACTCCCGTTTTTGAGGGAACACAGTGGTGACAATATTTCCCGGCCTTCCCCTCACTCATTAGCCTTAAAGCGGAAAAACCACCCCATTTCCCGATTTTTCGGTGCTAGGCTTGCGAGGGCTTGTCGGATTAGATTTTCTTGTCAATTCGAATAAAATAAGTAAAGATTGACCACAGGTGACCTAACCCACCCCAGGGGTTAAAAGTATCCCTTCCCCTAATATCGAAATGCCACGAAAACAACGAAAATCACTTGGAAAACGGTATAACTCCGATTTCGAGGGCGGGAAACATAATGGTGACAATGTTCTCCGACCTACTAGCTCTAAACCGGAAAAACCAAACCCTTTTCTGATTTTCCGGTGCTAGGTTTGCGAGGGCTTGTCGGATAGAACTTTTCTCATCAATTCGAATGAAACAAGTAAACCTCGATCAGACGAGACCCAACCAACATGGAGGGGTTCAAGCAGCCTTTACAGGAAGTTAACTTTTCCTTCAGTGACTATGATATCCATTTCGACTCGGACGAATAGTGTGATTATAATAGTAAGCGTCGAAAGATCTATTAGCATAAAATAAGAATGTATATAATGAACCAGATGTCACTGAATGAATAAAAATGAGAATATTTTTACATAAATAATAATCAATGAAAAAACAAAAATACCTATACATATCAATGACCCCCGTCTCAATCAATTTCCTACAAACCACTGAATGTTCACTTCATGTAAAGACTGCTTGGTTGGGTCTCATATGATCTAGGGATTGCAATACCGGTTAACCGGTTATCAGGACAAAAAACACATGGCGATAATTACCGGTTATTTTAATTTTTTACCGGTTATTTCGGTAAATTCTGAATTTACGATATGTCACGTATTCAACGTTTCTATTTGTCAGTGACTAGTATTCACTAAATACAGAGTGACTGTCCGAACACTGAGCACTTTTAACAATAAATAAATAATATTATAAAAAGTAAAATCCAATCACCAAGCCCCAAGGAATACAAGAGAGACATTGACAATATCTTGCGACAGGAAATTGAATATTTCACTGCCGCAAATATCCGTGGAATACATTTAGAAGTATGTTATTACCAATTCTTATTAACTTATCGACCCACCAATATCGATTGAGGAAGGGCATCTTCAGCTGGTGGTATTCTATGCACAAATATCAGACGACTAACAGATATAGCTTTGAAAAACTAACTCTTTTATTTATTTTAAAAAAATATTGTATTTTTAGATTAGGTATTCAGTAAATGCCCTCCCTATATGAGTTTATGTTTATAATTTCTGTTATTTAAGTTGATACTTTTGTTATTTATCGAATAATTATGTATTTAAATTTATTTCATTTATATTTTTTTCTTTTGATAAAAACCTTTTGTTTGTTCATTATATTAAATATACGTATATAAAATTTAGATAATTTTGTACATGGAAAAAGACAATTGCCATTTTTTTAATCATTCATTCTAAAGATTACCGGTAAATACGGGTTAACTAGTTACTTACATTTTTATTTACCGATTTACCGGTTATCAAAACTTCCGGTAAATTGCAATCCCTAGTATGATCGAGGCTTACCTATTTTATTCGAAATGACGAGAGAAAATCCTATCCGACAAGTCTAGCACAGGAAAATCGGGAAAGGGGTTGGTTTTTTTGGTGTCTTAGGGTAGGTCAGAAAACATTAGTACCATCGTGTTCCCCGTCCTAGAAAATCGGGGGGTAAATGTCTTGTGGTCCAGTCACAGAACTTTTGGGATCAAATCTTTACCACAAGGAACTATATAAGAACTTTATATTTTTAGACTACAAAGGGCACTGGCGAACTATTGAATTATTAGCACTGTGTCAATGAGAACTTTTGTTTAGTATAACCAGGAGAGCTATTTCCCAAAATTTCCAAAATTTTGACAGAAAAGCCTTTTCCTATACTTTTGTGTGGGGTTCTTTCCATTGCAAACTAAACTTCAACAATAATCTAACAAATGTCGCCCACGGCACCCACGTATTTCAATTACAGCTTGAGAAATAACCACAAGCGAAAATTGCAAAATGGCAAGACTAATTTTTTTCTTTATATTGCTATTTCTTCTGCACTGTTATTTTTACATCGAAGTAAATACTCCAAATTTCTAACTTAATTAAAGCATTACCTTTCACCAGATTCTTTGAATCTGACTAACGATGTTCTTGCTGATTCAATGCAGTCATCACCTCCTAACCTGCATGCCCAACTGAGTGCTAATATCTGTCTGTACGTATAAATCTGGTCATCTTCTTTTAATGTTGATATTGGCACTGAGAGGTATAAATCTCCCATTAGATCCAAAATGTTGAGCTGAAGAAAAACATAAGGAATTCTTAATACGTATCTTGGTTTTTTCACGAATAAATTGAAAAAGAATGGAAAACAGCAAAATCGGATTTTGTAGCGCAGCAGTAGCACTATATGACGCTACTAAAATCATATTAAACATAAGCACACCACATAAATTAGTTTAGGCTATCTGGAAGGGGTCATACATTTTTAAAAAATTCATACACGTTCATTACCCACCGACATCGCCAATGTCGGAGCTGTGGATCGAACTCAGTACACGATAAACAGTGCGACCAAGCGCACTAGTGGAGTCAAATTAGAATTTTAATGTAAATTGAAGGGCAGTTTTTCTATTTTAAGGTGTTCAGGAAATCAACTTAAGTTCTCAGCTCAGTTTTAGAGCTTTTGCGTCGGCGTATTGTTTATTAAACAATTTAATTTTTTAAATCGTATTTTCCATCGATTTTCTTTGAATATCTCGAAATCTATAAGACCTACGAAAAACAATAAAAAGAAGGAAATTGTTCGTTTTGAGCTGTACAATAAAAGTACATAAACTATAATTCATTCCAATTGTTATTATTATTTAAAACAAAATGAACATTGCAAAATTATTCGTTATTAAACAAATCACTGTTTTTTCAAAAATAATAGATAATATTCAATGAAATTTTGGAAACATACGGCTCCTATGAAGTACAATCACCACTTAAAGTTTAAAATTAAAATGATTAGTAAAACGGTTCATATATATAGAATTGTTGCTAAAACTTTGCACCTTTGTGAAATCCTGCCATCAAGACCAAGAAATGTGTATATGACTCAAATTGTAGCATTCTGTAACATAAGTACTTTAAGATCACGGAGAAAAACATTTTTTTTTTCAAAATTTAAACCCGTTTTCTTGCAGTTGTTTCTAGATTTTGAAATTTTAGTTATAAACGAACTTAACTCTCTCATTTTTTTATGAAATCAAAAACGGTGAACGAGTAATTTAAATAGATTAAAAAAGACAACTTTTGAAAATAAAACGTAAAAACTAACGTATCTCAGCTTCAAATGAAAGTAGAGCATTAAATTTTATTTTTAAAGTTGGATTTTTTTATCTACTTTCATTACTGCGTTACCGTTTTTGGTTTTATAAAAAAAGCAGAGAGTTATTTGAAATTGTTTATAACCACAATTTCGAAAATTATAAACCACTGCCATAAAAAGGGTTTAAATTTTGAAAAAATCTCTCTCTCTCTCTCTCTCTCTCTCTCTGTGTGTGATCTTAAAGTACTTATAAAAAGCTACAATTTGAGCCGTCGTATACATTTCCTGGTTTGCGATGGCAGGATTTCAAAGTTTTAAGTAATGAGTCAGTGTACTCGAAAGTTTTTCTTAATGAAGAGATATCTTTATACACTAACAGAGTCCATTTCTCGTTATAAATTTTAATGTTATTTTCAGGTTGATAGTGTATACCAATCGTATTGTTTAGCGGTTTTAAGTCGTACCAGCATCGTACGGCGGTCAGAGTCGACACCCTGAAAGGAGAGAAAAATATGTTTTAGTTATTATCTACTCTGCTAAAGCATGGCCTTAGACGATCGAAATTTACTCTTGTTGAGTACTGTTTATTTTCGATTATGCAACAGTTATTATCAAATACTTCTTTAATAGTGAATGGTCCTAAAAATTTATCTCCTAATTTGTTTTTAATTTGCGATTCTTTTAAATATACTTGCTGTCCAACTTCGAAATCATATCTATTTTCTGTTATGTTTTTGTCAAAGCGTTTTTTCGCTTTTTCTTTACTTAGTTGTGTCCTTTCTCTTGCGATTTTATAATAATGTGATATTCTATTATTTAAATCGCGGATATATTTAGTAATAAGTTCTTTCTGATTATATAATGTTTCTGGTGGGCGACTGGATGTGTGCCCAAAGACTAATTCGTAAGGTGTGAGACCATGCGTACTATTAAGTGAATTATTATAACAAATTACAGCATAAGGAATTATTGTAAATGGATGTTCGTCTGGGTTATCTGTTTTATGAGCTCTAAGCATTTCAAGTAGTGTTGAGTGAAATCTTTCAAGAGATCCATTTGATTGTGGGTGTGCTACAGAAGAAAATGTTAGTTTAATATCGTATAATAAACAGAGATCTTTTAACCATCGACTATTGAATTCACCTCCTGAATCACAGTGAATTCTTAAAGGAGTTCCATAATGCTGAAAATAGATTAAAAGGGTATTTACAATGTTTTTGGCTGCCTTAGATTCGACAGGATAAGCTTGAGTAAATTTAGTTAATTCATCTCGGATAGTAAGTAAATAATTTCTAGTGGGTATTTCTAATAAGTCAATATTAATACGTTCAAATGGAGTTTTAGGAGTTTCTGTAATTACTAAAGGTTGTGAGAGATTTTTGCGTATAGTCTTGGTTCTCGCACAAGTATCGCAACTTTTGACGTAATTTTCTACATCTTTTGTAAGGTTAGGCCAGTTATATTTCTCTTTTATACGCCGAATAGTTTCATTGATTCCTCTATGTAAGTTTGCTTTACCGTCATGATATTGATTTATAATGATGGGTCTTTGATCTTCATCTGGAGTTGTTACAATATTTTGACATATGGTTAATTTTAAGTCGTCATCAGCGAAAATAAATGAAAATATTTCTAATATAGGTATATCTAAGATATTTTCTATGTGATATTGTTTTGAGATGTCTAAATCATTTTTGTTCAACATTAATACTTTGAATAAGTGTTCAATTGCTAATTCGTTTTCAAAAGGGAGGCCTATTATATAATAATCACGATTTCTAACTTTTGAGCTATTGATTATATTTATTTTTTCACAAGATATGTCCGTGTCGTTTTCTAGAAAATCGTCTAATATTTCTTCATGCAATTTCTGCAGTTTATTTTTTTGGAAGAAAACTATAATATTTTTATGCGATCTATCTAGTAACTGGTTATTGGTGTAAGTTATTTTGGAATAATCTATAAGCGATTCGTTTTCGTGTTTTCTTTTAAAGAGTTGGAATTCTCTTAATATATCTTCGTCTGTTATTTCATTTGGTTCGTTGACTTGAGAATTTTCGTCTTCTTTAATTACTTTATTATTGAAAAGAACGCATTCTTTAATGTGATTAATCTTTATTCTTGAAAGGGCATCGGCATTACAATTTATTTTACTAGGTTTATAAATAATTTCATAATCGTACTCTTCGAGTTTTAAGCGCCACCGTGCAAGTCTACTACCGGGGTCTTTGATGGAGAATAGCCAAGTTAATGGTCTGTGATCCGTGACTAATTTAAAGCGTCTGCCATACAAATATGGCCTAAAATGATGTCCTGACCATATTATGGCCAATAGTTCTCTTTCAATAACTGAATATTTAGTTTCTGTGGTACATAATGTCCTACTTGCATACGCTATGGGCAAATCTTTGCCAATTGGGCCTTGAGAAAGTACCGAGCCAAGAGCAAATGCGCTCGCATCGGTTGTTAAGACGAATTCCTCTTCAAAATTGGGATAAATTAATATAGGAGAAGTTACTAATGCTCTTTTAAGTGTTTTAAAAGATTCCATACACTCGGAATTGAAATTGAAATCAACGTCTTTTTGCAACAATTTTGTAAGGGGTTTTGTTATTTTAGAAAAGTTGGGTATGAACCGACGGTAATATCCGGCCATTCCCAGGAACTCTTAATTGCTTTTTGATTTGTAGGTATTGGAAATCTTTGTACTGCGGCTACTTTATCTGGATTTGGTTTCACGCCTCTTTCGGTTATTAAGTGTCCAAGGTACGACACTTCTTTTCTGAGAAATTCACATTTGTCTGGTTGAATTTATGTTTTCGTAGGCGACTAAATACTTCGTTAAGTCTATTCATATGTTCATTAAGGGTTGACGAATAAATTATAACATCGTCCATGTAAACTAAACATTTTTCATTTTGTATTCCTGTCATAATATTATCCATAACTCTTTGAAACGTTGCCGGTGCATTACGTAATCCGAAAGGCATCCGAACAAACTCGTAGTGACCGTTTTCTACGGAGAAAGCGGTTTTCGGAATATCGCTTTTTTCGATTTCGATTTGATGGAAGCCTGAAGCAAGATCTAACGTTGTAAAATACTCACATTTCCCTAGTTGATCTAAAAGATCTGTTATAATAGGTAGAGGATATTTATCACCTATCGTTTTCTCATTCAATTTCCTATAGTCAATAACTATTCGCCATTTTTGTTTTCCGGAAGCGTCCATTTTTTTTGGTACTACCCATACAGGGCTAGACCATGGGGATGTTGTAGAACTCTCCAAAATCGTCCTAAGTTGAAGACATAATCAAAATTCGACTTAGGCAAAAAAATTTCATTTAAAGACATTTTCGGGAGTCTGCAGAGGCGCAGATCAGTCCACAAGGACCGTTTTGGGTTCTATAAGGCGTTGGAAATGACCAGGCGAAAATTCGAAGAAACACCGAATTTTCACTTAGGAAAAATGTTTTTGGTTCAGAATATCAGAGTAGAAGTATATAATGACAAAGATTTATGAATAGTATACTTTTTGAAAGGTACCATAAATTGGACTTTGAAAAATAATATTTTTGGAAGGGCGTCAAAATTTGGCCCAGGAATCGATTTATCGAAAGTACGCCAAAGTTTCACTTGCAGACTAATTTTTCAAAACTGCGTTGAAATTTGGCTTGAAGATCGATTTTTCAAAAGTACGCCAAAATTTCACCCGCAGATTAACTTTTCAAAAGTACCTTGAAATTTGGCTTGAAAATCAATTTTTCAAAAGTACGCCAAAATTTCACCCGCGGATTAACTTTTCAAAAGTACCTTGAAATTTGGCTTGAAAATCGATTTTTCAAAAGTACGCCAAAATTTCACCCGCAGATTAGTTTTTCAAAAGTACCTTGAAATTTGGCTCGAAAATCGATTTTTCAAAAGTACGCTAAAATTGGTCTTAAACTGGATTTTTCAAAAGTACCACGAAGTCAGTTTAAAAAGTACCACGAAAATATACTTTAAATTATTTTTTATTTTTTATTCCTCAACCAAAGACATTGACCTTTGAGGTACGATCATTGAAAGCCCAATTCTAAAGTATGAGCATAAAATTTTAACGATGCACTGCATCCAAAAGGCAAAATAGAAGATTTTGTCAAAGCCGGCGTAGTGCCGATAAGCAAAAATTGATAAAAATCAATGCACATGTACAAGGCCGGTTTCTCGCATGGAAAGAGTTTGGATTGACCCAGCGGCTCGCAATTTGGTCGAGCGCGTTGAGTAGTCCAGACAAAGCGATGGTAGAAAAGCCAATAACGGGGCTTTTCAAATGACAAAGTTATAGAGGAAAACGCCTTGTGCATAAAAATCCAAAAATTCAATTTCGCCTAATAGTCGCTCGAAGGTGAGACGCTGCCAAATCGATATTATTAATCGACTGTGATAAGGGTTAGTAAGTCGTGGACTGATCGAACGCCACTCAACTTATGCAGTAATAAGTCCTCTGAATGTGTTTGAGTACGTGAATTTCCACGATACAAGAACTTTAAAGCTAGGTAGTCTCTAGCGAAACTAAATTCATTTAGTAAAACTTTTTTAAGTTAATTTCAGTCAGCTTTAATTATTCATTTACCCAGAGTCTGAAATGATTCTAAAAGCTCGCATTTTGATTCTGAGAAGGTACGTATGAATCTTTTCTACCTAATCGATCGTTAGCGCGAGCGCTCTCGCTTGTATGGTCTGAAAGTCACTACCTTGATTGGGGAAGGCACGATTCTTTCTTGAGAATTTTGTATAACCAATTCTGTTAAATAAACGGATTCTTTGAACTAATGTTTCTTAATTGATCTTGAGGCCTGTTGACGGTCTATAATCCCTGGAACTTTCGTATAGAAAACCGGATGTGTCGAGTTAATTCGCATTAACGTTCGACCTTCTGGTTGTTTTACGGAGGTTCGATAGGGATTTTTTTATGCGTTTTTTGAGAAATATATTCCGTTATTAATGGACCAAAACGCGATTTTCGCGTACCAAAACTAATCCCTCCGCAGAGAAATTCTTCGGTTGGGATTTTTTTTATGCAAAAATTCAGGAAATTAAGAGGTGCCTAAACCCCTAACGAGGGAATTCGGGTCCAGAGAGAGCGTAGTTTCCGATCTGTGGTAGTGCAGCCTTGGTCCCGCTTTTCGGCTACCGAAGTCATCTTATCTCGAACCCGCCTGGGAGGTAGAAGAACGGGGTAATACGCGACTGGCGCCCCCTGAGAAATAAATTGGTGTCGCGTCATTTTGACGCCCGGTAGTGCGTTCTTCTACATGGCGCCCAACGTGGGGCGTTGTTAGTCAGCAGGGCTTTCTGGAAAGGATATGGATGAATCAACGCCTTTCCAGTTTTACGACGAGCCGACATCTGTGATGGACAACGTCTCTAGAGGGTTAGAGAGGCCGTGCGCGGAGGATGTACTGGGTAGTTCGGGGGTTGGCCCGAGTACCACTGAAGGAGTCATACAGCCCTCCTCAGAACAAGTGTTTGCCCAAATGGCAGCAGGTCTTGCCAAAGCTCTAAGCGAAGCCACACACGAGCATAAGTATCGGTCGAAGCATCCAAATGCGGAATTTCATGGCTTCGAACACGAAGACCCTGAAACCTTCATTCATCATATGGAGGAATTTTTCGTCCGAGTACGAATTACGCAGGATAACGACCGTCTGTATAAAATATCAGAACAGCTCAAAGACGATGCTAGGAAATGGTTCGAACAATACCGAACCCTAATTACCACGTATCCTCTATTCCTCGAGCGGTTCAGAAGCCGTTACGATTCAGGTGAAGTACTCACCGAAGCAGTAGCTAATTTATATGGCAAGAAACAAGATGCCGAGGAAAATACGTCAGTATTTATTTCCAGGAAGGTATGCCTCTTCAACAGGATCGATCCGTTTAAGCCGGAGGCGATGAAGGCGGCTACCATCTTCAATCAGTTGAGACCTGATATGAAAATGCTCCTAAAGAGTGCCGTCATACTAGATACAAATACACTAGTGACGATGACCGAACAAATGGCCAAAATCATGGATGAGAATAAAGAATTCGAGATTCTGCAAAATGCAAAAAAAAGCAAAGACCGAGAAGCGTCCACCTCTACCGCTTCAGCTCAAGGGAATCAGCAATCGAGCAGTAACTGGAGAACGGAACCCTCCGCATTAGCGAAGCCGTCCTCCAGTTCCTTTGGTGCATCTAGGACACCATTCAATGGATCTCAAAGAAGAGATAATCCGCCAGCACCAAGGGTGCATTTTGCAAATAATATTTCCTCGCTGCCCAGAGGGGATATACCGAGAAGGGGTACTGGAGACGTAAGGAACTCCCGAGTCCCGTATCGCCCTTGCAGATATTGCCCAACGGAGCAGTGGCATTTTCATGCAGAATGCCCAAACAATCCCTATCGTAATATGAATACGGGAAACCAAGCGGGGGTCAGAGGCGATGGCCCAGGCCGAACTGTACCAGCCCCGCCTACCAGGCCCCAGCAGGCTCGAAGCGACCCTCGGGGAAGCTCCGAAGCAAGAAGTTTAAATTAAAAAACTTCGATGACCTTCCTGACCTTAATTACCTGTTTAAGGATCAAGAAGTCAACCTATCTCCCCACCGATTCACTCCATTAGAATCTATCAATCAAACCAACGACGCTTTCCCTCTGCCTCGCATTAAGATTATAATTAATAATCGAGCGGTTAACGCTTTATTGGATACAGGTTCGACAAGGAATATTATCCAACCGAAATTTTTGAACGACATTGATCAACTTACAGCTCCCCAAACTTTTGTTATGGCTTGTGGCGATGGTTTAGTAGAATCCCTCGGGACTACGACCATAAACGTTAATGTACTAGATGTACCCTTTCAGACCACGTTTCAGGTCATTCAAAATTTAAATGAAGAGCTCATTCTGGGAGCCCCGTTTTTATATGCTCACAATGTCGTATTCGATTATCAACGTAAATGTGTCTACGTCGGCACCGAAGAGCGAATAACCGTCTTCTGGAATCAAGCGGCACATCAAGCAAGGAAGCAATGCCGGCTTCCCGAAGAACTGATCATCGGAAACGATAATTTAAAACCTCTATTCGAGGAATTCGCTGAATTGTTCACCGCGGTGCCTACCCAAGCTACCACGGTGACAACGAAACATAAAATAAAAGTTAAAGACGACCGCCCGTTCAATATCAAACCCTACCCCATGTCTCCTTCTAAGAAAAAAGTTATGTACGATCAAATTGAAGAGATGCTGAAAGCCGGGGTCATAGAACCGAGTACCGCTCAGTACAGTTCGCCTCCCATTATAATTGAAAGGCCCGGCAAGAAGCCTCGCTTCTGCATTGATTATCGTCACTTAAATGAAGTAACGGAAGACGAAGCATCCGTCTTACCAAAGATATACGAGAGTATAAAGGATCTAGGAAACGCCAACATATTTACGGTGTTGGACCTCAAGAGCGGATATTGGCAAATCCCTCTTGAGGAGTCGTCAAAAAACTATTCTACGTTTACAACATTAGATGGAGCATCTTACCGATTTAACGTGATGCCTTTCGGATTGAAGACCGCTCCATGTACATTCCAAAAATTTATGGCAAGAGACGTATTGACCGGCTACTTGCATCATTTCTGCAAAGTATATCTCGATGATATTATCATCTACAGTGAAAATATAGAACAGCATGTAAACCATCTGAGAGCCGTCTTTGAACGCCTGCGTTTGCATAATTTAAAGGTGTCACCGGAAAAATGTGTGGTAGCCACGTCAAGCATAACCTATCTCGGGCATCAAATAAATGCCAACACCACTCAACCATTAGAAAAACACATATTACAGATACAAAATTATCCGGCCCCTACGACGAGGCGCCAGCTTCAGAGTTTCCTTGGTCTATGTAATTGGGTACGTGAATATATCCCTAATGTTGCAATAATTACAAAGCCCTTGACCCGACTACTCTCGAAAGACTGGCGCTTCAAGTGGAATCCGGAAGCCCAAGAAGCTTTTATTTTACTAAAAGAAGTATTGAATAAACCTCTAGGACTGCACCGGCCAGATTTCAATAAAATGTTCATACTGCAGACGGACGCATCCTTAATAGGATTATCTGCAGTATTATATCAATTGGGGGATAATGACCAGAAGCACATCGTCTCTTATGCTAGTAATACGTTATCTCCGACGGAGAGAAAATACCATATTAATGAATTGGAATGTTTGAGCGTCGTTAATTATATAAGGAAATACAAAATATATTTGGCAGACCGTCCATTTATAGTCAAAACCGACAATCGAGCTTTACTATGGTTAAATAAGCATAAGGACGAGAAAACGAAATTTACACGTTGGTCATTATTACTTCAGGAATACAGCTTCACCATAGAACATTGTCCCGGCAAGGAAAATATATTGGCTGACTATCTTAGCAGGAATCCTCAAGGCCCAAACGTCGAAGCAGACGACGAAGAGGAGAGAATGTACCCACCAAAATTCTCGTACAAGGAACGAATATCAGTGATTACCACATTGGAATTAAAGGATCAGGTCAGAGAAGCGCAAACGCACTCCAGAGATATCCAAGACCAAATTGAACGATGGAATACTCTAGTGCGACAAGCAGATAAAACCGAGGCAGAGGTGAAATTCGTCAATACAAGACAAGTGATAGGCGGCACACTTTGGACGAGAGGCGAAAATGTTATAGAAAAATTATACGTACCAAAACGTATGGTCATGAGAGTAATATCTCATTTTCACGACCGACCGGAAGTAGGTCACCCCGGCCGCGATGAAACTGTTAGAATCATCTCGGGCCGCTATTATTTTAATAATTTGTCGAGACTAGTTAACAAATATTTAAATGAGTGCATTATTTGTAATTCCGTAAAAAGCAGACAGTCACAACCGAAGGCTCCTCTCAGAAGCCATGCTCCATCGCATCCGTTCGAAGTTCTAAGCGTCGATGTAATCGGACCGCTTCAGCGAACCAAAGATGCAGATAACCGATATATATTAATGGTAGAGGATGTATTTAGTAAGTGGGTCGAAGCCAAGGCGTTCACCCAAGTCAGTGGAAAAACAATAGCACAATTTATCGAAGAGGAACTAGTGGCGAGATATGGCGTTCCGAGGGTCATCATTTCCGACCAGGGAGGCCACTTCAATTCCGGCTTTTACGATACGTTCTGTACACGTAACAATATTGAAAGATTCTTCACAGCAGCTTACCACCAACAGGCTAATCCAATAGAAAGGAGGGTGCAAGAAGCTAAGAAGATCTTAAAAACCTTATTATATGGTTCACCCAACGACGAGTGGGATCGACATGTTAGTCAGATGGCATATATCTTGAGAACAAGAAAAAACGCCGCTACGGGGCATACGCCCAGTTTCGTAGTGCTCGGCTATGAATTACCGCAGATTGGTGATTGGAATATGTTCGCTTATAGACAAGAACGTCGTAATCAAGCGGACGTTCCCCGCCTTGAAAGAGTCAAGGAAATTCGTAAAAATCAAACAAATTACCAATGGCGTTACGCGCCCAAAGTGGCGGTAACGCCGGTCGTATATAAAGTGGGAGATATGGTAATGACTAAAAGGATCAGGAAGGATCATACCTTCACACCGTCGTGGAGTGGGCCACACAAGGTTTTAAAGAGATTGTCTAATGAAGTTTACCTCATTCACAAGGGGGTAACTTCGACGAGATTACATGTCGATGCCATCAGGCCGGCACCTAAGGGAGACCCCGATGTTGAATTGGAATTGTCTGAAGAATCAGAAGATAGTCCGGATGAAATTCATCTTAGTGACGACGCTTCCTCATCAGACAATGAGATCGCGCCCAGGTCAGAGCGACGTAGCGATACCACACTAGTTCAAATCAATGTTCCCGCAAGTGCTCAAGATGAGCCGGATGTAATAAGTCGAGATCCCGAAGATGCTCGAGATGAGCCAGATATAGAAGAGTCACCTCTAGATATTTCTGAGGTCGACCACGGCTAATAGCCGTTTTCGCTTTTTTTTATATTTTTTCTCAAAATTCTAAGTGGCGATTTTGACCTGTATGCGGTCGAATCGAAAATTTAAAGTCTACCCCATGAGCAGACATGGAAAGACGGCGAACCCGACGCAAGAGCGCGATCCGGTAAGCCTAGCTTCTCAAGAGCGAGAGCCGCCAAGTTCGAGTAATGGACGTAGGCATAAGTACGAATCAGTACGAGTTTCGGAAGCTGTTTTTCTTATGCAAGAAGACAACTTCAATTTTAATCATTTTAAGTCAACAAAATTAACGTATACCCCAAATGGAAACTACGAGTTTCAGAAGCCGTTCTTCGCTCAAGAAGACGCTTCAATTTTTTTTTTTTTTTATACTTTTTTCACAAGTCGTGATGACCGCACGAGTATCGTAAGCCGATTTAATCTACCTTACGAAGTAGAAACTACGAGACGAGTTTCAGAAGCCGTTCTTCGCTCAAGAAGACGCTTCAATTTTTTTTATACTTTTTTTTTACAAGTCGTGATGACCGCACGAGTATCGTAAGCCGATTTAATCTACCTTACGAAGTAGAAACTACGAGACGAGTTTCAGAAGCCGTCCTTCGCTCAAGAAGACGCTTCAATTTTTTTTTATACTTTTTTCACAAGTCGTGATGACCGCACGAGTATCGTAAGCCGATTTAATCTACCTTACGAAGGAGAAACTACGAGACGAGTTTCAGAAGCCGTTCTTCGCTCAAGAAGACGCTTCAATTTTTTTTTATTTTTTTATACTTTTTTCACAAAGTAGTGATGACCGCACGAGTATCGTAAGCCGATTCAATCTACCTTACGAAGAACCAATTTCTAACCATTATAAGTTAACAAAATTCATGTTAGAAAAATATTTCATTAAAAACAACACATTGTGTTTGTTAGTCGACGCGTTCCAGTCGACGACTTGCTAAAAAGTCAATCTAGTTGCAGAACTGCATTTTCCATGTGCAAAAATGGAAAGATGACCCAGCCTGTCGCAAGGGCGCGGCATGGTGAAGTCTGGAACTCAAAGGCGAGGACCGTCCAAGCTGCGGCATGGAGATATAGACAGCCTCTTCTAGAAAGGACCGAAGTTAAGCAAGAGCGAGACCAGGGCAAAAAAAGCGAGTGCAACGAGTTAGTGAGAGTGGACGCTAATCAAAATTGTGCTACGCTTCGCTTCGCTTCGCACCTCGACGCGGGTGTAATTAAGTTGATAAAAATGTTGTATCAACTTGTCGTATTGTTTAAAAAATGTATTTATTTTAAGTTAGATAGGCGAATCAGCCGTCTGCCCCAATTAAGGCCGTTATTTTTAAAACATCTGTACCATAGGTCAGACCGTCAAATGAAGGCATACAGACATACAAGTGAATATGGAAATTAAAGGCAATCGATGAGTAGAAAAGATTCAACCAAAGGAGGGGAGTGTTGTAGAACTCTCCAAAATCGTCCTAAGTTGAAGACATAATCAAAATTCGACTTAGGCAAAAAAATTTCATTTAAAGACATTTTCGGGAGTCTGCAGAGGCGCAGATCAGTCCACAAGGACCGTTTTGGGTTCTATAAGGCGTTGGAAATGACCAGGCGAAAATTCGAAGAAACACCGAATTTTCACTTAGGAAAAATGTTTTTGGTTCAGAATATCAGAGTAGAAGTATATAATGACAAAGATTTATGAATAGTATACTTTTTGAAAGGTACCATAAATTGGACTTTGAAAAATAATATTTTTGGAAGGGCGTCAAAATTTGGCCCAGGAATCGATTTATCGAAAGTACGCCAAAGTTTCACTTGCAGACTAATTTTTCAAAACTGCGTTGAAATTTGGCTTGAAGATCGATTTTTCAAAAGTACGCCAAAATTTCACCCGCAGATTAACTTTTCAAAAGTACCTTGAAATTTGGCTTGAAAATCAATTTTTCAAAAGTACGCCAAAATTTCACCCGCGGATTAACTTTTCAAAAGTACCTTGAAATTTGGCTTGAAAATCGATTTTTCAAAAGTACGCCAAAATTTCACCCGCAGATTAGTTTTTCAAAAGTACCTTGAAATTTGGCTCGAAAATCGATTTTTCAAAAGTACGCTAAAATTGGTCTTAAACTGGATTTTTCAAAAGTACCACGAAGTCAGTTTAAAAAGTACCACGAAAATATACTTTAAATTATTTTTTATTTTTTATTCCTCAACCAAAGACATTGACCTTTGAGGTACGATCATTGAAAGCCCAATTCTAAAGTATGAGCATAAAATTTTAACGATGCACTGCATCCAAAAGGCAAAATAGAAGATTTTGTCAAAGCCGGCGTAGTGCCGATAAGCAAAAATTGATAAAAATCAATGCACATGTACAAGGCCGGTTTCTCGCATGGAAAGAGTTTGGATTGACCCAGCGGCTCGCAATTTGGTCGAGCGCGTTGAGTAGTCCAGACAAAGCGATGGTAGAAAAGCCAATAACGGGGCTTTTCAAATGACAAAGTTATAGAGGAAAACGCCTTGTGCATAAAAATCCAAAAATTCAATTTTGCCTAATAGTCGCTCGAAGGTGAGACGCTGCCAAATCGATATTATTAATCGACTGTGATAAGGGTTAGTAAGTCGTGGACTGATCGAACGCCACTCAACTTATGCAGTAATAAGTCCTCTGAATGTGTTTGAGTACGTGAATTTCCACGATACAAGAACTTTAAAGCTAGGTAGTCTCTAGCGAAACTAAATTCATTTAGTAAAACTTTTTTAAGTTAATTTCAGTCAGCTTTAATTATTCATTTACCCAGAGTCTGAAATGATTCTAAAAGCTCGCATTTTGATTCTGAGAAGGTACGTATGAATCTTTTCTACCTAATCGATCGTTAGCGCGAGCGCTCTCGCTTGTATGGTCTGAAAGTCACTACCTTGATTGGGGAAGGCACGATTCTTTCTTGAGAATTTTGTATAACCAATTCTGTTAAATAAACGGATTCTTTGAACTAATGTTTCTTAATTGATCTTGAGGCCTGTTGACGGTCTATAATCCCTGGAACTTTCGTATAGAAAACCGGATGTGTCGAGTTAATTCGCATTAACGTTCGACCTTCTGGTTGTTTTACGGAGGTTCGATAGGGATTTTTTTATGCGTTTTTTGAGAAATATATTCCGTTATTAATGGACCAAAACGCGATTTTCGCGTACCAAAACTAATCCCTCCGCAGAGAAATTCTTCGGTTGGGATTTTTTTTATGCAAAAATTCAGGAAATTAAGAGGTGCCTAAACCCCTAACGAGGGAATTCGGGTCCAGAGAGAGCGTAGTTTCCGATCTGTGGTAGTGCAGCCTTGGTCCCGCTTTTCGGCTACCGAAGTCATCTTATCTCGAACCCGCCTGGGAGGTAGAAGAACGGGGTAATACGCGACTGGCGCCCCCTGAGAAATAAATTGGTGTCGCGTCATTTTGACGCCCGGTAGTGCGTTCTTCTACAGGGACACTGACGGTTGTATTATTCCCTGATCTAACATTTTACTAATTTGCGTTTTTACTTCTTGTTTATGTATGTGGGGATATCTATAGGATTTTGTAAATATAGGATTTTCGTCAGTTGTATTTATCTCATGTTTTATTTGATTTGTAAATGTTAATTGATCTCCCTCGAGAAAAAAAATATCTTCAAACGATAAGCATAAATTCTCTATCAGTTCTTTTTCTTCATCGTTAAGATGATCGAGTCGTAATTGGCTTTTTATTTCTTTATTTCTATAAAATGAAGGTGGTGAGTGTTTTACATTACAATTTAAGATTTCTTGAATGTCACTAATGGGTTCAATTTCTAATTTATTTAGATCTAATGTTTTAGTGATTGTGTTACAATTCATGACTGTTGTTAAAAATTCACCTTGTTCGTTAACTTGAATAATAGCATTTGGAATTTTTACCAAATCATAATCTTGTTTGTTTAAAAATGCAGTTGTATTTTTAAGATTACATTTTAATTTAAATATTTGCTCAGTTCTAGGTTCTATTGTTATGATATTACTATTATTATTATTATTTTGTAATTTATCAGTGAAAATCATTGGCTTTTCTTTACAATTATTTTCGAACTTCAGCTCAACCTTTTCTGGAGTTGTTTGTCCCACCTTGTATAAATCGTATGATTTCTCTGGCGTAATTAATTTTCTGTTACCTATATCTATTATGCATTTTACAGTCTCTAAAAAGTCCAAACCTAAAATAGCATCAAATTCAATGTCTAAATTATATATATAAACCTTGAGAGGGTTACTATCTTTTGTAAATTTTATGTAAGTGTAATCAAGTGTAAACTCAAAAGGAGAAAGCGAAAGTTCGCTTTGACAGAAATGTTCCCCAGAAACGATCTGAGTACAAAATAGGTGACTTAGTTTATGTAAAAGAATCACAAATTAAGAACAAACTACAAAAAAAATTTAACGGTCCCTTTAAAATAAAAGAAATTTTTCAAAATTCTGCTACCCTATTAAATCTCGAAACAAAACAAGAAACTAAAGTAAATTTTGATAGAATGAAACCATATACTGAAAATTAAATTTATTTTCAGGTTTCTCCTGCTATTCGGATCAGCACTCTGTCAATACAAAATTACCCCGATCAATAACACTGTTGGTGTATACTATCACCAAGACACGGACATCGTGGTGACAAATGACAAATGGACTCTGCTAGTGCATAAAAATATTTCATCCCTTAAATTAGCTTTTGACAAAAATCAAAATAATTTAGACAGAATCTTGAACACCCTCGATGGTGCTGACCAAAAATCAATCCTGTTTAGAAGCGAAGTTAAAACAGAGTTTAACCTTTTAATGCAAATAGCTAGTTCGATAAAAACGAAATTTGACGAAGTCTTTTCAGGCACAAAGAGATATAAACGCGGAATACTTAACGGTTTCGGAACAATATTCAAATCAATTACCGGAAACTTAGACGCCGAAGATGGCGAGTACTACACTAACTGTATAAACAAATTAAATAATGATGAGCATCAATTAGAAAACTTAATCAAAAATCAAATCTCAGTTACAACTTCTGTTATTAAAAATTTCAACTCAACTATACAAAAATTACAAATTGATGAGGAAACATTCAACAAAGATATCAAAGAAATCGAGCACACGATTCAAACCATGACTCAAACGATCCAAGCTGCCGAAATAAAACTAAAATTTCTATACATTTCCGAACAACTAATGGCCAGCTATTTGTATATCGAAGACAATCTAAATGATATTTTAAATTCAATAACATTTGCCAGATTAGGAATTATTCATTCATCAATCATAACACCTGATCACTTAGTAACGGCGTTACAAGAGATTTCACAGAGTTTGCGAAGGAACAATTTACCTCTTCCAATTAAACTATCAGCAGTTGCTTAATATCTGGATATTATTGAACTAAAAGCTTTTCAACTAGATTCTAACTTAATATTTGTTTTAACAATACCTCTCATTGAACCTCAAAATTACAACACCTTTCGTCTGTACCCTATACCTATACTTGATAACAGAACTGGTCTACAACACTTTTTATCTATTTCACAAAAGTTTATCGCGAGAGACGATGATTCTTTAATGTACATACCTATACAAAATTTGAAAGAATGCAAACCACTTTATTTTGGAACCAAACTATGTTCGAACCTGTTTGCATATCCTATCGACCAAAATGCCATTTGTGAAGCTAGAATATTAAAACCATTGCCGAAACTCCCAGAAAATTGTCAAACTTCCTTCATCATTAGTCAAGGATACAATGTCCAAGAACTTGAAGACAACACATGGCTAGTAATTAATTCCGAACCACTTCACGTTACCATCAACTGCCCGAAGAGAGAATCCATAACAGAGCTGATTAACAAAAATTTCATCATAAAACTACAACCAGGATGTTACGCCTATGCAGGCATTACTCGAATACAAGCCAGTGCTAAAGACTTTTCCGAAATTAAGGACAATTCACATCCAATCCAAATTCCTTTTGAATGCTGCAATCACATGCCCGACAAAATCGAAATTCCAAAATTAAAACCGCTTAAATTAAACAGTCTCGACGTAGAAGATTTAGATATTGCTAAAAACAAACTAGAGCAATATTCCAAAGACCTAGATGACCTCATAAACGAACCTTTTGTGACCAAACATGTATCTTGGTTCACATACTTCATAATCACTCTCATCATCCTATTAGTTCTACTTTACATAACTTGTAAATGCAGAAGAAAAAGATGTGGAGCATTGCGAATCCAACCCTTAACGGATAACCCTCCTTCACCTCCTTCAGAGCGAAGCAGAGTATTTACCAAATTTCCTAGACTGATCCCTCCAAGAAAGCGACCCGGTATTAGACCTCAAGAAGAAGAGGACATCGAGTTAACATAGACTTTCATGTGGAATTTTACCCTTGTCTATTAATTTAGACTATATTGTATTTTATCCTTATTACGTTATGTAATGTTTTATTATACACAACAAATGCAAGTATTTAAAAAGCAGGAACACCCACTCGCAAGGGCTCCTTTTGTGGGTTTTGCTCCATTTATTTACTGCTCTTTGTTAATAGCAATACGCTGAAAAAAGAATGTATTACTGTTCTAATGTTTTAACCAATAATGTACTGTTATTTCTTTTTCCGTAAATAAATATTATTATTATTATTATTATTATCGCTTACCAATTTTAACTTTTACATTATTTTATTATTTTGCTTTGTATTCATTCAACATTGTTTCTATTTATTTTTGCATTATATTCATTTAACGTTTTAACAATTTTCAAAAGTTGCTGCATAACATCAACTTTTTTATTAAGGGGGAAGTTGTTATATAAAATTATACGCTTATTACCAAGACTTAGTCGTAACTAACCTTCACAGGCATATCATATTACATGATAACGACTTCTCTTATTAATTGCTTATCTTCAAGATATCATATTACACCTTTGTTTCTCATAACTTGTGCAGACTGCAGAACTGCAATTCCTTTGTTATATATTTTGCTTACTCAGGTTCTGTATGTTATAAATATGACTTAACACGCTTTGTTGAATCAGTTATTAAACTCACTTAGAATGAAACACTTCTAATTATTATATTATTCCTTCTCCAAGAGCCAACGTTGGCTCCATTTAAGTAAATAAATCTTTTTAAAAAGTCACTCATGTAAACCGTGATCTAACATATATACATTTAGAATGCTAATAACGGAACCATGGATATATTATAATGTCTACTTTGTTTTTAGTTACTAGATGAGTCAGAAATACATTTTTAGGACATAATTAATGAAATTGTAAAAGGTCGGTATAAACACCAATAAATGTCTAGAAAGCTTCTGTAGGTAATTAACGGCAGAATAATAACAAGCTTAAAACGTACTCTTCGTCTGTTCATTGAAATTTTTATATAATTGTTACACATTCTATAGGATACACTTCGCAGTTGTTTGTAAATAATGTTAGTTTTAGACATTTTTAATTTTATAGTACGAACTTAATTGGTAAAAAACTCAGTGTAAATTAAAGCAAAAATAAAATTTGGGTTTCGAACCCGGGACATTCCGAGTCAAAAGCTTGAGAACTACACCACCACGTAACACGTAAAGAAATGTACATTTTTACATTATAAGACAAGAGCTAAAATTATATTTCCACGGTTGTATATTACATTATGAAATGTATATTTGCAAAATATATAAACATTTAAATATGAAAATGAATATCATTTCACCAGATTTCTATTCAATTACAAAAACATAAAAAACAATTTTTTCAAATTTAAATCATTAATAACATTTTTATTTATTTATTGATTTTGTTCAAATAGGATTCTTCCTCTAGCTAACACTAACTTACTATCCAAAATTCAGTACAATCGGATTTTTCGTTCTTGAGTTATCGTGCTTACAAGAAACGTGACGGACGGACGGACATTTTGAAAGTTGTTCAGAATTCTAACACAATGTTATGAAAATTTTTTGTCTGCGAGCGATATTTACAGTTTTAGAAATGTGCCAGTCAAATGTAATATACTCTTCGTTTTCGTATTTGCGAAGAGTATAATAAAGATGTGTTTTATATATTTAATTATTTTTTTCGTGAACCATTTTTCCAAATAGGTACTACGTGCTTTTAAAATTTATATAAAATTGCCAAAAGTAATATAACTCACTAAAGCGCTCGAAAAATAAGATCATAAACTGTCAATTTACACTCTAGGTAACTACGCTCTCGAAAGAAAAATTACCGATAAAATTCTGAGCATTAGTGATAATTCATACAAAAACCAACTAATCCAGGTCCTTGATGGATGTGATTTTCCGCTTGAAAGGGAATGAAGCGGTCATCTCTGACTTCAAAATGTAATTCTATCGAGACGTTATCCCTAAAATATAAACTTTTTCTTCTATTATTCCCAATTCCACAACTATGAATAATATCTCTCTTATACTATAGTCTATCCACTTCAAGAATGAAGTACTCATGAAACTCATTTACACAACCACACAATTAAAAGAAAATAATACTGAACCGAAACCAGACTAGTTAACCATAAGTCGCAAGAGGTCTACTGCAGTGTGAACGTGTCTCCCCAAGTAGCACAAGGAGTTGTATTTTGGTCATCATCATGTTACAGTAGCTAAAGAGGATGGCTATTTGGTTATGGTGGCGATTATTAAAACTGAATTATTACGTTTTGGAAATGTACTGGTGACGAAAATGAGGAATCATATCTTAGTCATCAAAACGCAACTGAAGCCAAATGGCCATAACTCATGTACAACTCATTTAGCTCTCTTTTTGATTTTTGAGGCTGCTTTATTACTAGTTATGAAATGGTTCTTATGGCGAGATGTATCTACTTCACCGTGACTAAATCATAACTTTTAGGCATAAAATAAAACAAGAACACTATTATGGTCATCTTTTGGCTTTAAGCAGGTGTTGTTAGATAAAATAATGGACGGCCATCATACTTATAGTTTGTTCATCTTTAAAATTATATGAACATCATAATTGCATATATGGTCAATCAAGTGGGTTAAATTTTATCAACGCACGAATTTTCTTCTGTAAACTTATATAAAATACTCCTAAAAACAAAGGGACCTCCAGAAATTTCAAAAATTTTAGGTGTAATTAAATTAATTTGAAATATACAAACATTTTCTATTTTCAAGAAGTATGATCGATGATAAGGTTATTAAAAATATCGAATTAGTAAATCAAAACGTTATTTTATAGGTATAATTGATAAAGTATTGAAAATGTTCGTAATGGCCGTCGTTCGGGTTCTTCTTGATTGATAGAAAACATGGCTGCAAGTTGTCATCATTTGGCATATGCTTCCGCTAACGATGCTAGAAATAAGCCATAATATGACTGTAAAAGATCTAATAAACTTTTTTCGTCAAATAGCAAATTAAACCGGTCAAGTGATTAGCGAGTTTTTGCATCAAAATAAGGCTAAACTATAAATGACATAACCTCTCTTGTTTACCTTTTTATTTAACTGCCTTTGTATGGAACGGATTAACGTCTTACTTTGCATTTTGACCTTTGTTTCTCCAACATTTTTACATTTGTTTTCTCAAACCAAATTAAAATTTGTTACTAAAGTTTCTGAAAATGTATGGCGTGGACGAAACCATCGAAGAGCAAATTTGCCTTAGTGCAGTTCCTTCAAGTTGGGTAGGTAGTAAATAGCTAACTGCACTGGTCAAATACAAAAACATACATATGTTTTTGACTAATCCGCAGTCAAAACCAGACTCAAAATGCTCCCAGCAACCGTGTATAATATTAAAATGTTAATGATGGTTAGAGCCATAGAAAATGGAACGTCAGCATTCTTGGACACTGATGCAGAAGATAGGTTGACACTGTCACTTTAGTAATCTAAATGTTCATATTAATGCATAAGCTTTTTTAGACACAAACGTCAACGAAAACACCCCGTGAAAAGTGTTATGCCGCTATATAAGTACGTAGTCTTTGAACTTACTTTTAGGCGTCGCGTCGTTCCTTTTCCAGAATATGTGGAACTATGCTCATATTTTCTTTCACATTTCATTCTTATTTTTCTGTTCATATAAAACTTAATTTGATGTGTTCTACTCAATTTGACGTGTTCTATACCTGTTTGATTTTTTTTCATAGAATAACGTTTATTATTATTATATTATTATTATTATTAGGCCCCTTAAAAACGTGAAATAATTCCTAATCTTCGTATATATTCTGATTATGTTGCTTAAACTGTGTTTCTCATATTTTTAATTATTAATTTTAACCGCGATAATTGTATCGTAACCTGTTTCATTGTCAGCTTTTGTTAGTTTTGTTTATTTATTCTTTACATGTTTATGCAAGTTGATGTAGTCAAATTTTTCGTAAACAGTATTTTTTATATTTCGTAATATTGTATTAAATTTCTATTTCTATTGACCTGTGTACTCGCTGTAAAGTTTTTTAGTACCAATAAATTATATTTCTATTTCTATTTTTTGCGTATGTATAAAGTTTTCAACATTATCAATACTTGTTTTTAGGTTATATTTTTATCTTGCCATTTGGCCTCAATTTAGATTTAATGTGTACAAAATTGCTTCTAAAATAGTCATTTAATAAGGATATATTTTTCATTATTGTTTTAGTCATAATTCGGCAAAAAAGCTAAGACAACCGCTAGAATAAAGCCTAACTAATATAGTCATGTTTAGGCTAATTCTTAGTAATAGTTTGGATATCAACACTACATTAATAACAAAATCCATGTCAACATATTCAAGCCATTTTTATAGCTAGAATGGCAGCATTTGGACTTAGGAACATTGTTGCTATTTAATTACTTGCTCATATGACATCTTGAAAACGACTTTATAACCAAACCTGCATGGCGATATTATGGCTACTAGTAATGATAACTAAAAAGAGATCATCATGACTATTTCGTTTTTAAATTTTACGCTAACATACGACTAAAATAAGATGACCAAAATATAACTAAACAAAAGCCGTTGAAACGTTTTAGTGGCTGAGTTTTGGTTATCTCAGCTGAATAGCATATTTGTGTTACTTGGGTCACGTTCTAGCAAATGAGAAACTGGGAAACAACTCCCTCTCTAAAGCTAATGCTTCGTTCTTGAAGTGAATGGACTATAATTATAACTGTTACAACAACCACAGACTTATATTACAACCGTCTACTTTCTTCAGCTAATTCATAAAAATACAACTATTTACTTACAAGGGCACATACTTTTCCTCCGGAACTCTTTCAGTACTTTATAAATCAACACACATGTCAAAAAGGAAGAGGATAGGAGGAAGGTAACAAGGGACAATGAATACTAAAGCTATACCATCAAACACCCTATATTTGGCAAAGCAATGAGCCGTTAGATTTTTGACTGGTTGGCAACTTTTGCCAATACCTGAAAAGCGAATGCAAAGTATGCGTAATGCATGGAATTATTTTACCAATCATACTTTTAATTAATGGCACGTGAAGAATAAGTTGATGTAAAAAATTCAATATGCCGTCACTATTATTGGCAAAAAATCTAATGACCAAGCGATGGCCGGTGTTTTACTCACTCTATTCAATAATTCAGCACTACTCTCCACCAGTACTATCCTAATGATAAAGTGAAGAGGCAGGTAGGTAGTTTATTAATGATGAGCTAATTGTCTGGGTTTGCCATAATGACATAGAATATTTTTCTATTAATTGGAAAAACACTTACATTCGTAACACTAATCAAAAAAATAACATCACAGGAAATTATACCCACCGCAATTGCATGTCCCAAGACAGAGGTTTCTCCTACTCTTCTTAACAGAAAGTTGAATCCGTTAAAAGCGACGTACCATGAATAATATGATGTATCATGCCTCAAAAATTCAATAATATTAAGTATCCTTGAATATTTAATTCTGTTAGCTCTGGCTAAATTGAAAAGATCGTCTATTATTTGGGCTCTATTGAGCTCAGTTATACCGTCAAAATTGCCTCTAAGGAGAGCGATTCTGATTTTTTCCCATAAAGCGTCATCATAGTTAACTCTATAATAGCCTGTAAAAATAAATGAAAATATAATCTGAAAATATTACCAAACAATGGGGAACTTGCATATATTTTTTATTTCATTAGAATGTTTATTTATATGGAACAATAGGCTATGCCAAATACCACCCTCAAATCGCAATATTAATAGTTATTCTCAGCGTAAAAGTTCTAACGAAGGTATGCCCTAAAATGCTTCATAAGGTTATATTTACACTTCTAAAGCCTTGATAACACAGGCCCGCAAAAAAGTGATCTGTACTGGGGTACTGACCATACCTATCCCTTGTATTTTAAGCCGCCGAACACGAATCTGACCTTAGTTTTTCCCCAGCAAGTCAGTTTTTTTAACACCAAAAACGTGGATCGTAATATTGCTTACCCAGCTCATTTAAATCAGACCCCAAAAGTGTATTCACCCTAATAACATAATATTGTAAATAAAACTGATTCAATTGAAAATGTTATCGATGAAACGTTGGGACATTGTAGGTAACAATAAGCCCAACATTTTTATATATGAATTTCTACCATTTTCTGGTAGAAAAATACGAAAAAAGTCAGAAAAAAGTACATTGTTAATCATCGATAGTACATATCGTTTTTAAGATAAACTATTGTTTATTACATGCTGAAAAATACATTGTCTGCGAAATGAGGGCTCTTTTTGGAAACTAGCACCTAGTGAACAATTTTTCTAGGGTGATTCATTAAGGCCAGTACCCTGTAGAATGACATTTCTGCTCTGCCTGAAAAAAGGTATTGAAAATCTGACATTTTTTAATCACCACTTGTCACCGTAACCATATATCAGAGCCAATGATTTTTTCTTCTTTTCTATAAATTTGAAAACTGTTTTCAAAATTGAGATTTAGACACGACATCAAAATTCCCCAAAGAAATCGAATCTTTTACGTTTCCGCTGATGATTTCATTTGTACGTGACGTGGCGTACAACAAAAGTGCATATAGAATAGATAAAACTATGCTATATATCAAGGAAAGTTCAAATTCCTACGATGAATAGTTTTAGAAATCTTTATCAGCGGATCACAAAAATGTGACTTCTCCTGTAGAATCCAATTTAAATGAGTCGGACGAAAAAATATAAATGATATTATTCTAAAGTCCTTATTTAGTTCCTATAACTAGAACTATGGCGCCATAGGCTGCGTTTTTGCAAGATCCTATGTCACAATGGAGGAATCACCTTACTTACAATCTTCATTCTTTTTGTTGGATCTACAGAGTTAAAGGGTTAAGGGATTATGAAATGCTGAGGTTATAGCATCATGAGATTGTGTATGTATGATCAAGCACAAGGATCCGAGGTCACAATCTCATTAACGCCTCAATCAAGATTCTCCACTGTTTTCATCGAATTTCAAGGGTTATGAGGTTATGGGGTTTTACGGTTTCCTTTGAGTTATGTGGTCAATACTGAAGTACCACAATGTTATTAGGTTAAAGTTTTAATGTTGAATCACTTTTGGAGTCTGATTTAAATGAGCTGGGTAAGCAATATTACAATTCAACAGACTTTTTATAGTATTAAAAAAAACCTGACGTACTGGAGAAAAACTAAGGTCAGATTCGTGTTCAGCGGCTCAAAATACAAGGAATAAGTATGGTCAGTACCCCAACACAGACAACTTTTTTTTGTGGGCCTGTATAATTGAAGACACAAGTGGATGAAGGGTCTATGTAACAACAAAGTGATTTTGAGATAATTGATCTCACAGTTTTTAACAAACTACCAACTTTAACAGTACACAGATCCTTTATAAATTTATAAATCAGATATTTTAGCACTAGAATCAAATGTAATGTACCTGGGGTAATTTCATGTACAGAGTGGTCCATCTAAGCGGAAACGTTGACATAGCGGCTTTACGGTTGTAGTAGAAAAAAAATTTGAATGCTAAAAATATGGTATTTTTTCTGGCATTTCGAATCTGAGGTCAAAAAAACAATAGAACATCAAATGGTGAAAATATTCGGGAAAAATATGTTTCGGAAAAAAAACCTTGGATATTTCTACTGAAAATAAAATGTTGTGATGTTATCAATGATAATAAGTATTCAAATTCAATATTTGGGTTCCAATTGGTCGCATAATTGCAACGTATTTCGTATTTTCTGATCAACCCTATATAATTTTTAAAAAATAGATTTAGATTTTTTTTCTGATTTCAACGATAGTATCGTTGAAATCAGAAAATATCTAAATCTATTTTTTTACTTGCTATTCTAAATATTACTATCGCAATAGTTGCTCAATGTGATCTTCATTTTGATTGAGACACATTCGGTATCTTTATATTTCTTTGCAATCTAGAGAATATCTCCGGCTTTGTATTCAACAAATTAATCTCCTCCCTTATTTTTTGTTTTATTTGATCCATGTTCCCGGACAGATTTTTGTAGACCCTATTTTTAAGATATCCCCATGGAAAGAAAGTCTTAGGGCGTCACGTCTGGACATCTGGGCGGTCAGGCAATGGTGCCATTTTGCCAATCCAAGTGTCATATCGTTCATCGAGGAACTCCGTCATACGGAGGGTGTTGTGAACTGTAGCACCGTCTTGTTGCCATATAATATTCAATAATCATTTAATGGAATGTCTTCTAGATGTATGTCTATTTTATTCTGTAACCAATTCATGTATCGAGCTCCATTCAAGGCTCCATTATAAAAAATAGGACCTCTTATTATTAATAATTCCACACCAAACTCCTACAGACGTTCGACCAGATCTAGAAGTTTCTTCGAATTCATGTGGATTTTGTGTGGCATAAACATGGGTATTTTTGGAGTTATACATGCCACAAGTGGTGAAGTTAGCTTCATCGGTCCATAAATTTTTTTTAAGATAATCGGAATCAAATGCATATCCTGCCAATATACGTCTACAGAACCTTACTTTTTTTTTCGTGATCTGCTTCATATAATTTATGAACAGGTTTCACGCTGTAAGCCTTCCTGCCATTTTTCTTCAACCTGCGTTGAATTGTAGATTTTGAAAAATTAAGGTCTCTGACCCCATCACGTTGCGAGTTTTTTTTATGATTTTCAAAATAATTTATTACTCTCTCATTATTAACAATTCTGTTGTGACTTCTTCTTTTTGGAATATTTACAGAACCACTAGTTCTAAATCGTCTGTAGAGTTTCACGAAAAAAGATTTACTTGGAACTCTTCTCTCGGAATAATTCTGATGATACGTTCTGACAGCAACGATACACCGCTTTCTGCATTTTATAAATGTTTTCAACATATCGCAACATTCGTTTTTATTGAATCTCATATTTGCATTAAAAAATGTTTGATATTAGATACTTACAACAACATTGACAGGTAGAATATTTGATATTTATGTTTAATTTCCAAAGCATACTGTTCATAGAGTAGTAGAAATGCAAGGAATAGGCCTTTTCATCATAGAGGCGCGCATGTGCTGCCGCTATGTTTGTTTGCGGGAACTATGAAATGTTCGGATACTTGATTGTCAAAATGGCTGGACCGGTATCATTTTTTTCACATTAATTTAGACGAAAGTGTGATTGACGGTGCAAAATTAGTACACAACATTGTGGAAGAACACACTTGCGCTCAATTAAGGCGCTGGCTCAAGTATCCTGGCCGTAAAATGACGGGAAGCAAGAATAAAGAACTGGTTGCAAGGTTAGAATTCTGCTTGCGACGCTCTTTATTTTGTTTGAACTTAAATTTATTGTAGAATTATATAGGCAACTCAAAGTACCTGTCATTTATATAGGAAATTTATTCTCCCATGCAAAAAGGGCAGCAAAAAGTGGACTACTGATACTGCTACCAGTGAGCCATTAGACATTATATATAGAAAGAAAAAGTTCCTAAAAGGAGTTAGACAAAATTTCATTTTTTGATATAAGCAAAACCATTATTCTTATATAGTTAAATGTTAGAGATAAACGTAGCAATTACTTTAATAATATTGTGTCGTGCGATAATTCTTCGAGTATTGCCGATTCCTCGTCTTTACCTTAAAGTTTCCTTTCCCTGATTTCCTTCAATCTCCGGCATTTATCAAATTGCAACCACCAGGATTTCGACTAAACGGTGAATTTTTACTATTATAGTCAAATACTTAGATTTCAGAAATTACAGTCTGCTAATAATAGAAATCTTTAGCACAATAACATACAAATTCAACTACCAACTTATCAATTTATATACTACAAGTGCATTAAAAGAAAACAAATGTGTTTATTCTACAATATGCTTAATAACATTCTTCGTGGAGTAATTGATAATGCAGTAAAAATATTTTCTGTTTTTTACAAAAATGTAGGGTCAAAAATGCAATTGAAAATGAGGTTTTTTGTCGATCCTTCTGTGGATAAAGGTGGCTCCTTTTTTTCAAATTTTTTCAAATAGGTAAACTATATGATATGGCACTACCTATTTTCAAAAAATTGGTAACAGATTCATCATTATTTGTTTAAAAAACGTCCAGTTCCATGTTTGTTCGGACAGTTTTCGCATGTCAATATTGGATTTGACATAAACATTACGCTAATTATAATGGTGTAGATGGCGCTAGTTACAGTACTTTTATGTGACACTTTAATTCATAACTTTTTTGAGGTTAGGTTTCAGACATCGTCTTCTATTATCAAACGCAATTTAGTTTCCTAAAAAAATGGGTACTTGATTAAACGCGAGAAAATTCACTCTTTCAGAGAAATACGCGATTTACAACTTTGTCACACAACAATTCGAAGAAATTCAACACCCCGGGTGTTTTGAAAAGATTGGGACATCGCTTAGCGTAGACTATTGACATCAAAACAAGTCGATTTAACCGAAAATGTAGCGGTCTAACTCTTTTCGTTTTCAAGATACAAAGTGGTATAGTAAAAACAAATGTATTTGTATTTTGTCTATATCTTGGAGAATATTATACGTATCTACAACAAGCACTATTGACGATTTCAAGACATCATACTTGACGTACATCTACTAGATAAGAAACCGTTTTTAGGTACAATTGAATTTCTTCGAACTGGTGTGTGATAAAGTTGTAAATCGCGTATTTCTCTAAAAGCATGCATTTTATCGCGTTTAACAAATACACCTTTTCTTTAGGAAACTAAATTGCGTTTCGATTATAATAGAAGGCTATGTCCAAAATCTAACCTCAAAAAAGTTAAGGCTTAAAGTGTCACGTGAAAATCCTGTAACTAGCGCCATCTACAAAATATGACATCGGCAATATCACCATTGTAATTAGCGACCCGAAAAACATGTCGTTACCAACTTTGAAATAGATACGTATAATAGACTCCAAGACAGAGACAAATTACAAACAAAATTTTTTTACTTTACCACCCTATATCTGAAAAACGAAAAGTGTTAGACCACTACTTTTTAAGTTAAATCGACTTGTTTTGATGTCAAGAATCTACGGCTAAGCGTTGTCCCAATCTTTCGAAACACCTTGTAGTATTGCTGAAATCAGAAAAAAAATCTAAATCTGATTTTTTTTAAATTATACAGGGTTGATCAGAAAATACGAAATACATTGCAATTTTGCGACCAATTGGAACCCAAATATTGAATTTGAATACTTATTATCATTGATAACATCACAACATTTCATTTCCAGTAGAAATATACAAGGTGTTTTTTTTTCGGAACATATTTTTCCCGAATATTCTCACCATTTGATGTTCTATTGTTTTTTTGACCTCAGATTCGGAATGCCAGGAAAAAATACCATCTTTTTAGCATTCAATTTTATTTCCTACTACAACCGTAAAGCCGCTATGTCACCGTTTCCGCTTAGATGGACCACTCTGTACTTGAAAGCTTCATTCATATAAAAAACTCATTTTTTTCAACAAAGTGATTTTGATATACCTAATTGACAAAGTTTTTAACAACTTTAACAGTACATAGATCCTTTATAAATTTATAAATCAGATATTTTAGCATTAGAATCAAATGTAATGTACTTGGGGGAATTTCGTGTACTTAAAAGCTTCAGTCATATAAAAAACTCGTTTTTTTTTCTTTTTTTCGAAAATGTCACACTTTTGTCTTCAATTAAAACATTAGTGCACAATATTTGTGAATACACAAATGTCGACTGCATAGTATAGTCGTAGTACTAGTATAGTTTGATATATATCAGCACACAAGTTGACGTTGTAGTGTAGTTACCTAACTATTTCCCTTATTATTATTTGTTATATTGTTTTACATAAAACTAGATCCCGAGGATTAAAATAAAATCCGTTACTTAGGTTACATAATTAATAAGATAATTAGGAAGTTTCCATTTTTCTCATTTTCTCGTAATAAATAGTCGAAAAAATCTAAAAAATATCTGTAATTTTTTTTAAAGATTATCTCTATAATTAAAAAAGTTATGGTCCTTCCAAGTTTAAAATGCTGCGATCATCTGGGCTGAGGCTCGATTACGTCAGAATACATGATTCCGCCAACAGCGAGCGGGCGCGGGCACCTTATACTCGCTGGCAGGCACCGGCAGTTTATAGCCAGCTTGCATTTGAAAGACGAAAAAATTGATAAAACATGCAATTTTGGCACGTTCATATTTTTCGAAAAACACCATTGGGACGGCCGTATGATATCGTGACGTAAAGAGGAAGTCTTCCAGATAAACCTGATCGTAAATTGCACGGCGAAATTCGAAAATTCGGCTCGGCACGAACGAATCAAAAGTGACATTTTGTGACATTTCAGAAAATCGAGCACATACACTAAATAAAGGGAACATACGGCGCGCCGCCAGCATGGCAAGTCAGCGCGTTGTGTATTGTGACGTCACGGTGGACTTCAGCCGAGGCGAAGTTTTCAAATAAGAAATTGAATAATTTCGTGAGTTTTTCAGATATCGAGATAATTTTTTGTTTGTTTGACTAGTTATCTGAAAGACTACTAAATGAGGTTGAATGTACATGATATTTCTAAAATAGGAAACTTCCTAATTATATATGTATATGTGGTATATGTTTTTAATGTAAATTTTATCCATGAAGTTTTAATTACATTAAACCACATTGAAATATTATTTGATTTTGATTATGTGGAACCCCACATAAATTGGTGTGTAAAATTGCGGCGTAGACCTAAATTGACTTTTAAAAGTTTCTTACCGTAGGTAAAAATAATAGTATTATTAGCAGCAGTTAAGTATAAATTAGGATTCTTTTTAAAATCAGTAAATAAATTCCTAGGTACAACCGATAATTCTGCATCAGTATCTATTAAAAAATCTAACTTGTTTGACGTATCATAAATAAAAAGTCTAGATCTGCTGTCAGAATCACTAAAATCCGCAGGTAAAATGCTAGTGTTGATTATTTTTTTTGATAATTAGAATGATTCTTATATAATGGGGTGTTATAAAAAGAACACCAAGGGCCGCTGCATTTCAAAGCTTTATCTTTCCATACTTGGTGATAATAGAAGAATCAAATTTATTGTTACCGTTGGAAGACCTAGAACGAGAACGAGGTCTATTGCGACAAATGGGACATTGATGTCCAGTAAAAGAGGTAGTAGGTCGACTTTGGTGATTAGAAGTCTGTAAGGCAGATATTTGAGTTTCAAGAGAGCTTTGTTTAAATAAAATCTTGTTTAAAGTGGCTTGAAAATCAACGGAAAACGCACTAGATTTGTCTGATAAATCTGACAATGTTGTGGAGGAAATTGAATTCGGAATCGTAACAGTAGAAATGTTAGATTGGAACGAGGATATTGCAGTACTCTGACAAGATTCCCATATCTTGTCGGCTATGTCAATGATATCCTCTATTTCTGTTTTTTTCCGAAGCAGTAATTACTATATAAATGGTTTTGGGTAAACGTCGTTTCCATAATTTGATTAGAGTGGCTTGACTAACCATATTGGAACCACCGACAATTCCTGACATAATACAGTAAAATTCTGAGCGTTTCCTATCGCCTATCTGTGATCCCGATAACAGGTCATCTAAACGCTTTTCTTCGCTGGAAGAAAGTCGCGCAATGATAGCATTTTTCAAAAAATTATATGGATTAGCGGCAGGTGGAGCAATAATAATGTCATAAATATTACTGACGATTTCCATCAGTAAATTCGCGATTATGTAATCATATTTTTTACGATCAGAAGTTATTCGTGCAACGTTAAATTGAGCTTCTACTTGAGAAAACCATATTTCTGGTTTAGTTATCCAGAAGGGGGGAAGTTTCAATGACGTGACGTATTGATTTTGTGCAACTGGATCAGTGACAATAGGGTTTTCAAGATCCGTTGGTGCAACTGCGTTTGAGATGGCCATATTTAAAAAAACCGCTGCCCAAGGAATCAGTACTTCCACATCCAGATTCTCTATCCAAGTCACTCACAACGAAAAAACTTTGTATGTGAAAATAATTGTTTATGGAACTTTAATAATATAATATTTGAAATCCTCTACCCCAAAAACCCATAAAACGATACCCCACATCGGTAGTGGGGTGGGGGTGGTGATAGGGGGTGGTAGTGGGGGGTGGATGAAGTAAAAAAATATTTTGGGGTTTCTGGTTCCTGTACATTCACTAAATCACAATTTTTTTTCATCCCCTTTAATAAGGAGGTGGGGGTGGTAATGGGGGTGGCTAATGCCAAAAATTTTTTTGAGACCTTAGCTTCATTTGTATATACTAAATGCCAATTTCATGGACTCTTACCTGCTTGATTTACCCATTTACCCCAAATTTACCCCAGTTTACCCCCCAACCCTTCGACGGAACAAGATGAAAATATAATCTAGTTCTAGATCTCGTTAAAGTACATATGTGTACCAAATTTCAAGTCAATATCTTAAACGGTTCCAGAGTAAACGTGCGCCCAAAAAAAAGTTACAGACAGACAGACCGACAGACAGACAGAAATTTTTTTTTCGCTCAAACTTAAAATCTCGACGTTTCATGACATTTTAAGCCTATTTGGACAATAGAAATTTTAAAAAATTTTTTTGTCGTTACTATACTTCCACTGGACGTGGAAGTAAAATAACAGTAGATCAAATGAATGAATTATTTGAATGATTGACTGGTTTAAAATAAAATAATGGAAAGGAGCATATATAGGGTACCTACCTAACCATGTACAATAATTGACAATTTCAAAAGGTAAATTCCAGTCCTTAAGTTATTCTATTAAACGGTCCAAATCTCAAAAAATACCAAATGTCGTATTTAAAAAATCCAAATCCAATATAATATTTAAAATCTTTAATTAAGGAAAAAGTTTTTATCTTCTAAAACATCAACTATGCAAGTTGGGTCATATCTATATTTTTTCCAATGTATGTATATATCAGAAAGTCTTCGTATCGGTCTCACCAATTTATGTGGACGTCAAATTACTGGGACGTCGGGGTTTCAGCAACTAAGTTGTGGGATCAGCAACTTAAGTGACTAATTTATATCAGTCTTCGGGCGTCGGGGTAATAATGTAATAATCAATTTATGGAAATCGCCGAGGATTAAAATAAAATCCGTTACTTAGGTTACATGAAGTTTTAATTACATTAAAGCATATTGAAATATTATTTGATTTTGATTATGTGGAACCCCACAGACGTCACAATTAATGGCGGCGTGAACAAGAATACCTTAAATTATTCAGACTTTAATGCTTATATTAATATAAGGAATTGAAAAAAATTTTTTTGGGAACTACGAGTTTTGCAATGACATCAACTTACGTTTGTGACAATTATTGTCCAAATTAAATTTTTATGCAAGTTCCCTAATATGCTAATCTCAGTTTTGCAGGAGTCAAAACGTTTCTATTTCTCCACCCTAAAATATGATAAAGGGAGAACATAATACATGATGCTTATATCTACTGATCCACTTGGGATATTAATGTGCGGTTTTCACCTAGAAGTTATGTCTGGCTTCAAGTTTGACTATATGAAAAATCAGCTTTGTTAGTTGTTGTTTCTGTTCTCCTTCCTTAAAATATATAAAAACATAATGAAACACCTTGTATATTTAATAGGGATTTTGTTTAAAATTTTGTTTTTAGATCAAAAGCAATAGCTCTGAATACAGAGTGACTAGGTTTGAATTGAAGGCAATTATCATGAAATATAACTTAAATTGCGAAAATTACCTCATTAATTGATTAATCATTTTTTACAAATTACACTTTATCCGTACCTGTCTGTTGATTATTTAAAAGTATCCATTCAAAATTTTCAGGAAGAGAAATATGCAAATGATCGAACGGAGTAAGCCAGATATTTGGAGTTGCATTTTGGAACTTATCAGAGTCCAGTGATGTCGTGTAACTTATAGGAACGTACCATTCGGTTTCGTTAGTCTGGCCAAAGAGCAAAAATCTCTCCTAGAAACAGATAATCGTGTATATGAATTAGTGACAGTGTAATGAAGTTTCATAATAATTATTTGCGACTATTCAAGTGACGCTAAATAGTGAAGAGTTTGATTTATTTCTCCAATGCTTTGTCATCGATAACATTCCTAAAAGTAAATAAATCGAAATTCTTCACAAGAGAATAACCTGTAAAAATAATAAACAATAATTTTCTGAACTTTGGTGCATTATTTGTTAACTAGAGATTATTTTTGCCATTTTTTGTCAATATGACCAAAAAAGCGTTCACTTGATCCCCTCTTCAATAGTTAACAACTCAAAAACGAATAGATAGCTAGCTAATTACTTTGAGGGGCGCATAACGACCGCAAGTTTTCTGAGAAAAACAAGTTTAAAATAACAAGTGATGGGAGGGCAACTTTAATCACCACAATTATTTGCAAATATTACAGTTTTGGTTCATAATTAGTCAAGATTTTCTACATTAAAAATGAAGTACGTGTAAATATGGTTCATTAATTTATTATTATTTAACACCCGTACTTATTTTCTGACTGTGTAAATATCAAAATTTAAAGGGAATTGAACGACGTTTTCATCTGAAGCAGTTTTCCGGAACGTAACGGGACATCAACGAAAGCTTGCTAGCTTGCTGTTGAAATTCATAAAAAAGGTACTTTGGAATATTACAACGTTTTTTCTTATTCTAAGGAAACTATGTCTACGTCGAGTATATTTCCTAGGATTGCTTTTAAAATAACTTAAACTACAATTCTGTGATAATTTACCTGAGAAATTGTGATCTCATTTTCGCTTAATGTGACGGTTAAAAGCGGAAACCCAGGCTTTATAATCCAATTCTCCATGACAGTTTCTAGACTTGCAGGCAGTTTTGACACTGATTCCACAACACTTCCATTCAAGACCAACCAAAGATCTATAGGTTCTGCATTTCCGAATTCGCTAAAAAAGAGAAGCACGTTAGTTAATTACTTGTTCTAGGAATATAATTTATAAATTAGTTAGTGAAATTCTGAAGGAAGGTGGAACCTATAGGGTGACACTGGCACTGAAGTAATTTCCATAAACACCGAAATACCGCGCATTATATGCGCGTTTCGCCAACCCAGTTCATATTGTCTGAAGGTGATTAAAACTAAACCGGTTTTAATTAACTTCTGATTATACCGACTTGTTTGGCGAAACGCTCACGTTTTTCTGCTGCTTTAGTAATTGGAAAGAATTGTTGGGTCCGTGGGTTCCACTCAGCTATCATTGGAGATAAGAGCGGGTTCAAGAATTACTAGATATTAATATACAACAATACGTCGATTTAGTTTTCGAGGGGGAACTTCAAAACCACTGTTGGTTGAATTTTGCGTTCCACCCCCAGCCACCTCAATTTTATAATTTCAAATGGCACCCCCTATCTTGTGACCCATCATTTTAAACGGTTTAAACAGTTATATCCGTATACCAAAAAAGAAATGAAATTGTTCGATCTGTTTGTGAGATAAAGGCATAAATTAATTCTGTAAGAATTAAAAATAAGTAGACACAAAATCAGAAAATTATTTTATTAAATGTTCAAAGTGAGCTCCATTATTTGCTAAACAAATAATACAGCCTATTTTCGAATTCTTGCTGGACTTTTCGAAACGTTTCCCGGGATATCTGTCTACATTCTCAAGTTATTCTAGCTTCGAAATCATCAATATCTTCTTTCTAAGTTTTATAAACTTGAGTTTTTAAGTACCCCCGAAGAAATAAATCAAGTGGCGTTAAATCTGGAGATCTTGACGGCCACTCTTTGGCACCTCTCCTTCTAATCCACTTCCAAGAAAGTGTCTCATCCAGCCGTTGCCTCACGGGGAGTGATTGTCCAGGTTATTATTATTTCTACTCGGACCACGGTTATTTGCACCAGCTTTTCCCCTCTCAATGCCTGGTTAAAGGTGTCTACATTAAAGAAGGTATGCTTTGAACATTGCAGTGCAACTCAACTTTCACGAGTTGTCCCTGCAATCTACAAAGGATACCGACTAGGTTGGCTCCATCAAATTATATCTTGTATAGCCCCTTTAAACGCTATCATATTTTTAATAACTTAGCATCTCAGTTTATCATTTTACTTATTGTTGATATCATCGTACACTAAAGAGACAATGACAGAAAAGCCCATAATTAGTTTGACTATAGACCACCAGGTGGCGTACTCCTCATTTTCAGACGCCTATAACATGCGCCACACGCTTATAGGGCGTGTGCATCATATAACTAACATAATCTCAATTGTTATGTTTTTTAGGTTTATTCTCATTTTTAATGTTTGTATACTCATTTTTAGCTTGGAGTCAAACTGGCTCCAAGCAAATATTTAAAAATTCACGCAAATAATTTTTCAATATTGTTGATTGATACATATAGACTGCTAATTATAGGTTAGATTCCTAACCTGCAAAAAGTGTCTTATTTTATTGTGACAAACTATTTAAAACTTCATAAACATTACAATGAACTAGATTTTGATTGAAAGTACAGGAACCAGGCAGAAATTTGAATAATAGGTACGTAATACTTGTAAATCCTGAGAAATATATATTTTTGGGGTTAGCTGTGAAGTCACATTAAATATCGAGTGTCGCCTGATTAGCATCTGCAAAGTGACGTCACGCGAAGCTCCGCCCCCTTTCCGCGCGGTCCAACTTTGGTAATTTATTTAAGAGCTTAAACGTCCTAATAAAAATCTAAAAATTTGGAAATTGCCTTAAAAAGTGTTCTACTTTAGATTTCTAAAATAAAAAAAATATGCTGCTATTTGTCACCAATTGGAAAGAAGAACTTCTCCATATCGTTTAAGGATAAGGGATAATAATAGTTGGGAGGGAGTCTCGACATATTTAAATTAGGTAAATTTAAATATGTAGAGTATCATCTCCAACTATCCTAATCCCTAAATTAGGTGTAGACGTTTTTCCTTCAAATTGATGGAAAATCTTTCTATCCTCCTAGTGGAAATAACTAGATGATATCTTAAATTATAGACCAAACAACGACAGTGTCATTTACTAATTAATTTGTGGAAATTATTTCCGAAGAACATGACTTTTGCTACACTTTTTCATTATTAACAACAATTTACCACACTACTCATTGCCAATAAGACTATCTTGAGATTTCTTTCCTAAATCTTTCACTTTTTCGTACAAATTATGAAATAAAAACTACTATCCTGACTGATAAAGACCAGCACTATGCAGATCCCGTCGACAAATTCTTAGCACGGGTAAATTACGTTAAAAAATTCCGGGAACTATTTATTCATAACCTAACAAAGTGTTTTGATATTTGTAGAAAGTATTTCAGTACCTATAGTTAATTTAGATTGATGAAAAGTCACCAGTTGAAACCATAATAAAGTCAAAGTTAGCAATTGGAAGATATTACGAGCAAAATATTTATTACTTACTATTGAGCAAGATAATTTTGGAGTCCTCTTCTGAAATTATCCAATTGCATAAAATGCTCCACCATTCTCAGTACGCTACCACCTTAAAAAAAAATAAATCTTAACGTTTGATACGTTTCAGAATGTAAGAGGATAAACACAGTCAGGTAATATTTTTAAAATTTGCATATCTTAACAGCAGTTTCTAAATAAAAAATCTAAGCAGACTAGTAGTGTTGTTGAATTGATTTTATTCTTCGACAACTTTCCACCTGAAATTTTATTGTTAATTACGAAAAAAATATTTGCGCCCAAAAATGTCTGGTGCGTCAAAAGTTATATGCACTTTTTGACGCGCTTTCATGGATTTTCAACTTATCTGTTTAATATACCTTGTACTAGTAGTCGAATGAGAATTTTTAAAATACTGGCTTATTTGAAATAAAATTCTTAAAAAATATGGAACTGTCCAATATGTATTGGTCAATCCGTCATCTTGAAAAAAATAGGAAACACGAAGAATAGCCGAAAAAATCAAAATTGAATATCTTTTCTCTAAGAAGGAGTAATTCCATCAAAGTTGGCAAAAATAAAACTCATTTATGGTTAAATATAATGCACTAATCCCGGACACCGTGTGTCAAATAGAACTGTTAAAGATTGCGGACGAAATAAAATTATTAATTCTTCGTCAATTATCAAGAAGGCATTGTACGTCACTTTTCTTCTTTTCGATTGTACGTTGTTTTATGTACTTTTAGGAGATAGAGTTCATTTTTTTTTAATTTTCAAGAAAAAGTGCATTTTTACAATTTTCAAAAATGTATTTTCTTTGACACTCCTTTTTTTCACCCTATTTCCATCGAAACAAAATGAAATATACTATATTAGTTTCATTACCGTCATATGAGGTTAGGCACGGTACCACTTTCAGTGACTGGACCTCGACCGGCGAAGTTAAGCACGGCCAGGCGAGTCCGTCACTTGGATTGGTAACCGTATCTCATCTCGCCGTCCTGGTTAAGTGGTAGAGTAGCATTAGCTAAACTTCGCCAGGAAGTTAATATAAATACGACATAAAAAATAAATAAATATATGTGCCATAACTTCACTGCATTCCTCATCGATAGTCGATTCATCAAAGGTAGAAGAAGCATTGGCACAATTATTTCCTTTACTATAGACACATAGAATAGAACGTTATATATTCAGTTTTCTACAGCTACACTGAATATTTTTACAGCCTTTCCTACATTTACAAGAAATATAAATAAATAAATAAATAAATAAACGTTTATTGTGCACAAAATAGTTTACACAAAAGGAAGAGGTTAGCCTAAGATATCTTCCACCTCCGCATATACATTAGAAAAAAAAATTAATACTGTACGTAATTAATACTGTACATTACACCGAGAAAACCTACTAAACTAAATTTTTATATAATTATTTATATTATATTTCTTATAAATAAAAACGGTTAACAAAAAAACAAAAATCTGACTATCAATTGAAGACCTAAGTGGATAAAGGTGTTATGTCACACTTTTAAAGTTTTGAGTAAATTAAACAAAACGGTTTTGAGTTGGAACTTATTTATTTTGTCTTCGATTCAAATGAATAATACCTCATAAAAGAGATAATTTTGGGTTATATTCTTTTGTTTACACTAATATTAAAGAACAATATCGAGCTGTTATGAAACTAGATTTTTCTGTCCAAAACTGTGTACATCCACTAAAATTACTGGTTGTATGTATGACATGGCGCCTTTATAATTAAAAAGTTTCTATAAAATATTACAAAATTAGAATTCACCGTTTATTGGGTGTTAAATCTATATCAGGGGTGTTCAAAAATTGCATAAAGTATTTTTTTTTTAAAATGCCACATAACACCTTTATAAATCCACTTAGGTCTTCAATTACAAAAAGCGAAATGGTATATTACTACATTTGCCGTAAGATTTAAGTAGTCCAAATGAACAAATTCTGTTCCAAAAATATTGCAAAATATGGTACCTACATTTTACAACATGTATAAATACTTTATAAATAGGTTCCCTAAAGTATTATAATTCAAGAACATTTACAAGCGATAGTAAATTCCAAGCAGTTGTAATATTAATAAAAAAAAAGAGAAGGAAAAAGAATGATTCATTTAAAGAAAGAAATAAGAACTTTTTAAAAAATTTTTACCTGCGTTACTATATATAAAGAAAAAATACATATGTATGTGTATTTAATTTGCATCTGATAGAGAACTTTTTACATTTTTCTTAAATTTATTGAGAGATAAATCTAAGTGATCTATAGCATTATTTAACAAAACAGGTGCCAAATAAGAAAAACTACCTTCATATTTTCTAGTCGAGTGTTGTGGAATTGTAAAGGTATTTGCTCTTATATTCACTACTGAATATCTGATCTCTTAACAAGAAGTTTAAACAAATAAGAAGGCGTTTTGTTTTTTAATAATTTATATAAAAAGATGGAAAATAAGTAATAAATTCTATTTTTTTGATATTTAATTCATTTAAAGCCACGAGATAGGGTGTTATATGCTCCCGAAACGGTAAGCAGCAAACAAATCGCATACAGGCATTTAGTATGCTCTGAAGTCTTAATTGATTATGCTGAGTAAGAAAATTGTAATACACTGCGCAACAATATTCTATATGCGGATAAATCAATGTTTTGACTAATTTTAATTTTACGTCTTGACTTAGTTGATATTTAAATTTGTACATTGACTTTAGTTTTAAAAATGTAATTTGGAAGATATGATCGACATGCTTCTCAAAAGATAGATGGTTATCTAAAATTACTCCTAAATTTTTCGCAGATTGTACCCAGTTTATATTTGTTCCATTAATATTTATTGTATGATCCCCCATAATGTTATTTATCTGCCTCTCAGGCCCTATACATAGTGCCACTGTTTTATTCAGGTTAATACGCAAGCCACGATCTTCAGAATATTTTGGTGGATTGTATAAGTCTATGTTTATGTTTTCTATATTTTCGAGATTACTTATTGACATATGTAATTCGAAATTATCAGCATAGAGATGTACTTGGCAATGAGACGGGGTAAAGGGGAAGTCAAAAATGAATATAGAGAACAATATTGGTCCCGGGATACTACCCTGTAGTACACCTGATGATGTTTCTCTTATGGATGAATATAAACTATCATCAATTAAAACTCTTTGTGAACGACCTCTGACATAGCTACTTAACCAATTTATAGCACTATTTTCAAACCCAATGTATTTTAATTTTGTAGGAAGTAAATCAAAATTTACTAGGTCAAAGGCTTTACTCTGATCCAGTAAAACTAATATTGGTGGCAATGATTTGTCCTTTACAATGTCATTTACAACTTTCAATAGTGCCGTTTGTGTTCCATGTTTTTGGCGAAAACCTGACTGTATATCTGGAAGGATACTATTAACTTCAATATAGTCTTTTAACTGAAAAGATTGGGTTTTTTCGAACAATTTGGAAAAAGTCAGCAGAATACATTAAAACAGGCAGGAGTATTTATTTTTGGGATGGGTATAACGTTAGCAGTTTTCCATAAGTTTGGAAAAATACCATGTTTTAAAGACTCGTTAAATATGTGCTTTATAGCATCAATACAGTAGGGTAGAACTAGTGAAATCATTTTAACATTTATACCATCCACACCAAAAGCCTGAGATTTAAATGACAATAAGGCATTAAAAATTTACTGGTCATTTATTTCAACAAAATTAAAATGTGCAACTCTATTAAGTAGATTGCTGTTATAAAATGAAAATAAATCATTATTTATTGTTGACTGGCCCACGACATTTAAAAAATAATCATTAAGTTCTTCCGGTTTTTGCAACTCGACTGGTTACATATTTTTTTTGACGGAGAATTAGTAGCAACACCCCATTCTTATAAATTTCTCCAAATTTTCTTTTGATCATTTTTATTTTCGTTTAGTACATACTGCATATATGCAATTTTTTCACATTTTGTTGCCTCATTTACATAATATCACTTAGTAAATTTTTAGGAAAAGCATTACTGTCACTCATAACTTCAGGCATGGAGCCATTATTAGTTTTAAGCCACCCGAATTTTAACGGATCTTTCTCAGAACCTAACTATTTTTGGACTTGGAAATATACTCTTAAACAGTGTTTTTCTATTAACTCTTCTGTAGGTGGAATTGCAGATAATTATATTTTCGTCATAATGTTTGTCAATTATTTTATTAATCTTAGGTTTGTAAAAATATATTTTTATGATGGTTCCATGCTAGTTGAGTCACTAAAACCAAAAGGTAAATATCTTCACCAACCATTATAACTTGATTATCTTCGGTTTTCAAATCAATAGCAGTTTTAACGATTGTAGTATCGGTGTATTTTAACGTTGAATATTTTAACGTTAAAGTCTTATCTATTAACTCTTTGAGCAATAATTTTATAAAGCTATTCTTATTTTTACTATTAGCTAGAAATTTTTTTTGTGGATTTCATAATGTCACTTGTGATTGAAATATCTACGCAAACATTTTTTTCTAAAGTAGCATACAGGAGATATGTAACACCCCGTAGCATGCTTATTTAAAAAGATATTATTTTGAAATTTGGTAGACTTATATAATGCGTGATTGTCCTTTTTTGGTACAAACAAGAAATTTTTTCCACTTCCAGTTTCACCGGAAGTGACATCTACTTCGTTATTTTAAATGGCACCCTGTATATATTTTTTTTTCCTATCTGATTCTACTTAAATTTCTCTTTTCAACTATGTATAGCAATATGACATTAGTTTTTAAAATGGCTGCCGAAAACCATTTTATTGCTCTAAGTCAAGTTGGCTATGGTATGAAATGTGGCGGTAATTAATGCTTAATGTGCTGCGATATCAAAAGAACTCTGGTACACAATTTTGTGTTTCATATTTGTTTTGTTCTAATCAGTAGCCGAAGAGACTTTGTAGAATTTTTATATTAAATAAAAATCTCTAGACTAAATCCCCAAAATCATAAAAACTAAGATAGAAACACTAATTTTAAATTTGACCCATTTGTAAAATATTTATTCATCTTTCACTTTTACCCAATACAATTCATTGTTGTCTGATTTTGCTTGCTTTTAAATAAAATTGTTTTCGAAGAATTTCAAAATGCTGGCCATTATTTTCCCTGCAGCGTCGAATTCAGTACCTCTAAGCACATTTAATAATAATAATAATAATAATAATAATAATAATAATAGTGTCTTTATTTCGATTTAGACAAAATTACAATTAATTGGGCTTAAAAGAAGTGGCGAAGTTCAGCATAGCTGCTCTTCCACTTAACCACTTCGAGCTGCACATAATGTTAAGCTATTATAATTACATGTGTAAAAATAACAATAAGAAAATAGAACTAAGAAAAATATAGGAAAAAAATAACTGTATATAAAATATTAATTATTTCTAGTATCTAAGTTGCAGGCTTTGACTTGCTTTCGAAATGATTCTAAACTAGTTAGAGCTTTGAGGGTCGGAGGTAGCCGATTAAATATTTTTGCAGCATTGTAGCTAAAGGATCTCTCAAAAAGAGAGGTATTGTGTCGAGGAACAGTATATAAAAAGTTGTTTCTAGTTGGGCGGTCATGTATGGCACTTGTTTTTATTAATTTATCATGTAGATATTTGGGAGTTTTCGACATGTCTACCTTGTGAACAAGACAAGCCATGTGAACTCGGAACCGCTCATCCAGGTTTAGCCATTTTGAGTCATTAAGTTTATCAGAAATATGATCATATTTTCTCAGATTATAACTATATCTAAGGCAGCTGTTTTGTAGTCTTTGAAGGCTTACTTTATCTTTACTTAACAGCGCTGGCCAGTACACTACATCGCAATACGAGAGGTAACCAAGAATTAATGAATCACATAGCTTCAATTTAACGTCGGTTGTAAGTTTATCTCTGTGCATATATAATACTTTAAGTCTACTGTAGGATTTTCGGATGATGTGGCTCACATGACTTTGAAATCTTAGATTATCATCAAGATATATTCCCAAGTTCTTACAATGGTTAGACGGTGTTATAGTGACTCCATTTAAATTAATGATAAAATTTGGGTTATTCAGAAGTGTGTCTCTGTGCCTACCAAATACTAAGAGTTGTGTTTTAGATTCATTTAGAATCAGACCATGGGCTTTTGATATATGACAAATGGTGGCTAAGTCCTCGTTAATTTTATTTGAAGCAATAGCAGCGTCATTTAACGAAAAGTTAAAAAATATCTGAAAATCATCAGCGTATTGATGTGAGCTACAGTGCTTCAAAAATTTAGAAAAATCAGCGGAGTAAATCGAGAAAAGTAGTGGACCTAATACACTTCCCTGAGGAACGCCCTTTTTGACATCAATTTTATCAGACCGCACACCGTCTATAACCACTCTTTGACTTCTGTTACCCAGGTAGTTAGAAAAAAATTGTACAACAACTTCACCGAGGCCAAAGTATTTCAACTTAGTACATAAAACTGAATGGTCTAAGGTATCGAAGGCTTTACTGTAATCTAATAGAACTAGACAGGAATTTTTCTGATTATCAGCAGCTCTGTATAATTCATCGGTAACATGTAGTAGTGCAGTGGTTGTACTGTGTCCTCTACGGAATCCTGACTGGGTGACTGGTAATACATTATTATTATCTAGATAGGCAGCCAGTTGTTCATATACAATTTTTTCTAGTATTTTAGAGATGGTGGGAAGGATACTAATAGGACGAAAATCGGAAGTACTTGAAGGATTGCTAGTCTTAGGCACAGGAATAACATAAGCTTCTTTCCAGCTATTGGGAAATGTTCCAGTTGATAAACATTTATTAATTATAAATGTTAAGTGTTTCATTTTCTAACTGCAATTCAGTAATCTCATTTATTGCTAACCTAACTCTGATTTTTAAGTCTTATTGCAGTGGAGTTTTATAAACTATTTCCTTGAGATGGCCCCATATGAAAAAATCAAGTGGCGTAAAATCCGGATACCTCGGGGGCCATCTAATTGGTAAAAGTGAAATATGATTAAATATTTTACAAATGGATAAAATTTAAAATAAGTGTTTCTATCTTAGTTTTTGTGATTTCGTGGATTTAGTCTAGAGATTTTTCTTTAATATAAAAATTGTACAAAGTCTCTTCGGCTACTGATTAGAACAAAACAAATATGAAACACAAAATTATGTACCACGGTTTTTTTGATATTGCAGCACACTAAGCATTAATTACCGCTACATTTCATACCATAGCCAACTTGACTCAATGCAATAAAATGGTTTTCAGTAGCCATTTAAAAACAAATGCCATCTTACTATACATAGTTGAAAAGAGGAATTTAAGGAGAATCAGATAGAAAAAAAATATGTACAGGGTGCCATTTAAAATAACAAAGTAGATGTCACTTCCGTTGAAACCGGAAGTGGAAAAAATTTCTTGTTTATACTAAAAAAAGGACAATCAGACATTATATAAGTATACCAAATTTCAAAATTATATCTTTTTAAATAAACATGCTACGAGGTGTTACATATCTCCTGTGTCACCCGGTATAGTAAAGTACCTAGTATATTTCATTTTGTTTCGATGAAAATTGGGTGAAAAAAATAAACAAAAAATATAATTAATTCCCAGTTTGTACTTTCTGTAATTGGTCTGTAACATTTTTTCGATAAAGTAATACTTTTCGAGATAGTTGACGAAAGCCGTTTGGAAATACCTTTTTTTTTAAACTAAAATCGCAATTTTGAAGTCGTTATAACTTAAAAACTATCTATGTGATAAATTGCATAGAACCTTTTCGTCTTAAAATTTTATTATATTTCAGCCAATATATTTATATTTTTTAAGTGCCACCCCTGAGAGGGGGTGGCATCCACCCACTATAAATTAGCAAGCCCCCGCACAATATAGAAACTTTTCTGTGAAGCATTTACTATTATACTGCCAAGAATGAACGAAATCTGTTCAATATAACATTATTACGAAGTTAAAACCTCTAGTTACTGTACTATTTTGACGCACAAGGAATTTTTGGGCACAAATATTTTTTTTTGTAATCAGGAGGTCATAATACATAAGAATCAAGAATAAAATTTCAGGTGAAATGTTGTCTCCGAAAAAAAATTAATTAAATCAATTCGACTGCACTATAGTGTAAAAGGAGTAAATAACGAATTAAAACTATAATATTGGCAAGACAACACAATCCTTAGATTTCTTTAGTTTGTTGAGAATTACCTTTACTGTAAGATATTGTACTGAATTTTGAGCTGATTTCTGGTGGAGTTGAAGTTGGAGATTGAAGAGCGTGTGCATTTTCCAAAGCATCACTGAGAAGTGCCGTATGGACCTCTTCAATGACAAATTGTTTGTCAAGTTCCCAAGTAGGAAGAATCTTAAAAGTAAGTAAAATATTATCAAAATAGTAATAACAGCATTATTTAAGGTATATATAAGTCATTAAGAACTGCAAGAGGTAAAAGTAAAAACATTCTGAATAATTTTTGAGTGGATGAAAATTCGTACGTATGGTGTGAAAACACTCATGTTATAAATAAGACAAAATTGTTGAAACGTTAGACAATTAAATTAATTGTTTAAATGGGGCTTATTTCATAGAAATATTGCAAATGCTCTTTTCTAATAATCTATTTGATTTTTAGCAATATAAAGAATGTTGCCATATTAACTTTATATCTTTCTTAAACACCAACTGATAATTGACACATTTTTATGTACCTTTCTTGGAAAGACTTCTGTACCTTAGCCTATAGGTATTTCCTCTGCTATCATACTAAGAGAGCAAACGAAAAATACTACTGTAAATAACAAACTTCGCACTGCCAGTTTTCTAAGAAGAAAAAAATATTACCTCATGTGTGATGTGAAACTCAAAATAAGTAGCAAAACCTTCATTCATAAATATTTCTGACCACCATTTTAATGTAACTAAATTACCAAACCATTGGTGAGCCATTTCGTGGGCAACTACGGTAATAACTCTTTGTTGATTCCGATTGGAAGATTCATCTGTATCCCACAACAGTGCAGTTTCTCTGAAACAATTACCGTTACTATATTGGACAATCACTTTAGAGCCATGGTACTATGAAAAAAAGAGAAGACACGTTGGATACGAATACCAGCTGGGACCTAGTGTACGCATGACGACATTCGCTAGTCATTTTCAAATCGAGTCCGTAGCAGTCACTCATACGATAACTGGACAAAAATATCTCGAAAACTATAAGATCTAGGAAACGGATATTTTACAGGCAGGTACTTTCTAAAATCAATTCAGGGAATTAGAATCGACATTTTTTTCATTTTACAATAAAGCCGCTGTGGGTTTAATGTCGATAAAAAAAAGCTTTGTGATTTTACTGTTGATAAAAACATCCCCCAAAAAATGTATGCAACGCATAATATGATGTTCTGTGCGTTATAAGCTAGTAATCAGCATAATTTATACTATTTAATAGCTTTAAAATTAAAACTGAATAGGTAGTCCAAATTTAAGTTATACGGCCCAGTTGTGTATAGACAGTTTAAACGTAGAACCTAATTTAACCTAATTTTTCCGTTGTATCAAATTCGATTTAGAAATAAAATTAGTTTTAAATCGTTTAAGCTTATATCATGAAAATTGACAGTTTAAACTCGGATTTGTGTTTTTTTTTGTGTTTGTCATATAAGGTAAAAAAAGGGGGGGGGGGTAAACCTCGGAATGAAAGATAAAAGCTGTAAACTTGTATAAAACTTTGTTTTGTCATTTGGCTCAAAAGTATCATAGAATCTCGTACACGTGAGTCAAAATATTCAAGGTCAAAGGTCGCAAGAATCGGTTTTTATAAATATCTCGTTTTCTATGCTCTAAATGACATTTTGATTTGTTATAAAAGTTGTAGAGCATAAAATTCTCGACAAATTTTGATTCAAGCATTCTTGAAATAGAGCGCGAAGAGTGGGGAGCGCTTAGCCATATATATCATAACGCAAGGTCAACTGTGGAACCCAATAAATAATACGATTTATAAAGTTAATTATTTATTAAAAATATTATAACTATGAAAAAACCTTGATTATTTACTATTTAATTAATATATTATATTTGTAGATATTATTCAGTCAGACATTCGTTCAATAATATTGTTTTAAAATTTTTATTGTTCAAATAGGCTTAGAATGTCATGAAACGTCGAGATTTTAAGATTGAGCAAAAAAAAATGCTGCCTGTCGGTCTGTCTATAAATTTTCTTGTGCGCACGTTTACTCTGGAATCGTTTAAGATATTAACTTGAAGTTTGGTACACATATGTACTTTAATGAGATCTGGAACTAGATTATATTTTCATCTTGTTCCGTCGAAGGGTTGGGGGGTAAATTGGGGTAAATTTGGTGTAAACGGGTAAATCAAGCAGGTAAGAGTCCATAAAATTGGTATTTAGTATATACAAGAGAAGCTAAGACGTTAAGGTCTCAAAAAAATTTTTGGCATTAGCCATCCCCATTACCACCCGCACCATTATTAAAGGGGATGAAAAACAATGTGAGGCTGTGTATGTACAAGAACCAGAAGCCTCAAAATATTTGTTTACTTCATCCACCCCCACTACCACCCCCCCTATCACCACCCCCACCCCACTACCTATGTGGGGTATCGTTTTATGGATTTCAAATATTATATTATTAAAGTTCCATAAACAGTTATTTCCACATACAAAGTTTTTTCGATGTGAGTGACTTGGTTAGAGAATCTGGATGTGAAAGTAGTGATTCCTTAGGCAGCGGTTTTTATATAAATAATAAAATATTAAAGTGAAATAGTTTAAATATATTTTAATTACATTTTTATTGTTTTGTACGAAGGCGTAGAAGGGTCACAGATATTTTTTTCCAATTATTCCCACATAAACTTGTAAATAATTTGATTATTCCCTTTTAAATCTGTAAATTATTGATTTACTTCCAGTTTCAACTGTAAATCTTATTATTCCCAGTTCAAACTGTAAACAATTCAATTGGTTCCAGCTGAATCTGTAAATCATTTAATTATTCCCAGTTTAAACTACATCTAATTGAATTATTCCCAGTTCATACTGTAAATTTTTTTATTCCAACTTTAAACTGTAAACAATTCAATTATTTACAGCTCAATCTGTAAATAATTCAATTATTTACAGTTTAAACTGTAAATAATTGATTTATTCCCAGTTCAAACTGTATTTCATAAAATTCCCACTTTAAACTGTAAATAATTGAATTATTCCCAGTTCAAACTGCAAATAATTTAATTATTCCCATTTTAAACTGTAACTAATTTAATTATTTCCAGTTCAAACTGTAATTTTTTTTAAATCCCACTTTAAACTGTAAACAAATATTATTCCCATTTTAAACAGTAAATAATTGAACTGGAACAGCTGGAACTGCAATTAACTCAGTCATTTCCAGTTTTAAAAAAATGTAAATACCTATATTGAATATTATTCCTATTTTAAACAGTAAATAATTGTACCGGAACAGCTGGAACTGCAATTGACTCTGTCGTTTCCAGTTTAAAAAAAACTGTAAACACCTATATTGAATATTATTCCCATTTTAAACAGTAATTAATTGAACTGGAACAGCTGGAACTGCAATTAACTCAGTCGTTTCCAGTTAAAAAAAATGTAAATACCTATATTGACTGAGATAATTGCAGTTCCAGCTGTTCCAGTTCAAATATTTACTGTTTAAAATGAGAATAATATTCAATATAGGTATTTACGTTTTTTTTTTAAACTGGAAACAACTGAGTTAATTGCAGTTCCAATTGTTCCAGTTCAATTATTTACTGTTTAAAATGGGAATAAATATTTGTTTATAGTTTAAATTGGGATTTAAAAAAAATTACAATTTGAACTGGAAATAATTAAATTATTTACAGTTTAAACTGGGAATAATTAAATTATTTGCAGTTTGAACTGGGAATAATTCAATTATTTACAGTTTAAAGTGGGAATTTTAAGAAATACAGTTTGAACTGGGAATAAATCAATTATTTACAGTTTAAACTGTAAATAATTGAATTATTTACAGATTGAGCTGTAAACAATTGAATTGTTTACAGTTTAAAGTTGGAATAAAAAAATTTACAGTTTGAACTGGGAATAATTCAATTAGATGTAGTTTAAATTGGGAATAATTAAATGATTTACAGATTCAGCTGGAACCAATTGAACTGTTTACAGTTTGAACTGGGAATAATAAGATTTACAGTTGAAACTGGACGTAAATCAATAATTTACAGATTTAACAGGGAATAATCAAATTATTTACAAGTTTATGTGGGAATAATTGGAAAAAAATATCCGTGACCCTTCTACGCCTTCGTAGTTTTGAAATCAAAAGCCTCATTTCTTTTTTTACGAGGTGGACGAGGTGATTTTGAAGGTTCACCCTCTTCTAGGCGTCGCTTCGATTCTGCAATAGAATTTTTACTTATGTACACTTTTCGACACTCGATATGTACATTCACAGAAGTTAAGGTATTTAAATATTTTATGTGTCCGTCATTTCTTGCCAAGATACAGTTTTCAACTGACGAATAAACTTGGTATAGAAAGTGACGCCTTGAAAAAGAAACAGGTCTTAACCATAGAATATCTGTCCCAACTTACTATAAATAGAAAATGTCGTATTAGGGGCCTGTATTGATAAACTATGGATCGGTGGTATGGTGGACCAAGACCACGGTGTATTAAATAGGTGGTCCGACATACGGCACTTTCCTATTATAATAATGGCTTCATAAGTGCATAGTTTCTATTTACTTTAGAAGATGGCGCGAGCTATAAGGTCCTACAATTACCTGTGTATACATATGGCATGTGCATCGTATAACTAGCATAACCTCAAATTTTAAGATTTTTTCGTTTACTCTCATTTTTAATGTTTGTGTAGGTACAGAACCTGTAAAATTATCTTTCTATACGTAAGTAATGAGAGATCTTATTGCTCTTGCCATCTATTACATTATGTACAAAGTAAGCACTTATGAATCCACTGTATTGCATCACTTATTTAATACACCCTGACGACCAAGACACTGCAGCTTGGAGCAATAAGGCTATTAAGTAGCGTACAAAGGCTTGTTTGCCTGTACGCCACCGAGGCCATAAAAACTGCTCCCACGGCTGCATTGGAAGTCCTTTTAGACTTGACACCACTACACATATTTATCCAAGGGGAAGCTCGTTCAGTGGTACATAGGCTAATGCAAGGCACAACGCCAATAATGCAACAACATGGAACAGAGCACCAAAAGTTATACTCAGAGCTGGGAATGCCCAAGGACACTATGATCCCAAAGTATAACTTCTACAAACATTTTCAAATCAAAATACCAGGCAGAGAGAACTGGAAAAACGGTCCTCCAATATTGGCGCAAACAATCTGGTATACGGACGGCTCCAAGACAGAACAGGGAGTCAGATTTGCGGGATAAGACCGAAAACGAAAATCCCGATAAGACTAGAAATACACGCCACAATATTTCAGGCTGAAGTGGCCACTATACAGTGGTGTGCAAAGGAAATAATGATGCAAGGAACTGTAAACCAGTCAATTGCCATTTTATCCGATAGCCAAGCAGCGCTAAAGGCACTCAATTCCATGCAGGTTGATTCAAGACTAGTATTGAATTGTATAAATGCCTAGATAATATTATTTAGGTATTATGCAAATCACAAGTTACACACTTTTTTATTTATTATGAAAATATCTACTTTCTGTATATTGTTGCCCTAATCTTATTTATTGAAATTCAGTCATTCACAAGAATTATTGAACCTTACATTTTATTTCAACTCTAGAAAAGTTGTACAAGATTTTTTGGACTCGTTAGTTCTCATCAGTAGAGTATAGAAACATTCATTCATTATTTACAAGCCTATTCTTGATTTATTTTTACCATTAATTATTTTTATTTATTTGTTTTTATCGTGATTAGAGAATATTATTTAGGTATTATGCAAATCACAACTTACACACTTTTTTATTTATTATGAAAATACCTACTTTTTGTATATTGTTGCCCTAATCTGGGCACGCTAATATACTAGTTAGGTAAATACTTTAAAACACTCATTATTGGAGAAATAATCAAAACAACTACTCTTCTAGCTAATACTGACGAAGTATTGAATTACATAATAGGATTCTTAGCATTTTAAAGAAAAAAAATATATTGAAAATACTTAAATCATTCATTTACATTTAGTCATTCACACCTTTTTTTATTTAACATGAAATTATCTACTTTCTGTATAGTGGTACCTTAATTCGGTTATGCTAATATACTACTTAAGAAAACACTTTAAAACACTCATTATTGGAAAACCAATCAAAACAACTACTCTTCTAGCTAATACTGTCGAAGTATTGAATTACAAGATAGGATTCCTGGCATTTTATAATATAATATTTACGTAATTTTTATAAATAATAAAATATAGTGAAATAGTTTCATTACATTTTAGTTATATTTTTATCTATCATAATTATATTTTAAGTAGGAAAGAAATTAAGTATTTTTTTTTGAAATGTGTAAAATCTTGAATAGGTACTTTATATTATATCTCGAAATACAGGCCCCTCAATTAGATTAGATTAGATTTGAAAAAGGAGCTGGCTGATTAGTCTTAGCCAATGGATCTATTCTGGCACTCCTTGTCTAATTTTACTTAGAGCTCCTTATCCAGCTTTATCATTTGTATCAGACTCTATAACCTTGATAAGGTATAGCCATCTGCCCTTGGTTTCTCTTCGCCAAGTAGTTGGATCCTCAGTCTGGCTAGGCCTTCGCAATGGCACAGCACATATACTGAGGTTTCCTCTTCCTCTTGACAGAATCTGCATGTCGCATCATCTGCCAGGCCCATTAGTCTCATATGTCTATTAAGCCTACAATATTCAGTTAGAAGAGCTACCATTATCCTAATGGCCTTACTATTTTGACGTAGTAGGTCTTCCGTGAATTTGGCCAATCGGTCTTTAATAAACTTTTTGGCCTGTCTCTGTTGTGGAAAATTCTGCCACCACTCTGGAGAATTATTTTGTACACATTCGTTAATGGATGTTCATATGCGTGGCTTAGCCACACCGCAAAAGGGTTCGGGTCCTACTAGGGCCTGAGATGCGCCTTCCCGGGCCAGTTCATCAGCCTTCTCATTTCTCCTGTGTCCCTCGTGTCCTGGTACCCATGCCACGGTCAGTTTGTTCTGATTTCCTAGGTTTGTAAGGGCATTTATACAATTAATTATTTTTATTTATTTGCTTTTATCATGATTAGAGAATATTATTTAGGTATTATGCAAATCGCAACTTACACACTTTTTTATTTATTATGAAAATACCTACTTTCTGTATATTGTTGCCCTAATCTGGGCACGCTAATATACTAGTTAGGTAAATACTTTAAAACACTCATTATTGGAGAACCAATCAAAACAACTACTCTTCTAGCTAATACTGACGAAGTATTGAATTACATGATAGGATTTTTAGCATTTTAAAGAAAAAAATGTATTGAAAATACTTAAATCATTAATTTACATTTAGTCATTCACACCTTTTTTTATTTAACATGAAATTATCTACTTTCTGTATAGTGGTACCTTAATTCGGTTATGCTAATATACTACTTAAGAAAACACTTTAAAACACTCATTATTGGAAAACCAATCAAAACAACTACTCTTCTAGCTAATACTGTCGAAGTATTGAATTACAAGATAGGATTCCTGGCATTTTAAGGCAAAAAAATATATCGAAGAAACTTAAATTATTTATTGAAATTCATATTCTCTAATCATGATAAAAGCAAATAAATAAAAATAATTAGTGGTAAAAAATAAATCAAGAATAGGCTTGTAAATAATAAATGAATGTTTCTATACTCTACTGATGAGAACTAACGAGTTCGAAAAAACTTGTAAGTACAACTTTTCTACAGTTGAAATAGAATGTAAGGTTCAATAATTCTTGTGAATGACTGAATTTCAATAAATAATTTAAGTATCTTCAATATATTTTTTTGCCTTAAAATGCCAGGAATCCTATCATGTAATTCAATACTTCGTCAGTATTAGCTAGAAGAGTAGTTGTTTTGATTGGTTTTCCAATAATGAGTGTTTTAAAATGTTTTCCTAAGTAGTATATTAGCGTGACCCGATTAAGGTACCACTATACAGAAAGTAGATAATTTCATATTAAATAAAAAAGGTGTGAATGACTAAATGTAAATGAATGATTTAAGTATTTTCAATACATTTTTTTCTTTAAAATGCTAAAAATCCTATCATGTAATTCAATACTTCGTCAGTATTAGCTAGAAGAGTAGTTGTTTTGATTGGTTCTCCAATAATGAGTGTTTTAAAGTATTTACCTAACTAGTATATTAGCGTGCCCAGATTAGGGCAACAATATACAGAAAGTAGGTATTTTCATAATAAATAAAAAAGTGTGTAAGTTGTGATTTGCATAATACCTAAATAATATTCTCTAATCATGATAAAAGCAAATAAATAAAAATAATTAATTGTATAAATGCCCTTACAAACCTAGGAAATCAGAACAAACTGACCGTGGCATGGGTACCAGGACACGAGGGACACAGGAGAAATGAGAAGGCTGATGAACTGGCCCGGGAAGGCGCATCTCAGGCCCTAGTAGGACCCGAACCCTTTTGCGGTGTGGCTAAGCCACGCATATGAACATCCATTAACGAATGTGTACAAAATAATTCTCCAGAGTGGTGGCAGAATTTTCCACAACAGAGACAGGCCAAAAAGTTTATTAAAGACCGATTGGCCAAATTCACGGAAGACCTACTACGTCAAAATAGTAAGGCCATTAGGATAATGGTAGCTCTTCTAACTGAATATTGTAGGCTTAATAGACATATGAGACTAATGGGCCTGGCAGATGATGCGACATGCAGATTCTGTCAAGAGGAAGAGGAAACCTCAGTATATGTGCTGTGCCATTGCGAAGGCCTAGCCAGACTGAGGATCCAACTACTTGGCGAAGAGAAACCAAGGGCAGATGGCTATACCTTATCAAGGTTATAGAGTCTGATACAAATGATAAAGCTGGATAAGGAGCTCTAAGTAAAATTAGACAAGGAGTGCCAGAATAGATCCATTGGCTAAGACTAATCAGCCAGCTCCTTTTTCAAATCTAATCTAATCTAATTGAGGGGCCTGTATTTCGAGATATAATATAAAGTACCTATTCAAGATTTTACACATTTCAAAAAAAAATACTTAATTTCTTTCCTACTTAAAATATAATTATGATAGATAAAAATATAACTAAAATGTAATGAAACTATTTACACTTCACTATATTTTATTATTTATAAAAATTACGTAAATATTATTGAACGGATATCTGACATGAATAATATTTATAAATATAATATATTAAATAGTAAATTATCAAGGTTTTTTCATACTTATAATATTTTTAATAAATAAATAACTTTATAAATCGTATTATTTATTGGATTCCACAGTTGACTTTGCGTTAAGATATATACGGCTAAGCGCTCCCTACTCTTCACATCCTATCTCAAGAACGGTTGAATGTATAAAATATTGCTTGAAACAAAATTTGTAGAGAATTTAATGCTCTATAACTTTTATAATAAATCAAAATGTCATTTAGAGCATAGAAAACGAAATATTTCCATAAAACCGATTCTTGCGACCTTTGACCTTGAATATCTTGATTCACGTACACGAGTTCTTTTGAGCCAACCTATAAAATTCCGAAACAAAGATTTATACAAGTTTATAGCTTATTATCTTTCATTCCTAGGTGGAATCCCTATATTTTTTTTTTTTTTTTTTTTTTTTATTTTAAATGCCTTATTTATATTAACGTCCTGGCGAAGTTTAGCTAATGCTACTCTACCACTTAACCAGGACGGCGAGATGAGTTACGGTAACCCATCCAAGTGATGGACTCGCCCGGCCGTGCTTAACTTCGCCGATCGAGCCCAGTCACTGAAACCGGTACCGTACCTCACCTCACTGACTGAATTAGTGTAATTTTATATACATAATGGAATACTTTTGAGATTTGACTGATGATTTTCTTCAAGCGGTAGAGTATACCAGAAATTCGACAATTTCACGAGTTTTTTTCAGAGGGAATAAATAAGTTTTTATTGTGGAATGACAATGAATTTTTTTCAAAGATACCGTTTGTCAAACAGCACTGCAAAACCTTCCTAATACCAGGTGGGGCCCGAAAGGACCCCATGATTAAAATTTCCAAAAAAAAAATGTATAGAAAACATAGTTTTTCATGGGACTCTGGCTTCATTACTTTAATCCTCAAACTATTGAGAATCGATTGATATAAAAATAAAATAACAAATATGCATTACAAAATGCGCATGGAAATAAATTTTATAAAAAACGTGTTGGGGTTGCAAAGGAACCACCAGAAATGAAGAGATTTCTCTGTTATATGTGTCCTAGAAAGAAGGATCTAAAGATAAACGCAACCTGCATGAATTACAAAAAAACATGTTTGTAAGGATCATAGGTCAAAACAGTTTTATGCTAACAATGTGATTAACTAAAGAAAAAAATTTGTATTTTGATAATTTTTCAAATAAACTGCCCAAAACACACTTAATCTTAAATATATTCTCTGTCAATTTCTCTTTTTACAGCAAATATAAACATGGTAACTAGAAAAGTATATAAGTAAATAAATGGTTCATAAAATGGTGCTAGCAATTAAAAAAAAAGTGTGGGATCCCTAAAGGACATTAAGGAAGTTTAAATATGCAATATATAACGTGTAAAACATTAATCTTAGTTTCACTTCTTCAACTCGTTTAGTTGTTCTTTAGTTTAAACTGATTTTATACAAATAACCCTAAATGATCTAAAGTATCAACTCTAAAACGTAATTTTAGTTATTAAAATCATAGCTATTAGGATCTTATTCAATCCATTAATTATTGATCCGTGGTCTCCTCAGCAATTTATCAAGTTTAACAGTGGAATATGAAACCTTTCCATGTATACCTGTAAGTAATCAAGCCCCAGTTTTCCATCGCACCAGCAGCAAAATCAGGAATAGCTACTTGATCCAGTTTTCCAAGCCCAAGACTGTAACTATAGTTGGTGAAATTATTAAGGCCTGTTAACAATTTAGGTCCATATACCACAGCGATTTCCCTTGTAGTAGCAGATTCATTTCTTGAACATACCTGATAGGGAACTGTACCAATGGATGTCCCTGAGGTGCATGTAAATTCTGATACTATGAAGGCCACCAAATATGTTGACATTCTTGGAGTCGTGTCGAAAATTACCGTTGTCAAACTGCAAAGAAATGTACATTTTTTCTAATTTTCTTTTAGTTAAATGTAGTGTTTGAGACAGTAAAGTTTTTCATTATACAGGAGGCGGTATAAATTACCATGTTATTTAATTTTGCCACCGATTTTGATCCACGCATCTCACCCAAATCTTTCTTACAAATATCCCATTATTTGAGAAATAAATTGACAGTAGGAAAAAATCTTGATGACTTAGAGGTTTTTATCATCAGATTTGGAATCAGCGCACCAAAATACATATAAAATTATATGTCCGGTGATCAGTTCAATTTTTTTTGTGTGTACCGGTGTAATCTTTAATTAGAGAAGGAATATTGTCCGGACCACTAGCTAGTTTTCCTTTTAGTTTTTATAACCGCATTTAGAATTTGAACGCCCGAAAGAGTATGAGCGGGTAGCAATGTAAAAAGTGCCCCCGCATCTACCGAACTGAAATGACTTCCATAAGATGTCTCGTATGCTGACTGACTTGTGTACAAAGTTTTAAGCTCGTGGACTCTGCATGGGGCGGAAAAAAAAAATAATTTACCACTAAATGTTTTATTTTTTTTCTCACCTCCTATTTGACGGATCGCATTGTAATTTGGCATAAATAATATCAGTGTTAGGATAGTTAATTTAAAAAAATATTACTCTTCTACAATGATTTTATGCATTAAAAAAAAATTAATACATTTTTTCAATGGCCTGAAGGGTGACTACCTTGTTTGACACTATTACCATATTTTGATATAATATGTATTTAAACATTATAATAGTTACAGTTTTATTAATGCCGTGGAAGAGGATAAAAATAAATAAAAATTATCTGAACTTGCAATATTACGAGTATATTATTTAATATTCAGATAGGTAATCATATAATTCATTCATGTTTAGTCATTTTACTTCAGATAAGAAGACATCGCAAAGAAAAAGAAGAATAAGAAAAGCGACGTCAAGAAAAAAAAGAAGAGCAAGAAAGAAGACGTCAAGAGGAAGAAAGGCGGCGTCAAGAAGAAAGACATGAATTGAAGAAAATAATGGAAGACCTGAAAACAAAGCATCAAAAGGAGAAAGAAGAACAAGAAAGACAACGCCAAGAAGAAAAAGAGGAACAAGAAAGACACCAGGAAGAACTGAGGAAAATCCTGAACGATCAAATGAAAATCCAACAAGACGCTATGAATTCAATCATTAACAAAATCAAAGAAGAGATAAACAAGGATAAGGGGCCAAGCCTCAGAGTTACTTCAGACCATCCCGGTGGAGAAACAAAGGGACTTCAAAGTCTTGAAAGTTGCATTAGACTTAAGATATGGTGACCAACACCTTGCCCAAGTATACCAGGCTCAGCTAAAATCAAGGACTTAAAAGGCTGGGGAAAGCTTACAAGATTTGAAGCTGCGATAGAGAGACTGGCATACCTGGCATATGCGAGTGCACCAAGAGAATTTCTGGAACAATTAGCCGTGGGAGCCTTTTTAGATGGCATCAGAGACGAAGAGGTCAGGCGAATTCGTAGAATATCGCGGCATCAAAGTATTAGCGAGGCTTTGGTGCGTGCCCTCGAAGTAGAAGCTGCCTTTAAAGATACCCCGCGGTCAGAAGTGCGCGCTGTGACCGTTGAAGAGGCACTAAAAGTAAAAATACAAAATAAGTTATTTTTCAGTTGGCTACCGGGCCGCTGGCTACTCACGCCCCCACTCTGCCACAGCCGCATCTGTCTTACAAATATCCGTAGCTCCATCTCATACCGTTACGTTCTCATATATAATATCTGATCTCCGGAATTTTAAGTGCGTGCACCGTATTCGTGGTTTTCTTATGTTATTTGTACCTAATACTTAATTTTTCCCTTTTTAAAAACGTAATAGTAGTTAGTATTATGCACGAAATGGAAAGTTCTACAACTGATAGCAATAATTCTGAGAGCAAAATCAGCTCACTTAATTTAAAACGCAAAAACATTCAATTCGACTCTTTGTTTGAGACATCCTTCCATTCTGGCCTGGTTCCTTTTTCCTTGGCTCGCAATATGGGCCCAATTTCTGCATCAATCAGTAGCTCTTGTCCGAATGAATTATTGTTATAAATATTAAATAATATACTCGTAATATTGCAAGTTCAGATAATTACTTCCACATCCAGTGCAAGTATAGTAACGACAAAAAAATTAAAAAAAATTTTTATTGTTCAAATAGGCTTATAGTCCAGGAGGCAGTGAAATTTTTTCGTACTTATTTTCCCAGTCGGTGTATATGAATTAATCTGTTCTCTTAGTGACAAAAAACAAGAATTTTTGAGTCTGTGGAACATAAAGTTTATGAAAATAGCAGTCTGGCTTATCTCAGATAGCGGAAAGTGAGTCTGGCTGAAAATTTGCAGATTTCAAAATTTGACGAATTTTGCGGATCCGTAACCCTTATTTTGCCAGGCTTGAAATTTAGCACATAAATTGATACAATTCTAAACTGTAATTAAAAATAAGTCTGGCTCATTTAAGAAATTGGCAAATGAGTCTGGCGGCATCTTCAAAATGGGAAAAATAGAAAATTTTTGCTCTTATTTTCCCGGATTTGAAAATTTGCCACATGATAGATTATACTATAATTTCATAGAAAATACGCGTCTGGCTGTCATTTACAATCACGAAGGCCTTGCCAGACTCACAAGCCAGGTAGTTAAACGAGGAGTGGAATAGCAGCACGTGCGTATTTAGGTAACGACGCTGGAATGCGAGTTACCTGAGCGCAGCTGCCTGTCAATGAAGTCGTCATTCAACCAGATGAAGGTACATATTTTTTTTTGTTTTAAATATATAGCGTCGATTACACTTTGAAGTAGAATTGAATTTTCTAAATGTATTTATTTATCTCTTTGCAGGTGAAGATGATAGCAACCCTGATTCTGATGCTATAGAAGTTGAAAAGAGTATTAATGATATTGACGACAGATGCGAAAAAGATGATGGTGAGGATAATGAATATTATGAATACAGTGATAGCGATGGCGAAATTGATCAAGAAGAAGACGAAGAATTCATTTAATTTATATTTAATTGTAATAATATTTTTCATTCGCTATTTTTCATTTGGTTATATTTAATCATAATAATATTTTTCATTAAATTATTGATTATTATTTTTGATCAATTATAGTTATTTTTTTCATTAGCCGATGTAAAATAAAAACTTTTTTGTGGCTTTCATTAAAATTCGATTTCATCAATAAATTTTTTCAACCTGCCCCATCATAATTCTACACTCTATACAGTGTATTTGCTTTTTGTATTCAATTATTTAATGCTGTCATAAAAATGAACATGTACGTATGACACTAATCACCTGTATAATTGAACGTGCCGAATTCAGCGCGCCTGACGATCATTAGACGAGTCTGGCAAGGCTTTAGGGGTGTTCCACATTAGCCAGATTGTATTTTAAGCTGTTATTATAATATAGGCCATCATCTGATAAATTTTCATGACTGCGAAAATGAGGGAAATTTTTTTGATGAAAACTTTTCAGTTTTTCACCTGCCAGACATATTATCCATACTCACAGATTAGCCAGACTATTTTTTTTACTTAATTTCAGTATACCTCTTTCTACTAGAACTATTTTTATCACTGGGAAAAAAAGGGCAGTGTATTCGTATGTTCTGACGCATTTTCCGCCTCAACCCATCGGAAAACCCCCCCCTAAATATATATGAATTTTGCTTAGAATTACTAACCGAACAATTCTATCCATGTTTGCTGACTGGGAAAATAAGTACCGAAAATCGTCACTGCCTCCTGGACTATTAGAATGTCATGAAACGTCGAGATTTCAAGTTTGAGCGAAAAAAAAATTTCTGTCTGTTATAGTTATAGTTTAAATACACATTATATCAAAATATGGTAATAGTGTCAAACCTTCAGACCATTGAAAAAATGTATTAAATTTTTTTTAATGCATAAAATCCTAGTAGAAGAGTAATATTTTTTAAAATAAACTATCCTAACACTAATATTATTTGTGCCAAATTACAAAGTGATCCGTCAAATAGGAGGTGAGAAAAAAAATAAAACATTTAGGGGTAAGTTATTTTTTTTTCCACCCCATGCAGAGTCCGCCAGCTTAAAACTTTGTACACAAGACAGCCAGCATATTAGACATCTTATAGAAGTTATTTTTAGTTCGGTAGATGCGGAGACACTTTTTACATTGCTACCCGCTCATACTCTTTCATTGAGAGTAAATGAGGTATTTATTTTTTCTAAATCATTATCTTATCTATGGCAACTTGGTCATTAATTGGAAGAAAGACACTTACAAAATGCAAAAGCATTAACTACTGAATTAGCTAAAGTTTAAAGGTTCACCATGTACATATGGTGCGGGAGCTAAGTGGCTTTTTGGACACTCATCGTTTTAAACATTTTCTATGCGCTGATTAATTCTATCGAACTTAAATAACGACAAAATAGACTTCTGGCATATGTCAGCCCGTTGAGTTGGCCATGGTTCAAGATATAAAAATCAGTGAAATTATATCATCGTTGCAAAGCCAATTTTTTTTTTGTGTACACATTTTATGTTTAGAATGAATAAAATAAGATCGCCAGAAAGTGTGAGCCATCAGGATCGCAACCAGAAAGGTCAAAGAGGTAAAACATCATCGTTACAAACTTTTTAAGGTTGAGCATGTTTATTTAAATGTTTTGAACACAGAAAAAAAATTCCCAGAAAGAAACTCCCATCAGTAAGGCTAGCCAGAAAGAAAATGTTTAGGATTTTTGAAGAAAATTGGATTTTTTTTCGCATATTTCATCTCAGAACTCTAAACTCATCGTTACAAGTTCTGGCTCCCTCTTAAAACGTAAATATAAGCTCCTTCAACAATAGAATAGCCTCTCCGTAAAGTTCTTAGTGTCAACAAAAGTACCATAGGCTCTTAAATACAGGAATTTAACACTTTCGGCTAACTTGACTACGTACCGTGCCTCAGATGTATTGTATCATTATTACCTTTCTAGCTGCCCCTCCTGACAGCCCATACTTTCTGGCGATCTTATTTCATTCATTCTAAACATAAAATGTGTACACACAAAAAAATAAGCCTTGTAACGATGACATTATTTCACTAATTTTTAAACAGTGTTCGTGACGCTCCTGACAGGAGGTGCCCAGCCAGAAGTCGATTTTATGAATCGTTATCATCCAATAAACCATAAAAATATCTCAAAGTTCATAAAACGATGAGCTGCCGAAAAAGTCACCTAGCTCCCGCTCTAATATGTTTGAGCCGTGTTAATACAAAGAAAACTATGCTTTCTTACCCAGTGGCAGAATCGAAGGTACTGCTATTTTGTCGAGTGTTAAAGAGTGCATTCAAACCAGTGGGAAACGTAATCGAAAAGTCGAATGTGGCCTTCAAAGCTGGTTCATCAAAACAGGGGAAAACTCTTCTCGCAAAAGTGCCTGCAAACATTGTTGCCACTAGGTATTTGGTAGTACCATTTCCATCGACGTAGCTGCTTCTATAGAGACCATACATATCTGAAGTACTTAAAACTCCTGTGTATTCAGCAACAAGTTCATACGGCGTACCAGGAGTTACTTGATTTTCCACACTAATTGTTAATATTTCAGTTACATTGTTAATACTGTAATTACCACTCGGAATTTCAGCATTGTTGAACGTAATCTTATTTATTGTAATAAAATTTTGTTGCGAATGTAAAGCTAAATAGTCAGTTGCGTTATTGAAGGAGAAATGGATAGTAACTTTTCCAGAAAATTCGTTACTATTACCTCTGAAAATCTCAGTTGTTAAATTCAATGCTATCTCGTAAGAAGATACCGTGTAGAGTTCCGGAAGTCTATAGCAGTCTGATCCTAGTTGTGCTGACACAAGCAGTATTGTTTTTGCTGCCAAGATAAGAATCAAGAGGTGACCATGTGCCATTTTAGTTCCTGGAAGAAAATGAAGAAAATATATAAAAAATATATTATTTTATTAAAGACAACTCATGGTAAATGAGTGATTTTGCTTATACTGTCATTCAAGGTTATTCCATTGATCACTCCGCTCAGAGCTTTGATGAAAGATATTCCTGTACGTTTTTTTGCAAAATAAGGAGAGCCTTATTTAACTACTATCTACTGTTTCTATTCATTATCACAAAAATATGACTACAAGGATAGCCACAAATCCAGCTACAAAGTTACAAAAGTTACAAAAATAATATTTTACTTTTTGTTGATTGCTATTTCGTCAGCCCCTACCTATATCGGATTTTGTTGTGTTTTCTTGAAATATATGTATATAGCTATTATTCCACTAAGTGGTTAATTCGCAAATGATATTAAAAAAATGCAAGGAGAATATTTTACTTTTTGTGGATTGCTACTCGGTCAGCCCCTATCTATATCGAATTTTCTTCTGTTTTCTTGAAATATATGTATAGAAATATTTTTCCACTGAAAATAATTTATACGACGTAAAAGAAAGAAAAACATGGAGAAATGTTAAAAAGATTGCTACCTTCACTCCGCCAAATATTTATGCTATTGTGACGTTCACCTCATAACTTGAAAAACAGACTTGTGTCCATGAGAACTTAGACTCAGAAAAGCAAAAACTACAACATATTCAAATTTCAGAAAATTTCCATAAGGTTTGTGGGAGGTCCTTTTTTATAATGATATTGATTTACGATATTAACGTCTACTTAGAATATGGTGTTCTGCCTAACTCATTAAACAGTAATTCCTGCAAGGAAAATACCTAAAACTATTAGAGATGAGGAGTGTAGACTTATAAATATATTACCAGCTTTTGAAAAAAATATTAACAATTGGAGGAGAATATTGTTAGGTAAACTGAGAAATTAGCGGTGTGGTATGGAAATGGTTCGAATGTTGCTTAAAAAACAGGAGGCAGAGAGTGACTTGTAAACATGTGTTTTCAAGTGAGCTGCCTATAAATATGGGAAAGCCTCAGAGGAGCATACTTAGGCCCCTATTATTTATAATATTTGTTAGTGGCATGTCAAGAATCATTAGACATTGTAAATATCACTTTTTTGCTAATGACATTATAACTTACATTAATGAAAATTATTTTAGGGAAAATAAATTACTATTTAGAACTTCTAACCCAGTCATATAAGGATTCCAACTCCGAATAAAAGATAATAAGCTGTAAGCTGGTATAAATATTTGTTTTGTCATTTTATAAGTTGGCTCAAAAGTCTCATAGAATCTCGTGTACGCGAGTCAAGATATTCATGGTCAAAGATGGCAAGAATCGTTTTTTTGTAAACATCTTGTTTTCTGTGCTCTAAATGACGTTTTGATTTATTATAAAAGTTGTAGAGCATGAAATTCTCTACAAATTTTGTATTAAGCAATATTTTATACATTCAACCGTTCTTGAGATAGAGCGCGAAGAGTGGAGGAGCGCTTAGCGCTCTTTCAAAATCTTACGAAGTTAGTTTTGATCAAACAATGATTGTGCCAATCAGCCAAGAAAAGTTTTTATCGAATTGTTGTAATAAAAAAAACTTTATTGGCATGCTTATTGAGAAATTAAAAACTGTTAACATCACGACAAAACAAGCCAGAGATGATGCTGATTTTCTTATCGTCGAAATAGCCATTGTAGGATCTCAACATCAAAGGATTGCCGTCATAATCGGAGAAGATATTGATCTGTTAGTTCTTTTAATAGGACGTACTCAGTCACGTCAACAAGAAATCTTCTTTAAAAAAATTGGCAAAGGCAATGTGAAGAATATATTCCTCTGAAAGTTTCGACAAATATCCTCGTTCTAAACAACCCATTTAATTTTTGCACGCCTTCAGTGGCTGTGACACCACTTCCGCGCTTTTTAAAAAAGGGAAAAAATCATTTCTTAAAACATTAGAGAAACTCGATCATTTGGATCAATTAGCTCAAGTATTTCAGCAAGAAAACTGCTCACTAGAAACATTATTTGAAAATGGAGTACGTATCTTTTTAGCAATATATATAATGCTCCAACATCAGAACACAATATTGACAATTTTCGATATACGCAATTTATCAAATCAATAAGACTTAACAAACCGGTGCAGCTATCAACTCTTCCACCTACAAGTGCAGCAGCTCGACAGCATATCAATCGTATTTACTACCAGATTCAAACTTGTTTAGGGAATGATTTAGATCTCGGGAATGGGGCTAGGTACTGCAAAATGAAATCCTGGAACCGATAACAACATTATTACCACCAGCACCAGACGAACTGCTCAACACAATATTTTGCAACTGTAAGAATGGTTCGCGCTGCGAATGCAGAAAATCAGGGTTGCAATGCTCTTCAGCTTGTGGCCATTGTAATGGATAACCATGCCTCAAGCTTCATTTTATCCAAATGATTTCGGTGAAGAAAGTGAACATGTAGCTGTAGCCTTAAAGCTTTAGAGTCGAATGTAACAGACAACGAGGATGCTTATAATGAATTTGAAATTCAAGTTTAGCGACCGTAAGAAGAAGACGATGATGATGAAGAGGAAAATTAAGTTGCATATTTGCTATTAATAACAAAATTAACAAAAAAAGTATCTATAAACATAATATTCTTCTTCAGCCCATTTGTGCCCAGTATTGAGCATAGGCCTCTCTTAACATTTTCCATCTTTTCCTATCCTGTGCGACTCTTATCCATGGTAGTCCTGGCACTCTCTTGATGTCATCGTACCATCGAGTTGTTGTTCGACCTCCATTTCTCCCCCCCCCCCCCCCCCCATTGTCTCCACTGAAGCATCTTAGCCTTCCATCTATTTTCCTTGATGCGAGCTATGTATCCGGCAGAGTCCCATTTCAACTGTGTTATTCTTTTTGTTATGTCAGTTACTTTAGTTATCTGCCTGATCCATTCGTTTCTTCCCCTTTGTCTTAATGAGGTACCGATCATTGTCCTTTCCGTATCCCTTTGTGTCACTTCCAGTTTCGTTAATACTTGTTTCGTGAGGCTCCAGGTTTGAGCTCCATAGTTTATCACAGGGAGAATACACTGGTCAAATACTTTGGATCGCAAGTGCTGAGGTATCTTTTTATTTTTCAAAATGAAAGCTAATTTTCCGAAGGCTACCCATCCCAATCGACTTTCCATATCTTTATTTTGCTTTCCCAGGGTTACATTTTGTCCCAAGTATATATATTCTCTAACATAATATGTTAAATAATAAATAATCAAGGTTTTTTCATACTTATAATATTTTAAATAAATAATTAACTTAATAAATCGTATTTATTGGATTCCACAGTTGATCTTGCGTTGACGTATACGGCTAAGCGCTCTTCCACTCTTCGCACTCTATATCAAAACGGTTGAATGTATAAAATATTGCTTGATACAAACTTTTTAGAGAATTTTATGTTCTACAACTTTTATAATAAATCAAAATGTCATTTAGAGCACAGAAAACGAGATATTTACAAAAAACCGATTCTTGCCATCTTTGACCATGAATATCTTGACTCGCGTACACGAGATTTTATGAGACTTTTGAGCCAACTTATAAAATGCCAAAACAAAGATTTATACAAGTTTACAGCTTATTATCTTTCATTCCGAGGTTTTTATACCTTATATGACTGGATTATTGTACAGGGAGATCGAGAAAGACTAAACGTGCCCCAAAGATTGTTTTTACAAGGAATTATCTTTTTTTTTCCTCTATTTGTATTTAACATTTATTTACAATTCTAGAAAAAAAAATGCAATAACAGAAAAGTACAGTTTATTTTAAACCAATTACATTCGTAACAAATGCCCCACATGACATCCACTTGTTTTAGTACACAAATTAATACTTTTAAAATTTCGTGTAATATCAACAAAAAATCGAGAATTATAGTTTTTTCTCTGTAGGTCATAGGTGCTTGTGAAACAGAAAACCTGTCGCGTTGTCATGACAATACAAAACTTAATTCATTAGTATCGTCAAAAAATAGCAAGTATAAGTTTAATTTCGGTAATCTACCAGCAACGAGTTGGGAATGGGAGTCAGGAATGTGTTGGGGGTAGTTAAGGACTAAAGTCCTCGCCCATAGCCCTGTCGCTTCAGGAGAGGGGGGGGGGTCCTTTTTTCGATTCTTCGCTTATAACTCGGGTCGTACGCGAAAAATTTCTCTATGCAAAATGAAATTATATTGAATTTCCTACAAGAATGTTTATATTCATTTTCTTCCTATGTGTTATAGTTTTCTAGATATTCGCCAGCGAAAATCGATAATTAATAAATAAATTAATTATGTATCTGAAATGTTTCTATCAAAACGGTTCACTGTGGTCTGCTAATAAATCACAGTCACAAAACAATCTTTATTTTACAACACTCGACGTATTTACTAACGTAATATTTTGTCGAAATCTATACATTTTCTTAAATATACAGTGCGACTAAATTAACATGAAGACACTTTTATAACTCTTTTATTACTCCGGTCAAAATAGACATTCACCCTTGCATAAATTCCCAAGAAGCTGAAAATTTACATGAACGTTAGGGATGCCATTATAATGAAGTTGTGAAAAGTCCCCATTGATTCCGTGTGTGCAAAAAATTTTATGCGAGGTCAAAGTTCGCAAAAATGGGTTTTTTGGATTTTTTAACGAAACGGTTAGTTTTATGATAAAAATAGCTTGGACGTAGATCTTTCAATTCTCTACAAAAATGATCCTTACACTTTTTTTCCTAAAATTCAGCTTTTTTTTGAGAAAAAGCCATTCTAAAGTTATATTCTCCATAATATGCATGACTACGCTGCCTATGTACATTATGGACGTATAATATAAGTAAAATTATTAGTCCGCGTGACTAATACATTAATATTGAATGATAACACAGCCACACAAAAAAAATAAAGTGTCTTGACCTCAGAGACTGACTAGGTAGACTTTATGTTTTTCGGGTCGCTGAATCCGAATCCGGGGTCCATTTGATCCCATGTCATCAGGTTTAAGGTCATTTGAAGGTCAAATTCAGATAGGACCGTGAAAAATTCCGCAAAAATTTATGTTTATGTTTTTGAGGTTGCTGAATCCGAATCCGGGGTTTATTTGATCCCATGTCATCAGGTTTAAGGTCATTTGAAGGTCAAATTGAGGTATGACCGTGAAAAATTCCGTAAAAAATGTATGTTTATGTTTTTGAGGTTCCTGAATCCGAATCCGGGGTCCATTTGATCCCATGTCATCAGGTTTAAGGTCATTGAAGGTCAAATTGAAATAGGACCGTGAAAAATTCCGCAAAAAATTTATGTTTATGTTTTTGAGGTTGCTAAATCCGAATCCGGGGTTTATTTGATACCATCATGTCAGAATCAAGGTCAAATGAAGGTCAAACACATGAAATTCAATAATACAATCTTTCTTGACCCCGGATTCTGAAAAAGCAGAAAATTTTACATCCAAATACATCCTGAACGGTTCATGGAACCGATTTCTTAGGTCATTTGTTGGTTATCAAGCGGTAAAATTCTTATTTTCCATTTCTTAGCTGATATATCGATTGTAAATCGAAAACTTGCGTCTATGACTAGTGACCTTCAAGTTTTTGTGGTCGCTTATCACGATTCCGGTATCCATTTGATACCGTGACGTATAAACCAAGGCCAATCGAAGGTCAAACGCCATAATTCGAATGATATACATTTTTTAACCCCGTATTCTCAAAGAACAAAAAATCTTACGTCCAAATACGTCTTGATCTGAGTCGAACCGAACTTTGGGTTTCATATGGAGGTGTTAAACTATTTTGAGATATTTTAAACTACATTTTTAAGTCCAAAGACCTAAATCCAAATCTGCTGAATTCAATAGCCTCAAAATTCAATAACCCAATAACCTAATAGCTCTAAAAACCTGATCCCGTAGCTATAAAATGGGGATTACAGACGATGAAAGCTGATGAATCCGTTTACTCGAATGACCACATTGCTCAATAATCCCATAACCGAGTAACCCCATAATTTTATTACTTAGTCTCATAGCAAAAATTCTGTTCTTTATAATTAAAGTTGTTGAACTTCACAACTCCAAACCATGCCACTGTAATTATGGAACTCATTTTTTCGCTCTGCAACTTATCATGAAATTTATTTGCAAGGAACAACCTTTACACCCAAATCAGCATAGCACTTGTGTCTACATCCAGGGCACCTCCTCGCGGTGACGGCAGGCAACAGAGTAAGCCCGTTATGATGTACAAAATCCGTTCACGCAACCTCCTTGTGGTGTACATCGGGTAACGCTAATGCTGACGGTTTCACAATTCAGTTGAAAGATTCAAAAGAAATCTGTATTTGACCTGCAGATGATCTTTCAGGGTCCAAAAAATTATATCATTCGAATTATAGCGTTTGACCTCAGTTTATACATCATGGTATCAAATGGATACCGGGATCGTGATAAGCGACCACTAAAACTTAAAGGTCACTAGTCATAGACGCAAATTTTCGATTTACAATCGATATATCAGCTAAGAAATGGAAAATAAGCATTTGACCGCTTGATAACCAACAAATGACCTAAGAAATCGGTTCCATAAACCGTTCAGGATGTATTTGGTCGTAAAATTTTCTGATTTTTTAGAATCCGGGGTCAAGAAAGATTGTATTATTGAATTTTATGTGTTTGACCTTCATTTGACCTTGATTCTGACATGATGGTATCAAATAAACCCCGGATTCGGATTCAGCAACCTCAAAAACAAACATAATTTTTACTTCCACGTCCAGTTGAAGTATAGTAACGACAAAAAAATTTTTTTAAATTTTTATTGTCCAAATAGGCTTAAAATGTCATGAAACGTCGAGATTTTAAGTTTGAGCGAAAAAAAAATTTCTGTCTGTCGGTCTGTCTGTAACTTTTTTTGTGCGCACGTTTGCTCTGAAACCGTTTAAGATATTGACTTGAAATTTGGTACACATATGTACTTTAACGAGATCTAGAACTAGATTATATTTTCATCTTGTTCCGTCGAAGGGTTGGGGTGTAAATTGGGGTAAATTTGGGGTAAATGGGTAAATCAAGCAGGTAAGAGTCCACGAAATTGGTATTTAGTATATACAAGAGAAGCTAAGGTCTCAAAAAAAATTTGGCATTAGCCACCCCTATTACCACCCCCACCCCCTTATTAAAGGGGATGAAAAAAAATTGTGATTTAGTGTATGTACAGGAACCAGAAACCTCAAAATATTTTTTTACTTCATCCACCCCCCACTACCACCCCCTTATCACCACCCCCACCCCACTACCGATGTGGGGTATCGTTTTATGGGTTTTTGGGGTAGAAGATTTCAAATATTATATTATTAAAGTTCCATAAACAATTATTTTCACATACAAAGTTTTTTCGTTGTGAGTGACTTGGATAGAGAATCTGGATGTGGAAGTAGTGATTCCTTGGGCAGCGGTTTTTTACGGAATTTTTTACGGTCATATCTCAATTTGACCTTCAAATGACCTTAAACCTGATGACATGGGATCAAATAAACTCCTGATTCGGATTCAGCAACCTCAAAAACATAAATATAAGTTTTTTACGGAATTTTTCATGGTCATATCTCAATTTGACCTTCAAATGACTTTAAACCTAATGACATGGGATCAAATAAACCCCGGATTCGGATTCAGCAACCTCAAAAACTTGTACATAATTTTTTTACGGAATTTTTCACGGTCGTATCTCAATTTGACCTTCAAATAGCCTTAAACCTGATGACATGGGATCAAATGGACCCCGGATTCGGATTCAGCGACCCGAAAAACATAAAGTCTACCTAGTCAGTCTCTGGGGTCAAGACACTTTATTTTTTTTGTGTGGCTGTGTAATTCTAAGAATATGAGATGAAAAGAAACCCAGTCCCTAATTTTATGTGACCACTTGGCCTTGAGCAACAACTGTCTGCTGTTCAATTGTGAACGTGACAGTGTCCGTCTACCTGCTCTTTTTTCTAAGGTCCCAACGAAATACCGTTAGTCTTAAACGTTCCCTCGTAGTGAAAACACGTGGCTATTGCAAATATTCTTAACTAAAGTTTCTGCTGTATTCAGTTTTTAAAAAATGTCGCAAATTTGATGTACTCATTATAGAAACTGCAATAAATCAATTCAATCCAACTGATGTCAATGTTGTTGTTGGTGAAGATGTTGATCTGTTGGTATTACTTACTCCTCGATCTCCAATTGAAAACACCATTTATTTTTTAAAACCAGGCAAAGCTCAACAACCATCGTAAATATTTTCAAATATGAGTTTATCGGCTTATCCTAAATGTAAAGATCATATTCTATTTTTACATGCTGTGACTGGCTGTGATACATCAGTAATGTTCCGGAGATGTAAAACAACAGTTTTCAAATTGTTTGAAAAACAAGATTTAATTACATGTGCAAAAGTTTTTGATGTTTCTGCTCCAGAAACTCTAATCACCAACGAAATTCGCTTTCTCTTTCTGTATATGGAGCTCCAAAAAAAATTACTTCCATAGATAAGTTACGTCCAATTGAAAATACCATTTATTTTTTAAAACCAGGCAACCATCTGAAATATTTTCAAATATGAGTTTATCGGCTTATCCTAAATGCAAAAATCATATTCTATTTTTACATAGTATGACTAGCTGTGATACAACATCAGCAATGTTCCGGAGGAGTAAAAGAACAGTTTTCAAATTGTTTGAAAAACAAGATTTAATTACATGTGCAAAAGTTTTTGATGTTTCTGCTCCAGAAACTCTAATCACCAATGGAATTCGCTTTCTTCTTTCTCTATATGGAACTCCAAAAAAAATTACTTCCATAGATAAGTTACGTTACGTATCTTTTGCAAAACATACCCGTAATAAAAAAAGGCTTATCTTCCTCCAACCTCGGCTTCTGCTCATCAACATTTTTATCAAGTATATTATTAGGTTCAAGTGTGGCTTGGTAATCAATTGGACCCAGAAAAATGGGGTTGGAAGCTAATTAATAATGTATTGGAACCAATCCACACTCTACTTCCACCGGCATGGCACCAGAAAAGCTCCTTAATACTATTTTTTGCAACTACAAAACTGTGATTCGAAATGCGGCTGCAAAAAAGTAGGCTTAATTTGTTCACCAGCATGCACCAGCTGCCAAGGCCAGTCGTGTTCAAATACTGAATCTCCAACAGAAGATAATCCTTACATCAACGACGAAACAACTGATGTATCGTTTGAACAATTTATGTCAACTCAGGAAGATGAAGATGAATAAGAAGAAGGTGGATGAAGAAGAAGAAGAAGTTGAATAAGAAGACCTAATATTATATCAAACTTCAATAAAAATATCGTGGAGTAGGCCTACCGGGGAAACCACATTAAAAAAGACGCGCCAAGTACACTACCTCATAGGTGGCGTGAAAACGTGTGCATATTATGGAGAATGTAACTTTAGAATGACTTTTTCTCAAAAAAGATGAATTTTAGGAAAAAATGTGTAAAGACCATTTTTGTAGAGAATTGAAAGGTCTACAATTTTTGTCTAAGCTATTTTTATCATAAAATCGCTAAAAAATCCAAAAAACCCATTTTTGCAAACTTTGACTTTGCATAAAATTTTTTGCACACACGGGATCAATGGTGACTTTTCACAACTTCATTATAATGGTATCCCTAACGTTCATGTAAATGTTCAGCTTCTTGGGAATTTATTATGGGGTACCCCCATTTTTAGGGCTAACTTGACCGGGTTATATTTTGTTTGCGATTTAAATCAAATTTTACTCAAGGATAGAACAAATTAGAATCTACTTATGACTAGAAAAACATTCGCCTGCTACGTATGCAAAGCCACCTGCGGTAAAGAAATATGCGGAGAAACTAGAAAATCATATTAGGCATTTTCTTATCGCATTTTCTTATCGCAGTTTACTGCAATATTTTATTCATAAAACCTGGTAGAGGAAAAGTTCAAACCAATGTTTACTCCTCCCATCAAATGCAGCGGCTAGGACTGAAAAAAATTCTGTTCCTGTATGCTTTTACTGGTTGCTATTCAACATCTGCGACATTCTGAAAGAGTAAACTTGGTTTTATAAAACTTTACATCAGGTGACTTTGCATTTGTAGCAATCGAATATTTTTCTAGTCATAAGTAGATCCTAATTTGTTCGATACTTGAGTAAAATTTGATTCAAATCGGAAACAACACTTGAAGTGAGTCACACTGTATATTTAAGGAAATGTACAGATTTCGACAAAATATTACGTTAGTAAATACGTCGAATGTAAAATAAAGATTATTTTGTGACTGTGATTTATTAGCAGACCACGGTAAACCGTTTTGATGGAAACATTTCAGTTACATAAATTATTTATTTATTAATTATCGATTTTCGCTGGCGAATATCTCGGAAACTATAACACATAGGAAGAAAACGAATATGGACATTCTTGTAGGAAATTTAATATAATTTCATTTTACGTAGAAAGATTTTTCGCGTACGGCCCATCGTTTCCGAGTTTTAAGCGAAGAATCTAAAAAGGGGAACTTTCCACCCCCCTTCCCCTGAAGCGGAAGGTGCGGGAACTTTCAGTATGTTTACCTCTTAACTACTCCCAACACATTCCCGAAGAGGAAAGCCCCCCCCCTCAACGTTCTCTACAATCCCCTTTTGAACATTCATTGATGATTGGATTAAATAAAGAATATGCTGATATGCATTTAATATATGGAGATATGAAGTATAATTCTCGAGCCGCTGAGCGAAGATACAGGCAAAAGTACCCAAACCGAAGAACACCATGTCATAAAACGTTTATTGCTGTCATCAACGTTTAAGTGACACAGAATCAGTGTATCCTATAAATAATACTAGAGGTAGGACTTCTATAGTAAATCTCGATTACGAGGAAATAATTTTAGGTGCTATTAATGAAAATTTTGAAATAAGCATCAGAAGGTTAGCGGCAATGCGTCAGGGGTTGTCAAGTACTATTTGAAGAATTATAAATATATTACAACTCTACCCGTTTCATTTTCAAAAAGTCCAAGCATTATCAGAAAGAGATTTTCCATCTCGATTGGAGTTTTCACAGGGGTTACGAAACAAACAAAACCAATATCAAATTTTTTTTCCCGAATATTATTCATCGAGAAAGCAGCATTCACGAGGGACGGATTTTTTAATTTACATAATGCTCATCACTGGTCATCTGTTGATGAAAATCCTCATGTCATAAAGCAAACGAAACAACAGCAGAAATTCTCAGTAAATATGTTAATAGGTATAGTTAACAATCAACTTATAGGTCCAGTTAAATTACCAAACTGTCTAAATAGACAAGAGTACTTACACTTTTTGCAAAATGGTTTACTACCTCTGCTCGAAATACAGCGTAATTTATGGTTCATGCACGACGGTTGTCCTGCTCATTTTAACATTTTTGTGCGTCAGTTTCTTAACAGAGTTTACAAAAACCATTTTGGATTGGCGGACCCACTGCGTGGCTAGCAAGGTCATCAGATTTGAACCCTTGCGATTTTTGTATTTAGGGTTATTTAAAAACTGATAGTAGGGAACAACTTTGGCAACGTGTACAGAACGCGTGAGATGAATTTGAATTCGTTGATGAAGATAATCAGGGGCGGCCCTTGCAAATTTTTCAGGTGGTGCGAGATCTCATTGTGGCGCCCCCACCCCAATATGCAATCGCTTATTCGTGATTAGGCTGTACATAGAAACCGAAGATAACATCCAAAAAAAATTTTTTTTAGTCCGAAAACAGCGGGGGGGGGGAGAAATCCGAGAAAGTTTTTTTATTCAAAAAAATTGTTTGAAGAGCGGGGGGGTAAAATTCGAAAGAATTTTTTGAAGAGCGAGGGGAGAAATCCGAAGAAACAATTTTTTTTAGTTCGAATAAATTTTTGAGGAAAGGGGAGAAATCCAAAAAAAAAACAGGCATACGTCAAATTTACATCGTAAATTAATTAAAAACTGAAACAAATGAATACAGATCTTTTCACGGAAATAGTTGTAAGGTTAAGTGGTATTGAGGTGCTTGGGTTTTATTTTTTACGGACTATCATTGCATTTTCGGCGCCCCTCCAAGAAGGCGCCCGGTGCGGCCGCACCGCTCACACCACCCTAGGGCCGCCCCTGAAGATAATTGATTTGTGTACTGAAAGAGGTGGACGCCAGGTGGAGTATTTATTACAAATGTAATTTTTTTTAAATAAATTGTAATTTTCTGTTATTACAAAACTATATTCTATAATTGTAAATAAATGTTAAATACAAATAGAGGAAAAACGATAATTCCTAGTATTTTGATTGATATTACAAACATTTTTAAGAGTTCCTTTTTTGCAGCCCTTTCAATGCTTTGTAAAAATGTTCAAGTATTGAATAATTTTACAGGGTGATTAAAAAATTACAACCAGTCAAATATTAATTATTATTTAAAAAAATAAGAAACAAAAGATATTTGGTTGTTATCAAGTTACATAGTGTACTTGTAGAGATACAACACCCGTCAGAATTTGAAAATGTTATCTTCTATATAACGGAAGTTATTCGAAAAAATTGTTTCTGCCTCACTTTAAGAGGATTGTACTTCTATTTGGACTAAGGTAAGTTGGGTTATATGGGCCCAATATAAACTCAGGAATCACAGGTTCCCGCCCGGGAACTCAATTCTGGGGCACCCTGAATATTTTCTTACGCTTCAATAAAATTCACTGGTTTCTCTACTGGGGATGCAAAAGGGTGCTTCCTATTCTTTATAATTTGCATTTCTTTGTTAATGTAACCGGAAAAGCGTTAATTTAGCTTCCTCCCCCCACTTTCAATATAATTAACTCGAAAGCGAATAGAGCGTTAGCTAATTATTTTGGAACACAAAGAAGCTCATAAAAGGCGCAATCTTTTTGAAGAAAAAAAGTTTGAAAAACAACTTCATTCACCCCACTGTCCTACACGTGTTTACAATTTGAAGTGGGAGAAAAAGTTGCTTAATTCGAATTTTCTTAAGAATCGTTCAGATTGTGATACTATAACCTGAAGTTGGATAAGCATAGATAATTTTTTGAGAAGAACAAAATGGGATACAATGCCACTCAGAAAAAAAACTGGTTCGGCCATTATAACCTCAAAATCATCAGAAAAATCAGTACTTCGACGTTACCTCGAAAACGGCGAATTGTATCAATAATTTTGTGATTACACAAGTTGAAGTAAACTAAATTCTCCACAAAAATCGTGTAATAAGTTTTTTGTGATTTCATTAGTTTTCTCAGTGGCGGGAAAGCGATATATTTATAGCTGTAATATAATTCTATTTTTAATAAACAATACCTAAATAAATTTTTGTAAGCTTTTATGTAACTAAATATTGCTACTTTAGTGATTTTTTTATAAAATCGCAAAGAAACGAATGCCTAAAGGTTAAAATTTTCAGTCACTGTCGGTTTCACAGCAGTCACATAAACACAGTCCTGTACATTTTAACTTTGCACGAGCGCGTGAACATTTTTTACTACATATAACTCGATATTTACAAGAAACCTCCTGACACGCTGAAGTAGCTTCTGGAGATGTGGTCCAAAGAGGCTGGTAAACTCCGTTTTCCAGTTGCCACCCCCCAAGAATCAGGATCTGGATGATTTGAATTTAAAATCCAACATTGTCCCCATATAAAAAGTTTTCTGGAAAACTGCACGCTATACGTGCTGAACAAGAGCTTCTTTTGTCGGCGGTAGTGATTAAAGCGGTCTTTGCTTTTTAGTGAAATGATGTCTCTTTGCCTCATGTCTCAACTATATCACATAGTGCTTGATTTGTCATACAATAGTATCACGAAACGTTCAATAATCCGCATCGCATCAGGTTCCACTTCACGTTTCGTATTTATTTGTAAAAAAAGCTTCGGTTAGGTTGTCGAAACTATTCCAAATTTCCCAAGCTGTTCGTTTGCCTTTGTCAAGAAATGACGAGATAGTGTTGCATCCTGTTAAAGCGTGAAACAGTGGCAGCGAAAGTGATTTCCTGGACCAATCCCCTTAGCAATTGCATGTGCAGGTAGGTAAGAATAGTTTTTGCCTGTTTCAACTGCAATCCATAAATATTTTAGATTCAATGGATGGAACGCAACTACTGCTACTCCCAAAATATCGGTGTCCGCAGTTCGAATCATGACCTTCCCGAACTGCATCAGACACGTGGAGTATAATTCTAAAGCCAGCTTCTTCATACAAATAAGGAGAAATCCAGGTTAAGTCACGACTATCAGCAGTAGAATCAGCCGGCCTCCCTGCTCTAACAACTAATTCTTTGTCCGTTTTGGTTTTTAATAACTGTGCTAAGAAAAGAGAAGAGCTCTTCTTTATTCTGATCCAATCTGAGAAACATCTGCCATTGATTGAGAAGAGGGGTTGAAGGGGTGACATGATATCTTTACCAGTCCCACGTGCTTGTCGTGTATGTGCTTTAATGCTATTGGATTGGTAAATATCCCAAATAATGTCAATTCTTCTAGTACCGTCAAGTTGTCAGCAAACATATAGAAGGAATACATTGTTGAAGTAATCCTGAAATGTCGTAGAATTGCCAGGTTTCAACATTTGTACTATAACTAGACCATCAAATATTTCGGCACTATAAGCAGGTGATTTGGTTACAGTTTCTAGTTTTTCCATCAAACAAGGAATCAGATCCAATTTTGTACAATGTCTTATATAGCCTACCAAATAGTTGCACATCATTCTTGATGGTTTTTAACTTGCTATAATTTTTTGACGCTTTTGATGGTTTGAAATCGAACAGAGGAAATTTATTTTTGCCAATTACATTAGAAACTATTTGTTTCTGGTCGATGAGTCGGTCTTCCATAAATTGCTGATAATCCTGTTTAATCATGTTCTCAACGTTGTGCTGAGTTTTGTGTGTGAATTCTTTAGCTGCCATAACTTTAAATATGAGTGAGAAAAGTTCGCTACATTCGCTGCTGAAAGGGTTACCAAGTTCGTCAAATACTTAGACAGCATTAGTGATATGTACTCTAAATCTGTTTTGAGCAGTGACAGATGCTTCATGATGAGTATGTTTAGTATATTCGTTTTCTTCCAGCTCAAACTCGTTAATAACTCGTGAATGTTCTGCTCCCTAAGCATCCACCATCTCAGAGAGTCAGGATTTTCACTTTAAACAATTTTATTGTTCTGTTCGTGTGCCTGATTAGTCGCCATTGACAAAAAACTTTTATTTCCCTTTTGCACACTGAACTTGCCCGATTCAAAAGCTTCAGCAATTTTAGGATTGGTTTCATGAAGCAGTTTCATGCAACGAGTATGAACACTTACCCTGGCAGAAGAAAAGAACCATGGAGTGAACATTTACTAGTGAAATATTTTTGTCGAATTCCTCTATACGTTTCCTTAAATATATAAGGAATAAAAACCAGACTGCAACCAACAGCTATTCTCCGGACTAACCTACTACCTACTAACTATGCCCATGTCAGGGCTACTGCTGTTTCGATTGTAATGGACATTAGCCGCTAGATGGAGCCTGCCATTTTTGCTGCATGTCGTGGTATTATAAATCTCGTCATGTACCAAGAGTGAACAAATGCTTCGTTCCAGCCATCTCAGACCTACCTTGCACTGACGAGAGCTAATAGCTCGAAACTGCAGTCTGCAAGTGGTATGGGGTGGCTGGCACGAGAGCTCCTTTAAGTGTGAATAAGTCTTTCGGCTGGTGTCTATTAAAATTGAAACTTTAGCGTTTTGTGGCAATACACAGTTATTGCACTTAACGCGGCCAGGCTTGTAATTCGTAATTCAGCGCTCGGCGGGGCATTAGTCCGGAGAATAGCTGTTGGTTGCAGTCTGGTTTTTATTCCTCATACAACGTGATTTACCAGGACATGCGGAAAATTTAACAGTAGGTTGTGCCCACCGAAAGGAGTAAAAAAAATGAAAAATTTTTAAAAAATGACCAGAAAATTACCTTATTTTTTGTAAGAATGCGCCGCCAATGACTTCAACTAATCTAACGTAACGCGGTACAACCATATCACTTTATCCGACTTGGGATTGACACTACTGACAGCAAAGATGGATAATAAGATAGAAGTGACTTTTTGGTTTTAATCAAATCACACTACAAAAACACCGAAATAAATCGAAGACATTGATCTCATGCTGAAATGACAAGCAGGTATACGAGATATTTAGTTAAACCGGTCAATGACACGGCGCGGCGGTGTCCCTATTGTTCGACCGGAAGCAGAAAACGCGGCTCTCTAGGGGTCTACACACGATCCAGCGGCACGGAGCCAGCCTTGTTGGCATGCTTTGAACTCATTCGTAAAAGTGAATTGGTCCGCTGGAATTTCAATTATCTTCAAAGCGTACCAACAATGTTGACTACCTGCCGCTACCGTCTTTTTTGATCTCGTCGGCCGGCTTCACTTTTTATGCCAATTAAGGAAATGTAAAGAACTCGAATGCGTTCTTTCACCAGTAAGTTCGTCGACCTCTTCAGAATTAGGTCAGGACTTACACAACATCAGTAGTGTATAATCCCAAATTGACTAATAATTTAATATACTAAATTACCTCAGAATCCCCTAAAATTTTGCAGGGGCTTTCCCACATTGAAGACTAGCACACCATTTTATTTTCCGCATTTATTGGTAGATCACGTTGTATATTTAAGGAAACGTATAGAGGAGTTCGACAAAAATATATCACTAGTAAATATTCTGCCCTCTAAAAGCATACCTCTTAACCATGGAGTGAACAGTTCAAAAGCCTTAACGTACAACAAAAATTTATTTGTTCTTATTGATCGTATATATGACGGTAACTTCTGTTACTGTCATATATACTCTAGAACTTCTGTTCTAAATTTAAAACCATGGTTCAATATTTATACTGAGATGATTCACTTAACATTTTGCTGCACCATTCAGTTTCGTACGTGTAATCATTTGGTCTAATTGTAAGAAAACCGTTTAGTCTACGACAAAAAAGTGTAAATGTTATATTGTAGTGAATTTTGTGTTCTTTAATTTTACTCGGGACTTTTTTTGTCATGAGTACACGGTTTTTAAGATAATTGCAAAAAACTGTCCGCAAACTTATTTTTTTCAAGATGGCCGCCGAAAAATTTTTTCTCGCTTGGCCCTATATCATATTTGTTCGTCAAAAAAAACTTTACCTTTGTGCAAAATTTCATGTTAGTATCACAAAGTGAACGATTGTTATGCAACTTCACTAATTGGGAACACAAGTATTTACGTTCGAGGAATATTTCATTGTACTTACTGCTATATGTATAAATTAACGGGCTTCCATAAAAACTAAACTGTCTCTAATACATAAAAATCTAACGGGCAAAAACATGAATGGTTATAGTTAAAGTGCAACAATGTAACTAAATATTCAAACACTCTATTATGGTTTTTCCATAAATTTTATTGTTTTGTTTATGGTATAAGTTTATATTTTTATAACATGTTAATACCTCACACTGAGATAAGGTCTAACTAAATTTGATTTACTTTCAGTTTGACGTTTTATAATTTAATTAAAGACAATTTGCTTACGATCTCTATCATGTTAAAGACCTTGGATAATTTAGATAGCAGGAATTTACGTAATATTCCAAACAGATAATTATATTCACGTAGTCACTCCTTACGTTATTCTAAAAATATACCTTTATAAAAAAATTTGACGGTATGAATCCAGACTTTCTCTTAAAAAAGTTTACATCTTGCTGTAAGTAATATTTAGGACAATCTGAGCAGTAAGGATAATTCCAACACAGTCAACTCGGTTATTGACACTCATAAGTGTCAATTTTAATTTTTCACAAAGCTGCTTAAAAAATTGTCAAGTCACCAAAGTTCAAATCAAGTACTTTATAATATTCACAATCAATAATAATTCTCAACTGAATTGGTGACAAATATAGCGATGCAACTTCTGCATAGGATTTTATCCCAATAACCATGATCTTCCAACATACCGAGGGTTTTACAACCAGACAGGAAAGTAGGATGTACTGTGCCATTAATAGTTTTGAGATCTAAAAAAAGATTTAATATTCTAGAAGCTAGTGTCGAAAAGTGAAAAATTTATCAAACCACTAACCGAAGTGGTTTGATGATAGTATTCGTCCAAACAAGCAAACTTGTCTCTCGAGAATATGGACCTTAAAGGCCGGCAATTTATATTGCGGGTCTGTGAAAAATTGAACGTATTTCATCGTAAACAAACACTAGCCTAGGTTCATCGGTTTGACTGTGGTTGTAAGTGAAAGGATTGAATTGCTACAGTCGACGAGAGTTTTCTCACTGAGTGTTGCGGTGCGCGCATTGTAATCAAACCGGTCAAAGTTGTGGCAAATGTTTTCAATTGTTCAAAAAATGAAAGAAATTCAATTGGCGGGAATTTTGAAGGGGGAGGGGGAGTTATTGGTGCAATTATGAGCATAAAATCCAGGTTTACACTGTAAATGTCGTCAAACAAGGAATTCGAACTAAAAACTATCGCCTAAATTTTTACATACCCCAAACACTCTATCATCAAACTACTTCGGTTAGTGGTTTGATAAATTTTTCACTTTTCGACACTAGCTCCTAGACTATAACTAACTGTAAAAAGATGTGACCACGAACCTCGCTATATAATACGAAAAACAAGTACTTAATAGCATTCTAAATGGTTAGCATGTACAGGGTGGGCAAAATTAGATGGATTTGAGGTTTTCTCTAAAACTATGACGATGGACAAAAATCAATATAGATGTCTTGAGCTCGATTTTCTAGAAACAAATAATGGCGCAAACCGAGATCGTCTATCTTGTTCGACTACCGAGCTACAGAGCGTTTTTGGAAAATTGGCATTTTTTGATGACCTCTGTATCTCAGTTCCCAAGTATCGGATCGAAAATCTAGTAATACATTTTTAACGAACATTTTTGAGTAGAATTCGTTGCGGATAAGAAGGAAATTATGCATGTCTCAGTTTTCGAGGCATAGACATAACTTGTGTTTTTTTAAATGGAACGTCCTTATTCGATCACAGCTTAAATCAGCTATCCAACGATATATCATATGTCATATTTATCTCTAGAAGAAGTGGTTAGTTTTCGAAGAATTTAATATATTTGTGAGGAGGCTGTGGCGATCAGTTCACTTGCTGGGTAAATATAAGTCACACACCGTGGTAATAATTTCAGGGGGTAAACTGGCAATGACATAATCGTATTTTTTACGATCGCTAACAATCCTATGAATAGAAAATTGCGACTCAATTTGAGTAAACCATATTTCTGGTTTAGATACCCAGAAAGGTGGTAATTTAATGGTCGCGACGTAATTACCATGAGATGTCCCTGCACCTGATGAAATAAAATATTATCTGTTGGTGGTGCCATTTTTAAAACAAAGAAATAATAAATCGATGACTAATTGATTGAATGATTAATTGATTGATATATATTATGCTTTTTGCTATTTTTTTGAATGAGATTATTTAAAAGACGTCAACGTTGAATGACTGACATGATTCCCTTTAATAACGAAGAAATAATGATCAATGGCAAAACAATTCACTTACCGGATAAATAAAGTTTTGCCTCTTCGCCGTCTAGTTGATTTAGGAGAATATTGTTCCAAGTCTACGAATCTGAATCTGGACTCATGCGGAATATCAGGCCTAGTTGTAGTTTTAATCTTCCAGGATTTAAAGAGAGATTTCTTGCTTGATTCTTTATTTTGTGCTGTCGTCTAACTTTTGCTTTCAAATTCGTATTCCTGTCGGGGTCACCAATTTATAGCAGGGCTAAAATTCAATAATAAAATTTTTATATATATATTTATATATTCCAATAAGTTGTTTTTAAATTAACATTCTTAAATAAACATGTTGTTATATTTTTTATAAAAATTGTTATTCTTGAATTTTAACCCTGCTATAGAGGCCATGGAAAACTATTAACAACAACACTTCTTACAATATAAAATAATTTTGCCAAAAATAGGAAAAACTAATCTACAATAAATGTTCGAATTGTCTTTCATTGACATCTATGCATATTTATCGCATTTCTAATATTTATTGAGAAGGCCATGGTAAAAAAAAGAAAATCCAAATTATCGTAAAGGTGAAACACTATTTTGTGAGTCAATTGTGAATGAGCATTGTTAAAAATGGTTTAATTTAGTAATGGTGAAAAATTTGATATGATTAAGTGATCAAGTGTTTTATAGAATGCTTCCGAGCTTTATTTTAGATCTAGGTAAGTTATAGACATCAATACTTTGTGCCAAAAGTGCCACCTAAACAATATTTTTAGATATAAAGAAAAGAGATAGCCAGACAAAAAAATATTCAAAAGGCTACAACAAAATTTAAAAGAGATTAGATCATTTGTAAAACCTCGAGCAAAAATATATAATAAAGCAGATATAAGAGAAGCTGTAGAAAATATTGAGAAACTGTAAGAGAAAATCCTAATATATCGTCTCGTGAAATACAGGAAAATTCAGGAATCCCAAAAACAACTGCGTTGCGTTGCTTAAAAAAAATAAACTCTATCTATCTATCTATACTCGTAATATATAGCTGTAGCTGCAAAGCCATTCGCACAACACCAATGTATCAGAACAGGAAGTCCATAAGGTCGGCAAATAATAACAATAATGATAACTATAAAACTACTAACATTCTGTTAACTAAATTAAACAATTTCTTATACATAATTATATACACATGCATTTGAATAAACATGAAACAATTTTTTTTTTTCGTTTTTTTTTTCCTTTGTTTCCATTTTCTTTTTCTTATCTATTTGTCTTTTTTTCTCTTTTTTTTTTCTTTTTTTTCTTTTTTTTCTTTTTTTTTTTTCTCTTTTTTTTTTTTCTCTTTTATCTGTAGATTTTTTTGTTTTTTTTTTGTATTAGGGATTTTAACGAGGACCAAAAAATTTGCCAAGGGGCCCGTCATGGCTTCTACATCACAGCACTGAACCACGGAAAGTAAAAGGATTTTAAACATAGGATAAGAGGAGACTTAAATTTATAATATTACAAAGTTGTGTGTTTCTTACATTATATTTTTATTTTATTTTTTTCGATGTATTCAAATAGAATTAAATATATTTCTAAATTATTTGACCTTAATATATCGACTAAATTAAATGGCTATGGTATATGGTTGTTACTTATTTTTTTCATAAATTCGTGTACCGAGTCCTGCCTTAAATTACAATTTAAAATAATGTGGTCAGCATCGCCCCGCCCCTTTCACCGCATTCGCAGTTTTCATTTTGTGCGAAGTTAATCCGGTATTTGTGGGTGGGAAATAGTCCATGATTTATACGCAGTCTAGTCAGTGTGGAGACAAGTTTTTTATTGACAGATATAGCCGCGAACCAAGGTTTATTATTTGGACTAGGGTTGATGTATTAATAGTATCTTCCTTTCCCACTGTTTAAATACTCTTCTCTCTATTTTACTAGCTGCCGATTTTTAATTGTAGTCATTAGGTCTTCAGAGGTAATAAGGTAATCCTTGATTTCTCCATTATGTGATGCTTCTTTTGCAGCATTGTCCACCATCTCATTATTTTTTATACCACAATGGCTTTTCACCCATACCAAAACTATTACTTTTCCTTCTTCATATAACGTGTGTTAATTTGATGATGTTCAGGATTATGTAGTTTATTTTCGAATTTCCTGGTATGTTGTTAAATGTGTCCAAAGTGCTTTTGCTGTCGGTAAAAATTGTATAGCTGCTCTCATTCTTGTATATGTTTCATTGCTTCTAGGATTGCAACAAGCTCAGAATTATATATACAGAATTCAGGTGGAAGTTTTATATGCTTTGCTATGTTTTGTTGAGGATCAAAAATTGCACATCCAGTATCTTCTAAATTTTTTGAGCCATCAGTAAAAATTTGATATGAATGAGGTCAAAGTTGCGATACGTCAAAATTGAACATATTATTACGTAATTTTTCGGGAAATTTGCTGTATTCTCTTAGATATGCGATATTTATTTCTTGTTTGATTTGGGATATATTAATTTCATACGTCAAATTTGTTTGTGTGATGTATAGTTGGTTTTCATAATGTAATATATCTTCATAGCAGTTTATGTAATAATAATAATAATAATAATAAATCTTTATTACCATAAATTCGTAACATACAGAACATTGGTATCGTCAAAATATATAATCTAACATTTACATGAAGTTGGAATATAAAATTTCAAAATATCCAGTATTACATATTCTAGTCTAGTCGGTAAATATACTCATTGAATGAGTAAAAACATTTACTTATAAAAAATTGTTTGGTTTTGTTTTTAAATGTATTGTCGCTTGAAATAGTTTTAAGTTCGTGAGGAAGGCTGTTATAGGCTTTAATAGCTCTATAGTGTACATTTTTTTGGTAATTACTTGTGGAATGTGGTGGTATCCTTAAGTCACTGCCACCTCTAGTAGTTCTATTACTAATATCATTATTTTTTACAAAAAAATGCATGTTTAATTTAACAAAATTTACTAGACGGTAGATATACAAAGAAGGGAGGGATAATATGCCTAAAGCAATAAAATGTGGTTTGCATGATGTACGATTAGGTAATCCTAACATACATCGGATATATTTTTTTTGAGCTGAAAATAATCTGTGGCTGTGTGAATCCGCACCCCAGAACACAAGGCCATAGTGCAAGTGAGATTGTATATGGGCAAAGTAATATACTTTTAAAGATTCCAGTGACACCTGTTGTTTTATAAATCGGCAGACATGGGTTGCGCTATTTAATTTAGCCACCAAGCCATCAATATGGACCTGCCAGGACATGGTGTTTTGAATTGTTAATCCTAGAAATTTTGTTGATTTGGAATTTTGTAAAGATTTGGCATCTAGACTGACATAAATGGATTCGGTGTTATTAAAAGTTTTGCTGAAAATCATTAAGGTGGTTTTATCTTGATTTAAGTGAACGGTGTTATTTGATGACCAGTCCTTCATTTTTTGAATGGCATTGTTACATTTACTCGAGAGATCTTTTATAGTACCACTGTTTAGTACAGCCGTGCTGTCATCTGCAAACTGGTAAAAGGAGATAAGATTGATAAAAGATGGCATATCATTAACATATAATAAGAACAACAAGGGGCCCAGAATAGAGCCTTGGGGCACCCCTTGCGATATTATTACTTTATCTGATAAAGTATTTGTCTCGGTCTTGTAGCCTACACGGTCATTAAATACAGTTTTTAGTGATATCTGTTGAGTTCTATTGCTTAAGTAAGAATGGAAAATGTCAAGGCATTTTCCTCTTATCCCGTAATTCTCTAATTTGTGAAGTAATAACTCGTGGTTAATTGACTCGAAGGCGCGAGAGAAATCAAAAAATATCCCAGCCACTTTCTCTTTTCTGTCAATGCATTCGGAAATGAAACAGAGGGCCTTGTATATAGCGAGTTCAGTTGAACTTTTTGGCAGAAATCCATACTGATGACTAGTTAGAATGTTGAATTTTTTGATATATGAAAATAGTCTATTGTAAATTAGTTTTTCAAATATTTTCGACACTGCCGGTAAAAGGGAGATGGGCCTATAATTGTTTATCTGTGTTTTAGAGCCCTTTTTAAAGACCGGTATTACTTTGGCCACTTTTAATACGTCAGGGAAAATACCACGCATAAAACAAATATTTATAATATATGATAATGGCTCGGCTATCAGGTTTATGATTTTTTTGATGAGGCCAATAGGTATTTCGTCGAAACCTGAAGATTTTTTTGGCTTAAGGTCGGCCACTACTTCACAGATTTCTTGAGGACTAGTTGGTGTCAAAAACATAGAATGCTTTAGTCTGCTATGACTAATATTGCAAGTTGGCATGGCGTTCTGGGGTAACGTAAACTGATCAACAAAAAGATCAGCTATTTGCTGTGGGTCGTTGACCCTTACATCATTAACAATAAGAGAAATATTTTCGTTTATATTATTTTTGTTTGTGTTTGTTACATCTTTGAAGATGTCCCACACTGCTTTAGACTTATTCTCAGCAGTTCTTATTTTATTGTCATTGAGTGATTTTTTGTAGTCCGACAGAACTTTTTTGTATGCCTTTTTTCTAGATTTGTATAGTTCGAGAATATTTGTATTGTTTGTGTTTTTGTAGAGCAGCTTCAGGTCACGCAGATTTTCTGACAGGTATTTAATTTCCGGATTGGAAGTTTGTTTGAGTTTTTCCTGACGGGACACAGTTTTGATTGGAAAAGCAACATCAAGGTAGTATCTTAATGTATTTAGGAAGTTTTCACTCATTTTGTTCACATCTACTTCGTTGTATATCTCCTCCCAGGTTTCCTTATTTAAGTAAAATTTAAATGTATTTAAGTTTTCTTCGTTGAAAAATCTCTTATTCATTTTTGCGGACTGATTTTTGTCTAATTTATGATTTTTTATACTTAGTCTTTGACTGTAATGGTCTGATATCACGCTTTTTATTACTTCACAATTAATGCAATTAATAGGGAGGTTACTAAATATATTATCGACGCGAGTACTAGAGGTGGAAGTGACCCTCGTTGGCTCCATCACATGCCCCTTTATGCCATAAAATGTATATAAGTGACTTTTTCTGTATCCAATATCGATGTGTTAAATCTTGAATATATAGATAGTGTACTTTTTGTATTAGAGGGCTATTTTTGGAATATGTCCTGATAATAAATCTAGAACAGAGAATTTTTCTCCTATAACTAAGTGGTAGGATATTACATTCTGCTAACAAGGCATCTATTGGCGTGCTTCTTAGTGCTCCCAAGCATAATCTTAAGCACTTGTTTTGGATGACATTTAATTTATTTAAAAATGTATTTGATGCTTGAGAGTAAAACATAGATCCGTAATCGATAATGGATCTAATATAACTCTTATATATCGAATAAAATAGAGGGATCTGCAGCCCACTTGACGTGTGATACGGCTCTAATTATGTTTATGGCTTTTTCTGATTTTTTTAATACGTATTTTATATGTTCATGCCATAGTAATTTTTTGTCTATTATCAGACCCAGAAACTTTATGCTGTCATTTACCTCGAATTGTGCACTATTTAATGTGATTGAATTTGGAAGTAATTGTCTTTTCCTAGTGAAAATACATATTTGGGTTTTTTGTATAGAAATTGTTAAGCCATGTCTGTCCGTCCATTTATTTAATTGCGAGAATGATTTTTTATATTTGCTACACCCTGCTCTAACTCGCAGTTATCGCTATATATACATATATCATCTGCAATTTGTAGTAACTTAATATTATTGTTTGTGATAATTGTTTCTATATCATATGTATAAATAATATATATCAGGGGACTTAATATTCCACCCTGAGGTAATCCAATGTTTAGTGTTTTGTGGACCAATGAGATTATTATTTACCCTGATAAATATTTTCCGATCTTCATATAAAGCTATTATATTTTTAGCAAATATCTATTTCAATCATTTTAGAGTAAAGTTTTTTTAGATTAATGTTGTCATATGCTCCTTCAATATCTACGAACATGGCTACCATGGATTTTTGGTTAGTGAATGACATATTTATATCCGTGATTATGTGAGCAAGACTGTCCGTGGTTGAGTATCCCTTGCGAAATCCAAACTGAGAACTTGGTATTTTTCCCCTGATTTCCAAAAATATTTCTAATCTACTTTTAATTAACCTTTCATAGGTTTTTAAAAGGCACGATGCTAGTGCAATTGCTCGGTATGAACTTGGTGTATAGGTTTTAGAACTGGGATTACAATATATGTTTTCCATTCCGTCGGTACTTCACCGGAAGTCCATATATTATTATAGATATTAAGGAGTAAATTTTTCCCAGATACGTGTAAATTTGCCAGCATGGAATAATGTATGGAGTCTATGCCAGGTGCTGAGTTATTGTTGGTTTTTAAGCAATTTTCTAATTCGTATAGGTCAAATTTGTTTAATAGTTCAGGGCAGTTTAAGTTATCTGCGTTATATGTAATATTTTCTTTCGGCATTGACGGAGTAAGTCTATTTAAGTATTCATAAATCCAGGCATCCTCGGTCAAAAGAATATGATTGTTATGAATAGAGTTTTTTATTTTTTTAATTTATGTCCATATTTCTCTTATTGGTGTATTTTTGTTTAATTTTTGACAATATTCTTTCCAGGCAGTTCGTTTTCTTTTCAGAATATTTTTTGTAATTGCCTTCATTTTCTGATAATTTAAAAAATTTTCTACTGAAAAGTTCTGTTTGTATTTTTTTAATGCCTCCTTTTGACGGAGGATGGCCTGGCTACATTCATCATTCCACCAGTTTTCTTGGTATTTTTTATTGAAAAATTTTTTCTTGTATGGGATTGATGATTCGCAACAATTTTTTAAATGAGTGTAAAATTGGTCGTAATTAGAGTCATTTGAATTTAGTAAATCTGTGGCAAACTCGTCCACCAGACAAGAAAACAAATCCCAATCTGCTTTACAAAGGTTAAATTTTTTATTAGGGTTATATGCATTCACTGCATTATCAAAATTATAATGAACTATGTTTATAGCGTAATGATCCGACCCTATAGTATCCTCAATTATATTCCAGGTGTACTCTGGAGCAATATCCGCAGAGCATATAGTTAAGTCTATTGCCGATACATTAGTGCTGTGTGGACGACGAACAAATGTCTCGCCACCTGTGTTTAGTAATGTTAGACCACAGTCTTCTATTGCCTGGAGTAGATTTTCTCCCTGTTGGTCGGTCTGACTACAAACCCACGCCAAATGGTGAGCGTTGTAGTCACCACCAACAATGAATGGCTTTTTCAGACTTGTTAAAAATTTCAACCAGTCTCTTAATGAAATATTTGATTGTGGTTTTACATAAACAGAATATACATGAATATGTTTGTTTTGTTTTTGAAATATTTTCACAGCCACAACCATTATACTATCAATATTATGATAATCATTCAGAGGTACATAACTAATATTATTTTTAAGGAGGATGGCTACTCCGCCACCTCGTTGGTCTTGCCTATCAATACGAACTATGTTATATCCATGAAAATTCAAATTTTGAGAAGGTTTTAGCCATGTTTCTGATATCAAGGCTAAGTTAATATCGTTTTCAAACAGGAAGACTTCTAAATTACCTTTATTAGATATAAGAGAACGTGCATTCCATTGTAATATATTAAGCATTGTTAGTAAGTATTGAGAGTATAGTTCCTCTTATATCTTGAATCATTTCCTTTTTATTTAATGAAATATCTTTTACCAAGTTACTTATATATTGGGATATTAGTAGAACAGCGCTATCTACGCTTATTAAATTGTGACATTGGGGGGCGGTTGTATAGGACGTAGTTGGTTTTTGTATATTTGGTCTTGAAATAATATCTTTATGTGCCTGGGCTAATGGATTTCCGCCTTCGATTCTTTTTCGTTTTGGGGGACTTTGTGTTACATTTGGTACATGTGAAATAGATTGTGAGGGCTGTGCTGCTTGAGTATATGGTATATTATTTGTAGTTATTGCGGAATAACTGTTATTATATTTATTCGTGGCATGTCTGAAACTGATGTTCTCTGTACTCATTATAGTTTTTATTGTTTTTTGTTTTTTAAATTCAGGGCAATTTTTAAAATATGTAGCTAAGTGTTCCCCCGTACATAGAATACATTGCGGTTTTTGCGTTTCGCATATATGGTCTTTTTCTCCATTTCCACATTTTTTACACCTTTCTGTTCCCTTACCCTGAGTACTCAAGTGGCCATACCTCAGGCACTTAAGGCACTGTACTATTTTTGGAATATAAGGTTCCACTAGTGAAACCTTGTGTAAAGCAACCCTTGTTGGTAACATTTGGCCCTTAAAAGTTAAAATAACCGTTCCTGTAGGAACGTACGTGATACTGTCATTTTCTGTTTTTCTTTGGTTAATTCTTCGAACCTCTAGAAGCTCAAAGTATTCCGCGAAAATTGGTTTAGTGTTTTTTAAAATTTATTCATCGCTTATTTCACTGTCTATAAATTTTATAACTTCTTGCCTGCGGGTAAGATATGAAGGGACGTATGCCTCATATTTATTATTTTTTAATAAAGTGTTATTAACCAATTTATTGGCACAAACATAATTATTAAATTCAACCTTTATTCTGTTCCTCCCTATATTAGTAATATTTACAATATTTTCAAATGCATCTGGTATATAGCTTTTTATAGTTTTAGCTATGGTAATTGGATGCGCTTTGCCTATATTACCCGTACTATTTATAAGATTAATTTACCAACACGATGGAGTCCCAGGTTATGCGTCAAATGGAACACAAAATTATTTAAATGTTCAATCTGAGGAAGATTGGATATCTATATATATCACTCAGGACTAGTTTATCAATGTCTAGTTAGCTAAGTTAACTAAATTGATAACTAACAATTAATTTAGCTAACTGGACATTAATAAACAACAAAGTAGTTTAGAAATTGTTTAATTTTTTTTAGGAAATAATGGTCCTATTTTGTGGCCAGCTGTATCTCCCGATATAACTCTGCCGACTTTTGGCTTTGTGGTTATTTAAATTTAAAAAATATTATATATAGACAACGTTCTAATAACATAGAAGCATTGTAAAACAAAACGTTAGCTACGTTTCGGACAATAACTCCTGTCATGATTGGAAATGCAACAAATGCTGTAAGGAGAAGGTGTCAAATTGCATAAAAGTCAATGGAAGACAATTTGAACATTTATTGTACTTTAGTCTTTCCTATTTTTGGCAAAATTATTTTATGTTATAAGAAGTGTTGTTGTTGTTAATAGTTTTCCATGGCCTCCTCAAAAATATATTACATTTTTCGAAAATTAACCACTTTTTCTAGAGATAATATGACGATATGATATATCGTTGAATAGCTAATTTAAGAAACATTTTAATTTGTGATCGAATAATGAAATAATTTATATATTTAAAAAACATAAGTATCTCGAAAATTGTGGCATGCATATATGCATAATTTTCTTCTTATCAGCAACGGATTCTACTTAAAAAAATGTCTTAAGAATGGTTTCGAAGATTTTCGATTCGACACTTGGTAATTGAGATATAGAGATAATCCAAAAATGCAATTTTTCAAAAAACGCTCTGTAGCTCGGTAGTCGAATAAGATAGATGATCGCGGTTTACACCATTGTTTGTTTCTCGAAAATCGAGCTCAGGACACCTATATTGGTTTTTGTCCATCTGCCATAGTTTTAGATAAAACCCCAAATCCCATCTAATTGATCCACCCTGTACTGTTAGATTCCTTAAAGAACTTGAAAGTGTCTTTCTTGTCTCTCTTTTCGTTGCAAGAGAGAAAAAAGAGGTACGATTTTTTTTTGAGAAGGAAGATCTTGTGTAAATTCAACATTAGGAGAAACATGTTTAGGGCTGTTCAGAAATTTTCTCAAATTTTCATCAATGGTATCAAAATGACAACTCGATAGATTTGGTAAGAAAAAGTTTAATAATTGGCTGACTCTACATTTCAAACTGCATATAAAATGCTGTTAGGAAAATCTCCAAAGTAAAATGGAAAATATTTAGTAGGTTTTTTTCATTTTCTTACCCCCCTGGAGATAAATCTCGAAAATATTATTGCGAAGAGTCAGTTTGAATACATAAACAACGCCTCCTTTTCATATTTTAAGTTTCTAGTTTTATCAGATTAGAAGAGTTTTTATATTTTTATATTTACCTATTCATTGAAAATGAATTTTCGATGTGGTAGAATAGGTAAATATAAAACTCTTCTAATCCATTAAAACTAGAAAAATGAATTTCGAAAAATCGCTTTTTAGGGTGTACATTTCACGCAGTGAGCATACCTGCCTTCCAACTTTGTAGCTGGAAGGATTTAGGAAAAACAATAAAACATTAGAGAGGTGGACTTTCAAAAAATCGCTTCTTGGAGATGGTTTTATTTTCCTTATTTCAAGTTTCTAGCACTTACGATTTAGGATATGCGTTGATGCGATAATAAGTCAATCAGGATACTTTAATAGTACAGTAGCTAGAGATTTTAATTTAGAAGGATTGCCACATGGATTAAATTTCGTTTTTTTTTTTAATAATTTAATTTAAATGTTAACTATCTTGCCGCCATATTGTTACTGTAATTAGCCAGTAATTAAAAAAATATGTCAAACGGTGTTTTTTGCTAATATTGTGACCAGCTTTATACCCCTGTAGACATCTATGGGGGTTTCATCTAAGTTCCATGTATAAGTAGCAGAGAACTAAGTTAAGTTCGGCAATCGTCCCAGAGATGGCGCACGCGGTATCGTAATCTAGAAACGTCGAGAAGGGTATTGACATCTACTGGAACATTGTAGAATGATGTAGAAATATCCAGATTCAATTACCCAGGAGTTACTGGATTATTGAATGGTGAACTTGCCCATTTTTTTTTTATTTCATTAAAGTGTGTATTTATGTATAAAAACACGCCACACCGAATATCAGCTCTTAAATCGCAGTACTTACTTTGCAATAAATAATTAAAGTTGAAATCCTCGCCACTCCTCACGAAAAGCACTGTGACGTCACCAGGTGAAAACTTGGTCTCGCGTGGTGTCCAACAGATGGGGTACTTTAGCCATTCACCCTAATTAATAGACTGGGCGGCGGTTAGCTTTGAGACGTCCGCATATTCGGTCATAAGTCTTTTGTTTTTTATGTTAGAGAAAAAATAAAAAAAGGGTCGGAAAGCTCAATTACTTCTCTTTACATAAGCTGTCTACAAATTTTTCGAAAAAAACAATAATTATCGAGATATTCGAGGAAATGTAGGAAATTACACGTTTTAGAGTATATGTAAATCTTAAAAAAATAATTTTTCTCAGAAACCTTTGTTTCGAAAGGCCGAGATTAACGGAGGCGTCAAAATAGTACATGATATTAAGTGAAATCGTAAATGAGATCGATTTCAGTTAATTACCGATTAATTACGGTGACAAAATGGAGAAATTTTACCGAAAAAAAAAAAAAGTCCCAAATCCTAATTCCTTAAATTTTGTCGGAATTAAAAAAATAAAAAAAAATAGTTTTAACAAATTTAGTTATATTTAAATTAGCTAGAGTAGTGTTTTGGCGTAGGAGCAAAGATTAAAAAGTTGACAACTATAGAAGCTCAAAATTGGCGATTTTTTGCCGTACGTGGCCGACATTTCTGTAGTTATCTCCGAAACGAAAAAAAAAATCAAAAGTCTGATGATAGCAAAAGATTCGTAGTAGAAAATACTCGTTTGACCTTATTTTTTATTTCGAGCTAACTCCCACCGTTTTGGAGATATCTGCGAAAAATAGCAAAAAACAGCTTACATTTCGGAGCCGAAAAAATTCCAAAAACATGCAATCTTGACACGTTCACATTTTTCGAAAAAGACCATTGGGACGGCCGTGCGATGTCGCGACGTAAAGAGGAAGTCTTCCAGATAAATCTGATCGTAAATTTCACGGCGAAATTCGAAAATTCGACTCAGCACGAACGAATCAAAAGTAGCATTTTGTGACATTTCAGAATATTGAAGATGTTTTTCCAACGATTTTTAGGTTAGGTTGTGTCCACTGCTAGTTGTTTCTGACAAATGAGCATGCGAAAGCAGAATCGGTGTCGCTTGACGCCGTCATCCGACTTTCACCCACTGACGTCACGTTTCAGGAGTGGGTAAAATCCGGCAGATTTTAATCGCTTATATTTCTGGAGGAATTTTTTTTTTTAATTTTTTGTTGTCTATGGGGTTTTTAATGATGTTAGTTTACGATTTTGAATATTTTAATTCAATTTTATTTTTTGGGCAAGTTCCCTATTATAGTACTCAGTGTAATATTGGTGCAATAATTATTTATTGTAATTAGTTAGTTAATAAATTAGTGTTTAGTTTTTCCCTGGTGTTATAATTTCCGGATCCACGATACACGGTGTTTGCAAATGGGTGTAAATATGTACCAATATATTACCAAGAAATTCAATATTTTGCCGGTAAAGAACGTGCTTTAGAAAACATTGCAAATTGAACACAAGGTATTTTCGAAAGAACGTAAAATTTGTATTTTCGTTGCAAATATTTCATTAAATATTAATTTTAGCGAAAAAAATGGTGGAGACCAAAAAGAAGGCTTATAACCTGAGGACGATTTTTTTTATTTCTGTGAGATTAAGGGAACCTTAAAGATGTTGTTCGAAAGTTTATAAGGCAAAATATTATATCCACCCTGGTACTCGTACAACATAATACGAGACATAAAGAAAGAAGCAGTCTCTGGAAAATATACAAGCAAACAAAAAATGACAATATTTGTAGGGAGTTTATTGACATAAGAAAAAAGATAAAAGATGAGTTAAGACAGTTGCATGAAAGTTATTTACTGAAATTATAAGAAATCATAAAAAATTAGCCTCAAAAATTCTGGTCCTATATTAACGGTAAAAGAGGGGGCAATTCCATTCCTGACAATATTACAATGATATTCAATGCACAAATCCTCAATGCCTTTGCTAATTTCTTTCAAACTGCCTACTTGAAACCTAACAATGAAGGAGATAAATATCATTCTTACGAAGACACCAGTAGTAATAGCACCAATTTATCATTAACGTCTTTTTCTGAGATAGAAGTACTTAAATCATTAAAGAAAGTCAAGCCCAAGTTTACTAAAGGGCCAGACGACATTCCTGCATTTATTGTCAAAGACTGCGCTGCCGTCTTTGCTGGTCCTCTCACAACAATATTTAATTTGTCACTAAAAACGCGTACATTTCCCGATGTATGGAAATAGTCTCGCCTATGTCCCGTTTTAAAAAAAGAAACAAGAGCGTAACTGAAAATTATCTGCAATTTCGTTAAAGTTTTCGAGACCACTTTGCATACGTCATTATCTAACCACGTACATGGTCACATTATAAGTAACCAACATGGCTTTGTTCCCGGTAGATCCTCTGAGACCAACCTTGCATGGATCATCACACAATATGTTTCCAAGGAACTGGACGCAAACAAGCAAATTGTTATCATTTACACGGATTTTTCCAAGGCGTTCGACCGCCTGGATCACGGTATTCTATTAGAGAAATTGAGTAAGTTTGTGTTGTCAGTGATGCAATTAGATTTTTTCTCTTCATATCTAGAAAACAGGCGTCAGTATGTGGAATACCGTGGTCACGGGTCGTTTGACGTTCAGGCCACTTCCGGCGTCCCCCAGGGTTCTGTACTGGACCCACTTATATTTATTGTTTTCAAAAGCGATATTGTAGCTAATCTCAACGTAGAGAGTCTCTTATATGCTGATGACTTGAAAATATATTGCGTAATGGAAAACGAAAATGACTGTGAAAATCCTCAAAATTCAATTCAATTCAATTCAACTTTATTCAATGGATTTTTCAATATATACAAATTGGATACAATATTCACAAATTACAACTTATATACTTAATTGTACAGTTAGTAAATGACTAAATATTTGAATGTGAACCTATAGCTGTATTGTTTTTAAGCAGACTGTACTTGTAAAATAATGCTAAATATATCTAAAGAAATATATGCTATAACTAAAGAAAATCTTACCAAATCCAGCGGTTGGCTTGATGCACTTTCACTTGCGTGGCAATTGAATATAAGATGGGTTAAAAAGGAATAATGGGAAATATATCGCATAAACGCAAAATACACAAACACACTCAATTAGGTAAAACTAGCTATAAATTCTATAATATTCTGAAAGCAAATTACTCTCTCTCAAGAAAAACTATCTATATGACTATGTAAAAAAGTCTATAAAAAAATCGAACAGAATAAATTAAATTTTAACACATGTAGTGACATCTATTTTTAAGCTACCCAAATACCATTTGAATAGAAGTTAACTACTTAGCTACAATTTAAAATTAATTATACATGGCCCAAACACTAGCTATGGTTAATGAATGGTGCCTATCAAATCGCTTGACTCTCAACATATCCAAATGTAGCACCTTCTCTAAAATGCGTAATCCAGTCGATTACAACTATCATATAAATGGTCAAATTTTGCAGAGACCTGATACAGTAAAAGATCTTGGAGTTATATTTGATAAGTGCCTTAGTTTTAAGGAGCATATTCATTTCATCATCGCGTCAGCTTTAAAAAGTTTAGGTTTTATAATAAGAAACTGCAAAGGTTTCAGCAACACTGATATGATAAAGTTGCTGTACTATTCCTTTGTACGATCAAAATTGGAATACTGCTCATTGATATGGTCCCCAGGATAATGTTGATGATCAGTGCCGTTTTGTTAAGAATTTGTGCTTTGTTGAAGATGGTACCTACCCAGTATTGGATATTCTCAAAATATTATGCTGGACAGATTTCACATGTCTAATTTGGAAAATAGAAGAATAATACATTCAATAGTCTTTTTTTACAAAACTGTACACAACATGTCTGATTGCCCTCTCATTTTGGAACAAATAAATGTTCATATACAACGTCGCATAACAAGTCGTAATCGTGAAACTTTCTATCTTCCTACTCCTCGGACTAATTCATTAAAATTTTCACCTTCATATTTCATGTGTAACAATAATTATAATCCACAGCAAGATCAGCTTGATATATTTAACTGTAGTATTTATTCAATTAAACAACTTAATTTATGAGTTATAGCTTTCTCTTTTTTGTATTTCCCTATACTTTCTTTCTTCTTCTTTATATCTCTAATTTATTACAATGTATTACAATGTGTTATATCATTGCAATGTTTTATGTCGTGATAATTTAGTTAGCTTAGTTAGTTTTTAGTTTATTACATTTTGTCGTATTACTTCCACATCCAGTGGTAGTAACGACAAAAAATTTTTAAAAAATTTTTTATTGTTCAAATAGGCTTAGAATGTCATGAAACGTCGAGATTTTAAGTTTGAGCGAAAAAAAATTTTCTGTCTGTCTGTCGGTCTTAACTTTTTTTTGTGCGCACGTTTACTCTGGAACCGTTTGAGATATTGACTTGAAATTTGGTACACATATGTACTTTAACGAGATCTAGAACTAGATTGTTTTCATCTTGTTCCGTCCAAGGGTTGGGGGGTAAATTGGGGTAAGTTTGGGGTAATAGGTAAATCAAGTAGGTAAGAGTTCATAAAATTGTTATTTAGTATATACAAGAGAAGCTACTAAGATCTCAAAAAAAACTTTGGCATTAGCCACCCTCACTACCACCCTCACCCTATTATTAAAGGGGATGAAAAAAAATGTGATTTAGTGTGTGTACAAGAACCAGAAACCTCAAAATATTTTTTTACTTTATCCTACTACCACCCCCTATCACCACCCCCACCCCACTACCGATGTGGGGTATCGTTTTATGGGTTTTTGGGGCAGAGGATTTGAAATAATATATTATTAAAGTTCCATAAACAATTATTTCCACATACAAAATTTTTTCGTTGTGAGTGACTTGGATAGAAAATCTGGATGTGGAAGTAGTGATTCCTTGGGCAGCGGTTTTCTCTATTGCAATGTTCCCATCCTGTAATTGGTTACTTGTTGGGTGGTTGTATTTAAATAAATAATTATTCAGTTTAGATGTTGAATATGTCAGAAACTATATCACTTATATCAAAAATACTAAGAATCTGTATTGAATATTATTGTTAATTAAGCTCTGGTATTTAACTTCTCGTCTACATAGCATAAAAAATAAAGAAAATATGAGCGATGGCAAGTTTTGGGACCATATAGAAACTGTAGACTCCTCTTACTACATCATTATGGTATTCTTTCTAAGTTTTGCATATTTTTCTGGAGATAGGAACCGAAGTATCAACTAAAGTGGAAGACAGGTATAACAAGGGCCATTCTATTTTCCTTCACCAGGAATTTTAAAACACATATTTTGAAAAATTATTAACATTTATTCAAATTTTAATATTTACAAACATTGACACCTCACTGTACTGGTGTTTTACTCTTTTCAAGGCCATATAAACTTTTGTAATCAACATAATAAAAGATATTATATATTCACATCTGTATAATCGGTCTGAAATTTTCAAACCAAACAAAGTTATTTAGGCCTTATTTCAATTTTAGATATTTAACGTAAATATATAACGATTTTAATAAACATATACGAACAAACTTAGTAGTCACTACAGTATAACTTATACTTATTTAGGAACAAAAATGCAACACAGTACTACAATTCTTTCAGACCCGTAACTGTTTACAAAAAGAGTGTTTTATGCCCCTTTTTACTTGGTGGGCTTGCGCTTTGGAAAAGATTATGAGTTTTTTAAACCTTGCTATGTTATAAATATAAGTAGGATTCATCATAGTCTACAAAATATAACTTTATGCATTTTAGGTGTTACTAACAATAGCAACACAGCAATTTAAAAATTAATACTGTAAAAAATAATAGGCAGGAATAACAAATATTTAAGTATAAAACATAACAAACTATTCTTTATGTATTAATAAATATTTAAAACTTCCTGTCCAAAATATCCGAAAGTTGAATTATTTAACATATTCTAGAAATCTCATTTTTTCTACGGTGCAGGGCTTAATACAATAATATTAGAAAAACATTGATATATCTTTATTTTAAAAAAATGAATACTTAAGATTTTACTAGCTCTGTTCAGTTTAAATTTCAAGTTTTTTCCGAAACAGCTACAATTTTCGAATATTTTTCAATACCCCTGCATATTCCCCTAACATACATTTATTTAAATTATTTGGCCAGTTGTATAAGTATAATGGCCATAATTATTGATAAGAATGAGACACTAATCGCGGTAGCGCTATCCAAACCATAGTAGCTTAGAAGATCTTCCTCGAACTGCTTTAACCATTCCAAATTTGCTTCAGCTGTTTCAACTGCCTCATTTGCTGCCACTTTAAACTCTTCGGCTAGATTTCCGGTATTTATGAATTCCTTAAGCTAAAAACAGAGTATTGAACTGTTAATGACATTAGAAAACTGTTATTTTAATATACAGGGTGTTTCACGAGGAAACGGACATGCTTTAATGATAGATAGAGGACACTCATGTATCGCAATTCGTCGGCAAGGTATAAGACAGAATAGGAGAGCAGGACTTGGGGAGAACCCGTCTCTCCAGGAATACCGTAACGCCAGGAAAAACCTTAAAGAGGCAATTAAAAGATCAAAGAGGGAGAGGCGGAGGGAATTATGCGTCACTGTAGATAGAAGAATACCCCGGAGACATCTTAAGAGTAATGAATCATGTCTTAGAGACTGGGGATTTCCCGAGCAGATGGAGGAAGGCCAGGGTCGTCCTGATCCGGAAAGGGAACAAGCCGCCGGAAGAACCGTCATCCCACCGACCGCTATGTTTACTTCTCGCGATGGGCAAGCGCCTCGAGTATCTGATATTGGGGAGATTAGAGAAGGAGATAGCCGAGAAGAGTGGCTAATCTGAAAGCCAGAAAGATGCAGAGCTTGGGGGTAGCTCCGTACCTCGTCAGGGTGACGATGAGCTACTTCCAAGGCAGGATGATTGAATTCGAGTCAGAGGGAGAGATAACCTGGAAAAGCATCATGTGTGGGGTTCCACAAGGGTCGGTGCTCGGTCCGACCTTGTGGAACGTGATGTTTGACTATGCCTTTCGATTGCCTTAGAACGAGGATGTGAAGGTCATCGGATATGCCGATGACTTGGCCATAACGGTGACTGGAAGGTGGACTGTAATGGAAGCAGCCAACGAGGCCATCAGAAAGATTGAGAGATGTCTAGAAAAAATGCAGCTTGAGCTAGCTGCCGGGAAAACAGAGCTCCTGGTTATCACCAGGAAAAGAAATCTTCCACCCATGAAAGTTAGGGTGGGCCAGGTGGAGATATCCCCAGGGAACCACCTGAAATACCTGGGGGTTTGGCTGGACTCCAAGCTGAACTTTGGTGTCCATGCAACAAAGACGGCCGAGAAGGCGGGAAAGGCAGCCACAGCCATTGGGAGGCTTATGGCCAATACGTATGGACCAAGAGCGAGCAAGAGAAGACTGCTGTGCAGCGTCGTGCACTCTCCTCTTGTATGCAGCTTCGGTCTGGGAAAGTACGATGAAGGTGGATAGAACGAGGGGAAGGATGGCTAGGATCCAGCGATGTGCCGCACTAAAGGTATGCAATGCATATAAAATTATTTCGTACGAGGCGGCGTTGGTAGTGGCGGGGATCCCCCTTTGGAACTGATAGCCAAAGAACGGCTAGAAATCTTTGAAGGAGCCGGAAAGGCAGAGGCGAGGGACAGGCTGTTTGAAAGATAGCAGGGGCGGTGGGACACTGCAGACAAGGGAAGGTGGACGAGACGCCTCATCTCGAACATCAGAGCGTGGATGGAACGGATGCATAGTAAGGTAGGCTATTACCTCACCCAAGTCCTGAGCGGACATGGGTGCTTCATGGAGTACTTATATGATATTGGCAAGACTGACAGCAGAGAGTGTGACGTAGAGCAGACCGTGTTCGCATGCAACAGATGGAGATAAGAGAGACGGGACGATGGGGCGTCGTTATTGTCTCCAGAAGATATGGTAGAGAGGATGCTAGAAACGAAAGAGAACTAGAGAAGGGCGGAGGAGGGACTAACCCACATTATCAAAAAGAAGGAATAGGAGCAAAGAGAGATGGCTTTGAACCCATGGAGAAACGCCAATTAACACCGACAAACTTAAATGACCTTTCGCTTTTCATCGGAAAGAGAAAGCAGTCCCAGGCTAACAGGAAACGCTGAAGAGAGGGAGGAGTTTTAGCTGGTTGAAGTCCAGCACTATCCGTCCGCGATAGACTCTAAGCGACGGGTCCCCATGATGATTTCGTCTCTCACAAAAAAAAAAGATAGAGGACATTGGATAGAGGACACATAATCATCCATCGAAAAAGCTAGTTGGGCCCTCGTTGCTGAAATACAGGATGTTTTATGTATTTTTGTCAGAATTTTTTGTGGTTGTTACTTTGTAAAGGTATGAAATAATAAGGAATGAAATAATAAGTTCGTATTTGGCACATATAATACACTAGTGATCCCGAACTTGTATCACGCACACAAAAAATCCAGGTCCAGACTTGAAAAAATATGTTTTTGTTTTTATTCAAGAAAACAATACTCTCTATATGTTCTTTTTAAATTTCAATATTAAATTCGAAAAGTACATAAAAAACTGAACATATGGCTTCATTATTTTTTTTGCCACACTTTTGCTACCTTCGAAATAAATTCTACTAAGTAACGCAATATGAGACTTTAGAAAATATCCATGAATGATACGCGCAAAAAATTAAATTGGACATTTACTTTTTTTCAGCAATAATTTGGGAGTAAGATTAATAAAAGAATAAATGTTAGAGGACACCGAATCAAGAATATGTTTCATTCCTCTCATTTTTTAAAGACTGGTATCCCAGCAACATAACATACCTATTAACAACAATAACTGTAATAACAAAGTTGCATATCAATAATACATATAGTAACAAGATAACAACAAAATATAAACAGAATAATTGTACTAATAAAAGACATGCAGATATTATCATAAAACGTATTTACAAATTAGAATTACAATTACATTTTATGTTCAAAATGCCCTCCTCAGCTTCAGTACGTTTTCTAGTGCGGTTCATGGGATGATCGATTGATCTTCTTATCGCATCTGGACTGCTTCTAATTTCGTTACGTGATTCAACAATCCTTAGAATGAATTCTATGCCGTTAATGTCCACTCTATAAGTGATCCCATAAGATATAATCTAAAACTAACTGATTTCATGTTTAAGGGCATTGTTTAATGTCGTCATTGTCGGTTATAGTAAGTCTTACGTCAAAATGACAACTATTACAAAAACAAATGATGTGGCAACTTTAAACAATAGTTGCTTTCTTTCCACCAGTGAACTGAACTAAACTTAAGAAACCTTAGTTGAACGCTCTTGATTTTATTACCTTAGATTAGCTCAATCAAATACCTTCCCCATTACCTACGCCAAGTCTACCGGATTTCGTCCTAAACTTTAGAAACTTGCCCAAGTTGATTTCAAGGTGGCGATTGGTCATAATACCAGAATCTTAGCAACGTGTATGCGTAAAATTTCTGAGTTGCTGTGATCATTCTTTTTGAAGGTTAGTTTAGATGAAAATCTCAAATTAAGGCTTGTCAAGAAGGTCCTCATGCATGTCCGACAAGATCTCCGGATTTCAACCATGTTGATTATTTTTTGAGGTCACTTAAACAGTCACATCTACAAAGTGGACATGGATTGCAGGGATCAATCAACTCAATCAACTCAAAGGACTGTTGAAATTAGAGACAGTTCAGATGTGATAAGGTCATCTTCTGAACCGCACTAGAAAATGTACTGAAGCTGAACATAGAATTTAATTATAATTCTAATTTGCAAATACATTTTAAGACAATATCTGCAATTTTGTTTTTCGTACAGTTATTCTGTTATTCTTACTATGTGTATTATTAATATGCAACGTTATTATTACAGGTATTGTTATTGTTAATAGGTATGTTATATTGCTGTATCACTAGTCATTAATAAATGAAGTAGATTCTTGATTCGGTGTCCTCTAACATTTATTTTTTTTTATTAATTTTACACTCTCCGCAAAAATTGGCAATTAAAACATAATAATTGCTGACAAAAAGTAAATCCCTAATTTTATAGAGGAAGCATTTTTTTCTCATATTTCAAGTCTCATATTGCATTATTTAGTGGAATTTATATCGAAGATGGCAAGGATGTAGCAAAGAAATCAATAGTCATTTTTTTCAGTTTATTATGTACTTTTCGAATTTAATATTGAAATTAAAAAAACATACAGGGTACTGTTTTCTTGAAGAAGAACAAACATATTTTTTCTTCAAGTCCGGACCTGGATTTTTTTGTCTGTGATATAAGTACTTATTCAGGATCACTAGTGTATTATATGTGCCAAATATGAACTAATTATTCCATCCCTTTACAACCGAAACAAATTTTGGCAAAAATACATAAAACACCCTGTATGTCAGCATCAAGGGCCCAACTAGCTTTTTCTGTGGATGATTATGATTACTCTTGGTGTCCTCTATTTTCCATTAAAGTGTCCGTTTACTCGAGAAACATTCTGTATTTTGAGCGTAAAATAATGGTTCTGTCAAGTAACGAAAAATAACGAAAAATCTAAGAAGGGGAAGAGTTGTTCTTTTTTATGTTTCTAATGTATATTAAATTTGTTGACCTTCAACAGGTGTTGCCCGCTCTGTGGAAGAGTGGAAGCATGCCCCAAAACGATGTTTTCGCTATGTTTCAATAACAAAAAGATGTGCGACAATGGAAGTATAAAATTAAACTCGTTTACTCTGTGCTGAAAAGGTTTAAATGCACTTGTAGTAGAAAATAGTTATTTATGCATCTGTGGGTGTAAAGTGATACTTTTCCGAATGGGATTCTTCACAATCTCATGTGTGAAAACTTGACACACCAATTGCATACAATATTTTTTTTCACTAGTAACAAAATGTTAGTAACGAACGTCACCGTAGCGGATATTGCTTTACTAGTAACATAATGTTAGTACCGAAAGTCACCACAGCGGCCGGTGGCCCGCAATCCACTAGCCACCTGCCATGTCATTAGTCTGCCATTGGCAGTTTGTTCGAATTATCTGTGGTTTTCGCATCAAAAATATTTGAAGAAAGCCGGTACTCTCCTTTGGTTTGGTGTTCACAAAATGACATTCATAACATTTCATAAATGCGCGGAAAAATGGTCACACTGGAAGTTTTCCTTCAATAGGTGGACACAGATATGACATAATCCTGATGCTTCACTTCTGTACAAATCTAGAAGGAAGTGCGTTAGGCGGGAATATAAAACCGCAAATTAATGTTATAGACTCACTCCTCGTCGGGCCTTGGGCTCGCAAAGTCGTCAATTTGTGGTTAGAATTTGAGCCCTGCATTTGTTTAATAGTGGTATTGAACTAACAATAGTGAATCTTACCAAGTAGTTTATAAAATATTACAGCACCATTTGTCTCGTAAATACAGCTGAATTAATAAGAATTTGATAAAGTAATTATGTTTGCTGTACGAGTAATTAATAATAAAGGACATTATAGTGCCAATGCTAACTATACCTATAATGGTATAATTTTGCCTTTAATTGTGCTTACAGATGATACCAATCTGTAAAATGTGGGTTTGTAACCAACAACAGTGTTTTCGTCCGTTTTCCAGCAGTTCTTCAGTTCCTGTAAGTACCTACACATTTATTTCCCTCCGTTTGGCCATCAGCGATTCCCAGTATCTTGCCGGCTTCTCAAAATTCAGACCGGTAGTGTTAGTGCGTTCTTTTGTTAAATTTACGTTCCACTAGCTTGGAGCTAGTTATAACTTTTGTCTCCTTTTTTCTGCGTAAAAAAAAAGACAACATATGTTTTCGCGAGTGCTGCGTCTTTGCTGTTTAAAATTGATATAAATAATCCTTTGAATAACCTATACAAAATGTAGCTGGTATACAAGCACATAATTTTGTAAGATCAAAAACATATCCTGCCACGACAAGAGTATTTCCCCAATACGGTTACCGAAGATTTGAGGTTCTAGGCGAATATGCGGAGATAATTTCCATGCATTTAGCTTACTCAGAATGCTCAGACAAAGTCTAATGCGCCTCTAAGTATCGGAAAATATCATTTTTCGTACGTCCCTGCTGGATCGAATTTTCGATTGGTATAAACTGCATGTTTACGATGCAGTTACAATTGGTTCATTACTATTTCGATATCTATAGAGCACGGGCTTCCCACTCATGTGCTAACAAACATCTGATCTTTTAAAAATTTCATGTTTTGCTTTCTCTGCCATAATTCATCGAATTCGCCATTGTTTTACAGTCATATCCCCGTGATTAAAGTGAGAATTTCAATGTGAAAATTCGCGGTTCAAATCCTGAATTTTTTAGTTTTTTTTTTATCTTCTTTTAACTTTTCAGCTTATATCCTATATATTATAACTAATGTAAAAAGGTCTTTTTTTTTATTGTCCGTTTTAATAGATGATAAAAAAAAATTTGGCTGCATACTTTTTTTTTATAAAAATAAAATGCATTACAGAAAAATGCATTCTACAAAAAAGCACGAAACATATCTTTAAAATAATGTAAAAAGTTATTTTTTATCGCCACTGTAAAGGCTTACGTAAAATTAAAAATTTTTGTGGTTTTTATTCCTTTGCAAAAGACAAAATAGCAGATTTGGATCTATGAAGTTTATTCATAATTTATAATAAGGGACATTCCACGTCAACCGGATCACTGCTGCGGACAAAATTTGAAGCGACGAAAAAATACGTATGAGGTTGAACTGAAAAAAGCCGTATGCGCCTTTGCAAAAATCAAGAAGGCGGCATCAATATGGCGGCCATAAACTCAAAAATTGATGATAAATGACCAAGAAGTTTAATTTCAGAGTCGTCAAAATGAACTCTCCGGTTTGAAACTACTCAAAAGTAGTAACCGGAATTAATGATCAAAAATTTGGTATAATAACTTTGAAATCACAAAATGGCGGATACCAGATTGCGGACTTTTTACCAAAACCTGATGTAAGTGCCTTTAAAACCATCAGATTTGTTTAAAAATGGATTGGCAGGAATTCTTAAGGTAACTTATCTCAACTCTGGTGTGATAGATTCCAAATCACAAAATGGCGGACCCAATATGGCGGACGTATGGCCGAAACTCCCATCAATTGCCTTTAAAAACACTGAATCCTATTGAAAACGGATTTACGAAGGTTCTTATGATCGCTCATTATAAATCTGACATGAGTAATCCCAAATTAGAAAATGGCGGATTCAGGATTGCGGACTTTTTGACAAAACCTCATGTAAATGCCTTTAAAACACCAGATTTGTTTGAAAATAGATTGGCAGGGATTCTTAAGGTCACTTGTCTCAAATCTGGTGTGATAGATTTCCAAATCGCAAAATGGCGGACCCAAGGTGGCGGACGTATAACCGAAAGTCCCATCAAATTGCCTTTGGGAACACTGAATCCCATTGAAAACGGATTTCCGGAGGTTTCTAAGATCGCTCATTATAAATAATATGAATAATATGAATAATCCCAAATTACAAAATGGCGATCCAAAATGGTGGACTTATGCCACAAATCAAATTGTACATATTTCAACAATTTTGATTAGATATGAGAATGCTCGTTTTCAGGAGTATCTGATTGTAAATGTAGTATTGCGAAAAATCAAAATCAAACAATGGCGAATTCATGATAGCAATTCATTTATTTAGATTAGAAATACTTCAAACAATAAATATTGCCCTGCGCACTGATGAGATCTATGATCTACTTTTCGACATTACTTTTTAGATCAGTTGCATTGCGTGATCCCAATGCTTTAGGTGAAACTCAGAAACGGTCTTTTTCAAGATAGTTGTTGACTCTTTCATTTGTTGCTAGAAGAGCAGCCTTGATTAATTGCTCGTCCAATGGTTCTTTTCAGAATAATTGGCGAGTTTTTCAATGGTGCCTTGCAGGAGAACGGTGATAAGTTTTCAACGGTCTTTCTCAGGATAGTTGGGGACTTTTTCTTCAATATTGGTTTTCTTCTGAAAATTCTTTATAAATTGCTGGACATTTTCCATTCAATACAGTCAACAAAAAAAAGTGTTCTGCTCCAAGGACTGAACCTATCACGCCTTAAGTGTTTTTGTGTGCTGAAAACGAATTTTCAATTTAAAAAATTTTCCATCGCGTAGATTACGAGTAAGTCCCGGTCTTTATCGTCAAAAAACCGTATTTTGACGATAAAAACCGGAATTTACTCGAAATCTACGCGGTGGAAAATTTTTTAAATTGAAAGTTCTCCTGCAACATACTATTGAAAAACTCGCCAACTATTCTGAAAAGAATCGTTGGACGAGCGATTAATCAAAGCTGCTCTCCTAGCAACAAATGAAAGAGTCAACAACTATCTTGAAAAAGACCGTTGCTGAGTTTCACCTAAAGCATTGGGATCACGCAATGCAACTGATCTAAAAAGTAATGTCGAAAAGCAGATCATATATTTCATCATTACGCAGCGCATCATTTTTTATTTGAAATATTTCTAATCTAAATAAATGAATTGCTATCATAAATTCGCCATTGTTTGATTTGGATTTCGTAATACTACATTTACATTCAGATACTCCTGAAAACGAGCATTCTCAAATCTAATCAAAATTATTGAACATAAACATAAACATAAACACACCACAGATAGTAGACAACCCCCAAATCCAAAGCCACGGTTGTCCATTCGGAAAAACGCAGACATACATCCACACCCACCGGTGTTGTCAATACCGGGGCTGGGGGTCGAACCCAGAGCGCCGTAGCGAGTCGATCAGCGTATTCGCCACTCAATACGCCTTAACCGATTGAGCTACCGTGCCGGTGATTAATTGCTCGTATTGAAACATCTGCAATTTGATTTGTGTTATAAGTCCGCCATTTTGGATCCGCCATTTTGTAATTTGGGATTATTCATGTCAGATTTATAATGAGCGATCTTAAAAACCTCCGTAAATCCGTTTTCAGCGGAATTCAGTGTTCCTAAAGGCAACTGATGGGGGTTTCGGTCATACGTCCGCCATCTTGGGTCCGCCATTTTGTAACTTGGAATCTATCACAGCACATTTGAGATAAGAATCCCTGCCAATTAATTTTCAAACAAATCTGGTGTTTTTAAAGGCATCTACGTCAGGTTTTGGCAAAAAGTCGGCAATCTTGGATCAGCCATTTTGTAATTTGGGATTATTCATGTCAGATTTATAATGAGCAATCTTAGAAACCATCGTAAATCCGTTTTCAATGGGATTCAGTGTTCCTAAAGGCAAATGATGGGAGTTTCGGCCATACGTCCGCCATCTTGGGTCCGCCATCTTGGGTCCGCCATTTTGTGATTTGGAATCTGTCACACCAGATTTGAGATAAGTGACCTTAAAAATCCCTGTCAGTCCATTTTCAAATAAATCTGATGGTTTTAAAGGCATTTACATCAGGTTTTGGCAAAAAATCCGCATGCTTGGATCCGCCATTTTGTGATTTCAAATTTATTGTACCAAATTTTTTATCATTAACTCCGGGGACCACTTTTGAGTAGTTTCAAACTGGATAGTTCATTTTGACGACTTTAAAATTGAACTTCTTGGTCATTTATCATCAATTTTTGAGTTTATGGCCGCCATATTGATGCCGCCTTCTTGATTTTTGCAAAGGCGTATACGGCTTTTTGTAGTTCTGAGTTCAAGCTCTAAATTGAGCCCTCATACGTATTTTTTCGTCGCTTCAAATTTTGGCCGCAGCAGTGATCCGGTTGACGTGGAATGTTCCATAAATATTTTGATTTTGCCTGATACGATGAACAGAACCCGAGGTGTTAAAGAAAACTAGAGAAAAACACATTTTTCCCAATTAAAACTTAATTTCCAAAAAAGTCAGTCAATTGTCAGACTGTACAAAACTTTGCTGTAACTTTGTGATAACATACAAATTGCATTTCCACAAAAAAAAAATGTAAAGTTAACTTCATCCTCTGTAAAGACACATTATTATTATGATTGTTATTATATACAAAATATAATAAGGTAATATAAATAATGAAAAAATCTGATAATAATACTGACCCTAGTAATTTGAGCCTCTGTCGTAAATCTTTCTGCAATTCCCTTTATGAGGTTTCCCAGTGAATTCATACTAGTGTATCTGTAAAAATCAATATTTTATAACCTGGAATAAACCTTTGTACAATCAACTTACCTTTCTGCGATGGCTTCGTAGTTGTCCATTAAAAATTCGAAGGCTACGTCAACTCCTTCCGCATTTCCCGAATAGACTGAGGAAAACACTGACAGAGCGTCTTGGGTTCTGATTCCGGAATCATCAGTAATTGATTTTTTAAGGTATCTGAAACATTACCAAGTATTTGTTGAACGTTGAGGGCATTATTCTCGAAGGGAGTATAAATATTTGACCATCTAATAGTTTTCAAAGATACCAAAATATCGAACACTACACTTGACGAAAGTGTCATCAGACAACTTGACATCATTTGATGGTAATTAAAATTTTGGTTATTCTCAGAATATATAAACTTGGTTCACGACATGGGTGTCGATTTTAGAGTTTCGTGTTTTAATGTTTGTGAAAATTATTTCAAAGTGAGGGCTTTTTAGGGAAAATAATCTATTTATTTTCAAATTAAGACAAATTAGTGTATTTTTTTTGCTCCCTGAATTACTTTCAATAAAACCGAAAATTATAGTACTGATAAGTTATTAAAAATGTTTTTTAAAACAAAAGTACGTAGAGAGATATTATTCAGGATGTCAATCAAAAAAGGTGGAAGTAAGGTATAGAAGAGGTTTTTTTACGGTTATCGGGACTTTCGTAGATCTAGTTTAAGATTCCGGTTGACGCCATTATGGCACCCTTGGGCATTTTGAGATATTCAAGATGGTGGCTTATCTAAGGTGTAATTTTTTTAAAATTTTAATTTACCAAATGTAGGCATGTGATACATCATTTTCTATGTTTTTCAGGTTCTAGAACACAAATCTGAGGTCTAAAAAGAGGCAATTCCTTCTGTGTTGCCCTATCAAAATATAAAATAGGAGTCGATTGTGTGTGTTAAAAACAAATTTGATACAAAAAGAAACATACCTCAGAAATAAGATGCAATTATGTTTTGCAACAAATAATTCTCCCTTTATTTAATAATTTAATTTTAAATTTACTTCCACTGGAACTATTTAAGATACACATTGGTTTATTTATCATGCATGGAAAAAAGTTCCCAAAAAATGTTTTGAGTATTTCATAATACGTCAGCACGTTATGGGGCATAAAGATAGCTACTGGAGCGGTATCTGGTCAGACATGATGATAGGAAGTACTCTTATGAGATACGGCCATGGAGAACGTGGGTCTTCTTTAACTCGTGTAACATTAAGTAGTGCGGGAGTTAAACGCTGGGCCCTTTGCATGCATGTAACTAGTCAACTAAAAAGTGATCTTTCTCGGTTAGAAAAAAAACAAAGCTTGTCATAAATCACACTTTCATAAGGAAGAGGGGAAATCGAGAATAGAAAAAGACCGGATCGACAGATAAAAGTTAAAAAGTAAGCTAGACTTATGCATTCAACCTCTAAACTCAGAAGAAGAACAATAACTTTAACTGATATTGAATCTGGCAAAATAGCTTCCTCAGATATCAACGTAGACAATCCATATGAGACTTAAGAGAAAATGGTATTAGCTTTCAAAGAATCTCTACCGCAAGGACTTGATGCATCCCTCCATAAAAGAAGCCATAAATATGAACGAAAAAAAAAGTTCAAAAAAGAAACTCCTGTGATCTGTAATGATCCAACCCTGTCGCATTCCAGAATAATTGCGTTACAAACTGGTCAAAACATAAATATCGCAGATATTTTAAAAAACGAATTACTTTCTGTACCTCCGCCAATGTTTAGAGAAGATGGATTGATGAGAGACAGGCTTCTTCGAAATCTGTACTTATAAATACTTTAGCAGTGTCACAGTCTACTAGATTGACGACTAACCCATATCTTATAATAATATATGGCTGCGCCATGCTATGGACTGTGCATTGGCCAGTTGGAGGGACTGTTCGGAAATACGTTTTATGCAGAAACTGTCATTTTATTTACACGATTCTGACGATTCTGAATACTATGATTTTAACATTAAATCCTCAATCAGAACTGATACGGGAAAGCACACAGAAAGGCGTTTTGTTTTATCAGAACACACATTACTTCCCCCACAGAAGGCAATATTAACTAGCATCGATAACCAGAAACAACTTATTAGTCTTTTATGTCAGTATATCAGTGTAAATATCAACATTGCTTTTAAAAATCGTTTAATCGTTAAGGGACTACAAACTAATCCCTTTTAGCTACGAAGCAGATATTAGGGCCACGGATTTAAAACACAAACAAATCATACCATATTTACCAGTCGCACATTCTTTATCTTGCTGCGACACAGTGGATCAGTACCATGGGATTGAAAAAAAAAAGGTCATTAAATGTTTAACGCATTTGGGTCGATTAAACAGCAATATTGAAGATGTTTTTGTTTGAATGTACCATTTTCGTAACTTTGTGGTATGGAGTAAACAATGCTAGCAAAATGTAGGACAAGCCCAACTAAAAGCTCCGCCATTCTCTGCTCTTCCACCAACTACTGAATGTTTTCAAGAAAACGTAAAAAGGCACTTTTCCAAACATTTTTGTTGCTGTCTGTAATGGATTTCTTTTGGCCAAATATAGATGCCACTCAATACGGGTGACAGGCTGACGAGGATAAAATGGAATTACATCCGATTGTTTTGCCAAAAAAGATTCAAATTGCCCCAGATCACATTTAGGCATTTGCAAAATGCTCATGAAAATCAATAAATCCGTGTAACACAGCAGGATTCTGCTACGTGGCTAATGGCTTGTCGTGCCGTTTAATGTGCAATTGTCCGCAACTATGCACAGAACATTCTTGCCAGAATCGAGAATCCTCATACGAGAATTTCGGAAAATTTAACTTCTGATAGTGAAGATTCCGAAGAAGGTTAAATGTTGATGTTGACATTTCATTGTTTGCAGTTTTTACAGGAATTAAAAAAACAACAAAAAATAAATAAATACTTAAATAAAAATTACAAAAAAGGTAAATCATGATCTCATGATCTTATCGTGGCCTACGTAAATGATTCCATCAGGCCACCGCATTGCACTCGAATCCGACTGTGACGTCACGAAAGGAGTCCTTCGGTTTTACAAAGCTACTGGGCTGCGTGTGAATTTCGCGTGATTTTGCAAGATTAATATTTTATTTTTTCGTATAATTTGTTTAGTATGAAGTTGAGTATGGATTAGTGTCAACTAATTGGGTTTCAATTTGTATTGGAGTCGAATGAAAAGTGAGTTACTTAAATATTTAATGTGTCTAACATAGTAATAATTCAAATTGATGGAGAGAAATACTATAAATAAATGATTCAACCTCCTAATACTTAATAATCATAACAGTTATTGAAATTTGATCTTGATTTATTAATGTATATTTATACTGTGAACATTATAAAAGTGCCCTTAATTAATGAATGTCAATTAAACTCAGGTAAGAATGCCCCGTCGATGTTGTGTGCCAGGATTCAAATCAAATTACAATAAACAACGATATACTACTGTGTTTCGCGTTCCGTCGGACAAAAACCTGGCAAAAAATGGTCTCACAGCATTCAGCGAAAACATTTTATCCAGAATAAAAATTCAGTAATCTGTGTTAATCATTTAGTAAGCAATTTTTAATTACTGAAGATTCTGTCAAAAGAGATGATGGAACTCTTCTAACACTTCCTCGAAAAATCCATAAACTTTGTGAAGATGCTGTTCCTACAATTTTTATTCAACGACCCAAATCCAGAGTTTGATATCTGAAAGATTGAAAATGACTTTCTAAACATAAAGTCCAAAAAAAAATATTAGAAACGAAATAGACAGAAACCTGCGATAGTTGTGATATGCAAAGACTGCAACTAATTCGTATTTGTTTGACACACTTTTCTAATATATTGTTGAACAATTATTCTGAAGTGACATATACTCATATAAGGGAAGAAAAACAAATAAGGTGTAATAAGAAAAAAAGGTCATTTTTAAGAACGCCGACTTCTTGAATTTCTCCAATTTTTTTGCATAGATGTGTTCACAGACGTTATAGTAATCGTTTCTGATAGTTGAAATGTTGTGCTTATTTTGGAAAACTACCCCCTACAATGGGGGTAGTTTCGAAAAAAAAATGCGAAATATCGGAAGTAGTAAGTAGGTGTATTGTCCTCTAAATAATTTTATTTAGGGTAAGGACAATAATTTTTTTTATTAAAAATACCAATATTGTAGAGGGTAGTTTTCCAAAATAAGCGGAACATTTCAACTATCAGAAACCTTTATATAACATCTGTGAACACGTTTATGCAAAAAAATTGGAGAAATTCCAGAAGTCGGTGTTCTTAACAATTACCAGAAAAAAAATACTAGCAATAAAGAGATTAAAATAAACTGTGATAAAAAAAGAAAAGTTGATAAGTTGCAATCTCTGTAATAGGAATTAAATTTAAAATAAATATGTTGTACATACTTGTGTATGTACTGATCTTTTAATATTTATAACAGTAACTGTTGTGACTTATTATTATAGAGGCATTTTAAATTTTTGTTACCCAAAATTTATTGCTGTTAGAGTTTAAAGAAATAATTATTTTTTGTTTTGTTTTAACTATTATTAAAAGTGTTTATTTTATTTTGAATCAATAATCAATCAAGTGTGTATTTTAGTTTTATAGATATATTTAATTTTATAGTATAATACTGATGGGTAATCATTTACAAATTGTTTATTTATTTATTTTTAGAAAACTATTTGTGTTTTAATAATATATTTTATTATTAATTATATAAAGTAAATCATTTTTAAGCATACATTTACATTTTTTTACAATTAATTATTTTTTATTTATTTGCTTTTATCATGTTTAGAGAATATTATTTAGGTATTATGCAAATCACAACTTACACACTTTTTTATTTATTATGAAAATACCTACTTTCTGTATATTGTTGCCCTAATCTGGGCACGCTAATATACTAGTTAGGTAAATACTTTAAAACACTCATTATTGGAGAACCAATCAAAACAACTACTCTTCTAGCTAATACTGACGAAGTATTGAATTACATGATAGGATTCTTAGCATTTTAAAGAAAAAAATATATTGAAAATATTTCAATCATTTATTTAGAATTAGTCATCACACTTTTTTATTTAATATGAAATTATATACTTTCTGTATATTGGTACCTTAATCGGATCACGCTAATATACTACTTAGGAAAACACTTTAAAACACTCATTATTGGAAAACCAATCAAAACAACTACTCTTCTAGCTAATACTGACGAAGTATTGAATTACATGATAGGATTCCTGGCATTTTAAAGAAAAAATATTTAAACTATTTAAATTATTTATTAAAATTCAGTAATTCACAACAATTATTGAACCTTACATTCTATTTCAACTCTAGAAAAGTTGTACAAGTTTTTTCGAACTCGTTAGTTCTCATCAGTACAGTATAGAAACATTCATTCATTATTTACAAGCCTATTCTTGATTTATTTTTTACAATTAACTATTTTTTATTTATTTGCTTTTATCATGTTTAGAGAATATTATTTAGGTATTATACAAATCACAACTTACACACTTTTTTATTTATTATGAAAATACCTACTTTCTGTATATTGTTGCCCTAATCTGGGCACGCTAATAAATAAAAAAGTGTGATGACTAATTCTAAATAAATGATTGAAATATTTTCAATATATTTTTTTCTTTAAAATGCTAAGAATCCTATCATGTAATTCAATACTTCGTCAGTATTAGCTAGAAGAGTAGTTGTTTTGATTGGTTCTCCAATAATGAGTGTTTTAAAGTATTTACCTAACTAGTATATTAGCGTGCCCAGATTAGGGCAACAATATGCAGAAAGTAGGTAATTTCATAATAAATAAGAAAGTGTGTAAGTTGTGATTTGCATAATACCTAAATAATATTCTCTAAACATGATAAAAGCAAATAAATAAAAAATAATTAATTGTAAAAAATAAATCAAGAATAGGCTTGTAAATAATGAATGAATGTTTCTATACTCTACTGATGAGAACAAACGAGTTCGAAAAAACTTGTACAACTTTTCTAGAGTTGAAATAGAATGTAAGGTTCAATAATTGTTGTGAATTACTGAATTTTAATAAATAATTTAAGTAGTTTAAATATTTTTTCTTTAAAATGCCAGGAATCCTATCATGTAATTCAATACTTCGTCAGTATTAGCTAGAAGAGTAGTTGTTTTGATTGGTTCTCCAATAATGAGTGTTTTAAAGTATTTACCTAACTAGTATATTAGCGTGCCCAGATTAGGGCAACAATATACAGAAAGTAGGTATTTTCATAATAAATAAAAAAGCGTGTAAGTTGTGATTTGCATAATACCTAAATAATATTCTCCATACATTTACATGTTTTGTTCATATAATTTTATTAGAAACGTTCAAGAAAGCGTTAAAGGTTTCGGTATATACCGTAATGCTAGGACTCCGACGGCCGCCATTAAATTTAATGCGGTGGCCTGATGGAATCATTTACGTAGGCCACGATCTTATCTAATAGTCGGTAGGCTCCCAACAGAGACAATCCTAGGGCTGTTGCGCCGCCTTGAAAGGTGGTGGGTCAAAGTTGGTGGTCGAGGACCGTGGTTTGGAGTCCACGCTAAACTAGGGCAAAAATGATGATTGTCTAGTAAAATAGCAGTACTAATACAATACGAATCATAAAAAAATATGAATTAAAAAAGGATGATCAAGCCTTTCCACCCTAGAAAAATACATATTAAGTTTACGTTTGTTTAATTTTTTTAAAACTTTACTTGTTTTGAGCTAGCAGGACCTTTTAACTAATGTTTTTATAAGGTCATTTAACTTGCTCACGCATACCACTTTTAAGGATATTGTGTTATCCGTATTCTTAAAGCCTAACTTTATTATACAACAATACTAGGTACAAGTTTTTTTTTGCTTTAAAAATTAATTTATTCTCCCAATCAGCCGCTCTCTTAAAGTAAATTATCAACACTTAGAGATCCCGTCCTACACAATTTTTAACCTCAAATACTAAGTCACAGACCTTAAAAATATATAAAACGACATATCACACACTCATATAATGAAATATTTGGAAAAGCCTATTTTTTTACTCTAAGCCAGTCACCTTGAATATCCCAAAATGCCCAAGGGTGCCAAAATAGTATCCATCGGAATCGTAATGCTGACTGTTTGAAGAATCAAAAACAGCCAAAAAACCTTTACTATACCCTACTTCCGTCCTTATTTGACACCCTGACTATATACCTAGTTTCCTGATAATCCAAATGCTATTCATTAAAAAGTAATCAATTATCTTATTACATTGCATTAAATTGCTTTTCTTCATCAAATTGCTTTTTAAACCAAAAGTTTCATTACAAATACTTACGGTCATTGTTTAAATCCCAAAGATTAGCAAAAACATCGAAAGCTGGCTAAACAATTGAAAAAAACTCATTTTAATGAAGCCATATACAAAACTCCGCAAGTTTTCTGTTATAAACATATTCATTAGCCATTATTGAGGTAATGAAATATTTCACATTGGCAAGTTCATTAGAATACAAATTTCAGGCCAATTAAAGTGGGTCGGTTCAATTTCCTGTTAATCACTTTTGAAAAAAAGGCCGATTACGAAAAACTACTTGCCAAAATACTTACCTATTTTTACTTCCACATCCCTTGAAAGTTTAGTAACGCAAACAAAATTTTTGAAATTTTGTATTGTTAAAATAAGCTTAGACTGTCATAAAACGTCGAGATTTTAAGTTTGAGAAAAAAAATTCTTGTTGTGCGTACGATTACTCTGGAGCCGCTGAAGATATTAACTTGAAATTTGGTACATACATGTATTTTAACAAGATCTGGAACAAGATTATATTTTGATCTTATTCCGTTAAAGAGTAAATGGGGGTAATTACGTAAATCAAGCAAGTAAGAGTGCATAAAATTGGTATTTAGTACATACAAGCGAAGCTAAAGTCTCAAAAAAATGTTTGGCATTGGTCACCCCCTCTACCATCTTCACCTCAATATTAAAGGAGGTGAAAAAAATAAAATTTTGATTTAGCGTGTATACAAGAACCAAAGACCTCAAAAATTTTTTTTACTCCTTCCACTCCCACTACCACCCCCTGATGTGGGATATCGTTTTATGAGTTTTTGGGGTAGACGATTTCAAATATTATATTATTAAAATTCCATAAACAATAATTTCCACATAGTGAAGTGCAAAAATAGTAACAAAATTTTTTTCGTTGTTTGAGACTTGAATTGATGCGCATACCTCGAGTAGTATGGATGCGCAGTAGGTTTCCTCGAGTATACTAGATGCACAATGGCTTTTCTCGAGTACTATGGATGCGTAGTAAGTTACCTCAAGTAGTATGGATGCGCAGTGAGTTTCCTTGAGTACCATGGTTTCCCCGAGTATAATAATTTTTTTATCAAAGAGAAAATCTAGGGGAAATCGAGGAAATCTGTGTAATCTTCATCAAAGAGGAAATCTGGTGTACAAAATTTTCGGTGCGTGATTTTTGGAAATTAAAGATTTTGACATTTCTGTTTTTTGTGTATTGTCTAATTTTTGCATTATATTTATGTTATATGTTCGACCGAATTTTACAGTGTAAATTGAAGACCTAAGTGGATAAAGGTGTTATGTCACACTTTTAAAGTTTTGAGTAAATTAAACAAAACGGTTTTGAGTTGGAACTTATTTATTTTGCCTTCGATTCAAATGAATAATATCTCATAAAATAGATAATTTTGGGTTATGTTCTTTTGTTTACACTAATATTAAAGAAAAATATCAAGTTGTTATGAAACTAGATTTTTCTGTCCAAAACTGTGTACATCCACTAAAATTACTGGTTGTATGTATGACATGGCGCCTTTATAATTAAAAAGTTTCTATAAAATGTTACAAATTTAGAATTCACCGTTTTTTGGGTGTTAAATCTATATCAAAATTGCATAAAGTAATTTTTTTTAAAAATGCGACATAACACCTTTATCCACTTAGGTCTTCAATTGTAGACATATGAAAAAAATGCGATTTTCGTTACTTGAAAAATTACATTAAAGTCAGATATCTCGAAAACCAGTGATTTTTCGAAAGTTGTTCATACTAAAAAAGTTGCTTAGAATACAATTCTCCATCTCATGCACCTCATTTCAACATTCCTAGGATCGAACAATTCCTTTGCATCGCAACGCCACATATACCTCAGTGTGTAAAATAACCATTTTTACTCAGTACTGAAGTCATTTATATATTCTAGTGGATACCTTCTACAGAATTCAAATACAGCTTTTGGTTATCGAGAAAATAACGCCGAGTTTTAAGTGGGACACTGTACAGTAATATAATAATTTTGAATTTTGGAAGCTGCGTTATACCAATTTTTATTTCTTCTGTGATTTTGATTTTTTTTTTTTTTTTGGTTTTTTTTATACTCGTTCATTAAATGAATTACTCTTTCCTTATTTGTGATTTTCATTTTTGCTGTGTTTGTTAATGTTAAAGATGAAATGTGAAAAAATCATGAAAACTAGCAGTTTAATTTTATTTTATTTGATCTCAGTATTTTTTTATTTCATCTATTTTTCTTTTAATTTAAAAAATTAAATTACGTTCTTCATGACAAACTACTTAAATACCGTCAGTAAAAGAGAAATGTCTACAATTTAAAGGATGATAACACAGCCCCACAAAAAAAAAGTTTTTGATCTGGTATTCCTATATATTTTTTGACGCTGAATCCGAATCCGAGGTCAAAAAAATTCGTATACCTTCAAACTTTTGCGCTACAGCCAAAAACAATCCCGAAAATGGGATAAAAGCATACATCAGGATTCAATGAATGGATGTAAATGAATGGTGAAAAACATGGGAAGGGAAAATGTTTTATATTCAGCAGTCACTTACTTGAATATTGATTGGAAAACTACCCTTATAATATGCTGAAAACTCCCCCTGTACAAGCATAGAGTATATAAATGCCAATAAATCACGAGAAATGTTAACGTTTTTATAGTTTGGAATACAGTACATGAATCTTACGCGTGTCTCAAAACCACCCATATAACAGGGTGGAAACCACCCTTATATAAAAATAGACTGCGTGAATACCAATAGATTGTGGGAAAATGGAGGAGTTTTCGATGTTTTAATTCCAGAATAGAATCTTGGGTGACCCTGTTCTACTTTATTCTTAGTCGGTACAAAAACTACCTCTATAATAGGGTGGAAATCATCCTTATTACAGAATAAAGCACAAATGCCAATAAATCACGGGAAATAACTTTTTTATAGTTTAAGTACAGAATATGAATCTGGAGTGACTCCCAGGGCACCTCGCTTACTCTTGACCCAAAATCTCTTCTATAAAGGATGGTAGCCACCCTTATATAAAAATAAATTGCATGAATACTAATAAATCGTGGAAAATGTTGGAGTTTTCATCGTTTCAGTTCCAGAATAGATTCTTGAGTGACCCTATTCCCACTTGGTACCCAAAATCATCCCTAAAAAACCACCCTACATAATAAAATGTACATATGCCAGTTTTTCAATTTTTCTTCTCAGAATACCTTTTCTTCCCATTTTCAAATGATCTCACTGACTCTCTTTTATGTTCTTCGTGCATTAACCTTTTCGTGCAATAAATGCAGCTTGACTGAAGAATATGAACATATTTTAAATCTTTTTTTCCTAGAATACCTTTTTTCTTATTTTCAAATGATCTTCTCATTAGCTCCCTATTGTGTTCTTCGTGTGTGTCTTTTTTTATGGACCAACAGTTGTCCGCCAGAAAATTTGGGTGAATGCAATGAAGAGCAAGGCGGACGCTTTCACCAGGATATTTCGGAGATGGGGAAGCGGTATCAAGGAAGGTGGGATGTCCTCATGATGGCCGACTACTGTTAGTCTACGAAAAGAGACACACACGAAGAACATAAAAGAGAGTCAGTGAGGAGATCATTTGAAAATGAGAAGAAAAGGTATTCTGAGAAGAAAAATTGAAAAACTGGCATTTGTACATTTTATTATGTAGGGGTGGTTTTTTAGGGATGATTTTCGGTACCAAGTGAGAATAGGGTAGATCAATGTCACTCAAGAATCTATTCTGGAACTGAAACAATGAAAACTCCAACATTTACTACGATTTATTGGTATTCACGCTACCACCCCTTATAGAAGAGATTTTGGGTCACGAGTAAGCGAGGTGCCCTGGGAGTCACTCCAGATTCATGTTCTGTACTTAAACTATAAAAAAGTTATTTCCAGTGATTTATTGGCATTTGTGCTTTATTCTGTAATAAAGATAGTTTCCACCCCATTATAAGGGTAGTTTTTGTACCGACTAAGAATAAGGTAGAACAGGGTCACTCAAGATTCTATTCTGGAATTAAAACATCGAAAACTCCTCCATTTCCCACAATCTATTGGTATTCACGCAGTCTATTTTTATATAAGGGTGGTTTCCACCCTGTTATATGGGTGGTTTTGAAACACGCGTAAGATTCATGTACTGTATTCTAAACTATAAAAACTTTAACATTTCTCGCGATTTATTGGCATTTATATACTCTATGCTTGTACAGAGATTTCAGCATATTATAAGGGTAGTTTTCCAGTCAATATTCAAGTAAGTGACTGCTGAATATAAAACATTTTCCCTTCCCATGTTTTTCACCATTAATAATAATAATAATAATAATAATTCTTTATTCTCAATTAATTGTATAAAGGAAAAAATAATACAAGTAATTGTAGAGAGCGTCAGGTTAAGAACAAACAATACATGCACAAAGTTATATAATATACATACAAATATTACATACACAACGATTATTGTATATAACGTCATTGGACAACATATATGTGTCTAATACACATAAAACAAAACAACACAGTTAAAGGCAACTTAAGTTTAACGTTAATTAAAGAAAAATTCTTCAAGAGTGTAACAGTTTTTATCAATAAGTAAGGATTTGAGCTTTTTCTTGAAAATAGTAATGTTTTGAGAATTTTTTATCTCAGTTGGCAAAGCATTGAATATTTTGCAACCGTTAAAATAGATACTTTTTTGATACCGTGCTGTCGAATGTTGATCAGGTATAAGATTATTTTTAAATCTTGTGGAGTAACTGTGGCCAGTCAGATATTTTTGAAATGTTTGCAAATTTTTATAAACAAAGCAGCCCAGTTCATAAATGTATGTACCAATTAGTGTTAAAATTTTTAAATCTTTGAATGCTGTTCTGCAGGATTCTCTTTTTGACACCTTAGTTAATATTCGCAGTGCATATTTTTGTAGGGTAAAGACACGTTGAGAGTAACTACTTATTCCCCAATTAATGATACCATATCGCATCTGAGAGTGAAAGTTTGCATAATAAAGACTAATTACAATATTTTGACTACAGTGGTTTACTAGTGATCGCAACGCATAGCAACAAGTGCGTAGTTTATTACACAATTCATCAATGTGAATATCCCATTTTAAGCCAGAGTCAAAAGTGACTCCTAAAATTTTACCTGAGTTATGCATGTTGAACAGGTTAGAATTTTGGATATTTAAATTAGCTTGCGAAATTTGTTGCTTGAAAAGTATCGAGGTGGTTTTTTGCTTATTTAAATTGATTAGGTTTTTTTCAGACCAGAGAATGCATTTTTTATATATTTTTTCTGCCGAATTTATTGCTTCCGTGCCGTTGCTTTCCGTGATTAGAAAATTTGTATCGTCAGCATAACATACTATTTGTAAATTCTCAATTGGCTTTAAAAAATAAACTAGATCGTTGGCAAAAATAATGTATAATAGAGGGCCCAGGATGGAGCCTTGTGGGACACCCTGGGTTACCTTCCTGGGTTCACTTTTGACATCATTGATTTGAACAACCTGATCTCGATTGCTTAGGTATGATTTTATAAATTTTAATGGAGGCCCTCTAATTCCATACCTGCATAATTTTTCTAAAAGCAATTGATGATCTACGCAATCGAAAGCCCGGGAAAAATCAATGAATAGACCAAGTGGGCACATTTTTTTGTCAAGTCCATTTACAATTTCTATATGAAGACTACTTAAGGCCGTATCCACACCCCCGTTTTTTACAAAACCATGTTGTTCCGGTGAGATTATGTTATTACGAATGCAAAAGGTTGCTAGTTGACCATTTACGGCTGACTCGTATATCTTGGAGAAGCTTGATAGTAATGTAATAGCTCGATAATTTTCGTACAAGTTGTCGTCACCTTTCTTATATAAAGGACTAACCACTGAGAGCTTTAATTTTTCAGGGAATACTCCTTGTTCAAGTGATAAGTTTATCAGATACGATAAAGGTTGAGAGATAAGATATTTACAATTTTTTAATAAATTATTTGATACATTATCGTAGCCACTAGAATTAGATGGTTTGAGATTGTTTATTATGGCTACTACATCCTGTTCGTTTAAAGGTGAGAGAAAAAAAGAAACATTACCCAAAGGCACATTCGCATTCAAGAATTCAAAATCTCTTTTTTGATTATTAGCTACTAAACTGGTCGTAAAATGTTTATTAAAATTATTTGCAATTTCATTATTGTTTAACTTAACATTATTTTCCACAATATTTATTTCCCTTTTGGGGTTTTGTTTTCCCTGTATTTCTTTTATAATATGCCACATAGTTTTTGTTTTATTATTCGACTGATTAATTTTGTTATCGTAATATTCCTGTTTTGCTATAAGTAGTTTTTCTTTGTATTGATTATTTAGGTGTTTACTATAGTTTTTTAGTTCAGGATGTTTTTGTGCTAAATCCGAAAATAGTTGAACTTTATTTTTTAAATCATTTACTGCATCTGTTATCCACTCTTGATTAGAATTTTTCTTTTTTTGTACAAAACGAATCATAGGAAATGACAATTCAAAATAGTAAGTAATTATATTACTAAAAATTTCAAATGCAGAATTCGAATTACTTCCCGAATAAACATCATTCCAAGTTTCCTGTTCTAAATAGTTGCAGAAATTAGATATACTATCGGAGTTAATTTTTCTTCTATACATATATGTTTTAGTTTTTATACTTTTACTTATATGTGATTCATTTACATACATTCATTGAATCCTGATGTATGGGACGATTTTACCCCATTTTCGTGGTTGTTTTTGGCTGTAGCGCAAAAGTTTGGGGGTATACGAATTTTTTTGACCTCGGATTCGGATTCAGCGCCGAAAAATACATAGGAATACTATGGTCGGTCATCCAGATCAAAAATTTTTTTTTGTGGGGCTGTGTAATAAAAAGGAAAAATAATAACAGAATTTCAAAATTTATGACGTCATCCTAGCCCACGGGATGACATAGGCGCTCACGCTATTTATTGCAGAGGTATGTGACTCCAATATTGGCCATAGTGCTCCTATGCATTTTGAAAGAAGAAATTAACTCAAATATAATTCGCTGTATATTTCTTACAATATTTATTTCATATATTACGTACAATAAGGAAATTGTATAGACCGTGATCGCAGGGATTTATAAATGAGAAGATAGTTAAGTATTTCGCCGAGGGTTTTTCGAAATTAAGTCAATAGTTAAAAATTGGCTTTTTCTACATGACCCACTTTAAAAGGCTATTAAATAATCATAGGAATTGTTTTGTTGAATTAGATACAATTGACGATCATATATTACATAAAAAGAAGAAATTCTTACTCATTTAATAAAGATGAATCCTTTGTACACCCTAAGGCTGAAAGAATAGTTACTTGTTCAGTTGCTAGATCCGCCGCCTTAATATAGGCATCCCATAAGAACTGCCAGTCAGAAGTGTCATTACTGTATCTCAGTCCGTTACAGTAAACAATGCTCCTTAAATTTCGGTTAGGCCTAAAATAAACATAAGAAAAACATTTTAATTTCTGTACCATAGAGAATCAACACAGAGTGGTTCATTTTTATGGATATTTTCACGAAAGACGTATTTTCTATCTATTTCATTCTTATAGTGGGTGCGGTGCACAACAAATACTTACAAAACGTGGCATTTTGTGATACAAACTTTTCCTTCGGCACGATTGCTCCAGATACCCAAATAAGTGATTTGGTCCTCAGGACACTCGAGATTTTTTATTCGTTGGTCCTCAATTCGGAGGCATTTATTCAAAACTACCTTAAATTTCGTATGATTCCGTATGATTTCGAGATGCTAAGACCAAATCCAATGTCAAAAAATAGTTTGAACGTTCAGTGGCGTAGCAAAAAATTAATCCTGATCAAACTGACCTAATTTCTATTTTTACTTGACCCGTTACGTCATTTTACTAACTCACTGGGCTGCTGGACATAATTAATTAAAAGTCATTAACGAAACATAAATCCTCTTATAGAATAGAACAGAAACAAAAAGTATTATATAAATAAAATATTTGTTTAGATTCATTTTACTTTTGCAAGCTCCTGACACTTCATCGCAAGTTACAGGAAAGTAGATAATTAAATATAAAGTAATAATTAATAATCAGAGTCGTAGAACAGGAGGGACAATTACCCCCCTTCCTACGCTACTGAACGTCATCTTAAACAGTTTTTTGACAGTTTTTCTCAATTTCAGATACATTTGTGTTGTTCTTGTTCTTGCGTTACTGTGATTGTTGCATTCTTTCCCTGGACAGGCGGACATGGCGAAGAAAGGTAAAGGTGTAAGGATGGCGGTCCCTGTTCCCCTTGAAACTGTACCCGTCAATATTATTAGTCAAAGTGTGTCATATTGAGTCCTACTTGTTGTAAAACTAAAATATACCAAAAATGACTTGATTTGGTGTTCTACAGGGTGTTTTATAAGCAAAGTTGTAAAAATAACCACTAATAAAGTACCTTTATTTTTCAAGATATGAAAAAATTCCACTAAGAAAAGTTATTTAGAATGCAATTTTATATCTTTATACCAAATTTCAGGAATATAAAATTATTTTCTTGAAACTTCCCATTTTTTCAATAAATTAGTATTTTATTTTGAACCATTCAATTAAAACTGCATAGAAATTATTTTTTGTGAATTAATATTTAAAGTTATGTAGAAGCTACAAGTAGGCTATGAGAAAAGCAGTGGATGATTAACATTTGCTCCTACACAACTTTAAATATGAATTCAACTCTTGATTCGTAAAAAATTGGAAATTTCAAAAAAATAATTTTATATTCCTGAAATTTGGTATAAAGATATACAATTTCATTCTAAATAACTTTTCTTTGCGGAATTTTTTCATATTCTGAAAAATAAAGGTACTTTATTAATGGTGATTTTTACAACTTTGCTCATAAAACACTCTGTGGAACACCAAATCAAGTCATTTTTGGTATACTTTAGTTTTATAATAAGCAGGACTCAATCCCCAAATACCATTCCAAAATTCCAAAATTTTTGGTCCATTACACCTCTTCTTACATCTATCCTGGGACACACTGTATAAGCCAACTAATACAACTGACCAAAGATGCCCTGCAGCAAAATCCTGGCAAATCCTGGATGTCGGGAGTGGCATTTACTCATGGCTGGCTTCAGATATTGCCGCCCCGGGCACAGTTTCAGTTTGCCGCACCTCTCTTATATAAATAACATTGGGGTCAGGTGGGGTAAAAATGAGACAAAATTACATCTTTCAATATTTAGGTTGCTTAGAATCGAGTCATATTTAATGAAAGATTGGTTATCATATGAAAAATTGACAGGAAAAACATTTCTATGTATTTTTTTATTAAAAACTACCGTTATGATAAACAAAAATAAACAACGTCTCGTTTTTACCCTCCAAGTGGGGTAAAAAAAGGACAGTGGAGGGCAAATGAAAGACACGTGATTTATTCCCATTCTTATTGACGTCGTGCAAATGGAAGTGCAAAAATAAGACAAATGAGGGTTTTTTCTTTTATATGTAATTTATTCAGATTTTTTACTAAACAAGAAGGGGCTTGCAGAATTGCTAGCTTCTCCTAAATTAGGAAGCTGAAATGTGCCTGCTTCAGTCTGTCTATTTGGTCTCTTTAGTCTCTTTTTGCCCCGTTTTTAATTTTTTCGTTAAAATCAAATTTTTGATGATTTAAAACTAGCACAGTAATAAACTTGATCACAAAATGTGAAGTATGACACTTCTAGTTGACGTCTGCCAAATACGGACAATGCAAATAGGGAAACTATAAAATCCCCAAAAAAGTACTAAGGTGCGTTTAAAATTTTTTTAAAAGTGATTAAAGAATAATATTTTTCCCACATTAACAGTAGACATAGGACCTGATTGGATAACATAAAACAGTTCTGATTGTACAAAACAAACTTGAATAAAAAATTAAGTTTAATTTATTTCAATCTGGGTTGGATATCACCTTGTCTTATTTACCCCCGCTACCTATCTGTCTCATTTTTACCCCGCCTGACTCTATCTTTTCAGTCCGTTACTAAGTTCCGCAAAGTATGTGCAAATCACGATTTGTGAAGCTAATTAAAGATGAAAATAAAACTTTTAACGGTCCTGAAGCTACGAGTTCAGCAACGGAAGTTGAGTCTCCAACCATTACTGTTTCTGACCCACTCTTAACGAGATCCAGGGCCCCAAAAGTAAATTTGAAAGGTAACTTATGTTACCTGTGCAACGAACATGGTGGCAGCAGCAACAAAGGTTTGAGACACTGCGCCACATACGAACATTTGAAGCATGTCAAACACTGCGCTACATTATTGACTGATACCCTTTTGTTAGCAACTCTTCAAGCTGGTGGCGACCTAGTAGCAATGAAGGCAAAGTACCATCTAATTTGTCTCGTCCGCCTGTATAATCGGTGCAGAAGAGAGTGATGTCTTGTGTGAAGGAATAGCATTGGTCGAACTCATGCTGTACATACAGGAGAAACTTGAGACTCTCGGGGTGAATGTTGTGTTCGGAATGATAGTTTTACGCAAATTGTATCACTTACGTCTTGCCCATCTTCATGTGTCACATTCGTGCCTTACCCCTCCACACTCAACTAGGTTCAGGGAAAAGATTCTCGCTCATTTCCCGCAGCTTACCGCGACTTTGCAACGAACATGTTTGTTTGCAGGGTGGGAGTACATCTTATGGCACAACAAGTCTAACATTCTCAGCATACTTGACTATGAGGACCAAGATAATGATTAAGGTTTCATCGTTTTATACTGAAGTTAAGAAAGTCTATATCAGCTACGAGTTGCTTTCACTGGGTCGTTTGAACATTATTGTGAAAAGAGCTGCATTCCCCCCTCTCTTCTTGCTGAGGTAAATACAATCCTTTATGAAAAGGCTGTTCCTGAAGAATCCGGAGCAACCAATTAATTATGAAACTTTTGTTTGACTGCATCTTTGACATCAATAACCTTGGTTTACTCGGAAATGACACCCCAGATGACCTACTTGTGTTCAAAAACGTTCAACTTCTTCTAAGATTAATGTTCAAAAACTATTTAAAAAATGTTTAAAAACTATTCAAAATGACGATCAAACTATTTTTTTGCACTGTATCCGTTATTAACGTGTCAAAATCATACGGACATGACTTCAAGATTAATTTTGTGGCACAAAGAATAAATGTTTAGAAAATTTTGGTTGAATAAATCCAAAATCTTGAGTGTCCTGGGGAACAAATCATTTGGTTGCAATCGTGCCGAAGAAAAAATTTGTATCACAAAATGCCACATTTTTTTCACGTACCGCACCCACGATGCCAACAGAGTGACGTTATATAGTTTTATTTTTTACTTTACCTGGCGCCGGAAGATTTGTATTCGCTGAATAATCGTTGCACTCCTTCTACGCAGCTTTCGCTACCCAGTCTGCAGGCCCAGGTAAGAGCCAACACCTGATTATGCGTGTAAATTTGATCATCTTCTTTTAATGTTGAAATTGGCACTGACTCGTACAAATTTCTCATAAGTCCCGAAATGTCACTCTAAAAATAAATAAAACCTTAGATGAGGCTCTTTATCACTAAAGTTAGATTTTAATTATGGTAAGTTTCATGTTGATATTTCAGGTTTCCGCAAAAGCTACTACATCATCATAAACTCCTGGTATATAATATCAGAGCTGGGTAATTACTTGTAATTTAAAAATAATTACAATTACAAATTACTTTTTTAAAAAAGCAACTAATTACAATTACAAATTACTTTTTTAAAAAAGGAATTAATTACAATTACAAAGTACATGTCTTTAAAAAAGGAGTTAGCAATTACTTTTCTAATTACTTTTCTAATTACTTTTATGATAAAGTAAATTATAGTGACCAAACAGACAAGGTAAGTTAAAAATTTTAATTAAAAGTGTTGTGTAATATTGCGTTTTAATATTTATTAGAATCGTTATTAGAATGTTTGACCTTAAGAGTAACCAGGAAAAATTAAATAAATATATAGAAAAGGCAGCTTAATAGTGGAGTCGGTTTAGGAAAGGATTGGAAAAATTGTTAAGATGGATGCAGACCCTGCGGAAATTGTTTGTCATGACGAGTATAATAAAACTCTAAATTTGAATTTCCAAAAAATGTTATTTTCGCCGAAAAGGGATATTTTGGACATTTAAGGGTCAAATTTGATGTTTTAATTTTTTTTTATCACTTAAACAACTAGCTAAGAAAAGAAAATGGTATCCCTTTATTCTCAAGATTAAAAGAACCTTCAGTTTAAATTTGGGGAAGATATCTGACCATCCCCCCTCCTGATATTAATATATATATACGAAAAAAATTTAGAAAATCAAATCAAATTTCTTAATCAGATCTCAACCGATTTGGCTGAAATTGGAATGGAAGTAGTCTTCATCACACAAAAACTGTTGACCAAATTTCAGCCAAAAATGTTAAATAGTTTGGCTGGAATTGCAGTTTCAGTCAAATTTTCTGAAATTTTCAAATCGAAATATCTTCGGACCTAAAAGTCGGAACAAAATTTGCTTTGTGGCAAAAGGTAGGCGTGGTACAATATCAAAACACTCGTTTTGAAAAGTAAAAGATAGACCACGGTTACCCTTCGATTATACATGAAGCGGCTATCTGAGTCACGTAAAAATAAAAAAATAATAAAAATTGTAACACATTCACATATTTACAGAAATAAATACACGCACGCACACACATATATAATATAATATACATTTATCTATACCTAGTCAAAGCAGTAGGCACGACTATACAAATAAAAAATATACAGTGTGTCCCACTTCGTACTAAGCCACCTCTATAACTTGGCTATTTGTGCTTGGATTTGTATATATTTTTTATAGCACATAATATCCATAATAAACTACCTTTAGAAGGTAGAACTGTTACTCAATCTCAATTTCAAAGCCAACTGTGTGATGTTTTTAAAATGGGAATTTTTCAAAAGTAATATTAGCGATTGAGATAGAGGAAAAATATATTTGGAAAAGTCGTTCAGAAAAATTAAGTAAGTTCAAATATGAATTTTCATTTAAAAATATTAATTTTTTTTTTTTGAAAAATATTGCAAGTCAGAAAATTTTTTTCTTTTAATTAAATAAATTATCAACATTATGTAAAATGGTTTATTAAATTAAAAATGTTCAACTATTTTCTGGAATTCATAGCAATCTGGATGCTCTAAACTAACCCAAACCTCGAATTTTTCTGACTTGCAATATTTTTCAAAAAAAAAATCAATATTTTTAAATGAAAATTCATATTTGAACTTACTTAATTTTTCAGAACGACTTTTCCAAATACATTTTTCCTCTATCTCAATCGCTAATGTTACTTTTGCAAAATTCCCATTTTAAAAACATCACAGTTGGCTTTGAAATAGAGATTGAGTAACAGTTCTACCTTCCAAAGGTAGTTCATTATGGGTATTATGTGCTATAAAAATATATACAAATCCAAACACAAATAGCCAAGTATAGGGGTGGCTTAATACAAAGTGGGACACACTGTATATATTTTTTAAAGTTTTATAAACAATAAATACAATTGTTTTCTGCTTTATACATACCAGTGCGCACACACATAGTCACTGAGTACACATTTATTATATATATAGTGCAAATGACTAAAAAACTACCGAATGTAAAAAAAAAGTGATTCTTGACTTATATCATGTAAAAGTACATAAAATAACCTACCTTTTTCCATTCGATCCGTCTTTTAGGTCCGGAGATATTTCAATTTGAACATTTCAGAAAATTTTACTGAAACTGCAATTTCAGCCAAACTATTTAATATTTTTGGCTGAAATCTGGTAAATAATTTTTGTGTGATAAAGATTACTACCATTCCAAATTTCAGCCAAATCTGTTGAGATCTGATCAAGATAGCCAAAACTTAATTTTTTCAATTTTTTATATATATGTATTAGGAGATGGTCTGATCTTCACCAAATTTAAATTGGAGGTTCCTTTAATATTAAGAATAAAAGAATTCTATTTTAGTTCCTTAACTAATTGTTTAAGTGGTCAAAAAAAATTAAAACTGCAAATTTGGCCCTTAAAATGTCAAAAAAATCTCTTTTCGGCCAATAAAACACGGTTCCGCCCCTATTTGGAAATCAAGATTTTAGGGTTTTGTTATACTCGCCATGACAAACAATTTCCGCCGGGTCTGCATCCATCTTAAAAATTTCCCAACCTCGCTATTTTATTGAGTAAATCGACTCCACTATAATAACAATGCCTAGTAATAATAAGAATGATAATAATAAACAGTAAACACATTTAGTTTTTAAAAGTTTATTGGACAAAAATACAAAAGTTTGTGTACCTACTTAAAAAAAAACAAATGTGCAGCGGACCACGGCGAAAACTCGTTTTTAGTCAGTACTTTTTTTGAACTTTTCAGATTCATTTTAAATTATGCAACCTGTAAAATTATGCTTTAATGTATTCTTGTTTATTAAATCACATACGCATGTTCTTAAAGTAATTGTAATTGGAAAAAGTAATTGTAATTGGAGAAAGTAATTGTAATTGGAGAAAGTAATTGTAATTGAAAAAAGTAATTGTAATTGGAAAAGTAATTGTAATTAGATAGTTCAAATAATATAATTACAAATTACAATTCCTTTAACAATTTTCCTACAATTACAATTCCAAATTACTTTAATAAAAAAAAAGTACTTAATTACAATTACAATTACATGAAAAAAAAGGAATTGTAATTGCTAATTACTTTTTCACCAGGAATTACCCAGCTCTGTATAATACTAATGGCTGAGATTACTGAACAATTGTAGCCCTCCAAGAAGTTCAGATCTTCCTCATTGAATTTTTTTCACATCGTGAATATATATTGGACAGTTAAACCGACTAATTAACGTATGCACAGGTTTTTTATTAGTACTTTATAAACAAAACTTACCGATATTGCTTTTCCTAAAGGTGAATTATCGCCGACTCTTCGCAGCAAAAAGTTAAATCCGGTAAAGGCAGCGTACCAAGAATAATACGAGGTGTCATTAGCCAAAAAGTTGATAATATTGAAAACATTGGAATACTTAATATGGTTCGCTCTGGCTATGTTGAATAAATCGTCTACTAGTTGTGCTCTATTTAAGTCAGGAATTCCTCCATAGTTCTGCTGACGGAGAGCAGTGCTGATTCGCTCCCATAAGGCATCGTCGTAGTTTACTCTGTAGTATCCTGAAAGATTCATCATGGTTAGTTTAGGTGCGTTGGAGTTAAAATAATATTAGACTAATCGATAGAAGATCTCAATGGGCTCATTTAATGATATTTACTTTGTAATTTATTTTTCCATCTTCTGTAATTATTTAACACTTTAAGTATATAATGAAAAAATTAGGCCGCTAGCGTTAATATTAACCCTAATATTTGATTTCGAATTCGTAACATATTTGAATCGGCCGACTGCGCGGATGATGTCCCACCACTCCACTGGTTCTATGAGTTATGCGGGTATATTCAGTTTAAGCGTTGAGCGCTAGAACTTATCACTTAACGGTTTAAGAGATTTCGTTGTACACTGTGAGGGTGTGGTGTTATTTTTCGTTATTTAACTTATTTCATTCTGTTATTTTCTATACATGAAACATGTGTTCTCTAGAAAATGATACGTGTGTAGACATTTCTATGGTTATGGAATATTTTAATAATAATAAAGATTACATAAGTGTTGAAATGAAAGAGTTGAGATAGTTACAGAGGTAGGTTAACTAGATAGATATCTACTTTAATAAAGTACCGAATTTATCTGATTTTTAGGTCAGCTAGACAAAATTACGGCTATAACGTTTGTTATATACAAATAAAAGGTATTTTATAATACATATAATTTTTCATATCTTCTTTAACCTACAAATTTTATTATCGTACAATTTTTAATAATAACCTATTACACTAGACTTTATCCTCACGACAATATTTCGTCCATTTAATATTAACAAATTTCTCCCTGATGTGAATAACTTGCTGCCGCTAATTCCTAATACTTTCATCACTTGGTAATGAAATAAATATTTTATTGGGAGTAGTCACTGATGTACTTTTACAGTCTGGAACTATAAAAAAAAATTTCAAATAATTTAAGTTTGGAACTAATAATAAAATAAAATTACAAATTTAGAAAACCCCGACACAATTAAAACTTTATGGATGATATGCATTGTACAGCTCTCTAAAGATTTACCGAGATGGAACCTTGATGTAAACCTTCTTTACAAAATACTATCTCGAATAAAGAAAACCGCAACAACATCGGATCACCTGTTTAAGAGATAGGAAGCTACAGACAAACACGCAGATATAGAAACATACGCGTTAAATTTGGATGACGTTAACGGATAAGGAACCAAGCGCCAAAAGTAAATAAATGATTCTATTATGCCTACTGTGTCATAGAGGTCACCATCATTAATTTCGTTGAGTTTTTAAAAATCGATATTTTTGGCGCTTGGTTCCTTATCCGTTAACGTCATCCATTTAAAACATTTACAGTTTTGAACTAGTATTGACTTGGTCCTGACCGATGCAAGGGCCGCTTGACTATCGCTGCATATATGTATATGCTTCTTAGAATATTTCCTGCGGATATTCTCTTGTACGCAGACCAAAATGGCAAAGATCTCAGTCTGGAAAACCGTGGCGAATTTACCTAGGGCATAAGAAAGTTCAACACTAGGTCTTTCGCCATATATCCCCGCTCCAGCACTTTACTCATACCTCGATCCATCTATGAACCAGACAATATCGGCAGGCCTGAGTAAGTCCTCAGGTGGGTTCCAGTTATCTCTTTTGGGGATGACAACCTCAAAGGGTTCTGAGAAGGAGAAGAAAGGCACCATGTCATCACTCCCGGCCTCCAGAAGTAAATGAGTCCTTATCGCGTCAGATAGGACCCTCGTATGACCTAATTCTTCTCCTCCTGTCTTCCACTGACCTCAGTCTGTAGGCCGCTTTCCGAACCTCGGCCTCAATCACTAAGTGAAGGGGCACAAGATCCAGAAGGACCTCCAGGCCGCTGTGGGAGTCATGCATATTGCTCCTGTGACTCCCAAACAGGCGAGTCTTTGGAGTTGTGTTAGCTTCTGTTGGGTGTTTAGCCTGTTTACCGCAGGCCACCACACAACAGAGGCCTAAGTGATCATTGGTCTTACTATCACAGTATAGTATCACATTGTGGTGCAAATCGCGATATTAAAAGCTGAAAATTTTATTATTGGTAAAGATATGGACTTACTATATAGTTTTAACAAAATTATCAAGAGACAGTTCAAATCTCTATTCAAATGTACGTTCTAGTACTTCAACTACAATATATGGATAAAAAAATTTACAAATAAAATTATTTAAAAAACATGCCAGTGTTTGCATATGTTTTCACATTTGCAAGAAAAAATTAAGTTTTCTAAACTCTTAAATAGTAAGGCTCAATTACGACCAGATGTTAACTTTTTATTTCGTCTAATACTGATTATTATAAACTTTTTCAGATATATCTCGTGTACATTGGTATTTTTTATTTTTTTATTTATTTTATTTATTTGGTACACTATTCAACATGTGAAACCCAATTACAGAGTAGGAAATTACAAAATAATTCAATACGTATCTACATTATGAACAAAAAGGTATATAAATATTAATTATATATAGTTTTAGATCATCCCCATATAGAAGGCAGTTAACAGTGATATTATCTACTATGTCGTTAATAAACAAATTAAAGAAAAGTGGCCCTAAATTTGAACCTTGGGGGACCCCGACGTAGCTAAGACTTCAATAGATCTAACACCATGATATATACAACATATTGTCTTCTATCAGTTAGGTAAGATTTAAAAAGTGCAATGAGGTTATCCGAAAATCCAAAAAATTCCAAACTTTTCTAAGAGGATATCATGGTTCAGTCTATCAAATACCTTTGAAAAGTCGGTATATATAACGTTTGTTCGTATACCCTTATCAATAGAGTCAGAAATAAACTCAGTAATATTAATTAAATTCGTAACTGTTGAACGATCTTTGAAGAATCCGTGTTGGGCTGTTGATATTTGATGCCTTACATGGTTAAAAATAAAATGGTGTAAGATAATTTCAAATGCTTTAGCAAAATTATTTATTATTACTATCGGACGGTAGTTACAAGTATCGGATCTATCACCCTTCTTAAAGATTGGAATTATTTTCGATAATTTCCACTGTAGTGGAAATTTAGAGAACTTTAGTGATAAGTTAAATAATGTAGTAAGGGGGCTAGCAAAAATAGCAGCACAGTCACGTAATATGAATGCGGGGATCCCATCAGGCTCAGAAGTCAATTTAGGTTTAATTTTATTCAATGTTGTAAATACTTTGTCTTCCGTAAAACAGGCTATAATTAAATATGAGCTACTCAACAAAATTTTTAGGATTATGCGTGATATTTTCAAATTCAGAATAAGATTGCTGAAAAAAGTTAGCAAAAGAATTAGTAATCTGTTGAGGGTCGGATAGATATTCATTATTGTAATTCATAAAGTTTGGTAGGTCAGATGAACTACGTTTATAATTAATAAATTGCCAAAATGGAGACGGATCATTAATTATATTTTCCTCAACATGATTACAATACATTTTATAAGAATTATCAGAATCAATTTTCACTTTTCGCCTTAATCTTTTAAATTCGTTCTGATAAGTTACATCACCTGTTTGCTTGTATTTATTTAACGCTTTATGATTTTCTTTAATAGATTTAATTAACGGATAGTCAAACCAGGGTGCATATGTTCTTTTTGAAGTTTTAGATTGAGGTACAAACAGTGTTAATAAATATTGAGTTTAATTTGGAATAGAACCGATCACTAGCTTCGTCTACAGTTTTAGAATTATTTAGAAATTCCCAATCTATTTCAGCTAATGTTTGAAAAAGGATGTGGAAGTTAGCTCTCTTAAAGTTAAATTTATAATTAGAATTAGATTTAATTTTATGATTTTCGTGATTTTTTATTATACTAAATGTCGAAATCAGAGCATGATGATGGTCATTCTCTGCAATGAGAATATCAATAGCCCTTTCGAGTTGACAGGTTTTATTGGATAAAACTAGGTCTAGTAATCGGTTATCTGTTTTTTTGCTCCATTAAATTGCTTTAGGTTAAGAAAGTTTTGAAAGTTTACTAGCGCCTGAAGAGTCAATGAGGAAGGTGTATTAGATGTAAGGGTGCAGTATTCAGGTATATTGAAATCACCTAGTATTCAAATATCAGAATTATAAATAAATTTGAGAGAGCAAAAAGCATCAAACAGAGCATGATACATCTCAACAGAGGTTCTGGGAGGAATATAAATAGTAAATATATAAAAAGAGTAGTGATTTATAACTATTTTAACTCCAACGAATCAATAGAGTGTACATTTTTAAACAGTGTCACCTAATTTCAGATCAACAACTATTCCAAAAAACAAACGAGCAACTTAACTTTACCTGTCTGTTGATTATTTAGAACTATCCATGTGGAATTCTCTGGAAGTGTAAGGGTCAAATCTACTGTTGGTGTGAGCCAAGCATTCGGAGTGGTCGTTGCAAATTTATTAGTGTCGACTGATGTCGTGTAACTTATTGGGACATACCATTTGCTTGTAGTATCTTCACCAGTGAGTAAAAATCTTTCCTGCAATTAAAATGTTCTAGGTTACTGGCTAATAGACATGAACTTTTAAGCCCTCTCAACGTTGACGAATACCCTTATGTATTAAGTAAAGAAGTCTAATATTCTTTTTTGTATGGTGTGAACAAGTTAGTAATAAACTAATTTTATTTGTTCTCTTTAGAGGGCCGGTAGATTGAACCTCCCAGTTGGATATGGGAGAGTGCTCACGCGCATCAAAGTTTTCTTGATGAAAGAAAGGAACGCAAAACATTGCGCGTGGTCTCACGCATGGTATAATGGATTCGACGACAGAAACATCTACACTGTGCACGAATTTGCACAGGCTTGCAATACTACAGTTTTAGCTTCTGACAGGTCCACTCATTTTCCTGTCAACAACATGTCCCAACCCATAAGAGATATAATTACTTCCACGTCCAGTGGAAGTATAGTAACAACAAAAAAATTTTAAAAAATTTTTATTGTCCAAATAGGCTTAAAATGTCATGAAACGTCGAGATTTTAAGTTTGAGCGAAAAAAAAATTTCTGTCTGTCTGTCTGTCTGTAACTTTTTTTGTGCGCAGGTTTACTCTGGAACCGTTTAAGATATTGACTTGAAATTTGGTACACATATGTACTTTAACGAGGTCTAGAACTAGATTATATTTTCATCTTGTTCCGTCGAAGGGTTGGGGGGTAAATTGGGGTAAATTTGGGGTAAATAGGTCAATCAAGCAGGTAAGAGTTCAAAAAATTGGTATTTAGTATATACAAGAGAAGCTAAGATCTCAAAAAAATGTTTGGCATTAGCCACCCCCATTACCACCCCCACCCCTTATTAAAGGGGATGAAAAAAAAATTGTGATTTAGTGTATGTACAGTAACCAGAAACCTAAAAATATTCTTTTACTTCATCCACCCCCCCACTATCACCCCTCTATCACCACCCTCCACCCCACTACCGATGTGGGGTATCGTTTTATGGGTTTTTGGGGTAGAGGATTTCAAATATTATATTATTAAAGTTCCATAAACAATTATTTTCACATACAAAGTTTTTTCGTTGTGAGTGACTTGGATAGAGAATCTGGATGTGGAAGTAGTGATTCCTTGGGCAGCGGTTTTTTTAATGAAAATCACCTGCATTCCCTGCACATATGCTCTCTTCCTCTCTTCTCGAGTAACCACAACCCTGCATATTTGTATGTACAGGATACTGATAAGAATGAAGCGACCAGACGAATATTTAGTTATAAATCTACAAATTAGATCAAACAAAAGAATATTGAATTAGAATACCATAAATATTCCCATCGAAACCAGGCAAGACATCCATAATGACATAAACAGAAAAACGTACAACACATAAGAGATTAAACAACAATAGAAATAAATCTGAAACCATGGCAATACATTATACCGGAAGATATTAAAAAGATCAAATTATTTAAATTAAATAAACATAAGATAGACTAGTTCAAAAGTTCAAAGCCGTGTTAATTCTTGATAAAGCTCGTAAAAATATGAGTGAGGGCTCATTGGATTCGGAATGACGTCTAGAAAAATGTTCAACATTTTTAAACTCGCACATAAACAATTGCAAAAGTTATAGACAAATGAAGATTGAAAAAATAGCGAGTTTTGTTTTTTGTAAATAACTCATAAACTATTAGTATTTAAGATATTTTAAATAAGGATTCTTAAAGAGGAAGAAATTTCCAATAAAAAAGTCCCGACTCCCGAAACTCTATCTCTATTAATAATAATTTTAATTTAATGTTAAAAATAGAGCTCCGCGCGGTGAACACTAAGCCGTTATGATGCTCTGAAACCGGCCGTAATAAGTAAAAATATTTTTTTATGTTATTAAATATTAATTTAAATTTTTTTAAAAATGATGGTATTATTTAGACACTTAAAGGAACAATATCCCGTTGTAAAAAAAATTTTTCACCGATTTTTGATAAAATGAGCCTATTGTTAATTAACAATTTTTTTTACAGTTTGCGTTTATATTTCAGGTCGGATAATTGTTAAACAAAAGCCACTAAAATTATTTCGCTTCGTGGAGACCCTATGCCAACTATACTTTATGGGATTATGACATTGCGATGTTTTTAATTGTTATAGTATATTAGTTATTAATTATTTAACCTAACAAAAAAGGTGACAACTTGAACGACGAGATTCTTTTCAAATGTAGTAGAACGTGGTTACAGTTCTATCAAAGTACTTGCTACTTCTGGTGTTCTCCAGGCATTCGTTATAGGACCACTTTAAAATTTTTTTCACTAAGGATATTACTTCCACATCCAGTGGGAGTATGGTGACGCCAAAAAAGAAAATTTTTGAAGAATAGGCTTAATATGTCATGAAACGTCGAGATTTTAACTTTGAGCGAAAAAAAATTTCTGTCTGTCGGTCTGTAACTTTTTTTCTGGAACCGTTTAAGATATTGACTTGAAATTTGGTACACATGTATTTTAACGTGATCTGGAACTAGATTATATTTTCGTCTTATTCCGTCGAAGCGTTGTGGGGTTAATGGGGTAAATAGATAAATCAAGCAGGTAAGAGTTCATAAAATTGGTATTTATTATGTACAAGAGAAGCTATACGGCCTCAAAAATTTTTTTGGCATTAGCCGTTACTACCACCCCATTAATTAAGAGGGTAAAGAAATTGCGATTTACTGTGTGTACAAGTACCAAAAACCACAAAATATTTTTTTACTTTATCCACTTCTACTACCGATATGGTTTTATGAATTGGGGTAGACGGTTTCAAATATATTATTAAAGTTCCATAAACAATTTTTTCCACATACATAATTTTTTCATTGTGAGAGACTGGGATGGAAAATCTGGATGTGGAAATAGTGATTCCTTAGGCAGCGGTTTTTTTCTTTTTTGATGTAAAGTTGTGTGATGTCCCACTTGTCCTTTTAACTGATATTACCGAGGTGGTTCGGCTCACATTAGGGATGGGGATTAGGGATTCACCCTAACCTGTCACCATTCAAGACTTTTCGCCCGTTTTTTGTAAAAAAGAAAAACAAATAAGACTCATGTCTCCGGAATGCGACTTCCAATTATTTTTGGAAAATACATGTAATTGTCTATAACTTCTACTTTTGAACTTTTTTTGCGTACACCATTTATATCTATACAAAATGTTCCATTACAAAATCCCAAGTTCATGTTTCCGGAATACGATTTTCAATTGTTTTTGGTAAATACATGTAATTGCCTATATCTTAAATGGGATTCTAACGTTCGCGTGATAACACTGTACATTTATATTTAATATTTATCCTGTGTCTATCGACATGGAGAATAGCGTAAAAATTAAATAAACATAATTTAAAACAAGCAGCGCGTGTATCTCCAAGTAATCCAAACAAAATACTACATCTGTTGACCACCTGTGGACCAACTCCTTCACCGAACTACATAGGCTAAGTAAAATACCACTGGTCAGAGACTTCATTGTCAATACTCTCAGAAATTTCTCAAGACAAAAACTCAACACTCAACATTAATACCTGACTTGACACACGTTAGACGACGGCGCAACACAACCATTAAGAACTTAACAACAACACACTACAGACAAATGATCTGTTATGTCTAACTACACTCATACCGCATGTGTCACTGAATCAGTGCTTGTAAATCCCAGAATCAAGTATTCCTAGTAGACGGAGTCAACCCAATGCTTTTGTATTTCATCTGCAAATCACTCAGGAGTTCTTTAATTCGAAAAGCAGCGTAGGTTTCATACTTTCCAGTAAACTTATCCATTATATTATCAATTAATGCGACTTTCAATTATATTGTTATATCATTACCCTCAGTAAAGTAAAATAAATTGAAGTGGTAATATGTTGTAATTTTCATGGTTGATCATTGTAAATGACTTTAATAACTCGATTTTTCTTACCTGCTTTACGGTTACTTCGGTTCCATTCAAACTGACTGTAAGAAGAGGAAATCCTGGATTTTTCGTCCAGTTTTCCATAACAACAGGTAAATTTGCAGGTAATTTCGAAACAGTATTAATTACGCTTCCATTCAACGCAGCCCATAGATCATCTGGCTCTGTGTTACTGTTAGCACTAAATTAAAAATAAATCAAAGTTAAACATAACATAAATACTCCACAGGTCAACTTTTTTTTCAAATTTTTTTGCGGTTCACCGCACGAAAATATTCCATCATACTAGGAATAATCTATACTATTTCCCTCACATTATAAGAACCAATGAAATAGCAACATTTTGAAAATTTTTCCTTGATTTCTTTTTTAAAAATGTACATTTAAATTACATAAAAAAATTGTTAACTAGCAATTAGGACTCCCCAAGCCATTTGAACATGCTTTTCCACAAACCTCCATCTCACATTTACAAACAAAAAATTCAAATTTCGGTCTTAGTGGCAATCAATCCCACTCTCAGGAAGGCAACAATCCACTGCTGCGAACTATGTCTGGATTTACTCGGCTAAAAATATCTTACTTACTATGTGTTTAGATAATTTCGGAGCCCATTTCTGAAATTTTCCAACTGCATTAAATGTTCCACCATTCTCAAAACACTGCCGCCTAAAACAAATATAACACTCTTAACATTTTGTATGCAAGCTGTTCAATGTATCAAGACCAGGCAGTCTTAATAGTACAGTATCAAGAGATAAAAAATATGTAAAATTTCAGAATATATATGGTTCGGATAGTTGCTCTTACCCTCAAGGCGTGAAAATCACCTCTAAATTTAAATATTCAGTATTGAAAAATATTACTAATTTATTTTTGAAAAGTAAGAAAGTTATGATCTAAAACGCCGGCCTACTGCGATAGAAAAAAAATCGCAATTTTCGAGAAATCATAGTAGGCTTAGAGATAGACAAACATTTTGTTAATTAAAGTTGTTCAGAATCACTTGATATTCCCCCTGTAAAATTTTGTAAAAATCGGAATATTTTCAAAAAAAAAATTTTTGTTTCATTTCTCGTGAAGACACCCCTGTATCTTTTTTATTTGTGGCCGAATTCATTTTAAATTTTTATCAGCTATAGAACTCCATGAAACGATTTTATCTAATACATAAAGAGAACTTTTTACAGCAAATGAACGCCATGCACAATTATTATTAAAATTATTTATTATTTAACTACACGTGTATGCAAAATTTCAGCTCGATTGGATGACGGGAAGTGGGTAAATGGAAACATTTTTTTTAAATATTCCAATTTTCACAAAATTTTACAGGGGGACATATCTAGTGATTCTGAACAACTTTCAGTAACAAAATTTTTGTCCATCTCTAAGCCTACTACGATTTCTCGAAAATTGCAATTTTCTTTTTATCGCAATAGGTCGGTGTTTTAGATCTAGGCGGCATTTATGTGTTGCATAAAGTCGTCTTATGGAGTTGTATGACTGATAAAAATTTGAAATGAATTGGACCACAATTAAAAAAGATACAGGGGTGTCTTCACGAGAAGTGAAATACTAATAAGTAGATAGATAAGAAGTATTAAAGAAAAAAAAAAATTAATTACTGAGCAATAATAATAACAATAATTACAATAATAAATTGGCGACATTTTGTTTAAAAAAATGTGAAAACGCATATTGTATCGGCCATAACTGTTTTATTTTTTGTCATGTAGAAACAAACGAAAAATCGTTTTAAAGACTGATTAATTCGCTTTAATTTTGTTCCTCAGAAATGTTTGACGAAAGTGTCACAGCTTCTAAGATATTCAACATTTAAACAAAATACTTAATCCTAAAAGCGATCGAAAGCCATCTATAAAATTAAATATCCCCGAAATATCAATCCTACACAAAGATATAATAAAAATAAAGTAATTCCTAGTTTATAAGCTTCATTTTTGATATCTATAATTTTTTTGCTAAAACTAATATTTATTGGGATATTTGCAAAGAAACAAAAATGTTGCGTTTTTTCTAAAATCTCTTTACAATTAAGTGCTATTATAAGCCAACGAAAAAAATTTAGCGTCTAGGTCGTAGTATATACTTATTAGTGAAAAACAGTATATGGGAATATATTTTTTTAATTACTGACTACTTACAATAACAACATGGCGACATTTTTATTAGAAAAATTACACTTTTTTGTCATAATTTTTTTTGTTTCTTACGCTATAGAAGTAACCAAAAAATCATTTGAAAACCTAGTTAATGGACTTCATTTTGATCGTTTGCATTTTTAACGTGGTTTCTAAGATATTTAACATTTAAACTAAATATTTCGTCTTATAGACGTTCGGATACTACCTTTATAATTTATAGAAATACAGGATATATACTAACAACTATATAAGAATAGAAAAAGAAAAACAAAATTCATCCTCAATTTGTCTCTAGCATCTTTTCGCTCAATGTAATATATAGCGACTATAGCGACTCACTCACTGGAAATCGAGAAGTTCCAAAAGCGAGAAGTTTCCATGAAGTCGCTAAGAAACAAAAAGGAAAACTCGATCCATAATGGAGAAGTTTCCATGGAGTCGCTAAGAAAAATAAAAAAAACATTCGATAAAAAAATATAATATCAATATACTTAAAAATACCAAAATCATATAAAATATGAACATGTATTAAAAACAAATATACGTATATTTACTTCGATTTTAATTTTATTTATAGCGATAACTCTGTAAAATACCTTTCGACTTATTTGACGAAAACCTATTTGAAATATCTCTGTTTCAAGCTAAAATCCAACTTTCTAGCCATTATAACTTAAAGACTATCAATTTATATGAAAAATTGCATTGAACCTCTTTTAGCTCCAACTAAACTATTATAAAGGTGCCTCCCCTAGCAAGCCCTCATAACATAGAAACTTTTCTTTGATGCATTTAGTATTAAGTTGCCAAAAGTGAACGAAATCCAATTCCTATGGCATTATTCCGAAGTTAAAACCTGTAGATACTCTACTATAATATCAATCGATCAAAAGAATGCCTTTACAAAAATTGCATTGATCATAAGTTACGAAATGGTTTAAAGCATTTGAAACTCTTTAAAATCTTTAATAGTTGTGACAGAAAAATTCGAAAATGCGGAATATATTCTTTATTTGGGACACTCACCGAAATTCACAGGGAGCTGGAACGATATAATAATGCTCTTTAGGAAATAAACACACAACTCAGACTAATTTTCTCATATAAGAGTATCACTGTCTGTATATGCGTATAAAGAACAATGTAGGTGATTATTAATTTTTTTACTCCCATTCTCTCAGACTCCGTCCATGAATTCTATTAGAAAGAACTAGTTATTCCATCTTATACTGGCACTATAGGAGTATTCATACGTTAAATTTAATCAAAATCGTTAAACTGCTTTAGGAAAAAAATATTGCTTGCCTTTTTTACCGAATTTTTGAGTCGTCACAAGACTCATTTCTTGTATGCGAACCCTTGTTATGGCAAAAATACATAAAAGAAGGTCGCCAAAAAGTGTGTGACAATAAGAAATACAGCCAGAAAGGCCTAGTCATAGCACATGGTCGTTATAAGCTTTGTTCATGTTGATAATATATATTCAAACTTTTTGAAGATAAAAAAACTACTACCAGAATGAAAATTCTGTTAGTTAACTAGTCAGAAAGAAAAATGTTCCCAAATTTTGAAAAAATTTAAATTTTCATTGGATATTTTGACTCGGAATTATTAGTCATTGTTAAATCGCATAATAACAAATATGCTTCTCACAGTAACTGTTCGTTAAGAAACTTTAAGCACAGAAAAAGGTACCATATCCTAACAGATTTTAAAAAAAAAATTTTGAAAATTTGAACCGCCTTTTAAAAAATTAAATTTTATCGTTATCCAGTTAATTGAGCATTTTTTTTTCACGCGGCATCGACATCTTGGTCATTAGCCGCATCGTCCTACAATATTGTCATAAAAGTTAAAGCTTTTCTATTATGCACATTGAGAAGTGTTTTCAGGTAAGTTCTATATTAAATTTTCAAAAATAGATTTATGGTTTTTAAGAATTTAACTAGTTTTTTCAGATTTTAAGATAATGCTAGTAAATATATATATGTTAAATTAGTATGGAGTATTCTTATTCTCGTGATTACAATATCTTCCCTTTTTTGAACTATAGGTGTTTTCCATTTGCTTACTTTGGGGCTAATTTCTTTTAGTTTAGAGATTTCGTTGTTCCATTCGTTTTGCAACTGATCGATAATTTTTTCTTTGAGATGTATTTTTATGTCCACGAATTGTAATATCATCCTTTATATTTTCTAACGCTGCTTCTTTTGCCGCTCCCTCCGTGAGTATATTTCCAGGAATCCTGGGAGTCCAAATAAAAGTAATTCTTTTACCCAGAGTTCCCAGCCAGAATAGATGCTAGAATATTTTGGATTAGCGGATCTGTAGTAGTACTATTGGACAGTCCTTGCAAAACACTAAGAGAATCACTGCAAATGAGAGTATGATTTCAGGAATTCATTTCCATATTGCATAAAGTTCGACAGTATAAATGCTAGCTGCAGAAGGTAGTGTCCAGCTATGTGTTTGATTGTCGTCAGCGAAGGAGCATCCAACTCCCTGATCTAATTTGGATCCGTCTGTAAACAACTTATGGTACCCTTCGAATGAGTTTACTGTACTATTGAAATTCGACTCTAATAGTTGTCTGTTGTTAACATTTGGAGTTATTAATTTCCATGGAGGAATTTCGCTTTGGTTTATTTCATATACTGATGGGAAATTTTCTTCTGGTACTTCCATCATTTCATTTAGCCTAACCCCCACTGGTCTTGTAATTGTTGGTCTAGTTTCATAAGGAAGTCGTGAATCTTCGTTAAAAATAATGCTGTAATTTGGGTGGGCTGGTTGTTCTCATATAGTTGCTCCATAAGAAGGCAAAAACTGCTGCCGATAATATTTTAGAGGAGGAATTCCTGATTCACAGCATATTGAAGAAAATGGGCTAGTGCGAAAAGCACCTAAAGCCAGCCTTAATCAATTGAGCATTATTACCTAACATTGATATTAAAGTCGTTTAAAACCACGTTTAAATTCGTTGTTTGTTCATAATTACACCGCCTTCATTATCGATATTAGGAAATAAAGTCCAATTAACTGGGCGACGATGTGCGACGGTGATATTTTATTTCACAATTTCTAGCGATTTTTAGGTTCTACAAAGTAAACTAACATATCCATCATTCTGAATTTTTAAGCTTTAACGTCAGGCTTTTTATAAAAAATTCTGAAATCTCCATATATCAAAGGACGGGTAAGCATGGTGTAACTGCCCCCGAGCGTCTGGCGTTTATATTTGTGCAGTAGGAAGCACTCTCGGAAAGTAGCAATTTCACAAAATATTAGCCCGAAAAAGGGACCGGTTTGGGGTGAGTAAGGGAGGGTTGGTTTTAGCAAAACTATTTTTTTTTCTAAGAAACGGCGCATTCAATCTTTTTGTAAAAAATATATGTTAAAGACGTACTGAGAAAGTACTAAATAAAAAATCACGCTCAAATTCCAGAAACAGATACAGTAAAAAAAAACATATATATTATTTTCAATTTTTTTTTAGGGTAACTTATTCCTGGGGTACCAGCCTGCATTTTTTTCTGTGGCATGTCTGGGAACTCACTTATGTTATGTTTTTTTTCCAGTCTTGTTTGAAGATTACGCCATACTTAAAAAAAAAATGCCGAAGTGTGCAGTGTCGTATGCATATTTTGTGGACAATTAACCCCTTGCAAGTAAACAAGGCCGAAATGCAAAATAAATATGTATACCTGAGTAGTGCATACATACTAGTGATTAGTGATTATGGAGATGGTGAACGTTGTAAGAGAAACCAACATAAAGCTGCAACGCTGACATTTAATTAGGTGATCAATAAAGTTTAACTCTCTTGCGCCGCAAAAATCAGTTCATAGTCGGAATTTTAAATATCATTAAGGGTAAAAACTAAAGTCAGCGGTACTATCGATATTACCGTCGGCGGGGATAAGAGTTTGGTCTCCGAAGATTACGCCATACTTAAAAAAAATGCCGAAGTGTGCAGTGCCGTATGCATATTTTGCAAGTAAAAAATGCCAAAATGCAAAGTAAATATGGATACCTGAGTAGTGTATACATATTAGTAATTAGTGATTATGGAGATGGTGAACATTGTAAGAGAAACCAACATAAAGCTGCAACGCTGACAATTAATTAGGTGATCAATAAAGTTTAACTCTTCTGCTACGGAAAAATCAGTTTATAGCCGTAATGTTAAATATCATTAAGGGTAAAAAATAAAGTCAGCGGTACTATCGATATTACCGTCGGCGGGGATAAGAGCTTGGTCTTAACAGTCATGTGTTGTTAACAATTTGCAGCACTAAATCGTAGCATTACTAACCTGTGATGGATATGGATGTTAATCTTCCTCACTGTCATCTGCAATCACTGCACTTATGCTATCCTTCTGAAACAATAAAGAAAGAACTTCTGCCAGTTTAGGTATGCTTGATAGATATCGTCCTTGCGAAAGATAATGCACGATAGCAGCTACAAGGGAACAACATCCAACAGTTCGATTCCCATTGGCACATTCAAAGAAATTGCAAAACTACCCTTTGTAGATATTTCCAGCAAAGATGTACTGGACTTTCCAGAAATGACGGATTTAAAATTGTTTTTTACCGGATCGTATCAATATAAACAAACGATTTCGTATCTCGAAGTCATAAATGGAATACTTAATCTTCGGTACGTTAAGGGCCAGTCCAATGTACTCAAAATACAAGTTTGTTCACGTCACGTCAAAACGAAGGTTTACCGATATTTCATCGACTATATTCCCCGCAGTGACGGATGTTCTGGTGTTAGAAGACATTTCTGTGAATGTGCCAATGGGTATCGAACTGTTGGATGTTGTTCCCATGTAGCTGCTGTCGTGTATTACTTTTCGTACGGACGATATCTAGCAAGCATACCTAAACTGGCAGAAATTCTCTCCCAATTGTTCCAGAAGGATAGCATGAGTGCAGTGATTGCAGATGACAGTGAGGAAGATTAATATCTATATCCTTCTCAGGTTAGTAATGCTACGATTTAGTGCTGCAAATTGTTAACAACACGTGACTGTCCAACAAATCCTCGGAGCCCGAATTTTGAAAAAAAATTCCTTTTTTATTATATTAAGGTAAAGGCCAAAAAAAAATGTCTAGAGAGCGCAAATCTTGTCGGAAATGAACCAATTTTTTTTTTAATTAAAGGTTACCGAAATTCCAACGAATCCTCGGAGCCCGAATTTTAAAAAAAATGTTTCCTTTTTTGCATCAATGCATGCAAGGTTAAAGCTTGCTCGCCAGTAACTGTTTATACGTGTAATATTTTTTTACTGGCGTGCCAATATCTGCTGGCGCCACTAAATCCATGCACGTATAAACCCGCTATAATATACATTTTCACGTCCTTTACTAACATTAAGTGGTGTGAATCAGTCTTTTTGGAATTTAGATTTTTCAATATTATATAGGTTACAAAAAACTGACATTGATTATGAAACGTCATTAGTAATGTATCTGAATAATGTTAATCCAGAAGAAAAACATACGTATTTTTGTTTTTTTTTTTTTTTACTTTTTTACACCATTCGATGGGAATGATTTCGATTTATAACAAATGTAAAAATTGACGTTGAAAAATTCACAGATACAATGCGACTGCACATAGCTGTGATTGTATTTATTATGTAAATAATGTAACCTAATATTTTGTACATGTCCGTCATTACAAGACTGAAAAACTTTTTCATCGGTAAACGCAACATTGATCCAAAACTCCAACGGGTGATAGGCACAATTTAAACAAAACATATTGCGGGCTTGCTTCTGTTCTTCTGTTAATATGGTCTTCTTGACACTTGTACAGTTTTTTATTTTCGATTTTTCTATCCTTCGGCTAGCTGCTGACTTCGACACTAGAAAATGTGTCACGAACACAGCGTCTCCTGCTGTTTGAAACGGATTTTTCCTCAAATAGCCAAGGAGTGCTTCATCTTGAACGAGATTTGAACTTCTCGATAGGCCTCTTTTCTCTTTACGCTACCTTCCTCTTTCCACTGTTCTTCACACTCATAACAGTACTTTTATTCAATTGATAATGATTAGCAACTGCTCTGATACACCATCTCTCTTCAATTTTAGAAAGAATTAAAATTTGTTCATGTTCAGTTAATTTTGGCATTGCGAAAATATGACACTGACAAATAAATAGAGAATGATTTAATAAGGCGAAAAATAGGTGTACGGGATTTCATTGCACAGAAATGCACAACCCATCAGTCTTTCGTTTTTAGTCAAGTTCTTGGGAGTCACGTTCTTTGCAAATCAATAATACCTATGCATGTTGGAATTTTTCGAAGTCGCAATACGACGTGAACACAACACTTAAAACCCAATACAGTTTTTAATATTCAACAGAACAGTGTCGTTTCTATTCAATTTCATTGGAAACTCACATTATTTACAAATAAGCAAATGGACTCCTGCTCTCTGGATTTAATAATTATTAGCTTAATGTCCAGAAACACAAAGCACAAACATGTAAACAATAATGGCGTGACAACTGACAGTAGTGACAGTCGGGCAAAACCAAGCTCTTATCCCCGCCGACGGTAATATGTGAATAATGACAGGCTTTGACAGGGTACTCCATAGTATCACTGACTTTAGTTTTTACCCTTAATGATATTTAACATTACGGCTATAAACTGATTTTTGCGGCGCAACAGAGTTCAACTCTATTGATCACCTAATTAACTGTCAGCGTTGCAGCTTTATAATGGTTTCTCTTTCAACGTTCACCACCCCCTTAATCATTAATCACTAATGTGTATACACTACTCAGGTATCCATATTTACTTTGCAGTTTGGGCTTTTTTACATGGGGTTAATTGTCTACAAAATATGCATACGGCACTGCACACTTCGGCATTTTTTTTAAGTATGGCGTAATCTTCAGACAAGTCTGGGAAAAAAATATAACATAAATGAGTCCCTAGACATGCTACAGAAAAAAATTCAGGCTGGTATCCCAGGGATAAGTTACTCTAAAAAAAAATTTGAATATAATGTATATGTTTTTTTTACTGTATCTGTTTTCGGAATTTGAGCGTGATTTTTTATTTAGTACTTTATCAGTAGGTCTTTAACATATATTTTTCACAAAACGATTGAATGCGCCGTTTCTTGGAAAAAAAATAGTTTTGCTAAAATCAACCCTCCCTTACTCACCCCAAACCTGTCCCTTTTTCGGGCTAATATTTTGTGAAGTTGCTACTTTCCAAGATTGCTTCCTACTGCACAAATATAAGCGCCAAACGCTGGGGGGCAGTTACACATGCTTACCCGGCTATGCCCTTTCAAGTAAATCTGCAATAATGTTGCATTATGGCTATCGTATTGGATTCACCGTTTCGAATTCTTAATTTTTGAGATCAGCTTTGGTATCAACTACCCTAGAAGATTACTAGCTGCTAATTTTAATGCTAATCCTATGAAATCTGTGTGGCGCCTCCGCCAAATATTACAAAACTATCAACTAAAAAAATCTTGTCTCCAATTTTTGCATATCTTGTTGAGGGGACTTATGTCAAGGTAACAAAAAACGGGCAAAACTTTAATAATGATTTATACCTTCTAAGATATAACGGTAACGTCAATTTCACCAAAAAAATCATACATTTTTTGTTTCTATATGCTTGTAGAAATTATTCTGACAGGAATTTGGACTTGAGATGCATATTTTTTTTTTTTTTCAGAAGACATACGAGTTATGATAGATTAATAAAAATAAAACTACCTCTTAATAATGATACAATGCGCATCTGAGATGTGGTAGGAACTGAAGGAAACTTGAAGAAAAATGTTAATTTTCTCTACATTATGTGGTATTTTTGTTATAAATCGTAACATTCTGGTAAAATTATTGTGTTGTTAGGGTAGTCCATACTTACATTTTAAAAAAGAGAAAGAAGCTGTAACAATGATTTTAGAACTCCGGGATGAAATATACTACAAAAATTAAAATTTTTTCAAAATTGGAAACAGCTAACTAAATTGACGTAATATTCATTCTGGGAATTGTTTTCTGTATTTAAATTGTTTAAAACTCTTTAAGGACGGATAAAAAGCGACAATGAACCTTATAATTATCATCAATATACGTAAGGATGTCTACTTTTAGAGACTTCTTATCTAAATTGGAAAAAAAATTCATGGTGAAGGTATTGTCTACCAGTACTACTATCATTATCCATGTTTTTCCAATGGACAGTTCGGGATTCAAATATGTTTTACTAGTGGATCTTCAGTGCTGCGTACCTCTATACGTGGAGCCCTCAGTCATCACTGTTCTGCCGAATGTATAAGATCAAACAACTTCTGACAAACGATTCTCAACATTATTCCAAATAATGAAAAAGAAAACAGGTACATTTTTTCGTCACAAAATTCACATAATTTCATTATTTCATTAATTCATTATTTGTCTTAAATTCATTTTTGCGTACATAAGGAGGTTCCACAGAATAACCACTAGTCCGAAAAGAGTTAAACAAATCAACAATCTGAAAAAAGCTTCAATCATGTGCCATAACACTATTTTTTTTATTTTCTATTTTCTTGCTGGACTTCCTGAGGTCGCCGCGAACGTTCTGGCGATCTTATTTTATTTATTTTGGACATACAAATTGTACTCACACAGAAGTGAGAATTGTAACAATGACGCATTTCTTTGTAAGTTGATTTATTTTCTGGTGCGGAATTATTTCATATTTTTTAAAGTCTGTTTTAACAAGTACATTCGGTAAGCCTGTACATTTTATGTGCAATTTTATTCACTTTATTTGTAATAAATAGTGGACAAGGTGAAAAAAAGTATTAATTCAGCTTTAAGATTAGCTACTTTGCCTCTAGTATTCGTTCTTACCTTTATCGTATGATATTGTATCAAATTTGGAGCTTATCTCTGCTGGAGTTGAACACGAAGACTGAAGAGCATGTGCGTTTTCCAAAGCATCAGCTGCAAGAGCAGAGTGGACTTCTTCGATGACGAATTGTTTATCGAGCTGCCAGCTGGGAAGAATCTTTAAAACATTATGTGCTTTAACAATCACATTTATAAAGGTTATAACGAGTAGTGGTTGCAAGTCGGACGTAGAACAAGGAGCTACGAAATGAATTTATTTATAAAAATCTATCTTAAACTTTTATTTTGTAAAGTATTCACCTTTAAGTTAATCTGTGTTAGCAGTCGACGAAGGGCAAACAGCGAAGGAAATCCGAGGAAATCTGAGGAAATCTGTGTTATGTTCGTGAAAGAGGAAATCTGGTGCACAAAATTTTGGGTGCGGTTGACCTCGGAAGTCGATTAGCCCTTGGAAAATTTTTCGCCTTTACTATGAGTTCTTTGTTATCTAGCACAACTCACATCAGGGGTTAACAAAGAATTACAAAGAGTATAAATTGATATTTTAGTTTGATTTTCATTTTTGGTTGAATAGAGAGTGTTTTATAAATAAATTCATTTTAGAGTTTTTAATTTTTAGTATAACCAGAATGTAGACTATAAAAAAATAGAAATGTCATAAACAGATTATAACGTTTGAACTTTTGTATATTTAAACACACAGCTTTACTGTAACTTCTTTATTAATACTTATTAATCAAGTGTACATCGGGAATAAAGACCACAGCGGCGGACGTTTCTTTTATATGGCTATGTTGCCAACCTTATAGTGCAAGTAACTAACATATTCTACCAACTTACACTTATATGTTACACAGATTTTCTTTTTTTATGTTTCATAAATCACTTTTTCTGCTGTTTGGGAAATTGTATGAAAAATATATTCTTTATTGTATTTTATTCTATATTAAAAATTCAAAGATATGTTTATTTTATTTCTTCCAACTGTAAATGCATTCCGTGCAGGGCCGCCTTCTTGATTTTAGGGATTGTCTAAGTCTACTTAACACAATTTCTAACTGATATTTTGAATAAATTATATTTCAGTTCATAGATGCTGTGTGAATGAACACTTAGAATATTGGTACCAATCGCCGATCTAGTTCTAAATGATTTAGATTTAATTTCTCCACAATTTAGTGCTCTAGAAGTTTGCAGTTACATATTTTTATATCCCATATAGTTAACAAGATATTTTGAAAAAACTGTTTTTATAACTTTAAAAAAATAGAAATAAAAATTATACGGAATTTAATGCTCTGTAAGTTTGCAATTACATATTTTTATATCTGGTTAATAGTTAAAGAAATATTTTGAAAGACATATTTTTTTAACTTTTGACCGGCTGTACCTCATAAACTATTATCCTACAATATGTGTTTTTTACGTATTTATAATTTTATTTATTTTCCGTCGTTTGTATTTTTAACTATCTATATTGTATTGCACTTACCTCGTGTGTGGTAAAATATTCGAAGTATGAAGCAAAACCTTCGTTCAAAAATATTTCCGACCACCATTTGCAAGTGACCAAGTTTCCAAACCATTGGTGGGTAAATTCATGAGCAATCACAGTAGCGACTCTTTGTTCATAGCGATTTGAAGATTCATTCGGATCCCAAAGTAATGCAGTTTCCCTTAAAAATATATCACATAAATTTCAACATACAAGTTGTATACAAAATGGTAGAAAAAACGTCGGGTACTTGCAAAACTATGAAGTAGGTCGGCACATGATTTCAAAATCTGGTTTATGTTTAATATCCCAGAAACCCATTAAAATACAGCAATCAAACTTGGTACATGATTTAGTATGAATAGAAATTATTACGCTGCAGTATTTTTCAAAACGAATTTCAACCAGAGAGTGGATTGCATTTTCTTCCAGTATTTGACTTATTTTTATTAATACGTGTTAAAATTCCCATTCTACCTTACCCATTTTTCTAATTTGTATTGTTTTATTATACTCTTCGCAAATACAAAAACGAAGAGTATATTGCATTTAATCGACACATTTCTAAAACGCTCGCAGACAAAAAATTTTCATAACATTGTGTTAGTGAACGAATTCTGAACAACTTTCAAAATGTCCGTCTGTCTGTCCGTCCGTCAGTCCGTCTGTCCGTCTGTCCGTCCGTCACGTATCTTGTAAGCATGATAACTCAAGAGAGAAAAATCCGATTGTACTGAAATAGTGTTAGCTATTGTTTTTGAACAAAATCGATCAGTAAATAAAAATGTTATTAATGATTTAAATTTGAAAAAAAAAATTCTTTATTTTTTATGTTTTTGTAATAGAATAGAAATCTGGTGAAATGATATTTCATTTTAATATTTAAATATTTATAATATTCATTTATAATGTAATATACAACCGTGGAAATATAATTTTAGCTCGTCTCTTATAATGTAAAGATTTACGTTTTTTTACGTGTTAAATGGTGGTGTAGTTCTTACGCTTTATATAGGAGATCTAATCCCCCCCGTTAACCGTTAAGCCGAGCTGGACCTGCCCCGTCCAACCTTACGTTCACCACGGTACTATGTGCCATGGTTGTTTGGTTGGCTCCGGACCAGGATCCAGTAAGGCACATAGTTGTACTTAAATGAAGAATAATATATGTTTTTGCTTTTGCTTTTTTTTTATTCGGAATCCAAGGGTCCAGAAATGGGGTATGGTATAGTTTTTTTATTATTATTTTATTTTACAATGAGTCTTTTACCAACTAAGTTCGTACTATAAAATTAAAAATGTCTAAAACTAACATTATTTACAAAAAACTGCGAAGAGTAGCCTATAGAATGTGTAACAATTATATAAACAGTTCAGTGAACAGGCGAAGAGTACGTTTTTAGTTTATTTTTTTTATGCTTTACCTTTTTTCTTTCGCTTACTACAATAAGGCAAAAAACTGTTAATTTTTACCACCTCCTGAATTGTCTCTTGCTCGGGTTATTAAAAGAATTTAAAGTCTTAAAAGTTGATTCTAATTTAAAACCCAATATCGCTACTTAATTTGATCTCCTTCTCCTCACCGTTCGGTGCTTCATTTAGAGCTTTTCAAGAAAGGTGACCTGTCCTAAACTCGCAACTATCAATATTTTGTAGTTGCAAGCATTGACAATTGTCTTGTACTTAGCAAAAATTTCTTATCAGGGACTGCCCTGCAAAAATTGTTTATTTTTAAATAGCTAGAAATATAACGCAGTGCCTTACTCCACTAAAAGATGATTTACTTGGATCAGTCGATAATAACACTCTCGAGACCTGATACTTTCTGTAATTTAAGCTACTAAACCAATTAAAAAAATCTCACGTTTACATTTTTCTCTTGATTTGAGTGCATTCACTGTACTCTAGATGCAAAAATAAAAATAGCACTAATAAAATCAAGTAGTCTCAAATAATATTTAAAACTACGCAGTCGTATTAAAATCGTCTCCGGAATCAAAAAATGTAAAAATATACAGGGTGTTCCATTCAGAATTTTAAAGTTTTGATCAAGTGATGGAAAAGTGTCAAATTATGAAAAATTTGCCACTTAAAACTTCCCAGACTCGTAACTTCCTTATTTTTTAAGCTACGACCATGTTCGGCATATCAAATTGTAGATATTTTTAAGGCCTTTAAATATGCATACAGAGTGATTAAAAAAAAGAATTTAAAAATTATTACGAAAGGAAACTTACTTTCCTTGAATATTTCTTTCCCTCACCCTGTATATGAACTGTGTTAATGTTTTCTTATAAAGGTTTTAATTAGCTTCAATTTATGTTATTACGTCATATTCGATATTCTCTGTCGTTTTAGAGAAAAAAAAAATAAAAACCTTCTTTTCGACTTCAAACTGAATTCTCTTCAAATAAATTTGAAGAGAATATAAATTAGTTATTTTTATACCAAGGCCGCGAAATTCCTTTTTACGTACCGAGGCAAGATAATCTCGAGGGCGCTAAAAAATTTCGCGACCATGGTATAAACACTATTTTTTGTGCAACCGTAAATTATATTTCACTTTTTTTGGATAAAAACGCTTTTGATATAATTTGTTTCTCAGAACATTGGTTGGATAAATCTGCGTTAAATTTTATCAATATCCCTTCTTTTAAACTGGCAGCTTCACTTTTGTAGAGAAAATAACAAACACGGTGGAGTGTCTATTTTTGTAAAAAACTCAATTAAACATAAACCTTTTCAAACTAGTGAATTTAATAGTCAATTCAATGCTGAATTCTGCGCTATTAAAATTTCGTGCTTAAATTGTATACTTATCAATGTGTATAGGTCACCCACTGGAGACATTGAAGTTTTTCTTAATCTGTTAGAAAATCTCTTAATACACTGCTCAACTAAGTTTAGCAACATTATATTAACCGGTGATTTCAACATTAATTTTAGGGGAACCTCCCCCTCCCTATCAGACTTGGTGAATCTAACTTCATCTTTTGGCCTTGTAGTCACGATCTCCGATTTTACCAGAAGTACCCCACATACAAGTACTTGTATTGATAATGTCCTTACGAATTTGGTGGATGGTAGCTACGAGACTGGCGTTATCGACCCCTGCTTATCTGATCACCTAGGTCAATTTATTGTCATTAAAAAATCCCTCAAACTTCCTGCAAAAGATATTTGGAGAAGAAATATTAATGCCAACGGCATCGGTAAGTTAAGAACATCCTTGAATAACATTGACTGGCATTTATTTGAAAACTTAAATTATAATGCCAACTTTTTGTCTGAGTTTTTAATAAAAACTTATTCATCATATATTAACGATCATTTTCCATTAAAAAAATGTAAAATTATTAATTCTCCTCCGGTTCCGTGGTTTGACGACTCTTTCACATTATATAACACTATGAAAAAAGACTATAAATCAGAGATAGTTGAAGCTAAAAAAGTCGCTTATGATTCCTTCATTAGCAATTCTGATAACAAGGCACGTGATAACTGGAATTTAATTAATTTTGAAAGAAATAAACCTAAATCCACTTCACCTGAACATGATATTCATTTAGATTCCTTTAATTCATTTTTTTCCACCGTGGCCAAGAAATTTGTTATACCCACATCTAATGTCCAGGCAACAGATCTTTTAAAAAATTTACCTAGCTTTAGTTCTTCTTTCTTTCTTGAGCCAGTTACTTTGTATGAAGTTTCAGAGGCGGTTCATAGTCTAAGTAATTCCAATTGCACCGATATTTATGGAATAAATAGTCGTATTATCAAAGAAACCATTGGCATAATTTTGGAACCGCTTACACTTCTTATTAATAAATGTTTTAGTGAAGGTCATTTCCCTGATGTGCTTAAGGTTGCTAAAGTTTTACACCCTTCAAGAAAGGAGACATTAATGTAATCGATAACTATCGTCCCATATCTATCATCCCCATATTTGGTAAAATTATTGAAATTATTCTTAAAAGTATCTGGACACTAATAATATTTTAAATTGTTGCCAATTTGGTTTTCGTCACAAATGCTCTACCACCGATGCTGTTTTTAAAATAGTGTCTGACATTGTGGAAGGCCTTGAAGACGGTAAGCATGTAGTTATCAGCTTATGTGACTTATCCAAGGCTTTCGACTGCGTGTCGCATGACATTCTTGTGGAAAAATTGAGTTTTTACGGTGTTAGAGGTTTACCTTTGAACCTGTTTTCATCTTATCTGAACAACAGACAACAATGTGTCTCTGTTAATAACGTTAATTCAGAGTTTCTACCAGTCAAATACGGGATGCCCCAGGGTTCTGTACTGGGACATCTACTTTTTATCTTATATGTAAATGATCTTTTTCACTATTTGTCTCCTGTTAAATGCATTGCGTATGCCGATGACACTTCCATGCTAAATTTTGATTATGACATTAACAATGGAAACATCACCTCCGCCGTGTCTATTCAGCAAGCTAAGGTATGGTTTTCTGCTAACAGTTTAATGTTAAATGAAGACAAAACTCAAAAACTTTTATTTTCCACTAGAACTGCACTGGCAAACGGTGACAGTGTCAAGATACTTGGAGTTCTTGTAGACAACAAACTAAGCTGGTGTAAACACGTGGAGGTACTTTCAAGCAAATTATCCAGTATAATTTTTTTACTGCGCAGACTAAAAAATGTTCTGTGTTCCAACACTTTAAAGTCCTGCTATTTCTCCTTATTCCACTCTCACATACCTATGCAATACTCCTGTGGGGTGGCTCATGCCATGCTACTAAAATTTTTAAATTACAAAAGAGAACTGTCAGGTTAATCAGCAATGCTGGGTGGAGGGATCACAGCCAGCCAATTTTTAAAAAACTGGGCATACTGCCTGTACCTTCTTTATTTATGTATATTTCGTTATTGGAAATTCACAAAAATAAGGGCAATTTTGTCACCAATTCTGATTTTCATAATTATTCAACCAGATCCGCCCCTCAGCTTAGACAACCTCGACATAGATTTGTTAAATCTTCAAGAAATTCATTAAACCTTCAGATATATAATCATTTACCAAATTTCATAAAAATCCTTCACAATATATTCAAACGTAAGTTAAAAATGCATTTCTTGAATTTCTGTTTTTACTCAGTGGAAGAGTATTTTAACACTAAATTTCCCACTTTATAAAATGTCTGCTACCCTATTTTTATGTTCTTTTGCTCTTTTAATGTATAATGTCTTTTTTCTTGTTTGTTGTTTATTATATGATAATTTTATTGATTATTGTATTTGTATGTTTATATTTCCATGTTTTTTGTTATAATATTTGACTTGCCAAAAACTTTTTATAACTTGGTTAAATAAATTTTCTTTCTTTCTTTCTTCTTTCTTTCTTTCTTCTTTCTTTCTTATAGTTAGTATAGATGGTGAAAATGACACCACCGTTTATGCTATATTTTGCTAAATAAACGCGGTGGCCTTAACGTCGTTTCTATTGAAACGGTATATTTTGAATATATACTTGACAGTTCTCGAATAATCGTAAAAATGTCTGAGAGCGATATTGAGATTTCAATTTCTTGTACTCCTACAAATTGTACAATTAATGTTAGTATTTATCCTAAATAATTTATGTATTTGTTGTGAATTTGGAAATAATTATATACTAATTCTGTTTAATAAAATATAACAATTTTTGTTTGTCATATTTTAGAAATGTCAATTTTGAAGTGACTTAAGCGTTAATTATTATGAAAGTGACTTTTGGTTTTTCGGCCGTTACTAAGGGTAACGGCCGTGAAATTGAATTTCTCGGACTGTTTTGAGAATGCGAAATACTCATTTCACGTACGGCTGCACAAAAAATAATTTTAAGTTCTATTTGTAAAAGGCATATTATAAACAATATTTAAAGTAACAAAACAGCAACAACAAATAAAAGGAAATAACTTTTTTTCTTTTTTGTGATATCACTTGATGAACCCATTGCTAATAAGTGCATGTTTTCATGTAATACACATTTCTTACTAATAACATTTGGTTGCTCTTCTAGTGACTCCACAGTTATTTGAATAAAAATTTTTATAGTCATGACTCATTTTTATGAACTTCCTTACTTTTAATCATTTTATTTTATTCTTTCGACTTTTAAGTTGTTCTGCACTATTTATTTCAGATATAATAAATCAACCATAGCTTTGTTATTAGTAATATTTTACATTTTCTAAGTTAGCCATTAATAAAAACACATTTAAAAAAATTATAGGCTGGTAGGCTTAATTTTATTAAAAATTAAAAATATTGTGGAAAATTATTTAAAAAAAAAACAAACAAAATAATTCTTGATTATGTTAACAAGAATACTAAAAATAAAACAATATTAATTTTACAATGAACTTTAAGTTTTTTACGAATATTGTTCAAAATTAACGTGAAAATGCAGAAGTTAAATCTTTTTATTAATTCACCATTCACTGTATGTAATAAAGTATACCGTCGAATAGAATTACTTCCATTTCTTATCCTATTTTTTAAATCCTCAATGTTCTGAGGTTGAGTGTTATACAGAAATCCCTTAAGAAATCCAGCGGATTTAAATCTGGTGATCCGGTTTACTTCTGCTGGCCATCGCACAGGTTTCCAAAAATCGTGTTTAAATAATTAGTAACAATACGGACATTATGTGGAGAAGCACCATCTTGATGGAACCAGATACTTCTTCTAACTTCCAGGGGAATTTCTTCTAAATAATTAGGTAATTCATTTCTTTAAAAAATCTAGGTAAATTTTGCTGTTTAAATTATTTTCAAAAAAATGTGGCCCTATTAATCTGCCACCATGCATACCTATCCACGCGTTGACTTTATATTTTACTTAAAAATTTCTTTCTCGGGTTCATCGAGGATTCATCTCACTCTAATAGTGCATATTGAGCCTGTTTACAGTACCGCTTTCATTGAATGTCGCCTCGTCGCTCCAAAGAATTTTATAAAGGAAATTGTATCTTTCATTCAGTACGGATATTCGTGCTATAAAATTAAGTCGCCGTTCATATAATCTCCTTGACGAAGTTGTTGTATTAAAATCATTTTATAAGCATTATCATGCTTATGTCTTTGAGGATTCTTCTCACAGAAGTCGAAGAAACATTTGTCCTAGCACTGACTGTCGATATTGAAGTTTGTTTATTTTCATTAACGGCAGCGACAATTTCATTTATATTAATGTCATTCCTCACCGGTTTACTTCTGTTTCTCTTTCGTTTGGTAAAAGAACCATATCTTCTAAGATTGTCAACTAATAATTTTATGGTTTTATGGTCAGGACAGCGTCTACCAGGAAACCGTTGAGAATAGACTGTGCAAGCTTTTCTAGCATTAGGGTATAAACACAAAGAAAGCAGGCAACCTGCTTACTGGTAGTCAGCGCCTATCAGCGCCAATAATTAACTACGCTTTTAAACGTTCCCGTACACAGACAAAGCCGGCTACCAGTAAGCAGGCAACCTGCTTTCTTTGTGTTCTTACGTACTTAATTATTGGCGCTTATAGGCGCCAATAATTAAGTACGCTTTTAAAAGGGTAAGAACACAAAGAAAGCCGGTTGCCTGCTTACTGGTAGCCGGCTTTGTCTATGTACGGGAACGTTTAAAAGCGTACTTAATTATTGGCGCTTATAGGCGCTGACTACCAGTAAGCAGGCAACCTGCTTTATTTGTGTTTTTACCCTTACGTTTACATTCTCCATAAATCAATAAAAACTCTGTTTTTTCCAAAGTTGAAAACTGAACCATGTCGAATTGTTAGTTGATTGACGAGCGAATTAATGTTCAACAGAAAGTAACTACTCTGATTTATTTCAATTTGACATATTAAAACTTTCGTGGCTAACTTAGAAAATGTAAAATATTACTAATAACAAAGCTATGGTTGATTTATTAAATCTGAAATAAATAGTACACAACAACTTAGAAGTCGAGAGAATAAAATAAAATGATTAAAAGTAAGGAAGTTCATAAAAATGATTATATATATTATCTACGTCCAGGCGGCTAATGACCTAAGCTGTCGATGCCGCATATATATATATATATATATATATATATATATATATATATATATATATATATATATATATATATATTTGGACAGTAGGACCTGTGGTTTTACCCATTTTTTCTTCGAAGACTTCTCTGAGAACTAGCTCAGAGATATGGTGTCTACAAGGGAGGTACAAAAGTTCCCAATCCATAATCTGCTCCAATAAAATGCAGGTTCCTTTTAATCGTCCTGTATTTGACGCAATTGTGTCGAAGCATAGCGCCTTAACAGTTTTTGAAAGGCCCCAATCATCAAGCACCTCATAAACAGCGGATGGCTGCTCCTTTCCGGTTCCAGCTTGTAATGCAGGTTCTCCGAGTATTTGCTCAGAATCTCCACTCGTAACAATAACAGGAAGTCGATCAACAGTCTCCTTGCGGGAAGCATTTTTCCATCCCAATGGACCACAACCGCTTGTAATTCAGATTGTTTGAATTGAGTTTTAAGAATGCCAGCCCGCTTTTTACGCAGTTTTTCTCTACAGTGCCGAATAGAGGATTTGTTTATTACTAAATTTTGCACATCTTGTCCAAAGGTCTCCGTAGCCGCGAATAAAATATGAACCGCGTCTCCATTACTAATTCTACATTTATCGAACACTGCAACCAATTTTGGGGTGATTATTTCACGGCGTGCTCTCTTCTTCTTGAGTTGCGACGGCCCAGGTTCAGGTTCCGATTGCGTCATATATTTTGAAGCATCATCTTGAGTTTATTGTGTTGAACTCGAAGCACGAGGACTTTCACTGCTGCTTGAAGATGTCGTCATTTGGACGATTTGCTCTAAGATGAAATAAATACATTAAACTCATATAACATTGAAATAATAATAACAAAAAACCCTAAGCAGTTTTATCAAATAATTCGTTTTCCTCTTCCTAAACTATTATAAATTATCTTCAGGGTGTCAGTCATACCTATTGTTTACTTAGAAAAACCAAATATAACAATGTGGGGAATTTCAAGAAATATTAAATCTAGAGGTGGCGGGTGGCACGTTTTCTCCGTATCCGATTTCGCTCAGATTTCACCCACATTATTTTTTTAGCAATTGAAACCATTGTGGGGAGTGGCCCAAACTAAATTCGAAAATATTTTTTTCCTCAAGTATAAATAAGGACCGCCCTAATGCCCATGCACTTTATTCTTTTGGCTGATAATCAAATTTTGTTATGATTAGAATGTAAACATTAATCTAATTGACGTTTGTAAGTGCGGCAGCCATTACTATCTTGTTGTTATATATATATATATATATATATATATATATATATATATATATATATATATATATATATATATATATATATATATATATATATATATATATATATATATATATATATATAAAAAAAAAAAAAAAAAAAATTCTTTAAATATCTGTGGAGCCACTAGCAGAGCAACCAAATTTTATTAGCAAGAAATGTGTATTACCTACATGAAAACATGCACTTATTAGCAATGGGTTCATCAAGTGATATCACAAAAGGGAAAAAAATTGTTTCCTTTTGTTTGTTGTTGCTGTTTTGTTACTTTAAATATTGATTATGATATGCCTTTTACAAATAAAGCTTAAAATTATTATTTACATTCTTTTCTTTTCAAATTTATTTTAAGAGAATTCAGTTTGGAGTCGAAAAGAGAGTTTTTATTCTTTTTCTCTATAACGAAAGAGAATATCGAATATATGAGGTGATAACATAAATTGAAGGTAATTAAAATCTTTATAAGAAAACATGAACAAAGTTCATATACAGGGTGAGGGAAAAAAATATTCACTTATAATATCCCTAGAGTATAAATTATTTCCGGAAATTTTTTCGGGGTCATGAATAGTTTGAAAATTTTCTTAAAATATACATGAACGAGAAAAAATTTCCGGATATTAATTTAAGCTCGTGGGATATTCTGTAAGAAAATTTCACACCGCTATTTTATAAATATTATGCCAAATTTGAACATTTTTATAACAAATGACAAACATTCATTCATCATAGTGAGCCATGGAATAACAACGGGTGGTTAATAAAATCCGAAATTTCTTAGTGAAATAACATACCATTCTCCAAGTTTAGTTACATGAACTTTTTATAAATAATTTAAAACATATTATATTTCCGTTTTTTATTAACTTTGGTCTACTAAAATTGGTGGAACATCATTTATTTTTGATAATTATTCTGAAGTACCCACCTACTTCAAGATTTATATGTTTAATAAAATACGAAATTTCCTAGTGATATGACATACCATTCTCCAAGTTTAGTTACATGAACTTTTCATAAATAACTTAAAAACATATTATATTTCCGTTTTTTATTAACTTTGATCTACTAAAATTGGTGGAACATCATTTATTTCTGAATTTACTTAAATGCGAGCACAGGGAATATTCATTCTTGTCGCCGAGACAATAATTAACAACTTCTACGCGGCCATGGAATAATAAAAGGTAACAAGATAGTAATGGCTGCCGCACTTACAAACGTCAATTAGATTAATGTTTACATTCTAATCATAACAAAATTTGATTATCAGCCAAAAGAATAAAGTGCATGGGCATTAGGGCGGTCCTTATTTATACTTGAGGAAAAAAATATTTTCGAATTTAGTTTGGGCCACCCCCCACAATGGTTTCAATTGCTAAAAAAATAATGTGGGTGAAATCTGAGCGAAATCGGATACGGAGAAAACGTGCCACCCGCCACCTCTAGATTTAATATTTCTTGAAATTCCCCACATTGTTATATTTGGTTTTTCTAAGTAAACAATAGGTATGACTGACACCCTGAAGATAATTTATAATAGTTTAAGAAGAGGAAAGCGAATTATTTGATAAAACTGCTTAGGGTTTTTTGTTATTATTATTTCAATGTTATATGAGTTTAATGTATTTATTTCATCTTAGAGCAAATCGTCCAAATGACGACATCTTCAAGCAGCAGTGAAAGTCCTCGTGCTTCGAGTTCAACACAATAAACTAAAGATGATGCTTCAAAATATATGACGCAATCGGAACCTGAACCTGGGCCGTCGCAACTCAAGAAGAAGAGAGCACGCCGTGAAATAATCACCCCAAAATTGGTTGCAGTGTTCGATAAATGTAGAATTAGTAATGGAGACGCGGTTCATATTTTATTCGCGGCTACGGAGACCTTTGGACCAGATGTGCAAAATTTAGTAATAAACAAATCCTCTATTCGGCACTGTAGAGAAAAACTGCGTAAAAAGCGGGCTGGCATTCTTAAAACTCAATTCAAACAATCTGAATTACAAGCGGTTGTGGTCCATTGGGATGGAAAAATGCTTCCCGCAAGGAGACTGTTGATCGACTTCCTGTTATTGTTACGAGTGGAGATTCTGAGCAAATACTCGGAGAACCTGCATTACAAGCTGGAACCGGAAAGGAGCAGCCATCCGCTGTTTATGAGGTGCTTGATGATTGGGGCCTTTCAAAAACTGTTAAGGCGCTATGCTTCGACACAATTGCGTCAAATACAGGACGATTAAAAGGAACCTGCATTTTATTGGAGCAGATTATGGATTGGGAACTTTTGTACCTCCCTTGTAGACACCATATCTCTGAGCTAGTTCTCAGAGAAGTCTTCGAAGAAAAAATGGGTAAAACCACAGGTCCTACTGTCCAAATCTTTAAACGCTTTCAACAGTATTGTGCTAAGATTAACAAACATTATTTTAAGTCCGGATTTAACGACGGATATGTTCTTTCATTTTTAGATGATACAAAAGAGGTAGTCACATTTGTGACATCTGCTCTTGGAGTTGTCCTTAATATTCTTGGGTGAAGTTCCTCCTCGTGGAATATCTTTTCGGATCCCTGGGGCCATTCACCACGCGAGATGGATGGCAAATGCTATTTATTGCTTAAAGATATTCTTGTTCCGCGATGAATTCCCATTGACAGATGAAGAGAGAAGAGGTCTTTCAGATATATGTATTTTTGTCGTGAAAGTTTATATTGAAGCCTGGTTTTGTGCGGCACTTGCCACCGAAGCGCCTTATCAGGACCTCCGCTTTTTAAATAAGCTTTATGACTATAAGGCCGTCGATCCCGAGATATCCAGTGTTGCGTTGAAAAAATTTCATAAGCATTTATGGTACCTAAGTCCAGAAGCAGTTGCCTTCGCATTCTTCGATTTAAAATCGTCAGAGGAATCCAAAGTGAAAATGGTTGAGGCCCTAGGTGAGAAAGAGGATCTGGAAGAAGAAACATTGGATGTGGAAGAAGAATCATCGGATGTGGAAGAAAAGCCATTAGATATAGAAGAAGAATCATCATATGGTAAAAGTGTCAAGCGAATAGAGATAGGGGAAAATGAAATTCCAAAGTTTGTGGAGAACACATTTATTGAAAATTTTGTTACTATCGAAACCCGAAAGTTTTTCAAACGATTTCACATAAATGATGACTTTCTTGAAACTTGGTCTAAAAACGATAGTTTTAACAAAGGGTTGGATATTGTTAAAAAAATCAAAGTTGTTAATGATACAGCAGAGCGGGGTGTTAAGTTATTGACAGATTACAATAATGTAATAACAAAAGATGAGGAACAAAAACAATTCGTCTTGCAAGTTGTAAAAGATTACAGAACACGATTTCCCGATTTTAAAAAGGAGACCTTATCCCAAATACTATAATCAAATTAATGACTTTTCATAAATAAAATGTATATTATTTATTTTCAGTCACTACTAACTCGATTGTCAGTAGCAAGCTTTGAAAAAATAAATATCGAAATTTATTAGAATTTATTTGAATCTCCCAGAAACAAGGGTTGGGTGGCACGTTTTCTCGTTATCCGATTGAGTTCAGATTTTGCACAGAACATTTTTTTAAGTATTGAAACCAATCTAGGGGGTGGTCCGCAAAAAAACATAAAGTCGAAAAATAAGGACCGCCCTAATAGGCATATAGCTCAAAGATGGCTCCAGGTTTTAAAACATATGAATTGTGTATTTTGTGCAAAAAATATTCAGACATTGAAAAATGTTATCGTCAGCTTACTTACTTGTCACAATTTGTTGAGGATATTCATTATGAAGAAATATTGGATGTAAAGCTATTCAGAAGAATCCAAAAATATCTACTACAATCTTCAAACAAATTTAATAGACTATCTAAATTAAAAGTAAATAAAATTGTGTCGAAATATTTCATATATTTTATTAAACATAGATATTTACAAAGTTCAGTCTTCAGTCCTATTTATTCTCCATTAAGACGAGAAGAATTCTTGCTAGACTTCCAAGTTCACTTAAATTTAGTTACTTACATGTGTTAATAAAATTTGTTAGTTTAACATATATTATTGTGATACCAACAAATTTATTTTTGTAAACAAAAAAATAAATATTAACATATGAATTTGTGTACTTATAATATCCTCGTGAATATCCTCCTTTGCGTCGCAAATAAATTTAATTCTAAAAGCACTTCAACTCCCGCGTCTTTTACTTTGACATTTTAAATGACAGAAAAATGTCCACCTATTAATTTGACAGAATGTAAAAAATTTCCAGAAATTTTTTGGGTTGCCATGGTAACTTAACAAAAAACAAGCCTCTGATTGGTTAAAAAATGTGGTGTGAAATTTTCAAGGAAATTAAGTTTCCTTTGGTAATAATTTTCTCAATTTTTTTTTAAATCACTCTGTACGCATATTTAAAGGCCTTAAAAATATCTACAGTGTGATGTGCCGAACATGGTCGTAGCTTAAAAAATAAGGAAGTTACGAGTTTGGGGAGTTTAAGTGGCGGACCCTGTATATTACTCCTGCTAAATTTAATACATATCGTGAAAACTCTGTAAACTATGACTTGTCTAATGATTCCGTTGACACTTGGTATCCTTAAAGGTGGAGTTCTTCTCAGAAAAAGATATTTCAACAAATAAGTCTGATATTAGAAGATCTTTAAATGAAACAAACATGCTTACTTTTGAATACTCTTTAAAAAATAAAGATTGGTCATATATTTATGACATGGATGATTTCGATGAGGCCTTTAATTTTTTCTATAGAAAGTTATTAATATCATTTTGGAACAAAATTTCCTAACCGTAAATTTATATACGTACACGAACGACAAAACATGGATAAACGACAATATCAGGACGTCAAGTTCTTTATTGAAAGATAAAAAAGAAGCATAAAACATTAATCAATAAGACTAAAAAAGAACACCATCAGGAAAAAAATTTAAAATCTAAAAGTAACAATCGAACTATGTGGAGTGTAATTTCTGAATTGACAAATAGAAATAGAATTAGTATTATCATAGAAAAAGATGATGTACTAATAGACCTACGGCCAAGAGGCAAATAAGTTACTTCATCGGGTACAAAAGGTTTGAGTTTTTGTAGTAAAAGTACCACATATATGTAGCAAAAAACCGACCATCTGCTGGGGCTCAATGGTCAACTTCTTATTAGGACAGCTTGTCAAAGAGGCGAAAAAGGTCGCTAAAGTTACCTCATTGGGTACATGCTTAAAAACGTGACAATTCACTGGGAAAACCATTAAAATTTTTATTTTGTGTGGCAGACGTCAGTATTTGAACGCATACATAGAGCAGACGCCCGTCGCGATGTCCAAAATTCCGACGTTTCTTACCTCATGAGGTACATGTACAAACCTAGGTTCAAATCAAAGGTCTTTTTATGTAGATCATAAATATTTTTCAAAAAGATCGGCAGACGGTCAACTCTAAAGAGCAGACGCTCTAGAAAATGTAACCTGAAAGAATAATGCCAAAGTCGGTACAGGGTTTTATTGAGTACATGTTCAGAAATTTGACAATGCACTAGAAAATCTATTAAAATTATTATTTTGTTTGTCAGACTTCCGTGAATATATAGGCAAAACAACTTCGTATACAAGAAACAACAGGAATACAAAACAATAGTAGTAAATAAAAATAGCAATAGCAAAATAGTTTTATTGAGTACATGTTCGGAAATTTGACAATGCACTAGGAAAACTATTACAATTATTATTTTGTTTGTAAGGCTTCCGTGAATATGTAGGCAAAACAACTTCGTATACAAGAAACAACAGCAATACAAAACAATAGTAGTAAATAAAAATAGCAAGGTTTTTTGTTTTGTTTAATAATACATCTAAACAAAAATAACTATTCATCATCGTCGTCATCACATGAATCATTAAAACCCTCTTCGCGTACAACTATTTCGTCTAGGGCACTAGGTAATTGAGGTCCATCAAACCAAATCGGCGAAAACTTATTATCATTTAAATTCCAACCATTTTCTGAGGAGTTATAATATTTTGGTTGTTTTTCGGTGGTACTATTCCATATGGCACATGTTTGATTCGTTCTTCGTATTTTTAAAAGCAAAACGTTCTTGCATGGAGGTAACATAGTACTATCAAACTTTTTCAGGTTATCGAATGGATTCTGATTTGGTTTTAGTTTACAGTGAGAGTAGAAAATATCGAATCGAGCTTCATTGACATCACATAATGTGAATTTCCCATACATAGCACAAATTAATTTTTCTACATACGTAATCTGTTCTTTGGAAATGCTTTCATTGTTGCTAAATGTACCAAATACTTCCTGCATTTTTTTGTCATTTTTAAGGAGTTCAAAGGGTTTTAGTTTCCCTTTTCTGGAGAAAGCTGAGGTATAGTCACACCCTGTTAAAGAATGGAATGCTAGTAGAGATTTACAAACATTAAATCCTAGTGCATTGAACATTGCATTGACATCTACAAATCACAAGTATTTTTGGTTACAATTCCAACTTCCATCCATACATTTACAGACTGATCAGCCTCTTCGTGGTAGCAATTTAGTATGTCAATGGTTTCTTTTTCGATATGCTCGTTTACTACCGCAAATATGTAACACTCGTTACAATTTGCGTATAAAGTTTTATTTTGAAGTATTTCCACAAACATTATTTTGCCAAAACTCACAAAAAAACTTGACCAAAGCTTGTTTAAAATTGTCATTACGAAGTGCTTTCTTGAAGTCTGATGGCCGTCGTTGTTCACAACCTTGAATTAAAAATTCAGCACTTCTTTCATATAAATTAGCCCTTTTATCGCACTCAATATCTTTTATAGATGGGCTAACGAACTTATCGAACAATATGTGAACTTCATTGCCTTTATGTTGACAAACTTTTTTTAACACATGTCCAGCTAATTTTCCAAACGTTTCTGGCGTGTCCCACAATAAACGTAATAATAAATGTAATAATAAATGTGGAAAATCGGCCACGGGACAACCTGAAAATATTTACTAGATATAACATATATCGGTGAAATACTTTCATTCATCCATACATTATGGATAAAAGTTGGAATTGTATCCAAATATACTTGTCGATTTGTAGATGCCAATGCAATTCTCAATGCACTAGGATTTAATGTTTGTAAATCTCTACCAGCATTCCATTCTTTAACAGGGTGTGACTACACGTCAGCTTTCTCCAGAAAAGGAAAACTAAAACCCTTTGAACTCCTTAAAAATGACAAAAAAATGCAGGAAGTATTTGGTACATTTGGCAACAATGAAAGCATTTCCAAAGATCAGATTACGTATGTAGAAAAATTAATTTGTGTATGGGAAATCCACATTATGTGATGTCAATGAAGCTCGATTCGACATTTTCTACTCTCACTGTGAACTAAAACCAAATCAAAGTCTATTCGATAACCTGAACAAGTTTGATAGTACTATGTTACCTCCATGCAAGAACACTTTGCTTTTAAAAGTACGAAGAACGAATCAAACATGTGCCATATGGAATAGTGCTACTGAAAAACAACCAACCTCAGAAAATGGTTGGAATTTAAATGATAATAAATTTTCGCCGATTTGGTTTGATGGACCTCAATTACCTAGTGCCCTAGACGAAATAGTTGTATGCAATACCAGTATGGAAGAAAGGGATATTGATGACGAAAATGAAGAGGTTTTTAATGATTCATGTGATGATGAAGATGACGAATAGTTATTTTTCTTTAGATTTATTATCAAACAAAACAAAAAACCTTGATATTTTTATTTACTATTATTGTTTTGTATCGCTGTTGTTTCTTGTACACGAAGTTGTTTTGCCTACATATTGACGGAAGTCTGCCAAACAAAATAATAATTGTAATAGTTTTCCTAGCGCATTGTCAAATTTTCGAACATGTACTCAATAAAACCCTGTACCGACTTTAGCATTATTCTTTCAGGTTACATTTTCTAGAGCGTCTGCTCTTTAGAGTTGACCGTCTGCCGATCTTTTTGAAAAATATTTATGATCTACATAAAAAGACCTTTGATTTGAACACAGGTTTGTACATGTACCTCATGAGGTAAGAAACGTCGGAATTTTGGGCATCGCGACGGGCGTCTGCTCTACGTATGCGTTCAAATACTGACGTCTGGCACACAAAATAAAAATTGTAATGGTTTTCCCAGTGAATTGTCACGTTTTTAAGCATGTACCCAATGAGGTAACTTTAACGACTTTTTTCGCCTCTTTGATAAGCTGTCCTAATGAGAAGTTGACCATTGAGCCCCGGCAGATGGTCGGTTTTTTGCTACATATATGTGGTACTTTTACCACAAAAACTCAAACCTTTTGTACCCAATGAGGTAACTTATTTGCCTCTTGGCCGTAGGTCTATAATAGAAACGCCGAATAATATCACTACTGAATTTAATAATTATTTTATTGACACACCTCTTAATTTAGTAAATAATATTCAAATAAATGCCTACCAATTAGTATATTGGAGAAACTGAATCCAATCAAAATAATATTACTAATTCTACACTAGTTCTGCAACCTTTTAGTGAACAAGGAGCTTCTCAATTTATTAAATATAAAAATGAAAAATTTGTTTGCAAAAAAAATTACTAATTTCAAAAATACGTTTTACACCGACCTCAAATTTACATTTGATAGTAAGTTAGTATCTTGCCATTTTCCACTAATAGGTAGACAGATATTCGTAAAACTGAGTGAAATTTTATTTATTACTTTTTAGAAATATTTTTTGAAGATTATTTTTTTAACATTTTTAGTAGCGTCACATATTTCAAGGTCCCTGCCTGGAGGATAAACAAATAGTACATCATAACCTCACTTTAGTTTCTTTTACTAATATACTTTTATCTACTATTATTAGGCTATATACTAATTAATGAACTGCTTTTGAACAATTAATAGTATCCATAAACAAACAGCGTGAGTTATAATGAGTGAATTATGATAAAACACTAAGCACAGAGCCAATCACCTTCATCTTCATGCCTAGCCTATCCAATCGACGTAACGCGCGACACGAAGGTGTGGCTCTGTCCGAGAGAAATTCTTTTCCGATACGGTGAAATAGAACGGTCTATTATTATTGAGGGAAGGAAGCAGGCGATTTATCATGTTTGAATAGTTTCGACGTTTTCAAATTAAGTTAAGTAATAATTGTGCCAAAAATGATAAATTCGGTTAGTGAAGATGAACTAATATGTACGCCATCAGACTGAATACAGTACATAATTTATTACCCAAAAAATCGCAAAACAAATATAAAGGTGTGTACAAAAATTAAATTTCACAGTTAATTTTATTAATAAACAAACTGAGTAATTTAACAAAATGTTCTCAATTTAATATTTATTGTTTTAATCGTAGAAAGTATAGTATTCAACTTGCGGAAATGGTAATGACTCACTTGATGAATTACAGCACTCGCCTACGGCTCGTGCTGCAAACTTCATCTGCGTGAGTTATTACTTACATTGCCGCTCGTTTAATAATATACTATTAATCCACAATACATAATATGAAATAGTCGTTTATTTTCCGATTTCCGCCATTGTACCGGGTTTCACGTAAATCTACAAAAAAATTGCTGGCATTATCGTATCTCAATTAAAAACCGTCATTAAATGAAATCGTCATTATTAACAACATTGAAAACAGTGACATGAGTGAGAGCATTCTGTATAATTTGTTTGTAATAGTATATTACGTAATGAGTGTTGTAAGAAGCATATTACGCACGAATGGAAAAGTTACGCACGATGCCGCGTAGCGGCGAGTGCGTATTTCCATGAGTGCGTAATTGCTTTACAACTCGAATTATGTACTATACTTTACCTACGATCATATTTATTTATTTATTTAGTAAAATCTGAATTTAGTTTACTTGTCAACAAATATTATGTCAGTTTTGACAGTGTTTTAAAATTACGTAGGCGCATTTGTCTTTTTAAACCCCGCGTCAGCGAACTAAGCCACCTATATTTGCGTGTCCCGTGCGTTTTGTTTACCGTGCGATTTGTTTACAGTGCGTTTTGTTTACAATATGTAAAATCCAACTTACATAGATGGCAGGTAGAGTGTTTTTTACTATTTACAGTAGTGATCGTAGGTAAAAGGGCCTTTCCCGCTATTTTTTTATTGGAAAGATCCTATCAAAATATTACTAAAAATGAATTTAAATTTTTTTTCTGAACGCATAAAATACTACAGAAAATATTCAAGTGTTCCCTAAATCAACAGCAGATATAAACAATAGCATTCAGGCGGCAATGTGAAGCCATCATAAACTACACCATTCAATAAGATCTTAAACCGCTGTCAGAATTAGCTATAAAGGTGCATTCCCAAACCAAGTTCCCAAACAATCTCACTTGCGTTCTGCTTTCGATATCTTGCAATTCTATTGGTGCCTGAAGTATATTTATGAGAAACCACCAATAGAATCTCGTAAAGTAAAGTGCTAAGTGCTAACGTTTAATTGAGAACGTCCGTTTATGCTCCCGATTGACATTGCGTAAAATAAATAAATAAATAAATAAATAAATAAATAAATAAATAAATAAATAAATAAATAAATAAACGTTTATTGTGCACAAAATAGTTTACACAAAAGGAAGAGGTTAGCCTAAGCTATCTTCCACCTCCCCATATACATTAGAAAAAAAAATTAATACTGTACGTAATTAATAATGTACATTACACCGAGAAAACCTATTAAACTAAATTTTTATATAATTACTTATATTATATTTCTTATAAATAAAAACGGTTAAAAAAAAACCAAAAATCTGACTACAATTACAAAAAGCGAAATGGTATATTAATACATTTGCCGTAAGATTTAAGTAGTCCAAATGAACAAATTCTGTTCCAAAAATTTTGCAAAATATGGTTCCTACATTTTACAACATGTATAATTACATATTATAAATACTTTATAAATAGGTTCCATAAAGTATTATAATTCAAGAACATTTAAAAGCGATAGTAAATTCCAAACAGTTGTAATATTAATAATAAAAAAAGAGAAGGAAAAAGAATGATTCACTTAAAAAAGAAATAAGAACTTTTTTTTAAATTTTTACCTGCGTTACTATATATAGAGAAAAAATATATATGTATGTGTATTTAATTTGCATCTGATAGAGAACTTTTTACATTTTTCTTAAATTTATTGAGAGATAAATCTAAGTGATCTATAACGTTATTTAACAAAACAGGTGCCAAATAAGAAAAACTGCCTTCATATTTTCTAGTCGAGTGTTGTGGAATTGTGAAGGTATTTGCTCTTATATTCACTGCATGAATATCTGATCTCTTAACAAGAAGTTTAAACAAATAAGAAGGCGTTTTGCTTTTTAATAATTTATATAAAAAGATGGAAAATAAGTAATAAATTCTATTTTTGATATTTAATTCATTTAGAGCCACGAGATAAGGTGTTATATGCACCCGAAACGGTATGCAACAAATAAATCGCATACAGGCATTTTGTATGCGCTGAAGTCTTAATTGATTATGCTGAGTAAGAAAATTGTAATACACTGCGCAACAATATTCTATATGCGGATAAATCAATGTTTTGACTAATTTTAATTTTACGTCTTGACTTAGTTGATATTTAAATTTGTACATTGACTTTAGTTTTAAAAATGTAATTTGAAAGATATGATCGACATGGTTCTCAAAAGATAGATGGTTATCTAAAATTACTCCTAAATTTTTCGCAGATTGTACCCAGTTTATATTTGTTCCATTAATATTTATTGTATGATCCCCCATAATGTTATTTATCTGCCTCTCAGGCCCTATACATAATGCCACTGTTTTATTCGGGTTAATACGCAAGCCATGATCTTCAGAATATTTTGCTGTATTGTATAAGTCTATGTTTATGTTTTCTATATCATTTTCGAGATTACTTATTGACATATATAATTTGAAATCATCAGCATAGAGATGTACTTGACAATGAGACAGGGTAAAGGGGAAGTCAAAAATGAATATAGAGAACAATATTGGTCCCAGGATACTACCCTGTGGTACACCTGATGATGTTTCTCTTATGGACGAATATAAACTATCATCAATTAAAACTCTTTGTGAACGACCTCTGACATAGCTACTTAACCAATTTATAGCACTATTTTCAAACCCAATGTATTTTAATTTTGCAAGAAGTAAATCAAAATTTACTAGGTCAAAGGCTTTACTCTGATCCAGTAAAACTAATATTGATGGCAATGATTTGTCCATTGCAGTGCTAATGTCATTTACAACTTTCAATAGTGCCGTTTGTGTTCCATGTTTTTGGCGAAAACCTGACTGTATATCTGGAAGGATACTATTAACTTCAATATAGTCTTTTAACTGAAAAGACAGAGTTTTTTCGAGCAATTTGGAAAAAGTCGGCAAAATATATATAGGGCGCAGGTCGTTAAAACAGGCAGGAGTATTTATTTTTGGGATAGGTATAACGTTAGCAGTTTTCCATAAGTTTGGAAAAATACCATGTTTTAAAGACTCGTTAAATATGTGCTTTACAGCATCAATACAGTAGGGTAGAACTAGTGAAATCATTTTAACATTTATACCATCCACACCAAAAGCCTGAGATTTAAATGACTTTAAGGCATTAAAAATTTGCTGGTCATTTATTTCGACAAAATTAGGGATTGCATTACCGGTTAACCGGTTAACCGGTTAACCGGTTATTAGGACAAAAAACACATGACGGTAATTACCGATTATTTTAATTTTTTACCGGTTATTTCGGTAAATTCTGAACTTACGATATGTCACGAATTCAACGTTTCTATTTATGTCACTGACTAGTGTTCACTAAATACAGAGTGCCTGTGCCAACACCGAGCACTTTTAACAATAAATAAATAATATAAAAAGTAAACTCCAAACACCAAACCCTAAGAAATACAAGAGAGACATTGACAATATCTTACGACAGAAAATTGAATATTTCACTGCCGCAAATATCCTTATTAAATTATCGACCCACCAATATCGATTGAGGAAGGGCATTTTCAGTTGGTGGTATTCTATGCACAAATATCAGACGACTAACATATATAGCTTTGAAAAACTAACCCTTTTAAAAGGGTTTTTTTTTAAATATTGTATTTTTAGATTAGGTATTCAGTAAATGCCCTATTTGAGTTTATGTTTATAATTTTTGTTATTTAAGTGGATATTTTTGTTATTTACAGAATAATTATTTATTTAAATTTATTTCATTTATATTTTTTCCTTTTGATAAATTAACTCCTATATAAAAAAGTCTATTTGACAGTCACATTTTTGTCACTTTGACAGCGATTAAAAAGGTGCATCGTTTTTTATCACCGATAAAAATGCCTGTTCCTCAAAAGCAGAGTACACCTAGTAGTCGCACGTCACTTTGAAATCTGTACTGTCAGCTATAATTTTTAAGTATTATGGAAACTATACTGTACGATATGAGTCGTTTTGGGAAAATTATAATTATTTTTAATAAATTATTGTTGTTGTTCGTTCACATTCATATTCTGTCGTTAATTTATCTTGCCAAAAAACACTCGAGCTTTTCTTTTATGGATAAATTTCTTTTTAACTGAAAATTTTGCCAATCAGTAATTTTGCTCGACGTTTGACAAAATCGCTCGACCTCCGGTCTCACGATTTTTTCATGTCAGTTTTTCTTATAAAGTCGCTGATCGCAAAATTATTTCGTTACAAAAAGAAATTTATCCAATAAGAAAAAAGCTCTTGTAATTTTACTGTTGATAAATTAACTCCTATATAAAAAAGTCTATTTGACAGTCACATTTTTGTCACTTTGACAGCGATAAAAAAAAGGTGCATCGTTTTTTATCACCAATAAAAATGCCTGTTCCTCAAAAGCAGAGTACATCTAGTAGCCGTACGTCACTTTAAAATCTGTACTGTCAGCTATAATTTACGAATATTCAACATGTGTGGAAACTAGAGAAGAGAATATTGAAATCAGTACATCAAAGCAAACAATTTATAATAACTGTGTTTTTAATAACTGTTCCTTCAAATCATTGTATAAGTAAAGATAATTATTGTTGTTGTTCGTTCACATATTCTGTCATTAATCAATAATTTTGCTCGAAAAACTGACATTTAACAAAATCGCTCGACCTCCGGTCTCGCAATTTTTTCATGTCAGTTTTTCTTATAAAATCACTGATTGGTAAAATTATTTCGTTACAAAGAGAAATTTATCCAAAAAAAAAGCTCTTCTGATTTTACTGTTGATAAAAAAACCTTTTGTTTGTTCATTATATCACATACACGTATATAAAAATGTTTTTTGTTAAATTTAGATAATTTTGTATATGGAAAAAGACAATTGCCATTTTCGCCACCCTAATCATCCATTCTAAAAATTACCGGTAAATACCGGTTAACCGGTTATTTATATTTTTATTTACCGATTTACCGGTTATTAAAACTTCCGGTAAATTGCAATCCCTAGACAAAATTAAAATGTGCATCTCTATTAAGTAGATTGCTGTTATAAAATGAAAATAAATCATTATTTATTGTTGACTGGCCCGCGACATTCAAAAAATAATCATTAAGTTCTTCCGGTTTTTGCAACTCGACTGGTAACATATTTTTTTTTGACGGAGAACACCCCATTCTGATAAATTTCTCCAAATTTTCTTTTGACCATTTTTATTTTTGTTTAGTACGTACTGCATATATGCAATTTTTTCGCGTTTTATTGCCTCATTTACATAATTACGTATTGTGATATAGTACTCTCTACTAGTTGCTGTTCTGGTTTTTATATATTTCTTGCGTGCTTTGTCTTTAGCTTTTATCATTAATTTTAAGTTATATGTTATATATGGCTGGTGTTTTCGCTTTTTAATTATGGTACATACTGGAGCATGCCGATCAAAAAGAGACACTATGCAGTTATTAAGTAATTCCACTTTTGAATTTATATCGTGTTGATTAAATATATTTTCCCAAGGTACATTGTAAGTGGCATCAATAGCAAAGCTGTTCAAGTCAAATTTTTTATAATTTCTGTAAATAATAGTATCTTTACATTCCTTTATATTTTCAATAAATATCTCACAGAAAACCATCATGTGATCCGTAATATTAAGCATATCCATTGTATCACAATTTTTTACCACAATATCGTTACTGGTGCATACAACATCTATCAGTGACTCTGTAGTAGCAGTTATTCTGGTTGGCTTTTTTATTATCTGACACAATTCAAAGTCACATAATAATGAAATAAATTTTATAGAATCGGGTGAATTTACATTTAACAAATTTATATTTATATCTCCCATGAATATCACTGAATTAACCTCCAAATATACACGTTCTAATACATCACTAAGTTCATTTAAACAAGCTAAAATGTTTGCACTAGGGGGTCGATAAATAATCCCTAAGGCCACTTTCTGTTTATTAAAATTAATAATTAACCACAGTTGTTCTAACCTATTGTCTGACGTAGATAAATGATACACTTTGAAAGTATACGTAGACCTCAAATAGCATGCAACGCCTCCTCCTCTTCCATCCCGGTCATTCCTTATTAAATTGTAATTAGGTAAACACACATAATTGCTAGAAAAATCTGGCATTAACCAAGTTTCAGAAAGGCCAATTATTGAAAATTCGTTTTCCAAAACAATATCTTTGAAACTGTGAAAACAATTATTGAGAGACCGTATATTTACTTGACCTATCTTGACATTTACTTTTTTGACTTTGTAATGACTGGATTATTATTAATATATTTAATGTATAAGTCCTCTTCTCCATTTTCTTTCCGTTGATTGAGCTGACATATAATATTTTTTAAATATTCTCGTTGCAATAGGGTTTTATAAGTAATAATTTGAATATTAATATTATGGTCTTTGAGTTTATTTTTATTTTTAAGGATAGTGAAAACATCATCTCTAGAGGCAAGTTCGACTTTCAAAGGAAGTATGTTTTTATCGTCTTTTTTTCCTAATCTATAAGTTTTAAGATTATTAGTATCCACTGATGGGGCAATGATTTTAATTATTTCAGATACTTTTTTTGCATCCGCTTCAGTCTTGATAGGCAAAGAACCTTTTACTTGTTCTTCTAATTTGTAAATAATAATATTTTTCTCTTTACGCTGCCTCTCGGAGACTTCTTGTATAATAATCTCTGTATTTTCCGACATTTTATTCTCCTTCAGATTTTTTAGTTCCTCCTGTACATTTTTCACTACTGTCTGTAGTTCTTTTATAGCCTGAAGTAAAGCGTGACAATTATCACACTCTTTTTCGGCTCCATTGTGCTGCTTATCACGACATTCATCACATTTATAAACCATGCCCTGCATATCATTGAATATAGCAATCTGTTCTTTAGACAGCGCGAGACACTTGGCGTGAAAAAATTTTGTGCAAAAACCACATTGAAGGCCGGGCGATTTATCGCTTATGTTTTTGGTACACTTACGGCACGTGCCTGACATTTTATTGTTCAGATTTATTATTTATTTTGATTATTAGCTATTAATTCCCCAATTCAAATTTTATAACGAAGTCACTGACGCTTAATTTGCCACTTATTATTGTCTTTACTGATTTATTTACACTTTTTACCACTTAAATTATTATTTGAACTCGGAGTACAATTACTGACACTACCTTACTCTACCACGTATATTACCATTAAAAGTAAAGTAAATGTTGTGATTTCCATCTAAAGAGACAAATAAAGTATAAAATCAAGCCCCACTAAAATAAAGTTAATAACAATATACACATACGTTAAAATGATCTTCACAACAGAAAAATCCAGGAGCAGTATAAACAACACCAGGAACTTTTGCAACTTTCCACCACAGTCTTCGAATTTCCAAATTTGTTGGGACGCGCAAAAATAACTAGGTAATATTTTCAGTAGTGTTTGGACACACTGGTACAAAAAAACCCTTGTAAGCGGCATTTTCCAATTATGAAATAAAATTACGTAAATATCGTATCAAACATAAACAATAGAAAGTGAGGTTATCGAATATGATTTGAGCATTTCAGTACAGCGTTGTCAGATGACACTGATATTATATCATATGTGAACCAAAACGATCAAAAATAGAGAATATAAACATGATATATAAATTTTAGACTCAGACAATGAAAAGTTTTTAGAATTTTTGCATTTATTTAGTATCAGGTTAACGAAGAGTACGTTGTAATGAAAAAAATGTACTATTCAAAGTAGACAGTTGATATCGGAAATACGATGTTCACATAAAAAGACATAACCTGGCAATAGACAATTCCTTTAAAAATACGACTTTTTATTGGTCTAATCAGACTGACTTTGCAAGCGCACGCCTTAGAACTCATGTTTCAAATAAGTGAAATAAAACTGATTTTGTAAAGTAAATATTTGGTAGAACGTAAAAAATTGCAAGAAACTAAATTAATATAAATTTATATTACAGTTTATTATATGGTTTGGTCACGGTGAAATAGTAAAATTAAGTCATGGGGGAAAGGCCCATTGTTCAACGGGCGCGTTTCTCAATAAAAGTCTTAGCTCATAAGGTTGTAGAAAACATTGTTCGGCTGATTCGCCTCCATGCAAGGCTCTCTTTAATTGTGAAATGGTATATGACATGATAGGAAGTTACAACAATTGTTGTTTTTGAAAAATTATCATTATTATAAATCGAGAACTTTTTTAATTGATCTCACCGGCGACTCCGCCAAATCTTCGAAATAAATTTACCGTCTCACAATGGTATAGTAGGGCCCACATTTATAACAGCAATATAAAAAAGCTCGCAAAAAAACCTAAAGGATACCGACCATGTATCAATTTCAGTCTATTTACATAAAAGGCCATAAAAGTGTTCGGCTTCTTTTATTATCATCACAAAATAATGGTCAAATATTTGCTAACAACAATGTAGGGCACTCCCACTGAATATAATTGGTTGAAATATTCTCTACCGGAATTATGATAGGTTGGAATAAACTACGTGGACAACGTGGACTAGTGATAGTCAACGATGGGCCAAACTATAACTGACTTCTTAATAATTTCCCGACTATATAAAGTTTGGTCAAAACTTACACTTATTTAATAGTAGGCTTAAATCGTTTTTGTTAGAGGGATATTTTTGCACACTATCAAATCTTTATCTGTTTACAGTGTTTACACCTAATTCAATTTAGTTGATATTTTTATTACTTGTGTAATGCCAATGTACTCTTTACTTGTATTTTTTACTTGTAGTTGTCTATTGACTATTCCTATATAAGTTTGTATTGTAAGGAAAACAAAATTATTTATTTATTTATTTAAAAGAAATTGAGACTCGATGTACACTAGGGTGGTCCAAACATGGCTTATATTTCTCGATCCCCCCAATTTGTCTCCAAATTCGAAAAAGTAGATAGGTGCGTATTTCTTTATTTTTCAAAATTTTGATTTTAAACGGTGTCTATGGAGGCCTTAAGTTTCCCATTCAAATTGCATGGGGAAAAATTACTTTTTGGGATTTTTGAATAATTGTTCAGGGTTAGAGAAAATCTGGCATTAAACTTATAGGACTTGGAGAGGACTATTCAACAAAGAATTTGATGTATATACATATGGGTTTGTCACCTCCACGGTGCACAGTGAGCCAGAATCCGAAAAAGCTGGCCAAAAGTCGAAAAATGGAGTAATGGTTTTGAAAATTTTCACTTGGGGTTTTTGAGGTCGCTGATTACGAATTTGGTAATAGTTTTTTCAAGAACAAAATGGCGGCTCCAATATGGTGACAAACGTTTAAGAAAAGTTAGTCATTTCAATTGGAACTTGGTATTCGGGGGTTTTCGAGGTCGCTGATTACGAATTTTATAATAGTTTCTCCAAGAACAAAATGGCGGCTTCAATATGGCGACAAACGTTTGAGAAAAGTAAGGCATTTTAATTGGAAATTGGTATTCGGGGGTTTTCGAGGCCGCTGAATACGAATTTGGTAATAGTTTTTTCAAAAGCAAAATGGCGGCTCCAATATGGCGACATACATTTGAGAAAAGTCAATCATTTTAATTGAAAATTGGTATTCGGGGGTTTTCGAGGTCGCTGATTACGAATTTCAATTCAAATTTAAAAAATTAAATTAGCTAATTAATTTAAATTAAATTTTACATATTTTTAGGCATTTTATAAATTCCAACCAAAAAAGAAATAATTTTTCAATAATTATTATTTTTGACGTAACAAAATGCTTTAATTTTTTCAAAAATTGTTTATAACACATAAATATTATAAATTGTTACGTTTAAATGGAATTTTTATGCTAAAACAACACTATAAACCAAAGTTAACGCGTCGCTGTATTTTGCACCGTGTCAGAAAAACGATCACAAAAACAATAGTGGCTCCTAGAGGCAGCCAATTTTTACATTTTTTTACATTTTAAAATTAAAATAGTAATTCGAAGCAGTTACCGAGCGAGGGCCCGTCGTCGTGTCGTACGTATTTTTTCAATTTAAGACCTCGTACTTGATCAAATTATTACTCATTACTTCCAAATCGGGATGAACCGGGTTCTAAATTTTGTACTATAATTTGAAAAAACTATAAGAAATCGACCAGTAAAAGAATCATGCTTGGAACATGTTGCGCTTTTTTTGTAGCTCAAACAAAAGTACCCGTTAATTTTTATTTCTTTATCTCTGTAGAACCCCGTTTAACACAATTTTATGACCGAATGTGTCACATTTCACAAACAATAAATGTATGCAAAGTAAAATACTTACTTTATAGATTATCTTCCTAAAATTTTACTATGTTTTTGTTGAAATTACACAAATTACAGGAATATCGAATAGTACGTTCGAATGTGGCAAGCAACTATTCACAACTGTACGCTAACAGAACGTTGTGTTTCTTTGGGTGTATCAGGTAAAAATAGGCAACAATACGGTTGGAATTTGCGGTACGTAATGAACTGAACATTTCTGACTACAAAAATATTACTTTGAATACAATTAAACCTCTTTCGAATTTTGGAATTTTGGCCAGCTTTTTCGGATTCTGGCCCACTGTGCGGTGCCCCGAAAACTACCCTTAAATCAAATAATGTAAATCCTTCAGGGAATTAACCCTTTTGAGCACTTTATTTCACTTTTTCCTAAAAAATTATTACTGTTGGTCTAGTGGAATATTTATCATTTTCTAGTCATATTTATTTATTTAAAAAAATTCCATTTGTTTAAATTATTCTTTTCTCTTTCCTTTTCTTCTTTTTCTAAAAATTAAGTAATTTTGGACCATTCTAATGCACACACTTCCGACAATTATTTTATATTGAAAGAAGTATCATAGTGATTGTGTATATTTCGTGAAATACAGTTCATTTTACCTTTGTTGCTAGATAAATGATCGAAGTAACAAAGGTGTTTTTTTTTATTCTTGTCATATCTGAGTGACCACAGTGCAACTTCAATATCAATATTAGGAAGCAAGGATTAATTAGCTAGGCGAAGGTGAAATATTATTTCACAATTTTTAGCGATCTTTTTTTGAAAGCGATTCATTTTTTTTAATGTTACTTTAATGTTAATTAATTTACTTCTGCAAGAAATCTATTTTATTTTTAGCTTTTGGGAGGGGAAGGTTCTACTCTAAAAAGGGGTACCATTTTTCGATTAATTTATTAAGTTCTGAAATTGCTACTGAAAATTAAAATACATCTTCGTCGGTTGATCTATACTCTGTACGTATGTACGGTAACTCTCTGCAGATCGCAGTTTTTAATGGATCCACCTGATTTTTTCTAATCGCTTCATCTATTATCAGAATGGAACCCTATTGAATTTCATAATGGTCCGTTGGGTAGTCTAACTAATTACACAGGACCACAAAATATTTTTGCGAGTTGCCTGGGACCAGACCCAGTGTAGCATATTGTGTTTTTGGGATAGTTGAAACCGAATCTGAAACTTATTTTGTCTTGTCATGTCCAGGATTTTTTTTTAATTAAGAACAATTTTTTTTCACTTCATATTTCAAAGATTTGGCGAAGTCGCCGGTATTATCAATTAATTCACAGATATGGTATTATTTTTATAGTAACATTCACATCGTGCCCAACAAAGAGAATATCACAATAGTTTCCTTCACTATGTAGAAGTTAAATAAATAAAAGAAGCTACTAAAAAGATTGAAAAAAAAATATATTTTTTCAAATCGAATCGCCTTCAATAAATCTTGCCGTTCCCCTTCCAAATCCTCCTCGGCATCACGAAGATGTCGTAAAACCTAGAATTTATTTATTGACCAAAAATTCCGTAAGGATATAACCTCATTATTGGTAATGTATATTTAAAAAAAATATGAGTATAATAAACTAAAAGAGTAATTGTAATATTTGCTAAGAATTATGTTATTACTACCACATTGGTGATGAGCAAATCCGCAATATCCATTCTGGTTCACAGATTTATCAACAATAATTTTTGGTTGACGCAAACTGTCATATAAGTACGGTTAGAATCGCCGTTCTCTCGGGGAACTGACTGATTCTCTCACGATATACCAGCGACCTATATTCCGTAATTATGGGGAGAGTGAGCATTCATTGTGCGGAGCGAGAGCTCCCATCACACGCATCTCACCCGACCGTCCTAGATTGTATTCTGTAAGTGCAGTGAATAGGTGGTGAACGTGAAGTGATTCAGCGAGAATAGCCGAATTTACAACCAATTAGGTTGGCGCAAAAGCATCAGCTGTTCAGTGTTCCGTTGTTATTTTATTGGGTCCACCTTTGGAGAAACTTAGTGATAGTATTTACTTTATGCTCGATTGTGATTCCTGAACGTCGTATGGGGGCTTGCATGAAAGGATTATATCACGGGCAAGTTCTTTGCTGACCCTCCTTATAAATGCTCGGTCGGTAATGGTCAAAAGGGTTAATCTTATGAAGTACAACTTGCCGTGCCCCTTGCAAATCCTCCTCGGCATTAGGAAGACCTCGTAATACCTAGAATTTATTTATTGACCAAAAATTCCGTAAGGATATACCCTCGTTATTGGTAACATATATTTAAAAAAATATGACTATAATAAAATAAAAGAGAAATTGTAATATTTGCTAAGAATTATATTATTGTTAACTCATTGACGATGAACAACTCCGCAATGTCTATTCGAGTCACAGATTTAACAACAATAATTTTTGGCCGACGCAAACTGACATAAAAGTACGGTTAGGATCGCCGTTCTCCCGGGGAGCTGACGGATTCCCTCACGATTTACCAGTAGAAGTAAGTTCACGCATTTTTCGCACGAGGTGATCACTCCCTTAGTTACAGAATAGACTTTTATTAATTTTCAAGTGAACTCCGCCCACTTCTCACGGGAATGAGCTTTCACGCTTTTACAGAATAGAGGTCCTAAGTCTTGACCGGTGGGGTGGTAAGCGGAGAGAGGGGGCTAGTTTAAAGGTTCCCTTTTCACGTTTTTCTTAAATAACTCGAAAACTACGACCTCTAGCGAAAAATTGTCTTTATACAAAATTAAACTAGATGAAATTTTCTACAAATAAGTTCTTATTCATTTTTTATGTAGGATCAATACTTTACAAGACACAGAGGGTGAAAAAATCGCAAATTAAAAAAAAAATAAGTAGTTTTTCATGTTTTTTCGGAATAACTCGGTGAAAACGCACTTAACAACAAAAGTTGCAAAAAAAAGGTCTTGTATTTCGATGATACATTCACCTGAATTTTTGCAGATTTTTTTTTTTTTACTTTTACATTTCCCCTCGGCCGCTTTTAGGAATTTTCGAGTGGCCATATCTCGAAAAATATGCATTTTTCGAAAAAAATCACAAGAGTAAAAATATCTTATTGTAGACCAAAAAAGGTATATTGTTTGACCAAAAGTATTGGTTTTTTTCATTTTTGACTACCTCTATATCTCGTAAAGTATTGATCCTACATAAAAAATGAATAGGAACTTATTTGTAGTTTAATTTTGTATAAAAAGAATTTTTTGCTACAAGTCGTAATTTTCGGGTTATTCAGGAAAAACGTAAAAAGGAGACCTTTAAACCACCCCCCACCGCCCCCGCTCACCTCCCACCGGCCAGGACTATTGGTATGTTGTTCAGAGTACTCCCTCCGATAACTGTGCAAAAATGGCCACTACACGAATTATTTCCCCAAATCGGCCTTTTTTATACTTCATTCACTGGATTATATCAATTTGAAATCGGTGCAAAAATATCTAATTTGAAAACTTGTTGTTTATAGTTCGTAGGTACCCAAAAAATAGGTCTTTCATCTTTCATGCTCCTGTATAATGTCAATTTCGTAACTGAAATTTCTAATTAAGATGAGATTTTTGGGTACCTATGAACAACAAGTTTTGAAATTAGATATTTGATATTGCCACTTTTCACTAATAGATAGACAGATATTTGAAAACTGAATTAAATTTTGTCTTACTTTTTAGAGATATTTTTTGAAGATTTATTGAAGGCGTCCGATTAAAAAAATAATTTTTTCTTAAACCTTTTTAGTAACCACAGTGAAGAAAACTATTGTGAAATTCTTTTTATGTTGGACACCATGTGAATGTTACTATAAAAATAATACCATGTTTGTAAATTAATTGATATCACCGGCGACTCCCCAAATCTTCGAATATAACATGAAATTAAAAAAAAAATCTTAATTTAAAAAAAAATCCTGACGTGACAAGGCAAAATAAGTTTCAGATTCGGTTTCAGCGACTCCAAAAACATATGCTACACTGGGTCTGGTCCCAGGCAACTCGCAAAAATATTTTGTGGTCCTGTGTTATTATAAATAATAGTTATTTAACATCGTCACAAATTTTCGCAGGTTGTTTCCTACGTTTTCGGCATCTACTAGTAATTATTTTTTTCTTTTAACTCGCTGTCGCTCAAGAATGGAACAATTGTCTCAAATTTTTACCATATTGTCAATATATACTATTCAAGAAAATGTGTTAATATAAGGTTTTTAGGAAATGTTTTTTTTTAAGGCGACGTCGATAAAATGTGAGAAATTGCAGAAATAAATTTGGCAAGTAGGAAATTTTTTTATCTTTCCAAATAGCTGCCAAGTATATATTGTTGAAATGAGGACAAACGGTAGAGGTAAATTTTTATTTGAAACTTTTTCTAGCATTGGCAGTCGAGAAAAAGATATTTGAAAATAGGGAACGCCCTCGTGGTGTAGAGTTAAATAGCCGAAGAGACCGTCTATTATCAGAATAATGTCCTATTGAAGTTCATTGTTATCAACCTGTTGTGAGCAACTATTTAACAAAATTTACAATAAATGCACTACCGCCGCGCCAGCTTGAGTCAATCTGTAAAACTAGTTTCCAGGTGAATATATGGATTTATTCACATGGAACAGGCAAAATAAACAATGAATTAATGCACTGTGGGGCCAAAAGACAAAGAAGCAACTCTCAGAACTCATCACCGGAGCAAGGCTGGAAACGTTGGTATGGTTTTTCCCAAAGAAATCTACACACAAGAAAAATGGACCGAATACTGAATTTAGGAACGTAAGATCAGATCACATCCTAGTAGGCAAAGAAGCCGACCAGGAGCGTTAGAGCGCGGGGGGCTGGGTTGCAGAGGTAACTGGGAAAGAAAATCGAGGGGAAAATGAATTGCACAAAGAAATCGCAGCGATATATGCTCTACCAGAATCAGAGACGGAGGAATCAGAAGAAGAAGATTTGTAGAAGCAGAAATGTAAAAAGAGGAACATAAACACTCTATATCACGACACAACACAAATTTCACAAGAAGACTCACAAGAGGCAGAAGTCCAGAACCAAGAATACAAAAATGGGAGCTTAAACACTCCTTCACGACACAATGCGGTAACGCATCTCACAAATACCTACACCTCCCATCCCACATTCCTTTACCATACGCCATGTGGCTCTCGCTGCTGGCAACAAACATGACCTTGGTCCTACTCAGCGTGGACGTGGCGGGCCCAGCTGTATAACCCGGGAGTGACAGCAATGCCTACCGCACCCTGGTAAATCAATCAATCAACCAATTAATATTAGTATTAGCATAAATCATAATAAATCCCACTGCTGTTGCATGTTAATGTTGATAATTATTAACTGTTATAAACAATTTAACAAAAATTTGTGTTTTTCATAATTATAAAATAGAAAACAAAAAAATCGGTAACGGTATTTACCTAAAACGTCCCTCCGTTCGTATTTTATTTATACTTCTTCTTCGCAACGTCTTGCCGGACGTTTATGATTCATAAATTATTCTATATTTTAATATATTATTTTTCATACTTTTGTTCCTAGATAGTTGTATTAACTGCATCCGAAATATTATCGTCCTCAGTCACAAATTTTTAATTTTTTCTTTGGGTTACCACCCTGCATATTTTGTTTTTCTCTGACACTTGTGTTAGGTACATGCCAAATATTCTTATCTCTTTAGGGTAATTTTTTTCATATTTTTCCTTTCTGGCAGTTGTGTTAACTGCCTGCGAAATATGGTCGTGTCCCATGGCATTTTTTTATTTTTTTTGAGGTGACCGCCCTGAATTTTTTTTGCATATTTTACATCGAGAGTTGTGTTAACTACATGCGAAATATTATCGTTCTCCTTCACAATAAAAAAAAGAAAAAAATTAGTGACCACCGTGTATATTTTTTTTCCATATTTTTCTTCTTTGATAGTTGTGTTAATTGCTTGCTAAATACTATCGTGTTCCTCCACATTTTTTTTTCAATTTTGTTAGGGTGACCATCCTGTATATACTTTTTTACATTTTTCTTCTTTGACAGTTGTATTAACTGCATGTGAAATATTATCATCCTCAGTCACATTTAATTTTTTTTTTTTTTGGACGACCACTCTGCATATTTTTTTCATATTTTTCTTCTTCGACAGTTGTGTCAACTACATGCGAAATATTATCGTTATCCGTCACATTTCCATTTTTTTTTTGAGTGACCACCCTGTAATTTTTTCATATTTGTTCTTTATCGACAGTTGTGTTAACTGTATGTCAAATATTACTGTGTTCCGTCATTTTTTTTACCTTAATTATACTTTTGATGGGATCCACCCTGTATATTTTTCAACGCAATTTTTCCCAGTTCTTCGTTGGCAGTAGCGTCAACTACGTACCAAATATTATCTTTACTCGTGCATTTTGTAGATATAGCGCCAACAGACAGACAGACTGACGGAATTAAATGGTTTTAATTTCCGTAAGTTACGTACTCTGAAACGTAAAAGTCCGGAGAAATGTAGGAGGGTGATTTTTTCACGACTACAATACTTCCCTTCGGTAAGCGAGGGAAGTAAAACAAACAAACAGAAAATTATCCGTTTATTTGTATATTCATTCATTTCTTTTGATTGTTTTGACCGATTAACGAACTTTTGTGGAAATCAGGAAATCTATTGAGTAAAACAACTTACACGAAGTATGCCATTTTTGATTTTACCAACTATTTTCTGAGTTGTACATTTATATTTAATATTTATCCTGTTAAAGAGATTTATTTGATTAACACACTTTTTAGTATTTTTTCTATTCTGCAATTGAATCCATAGCCCTGTAGAATTATAAAAGTAAATAAATAAGTAAGTAAATAAATACCTCGCAAATGGTTAATCCCACAGTAATTTATTTACCTCAACCTATGGTTAAAACTTGTTTTAGCCAATACCTGTAGAATAATAACCTCTATTAATACTAAATCATGTGCCAAGTCTCATTGGTATATCTCAAAGGGTAGAGATATGAAACGTAAATCAGTTTTCGGGGGCCACCTTTGAAGACCATTGCACCTTAAGGAATATTTGTGGATCCATGTTTATAGGAACTATTTTTCATATTATTACTAGTAGAATCAGCCCTCGAAACTTCTCCAATTTTGCATGCATCCCAGTGGCGCAGCCAGAAAATTCATCTGGGGGGGGGCAATAGAACCGGCCTCCCCAGAGGTTGAGAAAAACTTTTCGCTGTTTTATGGAAAATCTTCCCACAGTATGAGACCTGTAAGAAGTTAAGTATTTGGGTTGTCTAATCATGATTTTCACCCCCCGCATTTCTAAAAAAGGGTGGTTTTTGAGAAATATATACATATATATGAATTTTAGCGTTTTTTCGTCCTCTTCTGAGGAAAAACCATGCATTTTGGTGAAAAATATCTAGAGAGCAAAGTTGTAGAGCATAAAATTTCCTATAAACGTTGTCTCTACCATTTTTTTTTTCGAATTCCGCTTAGTTTCGCTGCTAGAGGGCACGAAAAAATATGCATATGGACTTTTGCGCCTTTTTTTAGATTTTGAGCCAAAATTATGCATTTTTATGAAAAATTACGTGAGATCAAAGTTGTAGAACATAAAATATATATATTTTTATGGAAAAAAAAAAAACTAGAAAACACCATGTAATTTTGTAAATTATAATTAATTAAAGTAAATAATTTGTAATTTTTCATAAAAATGCATAATTTTGGTTCAAAATATAAAAAAAAGGCGCAAAAGTCTATATGTATATTTATTTCTTTCGCGCCCTCTAGCGGCGAAACTAAGCGGAATTCGAAAAAAATGTAGAGACAAAATTTATAGGAAATTTTATGCACTACTACCTTGCTCTCTTGATACTTTTCACCAAAATGCATAGGTTTTCCTCAATATAGAGAAAAAGACGAAAAAACGCTAAAATTGATATATATGTATATATTTCTCAAAAACCACCCTTTTCTAGAACTGCGGAGGGTGAAAATCATGTTTAGACAACCCAAATACTTCACTTTTTATAGGCCTCATAATTGTGGGAAAATTTTCTTAAATATTTCCTAATTTGAAGGGACTATTTGTACTAATAGTGATTATGCTTCTTTATTTTTTGGTTCATGGAAGACGGCTTGGGGGGGGGCCGGGCCCGATGCCCCCCCCCCTGGCTGCGCGCCTGAATTGCATCCTGTATATTAATTTGTTTAAAAATGCTATTTTTAATAGTAATGGTGTGATCTATTTTTAAACCGATATTCTGATAAATTATTAGTTTGACATGTGTATTATTAACTGCTGGTATGTAGATAATAGACAAGTTTCCAAGTAACGTACACTTTGCTAAAGTTAAAACCTTATTTTAACATGTGCATTGTGCATAGCACATATTCAACGCTTTCGTCATGAATTGGATATAGAAAGGAAATAACAAAATAATTTTGCGTCTAATTTTTCATACAGCAAAATTTTGTTTTCATTTCAGACCTCTACCAATTAAAAAAGCCGATTAAGTTCTTCGTGTAAGTATATCTCCCTAACCATCAAAATAGATTATTAGAAGTTTAGAACATTTTTTCTGCAACAGAATAAGCAGTGGAGGTGGATGGCCCTCTCGATCACCAAACCTGGCAATCACTGGAAGTATTCAAAACCAGAATTTATACTCTCAAGGAATTAGAAACGGCTATGGTTCATGTTATGGAAAACACCGCAATATTGTACCGTCAATTTCTGCCCCTATAATAGGTTTGGGATAACTATGCCCGGTTCTCATGTACTTTAATGGAGTCGTGGTCGTGGTTCGAACTTATTACTAAATAAAACAAAAAAATTCTTAGGATGCCAATAGACACGCTACTGGATATCTATAATGTACCTATTACTGTACCTGATGTGACCTGTAATAATAATGTAGAATGTACAAATTATTATGAGAATTAAACGCATAGAAAATAACTATTTTCCTTACAATAAATGTAACATGAGAGACAGTAATATGCGCTGAAGGCAATAATGCCAATTTGTTGAATGGGCGGTAGTCAAAATATAAGCTGAAGTTGAAAGACAATTAAATAAAGTATGGCTGAAAGCCAAGATTAAACTACTTGAAAAGATGAAATTTGAGTATAGATATTCAAATATAAAATCACTATTATGATACTTTCACCACTTTCTAGAACCAGCACTAATCCTATCTTATCTCACTCGTGTTTCCAGTCTCAAACCATGAAAATGGTAATGTCAACATCCTCACGATTACGGAAAACATACAACTGTTACTCGTCCAACGATATACCACAGTATTCCTACCACATTTATGGTAAAGTTACAAAAGGGCCCATGAAAAAAATCCATAAAAGGTCAATGGAAAGGTCCAAAGATTTTATAACACCAAATATGTTGCTTCTGACATAATCAAACTACAACTCGGTGCATACTACCAAAAAACCGCTGCCCAAGGAATCACTACTTCCACATCCAAGTCACTCACAACGAAAAAAACTTTGTATGTGAAAGTAATTGTTTATGGAACTTTAATAATATAATATTTGAAATCCTCTACCCCAAAAACCCATAAAGCGATACCCCACATCGGTAGTGGTGTGGTGATAGGGGGGTGGCAGTGGGGGGTGGATGAAGTAAAAAAATATTTTGAGGTTTCTGGCTCCCGTACATATGTACGCTAAATCACAATTTTTTTTCATTCCCTTTAATAAGGGGGTGGGGGTGGTAATGGGGGTGGCTAATGCCAAAAATTTTTTTGAGACCTTAGCTTCTCTTGTATATACTAAATACCAATTTCATGGACTCTTACCTGCTTGATTGACCTATTTACCCCAAATTTACCCCAATTTACCCCCCAAACCCTTCGACGGAACAAGATGAAAATATAATCTAGTTCTAGATCTCGTTAAAGTACATATGTGTACCAAATTTCAAGTCAATATCTTAAACGGTTCCAGAGTAAACGTGCGCACAAAAAAAAAGTTACAGACAGACAGACCGACAGACAGACAGAAATTTTTTTTTCGCTCAAACTTAAAATCTCGACGTTTCATGACATTTTAAGCCTATTTGGACAATAAAAATTTTTAAAAATTTTTTTGTCGTTACTATACTTCCACTGGACGTGGAAGTAATTAATAATAGTTGCGGGTTGAAGACCTCCAAAACTACATGAAATTGGAGAATATTTTACAAAACGTTTTTAAAAACATAAGAAGGTATGTGAATACACGTTTACAAAAATGTGTAGCCATATTGAACTCTTGATGTCATATAATTACAATTTGTTATTTCTATAAAATTCTAAGTTGCCTTGCTTTTTTCGTCTAATTTTTAGTTACACTAATTAAATATTATTACGTTTAATGCTTTACTAATCCGTCTATGATGTCGGCAAAATCAAATGTTTTTATTATATCAAATTTATCTTTTGTCATTCAAGTTCCGAAAATTATTTTTGACTTTGAAGCTAACCGACCTCTTTCTGTAAATAGTATTTGAAAAACAATAACATTTGAATTGCAGGGAACGTAGTTTTGATATTGATAGTCTTTTTTGGTATTCCTGTACTTCCAATTTTATTACAGCCGATACAGTAGTAATTATTATCTATTTCTATCTACAGTACTTAAAAAATGTTTTTTATTTCCAAGTTAGATTTTGTATAGCTTTGATTTTTTTCCTTAAAGGACCCCGGAACAAAACTTTGCTATTTTGTAGTTCAAGTCATGCTGATCAAAGTTCTCATCACATCGTGCCGATCCTATGGACAGTTTTTGAGATACAGCTTGTCAAAGTTAGGTAATTTGCGTCATTTTAAACATTCAAGAATATCGTACTCAAACTAAATATATTTTTGGTCATGTGCAATAAAGCTCAGGAATTTTTTTCAGAATTTTTTTATCAATTTTTAGGTTAGGTAAAATATATACAGTGTGTTTCAGTTAACATTCCCACGGCCGATATTTCGGAAACTAAGAAATATATTTTTATTCTGTAAACGGTAATAGATTTCTATGGTTAATGCCTTCTTCGGGAAGTACAATTTACTATTATAACATTATCACCAGAGATGGCGCTGTAGTTTAAAAATAATTTTCGATCGGAGAAGGTTTGAAACATATGCCATTCTATTAAAAATTAAATTTTAAACAAAGTTGTTCTTATTCCAAAAAGTCAGATCTGCAGTAGTTTTTTTAATTTTGCTCTCTAATTTTTGAGTATTTTATATATATTTTTTTTTCTTCAAGCGTATTAAAATGTTTAAATTATGTCACCAAAAACAGAAGTAGAAGTAGGACATTGTTTTACTAGTAACAAAATGTTAGTACCGAACGCCACCGTAGTGGACATTGTTTTACTAGTAACATAATGTTAGTTCCGAAAGCGCCACCGCAGTGGGTATTGTTTTACTAGTAACATAATGTTAATACCGAAAGCCACCGGTGGCGCGCTATCCACTAGCCACTTGTCATATTGTGTCAACATGTAAGACTGTAGTTTGAATATTTGTACATTTATGATAAATAAATGAATTTTTGCATTTTAATACGCTTGAAGAAAAAATAGTATATATTACACAGAGTAGAACGCTTTTTTTTGTGTTTCGTCCAGTTTGCGGCTTCGGCTTCGCCTCAGCCGCAAATCCTGGGCTCAACACAAAAAAAAGAGTGCGTTCTACTCCTAGTAATATAATATACTATTAATTGCTGTAACTTCTTTATTCTTAATTTTCAGAGGTAGGTTCTTAGTAATTTTTTGGAACTTTGTCTATAACACTTATCTTTTTACACTATTATAAACAATGTTCTTAAACTAAACAAATTCAACAGCCTATGTGGCATTCTTCACTATATACACGTGTCTTATGTACAACCCAACAATTCACGGAATAGTCAATTTGTAAAAGAATAATCTCAGCGCAAACTTTACTAGTATTTGACTGTATTCGAATCTCGGAAACTATGCATCGATTAAGGGCTACTTCGGCTTTCGATATCGGAGGGTAAAATGGGCCCAAGGTTGTTGTTGTTTGCATTCCAAGAGGGCTGAAATGTTCTCTACCTAATAAATTAATCTCACGGGTAGATTGCAAAGTTGATAATTTTGAATTTTGGCTGCTACTTGTGAAATTTTACACACTGTGCAGTGTATCCTTATACAGTGTGTCCCAGGATAGATGTAACAAGAGGTGTAATGGACCAAAAATTTTGGAATTTTGGAATGGTATTTGGGGATTGAGTCCTGCTTGTTGTAAAACTAAATTATACCAAAAATGACTTGATTTGGTTGTTCTACAGGGTGTTTTATAAGCAAAGTTGTAAAAATCACCACTAATAAAGTACCTTTATTTTTCAAAATATGAAAAATTTCCACTAAGAAAAGTTATTTAGAATGCAATTTTATACCTCTATACTAAATTTCAGGAATATAAAATTATTTTTTTGAAACTTCCCATTTTTCAATAAATTAGTATTTTATTTTAATCCATTCAATTAAAACTGCATAGAAATTATTTTTTGTGAATTAATATTTAAAGTTATGTAGAAGCTAAAAGTAGGCTATGAGAAAAGCAGTGGATACACATTATCATTTATTATTGACATATCTGTCAAACGTAGTCAATATTATCCTTAATTTCTGTTTCAAATTAACGAACCAAGCATAAAAAATGGTAGTGAAAATGGTAGTCACAGTGCGTGAAAAAATTTATATTGTGCAATGATGCGGAATTGGCGGTGAAAACTCGCTAAGAGAAGTGGTAAGCCAGTTTAATTTGAAATTTCCAAACACTGCTTTGGCACGTACTCAGGCTATGAGAATAATTAAAAAGTTTCTGGCTACTGGTAGTGTTCTTAACATGAAAAGAAAAATAAAAGCATATGATGAAGACAATTATAGCTCATGCCTCTGTTATAGAAAATCCTAGGATGCCACTAAGAGAGAGATCAGCTATTATTAATATTAGCAAGTCTGAACTCCAGAGAATTTACAAGGCAAAATTAGGGCATATAAAGCAAATTATAAACATACGCTTGAAGAGGGAGATGACGGCCGTAGGTTGGATTTTTGTTTGACCATTGGAGAGAAAGTCATGGAAGAGAGATTTTTTCATCATTTCATAATTTTCTCAGATGAATCCACATTCACAACCAATGGTGTTGTTTCATCTCAGAATTGTCGGTTTTGGGCTTCTGAAAATCCAAATTTTAGAATTCATTGTAGAAGACAATATTATAAAAAAGTGAATGTGTGGTGTGCCGTTTCTTATCACGTTGGAGTTATTGGACCTTATTTCATTGAGGGAAGATTAAACCAGCACACTTATTTACAGCTTCTTGAAAGATTTTCTGAAGAACATTTAAATATTTTAAGAGATATGCCTTTAGTTCATTTTCAACATGATGGTTGCCCTGGCCACTCCACAGAAATGGTTAATCGGTGGTTGAATTTAAATTTTGGAGAAAATTGAATTGCCAGGAATGGACCGATCAAGTGGCCGGCAAGATCCCCAGACCTATCAATATTGGATTTCTTTTTATAGGGTCGCCTCAAGCAGTTGGTTTACGCTGAACCACTTCCTAACGATGTAGCAGTATTGAAGCAGAGAATTACAAATGCGGTAAACTCCATACCGTTAGATCATATTCGAAATAGTTTTAAGGACTTCACGCGAAGGATCGAAATGTGTGTGGATGTGCGTGGTAGCTACGTCGAATAATAAAAAAATTGTAAACATTGTTTTGTATTTTTCAATAATTAATTTGTTTGTGCATCTGTTATGTTTTTGACATTTATTACTTGTTATAATTTTTACTAATTTATTAATATTAATCTTCTGTCAGTAATTGTTTCTTGTTTTACAATTAGTTCGATTAACATTATACCTTCTTACATCTCGTATATTCAATTTTTTATTTACCAATAGCCTACTTTTTGAGATGATTAACATTTGCTCCTACACAACTTTAAATATGAATTCAACTCTTAATTCGCAAAAAATGGGAAGTTTCAAAAAAATAATTTTATATTCCTGAAATTTGGTATAGAGGTATATAATTGCATTCTAAATAACTTTTCTTAGTGGAATTTTTTCATATTTTGAAAACTAAAGGTACTTTATTAGTGGTGATTTTTACAACTTTGCTTATAGAACACCCCGTAGAACACCAAATCAAGTCATTTTTGGTATACTTTAGTTCTACAATAAGCAGGACTCAATCCCCAAATACCATTCCAAAATTTTAAAATTTTTGGTCCATTACACCTCTTGTTACATCTATCCTGGGACACACTGTATATTTGGACCCGCTGAAACCGAACCCGAAGTAAGAATTGTCAGATTGGCTCGTTTCTCAGTTTTTCAGACCAGTTTATCCTTACCCAATACATGAGGATACACTGGTGTGGTCCGCCGGACAGACCATTTTTTGGGCGGTTGGGCGGGTGTTTCTTTGGGGTAAGGGGGTGAAAAACGAGCCAATCTGACAAGTCTGACTTCGGATTCGGTGTTAGTGGGTCTAAATACATAAGGATACACTGGTCTGGTCCCGCTTTTTTTTGTTTTGGGGATATTTTTTGGGGTTAGGGAAGAAAACCGAGAGAATTTAACAATTCTGACTCTGTTTCAGAGGGTTCAAATACATAAGGATGCACTTAAGGATGCACTAGTATGATCCGCCGGACAGACAATTTTTTGGGAGGGTGTTTTTTTGGGATTAGAGGTAAAAAACGAGCCAATATGACAATTCTAACTTCGAATTCGGTTTCAGCGGATACAAATTTATAAGGATATACTGGTCTGGTCTGCAGGCCAGACCACTTTTTTTGTGGGCTGTGTCATTGAACAAGAAAAGTAAAATACTTGTAAAAAAAAATGTCTGCGATGAATGATTTTAAATATCATGGAAATTGGTTCTATATACATCTAAACATGTGTAAATAAAAAATAATCTGAGTGGCATCAACTTTGATTTAAATTTAGTTGTAGCACACCGGGCAGTGCTTAGTGCTCAAAAAAAAAATGAGTGATTAGTGCACAGCTCTGGTTTACAGAGCCTCTGTATATAAAATCCAGTTTGTTTCTCATTTTTAGTATTCTTTTACTCAGGTTGTCTTAGTCGTGCAGAGGTCAATAGGTGTTTATCATTTCATCATGAAGTAGAAGACCAAAAAGTATTCTACATATTTTACGAATTTTAATCGATACAGGTAATTTAAATGGAATTGTTTTTTAATTCAGCCTTAAATTAATATTTGTTGCAATATTTAATCTTTCGTTTCATACTACATTTTGTTGGTAAAGCAAATAGACAAAAAAAACAAAGAAGATAAGTGGTACATAATCTTTACCTATATGTAACCAGTCCCCAATTCTCCATGGCCCCAGCGGCAAAATCTGGAATGGCAACTTGATCCATCTTTGCAATTCCACGGCTATAATCATAATTAGTGAAGTTGTTCAAACGGTCTAACAGCTGTGGACCAAGTCTAACTGCAAGCTCTCTGGTAGCTTCAGATTCTTTTCTTGAACACACTTGGTAAGGCGCTGTTCCTATGGAATTCCCAGGAGTACAAGTAAATTCTGATACAATAAAAGCTACTAGGTACGTTGGCATTTTTGGAGTGGTGTTGAAGATAATCGTTGTTAAGCTGGAATATAAGAATATAATATAATTTGAAGGGGAAAATTAATAAAAAATACTTAAAATATCGTGGACGGAGAACCAAATCTAAGATTGTTCAGAACAACAATTTTTTTAAATTTAACATATTTAACGCCATTATGCAAAGTATCACTTTTGAGATATCGGTCTATTTCGATATTGTGGCCAGCGAGGTTCCCAAACTTGATACCTCTTGATTTTCATGAGGGAACTTGTTTGCGGGGTTGAAATAACTGACCGACAATTTTATATGTTGTGGATTTTGATCTGAATAAAAGTCTCAATAAGCACGACCTCAAATAATGAACAGTTTTGGTGTGTCTTATCAAAACTAGACTAAAAACTTTTGAACTATTAATGCAAGTACAAGAAAAGTGCAAGAGTAAAAAATTATTTATTTAAATAATGATATAGAATTTGTATTATTTTTGTAGTACTGTAATCATGGAAAAATCACCCTATGTGGTTTCTCCGGATTTTCACGTTTCCGAATATGAATGTTATTTAATTCCTTCAGTCTGTCTGACTGTCAGTCTCTCTCTCTCTCTCTCTCTCTCTCTCTCTCTCTCTCTCTCTCTCTCTCTCTCTCTCTCTATTGACGGAGGAGAATAATATTTGGTAAATAGTTGACGCTACTGCCAACGAGAAACTGGACATCCGTTTAGAAATATGCAGATGTGTGCCATAGAAAATATAAGTAAGGAAAAACATGTCACGGAGGATACTAATATTTCTCATGAAGTTAAGGCAACTACAAAATATAAAGAATATCACTATAAAAATATAATGAAAAAATGTGACGGAGGACGTTAATACTTCGCATGCAGTTAACACAACCAACTGCCAAAGGAGAATAATATACACCCTAAAAATTATTTAAAAAAATGTGATAGAGGACGTTCATATTTCGTATGCAGTTAACACAACTGTCGAGGAAGATGAGAAATATACAGGATAATCACAATCAGGATATAAAAATATAATGAAAAAAATGTAACGGAGAACGATAATATAATATTTGGCATGTACTTAACACAACTGAGAAGAGAAAATATGAGTGAGGTGAGGTACGGTACCGGTTTCAGTGACTGGACCTCGATCGACGAAGTTAAGCACGCCGGGCAAGCAGGGACCGAAAACGAAATTAATTTCGGTTAGGGTTAAATAACGTATACCATTTTCAGTATTCATAGCAGCGACAATTTGGTTTTCATTTACGGTATCTAGTAAAGAAACGGCAGATTAAATATTTGGAATATAGTTATCACTATGGCCAGAAAGAAAACCTGATATACTTTGAATTAAATATATATACAGGGTATTCATCCTTCAGAAAAGATAGTGAATAAATAAAAGGTGCTAAATAGAGTGGAAAGTTTTGCGTAAATAATTTTAAAGAATTTTTATTAAAATTTGATAAAAAAACTCTGAAAAAAATCCTAAATCATTTAGTATTTAAGTACATATTTTTTTTCTCTCACGCTTTTCCCCTAAAGGTAAATTTAAGAGTAAGAGACTCTCCAATGTCTAAAATCATGGAAATTGTCTAGTTTTGACAAGCCATATCTCAAATACTGTTCATTGTTTAAGGTCCTACTTATAGTATATGAGACTTTTATTCAGGAGGTCAAAATTCACAACATCAAATTTTCATGCAATTCCACAAAAACCTAATTTCCATAAGAAATGTGCGGGGTCCTTTAACAAAAATCCGAAAATACCAAGTATATTAAAAAAATCTACATTAAGAAAATATTGCTCTACGATGTATTTTCCTAAAACTACTGTCAAAATTTTTAGGACAATGCAATTTTAGTATTTATGATCATTGAAAGCATATTTCAGCAAATTTTAAAATAAACACTTTAATAGGGTGTCCAAAAAATTGACTAATATTTCGTTAATTATAAGAAAATCGACATACTCTAATATACATTATTCTCCTGTAAATTACGAAATTTTGGTATTCGAACTAAACCGATATCTCAAAGGGTTGCTGAGTTACAGAGATTTGAATATTTCTCCCTTCAAATGGGCAGGGGTTAACAATTCGTAGTTGGATAGGGGTTGGCCTTATCAAAAGGAATAGGTCGCTTTCATCATTCCAAACTTACGACCCAATGATGCGATGATCCGAAAGTTTTTCTAGTGGAGGAATTATTTGACATTAATTTGGCGGGCTGTCACCGTCCGAAAGTTTTACCTTTTATACAACGCAGCGTCGGATATTTTGACGTTGAATATTTTTCCGACCACGCGACGTATAGATCTGAACCTCACTTTTGTTAATCATCAAAAATGTTTCAAAAAGTGGCTAAAATGAATTTTTTCTACGATTGTGCTGAAAGTCAAATTTTCTAACTTCAAAATGACTGCAGAAAATATCACTTTGCCGCACGCCGTGCGGCAAAGAATTTGCCGCAAGCCTTGATTAAATCTTCACACACCGGAATAAAATAGTGTGTTTACCGTAAAGAATTTTATATTACTTACTGGTAATAACAATTAAATTCTATAAATGTACATTAATTACACATGAATTGCAATTACAAAGTCAAATTTTCTAACTTCAGTATGACTGCGGAAAACGTCACTTTAAATAAAATCTGACAGGCAGCAAATTTAAAATTTTGGAAAGACTTTAAAAAAGGGAAATAACTTCACAACCGTAGAAAAAATAGTATGTAACACACATGTGGCAAGCTTCATTGCAAAACTCGTATGATAGGAAAACTCGCTGCGCTCTTGTTCCTACTTTCATACATCGTGTTGCAATGAAGCCCTTGCCACACTTGTATTACAATCTACTATTATCATATAGTTATTGATTTGATTTAAAAAAGAGAAAAAGACTTTGGATGTGAGATATTTGCAAATATAGAAAATTACAAGTTGATTTTCACAACCTTTTTTTATAAAAAGGGCCATATAATAATAAACAACATTTTAATTATTTCATAATATCTGCCAATAATTTCAATAAACTTTTGACAGTGTTCGGAAACTATTTTTAAGCTTATTAAAATCAAGCTTAAATATCACTAAAATATACGATTATTAGACAAAACATTTCGGATCCATGTGAACTGACATTTTTCTTTATCTAATAAAAAACATCAGATATTTGATTCGAATATCGGACATCGGATGCATGATAATGCACCTTTACGACTAAAACAATAATTGAAAAATGTACTTACTTTGTACTCGAGTCTGTGACATTATTACTTGGAAGAGTGTTAAAGAGCACATTCAAAGTACTAGGAAATGTAAACGTAAACGCAAACGTCGCCTTCAGTGCTGGTTCATCAAAACAAGGGAAAGCCCGTCTTGCGTATGTAGACTCAAACTGGGTTGTTGCCAAGTACTTTGTGATATTGTCTGCATCAACATAGCTACTTTTATAGAAACCATACATGTCTCCAGTACTTAAACGACTCGTATATTCAATAACAAGAGTGTAGACCGTCCCAGGGGTAATTTCATTCACACTGATTTTTAGAATATCTGTTTCATTGCTGACACTAAAACCATCAGCAGCTATATCTGTGTTATTGAAGGTAATTTTATTGATGGTGATAAAATCATGCTGGGCATGTAAACCAATGTAGTCAGTTTGGTTGGTGAATGTAAACAGAATAGTGACTTTCCCTGTAAACTCATTGCTAGTTTCTGTAAAAGCTTCCGCTGTTAGCTTCAACTCAATTTGGTAAGAAGAAGGCGCGTACAAGTTGGGAAGTCTGTACTCTTCTGCTCTTGGTTGTGCTGGCAAGGATAATATTGACTGTATAGTCAATATAAGAATAATGATGTGTGAGAGTGCCATATTGATTCCTAAAAGTAAAAAATGATAGTAAAATATCGACTTTTTTCAGTTTGTGTGGTGCTCCACAGAGATCTAGCCTGAGGCCCATATTATACAGTTATGCTCCCTTTATTTTACTGATAGAAATGTCAGATTTTAGAAAAGTCTTGCCTACAGGCAATTAACGTTATGGTTTGGTTATGTAACAAAGTATTGCAGTTTTCCAAACGATCTGGTATACGGACGGCTCCAAGACAGAACAAGGAGTCGGAGCTGGGATTTACGGGATAAGGTCGAAAACGAAAATCCCGATAAGTCTAGGAATACACGCCACAATATTTCAGGCTGAAGTGGCCGCTATACAGTGGTGTGCAAAGGAAATAATGAGGCAAGGAACTGTAAACCAGTCAATTGCCATTTTTTCCGATAGCCAAGCAGCGCTAAAGGCACTCGATTCCATGCAGGTCGATTCAAGACTAGTATGGGATTGTATAAATGCCCTTACAGACCTAGGAAGTCAGAACAAAGTGACCGTGGCATGGGTACCAGGACACGAGGGACACAGGGGAAATGAGAAGGCTGACGAACTGGCCCGAGAAAGCGCATCTAAGGCCCTAGTAGGACCCGAACCCTTTTGCGGTGTGGCTAAGCCACGCATACGAATATCCATTAACGAATGGGTACAAAATAAATCTCTAGAGTGGTGGAAGAATTTCCCACAACAGAGACAGGCCAAAGAGTTCATTAAAGAACGATCGGCTAAATTCACGGAAGACCTGCTATGCCAAAATAGAAAGGCCATTAGGATAATAGTAGGTCTTCTAGCTGGACATTGTAGGCTTAATATACATATGAGTCTAATGGGCCTGGCAGAGGATGCAACATGCAGATTCTGTCAAGAGGAAGAGGAAACCTCAGTACATGTGCTGTGTCATTGCGAAGGCCTAGCCAGACTGAGGTTCCAACTACTTGGCGAAGAGAAACCAAGGGCAGATAGCTATACCAAGGAGCCCTTATCAAGGCTGTGGAGTCTGATACAAAAGACAAAGCTGGATAAGGAGCTCTAAGTAAAATTAGACAAGGAGAGCCACAATAGATCCACAGGGGTCGCGGTGGCCAAGGCGAATCAGCCAGCTCCTTTTTCAATCTAATCTAATCTAATCTAATCTAATTGCAGTTTTCTTTGTCCGTTTTTCTTGGAAATCAATTTTTTATAAAAAAATTATTCTGAATATGTTATAATCGGGAAAATTTCAGATATTTTTGCTTGATATTATTCACATGGGGATTTTCGAGGTTATTCATTACGAATCTGGAATTTAAAACATAAGAAAAATGGCAACTTCAAAATTATTGCTTTTTAGACAAAAATCATGCAAAATTCTATAAGCAATTGACGAATATTTTATATCAAAGTTAGGTATTTTTATTACTTTTGATAACTGAACTGACGTTAAAAATAAGAATAAAAAATGGCAGTTAAAAATGGCCTGTTCAAGACCAATGTAATTCGTTAAATTAAAAAATAAATTGTTCGAAAGATAAGTAATTAAAAATACCCAGTGATATAAATAAAATGTTATAACATAACGGTTTATTAATAAATTTGTATGTGAAATTAAATATAAAAGAATTATTGTTATAAAATTAAAACATGTAGAAAATGAAAAAAGGAGATATAAATGAAATTTTACATTTACGTTTTGTTTCTATGGTTCTCAAACTAAAATGCTAGAATTATAGACTTAATTCGGCCTCCAACAAAATGAAAAAATCATGGAAAATTATAAATGAGCACCTAGGTAAACAAAGATCTTATTCCAACATCCCGATGATGAATAATAATCGTATTGTCACTGATAATAAGTTGTCTGAGGTTTTGCAAATTATTTTTCTGTTCCAAAAAAAAACTATTCAACATCAAAATCGTCAAAATCTTTTTCTTAGATGTACTTTGTCCGTCGGTTCTTTAAACTTATGTGATCTTCTCATATGTACTGAAGTTGATATTGCTGTATGATCACCAAGCCAGCAGAGTGACGTGATTTTACGTCAATTTCACCTAGAAACTTAGGGATTTTCGTCGACAGTACCAAACCGACCAAAAAGTAACGTGATTTCTACGTGTCAAATATAACGATTAATCAACGTAAAAAATCGCCTACGATGAGACGTGTTTTCGGCGTAATCAATTCACTGAAAATAAAACTTTGCATATATATGCGATTATTAACATATTAGATTTTAAGCTTTTGCTAAGGTATTATCACATACCGTAAACCGCTTGGAGTGGCAACAACCCCCCGACCCAGGTCGGGGTATGTCTCTCCAGGGGGCACGGGGTCCTAGCTTCACTGCCCGGATCACGTGGATGAAGCACCACCATAAAAACTTCCCCAATCTCAAGGTATTGTGCGCGCTGAGGGGATGCATGGTCGGGGGGGAGGCCGGCCGCTAGCGACAAACCTTGGGGCACATGACGCACCTCGTTGTAATAATGTCTTCCACTCACGCAGGGGGCTCCGTGCGTGGTGACCACCCTTTCCCCCACACTCGTGGGATCGATATGGACCAAGTTGAAAAAAAAAGCATGAAAAGGGGAACTCCTCAGGGAGCGTCCCCTCCACAGTGCGGGAAGTAATGAACTGCACTGCAAACGAAAGAGCTGGTACCAGTCAAGTAGCTCAGGCAGACTTGACCAGGGAGAGCTCTGTCAATAAAAGACTTTCGGGTGCTCAAAGAAAGCAGCTCACGAAGATGGCTGCTGGCACATGGACAGAAAAAAGACCACGGCCACAGGCTCAAATCGACAAGGGCAAGGGAGCAGTTCCGGTCTCTTCCAAGAGACTAATGTCGGACTCCCCTGCCAAAGCTAATCCCAAGAGGGCCAGGAGCGCACCAGCGCCGTCTGGCTCCTACAGGGATGTCATAACAGGTATCAGAATGGTGGTGATCAATGTCAACCATCCTGATGCCATGCTGAATCAGCTGCAGTCGGACCTGATTCAGAACGAGCTGGTGGCCGCCATAGATGCCATCTCCTTCGGGGAGGCAGCTCCGCGGTTCCAGCGCTTTCCAAAATTTGAGGGGGAGATCCTCAGTATTACCTGCGCAGATCCCCCCACAGAAAACTGGCTTGTGAGCGCAGTGCGGGGGATGGGGGAGCTGGGGGAGGATTTGTCCCTGCGTGTGGTCTACATCAGGGACCTCGCGAGGTGCCCTAAGTTCCTCGTTTGGGTTCCCGAGCCAATTGAGGAAGCAATAGTCAGAGACCGGCTCAGGAAGCAAAATGCAGGCTTGATCACAGAGAACTGGCTATTGATGAGTCGTAAATTAGAAGAGAAGGGGCAAACGCTGGCCTACTCCTTGGATAAAAAAATCGGCTAAAGTGCTTGAAGGTTTGGACTTACTATATACTATATACATACTATAGCCTGGGGAGGGTAACCTTCAAGAAATTGAAAGAGGGGGAGAGAAGACCCACTCAGAATGAGGGCGGTGCAGATCAACCTGCATCATAGCAAGGCGGCCACAGCTACGGTGATGCACGGGTGTGATGGGGCACTGATCCAGGAACCTTGGGTTCATAAGGGACAGGTAAGTGGCTTGAAGGGTGTCGGTGGAGAACTGATTTACAGTAGAACCACCGGGATTCCTAGAGCGTGCATAATTGTTAATAATAAGTATAAGGCGATGTCATTAACTAATTTCGGTTCTAGGGATCTAGTGGCAGTTAAAATCGGGGTTTCGCGCGGGGTATGCCGAAAGAGTTAATACTGGGCTTGGCGTACCTGATGAGCTGCAGAGGAAGAGGATCTCAGGTCATCATAGGGTGTGATGCAAACGCGCATCACACGCTCTGGGAAGCACCAACACCAATCAAAGACATGGACAGAAAAAAGACCACGGCCACAGGCGTGGCCGTGGTCTTTTCAAGGTGAGTCGCTTTTTGAATTCATTATGGTATATAATTTAGACATAGTAAATGTAGGGAATACTCCGACCTTTGTAAATAGACAAGAAGAGGCAAGAAGTGTTAGATTTAACGATAGGAACAACATATACGTGTAACGTAATTAGTAATTGGCATGTGTCTGAGGAAGAGAGTTGTTCGGACCACAGACACATAACGGTAGTGGACCGTGTAACCGAAACATATCGTAACCCACGCAAGACGGACTGGGAAGGATACAGGGAAAACCTTGCCAGGAGACTTGCTGGGGTTGCAGTGTTAAAAGCTAGGAGGATGTGGAAGTAGCTGCGGAACAAATACAGAGCGAAATTATCTCTGCATATGAGAACAACTGCCCTCTTGTTGTGAGGAAATCCAGCAGGAACGTGCCCTGATGGAACAAGCATCTCGACACAATGAGAAGGCAAGTAAGAAAGAAATTTAATATTGCAAAAATATCAACAAATTGGGATGACTACAGGACCTCTTTGAATGAGTACAACCAAGTACTGAGAAAGGCCAAGAGAGATTCCTGGAGGAGGCACTGTGAGAGTATAGAAAGTATCTCGGAATGCTCCAGACTCCAAAGATTTATCTCTAAGGACAATCGGGGCATAACTAACTCTCTCTTAACTGAGACAGGTCAATATACCAAGACAGGCAAGGAAACAATGGATGAATTACTCCTCGTGCACTTTCCTGGATCCACAATAATTGATCAATCACCTGAGGAATGGCTAGAAACAGAACTGGAAGCTACTGGAAACAGAGCTACCAGGGAAGACTGGATAGTGTCAAAAAGGTGATAGATTAGTCCAAAATCAAATGGGCAATAAACTCATTTGAGCCATACAAATCTCTGGGAAATGGACGGAATTTGGCCAATAATGCTACAGCAAGGCATAGACTTGCTAGCGTCAAAACTCTGTACACTTTACAGGGCCAGCTTAGCGCTGGGTACATACCAAAAATTTGGAAGCGGGTTAGGGTGATATTTATACCAAAGGCTGGGAGAAACTCCCATAACGAAGCCAAGTCCCTAAGTCTTATGTCATTCCAACTTAAGACAATGGAAAAAATGCTTGACAGACATATTAGGGATGATGCACTGGTTAGAAGCCCACTACACGGAAACGGCACTCCACCATCTAATTCAGAAGGTGGAAAAGACGTTGGAGCACAAGGAGGTGGCACTGGGTGCCTTCCTCGACATAGAGGGGGCATTCGACAACACCTCCTTTAACTCAATGATCAGAACTGCAAGAGAGCGAGTCATTGAGGACACCTGCTGCAGGTGGATAGGCACTATGCTCAAAGGCAGGGTGGTAACCACCACAATGATGGATGAAACTTTAGGCGAGTCAGTTGCTGGGGAATGCCCGCAGGGGGGTGTACTGTCCCCTCTGCTATGGAACCTTGTAGTTGACGGCCTTCTGAAGAAACTCACAAATGAGGAATTCGAAGCCCAAGGATATGCGGACGACATAGTCATCATAGCTAGGCCGAAGTTCAACAACATAGTCGGGGACCGTCTACAAAAGGCCCTGACCATGGTAAAGAAATGGACCGATGAGGAGGGGCTGAAAATGAGTCCTCAAAAGACCAGTATCGTTCCATTCATTAGAAGGAGAAACCTGGAGGGATTGGGTCCTCTAGTTCTCCAAAACACACAACTACAGATGTCGGGGGGGGGGGGGGTAAAGTACCTTGGAGTCATTATAGACTCCAAACTTACCTGGAACCAACTTACTGGCAACATGTAGACGATTGTATGGCAAGAGATGGGGGCTTAAGCCTAGTATGGTGCACTGGCTCTATACCAGCGTAATAAGACCCACCGTCACAAACGCAGCCTTGGTTTGGTGGCCTAAGGTCACTCGAACCGCAGCAGCGAACAGGGTGAGCCATGTGCAAAGACTGACCTGTCTGGTAATTACAGGTGCAATGAAAAGCACCCCAACAGCAGCCATGGAGACCCTACTAGACCTCCCTTCACTGAGTCTTGTGATTCAGGGGAACGCCAGAATGGGAGCATACAGGCTACAAAATTCTCAGAATCCGACTCCTCTTGGAGGCAACTCGGGGCACATGAGGATAATAAACACCGTAATGGATCCTCTATTGAGCATGAGGTCGAACTACATGACACCAAAAATTACATTCAACAAGCTCTTCACTATCACCATTGGAGATAGGAAGGAATGGATGACAGGTGCTCCTGATGCTTTACGCAGAGGCCTGGTTCTGGTATTCTGACGGGTCCAGGATGGAATCAGGAGCTGGAGCAGGAATACATGGTGTGACGTCGAGAGAGAGTCTCTCTCTTGGACGGCACTCCACTGTATTCCAGACAGAAATTCTGGTTATACTCGAGTGTGTACGCGAGAATGTTAAACGACGATATGTGAACCAGCAGTTCTCAATCGTAACAGACAGTCAGGCGGCACTTGGGGCACGAGCCTCTAACAAAGTGTCTTCCAGACTGGTTTGGGACTGCCACGAAGAGCTCAAAGTTCTGGGTAAGCGAAACATAGTAAGACTACTCTGGGTGCGGGACATACCAGTATAGAGGGCTACGAGAAATCTGACGAACTTGCTAGACAAGGTGCAGCGAATATATTCTATGACCCAGAACCCGCGCTGGGTATCACAAAAGGCTCAGCCAGAAGGGTAATTAAAGACAGGGTCAAGAGTAAACACAACCACTACTGGAGAAATATTCCAGGAAATCGACATGGGAAAACACTTATCAATGGACCATGTTCAAAACAAACTGAAAAACTGCTCACAAGGAACAGGAGGACTCAGTTGAGAACCATAACTGGTCTTCTGATGGGACACTTTCCCGTTAAGAAGTACCTGCATCTAATTGGAAAGTTTGCTGACGACCTTAACTATAGACTGTGCGGTAAGGTACCAGAAACTGTAGAACATATTATACATGACTGCGAGGCATTGGTCCGCAGAAGGTATAATATCTACGGGCAAACACAAAACAGACCCGTCCATTTTCAGATTTGTATCGCCTTGTCAGTGACACAGGAATATTAAAATGGATAGTGTAAACTACACACTAAAAAAAAAACAGGGCGAGCAGAATAAGCCCAGGAGGCTGCAGTGCCCTCGGAGTATTCTATACAGACGAGCCCTAAGAGGTGGGGTATTAGTCAGTTGGAGTCTGACACTCAGACCTATTCCTAGTTGGGATAGGCAGCCCGTGTGAGCTTCCCCTCCCCGCCAAAAAAGAAAAAAAACATACTGAGGTCACACAAATAATTATAGCAAAAATGCGATTGAAATAAAAAGATTCCTGTACACATATACCTGTAGCAAATCAATATTAATGAGGCACTTATATCGTTTACGGCATTTTACCGATTTTTGTATTCATCTGTGTGCGTTGGGTGGAGAATAAAAACTGTTATTGATTCAAACCTTTTTTAATTTGCTGTGTTCGGTTAATTAGTGGTTGTCAGCGTTTTATCCAAGTAGAATTTATAACGATATACGTTACATTTAACGTTTTGTAATCTAAATAATTATCTAGATTACCATTTTCCCGTATTATAACACCTTAAAAAGTTTTTTGAAAAGCGCGCCACGCGTCTTTTGTTAGTGCGCATGCTCAACGAAGTCGTGAATGCTACCACAGAAGACCTATACCAGAAACGACTCTCTGCCTTCCCGCCAATATTGAAGACAGCCATCTTGTTGGTGGTATTATTGTCAACCTATAATTCCGCAGATTTCTAAATTCACCGGTGGAGCGCACTGGTAAGCAATAATATATGATTGGATATTTTGAAAAACATAACCAATCACCTTCGAATTTTATCTACCGGTGCGCCCAGCGGTGAATTTAAAAAAGTCCAGAATTATAGGTTGACAATAATACCACCGACAAGATGGCAATTTACCAATGAAATATCAAACGTTCCGCCGATAGTGATGCTTGTGGCATAGCTCTTTTGTGGTGCTACTGTCAAATGTCGATTTTAATTCATTTGCATTTTGTGGTACAGCATGTAGCGTAATCGAAAATATTGCAGTTCTATTTGATCTTGAATAATTATTATTACCACTACTTGTTAATCAATATCCCTAGCGTGCATTGCAGTAAGTATTTTACAATTTTATAGTATACTTGTAATAACACATATTCTTTATAGGATTTGGCAAACAGCAGAAAAATTTAATCGGCATTTAAGTAGATCGAATAGATAGATTGTTTGTTTTCATTTTAAGCTTATTACTCATTACTCCTTATTTGTAAGGGGCTATGTATAAATCATCTCACAATTGTTTTATTTATATGTGACATATCATTCATGTTCCTATGAAATAGTTTAGAATGCATAATTGTTCCAACAAACGTCAAAGTAATTATATAACATTCCTAAAAAAAATTTTCTTCTTTTCACGACGTACATTTCACGTCGTCATATCGACGTCAAATCGCTGTGACATATTGCCATCATTTTTACGTCGACACGACGTCTAAATTTTGGTGAAATCAACGTACTTAGTGACGTCAACGTGTCTCTGCTAGCTGGGCAGCGGAAGGAAAATCAGAGACTGTTGTAGAATAGATCATATTATCTCCCAAATCAATAAAGCTTATGCAGAATTATACTATGTCCTTGAACTAGAATTATAAATTTCTTATTATAAAGTGGTGAATTTCCCGGATAATTGAAAATTGCACTGGTTTTCCCAATATTGGCTTTTAAAAGCCAAGCTTCAAAACACAGATACATATTTTTGTCTAAAAAAGTCTGAGACTGAACAAATAACAATATTAAATATGTTTCAAGTTTTGCAATAAGTATTTTTTACATAGAACCCTCCATTTCCATATAAATTGAGTGTGCTGAGCGTTCGTGTGTGTTTGACTAGAGCCTCTGTTTATTGCGCTGAGTATTTTTCACATTACTCGGGTAATTTGAGTCAAACGGAACAAGCCAAAAGACATTTTTGAGTTAAATGTTGCGGCTAATATCTCCACAAATTTTCTTCCTGATATCTAGATTGAAAAATATATATATTAATGCTTAAACATTTTTTCCAATTTTAAATAGTTGTAATTTCGTCTAACCTCCGATCGATATCTTCCCTAAGGCACGTATTTTTTAAAATACTAAATGATAAAAAAATACTGTTGAACCAAAATGGTTTGCAAGACCTTTGAATTTGAACTTTTTGCAAAAATGGAACTAACAAACGACGACAAAATAGTTTAACGTATAATAGTTTACTCTTAGTCCTCTCCACACGAACCGATTTCAATATAAAAGCGTATCAGGTAAAATGTGCTTTGAAAGCAACTTCAGAGTTGTTTTTTACCACCAAATTTAATCTTTTTTGAGAAACATTCACTCGTGATGATAACTTTAAGGCAAAAAAACCTTGCCGATTTTCTTTTATTTTTGTTTGTGATCTAGTCTAAAATCACTCAAACTAATCCCGAGACTGCTTATGTTAAAAATGTCACATTTATTTTGATTGATGATTTTGTCCAAACTGTGCATTTACTATAAGTAACTGCCATTTTTAATAAATAAGTATTTTGCATTTTATTTTACGTAAGATTTTTTTTCTATTTAATCAACTATATAATCCCTCTCCAATTATCTTATATTACATCGTCTATAAAAAGATTAGTACCTACTGCATTAATGTGTTTTATATCTAACAATAACAATGGTTTATTGACACAAATTTTGATTGTGAAATATCATTATTGACACTATAATCTAATTGTATTTATTAATTACGTTAGATGGTTTTTTTTTTAAGATTTCGTAAAAATACATTCCATTCATTCCACCATTATTGAATCAATAAATAAGATTAAGAAAATAGTGATGGAGTGAGTTCTGCAAATATTTATCACATGCTATGCGAAACAATTAGTGTTTTTAATTTATAGAATTGTCATACATATCACATTTAGTTTTTTTTACGGCTTAATCGTAAATGCTTGCCAATTTATAGAGGGTGGATGCTACCTCTTTTCAGGAGGTGGTACCAAAAAATAAATAACCATTGGAATTGAAAGCAGATCAAGTTTTCAGAAAAAAAAAAGGCTATACAATTTTTTACAAAAATGAGAAAGACAAATAAGGCAACTCAAATAGTACTACAATAACATAATAAAATATGTACACATGTAACTATAAAGGACTTTAAATATCAAAAGATTTAGAGCGTGACCTAAATTTGGGAGACTATAAAACCATAAAATTAAATTATAAACAAATGTAAAACCATGTATATAAAATAAATATATATTTTGACTAATCATAAAATATTACATTTATAAATAAAAGCTACTCCTGTAGTGTAATTTTACCTGAATTTATCGGGTTTTTTGAAAAAAAAAAATGTATTAATGATTTTTTTAATATCTACGAAATTCAAAATTAAAAATACACAAATCTTGTAATAAATATTACTTACAATTATAGGATAGTTGATATTTGATGTCAATGTTGCTTTAAGTTTACTCATTTACTGATTGCAAGAAAATACGGGCAAGTAGTTAACTGATAACAAAATTATTCAAGTTGTTGAAACTATCATGTGCGTTACATGAATTCAACTATTTTGCATATGCAATGTTATATTGTTAATGTACTCGAATGCCTTATACTAAGATAAGTTCTAAGGTTAACTTTTCAGTTTAAGTTTATTTAATGATTATAAAGATAACCGAATTATATTGTCTATAATTCTAAATGTATCCATACCGAGTGTAACTGAAATCATAATTTTTTTCTCTATTTATGAATTGGTTTTTGTAAAATCTGATATGAGGGGATAAGTTGCTATCTGTTGAACTTATATTATTTTTCAACTTTTTGTGAATTATTACTCGATGGGTAACCGAGAGAACTTTTTTGTCAAAAGTGCAATAAATTACAACATTTTGAACCATTCGGCTCTATTGAGTCCTACGTTAAAAGTAGGTAGGTCTAAAAGAAAAAGAATCTGCTAAAAGAAGCCAACTTGAAATGCCTATAGCAGTTCTTAAATTAAATAAAGTATGGCGTAACAGACACAGACTCTCTGTGAATCCTGGCACAACATTGCTAACGGTGACGTTCATCACGGTGAGTGATACGATAGCTCACTGATCATTTTTCATGAGCGGCACTTATCACACTGATCATGTTATAGAACCTCCCAGAATCGACCTAAGTCGAAGACAAAACAGAATTTCGACTTGGGTAAAAATTCATTTAAAGGCATTCTTGAGCATAACATACAAGTTTGGAAGGCATCAGAACCGAAAACTAGCACAAAAGGACTTACATACGTTCGTTAAATCGTTAAGGCATAACCAGGTGAAAATTCGAAAAAACGCCGAATTTTCACTTAGGAAAATATATTTTTGTCCGTGTTGGGAGTGAAAGTATATTGTGGTCATGGAAAAATGCACCAAAAATAAAAGTAGAATTTTTGGTTCAGTAAAAAGAAACAATATACTTTTTACGAAGTACTTTGACAATATTTATGAATATTGTCTACTTTTCAATCACTTCAGAAAAGACAATGAAAGTGAAGATACAGTCATTATGGGTATCATTCAAAAGAATGAATTTAACGATGCGACGTACCAAAAGGGCGAAACCTATAAATATGACAAAGGCGCGTAGTAGCCCAGACGACAGAGATCATTTTATAGTGAAACCCACAAAAAGTTGCAAACTGTATAATTTTTTTTTAAAGAGTTAGTGAAAGTGTATAGAATAATATCCCGAAAAGTTTACATTCCGCTCGGATGCAGAACATTAAAAAAAGGGAAAAAAATTTTTTTTTATATCAATTTTTTCAAAATTTTTATATTAAGCCAGGCTAGAAAAAAACAAAAAATACAGGTGGGTAGACCATTACCACAATAAACCGTCTATGAAAATACTACAAATAAATGCAAATAGATCTAGGGCCGCCCATGATCTGGCATTCGCGACAGCGTGCAGAGAGGGGGCGGATATAATCGCGGTTTCCGAATCTAACCGAAATCTGGTGAAAGGATCAGGCTGGTTGACAGATAAAAGAACGGACGTAGCTGTGTACTTCAGAAATAATAAAATCGAGGTCTCAAAGGTCTACGAACACAGAGGATATATAAAGATAAAACTCGTTAAATTCGCCTTATTCTGCGTATACTCTTCGCCAAATATTCCGACTGAGGAGTACGAAAACCAAATGACGGTACTCATAGAGGATGTCAAGACTACAAGGGAAGCTGTAATTGTGGGCGACTTCAATGCCAATTCCCCAGAATGGGGGGCACCTCTGCAAGATACCAGAGGTGAAATCCTGACAGAATGGATGGCGACGCTAGATCTGGTGGTCCACAAAACGGGGGATCCAACTTTTGTCAGAAGAACTTCAAGGTCCCATATTGACGTTACCTGCTCATCCCAAGCATGGCAAGGTATGTAAGAAACTGGAGAGTCCTTAAGGAGTAATCTCTGAGTGATCATCTTCACATATGTTTCGAGGTCGCTGTAAACGCTCCAGCAATGAGGGTCTCATTTAAACCCAAGGTTATTATAGATAAGGATGCGTTCAATAGACACATCACGACACAGGCCCATAGCCTCCGGGAAAATGACATTGATGTCGAGACTTGCACAAACATCATCAAAGAAGCCTACAGAAAAAGTTGTCCTACAAGAAATGGGATACCCGAAAACAAACCATATTGGTGGAATAACCTCATTTACAATAAAAGACAGGAGTGCGCGACGGCCAGGAGATCACTCACCAGAACTAGAAGAGACGATGCGGACCTGATGGCCCAGAGACTTGCCTCATACAAAGCGAAGAAGAAAGAACTGCAAAAATTCATCAGAGATACTAAATGCAAATCTTGGGATGATCTATGCAGGAAGTTAGACGAGGACATCTGGGGAGATGGGTATCGTATTGTAAGGAAAACAATTACGGGACCTTCCCTGCCTTTCGCTGTCACAACGGAATTCAAGGAAGAAATACTTTAGGCTCTCTTCCCAACGGTGGAAGATGCTTGGGCACATGATCATGGGGCGACAGCACCCAGAGATTTCTCTCTGGAAGAACTTAAAATAGCTGTCGATAGAATTAAAACCGGCACCGCCCCCGGACCTGATAAAATTCCTCCAGAAGCGGTAAAAGAATTTGCAACGTCCCACCCCCAGCTGGTGCTAACAATATTAAACAGACTTCTGAGGAAACATTCCTTCCCAAAAACGTGGAAAAAAGCAAGAATTACTCTGCTCTGGAAACCAGGTAAACCAAAGGAGAGCACATCGTCCTACCGACCAATATGTCTAATTGATATCATGAGAAAGTTATACGAGACACTAATAAGAAACAGGCTGATCGATGAAATTGATGGCGGGTTGGGTCTGTCGGAGAATCAATTTGGCTTCCGCAAGGATAGGTCAACCATCCTCGAGGTGGAGAAAGTGCTGCAGACAAAAAGACTCTCAGTAGAAAAATATTGCCTAATGGTAACACTAGACATCAGAAATGCGTTTAATACCGCGACCTGGTGCATGATTATAGAGGAGCTGGAGATGAGGCAAATTTCTGGCTACCTAATAAATGTAATAAGCAGTTATTTTCAAGACAGGAAGATACACATGGACAAACTACAAAAGACACTAACAGCAGGGGTTCCACAAGGTTCTGTACTGGGGCCAACTTTGTGGAACATCCTATATATGATGGAGTACTTAGAATAGACCTACCCCAAAACACCACGACGCGACGGTGGCGTTCGCAGACGACCTAGCAGTGCTAGATATATGGCTGAGGCACCAAAATCTGGATCTAGCACCGGAAAAAACTGAGACGATCTTCCTAAAGGGACGTCCTAAAAACGTCGCTCTACGAATAAACTTGGAGATGAGCGGACAACACATTGAACCCAAGAGGAGTCTCAAGTACCTTGGGGTGGTCCTAGACTGGCAGGGAACGTTCGGTGACATATTAAATATGCTTGCAAGAAAGCAAACGATCGGGTTGCGGCACTGAATAGGATCATGCCAAACATCGGCGGCCCTTCTAGCAGGAAGAGAGCACTTCTGTCCAGCGTGGTTCACTCGGTGATGCTGTATGCGGCCCCTATCTCGGGTAAAGACGTACGTTAGGTTGCTGGTGAGCACCCAAAGAAAAGCTCTGCTAAGGGTTATTAGCGCATACAAAACAGTATCGGCGGCAGCTGCTCAAGTAATATCTGGGACACCCCCCATACATTTGCTTGTAGCAGAACGTGAATATATTTTTCAGAAAAGAAAAGAGCGGGACATAGCTGCAGAAAAAGAGGCGCGGAATACCACCGTAACCAGATGGGAAGGGAATGGGAGCGAACCTCCGAAGTGGCACAGTGGACGAAACGGTTGATTCCTAATATCGACAGATGGGTGCGATGTAAGCACAGAACCACTGAATATTTCCTAACTCAGGCGTTGACGAACCATGGGACTTTCGGAAATTATCTCAAGAGAATCGGGAAAAGAAACGAGGACACTTATAATTACTGCCGGGAGCCTGATACGGCGGAGCACACTCTCTTTCACTGTCCCAGATGGGAAGTGAAAAGATTGCATGTACAAATTAAACTGGGGCTTCAGCTAACACCGGATAACATGACACAACAGATGACAGATAAGGAAGATAACTGGAAATTAACTCACCAATGGATCCGCGAAGTAATGGAAGCGAAGGAAAAGGATGATCGTGAACATCATGGGTAAATGAATTTATCCAGATCACGGAAAATATTAAATCGAACACCAAAGACAAACTTTATTTCAACCGACGAATGCCAGAGATGGCGGTACCGGGAGGAATATCTATGATTGAGGAAAAGGGGGTTCAAGTCCCGCACTACCTGTCGCGATAGACACTAAGCGCAGGTGCTCATGATGAATTTCCCCTCTCAGAAAAAAAAAGTGGGTAGACCAAGTGTTTCTAAACAAAAAAATGTCCTAGTAAAACGTATCACCACAACCACGGTTTTCCTGGTAAAAAATAGTGAAGTAACTTTCTCACTCTGCTCGGCCAAGCGCACGGTTAAATGCATACTACGGAACCTCTAAAAATTCTTAGCAGTTCTAGCAAGTAAAATAAAGCTTTTTTCTCTTTTTGATTACACATTTTTAACATTTTTCTTAGTAACTAAGAGGATTAATGGTGAGTCTGGAGGGAAAATATATAATTATGAAAGCATACAGAGACACCATACATAGCCGTTGAATCGCTCGCATGAATTTTTACGTGCCTTTACTGTATTGTATTTATTACAGATACACCTATCCACATTTGAGCTATATCCATTGAATTCCTTATACATTTGTTAATGTATTGGAAAAGTTCCAGAATTTATATTCAAAACAATCAAAGATATTTTCATAGTTATAAGGATAAGATCGTGACAATAGCAGAAATGCATAAATTAAACGAATTTGTATTTGAGTATTCGAAAAGTATACATTTTTTCCTAAATAGTGATATTCTATTTTTTCCAATGGGTCAATTTCTCGGCAAGTTGCAGCCTCCAATATATATATATATATATTTATCAAGAAAATCATCAAGCGATTAAATTAAAATGATTTGAGATGTACTTTTTTTTTAATCCACGTTACTACAACTTAATAAACCATAATAATCATAAAGTGAATATATTTTTTAATAGTTTTCAGTGAAGAAAGAATTTTTTTGAAGAGCTTTTATTTTTTTCTATATTTTTTATTGCGACGATTGAGTTCTGGCGTAATAATATGTATAAGCATATTTTTCCCATCCACCCTTTGCTTGTATTGTTTGAAACAAAAAAGCATCAGGAAGCTACAATTTGCATCTTTTAAATGAACCAACACTCATATAGATTAAACAAATTCTGATTTAGTGACATGTAATTCAGTGCATCGGTGTCACAGTCATGCATATTCAAGCGCGTGCACACATGGATCTCGCTACGAGTTATAACGTTACACTTGACTATTTTCTTTCGGGAAAACCGTGGCTTTAACGATAAATTTTGTTAAGACATTTTTTGTTCATAAATACGTGATCTATCCATCTGTATTTTTTATTTTTTTCTAGCTTTATTTAATATCAAAATTTTGAAAAAATTGATGAAAAAAATTTTTTTTTCACTTTTTTTTATGTTCTGCACCCGAGCGAAATGTAAAATTTTCAGGATATTATTCTACACACTTTCATGAACTCATTAAAAAAGTTCCCCTATATTGAACCTATATGAGGACTGGTACGTCGCAAGACTGACAGAAAGTTGTAAACTCATATATAGTTGAACTCATATTGATCTCGGTTCTCGTGAATCATATAATCACGATAAAGAATCTGGAAGCTAATCATACTGCCCTGCTACAAAATGTCGTAACTGCAAAAAATTAATTTTTGAGATTTTAATTGTATTTGCACCGTATTAGTGATCCTCACCACTATACAAAATATAGAAGTCGTATCTAAAGCAAAAGTAGTGAATATACATAACGAATATCTGTCGTATCCACAAAATAGACCTATTTACTAAGCTCAAAAGTCATATCCGATCATTACCAGATTTATTTGTCGTAACTTAACATATATATACAATGTTTTGTTATATGGTTACACTGATAAAAGGGACACATATTTATTTGCCAAAAATGAAAATGATGAATTATGAAATGTAGATGGAATAACATAATTCAGAAAATAGTTGATTTCTCTAAAAGTACATTTTCTCAGATACGACTTCTTGTCATAACAGGGCAGCATAAGCGACCCAAAATTTTTTATATAAAATATTCTTTATATTATTTCAAGTCAGCCACAAAAAACCTAAAATGCTTTCATTAATTTCTAGGGAAATTGTGTGAATCTCTTCCACCAAATCGATTGTTAGCGCACGCTCTCCATTGCCTGGCAGAATTTAAAACTCTATTAAAGAGGTGATCGACCTTGCGCTACTTGGGGGATACGATTCTCTTCAAATTATATAGTTTATTAGATAGGATATACCATAATTATTTATACTTATTCGCGAAAATCAAACAAATGAACCCAGTAGGAATTTACCTTCGATACACACAAATTCACCAATATGTGACAGCGATTTATATATCATGACAAATTTTCGCTGTTACTTTACTATATAAACTTTTCCTTATACGTGAATTCCTTTGTATCGAAGGTAAATGCCTACTGGGTTCATTTGTTTGATTTTCGCGAATTTTAAACCTAATTAATAAATGGTATTCTTTGAACCTTACATTTTATTGATAATATGACTCGTTGTAAGTTTCATCCCTCGAGGGTTTCCGTTTAAAAGACCGAAACTGAGTAAATTGGGTGTCTCAAGACCCCACTAGTTTAAAATTTTCAATTCACTGGTTATATTACGGAAGCTCAAGAGGGATTTTTTATGAAAACATCTCAGAAATCTTTAGGTATAAAATCCATTACTATTTGGTAAATAAATAAGTAAAATCTTGTCAGAGAAAAAGACCAAATTTTTATTAGAGATAGAAAAAAACAATTTTTATTAGAGATAAAGCGCCGTTAATAATCTACGGTAGTGCAGCTTTGGGCTATTACTTATTCTATCGAGTTGTATCTTATCTCAAACCCGCCTAGGAGTGAAGAGGGGAGAACGCGACTGGCGCCCTTAATAAATAAATTGGTATCGCGTCAGTCAGACGCATGGTAGTGAGTTCTTCTACAATCACAGGTGATTATTAAGATAGCGGCAGACTTTTTATGTAGCCAAATAATAGCTACAACTTTCGTCATGTCCACAATACAACTTAAACAAAAATTTTCTGCTTGTACCGAGTGAAGTAGAAATCACAAAAATGGACAAAGAAAAACTGGAAATTTTCCATGAATATGACAATCATTAAATATTATTGTCGTTTGATTTAAAAGTGGACAAATAAATCAAACTTACGAGACTACATTAAACTTTTCTTTATTGAAATTGGATGCAATATCTCACTATTTCTAACAGCCACATTTTAATTTTAAAGTCTGTACTGTCTCTATCTAATGTTAACTATAAAATAACATTTGTATATTCAGTTTACTTCAACAGAAATATGATATATAAAGTTGTTGGTAATACTCCGCATGCTAGTTCAGATCACATCTGCTCTGTGTCCTATGTTTCACAGTGACAGAAAACACATCGTTCACCACACAACTAATCAGTGGTGTAATGATAATTGATTACTTGATTTATCGCTGCCGCGTGATGAACACGACCAATGCTGTTCACGAAACTGAGAGAAACAAGAGATATTCTGTTTACTTCTCTTAGAAGTACACGTTTATGTCTTTCCCGTACAGTCAGGTATCTAGGAATAACTAGACTTCAAACTATCGTAGGAGACCCACGTGAATGTTCAAACAAGGTTTGGGCATCCTTGTAGATGTAAAAACGCATATTTGATCCCAAGTGGAAAATTCACCCGAAGACCATTCTCTTCGGGTGTAATGTTATGGTAAAACCCATCACAACATATGTGGGAGACAAATACAAAGGGCCACTTCAACCCTCTGGGTATGTAGAAGAACGTTTGGTAAAACATGGAGGTTAAACCCCAGGGTAACAATGTGGTACTAAACTGTGATAGTAAGACCAATGATCACTTATGCTTCTGTTGTGCCGTGGCCTGCGGTAATCAGGCTATACATTCAACATTAGCTAACAGGTCCTTCTGGACCTTGTACTCCTTGATAATTAAGGCCGAGGCTCGGAAAGCAGCCTACAGGCTGAAGTGCGGTGGTTAGTGGAGGACCGGAGGAGAACAATTAGGGCACACAAGGGCCCTTTCCGACGTGATGGGGACTCACTCACTTCTGGAGACCAGGAGTGATGGTGCCTTCCTTCTCCTTCTCAGAACCCTTTGAGGTTGTCATCCCCAAAAGGGAAGAGTGGAACCCACTCGAGGACATACTCAGGCCTGCAGATATCGTCTGGTTCACAGACGGATCGAGGTTAGAGGAAAGTGCTGTAACGGGGATATACGGTGAAAGACCCAGGGCTGAACTTTCTTATGTCCTGGGCAAATTCGTCACGGTTTTCCAGACTGAAATCTTTACTAATTTGGTCTGCGCACACGAGAGTATCTGAAGGAAATATTCTAACAAGCACGTATATATATGTAGCGATAGTCAAGCGGCCCTCAATGCCTTTACATCAGTCCAGACCAAGTCAATCCTGGTTCAAAACTGTAAACAGGCTCTCTGTGAACTTGGCTTATCCAACTGGGTCAAGCTTCTCTGGGTGCCTGGACACAGCAACATCGAGGGTAACGAACAGGCAGATGCTCTGACCAGAGGGGGCTCTCAGAGGCCCCTACTGGTCCCGGGGCCGGCTCTCAGCTACCCTGATTAAATGCCAAGAAGTCAATAGAAAACTGGACACGGTCCCAGTTCTTTAACTTCTGGGCCTCCTATCCAGAACTCCGGCAAGCGAAGCTTCTAATCTCAGGGCCCTTGCCGAAGCGAGCAGAACAAATCCTGCGACTAAGAAGAAAACAGGTCAAAATTGTGGTAGATCTTTTGAATGCACACGGCTCTTTCAGAAAACACCTGCACACTATAAGGGTGGTTGACAACCCCGACTGCAGGTTCTGCGGGGACGACGTCCTCACTTCCTGCCCTAGTCTTATGAACTTGAGGCACAAACACTTGGGCATTGGTTTTCTAGTGCTGGAGGAAATAAGGATGTCCCCATAGGAAGGGTTTCGGCCTTTGGGTTAGAATCCGACCAAAATGGGAGAATTGAATAAATTCGTAGCGGTTGCACAATGGGCCACAAGTCCTGAGTGCAGCGACCCTTCGTCGCCCCACTAAAATAAGAAGTGTGGTGGAGCTTTCAGTAGTGCTTCACATTTAGGGTTCGCCATCAAATTCAAAGACAAACCTTCCTAAAAAAATAAGACAACTCTAATGATTGCAATGAAGGCCACCTTTGGACTCCCAAGTAAAAATGTAAATACCTTTTAGTATCAGTATCTTATAGTTCCACCTAATAAATCAGTGATATATGCCAGATCTATTAGATTTTAAATGCACTTAAAGATAGTTTTGTCTTAAAGAAAGTTTTAAAAATGCACTCAAGAATTTACACTGTTGGTTGTTGATTCTGGCCTATAAATCTATCACTAAGTTTCTAGTCAAATCTTTATAAAGACAACAACTTGTTAAAGTTTTCATGTAATATATCAGTCTTAAGCATAAAAGGATTTGGTTTAACTTTGTCCAGACTATGGTATATTAAAATAAGTTATTTTAAAGCTGAGATAAAAAATATTCTCTGAAATATCAAGTGTTTGCGGATGATGTGTATATTGTGGATGTATAAACATAAACACAAGACACAGTAAAGAAAAGGTTTACACATTTGAAAAAGCGTAGACAATATCCATTGTACACCGATATTGCTAGTATCGGAGATGTTGATCGAAATCAGTACATGATAGTTAGTGTGACCACGCGTGCACGCCACTAACACGCTTTAAATAGACTAGAGAGCGCTGGTGTCTTCTAGGAGATCCTTCATGTCGCAAATGTAGAATCTGAACAGGTCTGGGTACTGGATCTACAGATCTATTTGCGTGCCTAATAACGATAACTTAATATTATTTGTAGCATTTTAATTCCAAATTTACTGACTTGGTTATGTAATTTTCTCATTACTAAAGACGTCATAGTATTAAGCGGGATTTAGTGCTAATTAGGCCAAACGTAGATACTACATAATAGACAGCTTGTAATGCAAATTTTGCTATTCAAATTTTAATTCCATTCCATGGCCTTCTGTAATAACATACTTACAATTTTAAGAGAATAATTTTAATTTATAAATATTGGAATGTTTCATAATAAGTTTTCCTATCTCAAATTTCGTTTTCAAATGTATTAGTTTGTCGGAAAGATCTATTTCCACGTATATAAATCAAATATAAAGATTTAGGCGATCGACTGTAACATAATCTGGATCCACGAAGTTTAAATATTAATATCATAATCCAGGTTATCTCTCAGCCAGATTTTTAAGATCAAAACAAGTATTTAACCTAATGTAAATACACATCTAATGCCGATACTAGGAATATTTAAGCAATTATTTTTCCGCTTAATGTAGTCACATTTACCAAAAACCATTGAGTTAGAATGTAAGGAGATGCCATCCTGTACAAATTTACTATACAGAAATGGCACCGGTAGGCGTGGCTAAATGTAGGAACAATATGGTGGTTTTGCCAGACCCGGACTATTTAAAATTATAACTTGTACCCCGACGGCCTATCTGAATAACGCAAAAAAATGTTGAGTTCAATAAATGCAAGATTATTAGCAAAAAGACTTAGAATAAACATATTCAAATGAGACACAAAATAAACAAATTAATATATATTTAATGACCTCTAAATAATACAATTTTATTACTTTGATGCCTAATATTTTGAGACTTATTCATCGCATTTTTACTTAAATAAGAGTCTAATATTTGCATATTTATTGGGTATTGCTTTTATTAACAACACTCTATGGTTGTCTAAAGACGATTGATCAAAACTGTGCGTCAATAAATTAAAAAATATATGTTCATGTACAAATTCCTTTAAAACAAAACCCACTACAACTTCTGCAGAAAAATCATGGCATGAAAGTTTGCATTTTATAATTTTTTTCCGATTTTAGACATATATCTAATACATCTTGAAGGATATTGTAGATTTATGTTTTCTTTTTTATCTATAAAAGAAAACATTTTTAAATCCTTTTCATTGTTCACTAAGGCGTTTACATATTCTTAACATTTAATTTTTTTCTTTAAAATATGAAAGACATATCCTGCAATATATATGCTATAACATATTTGGAAAATTCTGAAACTTGATCAGGTAAATAATCATGATCCAATAAAGCTTCATATTATATGCTCTCTGTATTTTCATCAGTTATTCTGTAGTCTCTACAAGAATTATTAATTTGTTTTATAGGGTTACATTTTAAAAATTTTATTTGGAATGGAATACAATTTCAACGAAAACTTTCACGTAATTCTATGTGACATACAGTTCCCTGAAGCAACTGACAAAAAACAACAAGGTTACGTTGATGTGGGTGCCAGGGCATGGGGGAATAGAAGGCAACGAATTGGCTGATAGCCTCGCAATAAAAGGGGCTGAAGCCCCGTTTTTTGGACCCGAACCGTTCTGTGGCTTATCCAAGAGACACATAACGGAGGAGGTCCTAAAATGGGAAAAAGAATAAAAGGAGTCCTACTGGAGGAACACTCCAGGCCAAAGACAAGCAAAAAGGTTTATAACGTATTCAACAAAGAATGCCACAAGGCTTCTCGAACTTGAAAAGTCCGACGTAAGGCTGATCAAAGGCCTTCTAACTGGCCATTGCCCTTGAGATATCATCTCGAGAACATGGGCGTGGCAGAAGATGACAAATGCAGATACTGTGAAGCTGCAACTGAAACTGCGAAACATATACTTTGTGAATGCAAGGTGCTAATCCGCATTAGGCTAAAGTACCTAGAACAGGCGGAATTAACGCCTGAAGAAATTAGCTCCCAGGAAAATCCCAAGCTTTGCAAATAGTCTTGGAATCCTGGGCAACAACTAGATGCAGGGTAATTCACAAAAGACCTTGTAAGTCGAGGTGAAGAAAGGCCAACCCAGGGCCTTAAACAATCTACATGTGACATACACTTTTTTTATATGCTGATTGAAATTGTCTAACAGTGGGATTATTATTATAACTTATTTAACGGCATAAACACCAACCTTGTAGATAAAAAGAGAAGGACAAAAAATATGTTCTGTATAAAACATTTTTTGATATAACTAATATTTAAAAAGTTATAAGTAGACAAAATATGCAATAGTTTTTATTCACCTTGATGTATAAAATGTGCAATGTTATCCTAAAATAATCTGGTTTTTTCTATTCTACGAAACATATAACCAGAATATATTTAAAAAATACATTTAATTAATAATTTAATGCGGCTCTGTTTGTTGTTTACCTATGAAATGTTATTCCCGTTAATTTCTTCTTGTCAAAACACCATATCTAGAAGAGCAACTTCTTTTAGCACACGACCTAGTCCTTTTAATGTTTATTGTCCAAAATTTAACAAACCGTCAGTAAAAATCAAAATAAATCGTACGGAAAACAAACTGTCACAATTTGACGAAAAAGTAGTAACAAAATGACAAAGTGATGCTTCTCCCGTCCTTCTAACTCAATGCCAAAAACATTCATTAGTCAGTTCAAAAATACTCAAAATGATGAACATTTTTTCTAAATATTTATCTAGATCGTTTGAACAATAGGAAAGCCAGGAATAGTGTACGTTGCCATTTGCTATCTCTGGAGACATATTTTGTTATAGTTTTCAGCCAGTAATTAATTTTAGATGTCCCAAACAGTATCTTTCTTTATAGAAATTATTTTAAAATGTCAACAAATTGCAAAATAATCAAACACCAAAAAAATTAATCAAAACATGTCTTAATAGAAAATAAGTGACAAAAGTTTCTACTTTATTATACGCTTCGCAAAAACGAAGAGTATATTGTATTTGATCGGCACATTTCTAAATCAGTAAATATCGTTCGCAAACAAAAAATATCATTGTGTTAGTGAACGAATTCTGAACAACTTTCAAAATGTCCGTCTGTCCGTCCGTCCGTCACGTTTCTTGTAAGCACGATAACTCAAGAAAGAAAAATCCGATTATATTGAAATTTGGACAGTAAGTTAGTGTTAGCTAGAGGAAGAACCCTATTGTTTTTGAACAAAATCGATCGGTAAATAAAAATGTTATTAATGATTTAAATTTGAAAAAAAAATGTTTTTGTAATTGAATAGAAATCTGGTGGAATGATATTTCACTTTAATATCTAAATATTTATATATTTTACAAATATACATTTCATAATGTAATATACAACGGTGAAAATATGATTTTAGCTCGTGTTTTATAATGTAAAAATTTACATTTTTTATGTGTGAGGTGGTGGTGTAGTTCTCACACGGAGCCTTTTACCAACTAAGTTTGTACTATAAAATTAGTAAAAACGTCTAAAACTAACACTATTTACACAAAACTGCGAAGAGTATCCTATAGAATGTGTAACAATTATATAATAAAAAGTTCAGTGAACCGGCGAAGAGTACGTTTTTAGCTTGTTTATGTATATTTCCGATATGCCTTCAATTATGAAAATATAATAAACTTCAATGTTCTATATCTTTTTAGTTTACTAGGTAAGCCACAAACAAAATCTGTTTGTATAGTTCCCTGAAGTTATGCTTTTCATCTATGTATATATTTATACACACTTTTAACGATATCAATTTTTATATAAAAAAAATATGAATGGTCGAATAGTAATAAAATCCTTCTTAATATACATTACACTTTTGCAATAAAATGGGTTCGTAATGCAAAAATATCAAGTCATTTCTTTTTAAGTTATGTTGACGAGTCGGTTCGTAAGGGAATTTCTTGTTGATATTCTAGCTTGGTTAGATTTATCTGTAGATCAATGGTATATGAAAGGAACGAATGGTTTCTTAAAAATAATATTATTTAACAATAATGTTGTTATTTGTTTAAAGGATAACTTTTCTTTTTTTCTGTCTCATGATCATTAAGTCGAATGACTACTATACCTTTTTAGTAAACCTAACCGACTTTTATACAGGGCCAGTCGAAAAGTCAGAAATTTTAAACTTGGCTATTGAATAACCACCACCACTTACACTTACAAATGTAAGTGGTGTGGAGTGGCTGGCACGAGAGCTCCTTTGAATTGGAATAAGTCTTTCGGCTGGTGTCTATTACAATCGAAACTTTAGCGTTTTGTGGCAATACATAGTTATTACACTTAACGCGGCCAGGCTTGTAATTCGTAATTCAGCGCTCGGCGGGGCATTAGTCCGGAGAATAGCTGTTGGTTGCTGTCTGGTTTCTTATTCCTTATACATTTAAGGAAACGTATAGAGAAGTTCGACAAAATATTTCACTAGTAAATATTCTGCCCTCTAGAAGCATACCTACTAACTGTGCCCATGTCAGGGCTACTGCTGTTTCGATTGTAATGGATATCAGCTGCTAGATGGAGACTGTCATTTTTGTTGCATGTCGTGGTTTTATAAGTCTCGTTATCTACCAATAGTGAACAAATGCCTCGTTACAGCCATCTCAGACCTACCTTGCACTGACGAGAGCCAATAGCTCGAAACTGCAGTCTGTAAGTGGTGTGGAGTGGCTGGTACGAGAGCTCCTTTGAATGAGAATAAGTCTTTCGGCTGGTGTCTATTACAATCGAAACTTTAGCGTTTTGTGGCAATACATAGTTATTACACTTAACGCGGTCAGGCTTGTAATTCGTAATTCAGCGCTCGGCGGGGCATTAGTCCGGAGAATAGCTGTTGGTTGCAGTCTGGTTTCTTATTCCTTATATATTTAAGGAAACGTATAGAGGAGTTCGACAAAATATTTCACTAGTAAATATTCTGCCCTCCGGAAGCATACCTACTAATCTGCATAAAAAATGTTCTATTAACCTTGTAGCTTATCCTGACCTATTTCGTGCTAAGAGCATCCGAACAGAGGGGTAGTTTGGAGTGCAGAGGTAAAAATCAATCCTATTCCAAGTTTCACAGCGAATATCTTATCTCTGTATGATATTTTCAATGAATAAAAAAATTTAAAAAACTCATTCCTGAACATTTTTCTCGTTAAAGTAACCGGTGTTAAAATATTCGCTATGAAACTTCGAATAGGATCGATTTTTACCTGTTCGCTCCGTTTCGTAGGCTGTTAGCGCGAAATAAGTTATGATAAGCTACAAGGTTAATAGGACAATTTTTATACAGAACTTAACGACAATTTTTTTATTTCCTATGCCATTTGTTTCTTTTTTTATTTTTGCGACTAGGACATCTCCACGTGGTGACGGCGGGCAACGATTTATTTCGGCTAAGTTACTACGTAAAAAAAATCCCGTCGTGGCAAAAGTAGAGAAAGAGTTACGATGCAGGGAAGTGAAACCCCAGTATCGGCGGCCGGTCAGGTTGGGATAGCGGGACCGCAGGCGACGTCATTAGGCAACAGCAGCTCTAGTGAAGTGGGAAACTTGGCTTCCTATGAGTATAGGGCTACAAAAAATTTTCACAACTGTGTAAATAATGCGAATTCCTTCTGTTTTGTTTGTATTAAATTAAATGGCATATGACAATCAACCAGAATAAAGAAAACTATACAATTCTTAACAGCTCTAAGAAAAAAAAGTAAAAAATCATCAAGGCAGGGTATAGGTAAATGTTAAGTCCAAACGATATTCCTCTCTCAACAGAGCAAAATTTGTCCGAAAAATGTTTCCTAAAAAATGTCACTATTCAGTAATATTTTCCTTTAGGTACTTAAAAATTTAAAAGTTACCCATCTCCACTTACTAGGGTTGATGAGAATATATGCTGAAATGATATTTCTCTATGAAGTTTGCAGATTGCGCCTTAATTTTGACTACGGTATTGTGTTCAGCTCGTAAAAATACGTCGAAAATTATATGTTCAGATATTATGTAGAGCAAAGTCAATTTCGGGCTATGATTCAGTCATTTTTGGGTACGTTTTCATCCTAAATATAGATTATACAAGATATTCGATCGTCGCGTATAAATTCTGACCTTGGATACGGTTTCAGTGCCCCAAATTATGTATAGATATAGTGATCAGTTCATGTAGCTTTGTGGGATTTTTCGGTCACTTTTTAGGTGTTTTCTGAGGTTATGTCAAAATTCCTAACTAATCGGTTAATTCTGACCTCATATTCAGTTTCAACGTTTCATATCCAGAATGTTATGCGTGTAAGATAATTAATGGAAAGTCTTGGAAAATCGGTTAAATGATTTTGTATATGAACAAATATTTTGTCACAATATGTTATTTTTAGTTAAATAAATAACATTCGTGCGAGAAGATTGCAATCGAATCCTTAAATTGTCACAAACATGATTTTTAACTTTAATCCCAAAAACTAGTCATATGATAAAGTAGGGACCTTTATAGTTTTAATCAAGAGATCTCAATTTATAACACTAAAAATTCGGAAAATTTCACCGAGAACCATTTTATATAAGAAAATGTGCGGGGTTTTTTGAATTAATAATTTTAAGTCTAACAAAAGTTATCGTGTTTACAAGAAACAGCCTACACACACACACACACACATACAGACACACAGACATTTTTTATTCGATATTTGAATTCGGTCTATTATGGAATGGATTTTTGTACAAAAAAAAAATTTATACGATGATAATTTTAAAAAATCTTGCGTTTATAATATACCTATTTGATTGAATCAAATAGGTATAATAATAACGACCGTACACAAAATTTACGATAAAATTAAATATACCCAACGTTTTATCTTGAACGGTATTTTAGTAATAGTTTATAGTTTCTGTATCAGAAGAAAGTCAGAGCAAGCTATAGAAAACTTAGACTTACCTCAACACTGACACTATAACAGAATTATTCCCTTTTCGAAATTTATAACTTATTTTTATCTAATCTTGTAGCGACTATCGACTGAAATAGATTTAGCATTGATTGATCACCCTGTTAATTCTATATTTTTTTATATTTTGTCAATGCCGTTGTACTGAGTAAAATAAAAATGATTTTATTGGTAAGCACCCAAATGAATCATATCTAGACCAAATGGAAATATTTTCCATAATATCATTGTGTATAATCCTCTTATTGATCCGCTTATTATTGGCTTACGGTGTGATTGAATTCAAGACAATTATTTATGATCATGTAAGTATAGAGTGGATCATCTAAGAGGGTACTTTAATTTCAGGGTTTAGCTTTAAGACATTATAAAAATTTAAAAGGTGAGTTCCATTTTTGCAAGGAAATTTTAAATCTGAAAATAAATAAAAAAATCTGTAGGTATTTGCACAAAACTTCCCTCTTTAGAGCTCTTTATTTCTTAATTATTTTTTCTGTTGGATATTTTTTTACGAAAAGTTCAACAGATTTTTTCCTGGAAGTAGTGATAATTACTTTCTAAGTATTATTTCCTTGTGTCATTTATTTATTAATTATTTATTTAAAGCGACCACCCTGTATATTTATAATGTTATATCAGGTTCCCTTATCGGTATTTGTGTCAATTTCATTCCAACATATTCTTTCCACTATAGCTATTTAGCCAATTATTTATTTCTGGGTCTTCCACTGCATATCCCCTCTCCATCACCTTTCTCACACCTCGATCCGTCTGGGAGCCAGACGATATCGGCAGACTTGTGTATGTCCTCAAGCGGGTTCCAGTCATCCCTCTTGGGGATGACAACCTCAAACCGTTCTGAGAAGGAGAACAAAGCATCATATCAGCACTACTGGCCGCCAGAAGTGAGAGAGCCCCGATCGCAGCGGATAAAGCCTCTGTGTGACCTAATTATTCTCCTCCATCCCTCCCTCCACTCAGCCTGTAGGCCGCTTTCCGAGCCTTGGTCTCAATCATCAGGTGAAGGGACGCAAGGTCCAGAAGGACCCGCAAAACTGTTGTGGGGGTCTTACGTATTGATCTTGTGGCTTCCAAGCAGGTTACTTTTAAAACTGAAGAATCATGAGGTAATGATCACATCAACATCAACACCAACATTTGAAAGAAACGAAGGTTTCCTCCCTGGTAATTGTGACAACTATACTCCACATATCATTTCCACCATAATTATTTATTTTTAGGATGACCAGCCGGTTTATTTTTCATATTCTTCCTTGGCAGTTGTGTTAACTACTTGAGAAGCATTATTACCCTCCGTCATATTTTTGTGTTAACTATTTTCGAAAGCTCTATATTTTCTCAAGTTTTCTCATCATTAATTGCACCCACATTCCAAATATTATTTCCAGCACAGTTTCCTTGCTATTTTTTAGTGTGACTACCCTGTATTGTTTATACTTTCTTCCCTTGATAGTTATGTTAACTATGTGCGAGATATTATTGTCCTCTGTAAAAAGAATTTTTTTTCATCAATGATTTTTTTCAGTGTGTCCACCATGTATATTTTTAACACAAGGAAAGTTGCAGAAGTTGCAACGCCTTGCCTGCTTAGGGATTATAGGAGCAATGTGTTCCTATCCCACAGCAGGCTATGGAGGCAATACTGAAGAAGGCAGCACTTAGTGCCTTAAAGCTGCAGCAGGTATTCTCTTTCAAACCAGGAGACCTGGTTGGTCTCCTAAGGATTCTAGAAACAATTTAAACTGGAGTCCATGACCAAACCCACTGACTCTATGCTAATTAAGCGGGACTTTGACTGCCCGTTTGATGTGCTAATCGAGAGCCGCCAGACGAGCAAAGTCAAAGTCCTGCAGTTGAAGAAAGGGTCACTCATCTGGTACACAGATGGATCGAAAATGGCTGAAGGGATTGGCGCAGGCGTAGCGCAGGCTATCCAGAGCCCTAGGCAATCTTCCAAGCAGAAATCTATGCTATAGACCTATGTGCCCAGGAATGCATAAATAAAGGCATTCGAAGGGCAAAGATCTATATACTCTCAGACAGCCAGGCAGCGCTAAAAGCTCTTAGGTCCTACACCTTTGAGTCTAACATTGCCTGGGAGTGCAGACAATCCTAGAAGCAACTGGCAAAAAACAACAAGGTTACCTTGATGTGGGTGCCAGGGCATGAGGGAATAGAAGGAAACGAAATAGCTGACGCCCTTTCAAAAAAAAAAAAAAAAGGTGCTGAAGCACCATTCTTTGGACCCGAACCGTTTTGTGGTTTATCTAAGGGACACATAACGGAGGAGGTCCTAAAATGGGAAAAGGAACAGAAAGAGTCCTACTGGAGGAATACTACGGGCCAAAGACAAGCGAAAAAGTTCATCACTTATTCGTCAAAGAATACCACAAGGCTTCTCGAACTCGAAAAGTCCGACTTAAGGCTGATAACAAGCCTTTTAACAGGCCATTGCCTCTTAAGATACTATCTTAAGAACATGGGCAAGGCAGACAGCGATATGTGCAGACACTGCGACTCTGCAATAGAAACTGCGGAACATAATCTTTGCGAATGCTATCCGCACTAGGCTAAAGTACCTAAAAAAGGTGGAACTAACGCCTGAAGACATAGGCAAATTATCCCCCAGGAAAATCACAAGCTTTATAAAAAGCTGAGTCCTGGGCAACAACTAGTTGTAGGGTAAGTCACAAAAGATCTTTTCAGGTCGAGGTGAAGTAGGTGAAAGAGCCGAGCGACCCCTTGAACAAACTACAATCTACAATGTATATTTTTTACTACCAAATATTATTCTTCTCAGTCAATTAGTTCTGTAGATATTTGCCAACATACAGACACCAGACCGACAGTCAGACGGCTGGAGAAACAAACAGACAGACTGACTGACAGAATTGACATAACTTGTTTTTTTTTCACATCTACATATGCTGAAGTGAGAATCCGACGAAATATCGGAGAGTGAATTTTTCAAGATAGCAATACGTAAGCAAGGAAAGTGATAAGGTGTGCCTTTCCCCACCCTGCCGCTACTTCTTGTGACAATAATAAAACAATTTTTCATATTGTTTTAAAGCTTGCAGTATTCTCTCTTTGATATAGCCCAAACGACAGAGAACATTTTATAGTGAAACCCACAAAAATTTGCAAACTGATTAATTTTTTTTTAATGAGTTCGTAAAAGTGTATAGAATAATATCCTGAAAAGTTTACATTTCGCTCGGATGTAGAACATAAAAAAAAGTGAACAAAAAAATTTTTTAACCATTTTTTCAAAATATTTAAGTTAAGTCGGGGTAGGAAAAAATAAAAAATACAGGTGGATAGGCCACGTGTTTCTGAACAAAAAATATTCTAATAAAATTTATCGCTAAAGCCACGGTATTCCTGGAAAAAAAAATAGTGAAGTAACTTTGTCACTCTGCGCGACCAGAGCACGGTTAAATGCATACTATGGGACCTCTAAAAATGCTTAGCTGTTCTATCGAGTAAAATAAAGCTTTTTCTCTGTCTGATCACACGTTTTAAACATTTTTCTTAGTGAATAGGAGGATAAATAGTGAGTATGGAGGGAAAATATATAATTATGAACGCATACACAAACACTACACATAGCCGCTGAATCGCTCGCATGAATTTTTACGGGCGTTTACTGTATTGTATTTATTACAGGTACACCTATCCACATTTCAGCTATATCCAATGGATTCTTTATACATTTGTTAATGTATTGGAAAAGTTCCAGAATTTATATTCAAAACAATCAAAGATATTTTCATAGTTATAAGGATAAGATCGTGAAAACCGCAATTTCTTATCATGATCTGATTGATCATATTTTCGAAAAAATGCATACAAGTAAACGATTTTGTGTTTGAACATTCGAAAAATATACATATTTTCCGAAATAGTGATATTTTATTTTTTCCAATGGGTAAATTTCTCGACAAGTTACAGCCTCCAATATATATATTTATCAAAAAAAAAAATCATCAAGCAAGGAAATTAAAATGATTTGAGATGTACTTTTTTTTAATCCTCGTTACTACAACGTAATAAACCATAATAATCATGAAGTGTACATTCCTTTCAACAGTTCTCAATGAAGAAAAAATTTTTTTGAAGGGCTTTATTTTTTTCTATACTGTTTATTGCGGCGATTGAGTTCGGGCGTGATAATATATATAAGTATATTTTTCCCATCCGTCGTTTACTTGTATTGTTTAAAACAAAAAAGCATTAAAAAGCTACAATTTCCATCTTTTAAATGAACCAACATTCATATAGATTGAACAAATGCTGATTTACTGCGTATTCAAGAGCGTACACGCATGAATGTCGCTCAGAGTTATAATGTTACACTTGACTATTTTCTTCCGGGAAAACCGTGGTTTTAACGATAAATTTTGTTAGGACAATTTTTGTTTATAAATATGTGATTTATCCATCTGTATTTTTTATTTTTTTCTAGCTTGATCTAATTTAAAAATTTTGAAAAAATGGACGAAATGCATCCGAGCGAAATGTAAACTTTTCAGGATATTATTCTACACACTTTCACAAACTTATTTAAAAAAAGTTTGCACAGTTTGCAAAATTTTGTATGTAAATACCTTCATCGACTGGGCTAAGTAAAATTCTGCCTATTCAAAGTTGGTCTCAACCAAGATTTGTAGAGTTCCCTCATATTCTGCTTTTATGCGAGACATGAGTTCGGCGGTGAAAAGTCAGGCTATCCTTGTTCTTCTAGGCAGTAGTAGCGCAGTTATCTCACGCTGAAGGACAGTCCGTACTGCTTGATATATAGTTTGGAATATACTATGATCTGTAGTGTTACATTCAACTTTTCCTGATTACCACCATGCAAAACGATGTCTCAAAGTGCCAGGATAATTACTCTCTACCTCAAGCTGGTCATTGCGAGCTCGTTCCAGTTACGAGTTCTTTACTTAATTATTAACATTACACAAATTCTTACAATATTTTGAATCAGGCCCTGCATCTGATGTGATTTCACACCAGCTACTCATTGGCTAATGACATTTTTTGGTGGGGATTGTGAGTTACGAGGCAACCTTATACTCTACAAATCTTGGGTCTCAACTATACGGCATACCATATTAAACATGTGAGTATCCCATTCACAAGTGATGACATTTTGATCCCTTTTTCACCTACGTGATCTCAATGTATGGCGATCTATACAGAATTTTTAACTAATTTATATGTAGGCAGGGCTCCCATAAGGGAGGAGGGTCAGTAGGTACCGCGGTACCCAGGCTCGGCCACTTTAGGGGCCCGCTTAGATCAGTAAACGCAATATTCGCTGGACAAAAAATTATTTTCTCATTTCTCCCCCCGCTCATCAATTATTAAGCGCGGAGGCCCGCCAGAGATCTTGAACAATTTTTTTTTCAAATTTCTCCCCCCGCTCATCAGTTATTATGCGCGGGGACGCGCCAGTGAATTTGGTACCGGGGCTCATGATTTGATGTTGGGGGCCTGTATGTAGGCAGTTTATGTATATGCTATAGAATAACAATATTCAATTGCAATAAACAGGTCAAATATTGAAGTAAGTTGGTCGCTGCAAGCGGGCGTGCAAGGCGTGCAGGGCACGCAGGCGCCCTTTATCAGGGGCGCTGGAATTATCAAATATATAATATAATATTTATACCAGAAAGTTTTTCGTCGATTACCTATAAACGAACCACTCTGGCAACAGCGCCAACAGCAGCACAAACCATAATATATGTACGTATTTTAAAATGGTTGTTTTTATTTTAATTATATTTTACGTTATTAATTTCATTCGAAATTAGGAAATAGGGCGCCAAAAATTTGGTTGCACGCGGGCGCACTAAGCTCAAGCAGCGTCCCTGGTTGGAGTGTTAATGTTATAAGATCAAAAACAAATTCCAATATAATAATTGATTTTCATAAACTATAAAATATTTGTCTATAATATAAACGTTAACGTTAACGAGTTTCAAACCGCCAACTACACACGTTTTAAGTAGCATGCAGTGTATGAGGCCAACTTGGACCAGGTAGAAGTTTGATTAAAAGTGCCATGGCGAAAAGTAAATTGGGTTTTCATCTTGTAGTCCATTGAAATGTTACATTTTTTAGGCTAACCTTGCATTTTGTATAGGACAAGGGGAGTGTAAATTTAAAATTGAGTTTTGATGCCATCTTGAGGAAATGGGTGCTAACAGTTTTCGTCCTATATCTCCCTAACGGCACAGTACACTTTACAAAAAAACTATAGATGACATTTCATAACATTTTGTTTAGAATCTCTACAACTTTACTAGAAAAGCTTTTTGTCGTAAATTGAATAATTAAAAAGTTATAACCCTTAGAATATAGAAATTTGTCACAAAATTTTCTCTTAAGTGCTAAAATTTTCTTTCTTCAATTTTAACAAAAGAAAAAGACATATTTTTTGTAGAGTATTTCATAACGAATAATTTTCATTTAAACTTTTTTAATTTCCTTAATTATTCTGAAGGGTTTTACAGCTCTGCGAGGGGATCAAAGAAAACTAAGAATTATAGTGTTAAAACTAAAAACTGCTACCCAAAGAATCACTACTTCCACATCCAGATTCTCTTTCCAAGTCACTCTCATCGAAAAAACTTTGTATGTGGAAATAACTGTTTATGAATCTTTAATAATATAATATTTGAAATTCTCTACCCCAAAAACCCATAAAACGATACCCCACATCGGTAGTGGGGTGGGGGTGGTGATAGGGGATGGTAGTGGGGGAGAATGAAGTAAAAACAATATTTTGAGGTTTCTGGTTCTTGTACATATACTAAATCACAATTTTTTTTATCCCCTTTAAAAATGGGGCGGGGGTGGTAATGCCAAAAAATTTTTGAGACCTTAGCTTCTCTTGTATATACTAAATACCAATTTTATGGACTCTTACCAGCTTGATTTACCCATTTACAACAAATTTACCTCAATTTACTCCCCAACCCTTCGACGGAACAAGATGAAAATATAATCTAGTTTCAGATCTCGTTAAAGTATGTGCACCAAATTTCAAGTCAATATCTTAAACTGTAAACGTGCGCACAAAGAAAGTTACAGTCAGACCGACAGACCAACAGACAGACAAACAGATATTTTTTTTCACGCAAACTTAAAATCTCGACATTTCATAACATTTTAAGCCTATTTGAACAAAAAAAAAAATTAAATTCTTTTTATCGTTACTAAACTTCCACTGGATGTGGAAGTAAAAACACACTTTTTGGTATCATATTATTATATTGTCACCAGAACTACACGAGCATGCAAAATTTCAACTCAACTGGACGTCGTTAAGTGGTTCAAAATTGGCTTGCAAGATTTAACCTAAACACTGATTTGGACTAAACATTAAACTTTTATTCATCTTGTTTTGTATGTATGTATGGATGCTAGGATGTTTAATAAGACGTGCAATTTACCGTTACGGAGATATAGGGCAAAAGCTGTTAGCACCAGGGACCGAAACCGAAATTTATTTCGGTTCGGTTTCGGTTATGGTTAACTGACGTACACCATTTTCGGTTTTCGGTTACGGTTTCGATTTTCAGAGCAGCTTTAATTTGGTTTTTGGTTTCGGTTTTCAAGGCAATATCAATTCGGTTTTCGGTTTCAGTTACGGTTAGGAAAGATTAGTAATTACGGTGCGGTTTTCGGTTAGAGTTTCGGTTATAATTAAATTAATGCTTGTAGGGACCGAAAACAAGATTTTTTTCGACACAGTTTCGGTTACGGTTACCTTTTTTGTTTTGCGGGGGGGGGGGGGGGGGGAATTCATCAAAGACACCCAGCGCTTTGGATCTATCATGCTGGGTAGTGCTGGACTCTAACCAGCTAAAACCTCTCCGGACTAGTGGCCCCCTAGCTGTCTTCAGTGTTACCTCATATCCTGGAACCGCTCTCGCTTACCGTCAGAATATCAGGTCAATCTTAGTGCTAGGTGTAAATTATCTGCCTCCTCAGATATGTCCTCCCTTACTTCCCTACTTCGTTAAAACGATTAAAGCTTCATGTTTCTTTCGTCTACTTCCTTGATTTTCATGACTGATGTTATCATGTCCTCGAAGAATTGCCAGTTTTCTTCTAATTGCAGCATCCTCAGCACCATGTCATCGGGTGTAACTATCTATAACTCGTAGCCTTTCTTCTCTCCACCTACTACACCAGAACACGGTATGCTCCGCGTCTTCGACGTCGACGAACTCTGCAAAGCATCCATGCCCTATTAGGGCCTGTGTAAGGTAGTATCCAACCTCCCCGTGTCCTCTCTCCATCTTTTAATATCTGGAATGAGTCTCCTCGTCCATCTTCCCTCATTCGAGATATTCCATCTCTCCTGCCACCTCTGATAGAGTCTATCATTGGCCTCCTTCCTGCCATTTCCCTCGTATATCTCCCACCTTTCCTTTGCTAGAAGGTCGACGGGGGATCCCTGCCATTATTAGCACTGCCTCGTATGAGACTGTCCTGTAGGCATTGCAGACTCTCAGTGCCGCACATCGCTGTACCCTGGCCAGTTTTATTCGCGTTCTTTCCACTGCCATCGCACTTACCCATACTGGAGCCGCGTATAGGAGAATCGAGTGCACCACGCTGCACAGCACCCTCCTCTTGCTGGCCTTCGGTTCACTGGTGTTATGCATCAGCTTGCCTATGGCCGTTGCCACTCTCCCACTTTTTTCCTCCATTTCCGTCACATGTACCCCGTAAGTCAATTTCGAATCCAGCCATATACCCAGGTACTTTATCGCCTGGTTGGGGCTGATTTCCAGCTCCCCTACCTTTATTTTCACGGCAGGGAGATTCCTCTTTCTGGTTATGACCACCAGCACGGTTTTTCCAGGAGCGAGTTCCAGCTTCTTGCCCCTTACCCATCTCTCTATTTTTGCAACGGCCGTGTTAGCCGCCTTAACGTTCTCCGGTTGGGGTAAGCGTAATGCATCGTCAAACATTATATTCCACAGGGCCCAGGACCGATTATTGTGGAACACCACAAGTCATCTTCCTCCACTGGGTAGCACCCTCTACCTCCAGCTCTATCTACCTGTTCTCGAGGAAGCTCTTTACTATCCTTAACAGGTACGGGGCTATTCTCAACTTCCGTAAATTCTTAACTATCTCACCCCAATCTGCAGTGTTGAAAGCGTTTCGACATACCAGCCTATATGAGGATGGTTCATCTGAAGAATAACCCCAGGTTGTTCTTCCTCAACCAGCTTTACTATTTCCGAGGGGATTTCATCCGGTCCAGAAGCCTTTCTGTTCTTGAGCCTACCACACGCCTCCGACATTTCCTCCTCGGTAAAACGTGGGATCTCTCCTACCTCCGTTTGTCTCCATATTATTTCGTCCCTTTCTGGGAATAGGGCATTCACGATCTCCACCATCTTTTCGGCTGTGTCTCGTCGCAATCTTGAACCCACCCCCCACACGTCCCTATCTGTGTCTTGGCACAACTCCTTCCATTTATCATTTTTTGACTTCTTGATTGCGTCTCTTAATCTCTTCTTTGCCTCCCGGTAGTGTTGTATGGCCGCGTTCTCCTCTTGCACTTCTTGTCTCCTGTTTCCCCTAACGTATCTCCTTCTGGCCGCAACACACTCCTATCTGAGATCGGAGATTTCTTCGGTCCACCAATATACCAATTCGTTTAGTCTTATAACTTTCCTCCTCGGCATTGCTTAATCGCAGGCTCTAGTAACCACCCTGATCAAGTCCTCCTCTGTTGTAGCATTACCACCTGTCACCTGTTCTTCGAGGGTTCTCTTGAAGATGCCTCTGTCCAACCGGCCTAACTTCCAGCCTCTTCCCCTCATCACCGGTGTTTCGGTCTGTTGACCCACTTCGTATTCTATATATCGATGGTCACTCAGTGTTTCCTCCAGGAGAACTCTCTAGTTGCTAATCCTCCTCACTGCGCCTGTAGAGGCCAGTATTATATCTGGGATAGAGTCACTGTTTCCTAACGTACACCATTTTCGATTTCGGTTTTGGTGAGAAAAAAATCGTAATTACGGTGCGGTTTTCGCTTACGGTTTCGGTTCGGTTACGGTCCGTGGTTAGCACCCATTTTTGCAAGATGGAAGGTTAAATGCAACATTTCAATGTACTAATTTATTAATTGTCAACTATGGTTAACACTGTTAACTCGTAAACTGACAGCTGGCAGCAGTGTCTGATAAAGTGATAAATTTGAAATTGTTCAAATATTGTAGACTAGAAAGAAAAGAAAAGTTCTCTAAAAATAGTGAACACAACGATATAATTATTATATTGTAGGCATTTCAGTTTTATAAAGTCTGGGAATGAGATGAGTTGGTCAACATGAGCAGTGACTTTTAGTCAAGGGCGGATCTGGACCTTGATCTTGTGTGCTGAAAATAACAAAAATGTTTTTCCTCGAAAATTGAAATTGATGAGCGTGGGGGGGGGGGAATCACAAAAAAAAATTATAAACACAACTAAATAGAATATATATTCAAAAATATAAAATACAGTGATAAAAATTATGACATTTTAAAACGCAAATTGGTGGTTTACAGGGTCTTGGGGGGGGGGGGGTAATTACCACCTTACACCCCCCATAAATCCGCGCTTGCTTTTAGTGATCAATCTAGTTTTCGCCATGACACGTTTCACCAAACTTTCTTTGGTAAAATAGGTCAATTAGGCAGCCAATATATCATACTTGCGTTAGTTTGGAAGCCAACTGAAAACTACCCTTTCTTCATGGTGGTATGTCGAGAGTTACTGTGGGGTGAACAAAGATACACCAAGATACACCAAGTTTTTATTGAATTACAATTTCCATATAAGTATGATTTGGATAGCCGACCACGTAGATAAAGAAGAAATCAAACCGGAAGTAGTCTATTTTTCTTTCGACCAGTTTAAAAAACCTTGTTTGTTTTGTAATTTTGGTTATTAGTGTTAAGGGTCGATGGGACTGCTGAAATAGCCGACGCGTGACAGTCTTTTCAACGAAAATAAAACATCATTAATTCGTTCTTAAATAAATATTCTTTGATTCAGTCATTTATTGTCCTTACAATATATTACCAAAAATAGATAAGTCCTATTGGAGGCTTCTTTGTATATATACTATTATACTTAATTACTAATTTACAAAAACTTGCTAATTATTAAACCTAATGCTATAACTAGCAGAGAGGCATTCATTTTTCCTACTGCGCTTATTTTGTAATAATCACGGAGTTCCTGCTGGAATTTAGCCAACCACTCCACGTTATATGTTGTGGTTTTCACAGCATCCTCTGCTGCAGTTTTTACGTCTTCAGGTAGGTCTTTGTTTTCAAGAAATCTCTTCAACTGGAAAATAAAAATAGTTATTATTTTTCAATGCATCTGTTCACGTATCTGTAAATCAGAAATAAACGATCTTAAGTAAAACGTTAGATAATTTGAGCTCTTATACTCAGCAGACAATAACGTTGGTAAAACCAAAAGTTCACACCTCAAAAGTTATTTTATCCAATAAATGTTATGCGTATAACATTAGTTCATTTGTCAAATTATCACTGTAGTCCAGTCATTTTAGTTGAAAGCATCAGGCTAATTGTAAAAGAAATAAACTAAGATTTTTTAGACTTAGAATAATATCCCCAACAACATATCAAAAGTCTAGAAAAATCTAAGTATGGGAGCTTTTCGTCGATATCTTGGATTTACTCTCGAAATCTATAACATGCATATATTGCTCCGATTAACTTCAAATATATATCAAATAAAGTTTTTTGAACCAGGAACGTTATTTAAAGCAATTTAAAAACATTTTTACCAGTAATAGGCTTAATTTGATATGTTTTTTGAGTGATGCGCGCTGGGCGCGAGTCGTCACTCTGGCGGGCGCTTGGGCTTTTTGGGACTCACCGTGACTCTTCGTTTTCGATCTTCGTGCGCACCAAATAACACGACAATTGGTGTGTAAAGAGGGGAGAAACAGTTGCGCGCATCCTATTCCAAGCGACATATATATATTTTTTTATTTCCAATTAGTTGGCTTTGAGCTGCGCCCATCCAGCCACGAAAATTTATTATTGTATCCTATCTAACACAAGACCCAAAAAAAACAATAACAAAGGATAATAGACAGGGACACAAACTTCATGCCAAGGTGGCGTTCATGGCGACTCTTTTTTCTAAACAAAACAAGGAGGCAACAATAAATGGGATGTCCACATAAGGAGACAACAGCTAAACTAAAATACCTGCTCAAATTTTACGTTCAGTATGTTTTAGAAAATTATAAAACATTATTCTTAAATGATCATTCCTGACTATAAGGAGGCACAGTAATGTGTTACATTGTGGCAACGGAATATTGTGTTTCATTAGTTCTTGCATTAATAAGGTGGCTGCACGTGAATTATGATGGCACTGAAAGATCCAGTGATTGATGTCATCCAAGTTTCCATTGCAATCACAAGAGAGTGTTCCCGATAATTTCATTTTAAATAGACATAATATTCTATTCATTGGATAATATGCCCGGGCACAGTGAAACACCTTACCTTGGCGGCGCACGTAAATACGGTTTTATTTGGAAAATTTTATGCCTTATATGCCGCCCGCAAAAATTTGCCGGTCTTCCATGTTGCCCCTTGGAACTAGTCATTCAAACGAAATTTACAGGCTGTTACGATGATATCGAAGAGTATTAAAGTAGGCCAAGATGTCATCAATATTGACCCAACATTGCTATTCCAAAGACTTGCTTTTGTTTCTGAACAACAGAGCATAGGGACATATTCAAGTATGAACTTTGTAGCTATCCAGCATCTTTGTTTGCCGATTCAGTCCTCCCAAGAAAAGCAAATAAATCGACTCCGGCCAATACAATGTTGGCCAAGGTGGGGAAATGTCAGATAGCTGCAGTAGAAACATCACTTTCTGATCCACTCTATGTACTCGATGGAGGCGCTTTACTACATCATGGTCGGTTGGTTGGTATGCTATTCTCAGACAGCTGTAATAGCTATACAAACTACGTTCTTACAAGGTATGGTAAATCGGTTGTGATTTTGTTTGATGGATATTTGGATGGTCCTTCCATTAAGAGTGCCACTCACATTAGAAGATGTGAAGGTAAAAGCTCCCCTAACGTTTTATTTTCTATGGACATGAAACTGACAATGAAGAAGGATATTTTTCTGTCAAACAAAATGAATAAGCACCGTTGTTTGGTGATGCTTAGAGAAAGATTTGAAACTGTTGGATGTCAGACAATACATGCATGCACGTGGAGATGCAGACCTTGTGATCACCCAGACAGCAGTTGGTGCGTCTGAACAAAGAGATGTTGTTATTGCAGACGACACTGATGTCCTGATACTTCTGTGTCTCTATGTTAAAATGGAACATTCAAACTACAAAATCGTCACTGGGATTAAATGTCTGCAACGGCTTGCTATTTATTCATGCCATTTTGGGGTGTGACACCACGTCACAGTTGTTTGTGATTGGCAAAGGGAAAGGTCTAACGAAGAACATGAAAAATACATCGTTTATGGAGTATTTAACAATGCAAACAGTCTGAAAGAAGCCATAATTACTGCCGAGGAAAATGCTACTCTTGCCATGTATGGAGAAAAGACATCTGATACTTTGGATGAAATGCGATACAGATGTTTCAGTACAAAGGTGGCTAACAAAAATTCGGTTCAAGATGTTCAAGCCGAGTCACTTCCACGGACTTCAGCTGCTGCTAAATTCCATAATTTACCAAGTTCGGGATTGGAAAGGAAATACATACTCTTCTACCTAAATATTGGGATTGGAAATTACAGGGTGGTCAAGTCCTACTACTCACTTACCTTCAACCAACACCACCAGTTCTGCTCGATAGCATAAGATGTAAATGCAAGACAGATTGTAGTACTTCAAGGTGCTCATGCAGAGAACCTGGTTTGGAATGTTCATCAGCTTGCAGTGAATGTCAAGGTATACTCTCCAGTAACTCAAATATAGAAGATATATACGACGATGGGGTTTCTGATGGAGAGTGATACATAACGGAAATGGCAGCAGTGTTTTAATTGTGTTAGTAGTTTTCTCAAAGAGTGTACAGTAATTTAAACGATTTTGTACAAGTTTAATAAAATTTATTTAAAAACTTAAACCGTATCATTATAGTGTTCATAAATTACCTCCCTTTATTATTAACATTTGGTAATAAATGGAACATGGTAGAAACAAAATTAGATAAAGTCTTTATATGATAGGTATTGAGGAGAGTTGGAGATAAAGGTGAATATTTTTATCGCTATCATCGCCTGCGAAAACGGGGGGGGGGGCGTATTGACGATCCAAAGTGTAATTAATGAATTTTACATCCCTTGGGAGGTATACCACCTTCTTTTCCGTGAAAAATGAAGAGATATGCACAAGAATAACGATCATGCGTCGAAAAACCTGCAAATCCTGGATAGCATGCTTTCTGGTGAGTGAGAGGTGTTTTCTGCCCGTTTGAGGGATGGGGAGGAATTGGAACTAAAAATTAATCATTTTTCCGTAATCAGCGATCCCGAAAACGGGTGAATACGCATTTGAACCGAATCATCTGATAAAAAATGATTTTCCACCACTCGGGAGGGTTTAATCAACCCCCTAGGCCTGTGGATTGGATTCCACTTACTCTATAACCCCCTTTCATGTTATTCCAAGTATAACCCGTCGAAAAACCACTCCCCAGACCTGTTTATATATGAAAACATAAAGGGATCCATAAAATTGGTGGTTTTTTGCCGTTTCAGGATGTTGCGGCGGTCAAAAACTTCTCCCTCCACTTTCATCATGTTCAGCACCCTCTAAAGCGGGGGGGGGGGAGGTAATCTCGTCTTTGCACGAAACATTTACAAAAAAGTCGTCTTATAATGCTTCATTACGTAGACTCTTTGAGATTTCCAGTTGATATTTTAAAATACGTAAAAACTACTTTTTGATAACGTTGACACGCAGTAACAAGTAAACATTTAGTTCTACCAAAAAAAGCTTGTGAATATATTTGTAGAGAATTTAAGGCTGAACAAGAAAGGTCTTTACCGTTTTGGACGTACTATCAATGGTTCACGAGATATTGCGTTTGACTTTTTGCAAAGATGGCGCAGCAAACGCCAACTTCGTCAACTTCGTGTACTCAGGAGATACACTCCGAATACTTTAATAAAATAATTGTTTATGGAACTTTAGTAATATAATATTTGAAATGGTCTACCTCAAAAACCTATAAAACAATATGTCACAGCAGTGGTGGGGGTGAGTGTAGGCCGAGTGTAGCCAAAAAATGTTTTGAAACTTTATCTTCTATATATACTAATTACCATTTTTATGGACTCTTACTTGCTTGATTTACCTATTTACCCTAATTTATCCCCCAACCCTTCAACGGAACATAATCAAAATATAATCTAGTTCCAAATTTCGTTAAAATACATATGTGTACCAAATTTCAAGTCAATATCTTAAACGTTTCCATACAAAGAAAAGTTACAGACAGAAATTTTTTTTTGCTTAAACTTAAAATCTCGACGTTTCATGACATTCTAAGCCTATTTGAGCAATAAAAATTTTATTTTTTTTGCGTTACTATACTTCCACTGAACGTGGAAGTAATACTTTCTCCATTATAATGGAGTCAATAGAGGGTGGAAATATACATTATTTCGGAATAATTACGGGAAGCTTCGATTTTCCTAAAACCGTTTAATATTACTTTTACATAGCTTAAAATGAAAAGTTATAAATAATCGTGAGGAAATTGTTTATTAATTGTTTATTAATTATTTAAACAAAAAGAAACTTTTTTTAACAACATTTTAAAGCAATTTAATTTAAATTGACACATAAGGGGGTTTTCGAGGTCGCTGAAACGGATTATGATGTCAAAAAAAGGTAATTCAAAATGGCTGACTTCCGTCAAGCAATAAAATAATTCAAAACACTATTCAATTAAAAACACAATTTAAATATTCACATAAAAACTTAGAAAGAAGCTGAGAAAACATGACATTGTACATAGTATTACAAGATGGTCTGTGAAAAAATGCCCAAACTAATTGTACAATGCTATGCGGACACACACACAGCACAGCGTGCGGGGCAGGTGATGCGTACTGCTTTCCGCTAAGATGTTTTACTTTCAATCTCTTTCTATTAGTCGAGCATAATAATTTGACTCATGGCCCTGTACCTGAATGTTTTTAATATGTTTTCGATATTTTAAACAGGATAAAAATTGTAGAAACAGTCAACACTGAGCCGATTTACCGAAAAAACATGATTTTTTCAATATTCCGTGAAAAATATAGGTTTATATGTATTCCAAAATTTTTTTCCTCATCAGATTTACTTATTTTGAGGCCCTATTATAAACATATGCTGTTGTTAACGTTTATTTTACCAATAATTTCACGAATTTTAAAGCGAATAGTATATTATATTACTAGGAGTAGAACGCACTCTTTTTCGCCCAGTTTGCGGCTTCGGCTTCGCCTCAGCCGCAAATCCTGGGCTCAACACAAAAAAAGGCGTTCTACTCCGTGTAATATATACTATTTTTTCTTCAAGCGTATTAAAATGCAAAAATTCATTTATTTATCATAAATTTACAAATATTCAAACTACAGTCTTACATGTTGACACAATATGACAAGTGGCTAGTGGATAGCGCGCCACCGGTGGCTTTCGGTATTAACATTATGTTACTAGTAAAACAATACCCACTGCGGTGGCGCTTTCGGAACTAACATTATGTTACTAGTAAAACAATGTCCACTACGGTGGCGTTCGGTACTAACATTTTGTTACTAGTAAAACAATGTCCTACTTCTACTTCTGTTTTTGGTGACATAATTTAAACATTTTAATACGCTTGAAGAAATTTTTTTTTTTTATTTTCGTAAAAGAAAGGGGGGTTAATTTAATTTTTAAGGTAAATTCCCTTGAAGTATCTTAAAGTACACATTTCAAGCTTTAAAAATCGCCCCTACAGAGCTGTAATAACGTGATTTAAACTAGAGAATAAGTGGTTAAAGTTATAGTTATATATATCAAATTTTTTCGTTTTCTCAAAATCTTGAAATTTTGGAAGTGTACAACTTCAAGAATAAATTTTTGAGATCTTTTTCACTCATCGGATCTTTTTATGCATTACTTCAAGAGTAAAATATGAAAGACCCAAGTTTTTATCTTTAAATTGTTAGAAATGGTAGAGCTTTTACCTATTTCACAGCAAATCTCTTTATGCTCCGACTTCATAAATGTACTATTCCTACATACATTCATCTTTATATTTGAAAATATAATAATCCAATAGCTGCATGTTTCTTCTTTCATTTAAGCTTGTGTGAGGTCAATTTCATTAATTAGTTCAAAAGTTACAACAAATTTAATGTAGCGCCCCCGAGACCGCGTGCGCTTCGCGCGCCGTAATTACGTGCCTCCTTGTTTCATTTTCGTACGTTAAACAAAAAAATCTGGAGCTAACATTTTTGATCGTACAAAAAAACTTCATGTACATTTTTTATGTGAAATTTCCCGTACTTTCGAATGGCTCAATTACTTTTTGAAGGAAAAAAATATTTTAAGATATATTTGACAAAGAATGGTATTTTGCAACTAATTTGTTTAATAACAAATTACGCTCAAGAACTATTGTTGGTAACTTTTGGTATGTTGTTCCTGACATGTTCACAGATGTATTCTCAAAAATTACCGCTTCCCGGATTTTTTCCAAAGTGAAAATCTCTATTGACTCCACTATTACAAACACATTTTTTTACCTATTGATTGGACTATAAAGCTTTTAATAAATACATATTATAGGTTATTACAACGGGCTTGACATAAGTGGATGTATTTTTAATTTTCTTTTTTTTTTTCAGCATCAAACAACCACTTACCTTATCTATTTCTTCGTCTGTTGTGAACAATTCCGCAACTCCCTTTATTAAACCAGGCAATACGTTGTTTTGATATCTAAAAACAATAATAATAATATATAAAAGTCCATGCAAATTAACAACTAACGTACTTATCTGGGATTATTTTGTAGTTTTCTGCTAAAAAGTCAAAGGCTACAGCAACACCTTCCGCGTTTCCATTGTAGACTGAAGAAAATACCGAAGATGCATCTTGAGGTCTAATTCCAGAGCCATCAGTGATAGTCTTTTGAAGATATCTGCAATATAGTATATTGTTGCATTACAAGAAATTGTAACGTTTATAATTACCGAAATATTTTTCAGTTAAAGAAGCTAAGGGCGTGCTGAAATAGTTACTTATGTACCAAGGCTAGTAAATTTATTTTACAGGTTGAGAACACAGTTTACAACCCGTACACGATACAAGCCGAAGACGACGTTTTTCGTACTACTAGCAATATCACAATTTTTAGAAAAATTCATTCAGAATTATAAATTTACATTTCAAGATTTGTCGAACTCATTTATTAGTTGGCTTAGACTCTAATTTGAGTGTCTGCTATGAACAAATTCTAGTTGCTATAGTTACTATCAATAAGTTTGTTCTCAAATTCATCAGTTCATAATTATATATCATTTAATTTGATGTTAAGTTGTGCCTATGACATAAAAGTAAATTTTGTCTTTTTTTGTCCATAGGCTGTAAGTGATACTTTCACAACTCTGAGAGACGTCAATAAATGCCACTTACAAAGCTAGTAGTACAAAAAGAAATTTTTCATGTGCCTCAAAAAAGTAATGTATTAAATTTTTACAAAGTAAGCACATAATGTTCAAATACAGTGTCAGAAAATGTTTCATTTGGGTCGGCAATGAGAGCAAGCGAGAGAGAAGCAACTAGGCTATTCTTTTTTATCGTATAACACATCCTACCCGTGCCACCTGCTTTCCCCACCACGTGTACGTGGGCAGCTCTGTCTGCGGGAAATGTAAAGAATTATTTGACTCGTTTTGAAAGTATAACGAGTTAAATAATTTTAGTTATTAAAGCACGTAATAATATTACCTATACTTAACAGAGCCAACTACATCCTTCCTTTGAATAAATGGTACTGAAATTTTTAATAGCAATGATGTACGTGTTTTCTTAATAGCGCGTCATGATTTGCTCCCTCTACTAGAGCACTGGTACACGCCTTTATTGTAGGCGGTCTGTCAAGCCGTTAAAACTATTCCTGCCACCCAAATCCAAAATCTTCCGATACTGTATATCTTATACAAAAAATGCAATAAGAAAGCTATTGTGAAAATCAAATGAATAAATATAGCTTGTTTTTCATATTTTACCACAGTTGTGCATGTGAAATATTATTCCTCACATTTTTTTATATTTTTTTTTTTTTAGGGTGGCCACCCTGTACAATTTCTTTATATCTTTCTTTGGCAGTTGTATTAACTACATGCCAAATATTGTCATTCTTCGTCATAGTTTTTCATTATCATTTTAGGGTGACCTCCCTGTATATATTTTTAATATTTTTCATTTTTGGCATTTTGTAAGGGTGACCACCCTGTAATTTTTTCTTTGCTAAACGTTAACAACGCAAAACTACAATTAACAAGAAGTACCACAACTATAGCTCTACTTACTCATTTAATAATGAGACATCCTTAGTACATCCCAATGCTGAAAGAATAGTTACTTGCTCTGTGGATAAATCGGCAGATTTGCCATAAGTATCCCATAGGAATCTCCAATCACTGTCATCAACGCTGTACCTCAATCCATTACAGTAGACGATAGACCTTAAATTTTTGTCTGGCCTAAAATCAAAAGATTGCTTTACATCATTTGTGTTTTGCGTGTGATAGATAGATAGATAAAACCGCTGCCCAAGGAATCACTACTTCCACATCCAGATTTTATATCGAAGTTTCTCACAACGAAAAAAACATCATAAAAACAAATCTTTTAATAATTTTATGAATATTAGCGTGGCGGCTTAGCCCGCAAGATCAAGTGAATGTGGCACTACAAACATTACATGTAAATATGTTTACCCTCTCACAGTATGACATCAAATATTAATAAGTAGTAAGTTATCCTTTTTATCCATATTTTAATCTTGGTTTATACCCCATCCCATCCCACCTTGTCATCCCTTGCCTACCTTCGCCTAATTACCCTTAATGGGGTTTTCTCAGAAAAAAAAATTATTGCTGAAGTACTTAATTCACGTAAAAAAATGATTTATGGCATATTTATTATCTTTTTAATTTTACTAATAGTGACAAAAAAAAACTTAAACTTTGAAAAATATTGAGTTCATTTTAAACAGCCATAAATTAGCGCGTTGTGACGTCAACGCCCTGAAATCCAATAAAAAGTCGGTTACATTGTTGTATAAGATAGCCGTGAAAAATATAAAACATAACCTGTATTTATTAACAGCACTTTTTAATTGTTATGAGTTGTAATGGATTATCAAAATGCCTAAAATAGTATATTATATTACTAGGAGTAGAACGCACTCTTTTTTTGTGTTGAGGATTTGCGGCTGAGGCGAAGCCGAAGCCGCAAACTGGGCGAAACACAAAAAAGGCGTTCTACTCCGTGTAATATATACTATTTTTTCTTCAAGCATATTAAAATGCAAAAATTCATTTATTTATCATAAATGTACAAATATTCAAACTACAGTCTTACATGTTGACACAATATGACAAGTGGCTAGTGGATAGCGCGCCACCGGTCGCTTTCGGTATTAACATTATGTTACTAGTAAAACAATACCCACTACGGCGGCGCTTTCGGAACTAACATTATGTCCACTACGGTGGCGTTCGGTACTAACATTTCGTTACTAGTAAAACAATGTCCTACTTCTACTTCTGTTTTTGGTGACATAATTTAAACATTTTAATACGCTTGAAGAAAAAAGTTTGTTTTGTACTTTTGTGTAATAATACTAATGAAAATGCTCCCTCAATATTATTTTTGACAGTACCACTTAATATTGAAAGACGAAAACAGTGGTTTTCTGCTTCAAAATCTAAACAAATATTTCATCTGGGAAAAGATTTGTTATTAAAAAATATTTCATCATTTCAAAGTAATTATCAGCGGCACCTTTAACAAATCCATCTTCCACTTTACTCATTTTGATCGTAGAATTAATAAAACATAAACCAGAAACTGATAAAATGATAATATTTTCACTCCAAACAATCCAAAATATAAATAAAGTTTTAGGTTAGTCCTCTGTCATCTGATGTGTACCGTCAGTGCAGAAGCGGGTGAAGGTTAATCCCAAACTACAAAATATCGACGTCCGACGCGTTTAGAAATAACTTGTGTGCCATTTTTTATCTGGATTCTGATTGGCCAATATTTATAAGTCGGCTGCTTTAGACCAATCACAATACAAGCAATAAAAGAGGAAATTCTGAGAATTTTAGAGGAAAGCTTCCTTTAACACAATGTTATATCCATAATCTCATTGGTTTTCCGGGTAGATACGTAATTCTGGCGCGTAAAAATGCCCATTTTAAAAAGCCTTGAAATTATCAGCAAGTTGTTTTAACGATATTTTCTTAGGAGTAATTCTTATTAGAAAAGTAAATTGTTGTAAATTAATAGAATGTTTTATTATATCATTTTCACAACATAAAATATTAAAATAAAACTAGTAGGAAAACCCTATTGTTACCTCCCAAGCCACGCCCATCCATACGTCACAAAAATAGTGTAGAGCGGATAGATAGATAGATAGATAGATATAAATTTATTGACTACATTATGGACTAGGACCTACTATAATACCCTACCCCGGCGAACTTTCGAAAAAAATTTAGTGTACTTTCAAAAAAAAAGAATTTGGTGTACTTTTGAAAAAAATTAGCCGTACATTGGAAAATATGTAAGTCTCTCACAACGAAAAAAATATTGATAAAGTATTTGCACTCCATTATGTGGACATAATTATTTATGGAACTTTAAAATATAAATCTAGTTCTAAATCTCGTTAAAGTACGGACGTGTACCATATTTCAAGTCAGTATCTTACAGTTTCAGAGTAATCGTGCGTACAAAAAAAAGTTACAGACAGGCCGCTAGACAGATATTTGGTGGTAGTGGGGGTGGGCGAAGTAAAAAGGAATAATAGGCCGAGGTGGCAATGGGCTGATGCCAAAAATATTTTTGAGACCTTAGCTTCTTTTATACATACTAAATACCAATTTTATGTACTCGCTTGATTTACTTATTTACCTCCATTTACCCCAATTTACCTCCATTTACCCCAATTTACCCCCAACCCTTCAACGGAATAAGATCAAAAGATAATTTGGTTCCAGATCTCCTTAAAATACATACATGAACCAAGTTCCAAGTCAATGTCTTAAACGGTTCCAGAGTAATCGTGCGCACAAAAAAAGTTACACACAGAACGACAGGACGACATACCGACAGACAGACAGACAGAATTTTTTTTCTCAAACTTAAAATCTCGACGTTTCATGAGATTCTAAGCCTATTTGATCTATAAAAGTTTTCAAACTTTTCTTTTGCGTTACTATACTTCCACAGGATGTGTGTCAAAAAAGCATTTCATAAAACCAATTTTTGCTAACAGTTCTGCTTATTTGTACAATGTGTCCCCGGATGGGGTACCGCACTTGTAAACTTTCTTATTACTTCCACATCCAGTGGAAGTATAGTACCGACAAAAAAAATTGAAAATTTTTATTCAAATAGGCTTTGAATGTCATGAAACGACGAGATTTTAAGTTTGAGCGACAAAAAATTTCTGTCTGTCTGTCTAACTTTTTTGCGCGCACGAATACTCTGGAACCGTTTGAGACTTGAAATTTGGTACACGTATGTACTTAACGGGATCTAGAACTAGATTATATTTTCATCTTATTTCGTCGAAGGGGGGGGGGGGGGGTAATTGAAGTAAATGGGGGGTGAATAGGTAAATCAAGCAGGTAAGGGTCCATAAAATTGGTATTTAGAAGCTAAGCTCTCAAAAAAATTTTGACCTTAGCCTCCCCCAATACCACCCCCACCCCATTATTAAAGGGGATAAAAAAAGTGATTTAGTGTATGTACAAGACCCAAAATATTTTTTACTTCATCCATCCCCACTACCACTCCCCTATCTTCACCGTATCACCACCCCCACCCCACTACCGGTGTAATATATCGCTTTATGGGTTGTTGGGGCAGACGATTTTAAATATTATATTATTAAAGTTCCATAAACAATTATTTCCACATACAAAGTTTTTTCACTGTGAGTGACTTGGATAGAGGATCTGGATGTGGAAATAGTGATTCCTTGGGCAGCGGTTTTTTTGATTTGCCGAGAAAAAGTCAATCTTTATAAAAAGTTTTGCTTGCTCATAAAGAGTTGTCAAACTTAAAATGAATTGTGCAGGGTATTCCAAAAATTAGAAAATATGAAATCGACATTAAACAAACTATCTTTTTTACATTTTTATTGAAAATGTTATTAAACAAAGTTCAATTATGAGGAATAGTTTAAATGCGGAATTAGTTGCAAAATAAGTAAATAACAATTTCATTTGTCCCCGGATGGGGTACCGCACTTTTGTAAACTTTCTTATTTTTCATTTTTCGATAAAAAATTTTGCTTATCTTAGTCATAAACGGTTCTCAAACTTACGATAAATTATACAGGGTGGTCTAAAAATTAGAAAATATGAAATCGACGTACCTCGAATAAATCGAATACCCTATATATTTTATCTTAAGTTTGATAACCGTTTATGACTTACTAAGACAAACAAAATTTTTTAAAAAGAATGACTTTTTCTCGGCAAATCAAAAATAAGAAAGTTTACAAGAGAATGGTACCCGAGGGGGTACCACGCCCAAAATTTTGTACACCAGATTTCCTCGGATTTCTTTAAGAATTTCTCGAATTTTTTTTTAATTTTTGAAGAGTGGGAGAAAAGAAATTCGAAAAGTAAAAGATTTCCTCGAATTTTCTTAAGATTTATTCGCATTTCCTCCGAATTTCCTAAGATATCTTCGGATTTCCAAAGATTTCTTGGAATTTCCTCCTTAAGATTTCCTCGGATTTCCTAAGATTTCTTTAAGAATTCCTTGGATTTCCTTCTTAGTTTACACCAGATTTCCTTCGCAGTTTGCCCTTCGGTGGTATCCCATGCGGGGACACATGAACATTGTTACTTAATTATTTTTTAACTAAACTCCGTATTTAATTTAAAAAAACTTTGTCTTTATAACTTCAAAACAAAGGTCTATGCAAATTTTCAGCTTTCCGACTTTAATTCCAAGGTTTAGGCCTTATTTGACTGAACTATAAAATAACCAGTTAATGAAGATTTTCATGATTCATCGATAATTAGTGATTATTAGGATTAGGTCTGGTTCTTCTTACCTATAATACTATCAATATAGATTGTAATTCAAATCATTTAAAACTATGAAACATAGCAAATTGCATGGTGCAAACATTTCTTTCTCACCTTACATTGTTTACTTTGAATTCGGAAAATAATTTTTGAGTGTCTTCAATACATTGTTTGTGGCCCAATTTACATGCCCATGTTAGAGCCAGCACTTGTTTATGAGTATAGATTTGATCATCTGCGTCTAGTTTAGAAATTGGGACTGATTCGTAAAATTTATTCATCAGCGTCAAGATGGAGCTCTAAAAAAACATATTTTTTTAAAGTCATATAATATTATTAGTTATCATAATCGAAATAAATTATTATGAATTAAATTAGTTAATGAACAATATCTCCCATACGTTTTTAATAATCAGATTCGTTAGATAACCAGATGTCAAGCAAAGCTCTATTATTTCCCAACTACCAATAGTACCACAAGAAGCTGTAATAAAGCTACGCCAACATTGCAGCAGCAAGAACTGCCAGTTATAAAGTTGACTTCGAATTTAACCTACATGTAAAAAATGTCGGCGTATTTGATGATGCGGTAAGGATCAAAGGCGCCGACTTTTTTTGTGTAGCAATTTTATAGGCAACTATACAACTTGCTTTAATTATAAAGCTTCTGAGCTGTAGCCATTTGGTTGGCTGTAGAACCAGATTACAGCCATTGAGCTGTATATTTTTGGAATTACATATGAATGATAAACAATTTGGCTGTACAATTACCTTTAATAGACATTATTAGATACTAATACGAAAATGGATACAAAAGCTTTATTGTACAGGGTTATTCATTATATTGGACCCCCTTTATTTCAGTTATTATTGGAAATTAAAAAAAAATCGTAAAAAGTTGTAGGGTTGTATACATATTTTTTTTAATGCAATTAAAAAAACTTGCTTGCACATGATATAACAGTGAGGGTTGTTTTTTAAATAGAAAACCCTGTATGTTTTAACATATTCTTTTAAACCTTTTTTCCCTAATTTCAAATATATAAAGAATAAAAAAAAATTAAAGTAATAATAAAATAACTTAAAAATCCAGTAGACCTATTCCATGCTCACGAGACAGCCCTGATTTAACACCTATGGATTCATTTTGATGGGGTATTTAAAGGATAAAGTGAATTATAACTATAAAATAATAATCTCCGGATTTCATTTTGATTTTTATTATATATCAAACTTTTAATGTCCAATATGTCAAGAAATATTACAGCTAGACCTAGCAGTATATTTGAAATCAGTGAAATAGATCTAAAAGAATATGTAAACACATACAGGGTTTTCCATTTAAAAAACAACCTTTATAGTTATATCACGCGACCTACGCAAGCAATTGTTATTTTAATTGCATTTAAAAATATATATGTACAACCGTACAACTTTTACATGGTTTTTTTTTTTATTTCCAATAATAATAGAAATAAAGGAAGGCATAAAACTGCATGCAGTTATCACTTTTTTGTTAAATGTGTATGTGATACTTCTGTATGTCCGAAGCGCTTCAGAAACTCTATTTTTACAAAACTATTAATCTCCTGAAAATTATAATTTTGAATCAGAAAAACGTTTAAATATTATTGGTAATCCAGTCAAATCGGGAAAATTGGGGGGAAAAACTGATAAAGTTTTGAAATTTGCCAACATACTAAAAGCCCTTAACTCATCTGTTGCGCTCGAGCCGCCATATTAAAAAGATGGCGCTCTGATTCAGTTTTTGCTTATATATCTTTAACCATTAGCGATGTAGTAGTTATGTTTATATAAAAAATGAAGCTTATAGAATTCTGTAAAAAAGTGTTAATATGCATCTTTTTCGTATTTGTTATTATACTCTTTGGAAATACGAGAGCAAAGAATATACTGCATTTCATCGCCACATTTCAAAAATTGTAAATATCGCTCATAGATAAAACAAATTTGATACCACTGTGTTAGTCATAGGATTCGCAACAACTTTCAAAATGTCCGTCATGGATCCGCCTTTGTGTCCGTTCGTCTGTTCGTCTGCCCCACCGACCATCACATGTGTTTTAAGCTAAATAAGAAAAGTCCGATTTTACTGAAATTTGGAGAATATATTAGTGTGAGCCTGAGGAAGAACCTCAGCGTTTTTGACGAAAAAATCGATCAGTAAATAAAGAGGTTATGAAACATTTTATGAGAAAAAGAACGTGAAGAGTGTTGTTAACATCTTTGGTACGATTACACAAAGATACTGCAGAGTATACTGACGAACCATTAATTCTGTAAAAATGTCTCATTGGGCCTTCAATACGAAGTTACAGGGTGTTTTACAATTTTTCGCAAAAACTACTTTTTGTCATTACTTTGGCCGGGAATGGAATTATGGATTCATAGTTGGTACAGCTAATACAGTAATAATCCTTCAGAAGCACATGTAAGGCATGAAAGAAAAATCCAGGACCGGAGTCATTAAAATTAATGTTTCTTCTTTACCCTAAAAAACATGACCCTGTATATATTTTTTTGAAATTTCTATACGATATTCGAAAAAATTAAGCGAAATGGCCTATTTCACTTTATTGTTACACCTTTGTGGTTATTTAAATATGGTGTTAAATGTACAAGAATATGAATTTCAGAACGATATTAAATGAAAACCACGTAAAATAAATAATTTTATTGCTAAAAAAAGTCTATTGAGGCTAGGTGGTCTGGGTGAATTCTAATTCCGACACCTTTCAAAGATCAATTTTGGTAAAAATGTAGCCCTAATAAATAATCGGGTATAAATTAACAAAATATTTAATCAATCATAGTAGGCTTATTCAAAGTGACAGATAATAAAAGGAAATCTCCTAAAGAGTTGAATAATTAATTGTTTGTCATTTAATATGTCAATAATCCGCATTTAGTTTGTATATTAAATTGTGAACATGTAATAGTATATTACGTAATGAGTGATGTAAGAAGCTTATTACGCACGAATGGAAAAGTTACGCACGATGCCGCGTAGCGGCGAGTGCGTATTTACATGAGTGCGTAATTGCCTTACAACTCGAATTATGTACTATACTGTAATGAAGTATACGCCATATATCTCGTAAAGACTATACATTCATTACGGTCAACATTTCGCGTAACGGACTATACATCCTTTCTTGTTTAATCTCCTGTCATTTAATAATGTAACTGCGCGTTATTGAAATACCGAGTATGGGGATAATTTCACTAAGTGGGAGCCAGAACTTTTGTATAAAAGCCAGCCGAAATCATTCACAAATCAGAGTTTAATTAACTTTCATACTTTAGCGAGCTGAGCTAGGGGAACGAAATAAATTTAACTTCTCATACGACGTCGCGGACGCTTACCAGATACCCGCTATTTTATAAATAGAGGATTATTCCCGTTTGTGTCTGTCTCGTTGACCACGTCGATTCGAACCTGCATACACGACGTTATAAAAGAGATACACATTACACTCACTCCGTTTCTCTGTTTCTTATTTGTATTTGATTATATAATATAAAGTCGTAAAAGATACGACGACCTGATGTTTGTACATATTTTGGAAACTACGTTATTTGTTAATAAATGATTTTATTTGGATTTGGTTTCTAATTTCTGGTATAAATGATGAACCCTGGAAAAATCTCCAAACCTGCTACCCAAATGGAGAAACACCATTACATTTCGGCGCCCGAGCAGATTTCGTTGCATTTTGATGTCCGACCAGCTCCCGTTACATTTTGATACCTGAACAATATTTATTATTGTTACATCACCTGATGGCTCCATTACATTTTGGCGCCCGAGTAGATTCCGTTAAATTTTGACGTCCGAGCAGTTCCACTTACATTTTGACGCCAGAACACATTTATTGTTACGTCATCTGATAGCCCTGTTAAATTTAGACGCCCAGACGCTTTTTTTTACACAACAAAGTACAAAGATGAGTTCATCTGAATCAGAAGGAGCATATGGACTCGAAGTCGCAGACACCACAGTAGGATGGATCTACAAACTTAGAAAAGATGAACTGCAACAAGAACTCACAAAGATGGGTGAAAAAAATATCACCGGAACTGTCGAAGAACTACGTTCAAGACTTAAAAATATTATACGAGGAAATAGACCTCCTAGCAATCCCAGCCAAAATTTTTCTGCTCCACCGGAAAACATACCGGCAAACATAATACAACCGTCACCTGATAGCGCTGTTCTCGATAAAGTACGAAAATGGAATGTTCATTTCAATGGGAAAAAAGACGTCGTCTCATTTTTGGAGAGAATTCAAGAACTACAAAGCGGCTATAATATTTCAAACGAACAAATGCTAAGAGCCCTGCCTGAATTACTACAAGGCGATTGTTTGTCGTGGTATCGAAATAATAAAGCCTTCTGGACAACATGGGAAGATTTTCTTGAAAATTTTAAAACATTCTACTTGCCCCCAGAATACCTTTTCGATTTAGAAGAAAAAGTAAAATCTCGCACTCAAGGAGAAACCGAAAACGCAAAAGACTATGTCATAGCAACACAAACATTGCTAAGAAGATTAAATAACGTCCCTCCAGAACAACAACTAAATAGGATATATAAAAATCTACGGCCCGAGTACAGGAAATATATCCGCAGGCGAGACTTTAATACTCTCACAGAACTGTTAAACCTGGCAAACGATTACGAAATGGTTTGTAAACAAGAGACTGTTATCAAGAAACCTGTATGTACCCTACACAGTCGTCCACACAACGTCCGGCCTATAATACACTTAACAGAAATTTCTCCGCTAACAATGAACATAGAGGTACTACAAATTCCTATTGAAAAACACAATATAAACTGCAAAACAACACTACGAGACAGCCCGGCTATATAAACACAACACAAATAAGAGAACCACGCTCTAGTGAGGCTAAAAATTACACACAACCCACTACTACGAACTATGACAGGAAAACATTTTGTTGGCGTTGTGGAGGCGCTGGTCATACACGTTTTATTTGCAATAATACTCCTCGTAAATTCTGTTCAAGATGTGGCCGCCCTGACATTGTCAAGAGATTGTAATTGTCAAAGTACGAATTGAAACACGGGAAACGACAGAGAAACTGCGCAGGCCCTGGATCACAGAAATGTTCAATTAAAACAAGTTACCTCGTACCCCACCCAACCGGAGAAAGCGAAATTAGAAATAACTAGTGGAGCCGAAAACCGTCCCAAGCTACAGCTAAAGATAGATAATCATAAATTTGAAGCTCTCCTCGTTACAGGATCCGTACGTTCGTTCATAGGTGACACTGTACGAAAAATATGTAGTACAAATAATACAAAACAATTTCCGGGTAGACGTATAATTCAACTTGCTAATGGAACAGAAGTTGAAATAAATAAAGAATTTGAAATAAACTACACAGCGGCCCAAAAACAATGGACTGATAATTTCCTGTATTTACCAAAATTATCCCCTGATATAATAATAGGAATGGATATCCTAATTAAAAGGAGTTTTACTTTAGATTTAGGGAGACAAGAAGTACGAATAATGGGAAATTGGGCTAACATGGAAAACTATAAAAACGAAGATACACATTTAGCATGTATTACGCAACCAACCGAAAATGAAGAACAACGCCTGTCAGAGTTCTTACAAAGAGAATTACCCAAATTTAACGAACTTAAAGGCGTTACCCCTTTTGCTAAACACCAGATACGTCTAGTAAAAAGCACTCCAATTAAACAAAGACACCGGCCCTTAAATCCTGCCATGCAAGAAATAGTTAATGAAGAGCTGGACCAAATGTTAAAAGATGGAGTAGTCGAACCTTCTACCAGCCCATGGAACAATCCCATTGTGATGGTTAAGAAAAAAGATAACAAGTTTAGATTTTGCATAGACTTCAGGAAGGTAAATGAGGTTTCAATGAAAGATGCTTACCCACTACCATTCATAAATTCCATTCTAGATAAACTAAAGGAAGCTAGATTTATATCAACATTAGATCTACGTTCCAACTATTGGTTGATACCATTAACCGACGATAGTAAACCGATAACAGCTTTTACAGTTCCCGGAAGAGGTCTATACCAATTTAAGGTACTGCCTTTTGGTCTCCACTCTGCTCCAAGTACTTTTCAAAGACTCTTAGATCAAATTATCGGCCCTGAAGTAACATACGCTTTTGCATACCTAGATGACATTGTCATTATAAGCAAGACATTTGACGAACATTTAAAATATCTAAAAGAAATTTTTCGACGCCTGATAGAAGCAAACTTACAATTAAATCCGGATAAATGCAAATTCTGTAGAAAAGAACTTAGATATCTAGGACACTTGGTATGTAAAGACGGCATTAAAACAGATCCCGAAAAAGTAAGAGCCATTACAACAATCCAACCGCCAAAAAACGTCAAACAATTACGTCGTTTTCTTGGGATGTCATCCTGGTACAGAAGATTTATACAAGGGTATTCAGAAATTGCTGCCCCACTAAATAGACTACTAAGAAAACACACACGTTGGAAATGGTCACCACTTGAAGATGAAGCTTTTAACAAATTAAAAATGTCACTAACAGAAGCACCAATATTAAGTTGCCCAGATTTCTCGAAAACCTTTTACCTGCAAACGGACGCGTCGAAAGAAGGTTTAGGAATAGCACTCACACAAAAAGCCGACAATGTAGACCGAGTTATAGCATATGCCAGTCGTTCCCTATCCCCCACCGAAAAGACGATGTCTGCCGTGGAACTCGAATGCACGGCGATAGTGTTTGGAATCCGGAAGAACTTACATTATCTAATGGGATATCATTTTGTAGTCATAACAGATCATCAGAGTTTGAAGTGGTTAAACTCCATAAAATCCCCTAGTGGACGTCTAGCTAGATGGGCAATAGAACTACAACAATACGACTTTGAGATTAGATATCGAAAAGGAATCCTAAATAAAGTTGCAGATGCACTTTCCCGCCAGCCACTCGCCGAACAAGATACCGATTCCGACGGCTGTATTCTTACTATCACAGATGCTGAAAATTGTACATGGTACCAGGACACCATCAAATTGGTTACAGAAAAACCTGAAAAGAAACCAGATTACTGTATATTAAATGGGAATCTTTACCGCCATGTTTGGACAACCAATCTTGAATTCTCCAGCCCATGGAAATTCTGTATACCACAGCCAAAACGAAAACAAGTTTTATTAGAAAATCACGATGCACCTTACGCAGGACACTTAGGAATAGCAAAAACAATCACCAGAATTTCAAACAAATATTACTGGCCTAAAATGTACAGAGACATTGCCAATTATGTCAGATGTTGTTCCAGCTGTCAAAAATACAAACAATCACAACAACAACCCGCTGGAAAAATGCAATTTCCAACAATAAATGGACGTTGGTATAGACATTGTAGGACCACTCCCGAGGTCTAGCAAAGGAAACACAAACCTGATAGTGATGCAGGATAGATTCACGAAATGGGTAGAATGTCACCCAGTACGGAAAGCGACATCCAGCACCATCTGTAAAGCCCTAAAAGAAAAAATTATATCACGTTTTGGGTGCCCGAAAAGTATTATTTCCGATAACGGAAGACAATTCATAAGTAAAGAATTTACTAGTATGCTATCTGAATACGGTATTACACACCGTACAACTACGCCATATTCATCCCAATGTAACCCCGTAGAAAGGACAAATAAAGTATTGAAGACTATGATAGGTCAGTACACCGAAAACGATCACCGGAAATGGGACCAATACTTACCCGAATTTACCTTGGCCATGAATTCTTCCAGACATGATTCTACTGGTTTCTCTCCAGTCATGCTGAATTTCGGTAGGGAGTTAACTTTACCAGGTATCCTTAATGGAGAACAGATCTCGACAAATGCAATTACCACTGATGTTCCACAAACCCAAGTAAAGTATTTACAAAAATAACAGAAATGGTACATTTAAATTTAGCTAAAGCATACCAATCACAGAGCCATCATTACAATTTACGACGCCGAGATTGGAGTCCACGTATTGGAGATCGGGTTATGAAAAGAGAACACTCATTATCTTCAGCAATTCGAAGTTTCAATGCGAAACTTGCCCCAAAATTCTCAGGACCATATATCGTGGAACGGACTATATCCCCAGTAGTAGTCGAAATTAGGTCCCTTGCCGGCAGGAAAACACAAAGTGTCCACGTTAAAGATTTAAAAAAGGCGCATGCCTGACTTACCCAGGGAGGGATATGATAACCTGCCCTATAAAATACCAGCTACAAATAATCTTTGGCCAGCACCGCCATGATGGAAGGTTCCACCGAGCACAACCCTATTCTCCTAGAACTAGGAGAAAAGGACGGTGAGAACATGACAACTTTCGTCAAAAGGAGGACGGACTGGGAAGTGTTCCGTGCAGAACTGCAGAGGAACATCGCACACATTCCCAGACTCGAAACCGAGGCAGACGTGGAGAGGGCCATCGCCTCCCTGGAGGACCAGATCCAGGCGGCACTAAGGGTAAGTACCACCGAGACGGAAACGAGGCGAGCACCAGCTCCCCTGGCCAACCTCCCAGAGGAAACCAGGCAGCTGATACGGGACAGACGAAGTGCCAAGAGACGGGCCCAGAGAACCCGACTCCCGGAGGACAGGAGACATTACAACACCCTGAGCCGGAGAGTCAAGGCCGCCCTTCAGGAACACCGACAAGAAGGGTGGCAACGCCACCTGGAATCCCTGGACACACAGGACAGGAGCATCTGGACCACCCAACGGGCCCTGCGGAACCGTCGGACTCCCATGCCCCCGATCCACGGAGAGAATGGTGTTGTCTACACTCGCCAGGAAAAAGCCGAGGCATTTGCTGACAGCTTGGAACTGCAGTGTAGGGAAAACCAACTCGATGATGAGGACGAGGACTGGGAGGACGACGTCAGACGCAGGGTACGAAGGATGAACCGTCTGCCAGATGAGGACCACATCCCCCCGACCACCCCAGAGGAGGTCAAGGAGATCCTAAGGAGTCTAAAACCCAGGAAAGCTCCAGGATGTGATGGCATTGGGAACATCGCCCTCAAGAAGCTGCCCCGGAAAGGAGTAGCGGCGATGGTCAACATCATCAACGCAATGTTGAGGTTGAGACACTTCCCATCCAGGTGGAAAAAGGCCGACGTCATAGTCATCCCAAAGCCAGGTAAGAACCTAACGTTTCCTTCCTCTTACAGGCCCATCAGTCTACTCCCAGCGATGAGTAAGGTAGCCGAACGAGTTATACTCAAGAGGATAGCCGAGAAGACAGAAGAGCTGGAAGTCCTCCCAGACGAGCAGTTCGCCTTCAGGACAGGGCACTCCACCGAACTCCAAGTGCTCCGCCTCACCGAGGAGGTCACGAAGGGGTTCAACCAAAGACAGGTCACGGCAGCGCTGTTCCTGGACGTTGCCAAAGCCTTCGACAGGGTCTGGCACGACGGTCTCCTAGCCAAAATGATGAGTATGGGTTACCCCATTGCACTCGTCAAGCTAGTGAGATCGTACCTCCACAGGAGACAGATGAGGGTGAAGATCGTGGACAAGGTGTCCACGTACAGAACAATGGAGGCAGGAGTCCCCCAAGGCTCAGTGCTGTCCCCCCACTTGTTCTCCATCTTCACATCCGATCTACCCCGGACGGAGAGGACCTCCATGGCCCTCTACGCCGATGACACAGCCCTGACTGCCAGATCCTGGAGTGCCAGGCTAGCCACCAGAAACCTCCAGGAGGCGGCCACCCTCCTAGAGGACTGGTGCAACAGATGGAAGGTAGCCGTCAACGCCGAGAAGAGCAAGGCGGTACTCTTCAAGAAGGTAAGAAAACAAAACCCCACAGGTCACGTTTCCATGTTTGGTGAGGACATCCAATGGCACGACTCCGCCAACTACCTTGGCGTGGTCATGGACAAAGGCCTAACATGGAGACTGAACACGGAGGCCATCGTCAAGAAGGCCAGGAGGACGAGAGCCCTAATCTACCCGATGACGGGTAGACAGAGCAGACTCAACCTGAGGAACAAGCTCACGCTTATCAGGTCCCTCATCCGGCCTCAGCTGACATACGCTTCGGTAGCTTGGGGCTACCAAGCAAAGAGCTACCTCCATCAGATCCAGAGAGTGGAGAACGTCGCCCTCAGATCGGCAGTCGACGCACCCTGGTTCATCCGCAACGAGGACATCTACAGGGACCTGGAATACACCCCGGTCACTGAGATCATCAAGCAGAGAGCCAGAAAGATGTACGCCCTTGCCGAGGAGCATGGGAACCCACTAGTCAGGGAGGCAACTGACTATGACCCAGCAGACGCTCCGAGGCACAAGCGGCCGAAGGTGCAGCTCCTGGATAACGGGTGAGTATGAGAAGCATACCACCAACCGATGATCCACCCCCACGGAAGAGACATGACGATCACCCAACCACCCACCCAAGACCCTGCGGGTACCGGACAAACAACCGTCCAGTACCTGTAGTCCCCCTAGCTCCGGGCAGACCAAAAATGCTACCAAAGCAGTTAGGTCTGCCCTTCCTCGAGCTACACAGCTCATCCTTACCCTACCGATGATCCGGATGACAGGATGCCTCTTGGCATCTTGTGTACCGGCAGTCACTCCCGCCACAAAACCAAAACACCTAACAGACCGATGACTACCCCCCGGGGGGCAAACAAGCTGGCGAAGAAAAGAAGACGAAGACAGAAGAACGCCAGAAGAGGCCTTAGCCAGCAAGGTCCAACGAGCCAGGACCCAGGGAGGTGGGCCGAAATCGTCTGCACCGCTCACATTTGTGAGTGGGGCCGACGTAAAGTAAGCTCGCCCGCCCTGCACGAGGCTGGTCCCCGGTCTACAGCGATGTATTGGGGTAAAGGGCAATAGTCCTGCCCGGCCCCAGTCATCCGAGACCGACATCTTTAGCCAAGAATATTGGCGCGTCTTTGGCCAGTTGTGTGCAGCACTTCACAATAGCAAGATGTATTCACCGGCAGCTACCCCCGAGTTATCGACACCGATGGTTAGAATTACGGATGAAAATTATTCAAACCTGTACATTTACTATAGCCCGACAGAACTCGCTAGATCCTACAGATTAGAGACGGAAGATGAAGAGAGAACACCACCAAAAGCAAAATTAAATTGCATAAGAAGAAAGGTTCACCTTCCTGAGATTATTTCGCCTCTGCCGGCAACCCCAGAACCTGTACCGACAACACCACCTCCGACAACAATTTCCCCTTCGCAAGCTCTGCGAGAAAAGATGAAGCGTTTGTTTGGAGATACACCAAGTCCAGAAAAGCCACCGACCCCAGGCAGAAACATCCCGTGGCTTGCAGCATTCTTTTTGGAAGATGACGATCCAACGCCAGCAAGGCCACAGCTTCCTGGCAAATGCTTCCCGTGCTCAGTCACCCCAACGTTTCCAACGGTGACATTAAAAGCACCAACCAACAGGAATCTGAAAAAGAAGTTCCGAGTAAGAAACCCTGACGGCACCACGTCCAGAGTGTGCGAACCTCCAGTGTCAGGAATAACCCGCCTCCCGGGAAAACCAAATTAATTGTTTAGTTTTATATTAAGTATTTCGTTTGTCTGAACAGCATAGTTTTTTCTTTTCACCTGTAAATAATTTTAATCGATAGGAATTTCAGTTTTTTTTAAATACTTTTTCTTTCTCAAAGTGATAAGTTTTATTGAAGTTTTTTTCAGTTGTAAATCCATTAAAGATAAGGATAGGTTTTATTATTTTGTTTTGTATAAACTCTACTCACTATCTATCTGAAATTTTAACTTGGAACGTACCTAAACCATTTTCTTTTTGTTAAGATCTTTTTCTACCAGCTACGCCGACACCTGTATTATACCAGACTGACAATGGAACACCACAAAATTCTGCAAGGATCATTCCTGTTGACCCTACACTTGGTCCAAAGTCAGACGATGGATTCCAGAATTTTTTTTTGTAAAGAAAGGTGGGAGTGTAATGAAGTATACGCCATATATCTCGTAATAGACTATACATTCATTACGGTCAACATTTCGCGTAACGGACTATACTTTCTTGTTTAATCTCCTGTCATTTAATAATGTAACTGCGTGTGATTGAAATACCGAGTATGGGGATAATTTCACTAAGTGGGAGCCAGAACTTTTGTATAAAAGCCAGCCGGAATCATTCACAAATCAGAGTTTAATTGACTTTCATACTTTAGCGAGCTGAGCTAGGGGAACGAAATAAATTTAACTTCTCATACGACGTCGCGGACGCTTACCAGATACCCGCTATTTTATAAATAGAGGATTATTCCCGTTTGTGTCTGTCTCGTTGACCACGTCGATTCGAACCTGCATACACGACGTTATAAAAGAGATACACATTACACTCACTCCGTTTCTCTCTTTCTTATTTTTATTTGATTATATAATATAAAGTCGTAAAAGATACGACGACCTGATGTTTGTACATATTTTGGAAACTACGTTATTTGTTAATAAATGATTTTATTTGGATTTGGTTTCTAATTTCTGGTATAAATGATGAACCCTGGAAAAATCTCCAAACCTGCTACCCAAATGGAGAAACACCATTACAATACTTTACCTACGATCATATTTATTTAGTAAAATCTGGATTTAGTTTACTAGTCAACAATATTTTTCAACAAATATTATGTCAGTTTTGACAGCGTTTGAAAATTAAGTAGGCGCATTTGTTTTTTCAAACCGCGCGTCAGCGATATAAGCCACCTATAATTGCGTGTCCCGTGCGTTTTGTTTACCGTGCGATTTGTTTACAGTGCGTTTTGTTTACAGTGCGTTTTGTTTACAATATGTAAAATTCAACTTACATAGATGGTAGGTAGTGCGTTTTTTACTATTTACAGTAGTGATCGTAGGTAAAATATTTTAACTATTATCCAAAAGAGGGCGTAGAATACATGGAATATGCGAGACTTTTTGACTTCAGGACTTCGTTAGGAGCAGTTAGCAGGTAAACATACTAAAAGTCCTCGCCCCTGGGAGGTGAGCTTACGGTGGGAGGAGGGGGGGAAGGTCCCATTTTTGGGTTTTTTCGATTATATCTCGGAAAGAGTGGACCCTAGAAAAAATATGTTTTAAATAAAAATGAAAGCTAATTAAATTTCCCATAAAATTGTTTCCATACATATTTGTCGAATTTTCAACAGTTTTCGAGATATACGTTATTGAAAAACCGATAATTTTAAAAATGATTTTTTCGAAAATTATCGATTTTCAATGACGTATATCTCGAAAACCACTGGAAATTCGACAAATATGTATGAAAACAATTTTATAGGAAATTTAATTAGCCTTCATTTTTATTTTGAACATATTTTTCTAGAGTCCACCGTTTCCGAGATATAATCAAAAATCCAAAAATGGTACCTCCCCCCCTTCCCACCGTAAGCTCACCTCCCAGGGGCGGGGACTTTTAGTATGTTTACCTACTAACTACTCCTAACAAAGTCCTGAAGTCAAAAAGTTTCGCATATTCCATGCATTCTACAATATATTCATTGACTGGACTACTATGCCACTAAAATTTACAAACGTGGAATATGCTGACATAATATTTATCTGTGGTTTCTGTAATGGAAATGGTAGGTCGGCGGAAAGAGAATATCGGCTGCGTTTTCCTGGTCGTCGGCACCGTAATAACAAAACCTTTAGTACAGTATTCCAGTATTCAAGACAACACGGAATAATATTTTAAACATAGTTCAACAAAACCGAAAAATTAACACTAGACGAATCAGTTCGGAAACTGGTATTCCAAATTTGGCGAATATGGAGAACCCTAAAAAGAGAACGTTATCATCTGTATCATATCCAGTTGGTTCAGCGTCTTGAACAAGGAGAAAACATCCACTACGGCATTTTGTCTTTGGTTGTCTAGCCATCTCCCGGTAGTTTACAGAACCTTATTTATGGATGAGTCACAATTTAAGAAGGATGGAGTAAACAACTCAAGAAATAATCAAAAATGGACACAGGAAAACCCACTTGCGACACGCCAACACCATTCGCAACATAGGTTTTCTGTAAATATTTGGGTCGGGACTGTAAATACACATTTTTTTGAAGAAAGATTAAATGGTGATATTTACTGTAATTTTATTCAAAACATTTTACCGAATATGTTAGAAAATCCGTAGTAGGAACATGTTGTTTCAGCATGATGGGACCCTACCACATTTTAGCATTCAAGTAAGAGAACGCTTAAATAATGAGAATCCTAATAGAGGGATTGGTCGCGGGGTCCACATGAATGGCCACCAAGGTCTCCTGACTGTAACCCTTGCGATTACTTTTTATGCGGCCACTTAAAAAATGCGTCGTTTATAGCATCGAAATTGACAGTAGACAACAATTAACCCAGCGCATCGTTAGAACCTGCGATGAAATACGGAATAATCCGACAATAATACGTCGAGCAATTGGATACCTAACTAAATGTACAAGAAAATGTACAGAAGTTAGGGGAGGCCACTTTGACAATTTACTTTAGTGTAAATTATGTTTAATTTTTAAACACATTTAGTTATTGGTTCGTTGTTTATTGTTAACTGGATGGAAATTATTTTATTTATTTTTATTTTTTATTTTAGTTTGTTCTGCTTTCCAATTTTTATTAAGTGTGAAATGTTGCTATTTTCTTGATTAAAGTAACTTGTTGCTTAGACCCAAATAGTTTTATTATCTGTCACTTTGAATAAGCCTACTATGATTGATTAAATATTTTGTTAATTTATACCCGATTGCTTATTAGAGCTACATTTTTTTACCAAAATTGATCTTTAAAACGTGTCGGAATTAGGATTCACCCAGACCACCTAACCTCAATAGTATTTTTGCAAATTTTAGTTACAAAATTATTTATTTCATGTGACTTTCATTTAATATCGTGAAATTCATATTTTCGTACATTTAACGCCGTATTAAATAACAAGGAAGGTGTAACAAAAATGTGAAAAAGGCCATTTTGCTTATTTTTGTGTTCTTTTCGAATATCGTATAGAAATTTTTTTAAAAATATATAGCCATGTTTTTTAGAGCTAAAGAAGAAACATAAATTTTAGTGACTCCGGACCTGGACTTTTTTTCATGTTTTACATGTACTTCTGAAGGATCGTTACTGTACTAGCTGTACCAAATATGAATCCATTATTCCATTCCCTGTAAAAGTAATGACAAAAAGTAGTTATTGCCAAAAATTATAAAACACCCTGTAACTTCGTAGTGAAGGCCCAATGAGACATTTCTATGGGAGGTTCTGATTATCGCTGATGTTCTCTTCCTTCTATTAAGCTATGTCCCTCTCGTGATGCAACACTCTGTGTAAAAAAAAAGGAAAATTAAGTATTTAAGTGTAAGTACCAGTGAGCAATATTTAAAAGTTGAAGTACAAGTACCTTCTTTTTTGCTGGCACTTAAAATACTTTTGTACATAAGCACGTAATTAAAGTGCTTTCATTATTCAATACCACAGCGAGCTCTGCTGATTTCGAATATAAATTTAAAAAAATATCGATTCTTGATATCCAACACCAGATTCTACATATATTTAAAAATTTATTAAACTTCATTTATTACCGCTATGGCTTCTCCTAAAGGCGAGTTTTCTCCCACTCTGTTCAACAAACTTTTGTATTCATCTAAGGCTGGGTACCATGAATAGTAGGAAACATCATTAGTTAAAAACTCGGTGATTTCAAAGGCTCTAGTATATGGAACTCTTCCCGCTTTGGCTAAGTTGAAAATATCATCGACTATTTGAGCTCTATTTATTTCTGTTATTCCATCAAAGTTGTCACTGGATAAACCCGTCTTAATGGCGTCCCAAAGGGCATCGTCATAGTTCACTCTGTAGTATCCTGAAAAACAAAACACATTTGTATTCTATACCTGTATCGAGTGTATTGTCATATTTAGTGCTTAGAATTTTATCGGTAAATTTTTTACAGGAGCGTATACAGGGTGTCCCAAACTGATTTAACCTGGTTTTAGTTCTCAAACCGTTTGAGATATTTCAGTGGGACAAAAAATATACTTTTTAGCAATGAGGGTGCTTTAAAATTATAATGAAAAAAATGTTTATAAAGAGCCACCCTTAAAAATTCAACCCTTAACTCTAAAATTTTAAATGACATGTTTTTTTACATTTTACTTTGTTTTTCAATTCTCTATCCAATACTTTTTTCCGATTGAAAATAGCTGAGAAAGCTGAAAGTAGCTGAGAAAATGAACATTTAAATTAAAGATCGGCCTTGACAGTGCTGACTTCAACCATGTTCGGCAATTTTTCCACCTGAAGGTAGCGCTTGCAATCTTCCTTGTCTGGTTTTCTGGATAATACAGGAGTTTGGACTGCCTGCGTTGTCAATAGCCTTGTCTTCTCGCATTGATCGTTCACTTTTGACAGAATAAATTTTTCGTTCCCAATCCTTAAGACTCGCTTTCCTACGTCAACAATAAATCCGTACTGTTCCATGATGTCCAGTCCCTAAATGAAGTCATCCGTGATGTCCGCCACGATGACGCTGTGGTCGAACCTTAAATGTCCAATCTGCAAACCCAGGTCTACTTCTTCATGAACCGTAGCCCCGTCTCCCGTAGCTGTCCGAACGATCACTTTAATTTGCCTCTTGGTAATCTTTATGCCCGATATAAATCCTGGTCGTACTATTGATGACGTAGCACGTGTGTCGATGGTAACTAAACATTTTCTTCCATTCCTTGTAACAACAGACTGCTTGCAATTCTTCGAAGCTGGGAAATCTTTATTTGGCTATCTCTAGTTTTTCCTGTTTCTCTTCAATATATACCTCCGCTCGGCTTTTCTTTATTTTGTTGTCTTTCCTGCTTTCCGAGGTCATCCAATTTATCGAATAATTTGGTAAACATTTTTTGCATCTCAGTCAACACAGGGTTCCGGTTCATTTCTGGTTGCGATTCTGCGAGAGTCACAGCTCGCACTCTCGCCCTTGGAGTATCCCTATAAGCGGCTTCTACTTCAAGTGCACGCACCAAGGCTTCATTGCTACTATTATATCGGACTGAGGACTGAGGACTTACCTGATCTCATCCCTTATCCCATCTAAGAATGCCCCCACTGCCAATTGCTCTTTGAATTCTCTTGGCGCATTGGGATACGCCAAGTGTGCCAATCTTTCTAACGCAGCTTCAGATTCTTACAGACTTTCTCCAGCTTCTTGAACACGTGACTTCACCTGAGCCTGGTATACTTGAGCGAGGTGTTGGTCGCCATACCTCAAGTCCAATGCAGCTTCCAAAACCTTGAAGTCCCTTTGTTTCTCCACTGGGATAGTCTGAAGTAACTTTGAGGCTTGGCCTCTCAGTGCTAAAACTAATGCCATAGCCTTTTCCTCATTATCCCAGTTATTCGTTATGAGCTTTAGCCGTCAAAGGAGGGTCGTTTTAACCGAGGACCGGACGATGCTTCTAGCTGACCTCCCTTCTCTCTCAACTGTCGTTCACTCGAAGTCACTCATTTTTTCTTTGATGTCGCTTACTTCCTCCTTTACTTGACTGACTCCTGTCTTGACTTCCCCTACTTTGTCTTCAACTTTATTTACTTTCTCTTTAACTTTACTTTTTAGTTCTTCCTTGATGGAAATGATTACGTCCTGTTGTATTTTCATTTGATCGCTCAGAATTTTCCTTAATTCTTCCTGATGTCTTTCTTGTTCCTCTCTATCCTCTTGACGTCGTCTTTCTTGTTGTTCTTTCTCCTCTTGATGTCGTCTTTCTTGTTCTTCTTTCTCTTCTTGGCGTCTTATTTCCAAACTTCCATAATTTTCTTTAATTCGTCTCTCTCTTCTTGACGCCTTCTTTCTTCATCCTCTTTTTATTTCTGGCATCTTCTTTCTTGATCCTCTTTTTCTTCTTGACGTCGCTTTTCTTGTTCTTCTTGTCTTCCTGCCGTTGCTGCGCCTCAGTCTTTTGTTACTATATCCAGTTGAGAGAATTTAATAATCTTCACTAATGTCCAAAAAAATAAAAAGTTCTAGAAATTTTCGCGCACTAACACAAACGAGTCTTTTTCAGTGTCTCTATCACTTCTCAGTTTAAAGGGTTTAATTATCAGACTAATGTCCTAATAAAATGTTCTGCAATGTCTCAAAAATGCACTTAACACTATTTTCCTGTTCGAAAATAGCCCTTGAACAATGTCCAGTAAATTAGTCCTCCGTGTTAGCACTAACTCTCGAGAATACTTCCCGAACACTTCAGAGCTCCTCTTGTCATAAAATTCCGCTTCCTGACATCAAATTGTGACCCCTAGGAAACCACCCTTGCAAAATCCGTGAGTTCCAAATATTATAACAAGAGATAACCACTAACACACTTTATTAAATAACTTACTGGATACTTCACAATAGGATTATTAACTAAAATACATTTTTACTGACTACAGATATCCTTCAGGGCCGGTTTTATAGGTTCCGTTTAACTTAGATCTGATAGTTAACTTTAAGTTTTGTCAAAAAGTAAGTTTTATATCTGCCAGTAACTGCCAATCTTAAGTTTAAACGCCAAACTTAGGTCTATGCACGTTTACGTTGATTAGTTAGCAATATTTTGATGGATGTTGCACTCAACGCAAACTTCAATTTCAACTTAACCTACAAATAATTACCTATATAATTACCTATTATATATTCTGTAAAGAAAAAGTTTGAGGTCATTGTATCAAGCGATGAAGATGGTGTTATAAATATAATAGAAGCACCTCGTCGTGCACGAAAATTCAGAGAGAGAGCTGATCATTTACAAACATGGAATAACAAAGAATTTATAGATCGATTTCGAATATCTAAAGAATGTGTGCATATAGTATTAGAACATTTAGTTCACATTTATTAAAATCTTTCCCAAGCGCAATCCATGCATTTGCTTTATCCTTCCAAGTAACCGAATCACTTCTCTTACATTCAATTACATCTTTACGCTTTTTAACTAATTCACTCAATAGTGAAATTTAAAGATCTTTTGTCACTCATCGCGAAAAGTCAAACTGACAGTAATGAAAATGACATCAATCGTCAATTTGTCACTATGCTATCAACTAACAAAATGGCGATAGAACTGACGATCTTGACAAGCACCTATAAAACGGCATTCTAGAGAACACTAAAATCTAAAGTTTAAACCTCCAGTAAAACTTCAGTTTAAACTTCTAGTTAAACTTTGGTTTAATCTGTACCTATAAAACTGGCCCTTAACAATGTTTATTGCTTGATATTTACACTTTATATTCACTTCGTAGTTTTAACCTCACTTGTCAATTCAAACTTGCCTTCCCGCCAAGAATGTAACCTTATGTACTCCATCAATTGCTTCTAGAGCTTCTAAAAATGACACGAGCCTCATCTAAAGCAGTGTAGAAGTTTCAATCTCCTTCTCCAATGTTCCAGAACGTATTTCTATCAGTGTCTCAGAGATGTATTTAATGTTGCCTGCCCTCAAGGGGTATACTCGTGAAAATACCATTCTTATAAAGTGCATCTAGTGCAGGGACTCTATCTAGGTGACACTGGCAGATGCCTGGCATTTATTGCAGGTATATTAGTTAAACTTGAAGACGATCCAAACGTTTTTCTAAAATAATGTGGGGCGATGAAGTGAAGTTCCACAGTAATGGTGTCGTTAATAGGCATAATTCCAGTTATTGGTCTCCTGTTAATTGGGTGATGGAGACTAGATTTCAAAATATGTGGAGTGTCAATATTTGGTTATTCAATAGAAGTGTTATTGGTTCGTATTTTTATGAACAAACTTTGACGGGAAAAAGGTATTTGCACTTTCTAGAAAACATTTTACCTCAATGCCTAGAAGAAATACCGTTGCTTGAAAGACAACAAATGTGGTGGCAGCAAGATGGAGCACCTGCTCACAATGCTCACATAATTACCGAATTTCTCCAAAACAGATTTCAGAATAATTTTATCGCCAATGCTTCTCCCGTAATAAGATGGCCTGCACGTTCGCCGGATCTTTCCCCCTCGATTTCTTCTTGTGAGATATGGTATATCTAAGTAAACCCCATGATGTAGAAGACTTGAAGAATATTAGAAATGCCTGTGGCAGAATAACGCCACAGGTGATAATACCTACAATTAGCTACATGTACCCGAAACCTGTTGAAAATATATGAAACTTGTGTTGTTGCTGAAGGTCTACCATTTATTCAATCTTTAAAATAATAATTCAAATAAATTGTTTTTTTTTTCTTGGTTTGTTTCATTTGTTCATGGATAACTTGATTTAAATGTTAAATTCTCAGCTATTTATTAACCGATTTTCAATCGGAAAAATTATTGTATAGAGAATTGAAAAACAAACAATAAATTGTAAAAAATATACAGGGGGTGTCATTTAAAATTTTAAAGTTAAGAGTTTAATTTTTATAAACATTTAATCGCATTTGGATGCATCCTCATAGCTAAAAAGTAATTTTTTGTCCCACTGAGATATCTCAAACGATTTAGGAACTACAGCCTGGCTAAATCAGTTTGGTACACCCTGTAGTGTAAGCGCCTAAGGAAATAAAATGCATGATCATGAATGACAGAAGTTGGAAAGTTCTCTAAATCCATTCTATAATGATTATTCTATATGAAAACGATTATTGGCCATTTCGAAAACGGCGCAGAGATGATTTCCGATGCAATTAAGAAGTGTGTGGTTGTGCTAGCCAGCGCACCTAATTATTCCTGCTGTTTTCAGAATGAAAACGAATAACATGTTTCAATTTCTTTGAGATACTGTAACACATTGATTATATTGCGAACGTTTCCCATAAAAACCTAAAATGATTACTTTAAAAAACTTAAAGTTTATTTTAGGTCTTTTCGATATATCAATAGGTTTTAATCTAAGTAACAATTACGCGTGGGAATAAATTGTTATGCTAATACTGCATGAATGATAACGTTTATTTTCGGAATAATTACAAAATATATTTTTGATATATTTATTATATACCGGGTGGCCCAGCCGATAGGGATATTCTTGTAACTTTTGAACCAAAACCGGTTCGGTGGCGCAATGCTTAAGGTGTTAGGCCGAACCCGGGTTCGAATCCTGGCTAGGGTATGGATGTGTAGTGGCGTTTTTCACGTGTTGCCGAGACGGTAGCAGTGTGCTAGACTGCGGTTGTGTGAGAGACAACACGGTCTAGTCACTCTCCTCTCCTGAGTTCGAGTCTCAGCTGCGGCAGATGGCAATGTCGCAGGGAATGGGTGTTGTGGTGTTGTCTATGTATGTGTATGTATCCTGGTTGAATGGTAGAATAGCCATCGGCTAAACTCCACCAGGACATTAAAATAAATAAGGCGATTAAAATTTAAAAAAAAATGGTCGAATTTTTGCATATTTGGATCCTGCTGGCCAAAATATATATGATCTAACCTTAAATAATATTATTTTGATTTTCAAAAAACATAGATTTTTTAATTTTTAGTTTTAATCTTAACACCATAACAACTGATATAATAGTAGATTGTGTGAGTCGGAAAAAGACCCAAAAAGTAGTTCTTCCCCCCGTTTTCGAGGATGCTGAACACCACAAATGGCCAAAGACCATCCTCAAACGGGGTCAAACGTATATTGATCATGTTTCACGGAATCTAACTTATTGATCCCCCGTTTTCGAGCATGCCAATTATGGAGAGAACCCTGGGACGCGTGCCTAACAAACGCCCACTTTCTCATCGGCTAATAACCCCACTAAAGAGGTGAGAGTGGGCTCACATCATACCACTGGACAAAAAGGTTTCCCACCCATTTTCGAGCATGCCGAACAGAGAGAGGAGCACAAATCGATTGCTTGACACTCGTTCACCCCCTCAGTGGCAAAAAAATACCCCTCCGCATTTTCATGAGTGTAACTGCACGGGTTCAAAGAACGTAAAAAATAAATTTAAAATAAAAAAAAAAAAAATTTATTGTTTTCTTTTTTTTTGTAATGTAAGAAAAGCCAACGTAACAATATATGCAGTAATTGTTTGCGTCAATAACAGTATTTCATATAATATGTTATAATTAAATAAATCAGATAGAATAGAATAGAATAAGTTTTTATTTGTGCTAAAAATGTATAAAAATTTTACGAAAATAAACAGTTAAGTCACAGAAGGTGACTTCGAAAAAGGTTTGTTCATGAGTCCTGTAATATTTATGTTATGTTCTGTTTCAATTGTTATATAAACCCATGTTTCCAAAGAAATATGCATTCATCTTTTTTCAGCTCCACAGTAAATGAAAATGACCATTTTGTTGACGAGATCGAGGTGACATCTTAATGCTTTTTCCTGTGGAGCACCCTCAAAAACGGGAGGGGAGCTTTACTCGAGGGTATGCTGAGAACGCACTCTCACCTCTTTGGAGAATTGTTATTGGCCATTTACGGGGGTGGGTCACCCCGTGAAGGAATTCCACCGTCACCGCGGAGGATCACCAAGTAAGAGTCCCTCAAACAATTATAATAAGCGTTAACACCCCCCCGTTTAGGGATGGTTTTTGGCCGTTTGCGGGGGTGGGCCACCACAGTGTTCAGCATTCTCGAAAACGGGGTATCACCAAGAGTAACTCAAACAATTATAATACACGTTAACCCCCCACTTGGGGATGATTTTTTGCCGTTTGCGGGGGTGGATCACCCCAACGAGAAATTCTGTCACCACCACGGTGTTCAGCATCCTCGAAAACGGAAAGCGGGAGAACTGTTCGGGTTTTCGTCCGACTCACACAATCCACTATAAGGTGATATAGTGGAGTCAATAGAGGCTGAAAATATGCATTATTTAATAATTACGGGAAGCTTCGATTTTCCTAAAACCTTTTGGTATCACTTTTACATAGCTTAAAATAAAAAGTTATAAACATATAATCGTGAGAAAATTGTTTATTAATTATTTAAACAAAAAAGAAATAATTTTAACAAAATTTTTATAAATTGAGAAATTTTGAAGGAAATGAATTCAAACTGACATATAAAGGGTTTTCGAGGTCGCTGAAACAGATTATAATGTCAAAGAAAGGTAATTCAAAATGGCTGATCCAATATGGCCGAACTTTCATCAAGCAATAAAATAATTCAAAACACTATTCAATTAAAGACACAATTTAAATATTCAAATAAAAACTTAAAAAGAAGCTGAGAAAACGTGATATTGTACATAGTATTACAAGTTGATCTGTGAAAAAGTGCCCAAACTACTTTTACAATGCTTTGCGGACACATACACAGCGCAGCGTGCGGGACAGGTGATGCGTACTGCTTGACGCGAAGATGTTGTTTTACTTTCAATCTCTTTCTAATATTCAGGCATTATAATTTGACTCATGGCCCTGTACCACGTGAATATTTTCAGTATGTTTTCGGTATTATAAACAGGATAAAAATTTTAGAAACAATCAACATAGAGTCGACTTACTAAAAAACATGATTTTTTCAATATTTCGCGAAAAGTATAGGTTTATATATATTCCAAAAATATTTTTTACATCAGATTTACTTACTTTGACAGGTTCTACTATAAAGGTATGCTGAATAGGTAGGCTAACTAATTTTTTTATAAAAGTTATTAACGTTTATTTTACCCATAATTTCACGAATTTTCGAGCCCGAGGCCGCGCGCGCTTCGCTTGCCGTACTTAGTGACTATACGTTCCATTTTCGTGCGTTAAACAAAAAAAACTGAAGCCTACATTTTTGATCGTACACAAAAACTTCATATACATTTTTGATGTGAAATTTCCCGTATTTTCGAATGGCGTAATTACTTTTTGAAAGAAAAAAATATTTTAAGATATATTTGACAAAAACTTATATTTTGTAACTAATTTGTTTAATAACAAATTACGCTCAAGGACTATTGTTGGTAACTTTTGGTATGTTGTACCTGACGTATTCAGAGATGTATTCTCAAAAGTTACCGCTTCCCGGAATTTTTCCGAAGTGAAAATCTCTATTGATTCCACTAATATGTTATATAGGCCAGTCGGAATAGATTGAAAAAGGATCATTTTGCGAAATGTCGTTTACCCGCATTTTTTTTTCTTAAAGCATAGTTTGAGATGTAGAGAAACATATGCCAACTATCCGCACGCGTGGGGCAACACACTTTAAAATTCAAAAATCGTTTATTTTTTGCCATGTTTCACTTTATTTGCAAAATACCTCGTATATGAAGCATTTTTTGAAAATATATCAAGAGACAGAAAAGCTGGCAAAATCGATTTTGACTATTTTATTATTCTTGACATTTTCCCATAAAATTCTTCGTTTAAGAGCTACAGACAAAAGAAAAATGCTACTTTTCTTTTTTCATATTTTTTTATAAAGTGATTATAATAAATATTAATACGAAATTTATCATCGGTTTATGTTTAAATGTCCAATTTACAGTTTAAATAAAATATATTTACAGAACTATAACTACTACTATAATTTACATGTTAAACAGAAAAAAATAATAATGAAACTTTTCAGGTATTGAGGTATTAAAATGATGGGAAAGTAAATAAACAAATATATATTTTCACAAACAGACTATTTATTTTATACATAGTACAGCGTACATGCGTTTCATGTACAACTTAACAGAATATAGTAGAATAGAATAAGTTTATTTAACAAATTGATCTACTACAATGTAATAATTGTTAAAAACTGAAACATTATGAATAATAAACTAATAAACCCTACATTAAGTGCTATTTAGAGCACTTGAGCGTGCATTAAATATAACACTAAAATTTCTAAAATAAATATAACACTAAGTACTTTAACAATGATATACAATATAAGACATAAGATAAGCATATACTGCTAAATTTCAGGTGATTAAAATGATGGTCTACTGTGAATTAATTATTTTTTAAATCTATTAAATCATTATTTTTTTCTTTCAGTTCTCATACCAAATTGTTCGGTGGAAACTATTTTAAATTTATGAACTAATTTTATGTTTTTAATTTCAGTGGGTAAAAAATTATATGTTTTTGGAGCAAGGAAGTTATGGCTTCTCTGGCCGGTGGTTTTTGACATTACTTTACAAAAAACGTCATTTTTATATCTGGTTTGGTGTTTGTGATTTACCAAGTTCTTTTCTTCAGAGTTTGTTTTTACTACTAAGGAGTGAAAGAATAATTGGCGGATGTCCATTATTCTGGCATTTTTGTATAATATATCTGATTGGCTTTTTTTTTAATATTTAGATTTTTTTTCTAGACTTTAATTAGTTTTTAATAACCCCTCCTACCCTATTATGCCATATCGCAATTGAGATTCAATTAAAGCAAGATAAGTTGTTCCAAACTGATCAATATTTAGTATATCTCGAAGATTATTAAAGTGTACTTCTTAATTTACTAACTAATTTATTTATATGAATATCCCACTTGAAATGAAAATCTATATAAATGTCAAGATATTTCACATGAGTGTTAGATAATATCGATATTGATTGATTTTCGTCCAGTAGTATATGCAGTTCGTTGTAATTTGGTAATGTAGACTTATAATAGGAAAAGGAAGTAAATGAATTATTAGTAGGGGCTTAGTTTACTTATCATAATGTTTCAGTTTTTAACAATTACATTGTAGTAGATCAATTTGTTAGATAAACTTATTCTATTCTATTATATTCTATTAAGTTATGCATGAAACGCATGTATGCTGTACTATGCATAAAATAAATAGTCTGTGAAAATACATATTTGTTTATTTATTTTCCCATCATTTTAATACCTCAGTACCTGAAAAGTTTTATTATTTCTTTTTTCTGTTTGACATGTAAATTATAAATAATTCTGTAAATATATTTTATTTAAACTGTAAATTGGACATTTAAACATAATATACATTACACCGATGATATATTTCGTATTAATATTTATTACAATCACTTTAAAAAAAAAGTCAAAAAATAGAAAAGTAGCATTTTTCTTTCGTCTGTAGCTCTTAAACGGAAGAATTTTCTGAGAAAATGCTAAGGATAATGAAATGTTCAAAATCAATTTTCTCAACTTTTCTATCTCTTGATATATTTTCAAAAAATGCTTCATATACGTGGTATATCGCAGATAAAGCGAACAATGGCAAAAAAAAGGGACGATTTTTGAATTTTAAAGTGTGTTTCCCCACCTATCACACATTCGAATAGTTGGCATATGTTTTTCTACATCCCAAACTATACTTTGTGAAAAAAAAATTGCGGGTAAACGACATTTCGCACAAAAAAGCTATTTCGACTGGCCTAATAGGTGAAATAAGATAGCAGTTGCAGAAAGAACACCTTCCTCCTACCAGAGAAGCTTTGAAGCCTGCTCTGGTTATTAGCGCCCATTTACAGATTATGGACTAGAGCCGAGATACAGAACTGCATTCAAATCGCTATGTACTTCGAATTACGGCTGGGAAAGAGACGAAAATGCTTATGTTCTAATGATGTGATTGTTACTATGCTCCAGATAAACTGAAATGTACTCAGGATTCATGCACCTAAAGAAAACATCGGCCTACTTGTAAATATTCTACGAATATTTTATATTGTACAGAAATGAGTAATGTCAGAAAAACAATAAAAATATTACCGATTGGCAAGTATAGAAGAAGATTACATATACTAAGATAATAGTTTTGAATTTTGAGAGCTGTATTATATACAAATTCTTATTTTTTCTGAGATGTCGATTATTCAAACAGAAAATGAAAAAACTTAATTATGTTTTTCATAGCAAGCTACTGAAAACAGTAAATTTCGAAAACGTCTTACCTGTTTGCTGGTTATTTAGAATTATCCACGTAGCATTATCTGGAAGAGTAACTGTTACTGCATCGGAAAGAAATTGCCACTTCATAGGACGTGTATTTTCAAACTTCTTCTCGTCTGTCGATACTGTGTAGGTAATAGGAACGATCCATAAATAATTAGTAGCTTGTTCAAAGGGCCCAGTGATGAATCGTTCCTGCAAAATATTAATTGGGTAGTTTAGAGGGAGCAGGATATAATAGTTCATTAAATTTTTCCAAATTTTTTCGGATATCAGATAAGCGAGATATGAGGATGACTCCACGAAAAGTGCGACACGCTGTATATAATATATTATATTGAAGTAAATGGGTATTGTGCATTCGAAAGACGTGATTTGACGTCACTTCCGGCAAAACCGGAAGTTCAGGCACATCAATCTCAGACCAAATAATGGTAAATAGCAGAGCTGGGTAATTACTTGTAATTTAAAAATAATTACAATTACAAATTACTTTTTTAAAAAAGGAACTAATTACAATTACAAATTACTTTTTTAAAAAAGAAATTACCTAATTACAATTACAAAGTACATGTCTTTAAAAAAGGAGTTCGCAATTACTTTTTTAATTACTTTTCTAATTACTTTTATGATAAAGTAAATTATAGTGACCAAACAGACAAAAAGGTAAGTTAAAAATTTTAATTAAAAGTGTTGTGTAATATTGCGTTTTAATATTTATTAGAATCGTTATTAGAATGTTTGACCTTAAGAGTAACCAGGAAAAATTAAATAAATATATAGAAAAGGCAGCTTAATAGTGGAGTCGGTTTAGGAAAGGATTGGAAAAATTGTTAAGATGGATGCAGACCCTGCGGAAATTGTTTGTCATGACGAGTATAATAAAACTCTAAATTTGAATTTCCAAAAAATGTTATTTTCGCCGAAAAGGGGTATTTTGGACATTTAAGGGTCAAATTTGATGTTTTAATTTTTTTTTATCACTTAAACAACTAGTTAAGAAAAGGTATCCTTTTATTCTCAAGATTAAAGGAAGCTTCAGTTTAAATTTGGGGAAGATATCTGACCATCCTCCCTCCTGATATTAATATATATATATACGAAAAAAATTTAGGAAATCAAATTTCGGCTATTTTGATCAGATCTCAACCGATTTGGCTGAAATTTGGAATTGAAGTAGTCTCCATCACACAAAAACTGTTGACCAAATTTCAGCCAAAAATGTTAAATAGTTTGGCTGAAATTGCAGTTTCAGTCAAATTTTCTGAAATTTTCAAATCGAAATATCTTCGGGCCTTAAAGTCGGATCAAAATTTCTTTGTGGCAAAAGGTAGGCGTGGTACAATATCAAAACACTCGTTTTGAAAAGTAAAAGATCACGGTTACCCTTCGATTATACATGAAGCGGCTATCTGAGTCACGTAAAAATAAAAAAATAATAAAAATTGTAACACATTCACATATTTACAGAAATAAATACACGCACGCACACACATATATAATATAATATACATTTATCTATACCTAGTCAAAGCAGTAGGCACGACTATACAAATAAAAAATATATAGTGTGTCCCACTTCGTACTAAGCCACCCCTCTAACTTGGCTATTTGTGCTTGGATTTGTATATATTTTTTATAGCACATAATACCCATAATGCACTACCTTTAGAAGGTAGAACTGTTACTCAATCTCTATGTCAAAGCCAACTGTGTGATGTTTTTAAAATGGGAATTTTTCAAAAGTAATATTAGCGATTGAGATAGAGGAAAAATGTATTTGGAGAAGTCTTTCAGAAAAATTAAGTAAGTTCAAATATGAATTTTCATTTAAAAATATAATTTTTTTTTTTTGAAAAATATTGCAAGTCAGAAAATTTTTTTCTTTTAATTAAATAAATTATCAACATTATGTAAAATGGTTTATTAAATTAATAATTTTCAACTATTTTCTGGAATTCGTAGCAATCTGGATGCTCTAAACTAACCCAAACCTTGCAATATTTTTCAAAAAAAAAATCAATATTTTTAAATGAAAATTCATATTTGAAGTCACTTAATTTTTCTGAACGACTTTTCCAAATACATTTTTCCTCTATCTCAATCGCTAATGTTACTTTTGCAAAATTCCCATTTTAAAAACATCACAGTTGGCTTTGAAATAGAGATTGAGTAACAGTTCTACCTTCCAAAGGTAGTTCATTATGGGTATTAGGTGCTATAAAAAATATATACAAATCCAAACACAAATAGCCAAGTTATAGGGGTGGCTTAATACAAAGTGGGACACACTGTATATATTTTTTAAAGTTTTATAAACAATAAATACAATTGTTTTCTGCTTTATACATACCAGTGCGCGCACACATAGTCACTGAGTACACATATATTATATATATATAGTGCAAATGACTAAAAAACTACCGAATATAAAAAGAAAGTGATTCTTGACTTATATCATGTAAAAGTACATAAAATAACCTACCTTTTTCCATTCGATCCGTCTTTTAGGTCCGGAGATATTTCAATTTGAACATTTCAGAAAATTTGACTGAAACTGCAATTTCAGCCAAACTATTTAATATTTTTGGCTGAAATCTGGTAAATAATTTTTGTGTGATAAAGACTACTACCATTCCAAATTTCAGCCAAATCGGTTGAGATCTGATCAAGATAGCCAAAATTTAGTTTTTTCAATTTTTTATATATATATATATATATCAGGAGGTGGTCTGATCTTCACCAAATTTAAATTGGAGGTTCCTTTAATATTAAGAATAAAGGAATACTGTTTTAGTTCCTTAACTAATTGTTTAAGTGGTCAAAAAAAATTAAAACTGCAAATTTGACCCTTAAAATGTCCAAAAAATCCCTTTTCGGCCAATAAAACACGGTTCCGCCCCTATTTGGAAATCAAGATTTTAGGGTTTTGTTATACTCGCCATGACAAACAATTTCCGCCGGGTCTGCATCCATCTTGAAAATTTCCCAACCTGGCTATTTTATTGACTAAATCGACTCCACTATAATAACAATGCCTAGTAATAATAAGAATGATAATAATAAACAGTAAACACATTTAATTTTTAAAAGTTTATTGGACAAAAATACAAAAGTTTGTGTACTTAAAAAAAAAACAAATTTGCAGCGGACCACGGCGAAAACTCGTTTTTAGTCAGTACTTTTTTTGAACTTTTCAGATTCATTTTAAATTATGCAACTGTAAAATTCTGCTTTAATGTATTCTTGTTTGTTAAATCACATACGCATGTTCTTAAAGTAATTGTAATTGGAAAAAGTAATTGTAATTGGAGAAAGTAATTGTAATTGGAGAAAGTAATTGTAATTGAAAAAAGTAATTGTAATTGGAAAAAGTAATTGTAATTGGAAAAAGTAATTGTAATTAGATAGTTCAAATAATATAATTACAAATTATAATTCCTTTAACAATTTTCCTACAATTACAATTCCAAATTACTTTAATAAAAAAAAGTACTTAATTACAATTACAATTGCACGAAAAAAAAAAGGAATTGTAATTGCTAATTACTTTTTCACCAGGAATTACCCAGCTCTGGTAAATAGTCTAGTTATCATTTCCAGCAGTTATTATTTCAATAATTAAAGACGCAGTAACAGGCACTCATACTTCTCCTCGTCCCTACGTTTTGAGAAATCGTTGATAGAGTATCGAGGGGCAGGTCCAGTCTTTGGAGAAACTGTCCATAATTTGAAGTTTTGCCAAAGGAACTTATTGTTCAGAATCGGTTAAACTATGACATATCAAAAATTCATCAAATTTGACTGGCCACCAATTTACCTATGTAACGTGCGGTGCCCTTTAATTTAAAAAAGATCTTTGAGATCTGTTACAGTTTTCGCTACAATGTTTATTTTTAATCTATTTGCAAAATAATCGATTTCCCACTTCTATATTTCTCTCTCTATCTAGTCCAGATTCTCGACACGTTTATCTTTCAGTCCTAAGTAGCCGTCAGGCATACGGCTGAAAAGTATCGTAAAATTGTCTGCTGAATCCAAATCCGGAGGGTGCATAAAAATCGGGGATTGCCTTCAACTCTTAATCGACGAATTTACCCTTATTTCGCAAATTGTGAAAAATTGTATTTTTAAAATATAACCTGCGTTTTCTCCCACAAAGCATAAGCTATCTATTCTTTTTTTTTTTAATTGTAGCTTACAATGCACTTAATGTAACAGTGTAGTCAAAACATATCTAATGTTTATAAATATTTTAGAAAAGAATATCACGTGAACCTCTACGCAGTCAGCGCATTGAAAAATGTAGCATGCTAGATTTTTTTTTATGTTGAGAAATTGACAAAAACTAGATCGTACGAAATTACAAGAAAAGACCAAAATTATTTTTAGTGATTGATTCATACTGATATTTTGAGTAAAACGGAATATATGATTTTTTTTAATTTGGCCGTCCTGTGATCGAGCGCGTTACGAATCGAAACCGACGGATGCGGACACTCATTTGCGTTATGTTTAGTTATTTGGTACTGTTTTAGTAGGTACAAATTTCCTGTGCTAGGTTTTACCGGCAATGATGTCCCATTCGCTGGCCTTTCCTGACAAAGACGAAAATTTTACCCAGCAATCTAGGTATATCTACTACCCCATCCTCACTAACGGTGAATCAAAGGAAGAGCCCGAGGATAGGTTCGTTTTTCGAACTATAAAAACCATAAAGGAACATATGACATCTCAAAAACGAACTCAATTGGCCATACCAGAAATCGATGGAGTACTTGGAGTAGTCATTACACGAATGATAGAGTTCTTGTTTGCGGACACCAATATCCAGATTTGCCTTTATAAGGCAGAAGACACCCAGAGGAAAACTGTGGAACAAACAGTTGTTAGTAAACCCCCCTAGAAGACCTAGAGTTAATACCAACAAAGACGCCGTTGGCAAACAGAGAAAGGTCAAGGAAGATGCACTGCTAGTCAAGGCTGATGGCAAATCCTATGCAGATTTGCTAAAAACAATCAAGCAGAAGGTTAACCCCAGCGAAATAGGAGTGGACGTGAAAGATATTAGAAAAACAAGAAATGGAGACCTGCTCCTTACCGTACAAAATGGTTCAGACAAAGCCGAGGTCTTAAAAAGAGAAATAAAAGAGAAACTTCCAGAAGCGACAACTTCAAAGCTGGTAGACAAGAAAGTCCTTCACATTAAGGGTCTAGACGAAGTGGCAACAGTTCAAGAAATAACAGACGCAATTTGCAAAGAACTATCCGTCCAACCTGAGAATTTCAAAGTCACAGCTTTAAGACCGGCATATGGATATAAGCAAAATGTCACCGTCATTATACCTGCAACAAATGCGGAGAAACTTATCCAGATGGAAAAGATTAAGATCGGCTGGATGAGATGCAGAATCGTGGAGAGGGAAGTGGACAAAAAATGTTATAGGTGCTGGCAATATGGACATGAGAAAGCCCAATGTAAAGGCCCAGACAGAGAAAGACTATGCGTTAAGTGCGGAAAAGAAGGGCACAAAGCAGCCGTGTGCCAAAACAACCCATACTGCGTTCACTGTAACCAAGAGGGGCACCAGTCCGGAAGTACAAGGTGTCCGAAGAACAGAAGCAGAAGAAAGAGAACATCCGCTGAAAATTATGAAGAAAGTGAAGTTTTTGCAAATTAACACAAACAGGAGCCGCCCTGCTCACGATCTGGCTCTAGCTACTGCCAACAAGATAGACGCAGGGTTAATCGCGATAAGCGAACCCAATAAAAATGCAATTAAAGGTAGAAAAGACTGGATATCTGATGAACACCTAGATACCGCTATAAAAGTTCTGGACAGACGCCTAGTAATCAAGGGACAGGGCTACGGACACGGTTTCACTTACGTCGAGACCGCCTCTTTCACAATGTACAGCTGCTACGCCTCCCCCAATAGAGATTTGGATGATCTCGAAGAAATTCTTTTCGAAATTAGAAGGAAAATAAGGACCAACAAAGAGAAGGCAATAGTTGTGGGGGACTTCAATGCAAAATCCATACAATGGGGTATGAATGCCACCGATGAGAGAGGCCGCGTCCTAACTGAATGGATGGCAGAAAATGACTTAATATGTGTAAACGAGGGAAGTGCACCAACATTCCAGAGAAACGAATACTCGTCCATACTAGACCTAACTCTGACTACCGACGACATTAAAACCAAAGTAGCTAAATGGGAAGTGAGCGAAAAGGAAACCCTCAGCGACCATAACTATATAATATTCGAAGTAAAAGACGAAGGGAAGAAAAGAGCTATGGTAACGCAAAGCAAAGGGTGGCAGATGAAAAGTTTGAACAAACAAAAGTTGCAAGAGACACTGAACGACGTCGGCATTATTGAGGAGGAGGGCGTATCTCCTGCAAAAGACTTTTCCCAAACCCTCACTCAGATCTGTGACAGAACTATGTCGAAAAGAAAGTACAATTCAAGTAGGTCACCTTTGTATTGGTGGTCAGACGAAATTGCCGAACTTCGCAGAGAATGCTTGAGGAAAAAAAGGATATGTACAAGAAATGCAAGAAGAAATCTTCCGGAAGTAAATCAACAACTGAGGGAAGAGTACAAAAGCAGCAAGAAAAGGCTGCGAAATTGCATCAAGGCTTCAAAAAGAGCATGCTGGAAAAGCATACGTGACAAACTGGACTCCGATATCTGGGGAGATGGCTACAAGATTGTGATGAAACAAATGCTTGGCTTCCCTCCAAGACCCCAAATGTCCATGCAAATGACAGAGGAAGTGGTAAACCACCTCTTTCCCGTGCACGACGCCGTAAATTTTGATTGTGACAGAACAGTGATATTCTTAGATTTTACGGTAGAAGAATTGAATATAGCTTGCAACAAGCTAAAACCAAATAAAGCACCGGGACCAGCCTACATCCCAGTAGAAGTCCTGAAGGAAGTAGTACAAAGTAAACCCGAATACGCACTAAGAGTCTACAACGAACTAGCGCGTAGAGGAGTATTTCCAGAAGACTGGAAGCAGGCTAAGCTTGTACTACTTAGGAAAGGAAATAAACCGCTAGACCACCCGACATCGTATAGACCCATATGCCTCTTAGACGTAGAAGGGAACTGTACGAACAGCTTATCTTAATAAGGCTCAAAGAAGAACTAGTACGCACAGGTGGACTGGCAGAGAGACAGTACGGCTTCATGGAAGGCCGACAAACAGTAGATGCTATAAACAACGTGACCCAAATTGCCAGAGAAGCTGCTGCTTACGCGCACCAGCACCGAAGACTGTGTGCAGTAATAATTTTAGATGTGCAAAATGCTTTCAACAGCGCATCATGGCAAATCATTCTGGAAGACCTGCGAAAAAGAGGAATAGAAGAGAGCCTAGTCAGGGTAATAGCATCCTATCTATCCCAGAGGAAAGTAATCCTGAAAGCAGAAGACGAGACAAAGACCGTAGAAGTTAGCAGTGGCGTGCCTCAAGGATCAATACTTGGTCCAACCCTGTGGAACGTCCTGTATGATGATCTCCTTAAAATGGAACAGCCAGCGGGTGTAACATTAATCGGCTTTGCGGATGACGTAGCCATGACAGTAGTTGCAGAAACCGAGCATTTACTGATGAATAAAGCAGACACTACCCTCCAGCGAGTTGCAGAATGGTTGGAAGGAAGAAAATTAAAGCTGGCACCAGACAAATCGGAGGCAGTCCTCCTTACCACTAAACGAAAAATAGCGCCGATCACTTTCACCATCCTGGATACTTCGATCAGACTCAGCAAGGCAATAAAATACCTAGGAGTGTGGCTTGATACCAAACTTACCTTCGCGGAGCACGTCAAAAGAACAACCGAAAAAGTGGAAAAAACGGTCGCAGCATTGACAAGCCTAATGCCCAACATAGGAGGGCCAAGAGCATCGAAGAGGAGAGTAATGGCAAGTGTGGTCCACTCTCAAATACTGTACGCCACACCAGTCTGGAATACGGTAACCCGAAACAAAAAACTAATAGCAAAGCTGGCAAGACTCCAAAGGCTGATGTCAATCAGAATCGGCAGTGCATACCGCACCATTTCAACCGAGGCAGTGGGGGTCATAGTGGGAGTCCCACCTATAGAATTTCTAATACAAGAAAGGACAGAGAAATATAATGGAGTGGAAGCCAGAGTAGCAAAAGAGAACGTTCTCACAAGATGGCAACAAAAATGGGAAACCGGAACGTATGGACGATGGACCTATAAATTGATACCTATCATTCAGACATGGATAAATCGTCCCTACGGAGAAGTGGATTACTACTTAACCCAAGCTCTCTCAGGACACGGTTGTTTTAAGAAGTATCTCTACGATCGCAGAAGGGCAGATACAGACAGATGCAGCTACTGCGACGAGGTGGATGACGTAGAGCATACCCTGTTTACTTGTACTCGGTGGGAAGAGACCAGGAGGGACTATACCCAACAAACTGGGTCAACTTTCAACTACACAAACATGATGGCAGGCCTATGCGCATCCGAGGAATCATGGCGACAAGCGTATGGAACAGTCCGTACAATAATAGAGACGAAGGAAGTAGAAAGTCGATAAAGGAAGTTAAGGGCCGGCTCCCCACTGAAGTAATGCGAAGGCGGTTTCCGGTGGGAGAAGCGAGACGAGGGGGGAGGGGTTTTAGTCGGTAAGAATCCGGCACAACGTCTTATGCAAGATTTCCCCTCCTCCACAAAAAAAAAAAAAAAAAAAAAAAAAAAAAAAAAAAAAAAAAAAAAAAAGGTTTTACCGGCTTTTTTTGTTTAAGATATGTAGTTTTTAATATAGTTGTTTAAAATGCCTTAGTTTTAATTTTTATCATAACTTTAGAAACACTTAAATTATTATGTATGCGGGTATCTAACCTGTATAAACGAAATTGTCTCTAAATATGATAGATATGAATGTATTTATATCAGCTTAGCAAAATACATAACAATTAATAATTGGAAATTACTATAATTAGAATCAGCTTATATCTTGAAAATGCGAAGATTCATAACCGTGAGGAAGCCGATATAGTTATATTCTCCATACTAAAATTTTGTGTTTCGGAAGAGCAGCAATAGTGGCAAGTAACAAATATTGTTTTTGTTGTCATTATTTTTGTACAGTAAAATGAAAGTAAAGTTGTGGCTTCAAAAGTTCGATTCGTATTTGTTCTGTAATAAAATAATTGAAGACGCAGCAACAGGCACTCATACCTCTCCTCCTTACAGCGACCCTTTTTATCTCTACCTATGTACTTAGTGGGTGGAATAGCACAAGCTACACATTTGGGAAGAGAAAAAGACAGAATTTAACACGTTCAATGCGTTACCGGTCCCCGGGGACCGATGGCGCACATTCTCCTGGTGCGTAATACTTTTATGTAAACTTACCGCTGGTGCGGGAGCGGTAATTTCTAAACGAACCGGCGGATTTTAACCTTTCAAACAGCTATGTGATGCTGGTTGCATTTTCAGTACCATGGAACTATTATTATTCTATCGGTCTCCGGAGACCGTAACCGCACTGGAGTAATATTTATTACTGTAGTGCGGTATAGGTCCCCTAAGACCGATATTGTTTTTAATGACATTTGATCTATCGAGACCTGTTGCAAACGAAGAGAAAAGTATCTCATTGCCGAAGAGGGCTCCACACAAATTAGTGAAACCTCGCAGGCCAGGAAGAAAAAAGAGGAAAATGTGCAATGGTTGTTACAAAAAGTTGCGCCTCACAATGGACAGTCGAGCAGCAAATAAAAAGATATCAAAATGACAAGTTTTTGTGCGGACTGCCCAAACCAACCAGGGATGTGCTTAGACTGCTTCAATGAACTACACAAAAATTAAATAATAATAATAACTACTTTGAATGATATTGACGTATATTTGCTCTTTTATTTTCGTTATGTTATGTATACAGAACAGCCATAAACACTATTTTTATTTTTTATATGTAAGAAATAAAGGCTGTTTTAATTTAAATCCAAGAAAAACGTCTCTCATTTGAGCCAAAAATCATGTATTGGTTATATGCGGTTATGGTCTTCGGAGACCGGTACTGACGCTGCGATACATAATTTACAAAGTTTAGAATAGATTTCTATTGGTCAAGCGATTTGTTAGTGCAGCTTTTTTGCCAAAAATTCAATTTTTGTAGGTTTTAAGATATCGGTCTCCGGGGACCGTAACCGCATAGGACGAAAACTTGGTATCGGTCTCCCAGGACTGATAACGCATAGAAATTTAACATTGATTTTTCAATAACGCAGTGAACGTGTTAAGAATTGAAAATTGAGAAACACTCGATACTCTGGCAAAATATATAAATGACGTGGACGATTGCAACGTCATGGAATTTATAAACACTGGCTCCATATTCTTTAAACGCTTGTATGGTCACTCACATTTCCACGTAAGCCTTAAAAAACTAAGGGCACATTTATATTTAAACTACAATAGCGATATAGAGTTTTACCACCTACTGAAGACTCATTTTATGAACATGATATGTGCCTGTTTACACTTCATTTGGAAAAAAACAGGTAACATGTCTCCAAAACTTCCAGATGTTCTTCAGTACGATTAGACCTTGACAAAAGGTGCACTGATACTTAGTACCATGTGTACTAAGTGTAAGAATACTATTTGCAACAAGAGGTGATTCTGCAAAAGAACTGGAGAACTGGTATTGCATTATTATTATGTTTCGGTAAATGTACTGATGAAAACTTATAATTATAATAATTTCTAATTATTAATTTGGTGCGGGAGCTAAGTGGCTTTTTCGGACACTCATCGTTACAAGCATTTTCTATGCGCTGATTAATTCTATCGAACTTAAATAACGACAAAGTAGACTTCTGGCATATGTCAGCCCGTCGAGTTGGCCATGGTTCAAGATATAAAAATCAGTGAAATTATATCATCGTTACAAAGCCAATTTTTGTGTGTACACATTTTATGTTTAGAATGAATAAAATAAGATCTCCAGAAAGTGTGGGCCATCAGGGGCGCAACCAGAAAGGTCAAAGAGATAAAAATACGGAGTTATATAACATCATCGTTACAAACTTTTTTTAAGGTTGAGCAATTGAGCATGTTTATTTAAATGTTTTGAACACAAAAAAAAATCCCAGAAAGAAACTCCCGTCAATAAGGCTAGCCAGAAAGAAAATGTTTAGGATTTTTGAAGAAAATTGGATTTTTTTTCGCATGTTTCACCTCAGAACTCTAAACTCATCGTTACAAGTTCTGGCTCCTTTTTAAAACGTAAATATAAGCTCCTTCAACAATAGAATAGCCTCCCCGTAAAATTCTTAGTGTCAACAAAAGTACCATAGGCTCTTAAATATACAGGAATTTAACACTTTTGGCTAACTTGACTCCGTACCGTGCCTCAGATGTATTGTATCATTATTACCTTTCTGGCTGCGCCTCCTGACGGCCCACACTTTCTGGCGATCATGCTTTATTCATTCTAAACATAAAAGGTGTACACACAAAAAAAAATGAGCCTTGTAACGAAGACATGATTTCACTGATTTTTAAACAATGTTCGTGACGCTCTTGACAGGAGGTGCCCCGCCAGAAGTCGATTTTATGAATCGTTATCATCCATTAAACCATAAAAATATCTTAAAGTTCATAAAACGATGAGCTGCCGAAAAAGCCAACTAGCTCCCGTTCTATTGCAATGTACTTCGCTTAGCTGATATAAATACAAACCACTGCCTAATATAAGGAATCACTACTTTCACATCCAGATTTTCTACCCAAAACTGTACCAAATTTCAAGTCAATATCATAAACTGTCCCAGAGTAATCGTACGCCAAAATAAAGTTACAGACAAGACGGACTGACAGAATTTTTTAAATTTTGTTCCAACTTAAAACTTCGAGGTTTCATGACATCCTAATCCTATTTGAACAAAATAAATCCCATTTTTTATTGTTACTCTACTTCCATGAAGTAAGTAAGCAAACATATAATATATTTGTTAATTTAAATAACTAAAAAATCTAAGAATTCAGAGGGGTACAGTTCGTTTTGGAGGGCCACGTGCCTCTGCAGCCCCCCCCCCCCCCCCTTGGCGCCGTCCATGAAGTAGAAGTAATTAAACCTAAGGAATTTTAAACAACTATATTAATAACTTTATCTTTTAAACAAAATTAAGCCGGTAAAATCTGACACAGGAATATTATACCTATTAATACAGTACCAAAGAACTAAATATAATGCAAAAGAGTGGCCACATATCTTTCGTTTCACTCAAAATATCAGTATGATCAATTACTAAAAATAATTTTGGTCTTTTTTTATAATTTTGTACGATCTAGTTTTTATCAATTTCCCAAAATTAAAAGAACCTCGCAGGCTACATTTTTCAATGCGCCGGCTGCGTAGAGGTTCACATGTTTTTTTCTAAAATTTCCATTATTGGATGTTTGACAACACTGTTGCGTTAAATGTACTATGAGCTACAATCTGAAAAACAGAATAGATTTTTAGCTTATTTTTTGTGGGAGAAAGCGCAAGTTATATTTTAAAAGTTAAATTTTTCACAATTTCCGAAACAAAGGATTAAGGGTCGAAGGCAATCCCCGATTTTTATGCGGCCTCCGGATTCGGATTCAGCAGACAATTTTACATCGAGTACGATACTTTTCAGCCGTAGGCTTCAAAAACTAAGCCTAAATTGGAGCTGAGATTCCCGCCTAATCTTTCTCTTTCTCTCTCCACCTCCCTCCCTCCCTCCCTCTTTCGCACTTTCTAAAAAATAAATGACTTTATTCTAGAGGTAGCTAGTAAAAAGTGAACACCTATGCAAAGTTTTATTTATCTCCTAATTTTTTTTATGTTTCCCATTTTTATCGATGTATGTTAGAATCTAGTGTAATAATTTGATTAATTTCTAAGCATTTGAAGTGTTGCGACGTTTTATAATGCAATGTATCTCTCTATATTAAATAAAATATGATTGTAGTATTTGTATTTTTACCTGAGTGATGTACACAGTATTATTTCCAAGTAACTTTGCCGTGAGTAGGGGAAAACCTGGGTTATTGATCCAGTCCTCCATGACGGTTTTATAACTCAAATTGAAAGGCGTCGAATTTGTTTCCGTTACAGAATCTAAGGCTTTCCAAAGATCCTCTGGTAGAGCATTACTGAGCTTACTAAAATGAAAATAAATGTAATACCTGGATTTTCGGTCGTAATATAACAAAAAAAAAATTAAATGTAAACAATTTATATATCAATTTTCTAATGACGGTGATGAGAAAATTACTTTTAATTTGTGGTATCTCAGTTTAAATTTAAATATTCCATACAAAATCAACCCCCAACAGGAACTTTTTAATGTTCTGAAAAATGTTCTTTTATGATTTATTAAAGTGCTAATGTGAACTAGTTGGCTCTCTGCGACAATTTGGTGACATAGAAACGCTCTAAGAAGGTTCTTACAACGTAATTATAAAACTATTTTATAAAGGCTCCTCGTGTAAATGTTCCCAATAGATATTTTATAGAGCTTCAAGTAATTGAAGACCTAAGTGGATAAAGGTGTTATGTCACACTTTTAAAGTTTTGAGTAAATTAAACAAAACGGTTTTGAGTTGGAACTTATTTATTTTGTCTTCGATTCAAATAAATAATACCTCATAAAATAGATAATTTTGGGTTATGTTCTTTTGTTTACACTAATATTAAAGAACAATATCAAGCTGTTATGAAACTAGATTTTTCTGTCAAAAACTGTGTACATCCACTAAAATTACTGGTTGTATGAATGACATGGCGTCTTTATAATTAAAAAGTTTCTATAATATATTACAAATTTAGAATTCACCGTTTATTGGGTGTTAAATCTATATCAGGGGTGTTCAAAAATTGCATAGAGTAATTTTTTTTAAAAATGCGACATAACACCTTTATCCACTTAGGCCTTCAATTATAAGAACATTATTATTTTATAACAATTATGTAAATATTGGTTATGGAGCTATTGCAGAACTTATAGCCCAGGAATTTTAGTTGTTGACAAGGAATTAGCTATTGGAAGGTTGAAAATTTGCAGGACAACACGCACCAAAAAGTCCCTTACTCTCCCCCGTCGGTTTCCCTGTTTTTGCGGAGCAACAAGAACCTAAATCACAGAAATTGCAGAACTTGCCATAAAGTGCAACAGGAAGGTTGTTACTGGTCCGATTTGGTTCGAAATGGTCATAAAATCTTCGGAGAAGCATATCCGTTTGTATTTCAGATGTTCTATGCATATTTTCTTCATAATTTTCAGTTCTAGTGCTGTCAAAATATCAAAAATTGAAAAAACTCCGAAATGGAGCCATTGCGGACAAATGAAGACTCGGAGGTGAAAACGTACCCAAATAAACATTATCTTCATACTTTGGGCTTTCTATTGGTATGTCTACCTTCTCTGTAATGTCACCCGTTACGAAGCTACACCACTTCGAATGGTATCATTGGATTCAGAAAATTGTACAGAATTCAGAAATGCAATAATATATAGGGTGTTCCATTTGAAAATCAGAGTTAGTGTCACTTTCGGTGACACCGGACAGCGGCGGATCCAGAATAAATAAACAGGGGAGGCAGAACCATAAAAAATTCGCCGCACAGATACACTAGTAAAACATATTTGAATCGCGAACTGTCCGATAAAAACAAATGATATTAGTAGACAGTACCACCACGAAAACTTTTTCCAACTCTGATAAGAAGTCTCTTACTTATATTGGTGATAATCGTAGGATTCATGAGGGCTATAATCGTATCCCTTGTCATTTTTTGTCAGTTCACAAAGGGTTCCCCTATAGTTATTGTGCCCTTTACTTTGTATAGAGGGTATTTCACTTTCATATAAAATAATTGCAGAATAACGTTGAAACATTGAAAGTACCCTTAATTTAATAGAAAACATTTTTTTCTAAAGTTAAATTTCGAAACACTATGGGCAATATGACAGCGCTATCCACAAATGAACTTTTCTAAACCATTTCTTTTTGCCAAATAAACGACAGGTGGGCACGCGCCCCTGTGCCGCCCCCTGAGTCCGCCACTGAAACCGGAACTGGAAAAAATGTCAAAAGTGGTGTTTATTACGTACCTATAAGAGATGTTCCAAATTTCAATCGTTTATCTTTAAAACTAAAGGAGAAAAAATGGGTGTAACAGTATACGAATATATATTAATCTTACTTGTCTGCCAGGTATTTCTGAAGTCCGGCTTTAAAGTCATCTGGTCCCATGATATGCGACAACATCCTCAATATGCTACCACCTGAAAATCATAATAGAATATTAGTTGAAAGCAACTAGATATTTTTTTATTGTTGGCATTTAGTGTTTTTTTTATAATAAAATCATTTTTGAGAGCCAAGAGAGCAGTCTGCGGTGGAAGTTTCCATCTTAATCGAAGTATTTGTAAATGTAAATTGACTAAGGGCCGGTTTTATAGGTACAGTTTATAACACTCATCAAACAGGAAATTAGCAAGAACCTTTTAACAAGAACTCAAAAAGACGCTTCTCACCGCAGTTTTTTTACTACAAAAATCATTCGATAACGAGTTCGATAACTATCGATAATAACTCAATAACAATTATCAATACCACAGAATCTTTATTCAAATTTAATTAATAATTTCCTATTTGGTGAATGTGCCTAATATACACTTTGCTAAATACGCTATTTACTTTTATTTCGGACCTCAACAGAATCTTCTAGTTAAACTTAGGTTTAAACTGTACCTATAAAACCGGCCCTATAAATGTTTTTCGAATTCGCTTGAGCTCCTTAGTGTGCAAGAAGAATAATAAAGCTTGAAATTTTAGCATTAGCGGTTAATAATAATATTAATGGATTTATTGTTGAGTAGATTAACTATAAAAAATCAATAATTAAGAAAAGATCACTAAATATAAAACATTAACATATGGAAAAAGTGTCACATCAAATTAAAAAAAAACAATGTCATAATTGCTTACAAAACAAACAATTCTCTGGAGAAATTCATCAATAATGATAAAGTAACAATAAAAAAAATATTCTACAACCTGATATGTGGTGCCTTAAAATATATTGGACAGACAATAAGAAAGTTTAAAAAAGGATTGAAAGAACACAAAAATAAAATATAGGATTCCACTTACACCAACCACCTAATGGAAGAGAGAAATAGTTTCAATGGCAATTTCAAAATTTTACTCCAAGAAAATAAAACACTTAAACTGACTCTGTTAAAATCATTAGAAATTAGGAAAAAAAATCTGATATATTAAATGATTAATTAGTCATAAGCTGTTCAGCGCTCTTATGTTCTAAATTATGTTATATTAAATGGTTTGGTATTATCGAAAATACCACTGAGTGATAAAATAATTGTTGTTTTAAGTGGAGAATAAAATTTGTGAAAATCAAACAATTAAACTTGTTCTGTGTTCAGTTGTATGTTGTACAGTATATCCACAGTTAGAGTGGATAAGAGGGTAAACTTTTTTATTTGCCATTTTACGCGGAAAATTTATTCTCTATAAAAACTTTGGCCCTGTTAAAAATATGATTGTCATGGAGTAAGTTAACATGTCATGTTGAGAAAATTTAAAAAAATGAAAATTATGTAAGAATAAACTTCGTTCAATTTTAACGATATGAAAAACTGTCACTAAGAAAAGTTAAAATTTTTGTCAAAATTCCAATTTGTGGATAAACCTAATTCAACTTTTTTAAAAAATGTTCATAAGTATCAAGTGGTACGAATCATGTTATAAAACTTACGGCAAAGTAAAAATTATTTTCTTCTTGCAAGAATTATTAAATAAGAAAGCTAATTATTCTAGTAATTATATTAAACTAAGTTTATTTTTAACAGCATTGAAAAAATTTATTAGGAAAACTAAATAGTTATTTATGTACCAATAGTCGTAAGTGTACTTTTTTGGTCGATAATACAGTTTTCGAGTATTCAAGACCAAAAAATCGCACTGAACGACCCGCGGTGCATGTTATATTTTCGGCGCACCATGAATCATTAAACTAGAAGAAGCTTGAGAAAAACTAGTGGAAAACTATAAATATTTGAGTAAGATTTCATATTTGCTAAGCAAATAGTAAAGGTAACGATGCCAATAAAATAAATTTAGGACGCGGCTTTTATTCAAATGACAACTATTGTCAAGATAAATTAAATCATGTTATTATAATATAGCTCTGATCATTTTTGAAAATAATGTTGGATATTGAAGATATAGCAAGCAAGGCTTGTCTGTATTTACTTCCAAAAAGAATTTAAACATTCAATTCTTGTTATATAAAAGAGAAAATTTTCCCAAATTTACTTTATTTCCGTAGGGACGTTATGAAAAATAATGACCCGCTGCCTCTGACAACAAGTATTTGGTATGTACATAAAGCGTCACTTACGATCGACAAAACAATGGAATTAAAGTATACACGTACGAGGGAGGTATGACGAAAACAAATTTAGATAATTTTTTGATGTAGAGTTAGCATTTTTACAATATGTATTAATAGTGAAGTAGAAAATGATGTTGTACAGTAACATGACAAATCGAGGATAAATAAATGTCACTGTCAACCACAAGCCAACTCCTCAGTTACACAATTTTTCTTTTAGTTTTCAAAATAGTAAAATTATGCCGATTTATAAACAAATTGGAATTCTGAAATACATTTTTCTAACAAATTTTCCTAATAAATTTTTCAATCAAATGTTTAAAAGACGAATTAGGTAGGTTTATCCACAAATTGGAATTCTGACATAAATTTTAATTCTAAACAAGTTTTCTTAGTGACAATTTTTCATATCCTTCAATTTTACTTTCACTCTTATATAATTTTCAGATTTTTTACATTTTCTGAACACCCTGTACATGACATGTTAACTTACTCCATGCAATCTTATTTTTAACAAAAGCAAAACTTTTTGCGAAGAATAAATTTTCCGCGTAAAATGAGAAATAAAAAAATTTACCCTCTTATCCCCCTCCCTAACTGCGGATACTATAAAATGGCGGAAAATCCGGTTATTTTTAAGGAGGCTTTTAAATTTTTTATTCGTCTTCTTTCCTAATGACCCGCTGCCAATGGCACATCGTGGTCGTGATAATGTAGCCTATTACCATTCCTAGCTTATACCATTAGTGAAAATCTCTTTAAAATCAGAGTAGGTTTGAAATTATGAAGCCCACATACGTTCACGAGGACATAGGGTCAGACATACCGACATACAACCAACTAAGAACATCCTTTCTGAAGTATGTTACAAATAAACGCTTATGTCCTCTATGGCGCTCAGTCGGTCAATAAATAACGGGACAGCGAAGGTAAACACCAAAAAAGATGTTTCGATGTAAAATTCATTTTTTTTTTTTTTGGTTTGTGAATTAAAAAACAGTGTAACAGAAAAAAATGACTGGTTTTATGAACCAATCCAGGAGACTGCTGACGGAAAGAATAAGCATATGGAAGGAAACATCAGTATAGAATTAGAGAAGTGGAAGAAACCTAAGAAGAGAGAAGAAGCGAATACATAAAAGAAACAAAAGAGAGTATGAGAACGGTACCTTAGAAGAGAAAGGAAGACTTAAAGGTTAAACATAGACAAAAAAATTCTGTCAGAAAATAAACAATTTGAAATACGAGTTCAAACCAAAGGTAAAAACTAAACATATATATAATAAGGATAGGCAATGACACATTCTCAACAAGAGAAAAGAGATTATCCAAAGGAACTATTCAAATCAAGCCATAGAATAGTTTGAAACTCGTAACCAGTGTTGTAGCTTTTTGGGCCGGGTGGGGGGCGGTCTGTTTAAAATAAAGTGACCATATTTGAATCTTGCTAATGCGGGATATAATAGAAAGGAAAATCCAAGTTTAATAATTGACAAGAGGAAGGGGGGGAGGGGCAGATTTCATATTTGATGAGCGGGTGGGAAGGGAGAAATTAAAAAAAATGTCCAGGTCTCATAATTGATAGGGGGGCGGAGCACAGTGGGAAATTTTTCCATTTTTTGGACAAAAATCCGTCTACAATGCAATTATTAATGGATTTGAATTTTTTTTTTTTTTAATAATTGTTAGGTATCACCCGATGTTTGAGCACTGCCCAAATTTTAAAAACGTTCAACATAACTTCAAAAATCCTATAAATATATGAAATTCGTGTATTTTACTTAAGTAAAAATGCGAATTTCTGTTTTTTTTTAAGTTTTACTCAGAAAATATCATTTACTACATATTTTTTGGGTCGCTGATTAAGAAAAATGGGGTCCCGTTAATCAAAAATTGACAATACCGAAGAACACCCCTATATAGGGATTTTTTCGAAATATTCTTATTAAAAATGTAAAATAGTCTAGTAAAGTGTATTTTTTATATGATAAATATAAAACCTCAGTTATTCAAATAATAATTCAGTAAACATTTACCCTAAGGGTTGATCAGAGGGGTTGAAATAACCTCCATTTCGACAAAAAATATAGTTACAATGGTTATTTTTTAGTTTTTGCTTCAAAATAGGGTAAGAGAGTACATTGTGACTATGAGAGTGTATCTCAACCCCCTTTAAGGGTGAAAACCACCCTCAAATGGCTGTAGAATCTGAAAATAGGTTTCGATTTTTTTTTTGAAATTTTAGAATCACGTCTTCTTCGATATTTTCTCTAAAATCAGTTTCCGAACCTTGTTTGATAAATAAAAATTATTTTAAAGGTTAAATTAATCAATTCTTATATACTTTGACAATGTGAATAAACAACAATTCAATGTGAGTAGAAACAAATTCTAAGTTCTTCAACGTTTTTAAGAAGCTCGTAAGTTAGAAATCGCATTTTTTCCATTTGAAAGCAAAAAAATATTTAAAATGAAATGAAAATTTTTCATCCATTCTATGCAATGTGAAACAACAATCCAATTTTTAGTAAACATATTTTAAGCATCGCATCCTAAAGTTCAAAAACAATTGGGTGCTTAATACCAGCTTAAAACCAGCAGATATCTCTATTTTTTTCAAACAAACTAAATTTTAGACATTTCAAAAAAGTCTTTTAAAATAATTAATAAATTTTTTACTACTAAGTATACAATTGATAAAAAAATTTTAAAAAAATAATAAAAATTGATTAACATCCATTTTAATGTCCAATTTTTTCATTATAAAATTATCTTAAGACTATCTTAAAATCTGTTTTTTTTAACTTTGGAAACTTGTTTTACATGGAGTAGAATGTATGAAAAATTTAGACTTTATTTTAAAAGATTTTTTTTTAAATGTCTAACATTGCTTTTAAGCACCTAATTGTTTTTGAACTTTAGGATGCTTAAAATATGTTTCCTAAAAATTGGATTGTTATTTTACATTGTATAGGATGGATGAAAAATTTATATTTCATTTTAAATATTTTTTTCCTTTCAAATGGAAAAAATGCGATTTCTAACTTACGAGCTTCTTAAAAACGTTGAATAACTTAGAATTTGTTCCCACTCACATTGAATTGTTGTTTATTCACATTGTCAAAGTATATAAGAATTGATTAATTTAACCTTTAAAAGAATTTTTATTTATCAAACAAGGTTCGGAGACTGATTTTAGTGAAAATATCGAAGAAGACGTAGTTCTAAAATTTCAAAAAAATTCGAAACCTATTGTCAAATTCTACAGCCATTTAAGGGTGGTTTTCAACCTCAAAGGGGGTTGAGATACACTCTCATAGTCACAATGTACTCGCTTATCCTATTTTGAAGCAAAAACTAAAAAATAACCATTGTAACTATATTTTTTGTCGAAATAGGAGTTGTTTCAACCCTTTTGATTTAACCCTCAGGGTAAATGTTTACTGAATTATTATTTGAATAACTAAGGTTTTATATTTATCATATAAAAAATACACTTTACTAGACTATTTTACATTTTTAATAAGAATATTTCGAAAAAATCCCCATTGGAGATGTTTTTCGGTATTTTAAGGCTGTTATATCAATTTCTGGTTAACGGGACCCCATTTTTCTTAATCAGCGACCCAAAAAACATGTAGTAAAGGATATTTTCTGAGTAAAACTTTTAAAAAACAGAAATTCGCATTTTTACTTAAGTAAAATACACGAATTTCATATATTTATAGAATTTTTTGAAGTTATGTTGAACGTTTTTAAAATTTGGGCAGTGCTCAAACATCGGGTGATACCTAACAATTATTTAAAAAAAAAAAATCAAATCCATTATTAATTGCATTGTAGACGGATTTTTGTCCAAAAAAATGGAAAAATTTCCCACTGTGCGGGGGATACAATATAATGGATAAAAAAATTTTGACGAACGAAGGGACGCAAGATGAACAAATTTTTAGTGAGCGGGGGATGCAAAATAGGAGGTAAACCATTTGTTTTATAAGCGAGGGAGCGCCAAATAAAGCAGGGACGCTACATCATAGGGGGGACACAGCGCCCCCTAGTTTCACTACTGCTCGCAACTGAGATCCAGTAGAACCCTACAGTATCGACAACAAAAAATGAAAAATCATAAAGCACCGGTTCAAGATAGAGTACCTGCTAAGATTTTTAAGCATAGTGAAAATACTCTGCAAACGAAAATGTTAGAATCAATTCTCAAAGTATGGTAACAATAATGCATGCCGGAAGACTGGAATGTTGGACTCATTTGCTCCCCGCATAATAGTCTAAGAGCTAGCAACGTTTTTTTCAACTGATTTTAGCAAGGCTCATTCTTTTATATTACCTCCCTTAATATTGTGTAATAGGCACGACGCGCGACGGTAGTTTTTTTTTAGTAAATCCTGTTTGTTTCATCCATAACTTGAATTTAAAATGCTTAAATCAAATTATCATATGTTCTTGAATATTTCTTAATATAAATTCCATGGATATTATTGATTTCAAGAGTTGCGAAATTATATGTGAAAAATTATATGTGCAGGTATTGGATATAGATAATTAAAAACACTTTAAAATACAAATTACGTCAGACAGACATAATTACTTCCACATCCAGTGGAAGTATAGTAACGACAAACAATTTTTTTTTTATTGTTCAAATATGCTTAGAATGTCATGAAACGTCGAGATTCTAAGTTTGAGCAAAACAAAAAATTTCTGTCTGACGATCTGTAACTTTTTTTGTGCGCACGTTTACTTTGGAACCGTTTAAGATATTGACTTGAAATTTAGTATACTTATGTACTTTAACGAGATCTAGAACTAGATTATATTTTCATCTTGTTCCGTTGAAGGGTTGGAGGGTAAATTGGGGTAAATTTGGGGTAAACAGGTAAATCCAAGCAGGTAAGAGTCCATAAAATTTTTATTTAGTATATACAAGAGAAGCTAATGTCTCAAAAATAATTTTGGCATTACCACCCCCACCTCATTATTAAAGGGGATGAAAAAAAATGTGATTTAGTGTGGTACAAGAACCAGAAACCTCAAAATATTCTTTTACTTCATCCACCCACATTACCACTCTCTATCACCACCCCCACCCCACTACCGATGCGATGTGGAGTATCGTTTTATGGATTTTTGGGGTAGAGGATGTCAAATATTATATTATGAAAGTTCCATAAACAATTATTTCCACATACAAAATTTTTTCATTGTGAGTGAATTGGATAGAAAATCTGGATGTGGAAGTAGTGATTCCTTGGGCAGCGGTTGTTTATAATATATTCTAACTTGTGGCATGTATAGCAAGGATAAAAGTAGCTATTTTCATGGATTCTATAATTGTATCTTAAATTCTTTCTACAATGTCTTTACTTATGTCATTTATCTCTAGTAGGATTTTCAAAATAGAAGATTAAAAATGGGTTAATTATTTTCTTAATAAGTATGAAAGTGTACTAGCTTAAATCTTAAAATAATGTATTATTAAATCAGTTTACAGCAATGAAAAAATGTTTTTTCTTATAGTCACCTCTCTCCGAGCCTCTCTCTAAAACAAAATTGACAAAATTTTGGAATACAAATTAAATAGTATGCGTTTATCAACGCCTTTTTTTTAATTTGGATTATAAAATGTATGGTATTAGGTACTATAATTAAAAGAGCCCTTATTAATTATATTAACTAAATTAATAAAATCATTCATAGCATAACATAAATAAACAGGTTGTTTGGTTCAAGCGCAAACATACGCAATAGAAGCAGAACCTCAGTTAATGGGAGGATTACGTCAGAGTATATCTGAGAGAGTGAGAATATCAAGAAATAGGTTGTGGGCAGTGGATCCGTAAACGGAATAATTGAAGGCAAACATTTCAATCGTTGCAAGAGTCTACATCCTTTAACGGCTCTTGGATTGCAAATTTTGAATTTTGAGCAATTTTTAAGGACCAAAAGAATTGATTATACATTTCTGCAGGAGCTGATTTACGACGATCTTTTGAAATATCAAGAAATGAAGATTTCTGATTCATCAACGATGACAGAAGTGTTACCTTACAAATCACTGTCTGAAGTACTATCATCTTATCAACAATATGAAGAAACCACACGTCGGGGTGATCCTGAAATAGCACCCCAATATTACGTGATTTATGTACAACTTAATTATTATATCACTCTGTCAAGAAGTATACGCATGGGTGATTTTGAAATATACAAATATGTAGTCCCGAAAATAACTAATTTATTTTTCATATTTAACCAGCCAAACTACGCTCGATGGACTGTTAAATATTCAGGCAATTTAAATAACGTTAGTGAAACTCACCCAGGACTAGAAGATGATTTGAAGAAAGGTTTTTTTGGAATAAAAAAAATCAATGAACCGTTCTCAAAAATACCGATTGACCTAACACTAGGCAAGGGCCGATCTAGAAAGTTCAATAATTTTTTTCTAGTCTGTGGCGCATAGGACCCATATGAAATATTGGAAATACCATCTAGAGAAGCACTCTAATGACTCCTAAAGAATTTTGAACAAGCAGTTTGCGAAAAAATTTTTCAAAATTCGAGTGCCCCCCTGGTCTAGGGACTCCCGTTTAAAATTATTCTTTTTTGTCATATACATTTTACTTTTCATAAAAATGCAACAATAGGTTTTGAAGTTTATGAAAATATTTTCATTACTAACTGAGATACAACGAATCGAAATTTTGTAATTTGTTAAATTGTAAATTTTGTAATTTGTTAAATTGTAAATTACAAAATTTCAGTTCATTGTATTTCAGTTAATAATGAAAATATTTTCATAAACTCCTATTGTTGCATTTTGATGAAAAGTAAAATGTATATGACAAAAAAGAATAATTTTAAACGGGAGTCCCTAGACCAGGAGGGGCACTCGAATTTTGAACAAAATTTTTCGCAAACTGCGTTTTCAAAACTTTTTAGTGGTTATTAGAGGAGTGCTTCTCTAGACGTTATTTCCCCCATTTCGTATGGGTCCCATGCGCCACAGACGAGAAAAAAATTATTGAAATTTCTAGATCCGCCCACTAGGGCAAACTATAAATGCTGATGCAGCAAGACGATTAACTAGAGTTTCACATTTCACGAACTCTTTATCAGCACGTCAGCGCTGGGCAAAAAGTCACAGTATTAGAAGTGTTTTAATTACTCATATCCTTCCAGTGGCGGCTCGTCAGGGGAGGCAGGGGAGGCTGAGCCTCCCTTTGGAAGAAGCAGCATATCTTACAATCTTCCAAATTAATATCTTTTACTTGTAGAAATTTCTCTAATTGTCTTTCAAAATATCAAGCCTCCTCTGCAGACAATATCACGAGCCGCCACTGTGTTCTTCATAATTAACCCATTTTTAATCTTCCATTTTGAAAATACTACTAGAGATAGATGACATAAGTAAAGACATTACAGAAAGACTTTAAGATACAATTATAAAATCCATTAAAATAGCTACCTTTATCCTGGCTAGACATGCCACAAGTTAGAATGCATTATAAAATTATGTTTGTCTGACGTAATTTGTATTTTAAAGTGTTTTTAATTATCTATATCCAATATCTACACATATAATTTTTAACTTATAATTTCGCAACTCTTGAAATCAATATCCATGGAATTTATATTGAGAAATATTCAAGAACATATGATAATTTGATTTAAGCATTTTAAATTCGAGTTATGGATGAAATAAACAGTATTTGCTACAAAAAAATAGGGCATTACTAAGGATCGAATCCACAAATAGTTAAAAACAAAAAATGATACAACCAAATGTCATGCTACTGTCATATAATTTTGTAATTTTTTCAACTGTATAGTCGCTACGCTCACAGGTAAACGCAACGTATACAGCCAGCCAGACCGCCCTCATGCCTATTACACCATAATAAGGGAGGTAATATAAAAGAACGAGCCTTGCTAAAATCATTTATTTTTCGACGTGGCTAGCTTTTAGACTATAAGAAAGGCTATTAAACACTGTCTACAAAATTTTGTCACATATTTTGTTAGATGCATTCGAACATACATGTAGAGCGTAATATTGATGGGAGACGGGAGAATATCAGTGTGGATTTAGAAGGAGCCGCTCCACAATCAGCCACATTTTCATATTAAAACAAATTTTGAAAAAACTAGAGAATACAACATTGATACCTTTCATTTCTTCGTTGATTTTAAAGCTGTATATGACACAGTTCTTCGATTTAAGCAAGTATGGAAGATAAAATCGTTGTCAAAATCGATAAATACTGAGATCTCAAAATAGATGTTAAAGGCGCTTGAGGTCTTAAAACAAAGCTGCCATTCATTAGCAAAGATTCGTAAATGTTTTGTTCTAAATGAATTCCAGAACCCGTCGTTTTTCAATTTTTTTTTTCTTCGTTAGGCCTTATTTGTAAGAGCCTATGGTTGTATGTTATTATAATACCATATGACAGCTTCTTTAAAATTATAATAATAAGTACATTTTTGAATGGTAGTCAGTGGAGTACCCAAAACCGTTATACGTTTACGGATTGGGGAACCTTTTTTGGGTTTTCTACATCAAAATATAAAATAGTGAGACTTGATATATTTAACCTCCGGAATGGTTAAAGATATCAAGTTGAAATTTGGCATACATGCAAAGGGACTAAATAGCTTCACATTTAGATACAATTAATTTGTCAATATTTAGAGAAAAATCGCATTGTTGCGCCTAATTCTCTCTTTATCTATCTAACGATAATGAACATTACCATTTTAACCAGTCTTACCTTTGCTATAAGTTACTGATCCGAATTTGGCACTTATTTCAGCGGGAGTAGAAGCTTTAGACTCAAGAGGCAGGGTGTCTACAAGAGCATCAGCTTGTAGAATAGCTTGAACTTGCTCAATGACGAATTGCTTGTCGAGTTCCCATTCTGGCAAAACCTGTGAAAGATTTTAAATTCATTTTCTGATATAAAATGAAAGTAACAAGACACAGGTCTTTTTAGACATTACTTTAGTTATTAAATCGTAATATAGATTCAGATTGATTAAAATTGAAAAATTAAGATTTTTTTTGTTTGACACAAGAACGACGGGTCGCCAGAGCAGACTTAGGTTTAAACTGTTAAATCAGTTATTGAAATCTTGACACTAATACAAAATACGTTTAAACAGAACATTATATGTCAATCGAAATAATCTAATATTCTTGCGCCCAAAGATAAGAAAATGTTTCGGGGTGCAATATTTTCATTAAAACGAAGTTCCGAAGGCAATATGGTTCTATATAATGTGTGTTTTAAAGTGTCTACCTAACTAGTATATTATGCTGACCAGTATACAGAAAGTAGTTAATTTCATATTAAATAAAGAGTGTGCAAGTTGTGATTTGCTTAATACCTAAATAATATTTTCCAAGCAATAATATGGCGATTTCGAAAATTCGGTATGGCGGCTAGACTCAGGACAATCACAAATAAACATAAATTACAAAGAGAATTTAAATACAAAATATATTAAGCTGGTCAAAAAATTTACTCTTGCATATCACTTATTGCATATAATACATTTCAAGAAAGGACCCTCCTGTTTTTCTTATATACATTGAATTTTATAATATGTTGTAGATTTCAACTTTATGATTACATGGATCTAGTTCTTCTGAGTAAACCTCACCACAGTCCATTTTTGAACCATCGGTGTAGATTGACACGTTCGGCATCATTTAAGGATGCGTTCAAACTTACCTCGAAGTTCTTTTTAAAATTATATATAGGGGATACGAACGGTTCCTATTCCCAGAAGAAAAATTTGTATTGTAGCCTCTTTCAAAATACGGACGTGTTTCATAGCCATGCCTTTTATATACATTGACCTACAGATTGCAATCTCAGATTAGTCCTCCACGCCACCTCCTCTATAAGTGGTTACAACCCCGGGGTTGTTTGGGCGTCTTCTGGTCAAGATATGTTCGATTGATCAATATTCCCTGTAACAACTCCAATCTGTCAAGCCCTCACAAGCGGTGTAAGGAAAAAAAGGTTCCGTTTTCTTTTTCATTTACGGATATTTCCAGAAAAGTGGGGGAAAGTATTGCAATTATCGTGTTACTCGCCATTGAAAACTGGAGAAAACCGTTCTTCAGCCCTCTCGCAGTATTTGTGGAATGTTTTGTCATTCCGGGAGGGGGTGGTTCTAACCCCCGGAGGTTGTTTTAGCGTCTCCTGCTCAAAAGATACTCGACTCATCAATATTCCTTGTAATAACCCCGATCTGTCAAACCCTCACAAGCGTATTATGGAAAAATTAGAACAAGGGGTAATAGTAGTTTTCTTGGGGGAAAGAGTACACCACCATCATTTCCGTGGTACGATGGAACGTTGGGAGTATGTGACTAGAGCCATTTTAAACGATTCAGAAGTTTCATTTCAAAGCGTGTCGTTCTATTAGATTTAATAGCCATTTAACCCCGAATTTAGGGATGAAATGTCAATTTGCGAAAAAATGAGCACTGAAACATATATTTTTGAAACATATATTTTTGCCTGTGTTATCGGGCTCTTGAAATTTCCGTTTAGCAAGATGCTAATATCATCTGCATAACCTATTGTGAAGAAGCCAGAGTAGGAGGCGGTGTAGAAGGCTGTCGGAACAATCACCATCACATTAAATAAAACTAAATATGTTATGAAAAAAGTATTATCAAGAGCAAATTGATTCAGATTGTTCGTAAATAAATGCGCTTTGTAATTGATGTTTATTTTGTGATTGTCCTAATTCTAGCCGCCTTATAGAATTTTCGCTGCTTTCGAAACTACGATTCTTAATAAAAATTGTGAGCTCCGAACAATTAATTATACCTCATGAGCCATGTGATATTCAAAATATCTAGCAAATCCTTCATTTAGGAATGTGTCAGACCACCAACCACATGTCACCAAATCTCCAAACCACTGATGAGATAACTCGTGAGACATTATTGTTGTGACGCTTTGTTTGTATCGATTTGAAGACTCTTTATCATTCCATAGTAAGGCTGCTTCTCTAAAAAAAATTAAACAAATTATTAAAATAGGTAACATGCTTATCAAAAAGTCAGTCTTCAGGTATATCGCCAAGTTTAAAGCGATATACTTATTTTATTTTCATAAACTGGTAGTGTTGGGGGTAGCCTACTATGATAACATATTGGAGATGTTTACATTTCCTTAATTGGCATAAAAAGTGAAGCCGGCGAGTGCGGTCAAAGTGCCGCGTTTTCTGCTTTCGGTCGAACAATCAGGACACCGGCGCGGCGTGTTATTGACGAGTTTAAGTAAATATCTCTTGCATCTACTTGTTGTTGCAGAGTTCACTAGCTCACTTTTCGATTTTTTTCGCTATTTTTGTAGTATGATTTGATTAAAACCAAAAAGTCACTTCTACCCGCTTCCTTCTATGCTGTCAGTAGGGTCAATCCCAAGTCTGATAAAGTGATATGGTTGTACCGCATTACATCAGATTGGTTAAAGTCATTGGCGGTTCATTTCTGCAAAGAGATAAGGTAATTTTTTGTCATTTTTTCTAATTACTTCCACATCCAGTGGAAGTATAGTAACGACAGAAAATTTTTTTTTAATTTTTATTGTCCAAATAGGCTTAAAATGTCATGAAACGTCGATATTTTAAGTTTGAGCGAAAAAAAAAATTCTGTCTGTCGGTCTATCTGTCGGTCTGTCTGTCTGTCTGTCTGTCGGTCTGTCTGTCTGTCGGTCGGTCTGTCTGTCTGTAACTTGTTTTTGTGCGCACGTTGACTCTGGAACCGTTTGAGATATTGACTTGAAATTTGGTACGCATATGTACTTTAACGAGATCTAGAACTAGATTATATTTTCATCTTATTCTGTAGAAGGGTTGGGGGGTAAATTGGGGTAAATTTGGGGTAAATGGGTAAATCAAGCAGGTAAGAGTCCATGAAATTGGTATTTAGTATATACAAGAGAAGCTGAGGTCTCAAAAAAATTTTTGGCATTAGCCACCCCCATTACCACCCCCACCTCCTTATTAAAGGGGATGAAAAAAAATATGATTTAGTGCATGTACAGGAACCAGAAACCTCAAAATATTTTTTTACTTCATCCACCCTCCACTACCACCACCCCCACCCCACTACCGATGTGGGGTATCGTTTTATGGATTTTTGGGGTAGAGGTTTTCAAATATTATATTATTAAAGTTCCATAAACAATTATTTTCACATACAAAGTTTTTTCGTTGTGAGTGACTTGGATAGAGAATCCGGATGTGGAAGTAGTGATTCCTTGGGTAGCGGTTTTTTTCATTTTTTTAACTCCTTTCGGTTTGGACAACCTACTGTTAAATTTTCGGCATGTTATAGTATATCACGTTGTATATGTATGCATAATTAAAAATATATTCCCAAACTGCTCTTAGGATTTTATTGATGATCAAGGTTTGAGAATAAGCCCTGTATTAGCTAAATCAGTTGGATCATATATAACTTTAATGTTCTAATTTCTTGATGTCTCTTGAGTCCCCTCCCCCCCCTTAATTTGTACGCCACTGGCCAAACATTTGTTTTTTTGGTTTTGTTTAATTTTTCAGTAATTTTTACGCAAAAAGATACTCATTGCTCTAGAGTGCCTATTTTTCGAGATATTTGAATTCGAAAAAGCGACTACATTGTATTTTTTTAAATTTCAGTGTTACTCATCTCACAAATAAATTTCTAAATACATCTAACTAATGAATACCTAATGCCTTATCGTTTTTGTACATAGTAGGCTGATACAAAACAGTTCACAAAACTTATTTATTGATAATTCCCCATCATAATTTGTCGAATATGGAAATGCGAGACATTGTATAGATTTATGCACAAGAAAATTGCAATGCACGTACTGTTTCTAGAGGATATGTGGAATTATAACCCAACAGTATTCAACCGAATCACAAAACTTTTAGAAATGTATACGAGCGGTTAGGAGAAACTGGCAAAGGGGGAGGGTCAATAAGGCCGGTTTTCGGCCCCCCTCAAATTTGGAAAAAAGAACAAAGAAAATGTTTTTTAACAGTCTAAGGTCAATTTAGAGTCGATTCGACCACAAACGGAACCAACCCACCCTCCTCTTAGGGTCATTTCAAGGTCAAATTATGAAAAAGCCATGAAATAAACTCGCCTTTTCGGAATGAGTAGGCTTATTTTGGGACTTCGATTTAATACATATATAGGTTTCTGGGTCGCTGATTCCGGATCCGAGGTCAGTTTGTCTACAGTGTGTCCCAGGATAGATGTAACAAGAGGTGTAATGGACCAAAAATTTTGGAATTTTAGAATGGTATTTGGGGATTGAGTACTGCTTGTTGTAAAACTAAAGTATACAAAAAATAACTTAATTTGGTGTTCTACAGGGTGTTTATAAGCAAAGTTGTAAAAATCACCACTAATAAAGTACCTTTATTTTTCAAAATATGAAAAAATTCCACTAAGAATAAGCCTACTCATTCCGAAAAGGCGAGTTTATTTCACGGCTTTTTCATAATTTGACCTTGAAATGACCCTAAGAGAGGGGTGGGGTTGGTTCCGTTTGTGGTCGAATCGACTCTAAATTGACCCTAGACTGTTAAAAAACACTTTCTTTTTCTTTTTGCCAAATTTGAGGGGGGCCGAAAACTGGCCTTATTGACCCTCCCCCTTTCGTCCCAAACGTGATGTAGGCCGCAGTGGCGGCTGGTGAAATCAATAATTTTTTTCTCGTTTGTGGCGCATGGGAACGAAATATGGGAACTAACATCTAGAGAAGCACTCCTCTAACGACCCCTAAAATTGTAAATTACAAAATTTCAGTTCATTGTATTTCAGGTAATAATGAAAATATTTTCATAAACTCCAAAGCCTGTTGTTGTATTTTTATGAAAAATAAAATGTATATGACAAAAAAAATAATTTTAAACAGGAGTCCATAGACCTAGGGGGGGAGACCGAATTTTGAAAAAAAATTTCGCAAACTGCTTTTTCAAAATTTTTTAAGGGTCGTTAGAGGAGTACTTCTCTAGATGTTATTTCCCATATTTCGTATGGGTCCCATGCGCCACAGGCGAGAAAAAAATTATTGAAATTTCACCACCCGCCACTGGTAGGCCGCCCAAAAATAATTAGTGTCGATCAAGAAGATAACGTTTTAGTAAAAATTGCTGAAGATTCCCATCTGAGTACATCGTTTATCGGCAACTGTTGGAATAAGCTTCAGTTTTTAGAATTCTCAAGAAAGAAAAATTTCGATCATGTTGTTTCACCCCTGTTCAGAATTTGTTACTCTGTTCTTGCTTAATGAGTAAATTTTATGACAAAACACGATTACATTTTATAAATTTTGTGTACACTTACACTGACACTCTCCAAGAGTCAAAAGATAGCTTTCGTTTAAAAAATAACTCCCACATAAAATATGAATAACACCGTTTTTATGTATTTCAATTATACAATCATAGTACGCCATCAGAATAGAAGAAAATAAAAATTAAAAAAAATACATTTAAATTTGCTCTATTACCTCCCTTGAAGCGCGCCAATGATGATGATGATTACAATTCTACATTATATGATGACTCTCACATGAATACATCCAATTACCATATTTATTGTGTTATGATAGAGCATTCCGGAGATAATAATCATAAAGTGAATTTTAGTCACCCCAGTTAGAGGTCGTAACAACCCCAGGGGATGATTTTGGGACACGTGGTCATGTAGAATTTTGCCTAAAAATATCGTCCAGAATCAACATCCGAAGTTTGTAACATCGATTCATTAACACCCTGTATATGTATAATTCATTAATTTAACATACCCACTTAAATATAAGAGATTTTATCTGAAATTAAAAGTCTAGGCAGAATTTGAAAAATTTTCCCATCTAATAAAAGCGCCGCATATATGTGTACTTTGTTTTAGAGATGAATTCTGGGAATACTCTATTTTTGTTATATATATTTTTAATACTCACACCAATATATGTAAGTACATATTTAACATAAAAATATGCATTGTTATAAATATATAAATACGAGTATGAGGTATAAATAGCGACAGATCAAAGAGCTTGATTACATAACAACACAAAATATATTTGTTGTATAGATAAAAAATATCATATGTAATAAATAAAACGCATTGGGTTCTTCCTGCTGATGGAGAAACATTGTAGGTATCAGCCAAAAATAAGTGAAAAGGAAAATGGCTGTAAATTTGCAATCTGCAATAAAGTATTTTCTTTGGGCAGGATCACCTTCGATTTCATCCAGGGTGCAGAACACAGAATACCTGCAGATTTTGGGATACTACTGCTAGCTGGATGGTGTCCAATGAGGATTATATACCTACTTTACTATATACTAGATACGAGCCTAATTCCTGACCAAGGAAATGACAAATTTAACTGTAGGGGAAATACCCGTAGATGGATCAAAGAAGCTGCATCTATTATTTAAGTGATGCAAAAAACTTATTTTTTCAATTCGACTTTTAACCCTTTCAGGACGGCAACGGTTTTACCACGCCACGTTGCACAGACGGCAGCGGACTGCGCTTGCGGATTTGTCCGGTTGCAGCCGCGAACTATACTGGGACTTTTTCGGATACGTACGGCTCCCACCGTGAACCGTATATGTATAATTATTTGACAAATTCAATATTTTTATGAATTTAGGGGAAATGTCAATAAAAAAATAATAATAGAAATAAGACTTTTATTTACCAAACATAAAATTTTTTTAAAAAAATAGAAAATTCTGAACAACTTCCAAAATGTCCGTCTGTCCGTCCGACACGTTTCTTTTAAATACGATAACTTAAGAAAGAAAAATCCGATTATACTGAAATTTGGACAGTAAGTTAGTGTTAGATAGAGGGAGAACCCTATTGTTTTTAACAAAATCGATCAGTAAATAAAAATTTTATTAATGATTTAAATTTAAGAAATTTTTTTTAATTTTTATGTTTTTGTAATTGAATAGAAATCTGGTGAAATGACATTTCATTTTAATCTCTAAATATTTATATATTTTACAAATATACATTTCATAAAATACAGCCGTGAAAATACGATTTTAACTCTTCTTTTATAACGTAAAAATTTACATTTTACGTGTTAAGTGGTGGTGTAGTTCTTACGCTCACAGGCAACCTTAACGCACGACATCGCGCACGGAACTGCCAACGCAACAACACGAACGGCAACACTCTGCACGATTACGTCAGTAATCGTAACTTCGTATCCGGATGATCATACGCATTTTCCAGATAACGGTACAACACCTTCCACCATCGACTTTTTCTACAGCGCGAAACAACCTTTCTGCTCACTGCATGGTTTTCTTGCAATTCAAATTCTAAAACTAGAGGCCACTACTCGCTCTTTTCATGATCATCACAGGCAACACAAAATACAACGCAGGAAGCCATATCCGTCTTGACAAAACGAAACGGACAGACGGCTATGACGGACTCGCAGAAGGCGAATGACTTAGCTGACCATTTTCAGGACATACATAACGTACTGATACCGAACAATGTTGAACAAGACCGCATTGAAAATGACATTAACGAAGAGAATTTCTAAAAGTCATGGCCAAGCCCTCAGAGGAAGCCAAGATCATACGGACATTATCTAACAACAAAGCCACGGGTTCAGACGGTATCGAATATAAGCTGCTCAAATATATTATACAGTTGACGTACATTGTCAAGGCGATTCTGCGACTGCAACACTGGCCCAACCAATGGAAATGCGCCGTGGTCGTGCTAATCCTGAAGCAGAACAAGAACGCGAAGCTCGCCGGCAGTTACCAACCAATCTCGCACTGGATTTTCCCATGCACATAACAAAACTTATTCACTCTTTCCTGACAGACAGATCGCTGCAGATCAGGATTCGCGTGGGCGTCTCCCAGAGGTCGTGCTTGTCACCGAAACTGTACAACTTGTACGTCTCCGACTTTCCGGAGTTCCCGAATACTAATCTTGCCAAGTACGCCGACGACACGGCCATGTAAGCAAATTCACATACCGCTCAAGCGGCAAATATGCTACTCAAGGCACACTTGGCTCGTACCACGACGTATTACGACAAGTGGAAGATTCGGATTAACGCCGAAAAGTTCGAGTCGATTCTCTTCACGCGCCAGTTCACAGCGAACCACATGTTAACTCCAATTTCTATCGGGGGACAACAAATTCCAGTCAAACGGTGTGTGAAGTATCTGGCGGTTAACTTGGACAAAAGACTGACGTTTAACACCCACATCAACGAAACCATACGGAAGGTCTACTCCGTGTCCAGGAATCTATACCCGCTCCTGGCCAGGGGTAGCGGACTAAACAGACAAAATAAAAAACTATTGTACACAATGATGATCAGACTGACAATCACATACGCGGCGCCGGTATGGTGCAGCATCCCGGTCACGACAGTGAGAACACATTTATGCGCCTCATCTCTGGATCGGACAGATACACCTCCGTCAGAGATTTATACGCACTGTCACGACATAACCACACTAGCGGACTACGTCCGATAAATTTCTCAGAAATTCTACGAATTCAAATTAGGCGATAGTCCGCTAACCCGCAACATTACCCGAATCAGACAGCATAATGCAATACTTATCGATATAACACCTGGTATGGTAGGGGGTACCATACCAGGTGTTGCCTATTTTCCGGCAACTTCTCCCCTAGCCATACTTTATATGTTCTATTTATTCTTTTTTACCTGTTGCTTTTTTGTACCTTTTTGTCTCTAAATTCCATTCAGACCAATAAATTATAAAAATCCCAACTTCTTTAAACTCTAACTTTCACTTCACCACATTATCCTGGCAGGAAGACCGCCAGGGTGAAATTGCTTCGAACGGGTTTTTTCATTGAGTTTTTTCCCGTGCCAGCAATCGACATTTTTTAGTGCTTGTGCACGCGCAAGAACACAAGTTTCAGTGTTACATATTAATTAGTTATAAGTATCTTTGTGTATTATGTAAAAAGTTGTTAGTTTTAAGTTTTATTTCTAAACAGGAGCACTAACCCTCAGTCGAATTACTGTTCCAGTCAAACCTGACCTGCTCCTACCCAGTCCTACATTCACCACGGCGCTACGCGTCGTCGTTGTCTGGTCGGCTCTGGGCCAGGTTCCGGGGAGGTTCATACTTGTATATGCTTAATTTAAAAAACAGGTTATGTTTTGCTTTTTTCGCTTTGGAATCCAAGGGTCCCTGGTTCGAAACTCAAATGGGGTATGGTGTAGTTTTTATGTGCGTCTTTCACCAACTAAGTTCGTACTATAAAATCAAAAATGTCTAAAACTAATCCTATTTACAAGAAAACTGGGAAGAGTATCCTATCCTATAGAATGTGTAATCATTATATAAAAAGTTCAATAAACCGGCGAAGAGTACGTTTTTAGCTTGTTTCTTTATGCAATCTCTTAATATTTTTCTGCATCCATAATCAAATTATATAGCAATAATTGCGAATTTTGAAGCTAGCTTTTTAGGAATTTGGCTCGCTCTACGCGACAATGTCATACGCAACCAGAGCTGGGCAAATACTTTGAAAAAGTATTTAAATATTAAATACTAAATACTTTCAGGAAATTGAAAGTATTTAAATATTAAGTATTTTCAAAAGATAAAAGTATTTAATAATAAATAACAAAAGTAATTAAATACTTTAAACTTAGTATTTAAATACTTTCTGAATATTTAAATACTTTGATAATACTGAAATATTTTGAAACATAGTTAAGAGTAAAAATAGTCTTTAATGGCTAAACTTAAGCTCAGTCGATGTAAGGTATTTACCTACAAAAATTTGCAAACTGAATATTTTTTTTTAAAATAAGTTCGTCAAAGTGTATAGAATAATATCCTGAAAAGTTTACATATCGATCGGTAAGTAAAATCCCTTCAAAAAAATTCTTTCTTCATTGAGATCTGTTAAAAAGTATGTACACTTCTTGATTATTATGGTTTATTAAATTGTAGTAACGTGGATAAAAAAAAAGTACATTTTAAATCATTTTAATTTCCTTGCTTGATGATTTTTTTGATAAATATATATATTGAAGGCTGTAACTTGCCGAGAAGTTGACCCATTGGAAAAAATAAAATATCACTATTTCGGAAAAAATGTATATTTTTCGAATGTTCAAACACAAATTCGTTTACTTATATGCATTTTTTCGAAAGTATGGTCAATCAGATCATGATAGGAAATTGCGATTTTCACGATCTTATAGCTATGAAAATATCTTTGATTGTTTTGAATAAAAATTCTGGAACTTTTCCAATACATTAACAAATGAATAAGGAATCCATTGGATATAGTTGAAATGTGGAAGTGTACCTGTAATAAAAACCGCTGCTCAAGGAATCACTACTTCCACATCCAGATTCTCTATCCAAGTCACTCACAACGAAAAAACTTTGTATGCGAAAATAATTGTTTATGGAACTTTAATAATATAATATTTGCAATCCTCTACCCCAAAAACCCATAAAACGATACCCCACATCGGTAGTGGGGTGGGGGTGGTGATAGGGGGGTGGTAATGGGGGGTGGATGAAGTAAAAAAAATATTTTGAGGTTTCTAGTTCCTGTACATACACTAAATCACATTTTTTTTCATCCCCTTTAATAAGGAGGTGGGGGTGGTAATGGGGGTGGCTAATGCCAACAATTTTTTTGAGACCTTAGCTTCTCTTATATATACTAAATACCAATTTCATGGACTCTTACCTGCTTGATTTACCCATTTACCCCCAATTTACCTCAATTTACCCCCCAACCCTTTGACGGAACAAGATGAAAATATAATCTAGTTCTAGATCTCGTTAAAGTACATATGTGTACCAAATTTCAAATCAATATCTTAAACGGTTCCAGAGTAAACGTGCGCACAAAAAAAAGTTACAGACAGACAGACCGACAGATAGACCGACAGACAGACCGACAGACAGACCGACAGACAGACCGACAGACAGACCGACAGACAGACCGACAGACAGACCGACAGACAGACCGACAGACAGACCGACAGACAGACCGACAGACAGACAGAAATTTTGTTGTCGCTCAAACTTAAAATCTCGACGTTTCATGACATTTTAAGCCTATTTGGACAATAAAAATTTTTTAAAATTTTTTTGTCGTTACTATACTTCCACTGGACGTGGAAGTAATACAATACAGTAAAGCCACGTAAAAATTCATGAGAGCGATTCAGCGGCTATGTGTGATGTCTGTGTATGCGTTGATAATTATATATTTCCCCTCTAGACTCACTATTTATCCTCCTATTCACTAAGAGAAATGTTAAAAATGTGTAATCAGAAAGAGGAGAAAGCTTTATTTTACTCGTTAGAACTGCTAAGAATTTTTAGAGTAGTATGCATTTAACCGTGCGCTTGGCCGCGCAGAGTGGCAAAGTTACTTCATTATTTTTTTTCCAGGAATACCGTGGCTTTAGCGATAAATTTTATTAGAATATTTTTTGTTCGGAAATATGTGGTTCATTCTATTTTTTGTTTTTTTCTACCCTGACTTAATTTAAAAATTTTGAAAAAATGAAAGAAAAAAATTTTTTTTTCCCTTTTTTTTTGTATGTTCTGCATCCGATCGGAATGTAAACTTTTCAGGATATTATTCTATACACTTTCACGAACTCATTAAAAAAATATATTTAGTTTCCAACAATTTGGTGAAGTAGCCCAGACAACAGAACATTTTATAGTGAAACTTTGTGGGTTTCACTATAAAATGTTCTCTGTTGTCTGGGCTACTTCACCAAGTTGTATTTTCTATTGTTATAGAAATCAATAAAGACTTATTATTATCATTATCATTATTATATTAAATGCTATTTGACTATTTGAGATGTCAAAATTTTAGGTTTCATGACTTTCATGAACTTCTACAACACTATTTTAATACCTCTATACTTAATCAGTTCTAGTTGGGTATTTTACTTTTACTTATCCATAGAGCTAGACCTTTGCGTCTTCTGCAAATACCCAAATAAAGCACAGAGACTATAGCACTAGTTCAACTGTTCTCTATCACAATCACAAAACATGTGTGTTAACATTAACAGTTAACACTTACTGTCTATGTCTGCTCTCAACCAACTTTCTGGGAATTATTAAGACGTGAATGACTGAAGACTGAATGATGCAATATATTTATTTATTAACTATATAGTATTGTACATGTCTTGATTCTTGACGAATATCTGCCTGTCTCGCTGGCGTATTTGATTATATTTGTTGTATTTATTTAAATACTTTTGAGATTCAAATACTTCTGAAAGTATTTAAATACTGTCAGAAAAGGATTTAAATATTTTTTTAGAAGTATTTAAATTCTTCCCAGTTATTTAAATAGTTTAAGTATTTATAAATACTTTAGGATCATTTTCACAAATACTAAGTAGTAAATATTTCAGATAAAGTATTTACAAGTATAAATACAAATACTTGTGGCAAGAAGTATTTAAATACTCGGTATTTAAATACTTTTTAGTATTTAAATACTTATGAGGTATTTGTAAGTACATATTTGCCCCCAGCTCTGTACGCAACATATATTAATTTACATAAAGTAAAAAAGTTGTTTATTTGTCTGTATCTTAGCGAAAAAATCTGAAAAGTTGAGAAATCAGGGTACAAACTTTCACCTCCTCTTTCACTACATGTTATTTAATTTGCAACAATTTTTTTAAATGCCTAAAGAAAAATTGAACTTATTGTACCCCCCAACTGAAAGCAAAATTTTTGCAAAATTAACAAAAGGCTTTAAACACCTTCGTTATTGCAAATATATATTTGCAACTTCATCAAAGGGACGCTAATTATTGCAAAATAGTTATATGATAATTCAGGGTTGGAAAAAAAACAGTTTTTTTTCATTTTAAACAAAAAAACAGTTTTTTTTGTTTTGAACAGTTTTTTTTGTTTAAAACAGGTTTTTTTAAAATTTTTGAAGGTATGTTTAAAACGTGTTTAAAACAGGTTTAAAACGTTTAAAACTATATTCAACTAAAATTAAATGGTGCCAGGCACACTATGTCTGTTACTACTAGTTGATGACAGATGGCGCTCTTAAACGGATTCTACAGCACTCTGCAAATAAAATGCTCAGTTTGCACGTAACCACTATATTGAAACTATTTATCGAAATGGACCATCATCGGCACTTTTCCTGCTTTTCCACAAACTCCAAAATAATACATTTATTTAAAACATCGCACTGTGTTTTAAACTGTGTTTTAAACACTTGTTTAAAACATTGCATTTTGTATTAAATATGTTTTAAACATTTCTTTAAAACACAGTGCGATGTTTTAAACAGGTTTTAAACACTTTGTTTAAAACATTTTGTTTTAATCATGCCAACCCTGTGATAATTCCCGGTCTAAAAGCTATTGCAACATTTTTGCCAATTAGAGGGTTATTGATCTTCAAACCCAAATTTGCAGCACTTTCCAAACTATCCCATAGCTCCATCTATACAGAAGGTAGCATGGAACGACACACACAAATATTTGCATTTATATTTTACATCAGCCGATTCTTAAAAAAATCTCATTTTTCCTGTTGAGTACGGCAAACATTTGATGACATTTTTTGTTCTTGGTACAATATACCAACTATAGGTAGATTTGTCGCTGACAAGCATATCTTTATTTCGTAAATAAGTCCTGGGATCAAGCACCGTAGACTTGTTATTTCAGACTTGACAGTCACAGATCAATATCTTAATTCTTTTATACGTACTTTACACAAATTACATATATCTAAGATAAGCTCAATTTGAGTTTGTCAACCACAATGTCAGGTCTGCCTCTTGTCGTTTTCTTTTTACCGAATTAACTAAAAGTATTCATGTTACTTTAATTAAACATAATTTTACCTGTATGTAACCAAGCCCCAGTTTTCCATAGCTCCTGGATTAAAATCTGGAATAGCTACTTGATCCATTTTCGAATTGCTCAAGCTATAGTCGTAATTGGTAAATTCGTTAAATTTCGTTATTAACTTTGGCCCCACATCAAGCGCCAAGGCTCTTGTTGTTGCAGCTTCGTCTCTTGAACATACTTGAAAGGGCACTGTGCCAATTGAAGCACCAGGAGTACAAGTAAACTTAGATACGATGAATGCAAGCAAATAAGTTGACATTTTTGGGGTTTGTTCAAAAACTGTTGTTATTCCGCTAAAAAAAAAAGAAATACATATTTCTTGTAGATAATACCATGTATTTTAACAAAATTATTAAGAGCTTCCAAAACGTGTTACTAAATATTTATCAACGAACATAATATATGTAAATTAAAGATTTGATCTAATTTTTTTAATTAAATTTTAAATTTAAATTTAATCATATTTGTGTATATTAATCTAATAAAGTTAACATGTATTTAAAAAATAATATATTTATTATTAAAATATTTTATATTTTATTTTATTTATCTAATGGAAAATGAATGAATGATAATGCATTATATTTTAATGCTGAACTAGTATGCTGGACATGAAATAGTAATAGCAATAATAAATAATAATAATCTAAAAAAAAATACTTTATGGCAAAAATATTTGGGATGTATAATTTGTAATATTTCATATTTTGTAATATACGGTCGTATTACATCTTAAATGGTTTTCAAATACTAAAATATTACTACTAAAATATATGCTAATCAAGATTTGTCAATTAGGTTGCTCTCAAACTTTTATAATTTCTAAGCTGAGGCATTTAGTTGTTCATTGTTTTTATATTAACTTTAACCTAATAACATTTATCACATCATACAGAAGTACTCCAGTTATTTTAGACAAAAATATGGCTTCTGATTTAATAAAGTATATCTTTCATTTTTTTTCTAAATCGATTTATTTTCGTGTTTTAAAGAAAATATTAAAAATCAACAATGTGATCACTACTGCATAAAAAAATATTCAAGGTCAAAGTTCACAAAAAACGGTTTTTTGCGAATATCGCGCTTTCTATGGCTCGGAGGCCAATTGAGGTTATTATGAAAATGAAAGATAATGAAATTCTGCACAAAAATGATCTCTTCCACTTTTTCGGTACAAAGAAACGGTTTAGGCATTGTACGTAAAAAATGAATAAAATATTTTACCTATGATCACTACTGTAAATAGTAAAAAACATACTACCTGTCAACTATGTAAGTTGAATTTTACATATTTTAAACAAAACGCACTGTAAAAAATCGCACGGTAAACAAAACGCACGGGACACGCAATTATAGGCGGCTTATATCGCTGACGCAGGGTTTAAAAAACAAATGCGCCTACTTAATATTCAAACGCTGTCAAAACTGACATAATATTTGTTGAATAATATTATTCTGACTGACTGACTGACTGATCTATCAACGCACAGCTCAAACCGCTAGGTCCAGAAACTTCAAATTTTGCATATAGGTTTCTCTAATGGCGTAGGCATCCACTAAGAAGGGATTTTTCGAAATTCGACCCCCAAGAGGGGGAAAATGGGGGTTGAAATTCTAGACTTTTTCGGGAACGGTTATATCTAGATACGAGAAATTTGCCAGAAATATTTTTTGTTGAAATCTATTAGACATGTGTAAGACGAAATTTCAATTTTCGCTTTTTGAAAGGAGCAAAACGGGGGTAGTAGATGGTTTAAACACATACGGTGGAAACGGCAAAGTATATCATTTTGACGCTGAAAATTATGTCTATAATTAAGTCATTTTGACACGTCAGAAGATAAAATATTATTATTATGTTTCATATATGGTGTTATCATTTCCAATGTCTCTAATGGTTGCAAGGATTGGGAAATCTGTGAATTTTTACTTTTTTTAACGAAATGGCTAAAGAAAATCTAAGTATTAATGGAGAAGTTGCACAACATACTGTTGTCCCAATTGTAGGTGACGGAGCCTGTTTATTCCGTTCCCTTTCATTCTTAATATACGGCTTATAAGAAGGTTAGTAAACAAATAGTCAGCTTTGTGTTAGACAATTGGAACCAATTTTTTAATTATGTCCCATAACAGTGAGGGCGACAATTACTCCACATGAGCTGAGGTATCCGTATATCTGAAATCGCGTAAGTCAGAGTGACGGGATCTTCTGAGGAAATAAAGAAACACGTATTCGACGACTTTCAAAAATAGACCCCTCTCCCGAACGGGTGAATAGGGAGAGAGATGTTTTTAAGCATGAAATTTGACACATACCCACCCATGTGCTCTATTGTCGATTAAAATAATTATTTTTTTCGATGGGAAGACGGCTTCCTTAAATGCAATGAATGTGCAGTGGGTTAGTATCTCAATGTTCTTAATTCCACGCAGACGAAGTTCCACCCGAACAAAGTTCCATGCGGACGAAGTCGCGGGCATCAGTCATCTATATATATATATAAGAAAAAAAATCCAATCAAAATTATTGTACTGTACAATAAAAATTTCTATAATGTGCTTACACATTATATACAAATTTTGAACGAAAAGTATTTTATTCATTTTTACGTACAATGCCTAAACCGTTCATTGTACATAAAAAATGGAAGAGATCATTTTTGTGCGGAATTTTATTATCTTTCATTTTCATAACAACCTCAATTGGCCTCCGAGCCATAGAAAGCGCGATATTCGCAAAAAACCGTTTTCTGTGAACTTTGACCTTGAATAATTTTTTATGCCGTAGTGATCTCGTTATCGATTTTTAATATTTTCTTTAAAACACCAAAATAAATCGATTTAGAAAAAAAAATGGAGGATATATTTTGTTAGATCAGAAAAGTCTAATTTCACTGGATTAAAGCCGCCTTTTTAAATATAAGACGTTATACTAGACGTTTCGTCACCTAAATTGGCATCATCTGAAGATGATTAAATTTAAGAGATTTCAATTTGAGTTTCAATTATCTGCAGATAATGCAGCTGGGTTGCACATTTGCACCCCCCTCCCACTTGGGAGGTATCATATAGATGCTCTCAGAAGCGTTACTAGAAATTTTTATCACTGCAATTAATAAATCTATTCAGAATTATCTGCCTTGTGTGCTCAATATATTTTAGAACAGTATAATAATTAATTCCGCAAGTTTCTTGAAATTTTATAAAAAAGAAATGGTATCTTACGTAAAAATAATTTAACATATAATTTTATTAGTATAATAGGGGCAAGAAGAGCCAGTGGGGGTTAGAGAACTTTCTGTTAAAGCAGCCACAGCCAACAATAGCCACCGACAAAGGCTACCGCTACTCTCTTTACTCTTTCGTTCTACTATATCTATTTCCTGAACTGTAAATAGTGTCAAAGCAAGCCTAATAACCTTCTAGTGATACAGTAGAGGACATAAGTAAGTTAATCAGTAATGGGTCCTTGTAAATAGTAGATGGTCCTTAGTTTAATTGTAGTTTTAATCTTACTCAGATGACCCCGATTTAGTGATAAAACACGTGTTGCATATATAACTTTTTTGTGGTTAACGAAAGATGTTTTATTATAGTTAGAGTGTTAATTACTGTAACCAATATAACGTGGCTCTATATTTTCTTATTAGGCAGCACATATGCAGCATTCCTTCAAATAAATAATAGTAAAGGAACAGCCTGCTGTATTGCGGTTAATATCTTACAGGTAAATCTCTTCTAGTGCCACAAAATAGAGATATAGAACCTCCAGCACTTGATTGAAATGTTATCAAAATGTTGTTTAATGTTATTCCAAGGTAATCTGTATGGTCTTCCCATTCTATGTTGTAGCTTTCGATTGTGATAAACGTCGTCATAAGCCGCGACATCCGGTTGGTGAAACAAATAATTTGTATTTTGTTGGGATTTCGTTAGGGTCCCCGGTCGTAGTATTTCGTAGTAATATCTATCTGTATTTGTAGTAATATAGTCATAATTTCAGTATTCTTATATATGTTAGGATGAATATATCGTCGGTAAATAAATATAGCGGTAGTCATTTATGTATATGTTAAACAGATTAGCACCATGATATGAACTCGAGGAATATCAAAGTAGACGGTGGATATCGGATTCAAGCAAGCACGTCTGATTGACTGGTGATCAGATATTTAAAACTATCATTCTATGATGATACACCTCTAATGAGCAGCAGCAATGGTCACAGGAAGATAAGATCGAATAGCACCCTGGACACGAAGGGCAAAGATGTAAATGGTGGATTGCAAAAGGTTCGTTGCTGAGCTCAACGCTATGGTATTTTTTCTATGACGATATCATTAGGAAAGAAAGCCAGGAGGGGGCTACGCTAATAGGATTTGCCGACGACTTGCTACTGATGTGTCAAAACTGAAGGAAAAATCATGAAGAAGACAATAGCGCCTTTCAGCTGGCTGAGAGACTGGTTTTTTTAAAAATGTTTTCTTAAAATGTTTTCTTAACCGTTTCTCAAGTCACCGAAGTAACTCCTTGAAAATCCAGAATGATTTTGTGTTAAGTAAAGAGAAACGAGGCCCTAAAGCTTATAGTGGAGTCCGAACCACTTCTTGGGGATAATTTTATAATTAAAATTATTTCGCGATGAGCGGGGATTGAACCTGCTTCGCTAGGTACGCCAGTATGCAAGCTAGACGCGCTAAACCACTGAGCTACCGTCCCCCTAGTATCTGGAGCTGAACCCCTACAGCCGTTCTTCTTGCAGGAAAGAGGAAGCATGGCCACTTAGCCTTGAGATAATATAGGTTAACATCTGACCCAAGACAAGTTGAGGTATCTGAGAGTCACACTACACAGGAGGATGAGCTTTGCCTGGCACATGATGACCGCGGCAAAAGTATTCGAAGGACAGCCGCACAGTGATCAATTTGTCATAGTTAGGAGGGATTTTTAATATTAGAAAATATTAGGGGTCCTAGAGAGCTCATGCAAAATGTGTCAGCGCCAGAAATGTAAACCTATGTAAAATAAGAAAACGATTATAAGACTTTTTCGTAGCGATTCCGAATGATATTAATATTTTTCTGTTGTTAAGCTAAACCAAATGTTTCGTTTTGTTGTTTTTTTGAATTGAATATCGTCACAATACACACTACCATGTATGACAATAATTTGTTGATCTGGTACTTTAAATATACAAAAAAAAAGGAATATCCAGATATTTTGCGGTTTGGTTAATTTCCTCACTATGTTGATTCGGTTTGGAAAGACAATATTAACAAAACATCAAGAGTAGTATTTTAGAACTATCAAATATCACGCAAAATGAGCTGCTGGATTCAATGTTTGCGTTGTATATGGGTTTAATAAACAAGAATATAGAACGAACATTTCATATTCAATTCCAAGCTGACGAAACTATAGATATTTCTACAAGAATACATTTTTTTTTATTTTGCTGCATCTTATTGATAGTCAAATTATCTGTTTCAGTTTATGACACAAAAGTAACAGCGTTTTTCCTAGTATTAAAAAGATGCTCCCCATATCATTTCATCGTACTGTTATATAATTTTTTGGAGTACTTAAAAATGATAATAAACTTGAACTCCCAAACAGACCCGCCCCCACAACTAACAGTTTTTAATTTACATCATCTTGTACTTTTGTCCTGTTATCGAGCTCATTTTCGTATTCTATATAGGTCGAACCGTTCAAAGGATAATTAAAAAATATGGATTCGTTCAATAATCGCAAATATTCTATATATAGGAAGTAGCAAATTTTTTAATATAAGGATACAGTTGCGCATGATATTAAACTTGGCGTTCCACAAGCATCTGTACTAGGCCCATTACTGTTTTTGTTATTTATCAATGACCTTCCGAAACATATCGCTTACTTACAATGCTACAGCTAGAAAATTTCATGCAAAATGATCTGTGATAGTGTTGTGAAAGAAACAGAATTGATTTGAATAAAACTAAAACCAAGGGCATTATTTTTTTTATAAGACAGCATTACTACTAGTAAAATTACATTGATGACAGACTTACCTGGGGTGCTCACGTAGAAGGTGCTTGTAAAAAAAATAAGTAAGACGTATTATGCCATTTTACAAATGAAAAATATCCTAACTGTTCCAAGACTACTAAACATATATTATACCATGGCTTGCTAACCTAACCTAACCTAACCTAACCTAACCTAACCTAACCTAGCCTAATCTAACTGTTCCAAGACTACTAAACATATATTATACCATGGCTTACTTACATATTTCTCTAAATATAATAAACTGGGAATGTGGAAGATATTTTAAGAGAATTTTGTAGCGCAAAAGAAACTTTCAAGGTTAATCTTTAATATGAGGTGTAGTGAAGGTTATAGGCAGGTTTTTATAAATAGTAACATTCAGCAAACTATAATTGGATCAAATTATATCATAAATGGGGAATTTGCTCAATTTTTTATTTCATTAAAGTGTGTATTTATGTATAAAAACACGCCACACCGAATATCAGCTCGTAAATCGCAGTACTTTCTTTGCAATAAATAATTAAAGTTGAAATCCTCGCCACCCCTCGCGAAAAGCACTGTGACGTCACCGGGTGAAAACTAGTCTCGAGTGGTATTCAACAGATGGCGTACTTTAGCCATTCACCCTAATTAATAGACTGGGCGACGGTTGACTTTGAGACGTCCGCCATTCGGTTATAAGTCTTTTGTTTTTTATGTTAGAGAAAAAAAGTGTCGGAAAGCTCAATTATTTTTCTTTACATAAGCTATCTACAAATTTTTCGAAAAAAACGATAATTATAGAGATATTCGAGGAAATGTAGGAAATTACACGTTTCCCTATAGAGTGTATGTAAATCTTAAAAAAATAATTTTTCACAGAAGCCTTTGTTTCGAAGGGCCGAGATTAACGGAGCGTCAAAATAGTACATGATATTAAGTGAACATCGTAAATGAGATCGAATTTAGTTAATTACCGATTAATTACGGTGACCAAATGGAGAAGTTTTACCGAAAAAAAAAAAGTCCCAAATCCCGCCCCCTCTAATTCCTTAATTTTCGTCGGAATTCAAAAAACAAAAAAAAGTTTTAGCAAATTTAACTATACTTAAATTAGCTAGAGTAGTGTTTTGGCGTAGGAGCCAAGATTAAAAAGTTGCCAACTGTATAAGCTCATAATTTGCGATTTTTTTGCCGTACGTGGACGACATTTCTGTAGTTATCTCCGAAAAAAAAAAAATCAAAAGTCTGGTGATAGCAAAAGATTCGTAGTGGAAAATACTCATTTGACTTTATTTTTTATTTTGAGCTAACTCCCACCGTTTCGGAGATATCTGCGAAAAATAGCAAAAAACAGCTTACATTTCGGAGCCGAAAAAATTGCAAAAACATGCAATCTTGACACCTTCATATTTTTCGAAAAACACCATTGGGACAGCGTACGATGTCGCGACGTAAAGGGGAAGTCTTCCAGATAAACCTGTAAATTGCACGGCGAAATTAGAAATTTCAGCTCGGCACGAACGAATCGAAAGTAGCATTTTGTGACATTTCAGAATATTGAAGATGTTTTTCCAACGAATTTTAGGTTAGGTTGTATTCACTGCTGCACAATTTTTTTTTTTAATCTTTTGTTGTCTGGGGTTTTTAATGATGTTAGTTTACGATTTTGAGTATTTTAATTCAATTTTATTTTTTGGGCAAATTCCCTATTGCCCACTAATTTGAAAAATGTGACAATTTATGATACGTTAAAAAAATATATGAAAGTTATATCGATCAATGGTTGCTTTTTTAGTACAGACAAATTTTTATTAGCGTGTTTTGATTATTTTACTGATTGTTTACCTAATATATATTTATTTTTATATTTGACTCGCCATGTTTACATTTAAATATAATTTTTATTATACACACTATTTGTTACTTCTGTTTGCATACATTTAGTTTTATATTATTTGCCCTTCATTTATATTTGTTATATTTTGTTTGTATTATGTGAGCCTCTATTTATCATTGTATTATAATTTATTTGACATTTCAGATACCATTTTGACATATTCTACAAATATCACGTAAGCGATCTCATGGATAAATAAATTATTATTACTATTATTATTAATATTAACTATTTGGAATTCAGTGGTCAAATTTTCGTATCTAGAGAATGTCATATGATATCAGAACACGTTGTATCATTTACTTACTTGCCAAGACTGGTATGTTCCTTCACCTTGGTATTAGAGAGGACATTAAAGCCATTCGGGTAGGAGATGGTAACGTCAAACGTAGCCTTGAACCCTGGTTCATCAAAACAAGGAAAAGCCTCTCTTGCGTGTGCTGGTTCGAACTGGGTGGTCGCCAAATACTGCGTGACACCATCCTTGTTGACATAGCTGCTCTTGTAGAATCCATACATATCTGTAGTACTCAGACGACCAGTGAACTCAATAGCAAGTGTGTATGTGCTTCCAACAGTAACCGCGTTTACCAAAGTAATTTTCAAAATATTCGTTACTTCATTAACACTGTAGTCCTCTGCCACGAGCTCAATATTATTAAACGTAACTTTGTTTAAGGTAATAGACTCGTGGTGGGCGTGCAGAGCAATGTAATCGGTACTCTTGGTGAATGCAAAACGAATTGTAACTGTGCCTGAATATTCGTTGCTTTTGTTTGTGAATGAATCTTCCGGAACAATCAAGTTTAGTGTGTAACTAGATACGTCGAAAATTTGTGGTAGTCTATATTCCTCTTCTCCCTCAGCTTTTATCTCTGCTGGTACAGCGAATACTGTGCTGATCGTCAACTGTGTTAACATCAAAACGCAAATGTAGAGAGGAGCCATTTTGAGTGCTGTAAAAATATACTATATAAATATTTAAAAGACATACTCATCTTTTACAATAATAGTATATATACCGGGTATCACAGGCTCACCTCTATATTTCCTTTGTTTTTTAACTTATCCATTTGAAATTTGGGGTGCATAAACTACCTGTAAGAATGGATTTTTGGACATAAGAACGGTATGAGACCGTTTCCGGTTTACTCGGAAGTGACCGCAACTTTCGATTTTGAATAGAACACCCCCCGTATTTTGTTACATATTTGGATTCAAGACAATATTCTAAGTATACCCTGGAATACCAAAATTTGTTCTGAATTCTGGATCTGGATTGTTTGGAGGGGGGTGAGCTTACGCTCACGTGCACTCAGGCCTCATAAGTGGGCCCATTGTGCTGCCCCCGTAAGTGGTGGCATGTCCACCGAGCCTCTCATTCCTCAAGTCAACAAACACTTGTGATGTATTTGAGGAGAAGATCAGGTGATGCGCCACCTATGCTAGCCATACTGGGCCAGAAGTCCCCCAGTATGGATCCTTTTTTTCGTTGAGAGAGCAGGGCAGTGACAAAGCACATGCTCGGCAGTCTTGTCATCCAGATTACACCCTCTACACTTGGGGTTGTGTCTAACTTCCAGTATATGGAGGTGTTTGTTTAGTCTGCAGTGTCCTGTTAGTAATCCTACATAAATGCGCAGATTACTCCTGGACATTTGGAGACAGTGTTTGCCTAGCTTACGACTGGGTGTGGCCAAAGCCATTCTGCTATATCAAAATTTGTTCTACGGCAGATAAAGTCCGAGGGAAAATTATAATTTTTCGTTTAATTTCATTTATACCTATTTACGAAGCCTCCAAATTTGAACATATCACTTTTTTATCGAAAACTTCTCTTTTTAAATTGGAAGGTGGTTGCTCATAGTGTTCAATAAATTATAGATTTTTTCTGAATTCATTGATATCCATTTTAAAAATATACTATTTGTTTTTCTATTTTATTTAATTTATTTAAAAATAAAGTCATTTTCAAAATAATTTTTATTGATCCTTATAGTTTGCACTAGTACTTATACCCATTAAGAAACAAAAGAGAGAACTAAAAGGCTATTATTCACAAAAAGGTAGTTATTCATATTTCATTATAATCGTTTACAAATGTCACCTTTCTTTTATTTTGTAATATTGTATCAAATCGTGCGTAGTGCATGTTAAAGTTCAATAAAAATCATTTTGAAAGTGATTTTTTTATTTTTAACTAAATTAAATGAAATAGAAAAACAAATAGCATAGATTTGAAATGGATATCAATGAATTCAGAAAAAAATCTCTAATTTATTGAACACTATGAGCCACCACCTTTTCATTTGGAAAACAAAGTTTTCGATAAAAAAGTGATATGTTGGAGACTTCGTAAATTATTAATGGAATTAAACGAAAAATTATATTTTTCCCTTGGACTTTACCTACCGTAGAACAAATTTTGGCATTCCAAAGCATTCTAGACGAATGTCTTAAAATGTGTAAAAAAACTGAACGTCGACTCAAAAATTCGCGAAAATCTCATAGAATACTCAAAATGTTGTCCTGAATCCAAATACGTAAAAATATACAGGATGCTCTATTTATAAATCTAAAGTTGCAGTCATTTCCGGGTAAACCGAAAATGGTTTTTCATGTCCAAAAATCCATTTTTATAGGTAGTTTATGCGTCCCAAATTTCAAATGGATAATTTAAAAAATAAAGGAAATATAGAGGTGAGCCACTACCCTGTGGCACCCGGTAGTGGTGTTAAATTGTGTCTCCAAGCAAAAGTAGACTAATAAGGGGTACACTTTGATGAAAAAAGAAAGTTATTATGAAGTCGATTGGACCTAAATAGATATACCTAAAAACTATTTTAATGACTTTTTATAACACAAGCCTTCAAAATTTTAAACCAATAACTAGACTATACTTTCCCGAAGTTTTTGGCGCGCTAAATCCAAATACGACCTCAGAATTGCTCCATCAGGTCAGGTTTGCAAGAGATTCTAACCTAAAAGTGGAAAAATCCGTTTTTTTGCTAAATTTTAGATTATGTTACTTCACGAGGTAATTTTTTCCACAAAATTCGTTACGGCATCTGAAAGCACCCCACTCTTTCCCGTCAAAATGCATTTTGAATTTTTCAGATATATTTTTTCCCTCTCCGAGAAATCGTTGGTTGAAATTTATGAGTTTGGCACTCGGTTTGGCAAATTAGTGGGTATTCGGAAATTGAATAGCAACAGGTAGGAATTTAGGTGTTTGTAATTTGATTTTTCTATCTTCTGAAGTATTCATCTGATGCTACTTAATTTCCGAATACCCATTAATATGCCAAACACATAAATTCCAACTAACGATTTCTCGGGAAGGAAAAAAGATATTGAGAAAATTCAAAATGGATTTTGAAAGGGAAGAGTAATACATTCAGGTGCCACAATGAGTTTTGTAGTCCAACGAAGGAATAATAGGAGAATTAATTTGCGAAGTGGCCAATTTTTGTAGAGTTGTCGGCGGGACTGCCCTGAATAACATACTAAAAATCCTGACCTTTGGGGGGGGTGGGCGGGGAGGTCTTTCTTGAAAAACTCGAAAACTACGACCTGTAGCGAGAAAGTATCCTTATACAAAATTAAACTAGATACAATTTTCTACAAATAAGTATATATTCATTTTTTATGTAGGATTATTACTTTACGAGATACAGAGGTTGGGAAAATTGCGAATTAAAAAATCATGTCTTAATGACATAAATTAAATTTTAATACTAAATGAATTTAAAACTAACAGTGAAACTATATTATTAATAATAAATGAACATTATCTTAAATCTAAACATTAAAATCATTATCACAGTCGTCGTCTGCCAAATTGTCATCTAATGGTGCACCATTCGTACACATACCATGGCAAGTGCCGCACACCATTGAGCATGGAATGCTGACTTTTCGGCAACCACAGTATCCCCCACACCCAGTAGAACATCGGCAAAAGATGGAGTTCAAGATGGCTTCAGGAGCTACTGATTCTTTGGTAGTAACCAGAGTTAGCGATCCATTTTCCCCTCGGTTCCATCCCCACTGGTTGGGGGGTAGGGGGTTGTTGAGCCATTGCTGTATCCGTAAGTAAGTAAGTGAACAGCTGTAAGTAACAAGAAATTTTGTAAAAAACAGTTAATATACCTGCAAATAAACTGTGAAAGAGTGTTGTTGCGCAGCTCTTTTGGTTGGTGGCAGTGTGGCTAGATCAGGTTTTGACTTGGTGGATGATTTTAGGAACGCAGCATATCGGTGTTTATTTAAGTCTCGCTCATCTGCAGTCGCTTGGTAGATCGCTAAAAACATCGTCTCATTCCATTTTACGCGGCGAACCAGGAAAGAAAGAAAGACTTGAAAAGGGGCCTCTAAACCGCTCAGGACTTTTTGTACGTTAATCAGGACACTCCCCCCCCCCCCCCCCCGGCCACTGTAAAAAAATTGGCCACTACACGAATTATTTCCCCTAATCGGCCTTCATTTAACATCAAACTTTCATTTTATATTAAAACATGATTTTTAAAATTTTTCCACTCTCTTCTATATGTCGTAAACTATTGATCCTACATAAAAAATGAATAGGAACTTATTTGTAGAAAATTGTATCTATTTTAATTTTGTACAAGGATACTTTTTCGTTAGAGGTCTTAGTTTTCGAGTTAGTCAAGAAACTATCCCCCCCACCGGTCAGGACTTTTAGTATGTTATTCAGGACCCCCCCCCCCACGATAACTATACAAAAATTGGCCACTATACGAATTATTTCCCCTAATCGGCCTTTTTTGAACTTCGCTGACTGGATTATTTTAGAGAAAAATTACCTCGTGATGTAACATAACCTCAAACATAGCAAAAAAATGGATTTTTTTCAATTTCTAGGTTAAAATCAAAACGTGACGTGATAATTTATTTTATAACTGCAAAAAACTTTTTTTTATGAAAAATTGTTTTGAATACGTTATAACTTAAAAAATTTCGGTCATCTTGGGAGGCCATACCCACGCTGACCAACGCCAACGGACGAACGGCTATGACAGACACCCAGAAAGCGGAAGACTTAGCGAACCATTTTGCGGACATACACAACGCACAAATACCAAACGATCCGGGACACGTCCGCATCGAAAACGACGTTAACGGACCAATTGGTCATGACATTCAATTGACTAGACGAGAATTTTTAAAAGTCATGACCAAGCCCTCGGAAGTCGCGGGCATCGTCCGAACTTTACCGAAAAACAAGGCCCCGGGGGCAGACTGTATCGAATACAGGCTGCTCAAATGTCTTCCGCGGAAAGGCATTGTACAATTGGTACATTGTCAACGCGATCCTGCAGCTACAACACTGGCCCAGCCTGTGGAAGTGCGCCGTGGTCGTGTCGATCCTGAAACCGAACAAGAACGCCAAACTCGCCGGCAGCTATCGACCGATCTCGTTGCTGTCGGCGATCTCCAAGTTGGTGGAGAAGGTCATCCTGGTCAGACTAGACGCTGCCCAGGATGAATTCCACATCGACGATGAATGCCAGTTTGGTTTCAGGAAAGGCAGGAGCACTGTGCACCAGGTCATCAGGATCGTGAATGACGTCAAAGTACAGTGCAACCGCGGAAAAAGCACCGTCATGGTGCTGATCGATGTTAAGAAAGCTTTCGATACAGTGTGGATCCCGGGCTTACTCCACAAGTTAAATTCACGAACTTTCCAACATATATCACCAAACTAATTCACTCTTTCCTGACGGGTCGTGCCTGTCACCCAAGCTATACAACCTGTACGTCTCCGACTTTCCGAATACGAACCTTGCCAAGTACGCCGACGACGCGGCCATGTACGTGCATTCGCATAACGCACAAGCGGCGAACATGCTGCTGAAAGCGCACATGGCCCGTACCACGGCGTATTACGACAAGTGGAAGATTCGAATCAACGCCGAAAAGTCGGAAGCCATACTCTTCACGCGCCGGTTCACTGAAAACCGCATTTTAACACCAATTTTGATTGGGGGTCGCCAAATTCCAATAAAAAAGGTGCATGAAGTATCTGGGGGTGAACTTAGACAGAAGACTGACATTCAACATACACGTAACGAAACCGTACGAAAGGTCTACTCCATGTCCAGGAGTCTGTACCCGCTCCTGGCACGGGGTAGCGGACTAAACAGGACTAATAAAAAAACTATTGTATACGATGATGATCAGGCCGGCCATCACATACGCGGCGCCGGTGTGGTGCAGCATCCCGGCCACGACAATGCGGAGTTTTAGAACATAAATTTATGCGCCTAATTTCAAACTCCGGTAGGTACACTTCCCTCAGAGATCTCTCCGCACGTTGCCACGACATAACCCCACTAGCGGACTTCGTCCAGGAAATATCACAGAAATTCTATCAATTCAAGCTGGGCGATAGTCCGGTAACCCGCAATATAACACGAATCAGACAGCATAATGCCATACTTTTCGACCTGAAACACCCATTACCATACCAGGCGTTGCCTATCTTTCGGCAACCTCCCTAGCCAAAACTTTCCTATACCACAATTTCCCTTTCACCACCTTTTACTCTCAATTTCCTCTATTCGTCTCCTTTTTGTTATTTCTGTTAATTTTCGTTCTTTTGTCCTTTTTTGTCTCCCTTTTCAAAATCCCCTCTCGACCAGTAACCTCTTGAAAATCCAAACATTTTAAATCACAACTTTCCTTCCACCCTACCTTTCCGGAGGCAGTCTAACCATCGGACGAATGACATTACTAGTTCGAAGGGGTTTTTTCAGGAGTTTTCCCCGTACCAGCAACCAGAACTGAAAATGTGTGCAGTGCGCGAGTGCCGCAACCCAAAACACTATGTGCCTAATTTTAAGTTTGTTTTTACTTTTAAAATTTTTAAAATTAGCCTTAATATTTCAAATCACTTCTTGATATTGTCAAAATAAATTGTTAGCTTTAAGTTTTAATCGTTAAACAGGAGCGCTAACCACTCCACCCCAATTATTGTTTAAGCCGAACCGAACCCGCTTCGCCCACCCACGCATTCACCACGACGCTGCATACCGTGGTTGCGTGGGTCGCTCCGGACCGGGATCCGGTCAGGCGCATTACTGTACAACTAACTATTAATAAATATGTTTTGATTTGATTGATTGATTGGTCATATTGATTCGAACATATTTACCTAGAGGTTCTCGAGGTTGCTGATTTCGAGTCTGGCGTTTAATGCCAAGCAACAGCTTCACATCATTGCAACTCTAAAACGGTCTGGAACTGCCAAAACTCTAACCTGATTGAGTAGGAATAACAAGCTAACTTTGGTCTGGATACCTGGCTTCTCTGGTATGGAGGACAATGAAATAGCCGATTCCTAAGCCAGGGGAGGTGAGGTGTCGAAATTGGTCGGACCAAAACGAGTGGTTGGCATATCGGTAAGCATTTCAAAAACAACCATCTTGGCCTGGACTGAGAGGAAAATCCTCCAGTACTGGCAAGAACTACCAGGATTAGTTCATTCAAAGGAGTTTATAAGATATCCTTTGAAATCAAAAACTAAAAAACTATTAGAATTGAATAGTTTACACCTAAGAACTCTATTTGGCCTATGTACTAGGCATTGCAGACTAAATCACTACCTACACAGACTTGAAATAACGGATATCGCTGCATGCTGACTGTATTTGGAGGAGGATCAAACGGCAGCGCACATTCTATGTACCTGTTCTGATACAGAAAGAACGAGGGTCTCACTTTTTGACAAGGTGCTGCCAGAGGTCCTGGAATATCTCTCACCTAATAAGTTAGTCGACTTTATTACAAAACTGAAACTATTGAAATATAATTAGGAGTAAGCCACAATAGACCAGACGGTTGCAGTGGAGGATCTGTATATTAGCCCACTCCCATATCTAAAAAACTAAACAATGCGACGGGGGACGAAAATATTTGGCATGCAGTTAATACAACTGCCAAATAAGAAAAATATTTTTAAAAAGATACAGGGTGGTCACCCTAACAAAATGTTTTAAAAAATACGACGATAATATTTCGCATAGTTAACACAATCATCAAAAATTAAAAATTTGAAAAAATATGCAGAGAGATCACCCTAAAAAGACAATGAAAAAATGTGACGGAGAACGTTAATATTTGTCATGTTAGAAAGATATAAAAAAGTATACAGGGTGGTCATCCTAAAAAATTTTAGGAAAACATGAGGAATAATATTTCGCATGTAGTCACAACTGTCAAAGAAGTAAAATATGGAAAATAAAATATTCAGGGTGATCACCCAGAGAAAAAGTTGAAAATATGTGACGGAGAACGATAGTATTTCACATGCAGTTAACACAACTGTCAAAGAAATATATGAAAAATATGCAATATTAAATATAGAATAATTTATTAATCACAAAACTTTCCGGCAAGACGTTGCGAATGAGGAAAATAAATAAAGTATGATGAACAGAGAGGGAAGTTTTGGGTAAATACCTTTAACAATTTATGTAACTAGCCAGAACTTGGCAAGTTTTTATAAGTACTAAGGGCCAAATTGTACTATATACCCTATTATATTTTTTCGGCGCAATTTCAGATTCCAAAACACGCTATTTTAGTATTTTAATCCGTTGCCAAGGGACTATCAGAAAACAGTCCGGGAAAGTTAAATTTCCCGGACTGTTTTTATATATATTTTAATATGTAAATATATTTTTTTATTTTTATATATTTTTAAAGATATAGATTGCGATTTCAGAAAAAATAATATGTATACCTGTAATAAAAGCACATTCCCGGACTTCAATACCACCTGTTGGCAACAATTTACATCGTCAACCGGGAATGCATTACTTTTACTACTAGATACACAATGTACTATTTTATAAAACCTTAGTTTTTCAGTTGATCAAGAAAATGATTTTTTCTAATTTTAACATATAAAGTGACACTTTTCAAAACTGACGTAAGTGTCAAAACGTCCTACTTTACGTAACCAGTTATGAAAAGTAAAATTTTACGTAACTGGTGAGGAAAAGTTTGTTATGTCATCAATTAGGAAAGATAAACAACTCTCAAAAAGAAAAAGAAACAATGTTTATTCAACACAAAATAGAATACCTAGTCCATAAAGTGGAAGGTTCTAAATTCTTCTTTCCTTCAAAATATGCTAACAAAACTTTTTCATTAATACAATTTACGTTATGTTATCAAATTAGGATTTTAAATAATATTGTAACTTGGCTAAATAACTTATGTCAATTTTGACATTAAAATTATAATGTGTGATAGCAGCAGAGGTAACTATGAAAAAGATTACTTAATTTTTAAGATCTTTAAATACACCTAGTGCACTTATGTTTAAAGGGTTTTTAGACTTTTAAAATTAGAAAAAATCATGTATATAACACGTTTCGAAAGACAATCTTGTGTAACTCGTGTTATTTTGCGGGATCTCGCTTCGCTCGTCCTGCAAATTTCACTCGTTACACAAAATAACGTCTTTCGTAACTGGTTACATAAATAGCTATTAAATATTTTTGATAACATTCGTATTTTGTTATTATACAGGGTGTTTGGAAAAACGATGCTGACCCTGAACAGGTACAGGGGATCATTTGGCATTTATCTGACCAAATGCTACGGTTTTTTTATAATGCCGATTTTGGACTTGTGTGACAGTTCAAATCCGTGCCGGTGGTTTTCAACTACACTACTTGGCAAGCCGATAAATCTTTTAGTGCCAGTTAATCTCTTTTAATAAATCCAGCCTTTCATTGATTTCAATTGTGAACCAACATTTTGGTAATGTGATAAACATTTCAGCCTGATGTCGCTTCCTAAAACAAGTCATAAGGTTATGTTCTAATCAGTATGCAGTTATTTAAATAAAAGATATAAAATAGGCTACCTTGGTATTCCAAAATATAGTATATAATTTAAACTCATAAAAGTTTGTTCAATGAATTCTGTTTTGTTTTTAAGTTGACAAATGCCAAAAGTCTCATTTAGGGATTTTTAATTAAAGAACAGGCCTGATTAATCAATTGGCGCAAATTCCGGTTTTTTGTGATAAAATGACAAAAAAGCGGTAGACATTTTTCATTTCTGGAAGAACAGGGGCATGGTCTCCATGTGTTAAAGTTATAAATTTTATTAAGAAAATAAACCTAATAACATCTAAGGTCAGTACATACATTTTTAATAAATTTTGCATTACTAAGAGAAAGAAGTCAAATATTTGTGATTTTACATAAACATACCTGGGCAATTTCCATGAAGTGTAACTTTTTCAGGTTTTTTTCTTTGGAGCATAGAAATTCTGCCCTTAAGCCCTAAGCCTGCTGGTTTTTAATTTTCTTTGCCAACTGATGGTTTATAATTTTTATAATTATTATATTTGGAATATCACAAATCATAATTTGGATATTGTCGTACTGGAGAACTAGTCTAAATTGGTACCAAGTGATAAACTGTACAGGGCTGCATGCTGCATGACTTGTATTGGGTGCGAAGGCTGCTCGGAAGCATTCTCATACGTAGCGAGAGGTGATTTGCTGGCGCACGGTGAACCTATTTGATCGGTAAACAAATGTGGAGTACAGGTACCGTAAATTATTAATTTTTGGATTCCTGCTTGGGGTCAAAGAATTGGAAACGGCCAAGTTTGCATTCAGCGATATAGAAAATCTAAATTCCATTAGTCCGTTGTCGTATACTTATTTATTGTCCATTTATTTTATCACTGTTGTATCGTATTATGTAAATGTTTAAGTGATCCTCAGCATAGCATAGTGTATTCTGTTTGTGAAACCCTGAACAGCTGTTTACGGTCCTAAAATATACATAAACTGTATACAGATTTATGGATATCCATATTTAATAGTCTCAAACTTTTCTTTACGCTGATGCTAATAATGCTTACCTAAGTGTAATTCATTTAATTAGGAGGGTTTTAACTTCAACCCCATACCTCAATTATTTATTACTTTATTATTTTGTTCTACCCATTATACAAGTATTTACCTTCTAATCTTTATATTAAATTATATTGCTTTACATTGGTTTTTCCTTTAAGTTTTGTGTCTTGTTCTCCATCCCCTTCTGTCAATTAACTTTGGCTGGCGCCCGAATAAGTTTATAATAAACAGCTTTTAACATTAGTAATTGTGCGATGAATAAATAAGTTATGGTGAGGTTATTGCATTAACTGTCAGATGTCACAAACCTTTCCCATGACCCGCCTCCGACACTAGAGCTGCCGCGACGAATTTTGGGTGGTTACCTTTCAGATTCGGTTGTGTCCTATAACGTCACACTTTTTTTAAATCTCAGTTTTTCACCATTTATTTAAGTATTACATACTAAATTTAACTTTTGACCTCAGAACTATTTTGTTTCTTAATCCGAAATAAGTAAACTTCCAAAACAAAAATAATTTGAAAGTTTCTGTTGGTTAGAAGATAATAAAAAATATATTTATAGGAAAAGAAATTGTAACGATAATTTAATACGCCAAGTGTGAACGTAAAATATATATATTTTTAAATCATATAGGTATGTTTGGTCACATAGATGCCAAATGACCCCCTCTTTGTCCCTGTTCTAAATCGCATTGCTCCGCCAAGCACCCTGTATATTTGCGAAAATACTGTTTTCTCCCCTTCCATAAAAGTTTAGTCAGCAGCCAATCTTGGTCATCTTTTGCATGTTTATGAGATCTTAAGCAAGTGTTTTTTGCATTATTTCAAGTCACATCGATTTCGTAGTCAAAATCTAAGTGCACTGTAACCTCGTCAAGATACGACGAGATGTTTGAAAATATATCCCAGAAATTATTATTTAGAAGTACACTTTTGAACGTGCTGCCAGTAAACACATTTTTTGTTCTGATTCAACGTAATGGTCTCACTTTTTCTCAGAGAAGTTCATTTTTCAAATATACACCTCCGTCGAGTGTTGGCGAGCTAAGCGTAGTTAATTTTTAATGTTTCTCCGTAATCAAAATGAAATTTTGAATAATGTATATGCTTTTAAATGTAAGATATCGTTATAATTTGTTATATTGTATGGAATGTGTGGAAACATGTCTTATTTTCAATAAAGATCATATTACGGTTTAAATGTAAATTAAAACAAAATGAAAATTATGATTGTCAAGAAAAATGATAACCATCCGGACACGTTGAAGATAGGTTACTGTGAGGTAGTAAACAAGATGGTATCCTTGGAGTCTAGGAGGAAAATACGAGCAACTGCGAATATGAGATTCGGTGATGGCAACTTGATTAGGAATTATGGTGGTTTATTTCCTCAAGAAAATGCTCATTTTAATTCCTTCCTTTGCAGTTTCTCTCCTTTTCAGTTGGTTCGTCAAATATGTTCCTAGATACTTCAGTACATTCGTCATTCTTAGTGTGCAGTGTGCAGTATCTATTTTGCATTCTTCCTCGTTAATCTGGCTCTTTTGTTGATGGCTCTGGCACTATTGTTAGACACTTCTTGAAGTTTATTTTCATTCTAGATGCAGTTTCATATTTTTTAGAAACTTGAGAATATCCTGCTATTCTTCTCTGCAGCTCTCTTCCAGTATGCTTTTGGTGGTGTACATTTGATTGTCCCTTAATTTGAATTTGATGAATTCCGTCTAGTTATTGGAGCAGAACTTATGCGTACTATTTGTATCTACAGCAAGATTCCGCAATTCTTCAAAACTTTGAGTGCGATGCGCGAACGGAAGATATTTTTTGATTTTAGTGTTCTTTTTTTTTTTCGTTTTTCTTAGCTAGGCGATAGGCAACTTCTCCGGGGTATAACGATAGAAAAATTAAAAAAAAAAAGTGTTTTTTCCGTCCACCCTAATATAAAACTGTGACAGATTGATAGAAACCAATGTTGGTGTCCTGAGCTCGATTTTCGAGAAACAAACAATGGCGTAAACCGCGATCGTCTATCTTTTTTGACTACCGTGCTACAGACCGTTTTTGGAAAATTGGCATTTTGGATGACCTCTTATATCTCAATTACCAAGTGTCGAATCGAAAGTCGAGTAACACATTCTTAAGGCACTTTTTTAAGTAGAAACCGTTGCTGATAAGAAGAAAATCATGCATGCCTCAGTTTTCAAGATATAGTCCGAAACGCAGCTAATGTTTTGTTTTCCAATTCTTCTATGTTATTAGAATGTTCTCTATATATAATATTTTTTAAATAACCCCAAAGCCAAAAGTTGGCAGGGGTTATATCGGGAGATCTAGATGGCCACAAAGTAGGACCATTATTCCTAAAAATTAAACAATAACTAAACCACTTTGTTGTTTATTAATGTCCAGTAAGCTGAATTAATTGTTAGTTATCAATTTAGTTAACTCAGCTAACTAAACATTGATAAACTAGTCCTGAGTGATACATAGATACCTATCCAATCCTCCCCAAATTGGGCATATAAATAATTTCGTGTTTCATTTGACGTATGATCTGGGGCGCCATTATGTTGGTAAATTAATCTTTGAAATTGTCTTACAGGCATATTGTCTACAAAGAGCTCCATTTCTTGTCGTAGAATGTTAAAATTTTTGGTATTCAAATTACCATGAAAAAAATGAGGACCTATTATTTGGTATCCAATGAAACACACCAAATCCTAATCGTCCTTGATGATTAGCTGTAGCGGGTACTTGCGAATTATCATGAGCCCAATGGTGGTTAATAATAATAATAATAATAATTTATTGGTCCGTTCGATCAATATACATGATATTGGACAGGTCAAAGAAATACATTACATTAATGCACAATTAAATAGGTATTAAATTAGTAATTTTTAAAAACATCCATTATTTAAAATATTAATATGCGAATGACAATTTTACACACTAAACAAAATTTTACACAGAACTATATTAACATGTAAATATATTAGTAAAACTGAATTATCTAAAAATCTGCTGATCACACATCATCCAGGTAATCAGTCACAGTATAATAAGATTTATTAATCAAAAATGATTTTAGTTTCTTTTTGAAGTGGTGCAGGGGGATTGTTAAATTTATATCTTCTGGCAACTTATTATAGAATTTTCTTCCAGCATATGATGGAGTCTTTTCAAATAAACAAGAACGATGTCTGGGTAACTCGAGGAGAGAACCATGTCTCGTACTATAATTATGATGGGCGGCATTAGCTTGAAACGTATCGATATTTTTTTTTACATATAAAATACAATTATAAATATAAAGGGACGGAAAAGTTAGTATTTTGTGTTCCCGGAAAACTGGTTGGCACGAATCTGTTGGTTTTAATGAGAAAATAAGCCTGATAATTCTTTTTTGGGTAACAAATATTCTATTACAATTGCCAACAGTGATATTTCCCCACAGGATAACATTATATGAAAGCACCGAGTTAACAAGTGCGTGGTAAATATTAACCAAACTTTTTGTGTCGACAGAATTTTTTAGATGTAGTATAGCATAGTAACTACTATTAATTTTTTTACAGACATGATCAATGTGACATGTATAACTTAAGTCAGCATCGATATAAGTACCTAAAAACTTATTAGAACATGACATTTCTATCGTCACATTATTGACTTTTATATCGAAAAGATCATCACTTTTTTTCCTATTGTAAAAATTCATGGCGACTGTTTTATCTGCATTGACAATTAAACCGTTTTTCCAACAATATTTAGTAAATTGTTTGGAAATAATATTAAATTTATCTTGGAGATCCGCTGGATTTTCTGCATCAATTCCTAAAGTGACATCGTCTGCATACATTATAACACAATTTGCAGAAATATATGTTGGTAAATCATTAATAAATAATAAAAATATAAGAGGACCCAGCACAGATCCCTGCGGAACACCAAGATGGGTTTCATATTTATCAGAAAAAATGTTTCCGATTCTAACTGATATTTTTCTATACTTAAGATAAGAGATTATCCATGACAGGAATTTACCCCTAAAGCCTATAGCATATAATTTTTTCTCAATAAAATCAAATTCAAGACAGTCAAAAGCTCGTGACATGTCGAAAAAAAGTGCTCCTACTGATTTATTATTTTCAATACATTTGTGTACATATTCAGAAAATTCATATACTGCGGTTTCTGTAGATCTACCAGGGTAAAAGCCATTTTGACTCTTTGTTATTATATGATATTTATTTAGGAAAGACATCATTTTATCATAAATTACTCTTTCAATAACTTTACATAACACAGTTAGAATAGTAATTGGACGATAATTTTCTACACAGGTAGAATCAAGTTTCTTGAAAATTGGCACAACTATACCAACCTTTAAGTCATAAGGAAATTCTCCAAGCTCAATAGAACGATTTACTATATATGCTAGGGGCTTTGCTATATAATATTTTATAGTTTTTATTATCTTGGTAGGAATACAGTCAATGCCACACGAATCTGTATTTTTCAAATTATCTATTGCAGCGATAATTTCTTCCTCAGTTACCGATGTAAAAAAGAAGGAATTTGAATTATTGATCATAGTAGTACACTCGGTGGATATGTTAGCACCAAAATGATTTTTTATTGCATTATCAGCTGCTACCGAAAAGAATTCGCCAAAGTGATTGGTTATTACATATTTATCAGAAGTAAGATTATTTTCAACAATAATTTCTGGACTTACTTTAGGCTTAATTTTCCCAGTTTTCTCCCGTACTATGTTCCATACTCGTTTCTGTTTTAGGGCCATATCATCGGTGCTAAGTAATTTTTTATTATACGATTTTTTTGCCAGATTTATTTTCTGTTTGTATGTCTTTTTCAGTAATAAATATTTATTTATTAGAACTTCGTCAGTATATGTTTGCTTAAAAAGCCAAAATAAATCTTTTAATTCTTTACCCATGTCAATAATTTCCTTTGTAACCCAAGTTTTACTATTTTGTCGTCTTTTATTCTGAGTGATTACCGGACAAGCTGTGTCAACATAAAATAACAAACAGTTTAAAAATTCCTTATATACATCATTAATATTTGATAAACATGCATCATACACTGACTCAAATGCTTCCTCCGAAATATATGATTCTAGGCTATTTAGGCTATATTGATTAGTTTTGCGAGACATGTTAGTAATAAGCACAGGTTGTTGATTTTGTAATTTCTTTTGAGTAAATTCAATTATTAATGCAAAATGGTCTCCCACATTTAAGTCCTCTATCTTTTCAGAGTAAGTATCTTGAGGCATTACGCTGATTCAAAATTCATTGCGGCACTGCTTATCAAGCGCGGATTTATGGGGGGTAACGGGATAATTACCCCCCAAGATTCTGTATACCACCAAGTTTTGTTATAAAATTTTATAATTTTTATTAATTTTGAGACGAAAATTTTTTTAATAATATAATCTTTGAAATCCTCTACCCCAAAAACCCATAAAACGATATCCCACATCGGTAGTGAGGTGGGGGTGGGTTTGGTAATAGGGGGGTGGTAGTGGGGGTGGTGATGGGGGGGGTGGTAGTGGGGGTGGATGAAGTAAAAAAATATTTTGAGGTTTCTGGTTCTTGTACACTAAATCACAATTTTTTTTTCATCCTCTTTAATAAGGGGGTGGGGGTGGTAATGGGCTAATGCCAAAAATTTTCTTGTATATACTAAATGCCAATTTTATCGACTCCTACCTTCTTCATTTACCCATTTACCCCAAATTTACCCCAATTTACCCCCCAACCCTTTGTCGGAACAACATGAAAATATAATCTATTTCCAGATCTCGTTAAAGTACATATGTGTACCAAATTTCAAGTCAATATCTTAAACGGTTCCAGAGTAAACGTGCGCACAAAAAAAGTTACAGACAGGCCGACATTTTTAAAAAAAATTTTGTCGTTACTATACTTCCACTGGATGTGGAAGTAAAAAGAAAATAGGAAGAAACAATATATTTTTATTTACGATATCAAAAAAAAATGTTTTTCTTAAAGTAATGAAATATTTATAAAGAACAATATTAATTATTTATTTTATTTTAATATATGTTCTAAATTTAAATGTTTTATTATGGCATATATTTGTTAAAATTTGGTGACCCTCACATGATTTATTTAAATAGATTTTGAATTTTGACAGTCCTTTTCTAAAATGGTATAAGAATGTACTGGTTGATTCATCAGAACAGCTTCCAAAATGATAAATTATCAATGTTCTTTCCTTTTTCTTTCTTCAAAAATCATCTTTTAAAAATTACTATTGGTCCATATTTAACTATGTATCCAAAATATATCTCGTATTTTATTATAAGCCAAATTTTTGGTAAAAGAATAATATTCACCAATTATGATACAATCTTCTGGGTCACCAATAATGGTATTCGGGGGCAAAGGTCGGGATTCCTATCTTCTATTAATTCAGCCAGACGTCGGGATTTCTATCTTCTATTAATTCAGCCAAATATCGAGGTCACCAAATTATAGCAAATATAATAATAAAAATTCATTTAAATTTAGAACATATATTAAAATAAAATAAATAATTAATATTGTTCATTATAAATATTTCATTATTTTATGAAAAAAATATTTTTTTGATATAGTAAATAAGTAGTAGATTGTAACACAAGTGTGGCAAGGGCTTCATTGCAAAACGATGTATGAAATCATACGAGTTTTGCAATGAAGCTTGCCACATGTGTGTTACATACTATTTTTTCTACGGTTGTGAAGTTATTTCCCTTTTTTAAAGTCTTTCCAAAATTTTAAATTTGCTGCCTGTCAGATTTTATTTAGTGACATTTTCCGCAGTCATTCTGAAGTTAGAAAATTTGACTTTGTAATTGCAATTCACGTCTAATTAATGTACATTCATAGAATTGAATTGTTATTACCAATAAGTAATATAAAATTCTTTAAGGTAAACACACTATTTTATTCCGGTGTGTGAAGATGTAATCAAGGCGTATGGCAAATTCTTTGCCGCACGGCGTGCGGCAAAGTGATATCTTCTGCAGTCATTTTGAAGTTAGAAAATTTGAGTTTTTCAGCACAATCGTAGAAAAAATATATTGTTTCTTCTTATTTTCTTTTTTGTTTCTGGTTCCATGACAACCTTAAATCCTTTATATACGGCAAGTGAGCTGCTACATAAAGCATAACAAGGCGCATAATTCAAAAGTGGGTACAACAAAAATTTCACTTGATGAATATTTTTTTGGTGGACAAGGAAAAAAATTTTACTAAGTGAAATTTTTGACGTACTTTTGAACTGTGCGCCTTGTTGTGCCTTACTTTTCTGTGAGCGTGTATGAGCCCCTTTATGCCAGTCTTCGGCGCTGATGCCTTAAATATGTTATGCTCTAAATTAATTGTCTTTTGATACATCTTTTCCTAAGTCGAAGTTTTTATTTATTCTTCGACTTAAGTCGATTCTGGGAGGTTCTATAACAATAAAACTGACGATCTTGACAAACACTTATAAAACGGTATTTTACAAAACACTAAAATCTACAATTTAAACCTCTAGGTGAAACTTCTAGTTAAACTCTAGTTTAATCTGAACCTATAAAACCGGCCCTTAATCACATCATATTTTTCACCATTACAAAATTGAACCATTGTCAACAATGCTCACTCACAATTTACTCACAAATTAGTTTTTGACATTTACGATTATTTCGTTTTTCTTTTTTTTACTATGGCCTTCTCGATAAATATTAAATAAATGCGATAAATATGCATAGATGACAATGGAAGACGATTCGAACATTTATTGTAGGTTAGTTTTTCCTATTTTTGGCAAAATTATTTTATGTTATAAGAAGTGTTGTTGTTGTTAATAGTTTTCCATGGCCTCCTCACAAATATATTAAATTTTTCGAAAATTAAACACTTTTTCTAGAGATGATATCTCGTTGGATAGCTAATTTAAGTTGTCATCGAATAATGAAATAATTTATAGGTTGTTCCATTTAAAAAAACACAAGTTATGTCTATATCTCGAAAACTGAGGCATGCATAATTTTCTTCTTATCAACAACGGATTCTACTCAAAAAAGTTCCTTAAGAATGTGTTTCGATTTTCTATTCGACACTTAGTAATAATTGAGATATAGAGGTCATCCAAAAATGCCAATTTTCCAAGAACGCTCTGTAGCTCGGCGGTCGGAAAAGATAGATGATCGCGGTTTACGCCATTGTTTGTTTCTCGCATATCGAGCTATATTGGTTTTCGTCTATCTGCCATAGTTTTAGTGAAAATCCCAAATCCCATCTAATTTGGTCCACTCTGTAGTCTGCCTCTGAAGGTTAAACAAACTTTATATAGATTAGGGTAATATATCAATATTACTTTAAAATATTATTAACATATTTTGAATATGACTGTCATGAAAGGAATGAAAGCTGAATGTTGACGAAAATTGCTGAATTACCTACCTACTTGGTTTTCGCTTGAATCGCGTTTGAGATTGTTAAAGTCTCAACATTTTTGCTCCTATTTGGAAGCCATTTTCAGGAAAAAAAAGTATGAAAGAATAGAAATTGAAAAGAGAGGCGAAAAACTGTCAGGGTATGTTTATGAGTTCTCAGAGTTGGTCAGATTACGGGACCTCAAGCTGTCTACTTTGCAAGTCAAATCGTGGAGGTCTCTCTATTTTTTTCCAATCTAAAATACTGCGAAACTATAGTTCTAAGAACATTTTACTTTGAGAGATCATAGTTTGCCAATTATTTGGGTTAGGTGATAGTTTTCTTTTTAATTAATTTATTAAGCGTATTTTAACTTGAACTTGACTAACCACCTTTACTCTAGGGTAATGATATTTCATGAAATCTGAAAAGTGCGATTTTTATTCAAAAAAATGTCATAAAGCGAGTTTTCGGGAAGAACGTACTTATTTTAAAATCTATTAAATTTTTAAGGTATTTTTTAAATTTTATTATATTATTGGTAATATTTAGTTCCTTTTAGTATCAATTTTATTTTTGCAGTCGAGTTTGTTTTTAATTATATCTTGTTAGAGCAGCTCACTTTATATAAACGGATATTAAAAAAAAAATTATATTTATGTCGACGAAAAGCATACTTACCCCAATACAAAACACAATGTCGTATTCCCTGGTCTAAATGCACATTGACGATAAACCAGGATTTCAGCCAGCTAATTTCATAGAGCACAAAACTAACACTTTCTACTGGGTGTTTAATCACAAAATTTTTGAAAAAATAACCAGTAAATAACCACTTACTTACGAATTTCTGTAAATACGAAATTTTATAACTTATTCGTTGTTTACATGGCTCACTTGTTATGAAATTCTCACAACTCATAAGTACTTATCATACTACGAAATATTTGTAGACTTACCTTTCGGAACACTCACTATGTTGAATAGATTCTATTGATGTTCCAATATTTATTAATTTTTTTATCTAATCATGTAATAGATCCCCACGAAGTTATCTTTAGTCGTGATTGATTGGCAGCTAACACTAACATGAGGTTTAAGAGATAATATAAATGTATATATTATAGTTTCCACTAATTGATTTCGGAAGAAAAAACACTTTTTTATTTGTGCATTACGAGAAACAGTCTATTTGTCCTGGAACCGCAAAAAATTTCAATCTATTCACAATTTTTGCTACAGGGTGGTCAATAGTGCCTATTTCAAGCCAATTTCAGCTCCTAGTTAATACATTTTGTCTTCGACTATTGGAGTTCAAATGCTCTCATAACTGAAGACACAAGTGGCCAGTGGATGAATTCTATATGTACCAACAAAATGATTTTGAGATACCTAATTTATCTCAAAGTTTTTAACAACCTACCAACTTCGACAGTACATAGTTCCTTTATCAATTTATAAATCAGATATTTTAGTATTAGAATCAAATGTAATGTACCTGGGGGAATTTCGTGCACTTACTTAAAACCTTCATTCATATCAAAAATTCGTTTTGTCGAAAATGTCATCCACTTTGTGCCTTCAATTGCTTTTTATATTGGTTTTCTGCTAGATTACTCTATCCCAATGCATAGATCTATTTATCGCAAGGGATTAATTTTATACTAATTTTATGCATAATTTTATATGTAACAAAAAGGGCTATATATACACATTCGATCCTGTTTCCTGTATAATCGAAAAACTAAAACATTACCACATTACCTAATGTTAAATCTCTGTTGAGAGTTGTCTGAAGCATCATAACTCCGGACATATTAGCCTTAGAAAGTTTTTCTTTAGCTCACTCATATCTTTATATTTTGTAATTAAAATCATTCGACGTGCATATTTGTTGACATATGCATATAAAAAGTTACCTAGTGAATACCAAAAAACACGACTTTTTAACCACTTTCATCTACTTTTATATCATATCTATACTGTTGTATCTACCGTTCTATTTATTACAAGAGATTCTGCATTCTTTTTTGGTCAAATTTTATGTATAACATAAAGGTATATGAACACTTTTGATGCATCTTTTGCCGTTTTTTCCCGTATAAGGAGAAAACCACTAATACTCCAGTCGAATTAGACATAATAAAAAAATTTGCGTACTGCGGACTTTTTTTTGTGGAAGTTGTTTAAGAGGGCATAATAAGCAAGCACAGAAAACTACACCCTGCTACACCATGTGCGTCCCCTATTTTTAAACTTTGAAATTTTACTTATGTGCCCATATCTTTTTCCCTATTGCCCGTAGAGTCCTTTACCAAGTTACACTTTTTGAAGATGCATCCCTCCTCTACATAATATACAGGGTGTCCCGAAACTCCCGCCTTCCCCTTTAGGTGCTAATTCTCCATGCAAAAATAGTAAGAAAAGTTCCTATAAACATGTGTCCGGAAATGCTTCCTAAGGGAGCTACGGCCCTCTAAGGATGGCGCAAAAATAGGTGTTTTTACTAATTATCTCGGAAATGATTTGGGACAACTTTATGAAACTTGGTTACGTTTTTTTGATTATTAAAGGTTATTGTTTTACAGTATTAGCCAAAATTAATTTTATCCAGGGGCGGAGAAACGAGAGGTCGGTGTTCTTTGTTTCTACATATTAATTTTCCATTTGACATTTTTAGTACTTTAATCCCTGATTATGATTCCCTGGTTAATTCTGCATAAAAAAAGGCCTCTTTACAATTAGCCATATGGCAAGCCATTTTCGAGTAAAAGCGGTCTAAACGAAATATTGCGTATTCGTTTGCTAAATGCGCATTATTTATTTTTTAAAGTAGGCGTAAAACAATAACTTTTATTAATCGAAAAAAGTTAACCAAGTTTCATAAAGTCATTTCCGAGATAATTAGTACACCTATTTTTATGCCATCCTTAGAGGGCCGTAGCTCCCTTAGGAAGCATTTCCGGACACATGTTTATAGGAACTTTTCTTACTATTTTTGCATGGAGAATTAGCACCTAAAGGGAAAGGCGGGAGTTTCGGGACATCCTGTATATATTACACATTTGCCGTAGGACAAACGGTTTTGGCTGTACGAGGCCGGAAAGGTCGCGCTGTCCGAATTTGGGGGTCTTCTGTACAGGACAAACGGCTAATATTTCCAATCTACAATACTACACATACTAATTCCCTTAAGGAGGGATGATGATTTGTGAAAAAACTTTCATCGAATACCGCGCAGTTTCCATTTTTTTAAAAAAAAAAAGTGAACCTACTTTTTTTCGCTCATTTTTTTTTCATGTATGTACGACCTTAATATAAGAAAATTTACGTTGGTTTCATTTTAATACATTCATTGGTTTAGGAGCTAGACAGCAATATATGCCAAAAATGGCTATTTTGGTATTGTTGCATTAAAAAAAACAAAATCAGTATAATTCTGGTAAGTGTTTTTGTTTATCCTAAAAGTCCAATTCATTGCGCATAGAAAATGTGTTTTTGTATTTAAGTAGGATCAATACTTATTGTGTAATAACGATTTATGTCATGTGTTCTCCAGTCTCCTTTCTCATATTTTTTTTTGTGGCCTTATGGTTCATAGTAGGGCAGAAAGCAATATATACCTAAACAGGGCACATATTAGGGTGTTAAAATGGATCTCTTGTTAAAATGCGATAGGACGTACCGTTTTCGAGTAATACGCACTTGGTTGCAAAAAATTATTTCAGATCACACTTTTCATCGACTGACTAGTAAATACTCACCGCTGACTACGAAAAAATAAAACTATGTGTCGCTTCTTGCCTTTTCTGTTTATGAGGGACATTGCTAATGAAAAAATGAAGGGACTCGAACGGAATAGGGGGTTCTCACTCCCCTATTTGAAGGTTCATGCTTGTCTCGAATCATCATTGCAATTTATTTTGTGTCTATAACAAAATCCACAGTAATTTTACCTTCTTCGAGAAACAGCTATTATATGTCCATTTCATCGGAAAATGATTTAAAAAAACAAACTCCTAAGAAAGAAAACGCCAAAATATAGAATTTATTTATCAGATCACAATTCGGAACACAATGAAAACTCAAAACAAACATAACCAAACAAGTGCGTTTTACTCGAAAACGGTACGTCCTATCGCATTTTAACAAGAGACCCATTTTAACACCCTATTATGTGCCCTGTCCACGTGTATAATGCTTTCTGCTCTACTATGAACCATAAGGCCCCAAAAAAAAAAAAATTGTGAAAAAGGAGACTGGAGAACACATGACATAAATCGTTATTACACAATAAGTGTTGATCCTACTTAAATACAAAAACACATTTTCTATGCGCAATGAATTGGACTTTTAGGATAAACAAAAACATTTACCAGAATTATACTGGTTTTGGTTTTTTTAATGCAACAATACCAAAATAGCCATTTTTGGCATATTTTGCTGTCTAGCTCCTAAACCAACGATTGTATTAAAATGAAACCAACGTAAATTTTCTTATATTAGGATCGTACATGCATGAAAGAAAAATGAGCGAAAAAAAGTAGGTTCACTTTTTTTTAAAAAAGGGGTTTTCAAAATTTTAACATCCCGTATCATGAAAACCGCGCGGTATTCGATGAAAGTTTTTTCACAAATCATCATCCCTCCTTAAGGGCATTAGTATGTGTAGTATTGTAGATTGGAAATAATAGCCGTTTGTCCTGTACAGAAGACCCCCAAATTCGGACAGCGCGACCTTTCCGGCCTCGTACAGCCGAAACCGTTTGTCCTACGGCAAATGTGTAAAATATATATTATGTAGGGGAGGGATGAATCTTCAAAAAGTGTAACTTGGTAAAGAGCCCTACGGGCAATAGGGAAACAGATATGGACACATAAGTAAAATTTCAAAGTTTCAACCCCTAAAAATAGGGGACGCACATGGTGTAGCGGGGTGTAGTTTTCTGTGCTTGCTTATTATGCCCTCTTAAATAATTTCCATGAAAAAAAGTCCGCAGTACGCAAAATTTTTTATGATGTCTAATTCGACTGGACTATAAAATATACTGATGATTCCTAATGCACCTACATTGTAGTTCAAAAATTTTATTTTTTTCATATATAAATTAACCAATTTGTATCTAACTTTTTTCCCTACCCAATGACCGACCCAAAGAGAACAAATAGAAAGTCTTTGGTAATATTTTATATAGTTTTTTTACACAGGTATTTGCGATAAAGAATTTTTTTATATGATTTCGCAAATAGCGGACAGAATAGTGTATAAATAATAAAAAAAAGAATCAATCTCTGATAAAACGATGTTATAGAATATAGTCTCATCTCAATTTTGAAGTTGTTAACAGGGGCGCAGCCAGGGGGGGGAACCATGGGGCCCAGGCCCTCCCCAAGCCGTCCTCCATGAACCAAAAATAAAGACGCCTAATCTCTATCAGTACAAAGCAGTATTCAAACTTTCCGTTGAAATAAATATTTTGTAATTAATGAAAATATTATCTAGTAGAGGAATCTATACACATTTACAACAATTTTCTGAAAAATTTTCCTCATTCTCTGGAGAGGCCGGTTCTATTAACCCCCCCCCAAATGAATTTTCTGGCTGCACCACTGGTTGTTAAATTCAAGTGTTTCATTAACATTATCATGGGAAATTTGTGATATCATTTTAAGTCTAGCGATTTGTAGTTGATTTTGTTAGATGAGATCTAGACCGTTTCAATTGATATCAAATCAACGAAAACTTTGGATACAACCTATCACCACCATGTACATATACTTATATTCTGTTACCGAAAGTGAACTAGTAACTGTTATTAAAACGTAAAAAATAAAAAATCCTCTGGTCTGGACCAAGAACTGTCATTTACGGTTCTTGGATCTGAACGGCTTGACTCTCCAAATAATAAAAGTATTTCTGACAACATAATTTCACCACTACTGTAACTCATAAATTTGTCATTCTCAAATGGGACATTTCCAGACATACTTAAAAAAGCATCAGTAATACCTATTTATAAAAAACGTTGTAATAGTGATATAGATAATTACCGGCAGATATCTGTATTGAGTTCGTTATCAAAAATAACTGAAAAAATTCTTTATGACCGTGTTATGTATTTTACACTAAAATACAAGATACTATCCAAATGTCAACATGGATTTAGATCAACTAACTCAACAGAAACTGCTACTGAATACTTATTGAAGAATATATATAAAGAGCTAAATGAAGGTAGATATGTTGTATATTTTTTTCGATTTATCAAAAGCTTTCAATAGTGTGGATAAGAATATTCTCTCGCAAAAATTAGAAAATATCGGTGTTAGGGGGAGCCTCCTGAGCTGTATCAATACCCACATGAAAAATCGAAAGGTAGTAGTAAACTGTAATGATTGTAGATCAAATATCTATAACGTAACTCTGGGTATCCCGCAAGGTTCAATTTTGGGGACTTTTCTATTTTTTGCTATACAGTAATGATCTACCAGACCACATTCAACATGACGTTATCACGATGTATGCAGATGATACCACTGTCTCGGTATCACCTACTACACAGGAGGAATTTAACTTTAAAATTCATACTACACTTGACGATGTACACGCTTAGTGCCAGAGAAACAAGCTAATTTTAAATAGCGATAAAACCATTTTTGTAAATTTTAACTGCAGGAGAACATTAACCTGTGATAACCTAGCCTTCTCTAAAACAACCAAGTTCTTAGGCATGAGCATTGACAATAGTTTGACATGGGAATAGCACATTGACTCTGCATGTAAACTGCTTAATAAAGCTTACTTTGCAATCTTACAGTTAAAAAACTAATTTAAAGAGCATAGAAAGCTGTAAAGGCATTTTACGAGCAATAATATTTTCACTGTTCCTAGTATTTACTTATACAAATGTCTAATTTTTGCTAAGACTAATTTACTTGCCTTCTCTACCTTGGCTGACAGTCATTTATATAATACGGGAACTCAATAATTGTCAATTCCAGTTCATAAAACAACCAACTTTAAAAACTCTTCATACTATAGTTGTATTGTCTTGTATAACACTTTACCTAAATCAATTAAAGATGGGAACGTGCCTTCTTTTAAAAAATAAGAGTTTACTGTTAAGAAATGCCTTTTATAGTGTGAATGAGTTTTTAAATAGATAGATCTATTTTACTTGTGCTGCTATTACATAAAAATTATTATGTGTGAATAAGTATATGCGTGTGTATATGTTCGTATTTACATTTATGTCTTTTACAATTATCTGGAATATTATGTCTCTTATGTTTTCTCTACAGTTTGATTTTGTAAATAATGTTAGTTGAACTTTTAATGTTGGTGTTGTTATCTATATTTGATATGTATGCTATGTTATTTTAACTTATAAACTGCATGGTATATGTTCCCTAATGTAAACCTGACTTGCCAAATGCACATAAATATATATCAATCAATTGGTAAATAAATATTCTATTCTATTCCATGCTGTTATATGCCTGCCTAATACTAAATCAAGGTGGAGAATGAGTTTTGTTTTTGAGTGTTGCGGTGTGGAAATAATGGGTTCAAATATAGTGTTAATGTCTATATACCGCCCTCCTTCTGAAGGTAACAATATTTTTCTTAGACGACTTAGCAACCTACTAGACATGTTTATAAACAAAAATAAGTTTATAATAATAGGAGGCGATTTTAATATCGATTTCAATGCAAGCAGTTCTATGTTAGGCGATCTGACAAATATTTTTAGGTATAATAATATATGTAGACTAATCTATAACCCAACTCGGGTTACCTCCAAAACTAGTAAGTGTATTGATAATATTGTAGTGAATGCTGTGGAAAAGGTCTGTGAAGTAAATATAATAAAAAGTAATCTCTCTGACCATTTTGCCCAATATGTAAAAGTAATCACTAATCATACTTTTGAGGACAACTTTACTTTTAAACGTTTTTTTACCGATGAAAATATTTTAAACTTCTGTCATTATCTGCAAAACATTGATTGGACAGAACTATTTGCTATCAATAGCTGTAACGATGCCTTCAATTGTTTTATGAATATCATTACATATTATTTTGATTTGTGTTTTCCAATCAAAAAATGGAAAATTAAAACACATCACAAACAAACAATTAAAGTAACTCCTGAAATTAAAGAAGCAAAAGATCGTGTATGTTTATTTGCCGATCTCAACAGACAATACCCAGAATTTAAGCAGTCATTTACAGCAGCTAACAATGAATACCGTAAAGTTCTTTCAACTACCTCTAAATTACAAAATGATGAGATAATATTAAATTCTAGCAATAAAAATAAAGCTATGTGGACCATAATAAATAATGTCTCCAAGGGAGCGAAGAGATCTCCTATGTCCAGAATTAAAATTAAAGACAATGGAAAGTTGCTAGACCCCATACAAACAGCTAATAGTTTTAACGATTTTTTTATATCAGCAGCCAAAAATATTACAACACATATTACTCAAAATACAGATTACGATTTTATAGAGTCTTGTATTAACAATTCTAATAAATCACGTTTCTTTAAGGCAGTTATTCCTGAAGATATTCTTGATATTATAGCGAATCTTAAAAACTCTAACTCTTCAGGGACTGATGAAATATCGAATTTTTTATTAAAGAAAATATCTTCCTACATATGTTTGCCCTTAACTTACATCATCAATCTTTCATTAGAACAGGGTGTCTACCCTGATAAACTTAAAATAGTTAATATAATACCACTTCATAAGAAAGGGGATCTGGGTCTGATGATCAATTACAGAGGTATAAGCCTATCACCAAGCGTATCCAAAGTTTTTGAACATTGTATTAATCTGCAAATTACAAATTTCTTTACCATCAACAGAATGCTTTCAAAAAATCAATATGGATTTACTAAAGATAAAAGCGTTGACACTACACTCAGCGAATTTGTAAATGGTATAGTATCTGCTTTAGATAAATCTCAAATTGCCTTAGGACTTTTTATAGACTTTTCCAAGGCATTTGATTGCGTTGATCATGCAATATTACTTACAAAGTTAGAAAGATATGGTACCACAAATGGTTTTGCCACACAAATGGTTTTCGTCATATTTGTCAGAACGCTACCAGAGAGTTATTGTTAATGATGCAATGTCTGATTTAAAAGCGATAAATACAGGAGTACCACAAGGATCTGTCTTGGGTCCAATTCTTTTTTTGTTATATATTAACGATATGCTAACCTACATAGAAAATCCATCAAGTATCATAGCATCTTACGCAGACGACACTAATATATTAATAACAAGTAACAGTCTCAGCGACGCTGAAACCCGTGCCGTAGACATTTTTACAAAAGTAACTATTTGGGTCCAAAAAAATAAGTTATCTGTTAATACTTACAAAACAACTTGTGTAGTATTTAAGACCCTTCGATCAAACATTGTCTCTGATAGCAGCATAACACTCGTCACCGCAAATATTGTTAATTATTCATTTGAATCTAAAATGCTGGGCTTAACTATCGACTGTCACCTGAAATGGTCTAGTCACATTCAGAATGTATGCTCAAAGTTGGCCAAGAATTGTTTTGCACTCACTGTAACAGCTAAACAATGTAGTCAGGCGATTGTCAGGCAATTGTATTTTGGATGTTTCCATAATACCATTAAATATGGTATTGTACACTGGGGCCTTTCATACGAAGCACAAAAAGTGTTTGTACTACAAAAACGAGCTGTACGTATTATTGCTAATATAAAATATGATGAATCATGTAGAAGGGCATTTAAATCTCAAAACATTCTTACTTTAGCTTCTTTGTATATTTATGAAGTAGTTTGTTTTGTGTATAAGAATAAATGTAAATTTGGGAATAAAAAAATTAACCATTATAATACAAGAAAAAAAGATTATATGCTACCTCCTAAACATGACACTGCTTTATTTCAAAAGAGCCTTCTTTTCAATGGTTGTAAGTTATTTAATATATTGCCAGAACATATTAAAAATATGTCAAACATTTTTAAGTTTAAACGTGCTGTAAAGGCGTTACTTGTTGATAAAACTTATTATACAGTGGAGGAATTTATGTCAGTCTTTTAAAGTATGTGTATATAGGACGTTATATTATATGTATGTTAATAGTATATAGTTTGTGAGTTGACTGTTCTTTTACATTTAATATTTTTTTATTTGTACCTAATTTTTTGACGTAATTTTTTTAAACAAATGTACTTTGTGCTTTGTTTTCTAAAAATTAATAAAGATTATTATTATTACTATTATTATTATTTTTAATCTTAGCTAGCTAAAAACCAGTCACCCTTCTCTGTGGCTCCGATCCTCACAGAGGGGAGCTGGTAGTACCGGTAGCCACTCCCCACGCCCGTGGGTTAAGTGACTACTGGGTCCGAGAATCGTGTGCCCTGAGTAGACGTAATGAACCGAGGATGACGGCCTTCTGCATTCTGCCGGCTAAGACCTCTGCCGAATTTCGGCATGCCGGTATGATCTTCAGTTCCGAAAGCAGTGTGTGTCTCATTCCACCGAGGGCTCCTATAATCAGTACCACTAACTTAACAGTATGGTCTGGATAGAGTCTACGGAGTTCGAAGAGCAAATCTCGATATTTTGTCCGTTTTTCCTCCTCCTTCAAGACAATGTTGTTTTCCGCGGGAGCCGAGAACTCCACGACGAACATTGTCTTGAGTTGATGGTCGAGGAGTACTACGTCAGGCTTGTTGGCTTGTATTTGCCTGACGGTGGGAAACGAGTAGTTCCAATAAATTAGACACTTCTCATTTCCCACAACGGACTCAATATCCCCCGGAGCGTAAGGCAGCACTGGTGTCTCGTCTACCCCATACGAGTGCCTTAGGTGATAATAAAGCACTCGTAATGCTCCGTCATGCCTCTGGATATAGGCCGAGACTGCATATGTCGGACACGCCGACAACAAGTGCATCAGAGTCTCTGGCGCCCTGCGGCAGGCCCTGCAGCTGACATCAGGGACCTCTATACCCATGACACGACTACGATAGACGAGGGTATTAAATACACCATCCTGGCAAGCCATTATGAATCCCTCGGTCTCAGACTTCAGCCCGGCTGACCTTAAGAAGGCAAAGGTCAGCCTTTCGGATAAGCCAAGGTTTTCTATATTTTTATAGAAAACTCCATGCATTGGCTTATCCGTGTGAAGCTGCAGAAAGATGTTGTGTTCTGCAGCTTTAATTTGGGCTTTTCGTCGAACAGGTTCCAACTCGGTGACAGAGTCGGGATTTACCCGCTCGACGTCGAAGAAGAGACCAAGTTCATCGGCTGCTCTCTGTGCTGCCTTAAACAAAAAGGCTCCTACCCCTGCATTTTCATGGTCCCGGACCATTATTATTATTTTTTTTTTTTTTTTTAATTCTCGACTTTGCCGTCGGTCCTTTATGTTAGTGCGGGCTTTCATTTAGCCAAACATTAACATATTAAGTAACTATTTTTGTTTGTGATGCTGATCAATCAATCTTGAGTGTCTAGGCTTATGTGACGCATGAATTTTCTTACTATACTTGTTGTGTCTATTATAATGTTTTTCTGCGCTTCAATGTATATGTCTGGATCTATCTGAAGACGTGCTAGGCTATCGTGGAGTGTTTTAGGAATCAGGCCTGTTGCCGATATTATGATAGGAACAATGTAGACGGAGCTTTGGTTCCAGAGTTTTCTTATTTCTTCTGCCAGTGGTTTGTATTTGTCTATTTTTTCATGGTGTTTTTTCTTTAAGTTGTTACTGTTAGGGATAGCGATTTCAATGAGATACGTAGTTTTTGTATCTTTCAGCCTCAGCGTTAAGTCTGGTTTATTGTGTGCTATCGTTCGGTCAGTAGTGATTTCTCTGTTCCAGTACAGTTTAGCGTGTTCATTGTCTAGAACGGGAGAGGGCTCATATTTATAGAAGGGAGTTCTTTCCTCTATCAGAGCGTATTTTATGGCTATTTCCCTGTGAATTACTTTTGCAGTGTTGTCATGACGGTGAGTATAATCAGTGGGAGCTAGCATGGTACACCCTGTTATTATGTGGTCGATGGTCTCTTGGTTTTGTCCACATTTTCTGCATCGTTCTGATAGGACATTGGGGTCTTTTAAAATGTATTTCATATAGTTTCTGGTCATGACTGTTTGATCCTGAACGTTAATCATATAGCCTTCCGTCTCCGCAAAGATGTTTCCTTTCGTCAGCCATTTGTTAGACGCTGCTTGGTCAACATGGGGCTGATTCATTTGGAAATAGTGCCTTCCATGTAGCTCCTTCGCTGCCCATAGCTCTTTCTTTTGCAGGTCCGTATGAGTATCTTCTTGTACGTTTCTGTTGTTGAGGTTAAGTGGTGTATATTTCATGTCTATTATTATTGTTATTATTATTATTATTATTATTATTATTATTATTATTATTATTACTGTGAATTGCAAGGCACTGTAACAAATGTGTAAGGAACAGGGTCAAAATAGTCGTATTCCAGTTTTTGATTAAGCACATAATACAAAGATGTACAAGTTGTCGAAACTACAATACGCTGTGTGCTGTGTCTCTCAGATTCAAACGAACTTTACGTAGAATGAGTGATTATATCAATTTTGCTTTAAAAATAAGTAGCCCAGACGATAAAGGTCATTTTATAGTGAAACCCACAAAAAGTTGCAAACTGAATAATTTTGTTTAATGAGTTCGTGAAAGTGTATAGAATAATATCCTGAAAAGTTTACATTCCGCTCGGATGCAGAATATAAAAAAAAAAGTGAAAAAAAAATTTTTTTTATCAATTTTTTCAAAGTTTCAAAGTTTCAAATTAAGTCAGGCTAGAAATAAACAAAAAATACAGGTGGGTAGACCACGTGTTTCTGAACAAAAAATGTTTTAATAAAATTTATCGCTAAAGCCGGAAAAAAATAGTGAAGTAACTTTGTCACTCTGCTCGGCCAAGCGCACGGTTAAATGCATACTACGGAACCTCTAAAAATTCTTAGCAGTTCTAACAAGTAAAATAAAGCTTTTTTCTCTTTCTGATTACAGGTTTTTAACATTTTTCTGAGTGACTAAGAAGATAAATAATGAGTCTGGAGGGAAAAATATGTAATTATGAACGCATAGCTCACATAGCCGCTGAATCGCTCGCATGAATTTTTACGTGTCTATACTGTATTATATTTATTACAGATACACCTATCCACATTTCAGCTATATCCACTGAATTCCTTGTACATTTGTTAATGTATTGGAAAATCCAGAATTTATATTCAAAACAGTCAGAGATATTTTCGTAGTTATAAGGATAAGATTGTGACAATCCCAATTTCTTATTATGATATGATTAATCATATTTTCGGAAAAATGCATAAAAGTAAACAAATTTGTGTGCGAAATAGTGATATTTTATTTTTTCCAATAGGTCAGTTTCTCGGCAAGTTACAGCCTCCAATAAATATATTTATCAAGAAAATCATCAAGCAATTAAATTAAAATGATTTGAGATGTACTTTTTTTGAATACACGTTACTACAACTTAATAAACCATAATAATCATGAAGTGTACATACTTTTTAAGAGTTCTCAATGAAGAAAGAATTTTTTTGAAGAGCTTTTATTTTTTTCTATATTTTTTATTGCGACGATTGAGTTCGGGCGTAATAATATATATAAGCATATTTTTCCCATCCATCCTTTGCTTGTATTGTTTAAAACAAAAAAGCATCAGAAAGCTACAATTTCCATCTTTTAAATGAACCAACACTCATATAAACACACCACAGATAGTAGACAACCCCCAAATCCAAAGCCAAGGCTGTCCGGAACGGGGTTACACATTCGGAAAAACGCAGACATACATCCACACCCACCGGTGTTGTCAATACCGGGGCTGGGGGTCGAACCCAGAGTGCGGTAGCGAGTCGATCAGCGTATTCGCCACTCAATACGCCTTAACCGATTGAGCTACAGTGCCGGTTATTGAGCTACAGTGCCCATATAGATTGAACAACTTCTGATTTAGTAAACTTTTCAGGATATTATTCTACACACTTTCATGAACTCATTAAAAAAAAGTTTACACAGCTTGCAACTTTTTGTGGGTAAATACCTTCGTCGATTGGGCTAAAGACTACTACGAAACAAATGAAAGTTGCAGTCGGGCGTTGCCGGCATTGCCAATATTGACAGTGTATTTCATATCAGTGGTACAGTTGTAGAACATACCAGAAGGGAAAAACTATTAAAAAGACAATCAGAGCATAACTAATCAAAAACAAAAAAGGCACAACACGTGGCACCCAAAAATGCTTCAATTAGTAAAATATGTTCATGTCCAGGCCGTAAAAGTGCAAGTATATTATGGCCATAGAAAAGTGGACCGAAAATAAAAGTATATTTTTGGTTCAAGAACAAAATATATTATACTTTTTAGAAAGTGCGCCAAAATATTTTTGTGCGCAAGAAAAAGAAGATATACTTTTTCTACTACCGTCTATATAAATGATCTTTGTAACTCTAGCAACACTCGCGATAACGAATGTAAACATTCGAGTTACTTGGTTGCTAAGGCGTTGCTAGCTACGAAAGTAGAACTTTCGTGGCCAGGACAGGAGAATAAAAAAAAACAAATTTTGACGCTTCACAAGTTTTCATATACTTTGCTTTGGATTTCTTGAAGTAAAGCGGGGCACAAGCAATATTGGCTGATTCTTGTATCCCATTTTCATCGCCACCAAACATATTGTTTATTTTAATTTGAAACCACCAAATGTTTAACATAACCTCGATAGGTAGTAATTGTTTCGTTGGCATTTAAACAATTTTCACAGACAGCCTCCTATACTATAAAATTTATTAAAAACGTCAAATAATTTCATGAAATAATTAGTTTTAAGTTATTAAATCTCATAATATCTTTCGGTAGTAGAAAAATTATATTACACAATGCGAAAGCCCTTTTAGGTGTTCGCTGTTTTTTGAAAGGTCTCGGCTTCGCCAAAAATCACCTCACGGCTAAAAGTAAACTTTCGCATCTAGTAATAACTGTTTTAAGAAGTGCGCTAAAAGTGTACTTTGAAAATATTTTTGAATGAGTTTAACCTTTTTATGGCTTCACGAAACATGATGAAAGTAGAGACGCAGTCATTATGGAGATAATTCTAAGGAATGAATACAAAATTATAATGAGGCGACGCGACGTACTGAAAAGGCGAAATCGAAAATTGTAGCAAAGGCGCGTAGCATCTATATTCAATTTATTAGACTAAAATTAGCAAAAATGGACAAGGCCGGTTTTTCGAATAAAGCAAATTTGGATTCATCCAGCGACTCGTCAATTGGACGAGTGTGTTGGAGAATCGGCAGAAAGTTATGGTATCAAAACCAAATGCATATATTTAGAGATGGAAAAGTTATAGAGAAAACCACCTTGTGCATAAGTAAGTTAAAATGTCATTTGCAAAAAAGTCGCTCGAAAGCGAAGTCGTGTCACATCCCCGATATTGAACCTATATGAGGGCCGGTACGTCGCAAGGCGGGAAAGCTGTAATAACTCATATATAGTTGAACTCTAATTAAACTCCGTACTTGTAAATAATACAATCACTAAAAGGACCTTAAAACCAGAGACCGAAACCATAACTGAAAACCGCACCGTAACTATGAATTTAAAGTTCAAAAATTATGGTTGAAATCAAAGATTCAAATCTTTAAACCGTGATGTAGAAATACCAAATTGTATGGTGAAAACCATATCTAAACCGATTCATTCGTCCATTATAAAGATTATATAAGGTAAAAGGGAAGTAAAAAGCCAGGGACCGAAACCGTAACCGAAAATCGCACCGTAATTACTAATTTTTTCTAACAGAAACCGGATTGCCGCGGATCTGTAAACCGAAACCATAACCGAGAACCGAATTGTCACTGCCTTGAAAACCGATACCGTAAATGAAAACCAAATAGTCGCTGCTATGAAAACTGAAAATGATGTATATACAGGGTGTCCCAAATTACATAGGCCAAACTTCACTGAGCAATACAACTTTTCAAAATAAGAAAAAAGTTCCTATAAACATGGGTCGGGAAGTGCTTAGTTTCCGAAATACAGATACAGTAATTCTCCTGAAAATGTTTTTTTATGAATATTTTCGAAACGTCTAAAGATTAACAAATGATAATTTACACAGGAATTTAACTTTTTATGCTTTTTAAGACAAAATTACAACTATGTACGAAAATCATTCAGGAGCGGGTGAAACTGGGGGGGGGGGGGGTGGTGTAGGTATAATTTAGCCCCAACTTTATTGTGTGACACTTTTACATTAATTTATGAGCAGAACTTAAAAATTTGAATTTTTCTACACAAAAAAAGTCTCTTATGTTTTTTCTCTAAAATTATCAGTTTTTGAGTAAATCTTATCTGAACTTTATTCGGGAATAGTTTTTTTATGAATATTTTAGCAGAACATAAAAAACAATGACAGTAAAACAAAATTTTATTACATTATTTTTTATTAGACAACAATGAATTAGATTAAAGTAAGGTAAATTACAAATTACTAGAGTTGTTCAAAGTGCATTCCGCCAGCATCAACATATTTCTGACATATGCGCCGTACAGAGTGTGTAGCATTACGAATGAAATCAGAATTAGCCCGCAAATTTTCACATTCTTCGAGAATTCTTTCTATTAACTCTTCTCTTGTGTTTACAGGGTTTGCGTAGACTTTGTCCTTTAAATAGCCCCAGACAAAAAATCAACTGGAGTTAAATCCGGTGAACGGGGTGGCCAGGCTCTTGCACCTAATCGACCGATCCACCGTTCAGAATAAATATTGTTTACCCACAAATGGTTCTCAACAGCAAAATGTGCAGGAGCTCCGTCCATTTGAAACCAGCATTCATTTCTTAAATTAAAAGGAATATCCTCGAGATATTGAAGAAAATGGTTATTTAAAAAATCATTAAATAATGGTCCATTTAAACGGGGAGGAAGGATGTGGGGCCCACAAAAAGTCCCGTTTATAACACCACACCATACGCTAAACTCCTGTTGAAATGTCCTAGGGCGAATTATATGAGGATTCCGATGTGCCCAGATTCTTAAATTATTCAAATTAACCGATCCATTACGGTTAAAGGTAGCTTCATCGGTCCAAATAATTTTACTTCCGAAATCGGGATCTTGTTCCATGGCATTTATAAACCAATTACAAAAATTGATACGCCTTTCGGGATCACCTGGTTGAAGGCTTTGGACTAGCTGCATTTGAAAAGCTTTTCTGTGGTCTTTTTTCAGAATCTGAAAAACTTGCACAGCTTGCGCACGCAGCTGTTGGACCGCTCTTCTGATACTTAATTTATTATTACTTATTGTTAAATTTGGCCAAAATTATGTTTTTATATCGCCCATTTCGCTGTTCTTCATTTCTTGGACCTCTTTTAAGTCCAACATTTCTAAATTATAGGAAATCTTCTGCGATATTCGCTTACCGCGGCATTCGCGTTTCCATTACAATATCCATAAATAAAATGAATATCCGCGTACTCCACATTACTAAACATGACCATTTTTTACTTTTCAATAGAACAGTTTTTCCAAAAGGAAATAATAAAACTACAGAAAAATGAACTACAGAAAACACAAAAAACAACAATGTCATTATTGTCATTCTGGCATTTCATGCTAGGTTATTTTTCATTCGTTACAACCATTACAACCATGGCACACTCCTGCATACCAGGAATGCTGGTAATAATGGTTACTAATTAATAAAGTTCAGATAAGATTTACTCAAAAACTGATAATTTTAGAGAAAAAACACAAGAGACTTTTTTTGTCTAGAAAACTTCAAATTTTTAAGTTCTGCTCATAAATTAATGTAAAAGTGTCACACAATAAAGTTAGCGCAAAATTATACCTAGGCCCCCCCACTTTCACCCGTTCCTGAATGATTTTCGTACATAGTTGTCATTTTGTCTTAAAAAGCATAAAAGTTAAATTCCTGTGTAAATTATTATTTGTTTATCTTTTGACGATTCGAAAATATTCATAAAGAAACAATTTCAGGAGAATTGCTTGAACACCCCGTATCTCGGAAACTAAGCGCTTTCCGACCCATGTTTATAGGAACTTTTTTCTTATTTTGAAAAGTTCTATTGCTTAGTGAAGTTTGGCCTATGCAATTCCGGACACCCTGTATACGTTAGGTAACCGTAACCGAAATTAAACAAAATTAAGTAAAATATTTTTGTATTATTTTCTGTCAGCCAAGAAACCAAATTGCCTTCATAAACTTCCGGGGAGGTTGCGTGGATCTTTTTACCCAAATCGGTTGCTACTGCGCGCTCTCCACTGTATAGTGGCATTAAACGCTCTCTAAAAAAGGAGGTCGATCTTGCCTGCTTGAGAATCCGATTCTACCAGCTCTGTGTCATTTCTTGACGTCTGTCAGTGTTATGAAAGTATCACTTACCGCCAATAGGCAAAAAAGTACAAAATTTACTTTTATGCCCTAGGGTAAGAAAATAAAGTAATAAGGAAGTTAAACAATAATGAAATTCTGACACCAACGAAGCACACGCATTTTTGGCTACCTCCTGAATGTCGATACTTTCATCATAATTCATATTTGTATTGCAATAACTCATGTAAATAACTTGAATAGCGGAAATTATTATGAAGTTAGCAAATTTGACAACTTATTGACAGTAATAGCAGAAAGCAAACACACTCCAATTAGAGTCTAAGCCAACTAATAAATGAGTTCGACAAATCTTGAAATATAATAATTTTGAAAGAATTATCCTAAAAATTGTAATTGCTAGTAGTAATAATTGCTAGTAGTACGAAAAACGTCCTATGCATCTCGGCTTTTATCGTATATTCACAGGTCTCGAACTCGAACACTTGCAAACCTCAGCCCTACGTGCTTCGGTTTGCACTGTGTTCTCGACATGTAAAATACACTTACAAGCCTTGGTACATAAATAACTATATAATTTATTAGATAGGATGTTGCATAATATTATTTGTACTTATTTTGAATCTAATCAATAAATGGTATTATTCGAACTGTTGCATTTTACTGATTGAATGATTGACTTTTGTGTGTGCAACCCGTAAGTTTGTAACTCAATATCTGGTCGTATCACGAAGGCTCGAGAGGGATTTTTTTGAAAGTAAATCAGAGATCACAAGATCCATTAAATTGTTAAGTAAATAAGATAAAGTACATCCAGAGGGAAACCAATTTTGAGGAGAAAGCCGATAGCAATCTACGGTAAGTACAGCTTTTACCTTTTTCGTCTGTCAAACATCTCATAAATCATCTGGGAGTGAAAAATCACATACGTACAAGGGAGAACGTGACTGGCGTCGGTAATTAATAAATTGGTGTCGTGTCCATCAGACGCCATGTGTAAGAGGTTCTACAGTACCACGAAAAAGTGAATTGTGCCGCATTCGAACAAAATGTTAATCAAATAGGTATTTGCAGCCTGTCGCCATCCAACCTACTCCTTTTAAATATTTATGAGAACTTAAAGAAAGAAAATACTAAAAAATCGGATAGGGATATTGTAAAAAACATTCGTGAATTAACCAAATTTACAATACAGGGTGTTTCACGAGGAAACGGACATGCTTTAATGACAGATATAGGACACCTAGGGTAATCATAATCACCCATCGAAAAAGCTAGTTGGGCCCCGTTGCTGAAACACAGGGTGTTTTCTGAATTTTTGTCAAAATTTCTTTTGGTTGTTACTTTATAATGGAATGGAATAATGAGTTCATATTTGGCACATATAATACACTAGCGATCCTAAATAAGTGCTTGTACCACACACACAAAAGTCCAGGTCCGGACTCGAAAAAAAAATATTTTTGTTGTTCTTCAAGAAAACAATACCCTGTATACGTTTTCTTTAAATTTCAATATTAAATTCGAAAAGTACATAAAAAACTGAACAAAATGGCTTCATTCATTTTTTTTGAGACACTTTTGCCGCATCGAAATAAATTCCAATAAATAATGCTATATGAGACTTTAGAGAATATCGATGAATGATGCCTGCAAAAAATACCTCCACTATTAAATTAAACATTTACTTTTTTTTTTCAACAATAATTATTATGTTTTAATCACCATTATTTATGAATGGGGTAAAATAAACAAAAAAAAATAAATAAAGGCTACCGAACCAAGAATTGTTTTCATTCCTTTCATTTATTAAAAACTAGTAAAACAACATAACCTACTCATTAACAACAACAATAATGGTAAATAGTAAATTGCATAAAAATAATGTAAATAACAAAATACCAACAAGCTATCAGCAGAATAATTATTATACGAAAAACAAAAAAAATTCAGATATTCAGATATCGATATAAAACTTATTTACAAATTAGAATCATAATTAAATTTTATGTTCAAAATGCCCCCCTCAGCTTCAGTGCATTTTCTGGTGCGGTTCACGAGATGTCCGATTGATCTTCTTATCACATCTGGATTGTTTCTAATTTCGTTGCAGTAATCAACAATCCCTTGAATTAACTGATCCCTGTCATTAATGTCCACATTGTAGACCTCACTTTTTAACTGACCCCATACAAAATAATCTACAGAGTTGAAATCTGGAGACCTTGCCGGTCATACATGAGGATCTCTCCGAGCAATCCATCTGTTGGGATATGTATCATTTAAATGGTTTCTAATTTGGTTGGAGAAATGCAGTGGGGTTCCATCATGTTGAAAGAAACATACCTCGGATATTTACATTTTCTAAAAGATTTGGTAAGGTATGTTGTAAAAAATTAAGATTGACGTCACCAGTTAGTGTACCTTCAAAAAAATGTGGTCCTAACAAATGACTGCCTACAAGTCTATGTTGTGAACGGCATTCACGTTCTGCATATGAGTTTTCCTGAGCCCACATGTGAGCATTTCTAGAATTATTGATACCCTCCCTTGTAAACTGCGCATCGTCTGTGAATAAGTTCTGTAAATTACTGTCGATTTTCAGATATCCAACGCCAAAAAATCAGGTGATTGACTTCATCCCCTGCTGCAAGACGTTGTACTAATTGAATATGGTACTGGTAAAAAAAAATTACTGCTTGCCTTACGTTGCGCTGTAGGAAACTTGCCATGTTCTGAATACTGATATACGGACCCAAAAGTTTTATGCTCAGGCCGTCGCGTCGTCTGTTAGGAAACCGTCTTTGATATTCCCTCTCTGCTGTCCGCCATTTTGGTTATTTTACCCTCTGCGTAAAAATTGGCAATAAAAGCATAATAATTATTGCCGAAAAAAAAGTAAATGCCTAATTTAATAACAGAAGCATTTTTTGCGCGTAACATTCATCGATATTTTCTAAAGTATCATATTGTATTATTCAGTGGAATTTATTTCAAATGCGGCAAAAGTGTGTCAAAAAAATTAAATAAGCCGTTTTGTTCAGCTTTTTATGTACTTTTCGAATTTAATATTGAAATTTAAAAAAAATCATACAACAAAAACATTTGTTTTCGAGTCCGGACCTGGATTTTTTTTGTGTGTGATACAAGTACTTATTCACTATCACTAGTGTATTATATATGCCAAATATGAACTTATTATTCCATTCCTTTACGAAGTAACAACCAAAAAAAATATGGCACAAATACATAAAACGAGGGCCCAACTTATATGGGTGATTATAATTACCCTCGGTGTCCTCTATCTGCCGTTAAAGCATGTCCGTTTCCTCGTGAAACACCCTGTATAATTACGAACGAAGTGGATGTTATAGATCACAACGAATAAAACAAAAATTTTAAAATAGTTGACGATGCTCGAAATATATTATTTTGTTAACGATATATAAATTATATGCGGAAAATAAAGTGCTAAATTTACAAACGATTTGGGATAAATTGCATGATTATTCTGATGATAATGTATCAATATTTGGAAACCCTACCAGGTATTTTATTAGATTGCGGCTTTAACTACAAAAGAAATAATAATCGAATAGTTATAATAGAACCGCGGTGCGTCGTTGAACTTCGACAGGAATAGTTGCATAAGATAAAAAAAAAGTACCACGAATCAAAGAACCCCGGAACAAAACCCATGAAAATGTTGATTCGGTGGAATCGGCTGAAATTTTGGTATTTTGTAGTTCAAGTCATGCTGATCAAAAGTTCTTATTACATCGAGCCAATCCTATGGACAGTTTTTGAGATACAGCTTGTCAAAGTTAGGTAATTTGCGTTATTTTAGACATTCAAGAACTTTTTACTCTTAAACTCTTAACATTAGCAAAGAACTTCAAGGGTCGAAATATTTTTGTTCAAGTCCAATAAAGCTCAAGAATTTTTTTCAGAATTTTTTTTCAATTTTTAGGTTAGGTAAAATATATATATATGTCATATTTTGTAGTTAAAGTCACGCTGATCAAAAATTCCTATTGCACTGAGTCGATCCTATGAGTGGTTTTCGCTCCAGGAGTGCTTGAAGGTCCTAATAACGAGGTAATGGGTAATCTATATGTACGTGTTTATGAATGGCTTCCAGTGTGTTTGGGTACGTGCACAAAAAATGTAATGTAATGTTAAAATAAGCTTGTATTATTGTCAATATGTTTATAATGTCACGTCCCTGTAAATCAAAAGATTTCTGAAATATAAAATAATAATCAGTTTTTGGGAGCAATTTTCAAAGGGCCGTAGCTCAAGGTATTTGCGGACATATTTTTGCATAAAGAATCTGTACCAGAAGTTCGTCATCGATATTTTCAGAAAACCTTGTAGATACTGACACTTACATATACACAAACGCATGCACGGAGTACACAAACATGCTGGAAGCCAGTCATAAACACGTACATATAGATTACCCGTTACCTCGTTGTTAGGACCTTCAAGCACTCCTGGAGCGAAAACCACTCATAGGATCCTCTCAGTGCAATAGGAATTTTTGATCAGCATGACTTTAACTACAAAATAGCAAAGTTTCAGCCAATCTCACCGAAGCATGCTAAAATATGACATATATATTTTACCTAACCTAAAAATTGATAAAAAAAATCTGAAAAAGTTTTTGAGCCTTATTGGACTTGAACAAAAATATTTCGACCCTTGCAATTTTTTGCTAAAGTTAATAGTTTAAGAGTAAAAAGTTTTTGAATGTCTAAAATGACGCAAATTATCTAACTTTGACAAGCTGTATCTCAAAAACTGTCCATAGGATTCACTCGATGTTATAAGAACTTTTGATCAGCATGATTTGAACTACAAAATACCAAAATTTCAGCCGATTCCACCGAATCAACATTTTCATGGGTTTTGTTCCGGGGTTCTTTGAATACACAATGTAATTTAAATATATCTTGTTCAAAACGAAAATGCGTTACAATTGCCAATCAGGGACCGTAACCGAACCGAAACCGTAACCGAAAACTGCACCGTAATTACGATTTTTTTCTAACCCTAACCGAAACCGAAAATCGAAATGAGATTCTAGAAAACCGAAACCGTAACCGAAAACCGAAAATGGTGTACGTTAGGTAACCGTAACCGAAACCGAGCCGAAATAAATTTCGTTTTCGGTTCCTGCAAGCATTAATTTAATTTTAACCGAAGCCCTAACCAAAAACCGCACCGTAATTACGAATTTTTCCTAACCGTAACCGAGACCGAAAACCGGAATTTGAGATTCTGGAAAACCGAAACCGTAACCGAAAACCGAATTGACGCTGCTTTGAAAATCGAAACCGAAAACCAAATTAACGCTGCTCTGAAAACCGAAACCGTAACCGAAAATGGTGTACGTCAGTTAATCGTAACAAAAACCGAACCGAAATAAATTTCGGTTTCGGCTCCTGTTGTCAATACCAGAAGAGAAAACAAGCACATTATTCTTGTCGACTAAAGACATCATAATTATCTGCTGACTCTCGTAAGGAGTTGTGTAACGGGTCAAAAAAATGACCGCCATTTAAAATAAATTTAGTATTGATAATTGATACTGATTTATAATTTTTAGTCTTTATTTTATAATTCCATATTTCTTGAAACCCTCTTGAGCCAACCCTGAGTCAAACTTCGTATTCGTAAATAAAACCGCTTGCCAATAAAGGCGATATTAGCTCGAGTTCTTATCCCATATAAGGAGTAGCGAAAATCCGGGCTTATGATTGGCCTAACTTAGTCAATAATTAAAATTTACGCGTCGTTCTCCCACTCCGATATAAAATAAAGGAGACTCGGGAGACGACGGGGGATTCTAGAGGGATTGGTGGTTGGAGATTTTTGAACGAGAAAGTCGTAGGGCGGTGGACCCAGTGAAGCCGGCTTCGGTCGGCTTTGCTATTTTGACGAGATTTGAGAAATTCCTGAGCACAGGAAGAACCCTCGAGAGTATTAAGATAAAAAGTTTGTTTATTTGTTTAAATTCAGCAGTATTAGGAAAACGTAAAAGTATGTGAAATAGTTTTTGAATCCTGTGAGTCCATTCGACAACAAGTGTTGTTAATTACTCGCAAAGAAAAGTATCAAAATTGTAATTACTAGTAAAAAGTGATGTGATTTTGTGGGAAGCTCAAATGTAAGTACTTACTTCATCCTTATTTCATCGGCTGTTAATCACGGCGTACAATGTTTGGGAAGCAGTACATTAGTGCAGCGTAAAAACCGCTGCCCAAGGAATCACTACTTCCACATCCGGATTTTCTATCCAAGTCACACAACGAAAAAATTTTGTATCTGGAAATAATTGTTTATGGAACTTTAATAATATAATATTTGAAATCCTCTACCCCAAAAACCCATAAAACGATACCCCACATCGGTAGTGGGGTGGGGGTGGGAGTGGGGGGTGGATAAAGTAAAAAAATATTTTGAGGTTTCTGGTTCTTGTACACACACTAAATCACATTTTTTTTCATCCCCTTTAATAATGGGGTGGGGGTGGTAATGGGGGTGGTTAATGCCAAAATTTTTTTTGAGACCTTAGCTTCTCTTGTCTATACTGAATATCAATTTTATGGACTCTTACCTGCTTGATTTACCTATTTACTCCAAATTTATCCCAATTTACCCCCCAACCCTTCGACTGAACAAGATGAAAATATAATCTAGTTCTAGATCTCGTTAAAGTACATATGTGTACCAAATTTCAAGTCAATATCTCAAACGGTTCCAGAGTAAACGTGCGCACAAAAAAAGTTACAGACCGACAGAAATTTTTTTTTCGCTCAAACTTGAAATCTCGACGTTTCATGACATTTTAAGCCTATTTGAACAATAAACATTTTTTTGTCGTTACTATACTTCCACTGGATGTGGAAGTAAAATTAAAGTTTGTGAGTCATCAGTAACGTACCTTTCATAGAAAACAAGTAAACCAAGTTGGTGCTTTAATTTTCGTTTAGTAAGACGTGAAACTGTTATTTCTTTTTACCCCTGGACGGTAATTTATACCAGTTTGTAAATATTTTTAAATTGTTTATTAAAATATAAGTTTTATTGCTTATATGTCCTGTTATAGTGGATGATATATTTTTGTTTAGTAAATGCAAGTAAAGTAAATTTATTTAGTTGGGTCGGCCGATCAGATTTTTATAACTCAATTTATTTGATGTTAAGAAATAACTTGTCATAAAGTATGATCATTTTTTTGTTTATTTGTTTAACTTTATTCTTGAGTAACTGTTTTGTTAATGTTACATGACGTTATAAAATTTTGTATTTATATTTGCTGATGTGGAAACGATATCTTATATTTTACCCACACCTAGAGATTTTGTCTCGCTCTACCACTTTAATTGTTTATGTAATATAAGGACTATTTTCTATTTGGTAGTTTCATTTATATTTTCTCAAATACAATTTATTTACCATTTGATATTGCCAGTTTGAGCTAGCCTGGTAATAGTGGGTTCATTAATTTTCTAAATTTGTTAATAAGTGAATTCAGTAAGTAATAATCATTCATTAATTAGTTTTTTATTTTTTATTAAGTATTCCATCTCATTAAAAAAAGTGAATGTCACAGTTGATTGTGGACTTAAACGAAAAAAACGTGGTCTGAACAGCTTCTATAGAATATGCCACCAAATTCGATAATTGTTATAGATAATGTTTTTGTCATTCGCGTAAATTAATTAAAATACCTTAAATAACCCAAAACAAAACAATATTTTAAAATTTATGAGAAATAAAAATAGACATCCCTGAACATCTTTCAATAATTAAAGAAAATTTAAATGATCGTTATTTTAAAAACGAACGTGCCGAATCTTTGGAAGGAAGGTCAAAGATCCATACTATCGCCAGTGGCGTAGCCAGCTTTTTGGGGTGAGAGGACAATCACGACCGGCTTTAATTTGAACAGGCCGGAGTGTACGATGTGGCAACGCTGTAATCTTAAACTCTGTCAGTCCTATTAATAATCTATGTAATGAAGGAAAAAAATAGTGTAAATATTTCGTGCAAAGACGAGATTACCTTCGCCACCCGTTTTCGAGGGTGCTGAAGCGGCCAAAAACCATCCCTTTTAACCCTTCATGTTTTCATATATAAACTGGTCTGAGGAGCGATTTATCGACTTGAAATTACATGGAAGAGGGTTATTCAAAGAATTACATGAAAATATTTTTATGACAAACTCAATTATTTGCTTACAATTAATTTAAAAAACCTAGGTCGTTAACAAACAGCATAACAATCCTCATATTCCTCAAAATGCACATCGCACACGATCTCTTCTCCTTCATCATCGCCCCAGCGATAACTAGTGGATGAGGGTAAGTTTCCGTTACACGGGGCACTGCACCAGACACTAACATAAACTTTTCCGTTTCTCTCCTTCCACGCACTATAAGCATCTTTGTATCGTTCAGATTTGGATATTGCACTGTCATAAAAATGTTTTATGCACACCACTTAATATTTTGTAGGCTGCCAAGTTTTCCTAGAAATACTCTTTAGCCACTGTTACCTCAGTTCTGTCTGATTCTTTGGGAAATCTAAAGACTCGGACATAACCTTCAGATGAAGAACTGTAATTGCTTGTACAGCCAGGTACACAACATTTATCCGGCATGTTGTTATTGTTTTCAGACCCCAGACCTAGAATTAATTAAAATTATTTTATTGGTTTTGGTAGTAAAAGTGAATTGAATTAAAAATATAGCTTGCATAAAAAGTAAGGTTATAACGTAATTTGATGCACAAAAAGTGATTTCAGGTGCGAGCGGTGCGATAGATACCCATAAATAATTAAAATGGTAACTACTTACTTTATAAAACACAATTTGTGAAATTACACGAACAGAGAGGCACTTTTTATGTATTATAATGCCAATTTATTCGTGACAGATTACTGCACAACAATTTAGTTTTGCCAAGAACGGGGACTGAAGCACACGTTGCCACATTTCCATATACTGGCCTGTTCACATTAAAGCCATTGGGACAATCCATTTAAAAAGCGGTGTGGCACAAATTATAATCTTCTTCCTGATCTAACAATTGGTGAGCGAGGCCGCTTGATGGGAGAAAAAAACCGCTGCCCAAGGAATCACTACTTCCACATCCGGATTTTCTATCCAAGTCACTCACAACGAAACAATTTTGTATGTGGAAATAATTGTTTATGGAACTTTAATAATATAATATTTGAAATCCTCTACCCCAAAAACCCATAAAACGATACCTCACATCGGTAATGGGGTGGGGGTGGTAATAGGCAGTGGTAATGGGGGTGGATAAAGTAAAAAAATATTTTGACGTTTCTGGTTCTTGTACATACACCAAATCACAATTTTTTTCCATCCCCTTTAATAATGGGGTGGGGGTGGTAATGGGGGTGGCTAATGCTAAAATTTTTTTTGAGACCTTACTTTCGCTTGTATATACTAAATACTAATTTTATGAACTCTTACCTGCTTTATTTTCCTATTTACCCCAAATTTACCTCAATTTACCCCCCAAGCCTTCGACGGAACAAGATGAAAATATAATCTAGTTCTAGATCTCGATAAAGTACATATATGCACCAAATTTCAAGTCAATGTCTCAAACGGTTTCAGAGTAAATGTGCGCACAAAAAAAAAGTTACAGACCGACAGACAGAAATTTTTTTTTCGCTCAAACTTAAAATCTCGACGTTTCATGACATTCTAAGCCTAGTTGAACAATAAAAAATTTTTTTAAATTTTTTTGTCGTTACTATACTTCCACTGGATATGGAAGTAAAAATTTGATGAGCGGGGGGGGGGGGGGGTGAAAAATGGAACGAAATTTTTTGTTGCATGCCCTAACTTTTTATAAAAATTTCTAAAATTTCCTAATTTTCCAATATGAACCCTACAGCAGGGTCGTCACAAAATGGGGGCGAGGGGCACAATGCCGCGCCTAGCTACGCCACTGACTATCGTACAGTTTTCTCCTTGTTATTACTATTTATTGTCAAGATTTGTAGACTAAGAGATTGCCTAAACAACATATTTTCCCCATCAAAAATTTTATTAGCTTTTGAGCAGCTGGTGTGTAACACACCAGGAAGCAGGGTCGAATTTAAAATATTAGTAAGAAACCACAGATCATAGTATACTTCAGACCATATTTTGATCCAGTTTGGACTGTTCTTATGTAATAAGATAACTGCGTTTGAAGAACAAGAATAGCCTAACTTTTTATCGCCGCCCTCACGTCTCGCCTAAACACTCTTATAGAGCGGGAGCTAGGTGGCTTTTCCGGCAGCTCATCGTTTTATGAACTTTGAGATATTTTTATGGTTTAATGGATGATAACGATTCATAAAATCGACTTCTGGCGGGGCACCTCTGTCAGGAGCGTCACGAACACTGTTTAAAAATCAGTGAAATCATGTCATCGTTACAAGGCTCATTTCTTTTGTGTGTATACAATTTATGTTTAGAATGAATAAAATATGATCGCCAGAAAATGTGGGCCGTCAGGAGGCGCAGCCAGAAAGGTAATAATGATACAATACATCTGAAGCACGGTACGGAGTCAAGTTAGCCTAAATTCCTGTATATTTAAGAGCCTATGGTACTTTTGTTGACACTAAGAACTTTACGGGGAGGCTATTCTATTGTTGAAGAAGCTTATATTTACGTTTTAAAAAGGAGCCAAAACTTGTAACGATGAGTTTAGAGTTTTGAGATGAAATATGCGAAAAAAAATCCAATTTTCTTCAAAAATACTAAACATTTTCTTTCTGGCTAGCCTTACTGATGGGAGTTTCCTTCTGGAAATTTTTTTCTGTGTTCAAAACATTTAAATAAACATGCTCAACCTTAAAATAGTTTGTAACGATGATGTTATATAACTCCGTTTTTTTACCTCTTTGACCTTTCTGGTTGCGCCCCTGATGGCCCACACTTTCTGGCGATCTTATTTTATTCATCCTAAACATAAAATGTGTACACAAAAAAAATTGGCTTTGTAACGATGATATAATTTCACTGATTTTTATATCTTGAACCATGGCCAACTCGACGGGCTGATATATGCCAGAAGTCTATTTTGTCGTTATTTAAGTTCGATAGAATTAATCAGCGCATAGAAAATGCTTGTAACGATGAGTGTCCGAAAAAGCCACTTAGCTCCCGCACCATTAGTCTACAAATCTTGATTTAATGGTAGATAATTTATAGCATCATATACAGGACCATTAATAATAGGCCATAATAGGCTTGTTGCAAAAAATATAATTTTGGTATTTTTAGAACCTTTACTTAGTACAAAATACAGTGTGTAAAGGATTCTTTCTTTTACAAACGGTATTCAACATTAAAACGCAAACAACGTGTGGCATCATGGAGCCGATAACGCCACAGCGCTAGCGCACATTTTAAATTAATCCCATTTATGTAATAGTTTGATAGTGGAGGGAAATTGATCATAAAAGTCTCTCCGTTCTCGAGGAGAAAAAATCAGCTTAGAACCAGACCAGATCTTATTTTTGTGACGCAGTAGCATAAAGCATACTCCTGGGGCAGGTGTACGGAGTAAATTATCCTATTGACTGAGTGCCACTGAGTTTTGTAAAAAAAAAGAGAAAAAATATTCATTATCAGGTATAGCTCATGAGGCGCCCTTCATGGACTAGTGTGATTTGATACATAGTTTAGTGATAGGCTGCTAAATAGCAGTCTGTTATTTTTTAACTGCTATTTGGTTCATAGCAGTAGCAACTGTTACGAGCTCTGATAAATAGCTGCTATTTTTATAGCAGGTTGAAAGACCTAGTTGAAATCACTCGAGTGCCAACACGCCCTTGCGCAACACAAGCAGGTTGCGTCAGCCCAATAGTAGTGCTGCAGTGATAGCATAAGCAGCCATAGATTAACAAGCAGCGCATGCACACTGTTCAGCTACAGCGAGCAGCGGCCAAGTGAATATGTAATTCATGTAAAACTATTTTATTTTAACAATATTTAACACATGATGATATTCGTCTGGTCAAATATTTTAACGGAATATAAAAAATAAACTGTAATAAATAATGTTATAATATATTTATATATTTTTTTAAAACTAATCTTATTAACTACCCATACAGTGATTGCGTTTTTTTTTTTCATAAAGTTTTATTTGTTATCTTCTGTTAATACGCGCCATTTAGCCAAAACAACTAATGCTAAGAAACAGCTGCTATTAAAATAGCAGCTATTTTTAACTGCTAAATGAAAATAGCAGTAGCAGAAGTAGCTGCTACACAAAAATAGCTGGTTCGACCCATCACTAACATAGTTTATTGTTTCTTAGCTTAAAGAATGTTTCCTTACCAAATTGCGAGAAGATCGGTCAAGAGGTAGTTGAGATATTGCAAATAAAAAATTACAATTTTGTAACGGCAACAATTTACTAAAACATGTTGGGTTATATCCTCATATTTTGATACAAAGAATCTACCCTTGAACTATGGCCTATTATTAATTGTCCACCCTGTATAGAAGGTGCGGTTTAAAGCGGTGAGCAAGTGTCGTGGTGATGACCAGGATTGAACTGATATCCAGGATTCACCGGGAGGAAACCCACGTAGGCTTATTACCTCTTCACATATTATTTTGACGTTAGCTAGTTGACTTCATTATACATGCAGAATTTAAAATTCGATCAATCAATTTTTTTCATAATGTATTTAAGAATAACGATAAACGTCCCATTAAATATTATGACATTATTTTACACTCTGGTCTATTGACTTTTCCAATGTTTACTAATGTTTCCCAAAACATATGATGTTAACGGTACTGAGAGCAAGATTATAAAAATTGAGGCCGGCCCTGGAATTTTTACAAATTAATTATGTTTTTGATTGAACTAAGAGAGTTTTTTTGATTTTAAACTAATGAATTAAATGAAGGGCAACAACCATGATACTAAGAAATAGAGATACGCTCTCACGCATACCACCCCTTACTGCAGTTCCCGATGTTACGTCACGTAAAAGTCAACTAGTTCAGTGGTCAATTTTTAGTTTAGATGTAAACTAAAATTACCTTAACCGAAGTGTTTAGAAGCTTATCCTTCGATAAAATAACAAATTACGACTCTTTTGGTTGTTCGAGACAAAAGATAGAGCTAAAAATGTGAGAAAATTGTAAAATAATAGATACAATTACTTTTTTGTTTAACTCGCTCTAACTAAAAAACGGGATAACGAGTTAATTTTCAAATTTTTACCGTGATTAATCTATATCTGTTAACAAAATGTGTTAATATAACGGTCAAGTTTTAATAAGAAAATATGATTTTTTTCTAAGGCTATGTCGATAAACTGAAAATTTACAGGTGGGAATTTAACAAACGAGAAACTTTTTTGTCTTTCGATACCAAGTATATCGAGGGTATATGTTGATAAAGGATGAAGGATGAAGCTAACTTTTTTATTTGAAACTTTTTTTTCTAGGATTAACAGTTCTCGAGAAAATTGCAATTACAGCGCAGAGAATGCGGTGTGAAAACAAATATGTATGTTAGTGTTGTTTAATGAAATCGAATTCAGATTTTCTTGAGATGTTTCAGCAAATCAATGGGGGTTATTAAATATTTGTAATAATTACCATGAGAACACATTGATATATATCAATCACGCTATTGAATTAAGTCATACTGCGGAAACGCTATTTTGCAGATGCAAAATATTTTTCATAATAAAACCATTAAAGAATCAGGCAGTTTATCTCTAAATAACAGAATAAATATTTCTCATTCTTGACTGTTTTTCTATTTTCCTGAATAACGTTAGATAAATGCACTGTTTCATAATTAAACTAATTAAAGTAGTATATTATTTACTACTACTATACTATTTATTGTGTTTAATTAAATGAATTAAAATTTGATATTAAATAAAAACAAAATAAATAGCTTACTTACACGTTGAAAAATCAACGTTACAAAGGATCATATGTGCTTGCACCAATTATTTTGGAGGTGTTTTCACAAACATTTAAACCCACAACGGCCTTATGCGAAATGAAAAGTGCTGACAAAAGTAGTTATAGAATTCTATAATATTAAAAAGTAAAATTGCCTGCAATCGGCTTTCTAGGTCTTATATTACGGTTTCCGATGTATTTTTAGGTGTATTTTTAGGTAGATGGTCGCCGGCGCGGGCTCGATTTGAAGTTGACTAGAGGGTGACGACGCTATGCGCACAGTAGGTCGAAAGCTGGTACTCGTACCGAGCGTATCTTATATTTCATAGTATCATGGGCAACAACTAATAAATAAATTGTAATTAGTTTTAGGCATCAATAGACAGTTAATAAATACAATAAGTTTAAAAAATCGGAAAACTTAACTGCGGAATACGAAATTCGAAGTAAAAGGAAGTAAATAAGGTTACAATTAATATAAAACTTCTGTCCAGGCATTCACTACTTTCACATCCAAATTTTCTATCCGGGTGTCTTCCTATCCAAACCCGCCACTACCACCCACACAATTTTACTTTTTGTCCCCTCTAGTAATGGGGTAGGGGCGGTAATGGGGGTACCACTGTGGACTACCCAGCAACCGGAGGCATAAGGTCACTCATCTGTTCTATATTGATGACTTTAGTTTAAAGTATATGTCTCCGATGAGCGTAAACTTCAAAATGGTCTAAAGGTGGTTGAGGAGTACACGTGGGCCACTGGTATGGAGTTCGGGTTGGACAAGTGCGCGGTCGTTCATCTCCAGAGAAGACGATGCGGGAAATTTTCTGAGGATGTGCAGTTCGCAGATGGAACCATTCTGAGACATCTGGATATCGGAGAGACCTACACATACCTGGGTTTACAACAACTTCACATCCAGGATGTGCAACAAATAAAGAAATCTCTCCGCGGCTAGTACAGATGCCTCTCCGAAAGATTTGGTCGTACGAACTTTCGGGGAAGAACAAGGTATCTGCTACTAATATGCATGCCATTTTTATTCTGCTCTATTCCTTTGTAGTGGTTAAGTGGACTGTAGATGAACTGTTTCCTTTTTTTTTAAAAAAAAATTCTTCCTAATTGATTTAGCAATTTATTGCAGAACTGTTTACTTTACAATAAAAGTTTCCAGAGTAAAAATTAATTTTTGGCACTAAAAAAGTCAAAGAATATGCTTATAATGTCAATTACTGGTACATTTACTTAAAATATACCCAAATTACATAGAGCCATAATATGTCTTTACCTAAAGTTTTTTTTTGCTCCACCGTATGAATTCATTAATCATTGTTATTATTACGTTATTGAACCAGACTTCACGGTACATTGATTTTTATCTTGTTTATTTCATGATGTTTCTAGTAATTGGCAAAGATATGGATTCGTTTAGGTGTGATTAACGTTTCAGGGAAGGCGAAAAGTACAAAAATAATATATAAAAATATATTTGTAAAAAGCACCTAAAATAATAGACAGATCTTATCCTAACATGATGCAAAATAAACATAAGATATATAAATAATGATATAAGGTGACGTATTTTCCTGGATTATCAAGTTCAAGTACTCTTCACCATTATTAAATATAATAATGACATATTTTAGCTTACTAAAAATCATCACTAGAGATTAGGTCGGGTGGAATAGACTCGTTCAACATAAAATAATGTTATTTTATAGATTTTTTAATAAGCTGTATATCTGCTAGAGCATAATCCTTTTAAGCTGGATATCAGTTTTTGATTTCAAGTTTTTTAATAATTTTAATACCCACTTTTGTGAAACAGGAGTAAATCTCGGCTTAAAAATTCAGCAGAGAGCTTCTTTAACCAACTTCATGAACTTAACTAAAAGTACGTAGTTTAGAACTGAAGGATAAAATTGAAATAGAAAATGCTGCATTAGAACTTAAAACAAATAAGGTTTTAGGACCAGATGGAGTAACCAACGGAAACTTGTAATGACAACTGATTATCTTGCTTTATTATTATTAAACATATTAAGTGTGGGAAAATTCCTGCACATCTAAAAAAAGCAAGAGTGTGGAGAGTTTAAGGAGAGAGATAACATTTCAAATTACCGTCCTATCTCCTAATATCGTCAGTAACAAAATTGTATGAAAAAATCATTAAAACCAAGTGTGTAATTACCTAGAAAAAAGTTTAATTATATCCAAAACGCAATTCGATTTTCGAAAGAATATTTTAACAAAGACTGCAGTAGCTAAATTAACATATTTAGTACACAGCACAATAGATATCTATAGTCTATTTTTACAATCAATTATTTTTTATTTATTTGCTTTTATCATGATTAGAGAATATTATTTAGGTATTATGCAAATCACAACTTACACACTTTTTATTATGAAAATACCTACTTTCTGTATATTGTTGCCCTAATCTGGGCACGCTAATATACTAGTCAGGTAAATACTTTAAAACACTCATTATTGGAGAATCAATCAAAACAACTACTCTTCTAGCTAATACTGACGAAGTATTGAATTACATGATAGGATTCTTAGCATTTTAAAGGAAAAAAATATATTGAAAATACTTAAATCGTTTATTCAAATTTAATCATTCACACTTTTTTATTTAATATGAAATTATCTACTTTCTGTATATTGGTGCCTCAATCGGGTCACGCTAATATACTACTTAGGAAAACACTTTAAAACACTCATTATTGGAAAACTAATCAAAACAACTACTCTTCTAGCTAATACTGACGAAGTATTGAATTACATGATAGGATTTCTGGCATTTTAAGGCAAAAAAATGTAATGAAAATACTTAAACTATTTATTGAAATTCAGTCATTCACAACAATTATTGAAACAAACATTCTATTTCAACTCTAGAAAAGTTGTACAAGTTTTTTCGAACTCGTTAGAAATCCTATCATGTAATTCAATACTTCGTCAGTATTAGCTAGAAGAGTAGTTGTTTTGATTAGTTTTCCAATAATGAGTGTTTTAAAGTGTTTTCCTAAGTAGTATATTAGCGTGACCCGATTGAGGCACCAATATACAGAAAGTAGATAATTTCATATTAAATAAAAAAGTGTGAATGATTAAATTTGAATAAACGATTTAAGTATTTTCAATATATTTTTTTCCTTTAAAATGCTAAGAATCCTATCATGTAATTCAATACTTCGTCAGTATTAGCTAGAAGAGTAGTTGTTTTGATTGATTCTCCAATAATGAGTGTTTTAAAGTATTTACCTGACTAGTATATTAGCGTGCCCAGATTAGGGCAACAATATACAGAAAGTAGGTATTTTCATAATAAAAAGTGTGTAAGTTGTGATTTGCATAATACCTAAATAATATTCTCTAATCATGATAAAAGCAAATAAATAAAAAATAATTGATTGTAAAAATAAATCAAGAATAGGCTTGTAAATAATGAATGAATGTTTCTATACTCTACTGATGAGAACTAACGAGTTCTAAAAAACTTGTACAACTTTTCTAGAGTTGAAATAGAATGTTTGTTTCAATAATTGTTGTGAATGACTGAATTTCAATAAATAGTTTAAGTATTTTCATTACATTTTTTTGCCTTAAAATGCCAGAAATCCTATCATGTAATTCAATACTTCGTCAGTATTAGCTAGAAGAGTAGTTGTTTTGATTAGTTTTCCAATAATGAGTGTTTTAAAGTGTTTTCCTAAGTAGTATATTAGCGTGACCCGATTGAGGCACCAATATACAGAAAGTAGATAATTTCATATTAAATAAAAAAGTGTGAATGATTAAATTTGAATAAACGATTTAAGTATTTTCAATATATTTTTTTCCTTTAAAATGCTAAGAATCCTATCATGTAATTCAATACTTCGTCAGTATTAGCTAGAAGAGTAGTTGTTTTGATTGATTCTCCAATAATGAGTGTTTTAAAGTATTTACCTGACTAGTATATTAGCGTGCCCAGATTAGGGCAACAATATACAGAAAGTAGGTATTTTCATAATAAAAAGTGTGTAAGTTGTGATTTGCATAATACCTAAATAATATTCTCTAATCTATAGTCTATAGTCGACTATTTAAGAAACATATTTTACAAAAAAACTACACTTTTTAGACAAGACACCAAACTTACCGTGCATCATGTCCAAACCCATTATCAACTTTTAAGAAGGGGAGCCACCTGAAACCTATCCCCTTAACAAAATGGAGGTGATGTTTCCCAAAATGGCCCCCATAAAATTTAAATTATTTTAATATAATAAACTTAGGCACCTAGTTATATGTTTCTAGGGTAGGGTAGCCAGATATTTCCAGTTTGAATGCTGTACATTTGGATTGTGGAGTGAATTGGGGCCTTTTTCTTGTATGCCAATCGTTGTATAGCGAAATGCGAAATATACATGCATGAGTTATTTATAGTGGCGACGTTTGTATGGAAAGAGGGGATGGGAGATGAAGGATCCGTAGACGGTCCATCATGCTTTCTTCTTTTGAAAACGATTCCAAAGCAGGAAACGCAACATCGATATTTCAACGATCTCAAACGCAGCACGATCAGTGAATCTAGTAATTTTCATACTGACATCCGCGGAAATCTCTCGAAACATTTCATTTGCTTCTATGGAAGGAAATTTATACTCTGACTAAATCGCATTGTACACTCCTCGTTAAAACCAGATTCCTATGTGACCCCAGATACATTCCTGAAAACCTATCGCGATCACCAAGTTATTCCTTCTATCTCCACAGATCAATCATCGCTCCAAGTCTCCTTCTGTCTCAAGAATTTGAGTCAGAGTAGGTTTTCCCTACTTAGAAAATTACAAGATACAAGGCGCAATCTCAACACTACCAATAACCGTATATACGAAACCTATTAACGCACAGCTCCACACTTTCAGCATTCAGCCGGTACTCTGAGACACCCTTAATTAACCGATTATCCAGTGACAAAGATCAATACATCCCAAAACAAAATATCATTTTTCAGAAAAACGAACTTTCCAAATTAAAAATAATATGATTCCAGGCAAACGTAATGCGTAATACATCCAAGCATGCTGTACATGCCGTTAAAATTCCGGAAAATACAGTGAAATTCCGTACATATGGTCACCCTACTCTAGGGATGCTGAATTAAAGTAATGGCTCTAAAACGTTGACAGAAATCCATAGAACGACATATTCAACATGGCGACCAAAATGACCACCACAAAATTTAAGTTTTATATTTCATTAACAATTTTTTTTTTATTATTTTTATTTTCAAGGAGTGTATCAAGGCAATGTTGCCTTGGTTTTTTCTACTAGACCATGTTCACTATGCAAGATGGCTGACCATCGATGTAAAGGGCTTGGAGGAGCTTCCATTACGTTCATTAGAAGTGCATGCTGAGTTTAAAGCAGGAAATTTTGTTATACGGAAGTCGTCCAACCCCTTTTCTGCTATTGCAGTAGACCAGGCCCATGGGTATTACAACACGAATGAAAAAGATGACGGTGGTGCCGTCGGCTTTCTTCAGGATCCAGCTGCATTGTGGAGGTGGGCTATGGCAGGTCCCGAAATATATAGATTAGTTAATGAATTCACTAGTCAAACGAAATCACGGTCCGGACACAAACCATTGTGTCAAGAAAAGTTCGTGGATGAGATCGATACGTTGAAGACAAGCTTCAAGAGTGCTGGTAAGTGGTAATCCTTTTAAGGAAACCTCAGGTGACCTATTACTGGAAAATCGCACTATTTCTGATGCGGAATCGGTAAAAATGCTGAGAGATTCTGAACAAAAAGTATTGAACTGTACCAATCATTTGCTTCTGAAAGACTTGTGAGACTATGAGCATCTTTGCTCCGATGAAGACACATAAACTGATAATTTTTAAGCCTAAGAAAATTAATGGTAGTGGAAAAAGTATTATTCTGCGAAGTGACGTACATCTCTTTCAGAGATGTCTTACTGTTAGTATGAACAGAAAACTTGACATGCAAAGTTTCTTCAAGTATGAAAACAGTCCCCATCCTCCACGTCTGTCTTCTGCTAGTCACCTTTGGCATGCAATTGGAAAGGCAGATTTACTTGGTCCTCTCGAAGAAATGGTGAACAAATATGATCGTAAGTTTCCTGGTGATGCCATTGTGTATGATGGAATTTCCCTCATTCATTCAATTCAGCCACGTGTGTCGCGTACCTTTGGGGAGTACTGCGTTCAGGAATTCCATCAGAACATTGTGTATCCATAGCATCTCTGCTACATGTACAGACCGGAAAGCCTAAATAACAGTCTACATAATACTACAGGTGAAGGAATTCGACGTCAAGGTTTGCCAAACTCACGAGTTCCTCGAAATTGACGTGAATTTCTTAGAAACAATAAGAATAAGGAAGATCTTTTTTCTCTCCTAGGAAGACATCTAGTTGATAATGTGTGAACTACCAAGGTCGTCACTAACATTGGAGATAAATATGTCAGTTGTGAAACCGCTTCAACATCTCTTGTTGGACTTACTTGCACTCCTTTTGAGGAGGCAGATGGGCGGATTATAATGCACACAATAGATACAGTCATCCGTGGGGCATAAATCGTTGTCATAAGAACCGTGGATCCTGATGTTCTGATTCTTGCCATATCTTTCTTCTTTGTATTAAGAACTTTGAGCCTTGAAGAACTATGGATTTTATTGAACTTTGGACAGAAACAGAGATACATCCCTGCTCACACAATTGATCTGGCGCTTGGTTCACTGAAATCGGTCGCTCTAAGGGGCTTCCACGCATTCACAGGATGTGACAGTATTTGCATACCATGGTAAACTCAGTGCTTGGAACACATGGGAGTACCACGATAAAGTTAATTCTGCTTTTATTGCAATTTCAAGTCCACTTCCAGAACTGCAAAATTATGTGCTTCATGAGCTAGAACAATTTGTAGTTTGCATGTACCACAAAAAATCCTTGACCATGACCCTGGATAAGGCAAGACATATTAATTTTAGTTCTAAAGAGAAACTGTTCGACCGACTCCCTCCAACATCAGAAGCACACTGACAGCATGCTCTCAGAGCTGTTTACCAGGGCGGCCATATTTGGGGCCAGTGCATGAACTCACATGAGGACATTCCCAATCCAGATAATTGTGGCTGGACGAAAGTTGATTTAAACTGGCTAGTGAAGTATCCATCTCTTCCCACGATATGGCAGGACTGTCGTGATCTCGTAAAGTGCAGATGTAAATCAGCGTACTCTTCAAGTTCAAATTGCAGCTGTAGACACTCCCTAGTAGAATGAGTACCTCTCCTGTGTGCCAATTGCAAAAATTACACTAACACGCCTAGGTAAGTTCTTTGTTTTCAACGTGAAACAAATTAATTGATTTCACAAATGATAGCGGTACATGCTAAATATTTCTTTGATACCAATGATGCAATGTGTGATGATTTTACTGTTTATTTTCAGCCAACGACAGACGGAAGAAGATACTCCGCATGATATGGTGATAGATGATGTGGTCATAGACGACATGCTCGTCTCGTAGATGATGTAGAATTGTAGATCTGGGTTTTGATTGGATTTGTATAATAACCAATATTTTACAATTCACTTTGTTTTCCAAATTTTTGTGGCGTTTCTTTAAAAATGTTTGTGTTTCATTTACCTCCAATCAGAGAAGTCAACTACTGCCTTCATCATGCAATTTACAATTTATAGAAATACAACAAATAGTATTTATCAGCAAAAAAGAAAACAAAGAACACGATCACATTACAATTATTAGTGGTCATCTTGGTCGCCATGTTGGATATTTCGTCCTATGGACTTCTGGAAACATTTTAGTGCCTTCTTTTTTAATTCAATATCCATAAAAACATATAACTAGGCACCTAAGTTTATTATATTAAAGTAATTTAAAAAATTCAAATTTTATGGCGGCATTTTGGGAAACATGACCGCCATTTTTTTAGAGGGATAGGTTTCAGGTGGCTCCCCTTCCTAAACGAGTCACAGTCTATTGCTGGATGTGCCTCGGCATAAGTCAATAAGTCCAAAATCCACCGTACAACTCTACCAAAACATACAAACAATGTACTAGAAACAAAATGCAGGAATTAGAAGTGTGCTTGTCAATAAATTTATAGATGCCTCTGAAGTAGTGTCCACAAACAACAAAACTCTTAAATACTATTACTTGACACATGTTTCGCCAATCACATTTATTTATTTATTCATTCATTCATTGAGAATAACACATCAGCAATATTATGTTAAAAACTGGGTACAAATTAAAAACAAAAACAAAGTAGTAATACAATAACAAGTAATACAGATAATTAAGATTATACAAAATGATATAAAAAGGCAAACAAGTCTAAAAAACAAATAAGGTGAATAACAAAATAAATACAAAACAAAATTAACATAATTACGATAAACAAAAATTGTGTGGAATAATTACTGTGTGAGAGTAATGCAATATATTAGTATCAGCCGTCTTAAAATAAAAAATTTCGCAGCGACTCTTGTATATGTGGGTACATGGAAATTGATTTTACTCAGTATTTCAATTACATCATGAACACAGTTTACCACATTAAATCATGAGCATTCCCACACAGCACTGGATAGCCTTGGGACAATACAACCAGTGGCCATACTTAAAGGACAAGCAAGACATCCTATGGGCGTCCTAAACTGGACGGAGTAACCCAAACTGGGTTACTCCAGATTTAGGACCTCCTGTGGATATCCTTTTGAGACTAATTGGGATTGCCCATGGATATCTTCAATGGGATAGCCCATGGTTGTCCATAGGAAGGAAAGGGGCCAATTTAGGTCAAAATCTGAACAACCTACAGACATCCATAATGGGATAGTCCATGGTTGTCCATAGGAAAAAAATGGAACCAATTTAGGTTAAAATCTGGACAACCTACAGACATCCACATATAGTTGCATCCGGTTATCCATAGTATTCTCTTCCTAAAATATCGTGATTACTGTAGACAACCATTTGAAATTCTGGGTATACTTACCTTCCCTTGCGTAATAAATAACTTATATTGCACAAAAATAATAAATAAAAATATGCATTTGCAATATGTGCATTTCCTGCGTAGTGGATAGACTACACTGTAGTTCCTGGTTTTTTGTCAGTAGTCACTGCTGACTAGGTGAGTATCGCAACAGAAATAATTTGCAACTTGCAAGGGGAGCCATCTACCACGAAACTAGCGCTAAGAACGAACTAGCCAATAGTATAAATATATAGGTATCCAACATACCTATATTCAACTCAAACTTGTATCTCAGTTTAAGGTAACTCATTGCAAAATCGTAAATTGAAACTTGTACGTCTCTTTGTTTTTTTTTTGGGGGGGCAAAACTTTTCCAAAAAATGCCTGCATTAATAAGAAAATTAGACTGATAAGTAATGTTTGGATAGGTGAATTATGAATTACCATGTATTTGGGACCTACATTAGCCCCACAAGTTGACCTATAGATGGTCCTTGGGATAGCCTTTGATTATCCCTATATAGGTTTTATGTATGACATCAACAACCCTAAATGCTGTCCAATAGATATTCGTATAGGTTATTCTGGCTGTTATTACGACCAATGGATAACATTGAACTTCCTATGGACATCTCTAATGAACAATCCATTTATCTGATATACGGGAACATTTTAGGATGTCCCGGAGTCATCCCGTGCTGTGTGGGTTACAGAATACATATTACAACGAACCAATAAGAATTTATAGTGGTATGTTTCAAGTAACAATCGCGTGGGGAACCAATAGAAGGATACACTTTATTCTCTCTATATGACAAAAACTTTCAAATTCTTCGTTCTTTCTAATTCCTCGATATATTTTATGTAATTTGGACACCAAATGACTGAAATATATTCCATTCGAAATCTGACATACGAGTTGTATAACAATTTAATTGTAGATGAGTCACAAAATTCACGGGAATTACTCATAATAAATCCTAAACTTCTATTGGCAGCTAAAATTAATTGATCAATGTGATAAATAAAAGTTAATTTTGAATAAAAAAATTTCAAACAACTAACAGCACTATTAATAAATATGTTGAAGAGTAACGGCCCCAGGATCGATTCCAAAACCTCCGATGTGGTATGTCGTGTTATGCATATTAAATTCATTTTCATCGGTCATGCTGGTCTATACTGATACAGTTTTTTACATGACTTTATATATTGCAATGAATGTAAAATTTACTTTAATGAAATTACAGATTATTGTTATAGGACGAGAGTTCCTTACAACATTTAGATTTCCTATTTTGAAGACAGGACATATACGCGATACTTTCCTTTCAAGCATTGCATTTTAGTATATTTTGAAAATTTATTTTTAAAGGTTCAACTAACAGGGGAGTACAATCATGAATTAAAAAAGCTGGAATGTTATCTAGATCCATAGTCATTTTGACTTCAGTCTTTTTATGCATTTTAAAATATTATCTGTGTGAGAGCTATATTTAGAGCACTTTTTAAATTTTCATTCAGTAATGCCTCATTGCGAATGTACTGTATCATCTTCTTTGCGGGAGGGGGGGATTCATTATGGACACCCAACGCCTTGGGGTAGTGCTGGACTCCAGCCGAGCTAAAACCCCTCCGGAAGAGTGGCCCCCTCCCTATCTTCAGTATTTCCTCATATCCTCCTCGCTTAGCCTCAGAATATCAGGTCAATCTTAGTGTTAAGTGTTAGAAATGATCTGCCTCCCCTTAATTCCCAACTTCGTTGAAACAATAAAGGTTCAAGTTTTTTTCTTCTACTTCCTTGGTTTTCATGATTGATGTTATTATATCCTCCAAAAGTTGCCAGTTTTCCTCTGATTCTATGGCTCGTAGCTTTCTTCTCTCCACCTGTTACACCGGAACACGGTATATTCCGCGTCGACTATCTCCCCACAGTACATGCATTCTCGATCTTCGATCTTCCGATGCCATAAACGTGCTCTGAAAAGCATTCATGCCCTGTTAGGGCCTGTGTAAGGTAGTACACAACCTCCGCGTGCCCTCTCCCCAACTCCCCACCCATCTTTTAATATCGGAAATGAGTCTCCTCGTCCATCTTCCCTTCCTCGAGATATTCCATCTCTCCTACCACCTCTGTTAGAGTCTATCGTTGGCCTCCTTCCTGCCAATTCCCTCGTATGTCTCCCACCTTTCCTTTGCAAGAGGGTCGACGGTGGGGGGGATCCCTGCACTACCTCTTAGGAGACCGTCCTGTAGGCACTTACCCATACCAGGGCTACGTACAGGAGAATGGGGTGCACCACGCTGCACAGCACCTTCCTCTTGCTGGCCCTCGGTCTGCAGGTGTTATGCATCAGCCTGCCTATGGCCGTTGCCACTCGCCCAGTTTTTTCTTCCATTTTCGTCAATTTCGAATCAAGCCATATGCCCAGGTACTTTATCGCCTGGCTCGGGCTGATTTCCAGCTCCCCTACCCTCATTTTCACGACATATGGGTATTGCATCATCTGGAGCCGAAAGAAACAGTACCGTTTTTTCCGTCTCCAGATGATGCCAACGAGAATGGCCAAACGTGCGTCGAGTAATAGTATTCAACTGTCTTGGTGTTTGTGGAAACTACTTCAGAGGCAGCGTCACACCGAAGGTTCCAGTCCCTTACAGGATTTATATACACTGGCTAAATAAAATGCACATGGACATAGTCAGACTGAAAGGTGGTCCCTAACAGATTTAGTAAGACGCATGGTTTGTAAGTATTTTAGTTAGAAATTGTAGCCCTCTTCCATTTCCTTCACAATTATTAACAAATCTGAGGAGCTGCACTGTGAAATAGTTGACACTGAGTTTAGTGAATGTCAAATAAAATCTGTATGCAGATTTCCATCAGGAAATTTCCAAATTTTCTTGGAAAAATTAGCATTAGTGCTGAAGAAACTTAATATAATTAAAAAGTAAATTGTATAGGTAGTTTTAAAGAAAAATTAAATACGAATGATGATAGTACTACTCTACAGGTTTGCAATATTTGTTAATCTTTTGGTTGTTGTATGTGTTTGTATGTATCTATTGTAACGGTCAACTTTTTAAGTATTCGTAAATTTCTCTTAAAATCTGATAAATTACATTATATCTTCATTACAAAAATTCTCTAATTTGTTATTTTTATCAAAATTATTTAAAGCAGATCTATCTTTTGGTTTGTTGTTCACGAGATGACATTCTTAACATTCCATAATGGCATAAAAATGCGCGGGTAAATGGCCACGCTGGAAGTTTTTCTCTAATAGACGGGCACACATATGACATAATACTGATACTTCACTTCGGTACAAATCTAGAAGGGGGTACGTTAGGCGCGAATATAAAAACTGCAAATTAATGTTGTAGACTCACTCTTCGTCGGGCCTTGGGCTCGCAAAGTTGTCAATTTGTGGTTAGAATTTGAACTCTGCATTTGTTTAACAGTGATATTGAACTAACAATGGTGAATCTTGCCTAGTAGTTTATAATATATATAATATAAGAAGAATATAAGAAGCTAATAAAGTAATTATGTTTGCTTTACGAGTAGTTAATAATAAAGGACATTATAGTGCCTGTGTTAACTATACATAATGGTATAATTTTGTCTTTAATTGAGGTTACAGCTGATACCAATCTGTGAAATTTGTGTTTGTAACCAACAACAGTGTTTTCGTCCGTTTTTGAGCAGTTCTTCAGTTCTTGTAAGTACCTACACATTTATTTTCCTCCGTTTGGTCATCAACGATTCCCAGTATCTTGCCGATTTCTCAACATTTAGACCGGTAGTGTTAGTGCGTTTTTTTGTTAACTTTGCGTTCCACTAGCTCGGAGCTAATTATAACTCTTGTCTCTTTTTTCTGCGTAAACAAACAGACGAAATTGTTTTCGCGAGTGCTACGTCTTTATTGTTTAAAGTTCATATAAATATTTCTTTAAATAACCTATGTAAAATGTAGATGGTGTATAAGCACATCACTTTGTAAGGTTTAGTTAATTTTATTACACTGCTTTTGAATTCATAATCATTGATTATATCAGTCTCATTCTTAAACATTTTGTTTATCTTAAAACGTGCTGTACAAGTTCCGATTTCGACGGAGGCGAGAGAGATGCATCAAAATTTTTATCTGGTAACCGAAATTCGTTTTCATTTTCGCTAAATTTATACACCTTAGTGAAGGTAGCTACACGAGCAACATTGACGTTTTTTATAGCTTTAAACCCATACATCGTGCAAACAAACTTCTCTATTATGTTAACGACATTATTTAGGTTCTCCTCTGGTAAATTATTCAAACTTTTAGATGCGTCAATAACTTCTTTTAGAAGCTCTAATCAAGTTTCTTTCAATGTATTGTGCAAGTGATGAAATGGTTCCGTTCTTAGGTAATAAAACCCTATACCTAATGCTGAAAACTGCTATAGTTATTGAGTTCGAAACGACGATATTCAATCTAGTGTCACTCAAGAAACCGTGGAAATCTTATCGTGTTCTAGTTACGAGGCGGACACTAAAATGATTTTTCACGTATAAATGAGAACACCAGTGTGGTCATAAGTTCAGATACTGACATTCCTATCAGCATGCTGCGAACCATGAAAAATGTACATAATAATGTGAAAATTTGGATAAAAATGGAAATAAAGAAATGTAGGAAATAAAGAACGATTTTTATATCTAAACGATTTGTATTCAGCACTTGGCGACGACTTGTATAACGCATTGCCTGCTTTGCACGGTTTCGCGAGATGTGATTATAATCCCGCATTTTTCAAAAAAGGGAAAAAAGCCTTTTACTATATTAAGAAAAGATCAAGAGTTTATTGAAGCATTTAAAGGTTTGAATAATTTACCAGAGGAGAACCTAAATAATAGAGAAGTTTGTTTGCACGATGTATGGGTTTAAAGCTATAAAAAACGTCAATGATGCTCGTGTAGCTACCTTCACTAGGTGTATAAATTTAGCGAAAATGATAACGAATTTCGGTTACCAGTAAAAAATTTTGATGCACCTCTCTCACCTCCGTCGAAATCGGAACTTGTACAGCACGTTTTAAGAACTGTGTATGTATGTATACGATTTGGAACAACGCACATCTACATTAGATCCCTTGGTTATAGGTGACAGCTTGAGGAAAACAAATTTAACTTGAAGTGGTTTGATGGAGATCAATTACCTCCATAAGTGGTAATGATTATCCGCGATGCCGAAAATACTGAAGGTATTATATCATTTGTGCTTTTCACTTTTCATCCTATTATAATCTTAATCAATTTTTTATAAATATTTATTTTTTTAGATGACAAATTTATTTTTATTTTCACTAAATTAAATAAATTTTCTGAGCAGATCATGCTGTATAATTTTGAAATGTACGAATGTATTAATTTGTATTCTCATAAAATAATGTATATTAATAATAATTTGAACATTTAATCAAATTAAAAAAAGAAACTCGGGAATGCCGCACGCACGTTTTCTAACATTAAGTTATCAATATCGATATTACTAATTAAATCTTTATGGTGAACTTTGAAATTCGGGTATATGATAATATTCATACTAAGATTAACGATAAACACAGTCAGCTGCAAGTATGTGGGTGGAAAAGTCGTCAGCTGATGCAAGAAAGGTGATGCGCGCTGCTCGCAGGCGATCAACACTCAGCACTCAGCTGACGACTTTTCCACCCACATACTTGCAGCTAACTATGTTTATCGTGAATCTCAGTATAAATATTATCTTATACCCGAATTTTAAAGTTCGCCGAATAATTTAAATTTTTCATGTTTTTGGACCTGTTTGATCGATCAGCTGACGGTAAATCCACCACCCCCAATCCAGCTGGCTATGTTCTACTTTCATTATATAACATAATCTTTCCCTCATATAAGTTTCAGCGTTCGCCGGATAGTTTTTTTCTCAATTTTTTTTAAGTGTTTTCAACCCTTTGACAGCCACCCCCGCCGCTACCCAACTAGCTGACGGTCCATTCCTTGCTAACTTATATAAGAACAATCCATTTTACATATTTTCAAAATTCGCCGGATAGTCAGTCATTTTATACACGGGCTCCCGGCCTACTATGTATTTTGGGACACTGAAGCCGAATATGACAATAAGAAAAGGTTTTAATTATCCAATTTTCCCCTAGCACCCCCTTGCAGCCCTCGTGGGGATTGAAATTCCACTTGTAAACATTTGAAAAGCAGTTTTTTTTGGTGCGCTGTAACCGAATATGACGATAAAAACTGATTTGAACCACCCAGTCACCCCCTGGCACCCCTTACAAACCCCAGGAGGGGTTGAAATTCCACTTGTTCTAAATATTTGAAAAGTATGTTTATTTTTAGTTTTTTTGGTGCGCTGAAACCAAATATGACGATAAAAAATGTATGAGGGTGCTAGGGGGTGACTGGGTGGTTAAAATCATTTGTTATCGTCGTATTCAGTTTCACCGGACCAAAATACTTAAAAATATACATACATTTTCAATTTTCATAAGAAGTGAAATTCCCCCCCTCCTAGGCGGTTGTAAGGGGATGCTAGGGAATGATAGAGTGGTTGAAATCAGTTTCTATCATCATATTCGGTTTCAGCACACCAAAAAACCTAAGAATAAACATAGTTTTAAATGTTTAGAACAAGTGGAATTTCAACCCCTCCTGGGGCTTGTAATGGGTGCTAGGGGGTGACTAGGTGGTTGAAATCAGTTTTTATCGTCATATTATATTTCAGCGCATCAAAAATCCTACTTTTCAAATGTTTAGAACAAATGGAATTTCAACCTCCCAGGAGGGTTGTAAGGGGGTGCTAGGGTAAAATTGGATAATTAAAACCTTTTTTTATTGTCATATTCGGTTTCAGCGTCCCAAAATACATGGAGGTTGGAGGGACTACCCTCTGGGATTCGACTTTTTTTTTCTTTTTGTGTGCCTGTGTTATCTTTCCAAGCAAAATTGATGCTTGATATTAATAAATGAGTTCAGAGAAACATACCATTGCCTACACTAAATTAACTTACCTTTCTTTTCCAAAATATTGTAACATGTATTTCTGGTCAATTTAAATAAACTATAATATTTAAATTATCATAATGTTAGTTCGATACATCATATTATATGTTACTTTAAACACAACTATCTTAAGTTTGTACAGTACCAATTCAAAAATATTATTCAGAAACGCATAACAAACACGGTAACGGTTTAAGTTATACTAGTTGTTTATCTGAGTAGCTTTATTCGCAGGTCTAGGGTATAATACGTGGAAAATAATTATTATCCGTAAACTGCCACGGACAACACATAATAAATAAATGATTTATAATTATTGCTTTTAGTTGCATTTTTTACGACATATTAAAGATTTGTTCAATGACAATTGCTGGTATTTCCACTTATTAAAATTTAACCAATTTTCTAACATGATTATATACTTCAATTACTTGGAACGGGTTTTTGAATTAACTTTACAAAAGTTTAACCTGTACTAGTCAGTGGTTGGTATTTCCGGGGCACATGCAAGTTGCGAGAGAAATCAATGATATATTAAAAATTGATAAAATTGGACTTAACGGCGCCTTAGTGTTCTCTCAGCCCATGCAGAAGTTCATGCCCTAGGTAAATTGTTTCGTAATAACTGGTGCCGAAGTAGCCACTACTTCCACCTCCAGATTTTCAATCCAAGACTCTCACAACCAAAAAAAAAAAATTGATTCTATATCTGCACTCCACTATCTGGAAATAGTTGCTTATGGAACTTTAATAATATAATATTTGAAATCGTCGACTCCAAGAACTCATAAAACGATAAGCCACATCGGTAGTGAAGGTGGGGGTGGTGGTAGGGGGTGGTAGTGGGAGTGGATGAAGTAAAAAAAAATGTTGAGGCCTTTGGTTCTTGTACATGATTATTCATTATATATTGATTATATATTATTGGAAATAAAAAAAATTACATAACAATCAAAGTTGTTTTTTAAATGGAAAACTCTATATGTTTTTACATATTCCTTTAGATTTTTTTTCCCTGACTTCAAATATATAAGGGTTGATAGAGGTCTAGCTATAATATTTCTTGACATATCGGACATTAAAAATTTGATATATTATCAGAATAAAAATAAAATCCTGAGATGAACAATAATTTATATTTTATGGTTATAATTCACTTTGTCCTTTAAATACCCGACAAAAAATGCATCCAAAGGTGTTAAATCAAGGCTGTTTGCTGGCCATGGAATTGGTCTACCGGATTTCTTTATTATTTGATTATTATTTTTTATTTTTTGTTATTATTTTATTTTTCTTTTATATATATTTGAAACCATGGGAAACAGATTTAAAGGAACATTTAAAACATACAGGATTTTCCATTTAAAAAACAAATCAAGGCTGTTTGCTGGCCATGGAATTGGTCTACCGGATTTTTTTTTATTTTCTTCTATATATTTGAAATCAGAGAAAGAAGATTTAAAAGAATATGTAAAAACATTCATTGTTATATCTCGTGACCTATGCATCAAGCAATTGTTTTTTAATTGCATTTATAACAAGTCTCTCACAACGAAAAAATTTTGTATGTGGAAATAATTGTTTTTGGCTAATGCCAAAAAATTTTTTGAGACCTTAGCTTCTCTTGTATATACTAAATACCAATTTTATGGACTCTTACCTGCTTGATTTACCTCCTCCCCCCCCCTCCCATTTATCCCAATTTATCCCAACCCTTCGACGGAATAAGATGAAAATATAATCTAGTTCCAGATCGTCAAAGTACATACGTGTACCAAATTTCAAGCCAATGTCTTAAACGGTTTCAAAGTAATCGTGCACACAAAAGAAAGTTACAGAAGACCTACAGATAGAATTTTTTTTTCGCTCAAATTTATTTAATTTATAAATCTCAACATTTCATGACATTCTAGGCCTATTTGAATAATAATAATTTTCAAACTTTTTTTTTTCGTTACTGTAGTTCCACTGGATGTGGAAGTAATTAATCGTTGAAGCTTAAAATATTCCACTGAATTTCCTCTTTCGACATGCTTGTCGAAGCATATTCAAAGGTTAATTTCATACAGATATCAAACTTATTTTTTTAACATAAACTGTCAAGGATCTTTAATCATTAATTTTGTTGAAACATCCTACAGCTGAAAGGTACGGTTGATGTGTATTTGGGGAGAATTTGAAATGCGAAGACTGTGTCTTATAAATAACTTAAATTTAATAGAAATATGCCATTGCTATTTTTCAAAATATGTTAAATAACTATTCAAAAGTTAAAAACAATTATTGGCAGAAAATAAATTCAAGCCAAAGGTGTCCAAAAGTAATAAAAAAAGAACTAAAGTTGACAAACTACAATCACATTAGTTCTAATAATATTAAACTATACCTTAGCCGGGAAATGAAGACAGTAATTCATGCACGTGATCAGTGGCATTTACATTTAAGGTGGTGTGATTCAAAATAATTTTTACAGAGGCTTATCAAATCAACATCGCTCAATGACATGTGCCGCTTGACACTATTGACAGGTCAAATCAGCACTATCCTCCTTTCCCGGCTAAGCTATATATTCTAGAAAATAGCGTACAAATTCGACGACGAATGGTTACCGTCTGCCAGTCGGTAATCGGAGAGACCATATAAGTACAATTTTTTTCTCTCTAGAACTTTTTGGTATGGTGGGGGGATAGGGAGGGGGGTGGGGGACTTTTTTCATCGAATGGTTACCGATATCTGTCTGCATAGGTAGTTAGTATATGTACTTCTCGTACCCAAATTACGCTGGCAGACGAAACTTCCGGTCGGTGCGCCGCTGAGAAACGTCCTTTGGATATGTTATTACAGCAGGAAATACGAAGAATTTGAGCTTTTGATCATCTTGATCCGTTCATAATTAATAGAGTTATTAACAAAAAGAACAACTATTTTTCAATCGTGCTTTGCTCTAAATATTGCTCTAATAGGACTGTCATTTTCTGGTTTCTAAAAATCAATAAAGGATGGAATTATGATATGCAAATTTCATTTTCTTTTTATTTCAATGGTTTCTCAGTGTTTTTGATTTTTCAAATCAGCCTCCGAGCACTCCGCTTTCAGCCTCAAGCGGACAGTGGCACTCACTGCGCCTGCGAGCCCCCCACCACCTCTACCAGCAGTCTCGTTAAGCCGTTTCAAAAATGATAACAATAATAATAATAATAATGATAATAATAATAATATTAACTCGAATTACATAAATTTAAAAAATTGATTGAAATAAAAATATATTGAAAGATTTTTTAAAGTTTATTTTATATAACAAACGTTAAAAGCATCTTCATCTCCATCTATGTAACTATCAAAATCAGGGTTTTCGTCTTCGTCAAACATGTTGTCGTCGTTGAGTTCTTCATTTCTTCCCATCACCATATCAAAACTGTCCACTTCACTAACTAAAATTTAATTTTTGTAGTTATAAAATGACGCCTTTTTATTTATCAGTTCCCTACACTGGCACTGTAAAGATCTATTTTTACCAGGTTTTTCATTTTTGGCATAACTTTGACATTTTTAGCAATCTATTGCCAAAAATTGCATTTAATTACTTTTTTTGGGGGGAAATTGGAGCTAATTTTTGCCTAAATTTACCAAAATTAACACCAATTGTCAAAAAACACATGAATTTGTCAAAATTATCATCGATAATGTAATAGATGCCATTTGAGTTTGCCAAAAATGGCAAAGTTATGCCAAAAATGGGCCAACAATTTTTTTTATTGTACACAAATATTAAAAAATATTGTTTTTTTCAATACCTGATTCTTCCTCTTCTTCTTGGTCTGCTCCTTGTGCTTCTTCTTCCGCGAGCAAAAGGTCTTCTACAGATGGTGGTAATTGCTCGACATCAAACCAATTGAAGGTATAAGAAATATCTTTATCCTCATTTTCCTCGATTTCCCAACCATATTTTAAGGGATCAGCTGGTACGTGGTTAGGATCGAATGCATTTTGCCATATATTAGCGACAAATGCTGCTCTCAATATGTGTTGCTTAAGTTCAGTGTATCAGGGTGGTAAGAGACATGCGTCGTAATTTTTAATATTTACAAAAAAATCGGGAATGTCTGGATTATACGTTTTTAAAAATATCAGGGTGGGGGGCTAGCAGCGCAGTGACTGCCACTGTCCGCTTGAGGCTGAAAGCGGAGCGCTCGGCGACTGATTTGAAAAATCAAAAACACTGAGAAATGGTTGAAATAAGAAGAAAATGAAAATTGCATATCATAATTTCATCCTTTATTCATTTTTAGAAACCCAAAAAAATGACAGTCCTATTGGAGCAATATTTAGAGCAAAGCCCGATTGAAAAATAGTTGTTTTTTTTTTTTTGTTAATAACTTTATTAATTATGAACGGATCAAGATGATCAAAAGCTCAAATTCCTCGAATTTTCTGTTGCAATAACATATCCAGAGGACGTTTCTTTATTTTAATAAAAAAAAATGGAGACACGGAAAACTGAAAAAAAAAATCTTCAAAGAGTGGTTTGGGGGGTTAAATTTGGAAAAAATGTCTTCCAGCCGAGGTTAGTATTCTTTAATACCTTATGAACCATAAGCTGACTGGGCAGACGTTTTTTTTTTCAATTTTAGATATATTTTGTCAAAATTTAAAGTTTTGGTCCATTTTTCGCCACTTTGATCGCAAATTACGCAAAAACCGATCGACAGAAATATCTGCAACCAAAGTACAGTACTGTACACGCCGAAACAAAAATTTTGCGACAAATTTGGTCCGGTAACTAAATTTTACTTCACATCCAGTGGAAGTATAGTAACGACAAAAAAATTTTTTAAAAATTTTATTGTTCAAATAGGCTTAGAATGTCATGAAACGTCGAGATTTTGAGTTTGAGCGAAAAAAAAAAATTCTGTCTGTCTGTCGGTCTGTAACTTTTTTTTGTGCGCACGTTTACTCTGAAACCATTTAAGATATTGACTTGAAATTTGGTACACGTATGTATTTTAACGTTATCTGGAACTAGATTATATTTTCATCTTTTCATTACCACCCCCACCCCATTATTAAAGGGGATGAAAAAAAATTGTGATTTAGTGTGTGTACAAGAAACAGAAATCTCAAAATATTTTTTTACTTCATCCACCCCCACGATCGTTTATAATTTTATATTCCTGAAATTTGGTATAAAGGTATAAAATTGCATTCTAAATAACTTTTCTTAGTGGAATTTTTTCATATTTTGAAAAATAAAGGTAGTTTATTAGTGGTGATTTTTACAACTTCGCTTATAAAACACCATGTAGACCACCAAATCAAGTCATTTTTGGTATACTTTAGTTTTACAACAAGCAGGACTCAATCCCCAAATACCATTCCAAAATTCCAAAATTTTTGGTCCATTACACCTCTTGTTACATCTATCCTGGGACACACTGTATATATTTTACTTAACCTAAAAATTGATAAAAAAAATTCTTGAGGTTTATTGGACTAGAACAAAAATATTTCGACCCTCGCAATTTTTTGCTAAAGTTAATAGTTTAGGAGTAAAAAGTTCTTGAAAGTCCAAAATGACGCATATTGCCTAACTTTGACAAGCTGCATCTCAAAAACTGTCCATAGAATTGGCTCGATGTGATAAGAACTTTTGATCAGCATGACTTGATCTATTCCACCGAATCGACATTTTCATGGGTTTTGTTCCGGGGTCCTTTTAGTGAAAAATATACATCTATTAGTCTAGGAAATAGCGTGCAAATTCGACGACGAATGGTTACCGTCTGCCAGTCGGTAATCGGAGAGACCATATAGGTACAATTTTTTTTTCTTTCTAGAGCTTTTTGGTATGGTGGGGGGATAGTGAGGGGGGGGACTTTTTTTTATCGAATGGTTACCGATATCTGTCCGCATAGGTAGTTAGTATATGTACTTCTCATACCCCAATTACGCTGGCAGACGAAACTTCCGGTCAGCGCGCGGAACCGGAAATAAAAAAAAAATTTAGTTACCGGACCAAATTTGTCGCAAAATTTTTATTTCGGCGTGTACAGAACTGTACTTTGGTGGCAGATATTTCTGTCGATCGGTTTTTGCGTAATTTGAGATCAAAGTGGCGGAAAATGGACCAAAACTTTAAATTTTGACAAAATATATCTAAAATTGAAAAAAAACGTCTGCCCAGTCAGCTTATGGTTCATAAGGTACTAAAGAACACTAACCTCGGCTGGAAGACATTTTTTTTTATTAAAATAAAGAAACGTCCTCTGGATATGTTATTGCAACAGAAAATACGAAGAATTTGAGCTTTTGATCATCTTGATCCGTTCATAATTAATAAAGTTATTAACAAAAAAAAAACCTTAATACACTGGCACATACATACACACAAACACATGCACGCAGTATACAAACACGCTGGAAGCCATTCATATACACATACATATAGATTACCCGTTACTACAAAATAGGAAAGTTTCAGCTAATCCCACCGAAGCATGCCGGAATATGATATATATTTATATATATATTTTACCTAACCTAAAAATTGATTAAAAAATTCTGAAAAACTTGGACTTGAACAAAAATATTTCGACTCTTGCAACTTTTTGCTAAAGTTAATAGTTTAAGAGTAAAAAGTTCTTGAATATCCAAAATGACGCAAATTACCTAACTTTGACAAGCTGTATCTCAGAAACTGTCCATAGGATTGGCTCGTGATAAGAACTTTTGATCAGCATGACTTGAACTACAAAATACCAAAATTTCAGCCGATTTCACCGAATCAACATTTTCATGGGTTTTGTTCCGGGGTTCTTTGGCAGGTTTCTTCATTGATAATTGTGTTAACTTCATCACAAATACATCACTCCGTTATATGTTTTTCATTAATTACACAGCTACACAAAATAAAAAATTGGTCTGTTCCTGAAAGTCCATTGACGTGCTAAGCACGAATCAGCTGTCTAAAAATTTAGGGTATTTTCGGGATTTACTAAAAATTGGTGGGTGATGGAGCTAAACGCACATCTGATTCGTATTCAGCACGTCGAAATACATGGGGTCCCAGAAACATATTTTTTTTTCTTATGTGTGCCTGTGTAATATATGACCGATATATCACCGGATCCTCCGCCATTTCATAGAAAACCGCGTATGCAAATATATTACACAAACACAAAAAAGAAAAGTGAAAGATGGGCTGTTTCTGGGACTCCATTGGATTAGTTACTTCGACATGCTGAATACGAATCGGGTGTCCGTTTTAGTGGCCGCGGTACGTGAAACGATACATAATTTAATGAACACGCGATGCCACTTGGCATGGTGTTAGATTTGATGTTGGAAAATAAATTCCGAAGGGGAGCCACCCAAAATTTCCCTTAGGATTCAAAATGGCGGCCGATTTAAAAAATACCATAATATAATAAACTCTATGGTACCGTATTATTTCGAGATTGGTATCGTTTTTGACTATTTTGACTAAGTTTAATTTGGCTGCTGGTTTCCGGGTCTTCTTCCGCGTAGACTTGGTTGAGTGCTTGACGTTTCGACCATCTTGTCGTGGTCTTTTTCTGAAGCGAAGTGAGCTCTGCTGGACTGAGCTCCTCTATTTATACAGGTTATCAGGAGACGTGTTGCGGATCATTGCTCATGCGGAACATTGACTTCCACGTTATTGGTAGTTGTAGTCCGTTGTCACGGTTATAGTTATTCGGATGTTTATTTATTTCAATGGCTTCTCTGTATCTTCTTGGCCAATAATTCTTGGTATTGGCTAATTTCTTTGTTTTGTCGAATTTTATCAAATGGCCGGTTTCTTCTGAATGTTCGGCAACTGTTGATTTTGTAGAATTTCCCTTCTTTGTATTTCTAATGTGTTCTCTGAGTCTGGTGTTTATACGTCGTTTGGTCTCTCCGATGTAAACTTGTCCGCAGGAACATGGGATACTATATACTCCTGGTGTTTCTAGTTCTTCTAGACCTTGGTATTTGGGAAAATGTTGTGCCACTTTCTGTTTTGCATTATATATTACTTTGACGTTCTTTTTCTCCAAAACTCTTCCGAATCTGTCTGTACATCCTTGTATATACGGTAGGTAAGCTGCTGCCGTGTATTTCTTTTCTTCTTTTTCTTCTTCTGTTCTGGTTGTATCTTGTCTCTTTATTGCGTTGTCTATGTCCTTCGGTTTGTATCCATTTTTCTGTAGTGATGTTTTTAAGGTCCGATATTCTTCTTGCAGATGTTCTGACTCGCAAATTTGCTTTGCTCTATGTACTAGTGTGTTGACGATGGCCTGTTTTTGTGCTGGGTGGTGGTGAGAATTGGCGTGCAGGTATCTGTCGATGTGCGTCGTCAATAAAGAGAAAAGATACAACCAGAACAGAAGAAGAAAAAGAAGAAAAGAAATACACGGCAACAGCTTACCTACCGTATATACAAGGATGTACGGACAGAATCGGAAGAGTTTTGGAGAAAAAGAACGTCAAAGTAATATATAATGCAAAACAGAAAGTGGCACAACATTTTCCCAAATACCAAGGTCCAGAAGAACTAGAAACACCAGGAGTATATAGTATCCCATGTTCCTGCGGACAAGTTTACATCGGAGAGACCAAACGACGTATAAACACCAGATTCAGAAAACACATTAGAAATACAAAGAAGGGAAATTCTACAAAATCAGCAGTTGCCGAACATTCAGAAGAAACCGGCCATTTGATAAAATTCGACAAAACAAAGAAATTAGCCAATACCAAGAATTATTGGCCAAGAAGATACAGAGAAGCCATTGAAATAAATAAACATCCGAATAACTATAACCGTGACAACGGACTACAACTACCAATAACGTGGAAGTCAATGTTCCGCATGAGCAATGATCCGCAACACGCCTCCTGATAACCTGTATAAATAGAGGAGCTCAGTCCAGCAGAGTAGTGATGGGAATAATCGAGATATTTCAATATTCGATTATTTTTAATCGAGATATTTTGATAATCGACTAATATTAGTAGTACTAATTTTAGTAGTATACAATGAAAACCTATTTCAAATTTAAAATACTACTTTTATATAACTGCACACAAATTAAATATGTACTTATTTATTAAAATTAAAAAACAGTTTGTTTTTACTTGCGTATTGAGCAGTGTGCTTGCAGTGCTAATTGATTACCTTTTTTATATCCGTATCCATCATCAAAACCATTCCAACTTCGAAACCTAGAGAATAATCGACTCGCCGCCGTCGCATTCATCGAGTGTATCCAACGAATTTTCTTAGTAGTATACTAATGTAAGTATATACTAATTTCAGTCATCCCGAGAATAATAAAATAATCGACTTTCGGTTGCCATCGGATTCATCGAGCATAGACGAACAATTTTCTCAGTACTACTAATTTTAGTATATACTAATTTTCAGACTCATAATCGATTATCTCGAGACATTTTAATATTCGACTAATTCGATTTTCGTATCTCGATTATTCCCATCACTACAGCAGAGCTCACTTCGCTTCAGAAGAAGACCACGACAAGATGGTCGAAACGTCAAGCACTCAACCAAGTCTACGCGGAAGAAGACCCGGAAACCAGCAGCCAGATCACCAGCTCCGCGAAAGCTTTAGCACTAAGATAAGTTTAATTTGCCATATTACAAAAAAACAGGGACGGTTCCAATGAATTTATCTAAATTTTATATAATTTATTCAAATGATTATTACGTTGTTTTCTCGTATCAGATTTGTTATTTTAATTGAGTAAACTTAACACGTATATAAAACTTAATGCTTGTCATTCAGTAACAGTTACAATTTTTTGTGAAGATTACAGGTACGGTGCATGTATTTTGCGATGTTTCTTATTTAGTTCATTTGTCGTTTAAAAAATACTACAAAGTATTTTTTGTAGACTTTTGATGGAAATGCTTAATTAACTATGACGAAGGGACACCCTGTATGTTATCCCAACGCCATGCACGCACCGTCGTCATGACAACCGCGCACGCATATATCCCACAGAGTTGTTCAGTTGTTCGAGAATATGTAGGAATGTAAGAACCGCTAGCACCTGTTGCATGCAAATTCATGTGTAAAAGTTTATTGTTCTATAAATATATCGTTTAAATACAAAAATACCCAAAATTATACCATCTGTTTGTTACGGACATTTAACTCAAAATGCCTCCGAATTTCATCATTTGGGAGAATTGTTCCCGAGTGTAAGTTTAATGGTTTTAAACGAAGGAAGTGGAATTTTTCAACATTTGTCTCACAAGAAGCAAAGTGGCATAAATCATGTGCTCTGCAATATACCAGTACCAAGCTTGAGAGAGCTCGAGAAAGGGCTGAAAAAAATCTAGCGAACCAGATTCATTGCCCATAGCGTCAACTTCAGCTTCTAGTGGAGGAAACAAAAGTTATTTCACGCAATCAGTGATACCACCACTCAATACTTTAGAAAATATATGTTACTTGTGTCGGAGAGGAAATCTGTGGAATCAACCATTACATCAGGTGATGACATTTGACATGGCGCCAATATTCTTGGCTAAAGATGTCGGTCTCGGATGTCTGCGGCCGGGCAGGACTATTGCCCTTTACCCCAGTACATCGCTGTAGACCGGGGACCAGCCTCGTGCAGGGCGGGCGAACTTACTTTGCGTCGGCCCCACTCACAAATGTGAGCGGTGCAGACGATTTCGGCCCACCTCCCTGGGTCCTGGCTCGTTGGACCTTGCTGGCTAAGGCCTCTTCTGGCGTGCTTCTGTCTCTGTTTTCTTTTCTTCGCCAGCTTGTTTCCCCCCGGGGGGTAGTCATCGGTCTGTTAGGTGTGTTGGAAGTTTTGGCAGGAGAGACTGCCGGTACACAGGATGCCAAGAGACATCCTGTCATCCGAATCGTCGGTGTGGTAAGGATAAGCTGTGTAGCTCGAGGAAGGACAGACCTAAATGCTATTGGTAGCATTTTTGGTCTGCCTGGAGCCAGGGGGACTACAGGTACTGGACGGTAGGTTGTCCGGTACTCGCAGGGTCGTGGGTGGGTTGTTGGGTATCGTCATGTCTCTTCGGGTTGTTTCTTCATCGGCGGAGGGGTCCGGATGGCGTCACTGGGGGGTGAGGTGAGGCAGGTTCGCTAACAGGGCCCCCATCATGGTACACATCTGCTGCATTTGGGCCAGTACAGCAGCGAGTTGGCCGGCCTCTGGGGATGTCTGTGGTGGTTGGGCAGGGTTGACGGGCTTACCTGCGGGTCCCTGGGCTACCCTGGCGTAGCTTAGCCCGGGGGTCGTCCTTCTGGTGGCTGCACTGGGAGCAGGTTGCTTCCGGGGGGTAGGTGTCTGAGGGTGTCCGGCTATCCTTTTGGGGCAGCGGGGGCATCCTCTGTAACTTGCGGGGTGTGCTCCCTGGCAGTTTGCGCATTTGGCTGGGGTGTCCTTTGGTTTCTGGCAGGTGGAAGAGTGGTGGGCCTCGCCGCATTTGACACATTTGGGGTTGGCCATGCATCGTCCTTGTGCATGGCCGAAGGTCTGGCATCTATGGCACTGGGTGATAGCCTGCTTGGCTCTCTCTTTTTCCACTTTCACTACCAGGTAGCAGCAGCAGGTCACTGCCAGGATATCTTCTTGGTTTAGGGGAACCTGTACTAACATCATCGGGATGTCCTTTTTCGTCCTCCTGGAGGACATCCTCTGTACAGAGACTGGTGTGAGCCCTTGCTGTTCGAGATCCATCTTCACTTCGTCACTGGTCACCCCGGTCGGTATCCCTCTTATTACCACCCTGAGTAGCCTCTCCTCCAGCAGGACGTAGGTGTGGTATTCACGTTGTTCTTCTTTGAATAGTCGTGTTATTTTGCGGTGGTCATCGGGTGTGGAGGGCTATATGGCGATACCATCTCTCACTGCTTTGGCTTGTTTGAATCCTATCCTGGCTTTTTGTAGGTTTTGGGTCACCGTTGACCATGACTCCTTGCTACGCAGGACAACTGGGGGCATCCGGGGGGGCTTTGGGGTCTCCATATCAGTGTCTGTGGGGTTTACTTCCTCCTGGCTGGTGGAGGGTTTGTCCTCGCCGGCCTTTGGTGTCCTCTTTTTGGTTGCTGTGGGGGGAAACTCGTCGTCGCTGTCCGGGACGTTTTTTCTTTTCGGGGCTTCCTTCATGGGGGCCTCTGGGAGGGGTCTGTCGCCTAGGAGAGCATGCATCAGTTCCCTGTGCTGCTGGTCCGCTTGTTCCTGCTGGGTTCTCATATAGTTTGAGATGTCTGCTAATTCGGCCTTGAGCTGCTCTATTTGGGCCCGTAGTTGTCTGTTTTCTTCTTCGAGACGGAGTTTTATTATTTCCTGGGCCTTGTATTCTTGTGATGTCATCATCGGTGCTGGAGTTGATGCTCTGGACGAGTCGTCCGTCTCCATGTCAGTGCTCCTGTCCGAGTTCTTCTTCCTCGGCATGTCGTCCTCTTTTAACCTAAAAGAAAAATAGGGAAAGGAATCTGGAAAGGTAAAACACAAGTGTCCACAGGCGGGGGACTTTATTTATCTTTTATACCATCGTCTTAATAAAGACGACTGATATTTCTCCTCTTGCACTCTCTGTGGGGCTGCCACTTCGCTAGTTCGCTTCGCACTGTCTTCAACTGCACACTGGAGGTCTGCACTCGTCGACTGCCGGTTGAACTATGATGACTGATTTGACATGGAGACTCAACTCAAGGCGGTAGTTTCTCCTGATACTTTAGTTTCACTTGGTACCAGAGATTTTATTTCGCAAGAGGTAAAATACCATAAACAATGTTTGAACAAGCATTTAAATCCTTTAAGACGCCGACATGATACGGACGAGAGTAAAAGAATATGTGAGGGCATTGCATTTGCTGAACTTGTTTCTTATATTCAACACAAACTTGAGAAAGAAACAGCCGACTATATTTGCAGAATGCGAGATCTTACAGAAATATATGAGGATAGACTCAATCAACTCCTTGCGAAAGATAATCGATTGCTAGCTCATACATCCCGATTGCACGAAAGAATTGAAGCTCATTTCCCCAGCTCATATCTCTTCGCGCTGGAAAAGAATACCAACTAGTAAGAAATAAGACAAACCGTCAACTACGCAGTGGATGAGAACTATGATGAAGATGGTGTTGCTTTCATGAGAATGTGAGAATACTTTTGGAAAAATTTATTATGATTATGTACGGTGCAGATATTCAGCTAGGCACTATAAATGAGGCAAGAAAAGTATTATTTACAATCAAGAATAGACCATTGCCTTCCCTGCCGCCTACTGCAGATGCACTAAAGCTGCATACACTTCGTGCGGCTTACCAAGCCGGCCATATATGGGGTTAAGCAGCCAATGTTATTGAAGAATTACCATCTCCAGTTAACTGGGGCTGCCATATGGGAAGCCTGTAGGGAACTATTAAAGTGCGGGTGTAAGCAGGGCTGCACTAATATATGTAGGCATTCCTTGCACATTAATGTACACTACATGCCGTGGACAGTGCACTAATTCTAAGTAAGATAATTAAATACTGTGTCGGGACATGATATTACAGTTGCAATTTAACTTAACGTAAATGATGAAAAGGTTTTGAGTTTATTTTCAATATTAAAAAAAAAATGAATAAATAATTTATTTATTATTCCTACATTTTATGTCTTTCATTTATTTTAACTTCATGTCGTATTCCATAAGCCGAAAATATTCGAAAATGATACCAAACGCGAAAAAATGCTGTAATGTATAAGATTTATGTGTTTCGGGGTACTATTATTTAAAAGGGCGCGATTTTGAATTCTATGGGAAATTTTTTGTGGCTCCCCATCGGAAATCATTCTCGTATGTTATAACTATGATTGTGCCAAGCGGCATCGCGTGTTCACAAAATGCAGTCGTCGTGTACCGCACCCACTATTTAGCTCCAACACCCACCAATTTTTAGTAATTCGCGAAAATAACCTAAATTATGAGGTTTTTAAGGTTATTTTCGCGATTTACAAAAAAATGGTGGTCGATGGAGCTAAACGGACACCCAATTCGTGTTCAGCACATCGAAATACATGGGGGTCACCCAATGGAGTTCCAGGAACAGACCACTTTTTTTATTTTATGGAGCTGTGTTATTTTTGTATCTCTTTCAGTAAAAGTATACCCCATTTTTTTCAAATAGCGTCAACCATGATGTAAGGAGATAAGGCGTGCTTATGCGCAGCTTTCGGGATCAGCCAATAGCGTAACCTTTCCCTATCGCGTCCATGTTGAATTTCTGACGAACGAGAAAGAGGCATTAAATAGCGGCAAATTTAAAATGCAATTATACTTGTAGCCTTGTCACATGATTATGTTATTTTAGTTAGTTTAGTTCCATAAAGTTGGCAATGACCAGAGATAGATTCTTTGGTTAAGTTAATAGGTTATAAAAAGCAAAGTGTTATTATTAATATGATTATTAATACCTAATAGTAGAGGTTCAGAATTCGAAAAAGTCGTTTAGAAACGTGTCCCGTGGAACATTGAAAGGTAAAAATGTACTGATTGTGCTATTATATAGTACTTGATATGTATATACACCCCCTAAATTCGTCTGGCGATATCGGTGTCCAAACAACCCCCAGGGGTGAAAAACCGAAAAAAACGGAAAATTAGATGTTTGCTTCATCTTTCTAGCAGTTTTTTAATTTTTGATGAATTATCCATAATAACAAAGTTATGGCTATTTATATGCAAAGGAACTGTATTGTTTAAAGCGTAAAATATTTCCTAAAACCTTGCGTGGCTCTCTTATTATGCGAATATTTATTTTGTTATTTTGGCAAATTCGTTCCACTCGTGATTGTGGACAGACCAACTAAAATTTTAAAAATTTAATAAGAATAAAAGTTGTAGCGTATACTATCAAGATTCGATTACTTTTTTCAGTTTTGAATTTCGATCATAAATAAGGGAGTTATGAATTAAATAGTTAGTTGTTTTCAAAATTATGCCACAACCCCAGTCGCATCTATCTCTACTTCAACCGTTTCCCGTCGCATTCTAAGATGCCTGCCCGCCCGTCACGCGGCCCCCGGAGCTCTATATACTCACGCGCGAATACATATTTATAATTTACTGGCATTTAGAAAATTGTTAATTACATCTTTTTAGTGTTTTTTTGATTAAGTACTCTTATATATTTATACATTTATTGTAAAATATGGAGTCTTCATTTAGCAATAGGGATTAAACGACAAATGTTTGTATATCAAATTGTATAATTTAATAATTTGTAACTAAACTGGTAAGTTATGTGAAAGTACTACTGACTAAAACTGTTTAAAAATAACAATTTTAGTAAACGATGAGGGGTGTGTAACATTATTATGGATATTAAAAACTCAAAGTGCATAAAACCTTTTACTCTGTTTTCACAAACAAAAAAATATTTATCTTTTAAATAATGGGAAGGTGCTCTGTAAAGCGACGCGACGTTGCAGCAATCAGAAACAGTGGAAAAAATTAAGGAATTGTTGTAAAGCAGATAATACTGCCGTAAATCGATACAACTAAATTTTTTTAAATAAATATCATTTCAGGATGCGCAAAATAGGGTAGTCCAAATTTATACCAGAGAAAAATAGGTTCGATTTTTTCTGTCTTACCGCCAGATATATTCAAAAATTAACCGTTCCTCTTCAAATTTAACCCCCATAAGACTCTTTTATAGGGTCCCAAAGGTGACCCTGTAAGTCCACAAAGAGAGTATCGCGAATTTCCTGGTTGACTGGTGGAGTAGCTGTGTTAAACTCCGCCAGGACTTAATATAAATAAAATTATTATTATTATTTTTGACGTACACTATACACTATGTTTTAATGTTTATGATATTGTTCAAACAATAATAATTTATTTAACAATTTTATTTTGCCATAAATTTAATGTATATCAAAATATAATTGTTTAAATAATTTCAAATGCTTAAAAATGTTAAGAAAAACTCAAACACTAATTAATAATATAATATAATAGGTTGTACAAAAAAATCGCAAATACTTAAACAAAAATAAAAATTAAAAGTACGCGACACTCTATGTTTGCCCTTACGGTCATTTCTAGAACCCTATAAAAGGATCTTATGGAGGTTCATTCTTGTAAATAAAATAGATGATCTCGGAGGCACGTGTTCAGCCGATTTTGCTCTAATTTCTTTCTTTTCACTACAAATTTGAATTGTCCGCACCCTATTGCACATCCTGAAATCAAATATTAGAGAAAATTCACTAATCTTTGCTGAAATGACATTTATTTAACAAATATACTCGAATTACGGTATTCTTGTCTGGTTTACAATAATTCCGTAATTTATTCCTGCTGGTTCTGATTTCAGTCTCTCTAATATAATATAATAATATCCACCTTCCTATTATTCCAAAGAGAAATATTTTTTTGCTTGTGAGAGATTTATGCCACATTACCTTTGGTTTTCAATGGCAAATATTTTGGACAGTCCACATTGTTTACTAAAATTATTATTTTTAAACAGTTTTAGTCAGTACTACTTTCACATAATTTACCAGTTTAGTTACAAATTATTAAATTATACAATTTGATTTACAAACATTTGTCGTTTAATCCGTATTGTTAGATGAAGACTCCATATTTTACAATAATTGTATAAATATATAAGAGTACTTAATCAAAAAAACACTAAAAAGATGTAATTAACAATTTTCTACATGCCAGTACCTATTATAAATATGCATTCGCGCGTGAGTATATAGAGCTCCGCGGGCCGCGTGACGGGAGGGCAGGCATCTTAGAATGCGACGGGAAACGGTTGAAGTAGAGATAGATGCGACTGGGGTTGTGGCAAAATTTAATTCTATTTAATTCATAACTCGCTTATTTATGATCGAAATTTAAAACTGAAAAAAGTAATCGAATCTTGATAGTATACGCTACAACTTTTATTCTTATTAAATTTTTAAAATTTTAGTTGGTCTGTCCACAATCACGAGTGGAACGAATTTGCCAAAATAACAAAATAAATATTCGCATAATAAGAGTGCCACACAAGGTTTTAGGAAATATTTTACGCTTTAAACAATACAGTTCTTTAGCTTATAAATAGCCATAACTTTGTTATTATGGATAATTCATCAAAAATTAAAAAACTGCTGGAAAAATGAAGCAAAAATCTAATTTTCTGCTTTTTTCGGTTTTTCACCCCTGGGGGTTGTTTGGACACCGATATCGCCAGACTAATTTAGAGGGTGTATATACACATGAAGTATTATATAATGACGTAATCAGCACATTTTTACCTTTCATGTTCCACGGAAGTTAACAAAGATCTTGATTTCAACTCTACTATAATAAGTATCACATAGAACGTGAAAAGTCTAATAAAATTTTTATAAAACATTAATAATATAGGAATTCCGTGGTTTAATGAAAGTTTATATTTGTCCTCTGTACTTTGCATACAAGCAGGTCGATGTTTGCATAGCAGTTTTTGCCGAATGATGAGCAAATGGGCAATATACCAAATAAGTATGCACTTAAGGCCAATTAAAGATGGAATTTTTTAAGAATGTATATGAAAGTATCATTAATTTCCCGAAATCATGAGGTACATATGATCCATGTCGAGTTCAAGACCTACCAATATCAATTTTAAAAAGTATATTAGGTTCATATGAAAGAAGTAACTATATGCATCAAGATAGATTGGCAGATGTTAAATTCGTAAAATTGGTCCCCTATTTTCGAAATTTAAACATTTTTTAATGTAAATATTTCGCTCATATTTGCTTGCGAGTTCCTCTCATTATCGTTTACATAGAGATTTGAAATTGGTAGCTCCCTTCTATTGATTAAAAATAAAAAATAACGCCCAATTTGCTTGTTTTCTCATTTATTGTCTCTGTTTGTTCATCATTATTTGTAATGATATTAAGTGGGTGAACTTTTTAAGCAGCAAGCAAACAAAAGAAACTGACGAGTAAATGCTTCACATTCAAATATGTTTCAGTATCAAAAATTGGGGGCCAACTTCACAGGTATCGATATTGTCCATTAGCTAATATAAGAAATGCTGTACAATAAATAAAACAATCAATATAAGTTTACACAGAAAACATATATTCATTATAAAATAGCATTCCCCATTATTATATTATATTTAATATTTATATTAAATTGTTACGCTGTTAAGTATTTTTATATAATAATCTTATAATGCACTCATTTTTTTTTCTTAAAAATCTGTAACCCTGAGTGACATGCTCCGTAGTATTATTGCAGAAGTAATGTCTTCAAACGACCACTTCATACATTTTTTATTAAACCGTTGAATTTGTCCAATTCTGAAATGTGCGAATTTCAAAATTTTATATACTCTTTATTATGCTTCTTTCGCCATCTTTTCAGTTGCTTTCTTCAATGCAACTTTCATCCTTTAGTTCTGAAATTTCAACGTTCACTTCAAGATCTTCAGCTCGTAATTTTGTATTCTCAGTTTCTACTTCGTTAAGGCTAAAACTATCTTGCCTGAAAAATATTTACGAATTATTTTCTAGTTTCATCAAATTAGTTTCATTTTAACTTACCGGCGTTGAGGTTAACTACGTCGCGGCCACAAAAATTAATCCACATTTTTACTATATTTTCATCCTTTAGGAATCAAAAGTAACTAATATTACTATTTTTGGTGTTCCCGTTATAATTTTTGTAACTTTGTATTAAACAACCTGACATTTCAACTGCTTTGTCAACGTAAATAAATGACAGATATATTAAGCATGGCGGCGTTTGGGAAGGTGCAGCGAAAATGAGACCTTTCAACAATTTCTTTGATATAACGCCAATAGAAAAACAAACAGACCGACAGACAGGCAGACTTACGGAATTGAAAAACCTTAATTTTCGTAATCTACATAGTTTGAAACGTAAAACCACGATTACAATACTTCCCTTCGAGGAGCGAGGGAAAAGGTATAATTAATATAATTAAGTTTATTTGTTGTTACTTTTTAACCGACTTCATAAAACTTGAAGGATGAGGTTCTCATTTCGACCTGTATGTATGTTTTTCTACGGCTGTTAAAAAAACTGCGCCCTTTTTCATCATTTTTAGTGCGTAAAACATATTTTTATGGTAATAAGTAAAAAGCGTTAGCTAAAGTAAAAAGTATAAAAAAAATAGTATTTTTCTTTATTAAGAGTAAAAGTGATACTTCTGTGACGAGTCTGTAGGTTTGCTGGACGAACGAAGTGGCAGACTAGTCACAAAAAGTGGCTTTTACTTCGAATAAAACATGCTATTTATTCTTCAAACGTCGATTAGCTATAAAACAATTAAAGATAAAAATCTCCAATTTCACCATCAAAAACGCATTGTGTTAATATCGCATGGCCGGCGTATTAAATAAAATACGCGTTGCTATGGATATCACTTTTTCTGCCGTTCACACCATCAGAAATAGTTATTTATGTACCAAGGGTCGTAGGTGCACTTTTTTTGGTCGGGAATACAGTTTGCAGGGGCCGAGGTTTGCAAGTATTCGAGACCAAATAATCGCACTGTACGACCCGCAGTGCATATTATACTTTTCGTCATACCCACGAATCATTAAACTAGAAAAGAGCTTGAGAAAAACTAGTGGAAAACTTTAATTATTTGAGTAAAATTTCATATTTGCTAAGCAAATAGTAAAGGTAACGATGCTTGGAATATCCATGGCAACCGTCAATAAAATTTTAGGACGCTGCCTCCATTCATCTACTGTCAAGATAAATTAAAACATATTATTGTAATGTGTTACAACCCTTAGAATGAATGTAGTGTATTTGCACCTACTCGAGAAACCTACCAGAAGTTAGTTCTGGTGACATCTGGAATTATCTAGAGAATGGTGGCGTCATCACAGAACAATCGAGATCTGTCATTTTTGGGTATAAGAGACCGACCGCATTCTCGGCGAGTAGTTCAGAAAGTTCAGAAAGTATAGAAAGTGAGGTTAAGAGTTCAAAGAGAAACAAAGTGATAAACATTGTGATTTTTAGTCAGTAAAGTGTATTTAAATTAACAATAGTATTGTGAAGTATCCAGTAAATATTTAATAAAGTGTGTTAGTGGACAATCTCTTGTTATAATTTTTGGAACCCACGGATTTTGCAAGGGGTAGTTTCCTAAGGGTGGAAACACGAGATAAATTGGTGTCAGAAAGCGGGATTTTATGACAAGAGGAGCTCTGAAGTTGTGCTGGAGTGTTCGAGAAGTATTCTCGAGGGTTAGTGCTAACACGGAGGACTCATTTACTGGACATTGTTCGAGGGTTATTTTCGAACAGGAAAATAGTGTTAAGTGCATTTTTGAGACATTGTAGAACATTTTATTAGGACATTAGTGTGATAATTAAATCCTTTGAACTGAGAAGTGATAGAGACACTGAAAAAGACTCATTTATTTGTGTTAGTGCGTGAAAAATTTCTAGAACTTTTCTATTTGGACATTAGTGGAGATTATTAAATTCTCTGAACTGGATAGTGACAAAAGACTCTGAATAAGACTTTTTCGTGCTATTTCGAGATTTGTCTGGAAAGTTCCATTACCGATAGTGACGTGATAGTTAAATTTATTTTATTTTCATCGTATGCCCGTAACAACAAGAAGTATGGCATCCGATAAACAAATACAGGACTTATTCGAACAATTCCAAAAAATGATGGCGCAGCAACGGCAGGAAGACAAAGAAGAACAGGAGAAAAAACGTCAAGTAGAAAAAGAAGAGCAAGAAAGAAGACGTCAAGAAGAAAGGGATGAATTAAAGAAAATTATGGAAAATCTGGAAATAAGACGCCAAAAAGAAAAAGAAGAACATGAAAAGGAGAAAGAAGAGCAAGAAAGACGACGTCAAGAGGAGAAAGAGGAACAAGAAAGACGACGTCAAGAGGAAAAGAAGAACAAGAAAAGCGACGTCGAGAAGAAAAAGAAGAGCAAGAAACAAGACGTCAAGAAGAAAGAGATGAATTAAAGAAAATGATGGAAAATCTGGAAATAGGACGCCAACAAGAAAAAGAGGAACAAGAAAGACGGCAAGAAGAATTAAGGAAAATTCTGAATGAACAAATGAAAATACAGCAGGACGCTATCATTTCTGCCAACGAAGAATTAAAGAGTGAGGTCAAAGAAGAGATAAACAAGGTCGAAGACAAAGTAGTTGTGGTCGAGACAGAAGTTAGTCAAATCAGAGGAAAAATGAGCGAGTTCGAAGGAGAAATGGAGAGACTTAAACGACAATTGAGAGAAAAAGGAGGCCAGCTAGTAACATCATCAGGCCCTCGATTAAAACCTCCCTCCTTTGATGGCCAAAGTTCCTGGACGACGTACAAGAGGCAGTTTGAGGCAGCAGCGTGTGCCAACAACTGGGATAATGAGGAAAAGGCCATGGCATTAGTTCTAGCGCTAAGGGGCCAAGCTTCAGAGTTACTCCAAACCATCCCAGTTGAGAAACAAAGGGACTTCAAAGTCTTGGAAGCTGCATTAGACTTGAGGTATGGCGATCAACACCTTGCCCAATTATACCAGGCTCAGCTGAAATCCCGGATGCAAAAAGCTGGGGAAAGTTTACAAGAATTTGAAGCTGCGATAGAGAGACTGGCACACCTGGCGTATCCGAGTGCATCTAAAGAATTCCAGGAACAATTAGCCGTGGGGGCCTTTTTAGATGGTATAAGGGACGAAGAGGTCAGGCGAGTTCTGAGGCTGACGAGACACCAAAGTAGTAGCGAAGCTTTGATGCGTGCACTCGAAGTAGAAGCCGCTTACAGGGATACTCCAAGGTCGAGAGTGCGAGCTGTGACTGTCGAAGAATCGCAACCAAAAATGAACCAGAACCCCTTGCTGACTGAGATGCAGAAAATATTCACCAAATTATGCGATAAATTGGATGGCCTCGGAAAGCAAGAAAAATAACAAAATAAAGGAAAGCCGAGCGGAGGTATTAAATGTTTCAACTGCGGCAAGGTGGGACACATGAAGCGAGACTGTCGACAGCAGAATTCGGAGAGTCGAGTAAATGCTGTGAATGTTGAAGAGAAGCAGGAAAACAGTACCAGGGGGGTTGTTCTGGCTAGGGAATGCAGTGACCCCAGAGAAATAAAGATTTCCCAGCTTCGAGAAATTTCGAATAGTCTGCTGTTACAAGGCCATGTGAATGGAAGAAAATGTTTGTTTACCATCGACACAGGTACTACGTCATCAATAGTACGGCCAGGATTTATATCAGGCATAAAGATTACCAAGAGGCAAAATGAAGTGATCGTCCGGACAGCTGCGGGGGACAGGGCTACGGTTCATGGAGAAGTAGACCTGGGTTTGCAGATTGGACAATTAAGGTTCGACCACAGGGTCATCGTGGCTGACATTACGGATGACTTCATTTTGAGACTGGACATCATGGAACAGTATGGATTTATTGCTGACGTAGGAAAGCGAGTCCTAAGGATTGGAAACGAACAATTTATTCTGTCAAAAGTGAACGACCAATGCGAAGAAACCAGGCTGTTGACAACGCAGGCAGGCAAAACTCCTGCATTATCCAGAAAACCAGGCAAGGAAGATTGCAAGCGCTACCCTCAGGTGGGAAAATTGCCGAACATGGTTGAAGTCAACACTGTCAAGGTCGATCTTCCAGACAGTTGGACAAAGAAAACTCTGAGGCAAGAGCAATTGCGCGATGTAGAAATCGGACCCATGTTGAGAGCAAAAGAAGAGGGAACGCGTCCAGCATGGAAGGATGTTTCCAACAAAGAAGTGGGGCTGAAGGCTTTATGGTCACAATGGGATTCACTTACAGTCGTAGACGGGCTTTTAAGGAGAGCATGGGAAAGCCCAGATGGGAAGCAGGTTGCCATGCGTCTAGTGATTCCCAGTTGTCGTGTACCAGAAGTACTCCAGGAAGCACATAATGAAACATCCAGCAGACACTTCGGCATAAACAAGACATTGAGCAGAGCACGGGAACAGTTCTATTGGGTTAATAGTCGCCAGGATGTGGAGGCCTGGTGTCACAAGTGTAAAAATTGTGCTGCCCGTAGAGAACCATTTTCGATGAGCAACTACAGAAATGGAAGTCAAGAACAGCCAAAGAATGATCGAGAGCAGATGAACAGAACTAGTAACCGCTTGAAGGCTCGTTATGATCAGAATGCCAGTACAGGGGGATTCAAGGTGGGGGATCTGGTTTGGCTGTACAACCCACAGCGGAAGGAATGGAGATCCCCGAAATTTCAACCTCCTTGGGATGGACCGTATACTGTTATTACCCGAATTAATGATGTCGTCTATCGTATTCAACGAAACAAAAAGTCTAAGATGAAGATCGTACACTTGGATAGACTGGCGAAGTATGTGAAAGAGGCTGAATTGCCTGACCGGGACGTTCAGGCTTAAGGAGGGGGCAGTGTAATGTGTTACAACCCTTAGAATGAATGTAGTGTATTTGCACCTACTCGAGAAACCTACCAGAAGTTAGTTCTGGTGACATCTGGAATTATCTAGAGAATGGTGGCGTCATTACAGAACAATCGAGATCTGTCATTTTTGGGTATAAGAGACCGACCGCATTCTCGGCGAGTAGTTCAGAAAGTTCAGAAAGTATAGAAAGTGAGGTTAAGAGTTCAAAGAGAAACAAAGTGATAAACATTGTGATTTTTAGTCAGTAAAGTGTATTTAAATTAACAATAGTATTGTGAAGTATCCAGTAAATATTTAATAAAGTGTGTTAGTGGACAATCTCTTGTTATAATTTTTGGAACCCACGGATTTTGCAAGGGATTTTCCTAAGGGTGGAAACACGTCACATTATTATAATAATAGCTCTGAACATTTTTGAAAATAATGTTGGATATAGAAGTAAGGCTTGTCTGGATTTACTTCCAAGAAAGTTAAAACATTTATAGTTCAATCATTAAAGGAGATGTAGAGTGCGTGAGCAGGGACCTAAGCGATTCCTTTAGAAAGTTGCTCAGGGTGCTTAGGAAGTAAACATACTGAAAGTCCTGAACCTCTATTCTGTGATAGCGTGAAAGCACATTCCCGTCAGAAGTGGGCGGAGTTCACTTGAAAATGAATAAAAGTCTATTCTGTAACTACGGGAGTGATCACCTCGTGCGAAAAATGCGTGAACTCACTTCTACTGGTAAATCGTGAGGGAATCCGTCAGTTCCCTGGGAGAACGGTGATCCTAACCTTACTTTTATGATAGTTTGCGTCGGCCAAAAATTATTGTTGTCAAATCTGTTAAGCAGAATGGACATTGCGGATTTGCTCATCGCGAATGAGGTTATAATAATATAATTCTTAGCAAATATTACAATTACTTTTAGTTTATTATAGTAATATTTTTTTAAATATATATTACCAATAGCAAGGAATTTTTGGTCAATAAATAAATTCTAGGTATTACGAGATCTTCGTGATACCGAGGAGGATTTGGAAGGGGAACGGCAAGTTCTTCATAGGATTAACCCTTTTGCATCATTAACCGACCAAGCACTAAGCACTTATAAGGAGAATCAGGGTCAGCAAAGAACTTGCACGTGATAACACCTTTCATACAAGACTCCCATACGATGTTCAGAAATCACCACAGAGCATAAAGTGATAACTTTTCACTTATATGTTCGAAGGTGGCAACACTAAACTTTAAAAAGAGTAACCACAATAAAATAACAACTGTACACTGAACAGCTGATGCTTTTGCGTCAACCTAATTGGTTGTAAATTCGGCTATTCTCGCTTAATCACGGGTGAGATGCGTGTGATGGGAGCTCTCGCTTCGCACGATGAATGCTCACTCTCCCCATAATTACAGAATAGAGGTCCACAAAGAAAGTCCCACTTTTGGTTTTTTCGCTTATATCTCGAAAACGGTGTGTCGCAGGGAAAAATTTTCTGATACCAAATGAAAGCTCATGAAATTCTCTACAACTTCCATTTTATATATTTTTTTTTTGAATTCGCAACCGTTTTCGAGCTACACGCTCCGGAAAAGTGAAAATTTTCGAAAAGCAGATTTTTACCTGAAAAATAGAAAATTATATTGTGACGTGTTTCCACCCCTAGGAAATCACCCTTGCAAATTCCGTGGGTTCCAAAAATTATAACAAGAGATGTCCACGAACACACTTTATTAAATAATTTTACTGGATACTTCACAATACTATTATTAACTTAAATGAACTTTACTGACTAAAAATAACAATGTTTATCACTTTGTTTTCACTTTGGAGTCTTAACCTCACTTGTCAAATCCAAGACTTCTCAAACTCGAACTTCTAGAAACGGCGCGGCGTTATCTAGAAGTCTTTTTTCTCTAATGTTCCAGAACCTTTCTACTGTTTCTACTGTCTCACAGATGGCTTAACATACAACATGTATTTTGTACATGTATTTAGTGCTGCCTATCTCCAAGGGGTGGATATTTGTATGGGGTGGATATTTGTAACAATATTTTAAAGATGATTAAAAACAGTAGGACCCCCGGTGTTTGTAATTGGCACCAGGGTGTCTCCTACAAGTTGCCACCCCCACTCTTGAGGGGGCAGCTCATTCCCGAGCCACTGCTGCACTTAGTGGTAGGTGCGCCGAGGATGCTGTTTAGCTGCGCTCTCAGTTGGTGGGAGGGAGCTGATGCCAGGCTTAATATTGCCACTGACCTTGTTGTAGAACTCTCCAAAATCGTCCTAAGTTGAAGACATAATCAAAATTCGACTTAGGCAAAAATTTCATTTAAAGACATTTTTAAGAGCCTGCAGAGGCACAAATCAGTCCGTAAGGACCGTTTTGGGTTCTAGAAGGATTTGTAAACGACCAGGTGAAAATTCGAAGAAACACCGAATTTTCACTTAGAAAAAAATGTTTTTTGGTTCAGGATATGAGAGCAGAAGTATATAATGACAAAGATTTATGAATAATATACTTTTTCAAAGGTACCACAAATTGGACTTTGAAAAATAATATTTTTGAAAGGACGTCAAAGTTTGGCTCAAGAATAGATTTATCGAAAGTACGCCAAAATTTCACTTGCAGACTAATTTTTCAAAACTGCGTTGAAATTTGGCTTAAAAATCGATTTTTCAAAAGTACGCCAAAATTTCACCAGCAGATTAATTTTTCAAAACTACCTTGAAATTTGGCTTGAAAATCGACTTTTCAAAAGTACGCCAAAATTTCACCCGCAGATTAATTTTTCAAAACTACCTTGAAATTTGGCTTGAAAATCGATTTTTCAAAAGTACGCCAAAATTTCACCCGCAGATTAGTTTTTCAAAAGTACCTTGAAATTTGGCTCGAAAATCGATTTTTCAAAAGTACGCTAAAATTGGTCTTAAAATAGATTTTTCAAAAGTACCACAAAGTCAGTCAGTTTAAAAAGTATCACGAAAATATACTTTAAAATATTTTTTATTTTTTATTCCTCCACAAAAGACATTGACCTTTGAGGTACGGTCATTGAAAGCCCAATTCTAAAGTATGAGCATAAAATTTTAGCGATGCACTGCATCCGAAAGGCAAAATAGAAGATTTTGTCAAAGCCGGCGTAGTGCCGATAAGCAAAAATTGATAAAAATCAATGCACATGTACAAGGCCGGTTTCTCGCATGGAAAGAGTTTGGATTGGTCGAGCACGTTGAGTGGTCCAGACAAAGCAATGGTAGAAAAGCCAATAACAGGGCTTTTCAAATGACAAAGTTATAGAGGAAAACGCCTTGTGCATAAAAAACTAAAAATTCAATTTTGCCTAAAAGTCGCTCGAAGGTGAGTCGCTGCCAAATCGATAATATTGAACGACTGTGATAAGGGTTAGTAAGTCGTGGACTGATCGAACGCCACTCAACTTACGCAGTAATAAGTCCTCTGAATGTGTTTGAGTACGTGAATCTCCACGATACAAGAACTTTAAAGCTAAGTAGTCTCTAGCGAAACTAAATTCATTTAGTAAAACTTTTTTAAGTTAATTTCAGTCAGCCTTAATTATTTATTTACCCAGAGTCTGAAATGATTCTAAAAGCTCGCATTTTGATTCTGAGAAGGTATATATGAATCTTTTCTACCTAATCGATCGTTAGCGTGAGCGCTCTCGCTTGTATGGTCTGAAAGTCACTACCTTGATTGGGGAAGGCACGATTCTTATCTTAAGAATTTTGTATAACCAATTCTGTTAAATAAACGGATTCTTTGAACTATTGTTTCTTAATTGATCTTGAGGCCTGTTGACGGTCTATAATCCCTGGAACTTTCGTATAGAAAACCGGATGTGTCGAGTTAATTCGCAACAACGTTCGACCTTCTGGTTGCTTTACGGAGGTTTGATAGGGATTTTTTTATGCGTTTTTTGAGAAATAAATTCCGTTATTAATAGACCAAAACGTGATTTCCGCGTACCAAAACTAATCCCTCCGCAGAGAAATTCTTCGGTTGAGATTTTTTTATGCAAAAATTCAGGAAATTAAGAGGTGCCTAAAGCCCTAACGAGGGAATTCGGGTCCAGAGAGAGCGTCGTTTTCGATCTGTGGTAGTGCAGCCTTGGTCCATTACTCGGCTACCGAAGTGCATCTTATCTCGAACCCGCCTGGGAGGTAGAAGAACGGGGTAATACGCGACTGGCGCCCCCTGAGAAATAAATTGGTGTCGCGTCATTTTGACGCCCGGTAGTGCGTTCTTCTACAACCTCATGAACAACTGGAGCGGTACTGGTTGAGGGAGGTCTGTCTTGCTGGCGCCCCATACCATTTGAGGAAGCAAATCTTCCCAGCCTCTTCAACCTCGCCTTGAGTGGAGGGTTGGTTGTAAAAGATCACTGCCGCTTTCTTGATGATCTCTGACTTAAGTACAATTTTGAGAAGCCCACCTTGCTTTTCCTTAAAGTTGAAGAGGTAAAAATCTGTTTTTCAAAAATTTTCACTTTTCCGCAGCGTGTAGCTCGAAAACGATTGGTAATTCGAAAAAAGTACATAAAATGAAAGTTGTAGAGAATTTCATGAGCTTTCATTTTTTATAACTGCTCACGCACTCTACACTACCCTTTAGATCATTTGTTGACTGGACTATTAATGTAATACTTGTTATATAAGAGAGAAAGTTTTCCCAAATTTACTTTATTTCCCTAGGGACGTTCTGAAAAATAACGACCCGTCGCCAGTGGCAACAAGTATTTGGTACAGAAAGCGTCATTTACGATCGACAAAACAATGAAATTAAAGTATACTTACGAGGGACGTATGACGAAAACATTATTTCACTCTTTTGTATAGCCGGATACATGAGAGCATTAAAAACAATTGAAGTTTTGTCTCACAATATTCGCTTTAGAAACATCAAATTATGAATTTGTTTTGACGTTTAAGTTAATTTTAAAATTTATTTATTTGAATATGGTAATTAAACAGTCGTAGAAAAAATATTGTATGAAACACATGCATAAAGTCCCTTTTTTTCACTCATGGGATTGCCGCACTCACCTACGGTTCATGCGTCAAACTGAAAAAAGTACCACTTTATGGACTTGTTGCAGAAAAAGTCAATTTAAATAGAAAATGAGGAATTACTTTTTTTCGAAAAACAATTCGTTTCCAAGTTATTGATTATTTAATGTTTGAAAAATGTAATTTTAAGGGGGCCGTGATTCGAAAACCTAAAATCAAAATATTGTTAAATTTAGGGTATATGGGTTCTAGAATATGCTGATCAATAATAGTGCGTTAGTTTTTCAAGTAAAGTAAATCCTAATTCTACCTCGGAAATTGACCCTTCTTTTCTTAATAAAAAAATGCACGTCAATGACTGAAATAAGTTTCGTTTTACTCAAGAAGGACATAATACAAGTTTTTGGTAGAAATCGGATGAATAATATGGTATGGAGGTATGGAAGAATGGGGGGAGGGGCATTAAAATTGGGACATGATATACAGGGTGTCCCACTTAAAACTCTCGGCGCCATTTTCTCGATAACCAAAAGCGATATTTGAATTCTGTAAAAGGTATCTACTAGAATATATAAATGACTTCAGTTTTGAGTAAAGTTGGTTATTTTACACATTGAAGTACAGATGGCGTTGCGATGCAAAGAAATTTTTCTATCCTAGGAACGATGAAATGAGTTGCATGAGATGAAGAATTATATTCTCAGCAAATTTTATGATATGATAACAATTTTCGAAAAATCACTGGTTCGCGAGATATTTGAACTTCAATATAATTTTTTTGAATATAAAAATCGTTATAACTTTTTTAAAATACATTTTAGACAATAAGTCCTTTGGGTCATTTTTCATAGTGAATCGAGCTCATTTAGATGGTAATGAAAAATTTATTTCAAAACACAAAATAATTTTTTTATCTCAAGTAAAACAAAGGTGGGGCTGCAACTGCTATTTGGAAATTAAAGATTTTGACATTTTTGTTTATTGTGCATTATCTAATTTTTGCGTCATGTTTATGTTGTATGTTCTACTAAATTTTGGACTGACGTATGAAAAAAAAAGAGATTTTTGTTACTTGGAAAATTACATTGAAGTTCAAATATCTCGAAAACCAGTGATTTTTCGAAAATTATTCATATTAAAAAAGTTGCTTAGAATACAATTCTCCATCGCATGCAACTCATTTCATCATTCCTAGGATCGAAAAATTTCTTTGCATCGCAACGCCATCTATACCTCAATGCGTAAAATAACCATTTTTACTTAAAACTGAAGTCATTTATATATTCTAGTAGATACCTTTTACAGAATTCAAATATCGCTTATGATTATATTATCGATAAAATGGCGCCGGGAGTTTTAAGTGGGACACCCTGTATTTACAGGGTATTTAATAAGTCGACGTATTCCTTTGAAAGACTGTTAATAAAGCCCATTTACAAATGATTTAACCATAATATCCATTTTTTTGTCATACAGAATACGGGGATCGGCTTGACGATATCTCTACCACAAGCCGACTCACGTTACCTGTTGTGTGGGTATTCAGTTTATTTTTTATTATTTTTGTATTTACAATGGTCTTTCATTTAAGAGCAGCATCGTCTAAAAATGCTCTCCCCTCCGCCCTTCAGACTTCGCTATATCACTGAAAAAAGGTATCTTCTACAAATTCTGTATATTTCTAAAAGGTCTTTAAATCTGAAATGATGCCACTAAAGTACCTAAACACCTGACTTGTAATTTCTGGGCTAAATAAACGAATAACCCTTGGCTAAACCCAGTGCCGGCGGAAGGGCCGGGCGATTGCCCGCGGCGCTTAGTTCAGCGGACACCACAGGACAAAAATTAAAATATTTAAAAATACTAATCTGGACAGAACACAACCGGGGGAAAATTTTGCATTTTGCGCACCCCGCTCATCAAACGCCCCCCCACCCCGCTAATTAAAGAAATGTAAAAATCAGGTAATTTAGGTTTTCGTATTTCATTTTTATTTTCACCACACCGCCTTTTACACGGATTGCCTCCTTCGCCCCAAAGGGCTGGGTACGCCACTAAGAAGGGGGCGCCATCAGAATATCTCGCCCCTTCGTAAAAAATTCTTAGAACCGGCACTGACTAAACCTGTCTTCTTAATAAATACGTAATATTATTGTTATTTTAAAAGACTGTTTTGCGATTTTGGGATACGTAGTATAATACGTAAGTAGCGGAGCGAATTATTTTGATATTAGGCAAATAACCTTCGTACTTTTATTTATACTTGATAAAAAATTAAATAATTGTCTAATGCTTAATGAAACACAAAAACAAATTTTTGTAATTGGTTCTCACAGTGTTTATTTATTAAATAACAACTCAGATAGCACAAGATGATATTTATAGAATAACCATTAAATCTACCGTGAGATCGTTCTTGATTAATAATTATAAAAATTTAATTTATATTAACATGTGAATAAAACATTCAACTAATTTTTTATCATTTTCAAAATATTATCTAAAAAATAATACTGAAATAAGTAAAAACTGTATACGTTGACTAATTTTTAAACATAATTTTAGCATATTTAAATGAATCATTTTTTGTTTTCTTTATAGTTAAAGTAAACATATTTTTTTTAAATTCAGTAAACAGTAGAATTACCTACGACTAATCAGAAATAAAAATCTATCCATCAAAATATGAAATATTTCTAATATTTGTATTTTATGATAACCTATATTCTGGTTGTTCTAGAAAATGAGGAACCCTAAACCCTAAACCCTAGACCCTAAACTTTTGTGATAATATAAGTCTATTTCGATCTACCCTTTCTATCTCTAATATATTAGGCCAGTCGGAATAGCATTTTTGTGCGAAATGATGTTTACCCGCAATTTTTTTTCTTAAAGTATAGTTTGGGATGTAGAGAAACATATGCCAATTATCCGCACGCGTGAATTCAAAAATCGTCAATTTTTTGCCGTCTTTCGATTTATTTGCAATATACCTTGTAGATAAAACATTTTTTGAAAACATATCAAGAGATAGAAAAGTTGAGAAAACCAATTTCAATTCAATTTCAATTTCAATTTATTCAATTTCAAACAAATTTCAGTTACAATTTATAAACAAATAATAACATCTCATCTAAGCTGTGAGGCCTGTATTTGAGATGTATATATTTTGTATACAAATATTTAATATGTAATTATATATAAATTCTTAACGTAATTCTATTCTATTCTCTTCTTAACAGTAATTTTGTTATTGAGGAGGAGAAGAAAAATATTTATTGGGTGTAATGTTCATTAGTTAAAATACTTTCAAATGTATGATAATTTTTCTGAAGGTAAGTTCGTAAAGTTTTCTTAAATTTAGATTTTTTTTTAATGTTCTTTAAATTAACTGGTGGGAGATTGTATAATTTGGAGCCAAGGAAATTTATATATCGCTAGGTGTGAGACTTATGCATTGCAGGAATTCTTATGTTTTGGTTGGAAGCTGCTCTGGTGTTGTATGGTATATCTATTTGGATATCTATTTGATGTGCATTTACCATCCATTGAATGGTTTGAAAAGTGTAGAGTAATCTTATATTAAATAAACCCGTTTCCGTGTATAAGAGTTCTGTTGAGTACCTTTGATTTTTTTTAAATATAATTTTTATAATTGTATTTTGTATGACCTGTAGATTTTTTAAGGCATTTTTGTATAAACCACCCCAAACTGTTATGCAATATCTTAACATTGACTCAACCAGGACATTGTATATAACTACTAGATTTTTTTTTATTTAGTATGTCTCTTAACTGATAAAATTTATACATTAATCGTCTAAGTCTTTTTGCGAGATACATTGCGTGTACATTCCATCTTAAGTGTTGATCAACCATTAACCCTAAATATTTGATTTCTGTAACCCTCGTAACTTTATCGCAAGTACAGTTTAAAGTATTTTTACAGGACAATTTATGGGCAACAATTTGGTTAGTTTCTGGTTGATCGTCAGATAACATGGAAAATGTTAGAAATTTAGTTTTTTGTACATTTAAACTTAGAAGATTATTATCTAACCAATTTTTTATTATTTTCAAACCATTTTCAGCTTTATTATATACTTTTTCCCAGGTATTGTATCTAAATATTAAGACTGTGTCGTCGGCGTTAGATATTATCTGGCCATTTATGGTATTTTTTAGCATATTGTTTATATTATAACGGGAATAAGATCGGACCAATTACCGTCCGCTGTGGGACGCCTGTTGTTATTTCTAAGGACATTATCGATTTTAACTGTTTGCGTTCTTTTTGTCAGGTAATCTCTAAATAATCATTGTTCACTTCCTCTAATCCCCATGATGTCTAATTTTTCTAATAGAATATCAAAGGCTTTAGCCAAGTCTAAAAATATGGCTAAGCATTTTTTGTTACCGTCGAAACCATCTATGATTATCTTGACAAGTTCATTCGTTGCGTGTTCTGTACTAAGATTCTTTCTAAAACCATATTGATGCTCGTCTAGAATTTTAAATTTTTCTAAATAGTCAATTAATCTTTGTTTCAAACAATATTCAAAAATTTTTGCTGTATTATTGATTAGCGATATTGGCCTGTAATTAGTAGTTTTTTTGTTGTCACCAGCTTTGAAAATCGGCGTAACAATTGAGGTTTTCCAGGCCACAGGTAACTTGCTTTTTGAAAAAACTAAGTTTATTATATAGCTAAGAGGACTTTTTAATATAAATATTTGTAATTTCAAGAATTTTAGTCGATAATCCATCTGGTCCCGGTGCCCTGTTATTTTTTAATTTGTTTATGTGCATTATGATTTCTGTTTCTGTTACCGGAGTTATATAAAATGAGTTTGGAAGCCTGTTTACATTTAGATTAGTTTCTTTGGGGTCTGATTTAATATTTTTTGCCAAATTGAACATTTTATTATTTTTAACATTTTCTCAGAAAATTCTTCGTTTAAGAGCTACAGACGAAAGAAAAATGCTACTTTTCTATTTTTTTCTATTTTTTTCTTTTTTTTTCTTTTTAAGTGATTATAATAGATATTAATACGAAATATATCATCGATATAATGTAAATTATGTTTAAATATCCAATTTACAGTTTAAATAAAATATATTTACAGAACTATTTATAATTTACATATTAAACAGAAAAAAAAATAATAAAACTTTTCAGGTATTGAAGTATTAAAATGATGGGAAAATAAATAAACAAATATATATTTTCACAAACAGACTATTTATTTTAGGCATAGTACAGCGTACATTTTTCTTTCGTCTGTAGCTCTTAAACGAAGAATTTACTAGGAAAATGTCAAGAATAATAAAATGTTCAAAATCGATTTTCTCAACTTTTCAATCTCTTGATATACAGTGTAATCAGTTTCATGTCATTAAAAAAAACTGGTGGTGGGGAACGACTAAACGAACTTTATAACATGGTCTAAAACCCATAGTTTTAGAAAAAGAAAGAAACAAAAATTTCGAAAATTTTCAATAATATTGTTTGAGAACTGCTGGAATGTTGGGATAGGCTTTTATCTTCGCTTATGTCGGCGCCTCTAACCATCAAATATGCTAATACATCTTTTTCAAAGTGTCGCGCTCCTTTGTTAGAGACCGCGCGTCGGTGAGGACACAAGTTGATAATCACACTTTTTTATGGTTTTTTAAAAATAGGTAAGGTAAAGTCTTTAGCGGTGTGGTAAAGGTGAAAGACGTCGGCGTTTTCTGAGTGCTTAGTAGATTTGAAGAAAATTATACTCTCCCTTGTGCAATATTTTAGTTTCTGTGGGCATTTCATTAAGAACTCACGTCGAACCCGTTCGTTGTTTTTGTATATTGCTTTTGTTCTTTTTGAATTTTGGGCCACGTATTTACAGTTATGATTTATTTTATTGACTTACCGTTCAAGTCGTTAAGTTCTTGATTATGTACAGACACTACTTGTTCGTTCTTTTTGTGTTGGTTTTTGGATTTTGGACCATGTTTTTATTTTTATTTTCATTATTGACAACGTTAGTTGATAGTTTAGTGTGGTATTTTAATGTGCATAGAAACCATAAAAAATGATCCCAATTTACCAAATGTGTTGAACGGAGTACGTATGTCCTTAGTTTGACGTGCCGAAAAGTGTATTGATGCAGACGGAAGCCATTTCGAACAATTTATGTAAATCATCTATAATTTTTTGGTAAGTTCTAGATTTACCGAATATTTTAGTTTTCGACACCTGATCGGCAATTCGTTAAATAAATCAGAATTTTTTCCTAACTTAAAATACACGTAATTGTTTTCTGTTATCGTATCTCAGACGTCTAACTCTTTATTTCTCAATGTCATGCAATAATTTCTCATTTCTTAAACTTTTAACCCAGAACACTTATTTAGGTTACAAATGTTAATAAACCACATTTAAATCTGAAAAATTATAAACAACAATAAAAGCTCCAATATTTTGTTCTAAATTAAAAAAACACGCATGTAAAGAAATGCTGTGTTTAAACCTCTACGCCCATCATTTGCTTGCAGTTCTGCGAAAAGAGATAACGAATTATTTACATTTTTATAATTGATTCCGTTGAGGCAGTCATCACAGGTGCCGCCCTTCTTTGCTTTGAAACCGCAGGCCGCCGCGTGCCAGCGAAAACGAGTCGGTCGGTAATCTTTGCACTTTTTTATGACAATTTAAAAGTTGTATAATTGGGAAGTACACGTCCATTGAAGTCCAGAAAAGCAGTGGTTCTCAAAGGATTCCTACCCTAATATTCAAATTGTTGACCTAGGTCAGTTTTTTTCAAAGTGCCCTAGAGGAAAAAGTCATAAAGGTTTTTTCTTTGTCTAGTCGGTCCCCATTACCAGTTTTTTTAATGATATGAAACTAATTACACCGCTGTATTTTCAAAAAATGCTTCATATACGAGGTATATTGCAAATAAAGCAAAAAACGACAAAACATGGGCGATTTTTGAATTTTAAAGTGTGTTATCCCACCTGTCACGCATGCGGATAGTTGGCATATGTTTCTCTAAATCCCAAACTACAGTTTAAGAAAAAAAATTGCGGGTGCATGACATTTCGCAAAATTATCTTTTTTCAATCTATTCCGACTGGCCTATATCAGGAATGTTCATTTATTAATTATTTATTATTTGTCAAATTTGACATTTACAATTAGTTGATCATTTTTGGACATGATGCATGCAGTTTACATTTCGTGTTTATAATTAGAATTTCTTGTTTTTATTCTTGAAAATATTTTTTTCTCTTCGTAAATATGACTCGAAGTATACACTAGTTTTATGACTAAAACTCAAGCTGTTCATTACATGCTAAAAAATCGTTAGCAAAACAGTCAGACAGGGAGATCGATAAACAGACAGGCAGATATTTTTTTGCTAGCACTTAAAATCTCGACGTTTCATGACATTCTAAGCCTATTTGGACAAAAGAAAATTTCAGTTATTTTTTACGATTACTATATTTCGCAATGCGGAAGTAAAATAATTGTTTAATTTTAATTTATTTATCCAATAGACGCCGAGAATGAGAGAAATGGTCCGTGAAGACTCGTGGCAGTGTTATTTTTTAAACACTACGTTATCCAAATGTCGACCATCTTGCCTACAGCATTTCACCAATCTGGGCCTTAAATTTTGGACACATTTCGACACATTTGAACAGGAATATTGGTATTGGCCTCCCGAATGTTGTTGGTGATGATGATGATGATGATTGATGTAAACAATACTCTTTAAGTATCCCCATAAAAAAAATCCAGAGGCGTCAGGTTCGATGATCTTGGGGAGAAGGGGATATCACCAAATCTGGAAATAAGCACGCCTGGAAACAATTCACGTAGAGTGTTCATTGATGCTTCTGCTGTGTGTGCCGTGGCACCATTCTGTTGAAACCAGGTCCAATTGGGGTCGTATCCAGGAAAGTTCTGAAGAGCCGAATAAAAAAAGTGCGAATTTTGAAATGTGTCGACGAGTTTTCCAAAATTTAAGGACCAGGTTGAAGGAGTGCTGTAGGCAAGATAGTCGACATTTGGATAACGTAGTGTTTAAGAAATATAATCCGCATGTATGTAGTATCTTAATTTTAAAATAAATTTTTTTGAACAGTTTAAATAATATTGTTATGATTTTTTAAAAACTGAATTTTACTCTGAGTCACCTATTATAAACATGTCCCCAGACAAAATTATTTCTACTCATTAGAACTTTGAATGTGTAAATGTTTGTTGAAATAGCATTAAAAAAATCGAAAATACCAAATTTTTGCATGTGGCGCATTTTCGATGGTTGTACCCCCCCTCCCCCCCCCACACCCTGTTAATTTATTCTGGATCCGCCGCTATATTCTGATAACCAATAAAGCGACTAAAAAGAAAAACAAGTGAATCCGTTAAGGATTGCGACTTGTAAATGTACAGTATTTCTCTACGCACTCCTAGTGGGGTGTGTAATTTACAATTTTTGCCAATTTAACCCTTTCAAATTAATTATGTCTTTGTGTACAAAATTTGACGAAGTTGTCACTTTCGATTCCCAATCAGTAAAGTCAATTTTTCTCGACAAGGTCGTTGTCAACTTTGAACATGGACATTTTTTTTTAGAAAATTCTTTAAGGATTTAAATGTCACCTCAATTCCAAAATATCTATGTCAATATTTAGGAGCAAAATTAATGAGAGATTCTCCATCACTAGCCTCCTAGACAAGATACGAAAGAGGTCATATTTTTCACTCACAGATACTTACTTATTGTGCACACTATCCGAATTATATTACAGTTGATACAGTAGTTTGGAAGTTACGAGAAAAAGACTTTCTTCAAGATTCCCCATTTGGCTAACGTACTATTAATAGAATAGAATAGAAATGTATTTACCAACAGATACAAATTCTGTACATTTGACATGCCAATAAAAAGAAAACAGATCGAAATGTTTACATACAGGGTGATTCAAAAGAAAGTACATTAAATCCAACTGTAAATTGGGGTGGCCCAGAGATGGAGATTTTTCTAATAAATTTTTTTCCTACCGCGCCTCCTAACCGAGTTACAGCCCCTTATAGTGGGTGCCTGTCAACCAGTTTTCTCCTAATAACCTTCAAGCGGATTGACGTACAATTATCAAATTGTGAATCCTGCTCTTCATTTTGATGGGCTACATGCTCATTAGAGCAAATTCGTGCTAATATGCAGGATGTGTCCTATACAGGGTGGTTCGGTAAAGTTCAGAGTCGAATATTTTTTGTCTTGTCTCAAATTAAAAATTTTGATAATTTGTTGAATATCATTAAATTTAGAAACTTTTTTACTCTTGTGATTTTTCATCCAGTTAGGCCGGTTTCGAGCAAATCGTAAAAAACCAGAGGCATAATGAAGCAATTTTATTGACAATTTTATTAAAAAACAAAAGCAGTGTTTGTCAGAATTTGAATTGTTCAATTAAAGTAGTGCAATTTTTTGTGAGTTATTGATGTGAAAATAGTGCGCTATACTAGATTATATCAATATGCTTTTTATCTTAACATTATGCCAAGGGAATTCAGCAGGTACAGTAAGGGAGTATCGTACACAATATCTCAACTGTCGTGTCTCAAATTTAAGAATTTTTCTTGTTAATGTTCAATTATTCTGTGTACTTTTTCATTAACTCAATTTTTTTTTATAAAAAACAATAAATTTGTATATTGACCTTGAACTTTACCAGACCACCCTCTAGAGAACTGATCTTGCATATCAGTACGAACTTGCTCTAATGAGCATGCAGCCCATCAAACTAAAGAAGCGGATCCACACTTTTATCATCGTACGTCAATCCGCTTGAAAATTATTAGGAGAAAACTGGTTGCCAGGCACTCACTTTAAGAGGCTGTAACTCGGTTAGGAGGCGTGTTAGGAAAAAATTGTATTAGGAAAATCTTCATCTCTGGAGTACCCCAATCTACAGTTGAATTTGATGTACTTTCTTTTAAATCAGATCAAATCAAATTTTTCATAATTTGACACTTTTCCATCACTTCCGGTTACCCTGGAAATGACCCCATATTTGAAATTTTAAATGGAACACCCTGTATATTTGTACATTTTTGGATTCCGGAGACGATTTTAAGTACGACTGCATAGTTTTAAACATTTTTTGAGACTACTTGATTTCTTTAGGGCTATTTTTATTTTTGAATCTAGAGTACAGTGAATGCACTCAAATCAATCAAATGGATCAAAACATGAAGAGAAAAATGTAAACGTTTGCTTTTTCGAATTGGTTTAGTAGCTACGACAAACCAAAATTTCCGAAATCACTAATTTGTAATAATGTTAGCTTTTTCAAATGGCAACATCTTAATTAATTACGACAAATCTATTGATACCTTCAAATCGAAAATTGGTTTGATATTCACTCAAATATGGTGAATAATAATTAAAATATCGAGGTGAGGTACGGTACCGGTTTCAGTGACGAGACCTCGATCGGTGAAGTTAAGGCACGCCGGGCGAGTCCGTCACTTGAATGGGCGACCGTATCTCATATAAATAAGGCATTAAAAAAAATCAAGTATGCCGTGGAAATTAAATAAAACTAGAGTCAAAACATTCATTTTGTCAACAAAACAATGCTACAAATAAAAGAAACAAAAAGAAGTTTGACAGATAATAATACGTGTGTATTGTTAACTTAATAAGTTTGCTCTTCTTTATCTTTAAATTTGTTGTTGTTTGTTGTTTGTTAATTATTGTTATTATTGTTTAACATGTATCCGAGGGATGAAAAAGTGTGCATGTTATTAATTTTCGAAGAATGCTACAAAAATTCCAGAAACGCCTCAGATTTCTATGCCCAAACAGTCCGGCCGCATATTGCAATATCGGAGGTAATCGTGCACTTGAAGCAAAAATCATGAAACTTGGTACATTTGTGGATAATAGTGTATACTTCAATTTTGAGATTAGAGCCCACTCGAAAATCCAAAATTGCGGCCGTGGCGGCGATTTTTCAAAATGGCCGCCGAAAATGAAAAACTATATCTCTGGCAGTTTTCGCCGTATTAATGTAGGATTTTCACCTAATCTAAGTAAATTGACATGAAGATTGCCGATTTTTGAAATAAAACTACACAAACAAGAAAAATTTTTGAATGACATCAAATCTCTCGTAGCCACCATGAGGAAAATGGGAAATCCATTCTGTGATCCCAGCAGCGATCTTCTTGTTTTGGATACGAGGGAGATTGTCAATCCCAGTATTGTGGAGTCCACTCGTAATTTAGAGAACATTGGTAGAAGCCAGTGCAAGTCGTTTTGGTAGGAAAGAATCATATCACGGCCTGTGCATATGGATGTTGCAATTAAAAAAAATAAACTCCCCCTTTTTAAAACGCCTCCGTCTAAACCAAGGAAACGGGAGAAACTTGAAATCGACTATCTTAAAAAAGACTCCTTTCCTTACACATTGGATGTCAAGGCGATCTTGAAAATTTCTTTAGGCATTAGAATCATTCATATCCAGTGTCACTTTCGGATTACGGTCGAATCAGATTAGGCAAAAAATCCGATATACTGGATTGCTTCTGTATTGAAGTCGTTTTTTATTCATATTACACAGACAGTTTAAAGGCAGATTAGCGGAAGAAGAGAGGGGATGGAACTCGTTGGCGTGTGGAACTCACCAAACGTGTCTCGAAGGATTGGAAAGGCTATCTTAGGGTGAATCAAAACAAAGAAGAACTGTTTCAACTCTTGGCTACACATCTCCCAAAAATTAGATTTCCCGGAATAGTAATAGTCACAAATGGACAAGGCATCACAAGCAACTGCAATGAAATAGACATTTCAGGACTATCCCCATGCAACCAAGAGGAAGCTGACACGCGCATCTTCCTGCTCGCCCATCATGGAGTCAGACTCGGAGCCCGCAATTTGCTGATCAGGTCCATAGACTCAGATGTTGTGATACTGGCAGTCAGTCTCGCGAAAAAACTGAATTGCGATCACCTTGACATCGCTTTCTCTGTGGGAAAATCATTCAGTTGAGTGCGGCCGTTTTTATTTCTTTTGAAATAATAATGTGTCTTTATAATTTTGGTACTTTTATTCTCCAGGTATATTAATGCAATAGTTATCGCTGATAATTTAGCAGTTGAGAAATATGAAGCCCTGATGGCATTTCATGCGCTATCAGGCTGTGACACAACGTCGTCTATTCTGGGCAAAGGAAAACAAACAGCCTGGACGACGTGGTCTAGCTTTCCCGCAGTAACAACGGCTTTGAAGGCACTTTCCCAGACCCCAGTACTGACAGGAACTTACTGACAACAGTAAGTTCCTGTTTCACAACTATAGAACGATGTGTCGTACTCATGTATGACAGAACAAATTTAGAAAAACCGGCAGATTGAAAACATACCACCCACTCAGGACGCATTGCGCCAACATACCCTACGTGTGGCATATCAAGCTGGGCATATATGGGGGCAAGCTTTACAGCAAAGTCCAGTTTTACCTTCACCTGCGGACATTGGATGAGAAAAGTCATCGGAAGGAACCTGGGAAGTGAGTATACGTTATTCGTATAGGCGCATCCAACTTCAATCTAATGTACATTGCAATTTTAAAATTTATTCCCTTCCCATTTAATTTACCTTATATGTCTCGTCTTTTATCAGATCAAATGGATAATACTGCCTCTAGCATCAGAGGTATGCAGAGAAGTGTTGAAGTGCGGGTGCAAGAAAGGCTGCTCCTCAAGAAGCTGTAGATGTAGAAAAGCTAATTTGCCCTGCAGTGAACTTTGCTTTTGTGGTGGATGCGAGCCGAACAGTTCATAAATTAATTAGACTAAGTATAAAACTGCAATGCAGTATTTGAAATGTAGCTTGATTTTACACCTGAATTGTGATTTGATTTAAAAATGTAAAAATAATAATAATAATAATAATATATTTATTCATCCTTATTACAGATCATTTCAAATACCCATGATATATAGGATATGTCAGACTACGAGTCCGAGTATAAGTTAATAAACTGGTGGTCAGGAACACTTACACAGTATAAATAAAATAATTAAAATCAATATACTTTACAACAGGTTTACCTAGAATTAGATATAAAATGTATATGTAATAGTTAAAACTTGTCATTAAAAAATTCATGCATTGAATAATAACACTTAGATACAAAGAATCTTTTAAGTCATTTTTAAATTTACTTGCAGATGGACAGATTTCAAATTCATTTGGTAGATGATTGTAAATTTGTATACATTTGTAGTGTGTAGATCTTTCATAAGCTGCTGCCCTATGCATTTCATTTTGAAGCGCGTTTCGAAACCTGGTTGAGTAATTATGGTTTGAGCCATTTTCCTCAAAAACGTTAAGATTGTTTTTGATATACAGTGAACACTTGAGAATGTATATGCAATAGAATGTGAGAATTCCGTTGTTTATAAATAAGTCTCGGCAAGATTCACGTCCTTTCTTATTATAGATAAGACGTACAATTCTTTTTTGGACTAGGAATACTCTGTTTACGCCCACTGCGCTTCCCCATAGTACTACGTGATATGACATACCTGAATGTAAGCGCATAATAAACCTACATCATTATTTCATAGTGCAGATAATAGTCAACATACTGACTAGGTGATATTTCCTTAAAGAAAATTCCACATTTTATTGCAAAATCGGCGTTGTTCATGTTTATTTAGTAGGATTCTGTAAAAATCCTGCATGATTAAAGCTAAAACTGACGAAGATATCAAACTTTTTGCAATTACGGCGGCCATTTTGGATTATTGAGTGGGCTCTAATCTTAAAATTGAAGTATACGCTATTATTTACAAATGTGCCAAGTTTCATTTTTCTTTTGCTTGAAGTGCACAATTATTTACCACACGGCTGAACTAAAAGGTATCCGAACAGGCATCATCCTTATTTTCAATATTTTGTGGAGAAACAAATCAGGAGAGGAATTGATAACAATCCTGTAGCTTTTATCGTTGGTGAAGCGACAGAAATTAATGTGTTGGCTTTTGTAGCAGTGAATCCTACTGCTTCTACTAGAGAAATTGGCCACGAGGTGCAAATTAGTCATGAATCAGCAAGAAAGATTCTCAAAAAATATGGTTACCGCTCGTTTAATATCAAGTGCACCAGCATTTGTACGAAGATGATGGCAACCGAAGATTAGGTTATTGTGACTGGTTACTTCAGAACAATAATACTTAACTCGAATTTTGTTTCTTTGATATTGTTCTCTGGTGAGTTGAGATTCACCAAGAATGGGATGTTCAATAAACAAAACAATAGATATTGGGCACAGGAAAATCAACGTCTAATGAGGCAAGGTAATTTTCAAGAAAGATTTGGAGTAAATGTGTGATCTGGGGTGATTGGAACATAAATTGGACCTATTTTCTTTCAAGGACTTTTGACAGTGGAGAGATATTTAGAATTCCTACGAAATAATATTAAAGAAATGTTTACCACTTGCAGTTTCTCAACAAATGTATTTCGAACATGAACATGAACATGAACCTCATAATGCCACTCGAGTTATGAGCCATTTATTGAACCGGTATAATGGGCGAGTAATTGCAACATATGGACCTGTACGTTGGCCTGCCCGCTTACCAGAGCATCTAAGCATTTTAGATTTTTTTATGTAGGGTTATGTGAAAGAACGAGTTTTTCATACAACGCCTCAAACACTTCAAATTTTACAAAATCGTATCCGTGCAAATACCGGGTGTTTCGAAAAGATTGGGACAACGCTTAGCCGTAGATTCTTGACATCAAAACAAGTCGATTTAACTAAAAAAATAGTGGTCTAACTCTTTTCGTTTTCCAGATACAGGGTGGCAAAGTAAAAAAATTGTATTCGTAATTTGTCTCTATCTTAGAGACTGTTATGCATATCTAGTTCAAAGCTGGTAACGACATGTTTTTTAGGTGTCTAATTACAATGGTGCTATTACCGATGCCATATTTTATAGATGGCGCTAGTTACAGGACTTTTACGTGACACTTTAAGCCATAACTTTTTTGAGGTTAGGTTCTGGACATCTTCTACTATAATCGAAACACAATTTAGTTTCCTAAAGAAAAGGTGTACTTGTTTAAACGCGATAAAATTAACCTTTCAGAGAAATAGTCGATTTACAACTTTACCACACAACAGTTCGAAAAAATTCAAGTATACCTAAAAACGGTTTTCTTATCTAGTAGGTTTACGTCAAGTATGATGTCTTGAAGTCGTCAATAGTGCTTGTTGTAGATACGTATAATATTCTCCAAGACAGAGACAAAATATGAAAGCAATTTTTTTACTATACTACTCTGTATCTTGAAAGCGAAAAGAGTTAGACCGCCACTTTTTGGGTTAAATCAACTTGTTTTAATGTCAAGAGTCTACGTTAAGCATTGTCCCAATCTTTTCAAAACACCCAGGGTGTTGAATTTCTTCGAACTGGTGTGTGACAAAGTTGCAAATCGCGTATTTCTCTGAAAGGGTGCATTTTATCACGTTTGAACAAGTACACCTTTTCTTTAGGAAACTAAATTGCGTTTCGATTATAGTAGAAAACAATGTCCAAAACCTTACCTCAAAAAAGTTATGGCTTAAAGTGTCACGTAAAAGTCCTGTAACTAGCGCCATCTATAAAATATGGCATCGGCAATATCACCATTGTAATTAGAGACCTGAAAAACATGTAGTTACCAACTTTGAAGTAGATACGTGTAATAGTCTCCAAGATAGAGACAGATTACGATTACAATTTTTTTACTTTGCCACCCTGTATCTTGAAAACGGAAAGAGTTAGACCACTACTGTTTGAGTTAAATCGACTCGTTTTGATGGCAAGTATCTACGGCTAAGCGTTGTCCCAATCTTTTCGAAACACCCTGTATAACTCCTGCTATGTTGCGAAATGTTATACGAAACACCATTGACCTAGCCAGAAAATGCCAAGAAGAAGGGGGGGGGGGGGGATACACTTTGAACATTTGCTACCATTTAATTAATCTTTTAATGTTTTTTATTGTTAAAATAAATCATTTCGGACAGCACACTTCTTTTATTTGCAGCGCTATTTTGTTGACAAAATTAATGTTTTGAATCTAGTTTTATTCTATTTCCTCGGCATACTTATTTGATAAGTATATTTTCTCGATATTTTAATTATTATCCACAAGAGAACTTGTGTATTTAGGTTCATATCAAGCCGATTTTCGAAGGTGTCAATGGATTTATTGTGAAAATTAGTATTTACCTACTGGTGTCTATAAAAGATGTTGCCACTTTAAAAAGCTAACATAATTACAAATTAGTGATTTCGGAAATGTTGGTTGGTCGTAGCTAGTAGACCAATTAGAAACATCTCATGTTTACATTTTTCTCTTATTGTTTTGGTCCATTTGATTGATTTGAGTGCATTCACTATACTTTAGATGCAAAAATAAAATAGCCCTAAAAAATCAAGTAGTCTCAAAAAATTTTTAAAACTACGCAGTTGTACTTAAAACCGTCTCCGAAATCCAAAAATGCAAAAATATACAGGGTGTTCTATTTAAAGTTTCAAAGTTGGACTCATTTTCGGGGAAACGGGAAGTGATGGAAAAGTGTTAAATTATGAAAAATTTGCCGTTTTTGACATATATTACCCATGCCAAATTTAAGACTTATATCTCGAAAGCTCTGGAAACTATGGATTGTCTAATGATTCCGTTGACACCCGGTATAAGTAAAACAACTCTTTTAATAAGATTTTTCCACTTACACAATCTGGCATACGTCCACACCTTCGTAGTACAACTACAAACAGCACTGTTAAATGTAACTAATGATTTGTTAAGGGCATATGATGGTAATTAAAGTACTTGAATAATAGTCTCAATTTTTAATAAAAAATTTGGCACAGATCACGCTACATCGAGCACAAACTTATGCTATTCTGGGCTCAATGAAGCAGATGTGCTGTTTCAAATCCTACACTATAAACAAATCACCTTTGATCTTGACACTATTTCCAATACTTATAACTAACGCTTGTGATTTTGGTGCAAATAAAAGTAATATTTGTTGACTTTAGGTAAGAATAAGAATTTAATCATGGATCACAATTACATTAAAATAGTTTTTAGTTTTGCAACCTAACACGAGATTCTCTAATTTCATCTGGCCTATTGTGATACTTTTTGTATAATACACCAATAAATAACTTTTTTACTTACAGTATTTTTTTTATTTTGGCCAACTTTATTGTTAAAGGATACACCAAAAAAATCTAAATTCTCGTGTAAGGTTTTGTTTTATTTTACGTAAGTATGATCACATTTCAACTAATTCAAGGAATGATATTAATTTAATCTTAATGAGGCGTTGTAGGTATGTTTAGCTAGATTAATTTTCAAAATTGACTCTCTGTAACATTTAAGTGTGAAGTACTGGTGGATTTTCGGGTGTAAGTATCGCGTGTTGGGTAGGCCCCCAGTGGGACCAAGGTTGACTAATAGCCCAGGAATTTTAGTTTTTGACCCGGAATTAATTATTATAAAGCTGAAAATTTGCACGATTGTAGTTTTAGTCCAGGAGAACACGTACCAAAAGGTCCCCTACTCTCCCCCGTTGGCTTCCCTGTTTTTGCGGAGCAACAAGGGTCTAAGTCGCAGAGCTGGCCATAAGGTGCAGCAGAAAGGTTTTACTGGTCCAAAATGATCATAAAAGCTTTGGAGAAGCATGTCCGTTCTTATTTCAGATGTTTCATGCATATTTTGTTCATAATTTTCCGTTCTGGTGCTGTCAATATTTCAAAAATTGAAAACATTCCGAAATGGCGCCATTGCGGATAAACGAAGACTCTAAGGAGAAAACGTACCCGAATAAACATATCTCTTCATACTTTGGGCCTTCCATTGGTATGTCTACCTTCTCTGTAGCGTAAAGCGTTGTAAATCTCGATTCATCAGATAACAAAATGTTTTTGATAAAATTCTCATTTCTTAATTGGTGGAACTGTAACCAATTACAAAAGTTTATTCTTCATTGATAATCATTCTCGTACAAACATTGATGCAATTGATATTTGTAAGAACGATAGCCTTTAAAATGTTCCTAACTGATTCTTTGGAAACTGGTAATTCATGTTCAATGGCTCTTATCGAAATAGTTGAGTCAACATACACTAAAGATAATACGTTAAAATGTCCTTTTCTTGATCCACAATAAATCTTTCTTCAATTTCTACATTAAGTTCAGTTCTAAATTGTAGCTCCAACTGGGCGAAATAATTTCTCGGAGGTTGTCTTCTTTCTGGATATCTCTGTCCATACAGACTTTGTGCTCTAGTTGCATTACGTTGAGTCTCTCCATAAATAATCAACATGTCAACTTTTTGACTTCTTGAATATTTTTCAGCCATTTTATAACAAATTCAATACACTTACTTCAGATAATCAGTGAGTAATGCCAAGAATAATTCAGTTGTTGCTAATGTCTGTCATTTTCATGGCTATCTGCAATTTTGGATTTAAATGTAGGAATGAATAGGCCGGCAAGTAGATCTCCCGTGTTTACATTGAGTTGAGAGGGGAGATACCGGCCATTCCACGTCACCTATCTGACGTAGCGTGTGGGCGTGAACTTGTGAGTGTATTGTTTAATCCAGAATCGCAGTTAAACACCGCAGTCGAGCTTATACTGTCGGGGTAAAGATATAATTCGATAATTACTTTATATTTCATTAATTGGTAATGTGTTTTTGAAAATAATTTTAGTAAATTTTGTTACCAATTCATTGCAGTCCTTTGAGGGATATTGTAATTGTAATATTATAAAAAGTACACGAGCGAACAATATAGTTAAATCCGGCTCTGCGTTCTGCAGACATTGCGTCTCAACAACACCGCCTAGATAGGCGGTACGTCGATCACTAGTGCGATTACGACAACTATACCTTATTAAAATTATCTGTTGACGTTTACCTTTTAAAAATAATTTTATTTTTACGAAGGATGCCGTTAAGAAATTATTTACTGCGAAAAAAAAAGTTTATATGAATAATTATTTCTGATTAATACACAACACAACGTATTTGCTTACGTCAGGCTATCCAGAAAATTTGGCACATGTTGGTACCAAAGGCAGCTTATCTAATATGGAAATTCATACAGGCCACAGAAGAAAGTTAGAAGATGCGAAAATTACGTTCCAGTCACACCACTTACGTCATTATTTTCATGAACAAGTTTGGTGCAAATAATTAAAATTATTTTTGAAAAAAATGAAAATTTCGCAACGTGATCAAATAGAATTTGATCCGTAGATTCCAAAAATACCGAAATATACAGGGTGTTCCGTTTAGAAAATCAAATTTGATATTATTTCCGTCGAAACCGGAAGTCGACCATTTTGACCACACGTGTCACTAAATCAGAAAACAAGTCTTATATACATGTTCCAAATTTCAAAGCAGTTGGTTCATAAACGAAGCAGCTATATAAGCCTGGACCAGTTCTCGTGGACACCCGGTATATGCCAAAAAGTTTTTAAAACAAATTTTCAAAAAATGACTGCATTATTATAAGTTCTGGCGTTACCGGCAATAATTTGCACCTCAGTGCGTGTGTGATAAATGTGATTGGAATCTAATTTTTGCAGCCTGTTACTTTTTTCTATGACCGAATTATCAACTGGTAGATCGGTGAATTTCATATTAAATAACGTGCAGTTGATGTTCTTAACATCAAAGTTCAAAATCTTTGGATAGGATGACGTAAGCTCTTCGCTTACTAGAATACTTGAAGAGTATTTCGGCTATTATTTAGAGATTTGGATGATTTGAGATTTCTTCCAAGAATAAAAATGACTCAAAAATATATTTTGTATACATTTCGATTAACAAGAAAGAATAGTAAGTAGTGATATACATTTTATGATTTCTCTAAGTTGACTGATTGATTGATGGATTGATTGATAATTTCTTTCTGATAATACATCAAAATATGACGTTTATCAGATAGTTGCGAATATGAAATATAAATGAAGCATTATTAGGTCATACGCATGATACTATGAAAATAGTATTACACAGAAAAAAGTATTCTTGTTTTGAATATACCTATTTGTTCAGGAATTTGAATGTATTATTTACTTAAAAGAAGACATTTTTCTTGGTTTGAAACAATACAATTATTTGGGAAAACTAAAGCAAAATCTTGAAAAATTTCTTTGAGATGAGGATAATCAAATCAAAGCATTCACATTCTAAATATAAAATGATGCATAATTTTAACTTAAAAATGCATTACTCTTGGAACAAATATTATATACAAAAATGTAATTCTTCTTTTGAATATATGCATATGATTAAAAAAATTGAGAATATCATATACATATTTAACTTAAATAGAGAATAATCAAGTAGAGACAGCCATATTCTTCATAAAAATGTATTAGCCATAGAATAAAATTAAATATATTTGAAATAAATAGTAGAATTCTTTGTTTATTTATGTCCTTATTGAAAAACTCAAGAAAAGTAACTAACTTGAATGGAGTATATTCATATCGAGACATTTATATTCTAAATATAAATCTATGCATAATTTCAACTAAAAAATACTTTACTTTTGGAACAAATGAAGACCACACGGGAAGAAGGTGAAATGTGTCAAAACAACAATTTTACAGGAAAGCGTTTTAAAGCTTTAAAGATCGCATAATTTGGTCAATAATACTGCGATGCATTACCTATCATTGATACTGATTTTACTATCTATTATTTCCTTCAAAGTTGTAATCATTCAAATTTTGTTACCGACAATAATGTTTTTAGAAGTAAGATACCAAACAAACCGGGGAAGAAGGGGAAATGTTGAGATTAAAACTGACAATAAAGGGAAATGTCAAACAATTTGATGTAATTTTTTCTGCAATAACGACCTGAATTAGTGGAATAAACACAAGTAAACCATATTGTTACTTTTGTAAACACCCTGTATCGTGGGTTCGGAAATTATAACACCAGGATAACACTAATCACTAATTTATTAACTTACTAATTACAACAAATTAATTGCTTTACTAATGTTACACTATGTACTATAATTCACTACTTCAGTCCCTTTATCTGCCCAATCTCTGACTATTAGAACTGTACTAACTCAACTGTCTACTAAACTGAACTGCTCATTCCTTTATATACCCTAAGTTATGTGTTCTGGATCTTTCTACATTCCAGCACAATCTAGAATGTTCCAGAGGATGTCTGTAATGTTCTAGATTTTTTTATATGTCTCTAGAGGGTTGAAACACATAACACTGCCCCCTCCTTAAGCCTGAACGTCCCGGTCAGGAAATTCAGTCTCTTTCACATACCCCGCCAGTCTGTCTAAGTGTACGATTTTCATCTTCGACTTTTTACTTCTTTGTATCCGATAGACGACTTCATTGATCCTGGTGATGATTGAATAGAATACGGTCCTTCTCAAGGTCGTTGAAACTTCGGGGATCTCCATTCCTTCCGCTGTGGGTTGTACAACCCCCACCTTGAATGCTCCTGTACTGGCATTCCGATTATAAAGAGCCTTCATTCGGTCACTAGCTTTGGTAATCTGCTCTCGGTCATTCTTCGGTTGTTCTCGACTAGTTGCTCACGGAAAATGGTTCCCCATTGGCAGCACAATTCTTCCTTTTGAGAGAACTGTTCTTTCCTTCACTCGAATGGTTCAGGGATGTAAAATAGGCACGAAGATAAACTAAAAACTAGTCTAGGAACACTCCACCTTCTTTCCGTGTTGCGCGTGGACATTCCCGCTTTTTTGTATGTATAGTAATATTTCAAACACCTATATCTTCGGACGGGTCGCGTTCTTTGCGGTAGTAAATGTGTATGTTAAAGTAATCGAAATTTGCTAGCAGATGGCGTGGAAATCTCGATTTCGAAATTTTTGGACAAACCGCCTTCTTCCCGTTCATTTCAATATAATGCATATGTTTACAAATTTGAGAATATCAAATATTTAACTTCAATATAGTCAAGTAGAGATATTCCTATTGTGAATTATATATATTCAAGTTAAAAACGTATATTAGTTTTAGAATAAACATTACATAAGTTTTAAATAAATAGTAGAATTCTTTGCTCCATTAAATATATTTATGAACAAAATTTAAATTGCCAACTACTAAACTGGAGATAAGTATATTCAAGTCAAGACTCAAGAGATCCATATTCTACGTATAGAATTATGCATAATTTCAACTGAAAAATGTTTTACTATGAAACAAATCTATTATTGTAGATTTGAGAAAAGAAAGACTTTCTTTGAGAGTATCATATATTTAATTAACTTAAACAGTGTATAGTCAAGCCATTTCCAAGTTCACTAGTGATGAGCGATATCGCGATTTTTCAATCACTCCGCGATCAGTGATTGCTATTTTTGAATCACGGTGATTTTAAACAGTGACTGCGATCGCGGATTAGCGGAAAAATTTGTAAACTATTTGCCGTGACCTGATATCTGCACTGCGTTTTAAACAGTGACCATTGCGATCGCGGTTTAGACTGAAAGTGAACGCAATCTGCGAGCTTGATATGAGTTTGCCGTGATTTGGTATATATCGCCGCTCTGCATAAATAATAGGAAAGGGAAATAAACGTGAATGCATTTTACTATTTATAGCAACAACTTGTATAATAAAAAATAAATAAATAAATACTAAACGTATAAATAAAAAAATTTAAGCGGATGAGTCAAAAAAGTATTAGAACAGGATTCATAATTCATATTTAAAAATAACAACATCTCTGTTTTTTTGTAGTTTAATTGGCTTCTTCTGTCATTATAGTCCTGGAAATATCTCCGCACCCGTTGGGGAAAATATTCTCAGTCGGTTTTTTTGCATAATATTATGGAAAATCGTCACCTAAACACAAATCTGCATGTTACCAGGTCTAAAAATTGGTCAAAAATTTTTTAAACAATTTTTTTTAAACAAAAATTGCAAAAATTGTTTATTTTGCTTCGTGCAATTTATTTTTTTTTTTAGACTTTTTGGATGATTTTCAACAAAAATGGTCTCTGGCAACTTTTCCCTAAAGTTGATAGTTTTCGAGATATTAATTATTTAAAGTTCGAAAAAACGCAAAAATGGCCATTTTCAATCCTGAAAAACAATATGAAAAACAAAACATTTTAATGTTTCTAAAGTACTTAAATATTCTTTAAACACCCCTCAACAAAGTTCTAAAGCGTTTTAGGCTATTATGTTATTTTTAGAACTGGCAACACGCAGATTTGTTTTCAGGTGACCATTTTCCATAAGATTATGCAAAAAAACCGACTGAGAATATTTTCCCCAACTGGTGCGAAGATATTTCTTGAACTATTAAGTACTTGTGAAGCTATAGAAAAAGAAAATAATCGTTCGTATGGCACGGAAGTTGCTAGCGCACACAGTTTGCTCTTGCGCCCATTGACAATTTTGTGTAATTATATTTATGCCTCACACGAATACGCGAGAGACATATATAGTATAGGTTGGCTCACTTATTCACACGCCAGGGATCCTATTCTCCAGTCGAGAGAATGATCATTTCGGGAGAAAGGAAAGAGAAAGAAATAGGAAATATAATGATATAAAAAGAGAAAAAATACCCCGATTCACTTCTCCTAAGCTGGAGAATAGGTCCCCAGGTATCAGCCAAGACGCACTACTAATTTTTCCTAGTAATGACGTCTTAAGGAAGTGACCCAACCTGGTTTATGTATATCCATACCCACCTTGCAATTGAGATGAATGGTCATATCTACGAAATGTTACGATTACGTCCGATCCAAAATCACCATTTCGTAGTTGCTATTTCTATCATGCCAGTGTATACTATCGCGCTATTAAAATCACTAATCGCCGTGACTTTGTTTCCTTCGTCACTGTTGCTATCGGTGATTTTCTAATCGCGGTGATTTAATCACCGGCAGTAAAATATCGCCCATCACTAAAGTTCGCAATAGATGGATTTACTTACATTTGATGACTGCCACCAGGTCTATGAGAGTATTCGCCAAGAAATTCGTATAGGCAATCAAAATATAAATGCTCCAGCGCAATATCATCAGATTTTCTTAAATCATCAGAGGTCGGATGTTGGACGAATAATTATAGTTAATTCTTGCTGTCGATATGAATTTGACAGAAAAACTAATTTCAAATAGGTAAATTGCGTATTTTTGAAAAAAGAATTGCCATTATATTTGTTATAAAATATTGATTAAAAAAAAAATCTTAAGAAAATTTTTTTTAGTTGTGTTTTCCTTTTTTCATTATTTAAAAAAAATATTAAGAAAAAAATTTATTCTTTAAATTTATTATTTGCAATTCTCTACAAAATGGAAACAATAAAAAAAAATTGTTGTTAATTTATTTGTTTATTTAACAATTTGTTATTAACAATCGCCGACTGTGTTTATATTCTTTTTAAATGAGGACGAAAAAATTATTTTTTCTGACTTTACCAGAAAAAGGGACGCCTTTTAAAATTTCACACGAGGGCTCTTGAGGAACTGAGGCCGGCCCTGCTTCCACATCCAGTGGAAGTATTGTAACGACAAAAAAAATTTTTGAAAATTTTTACTGTTCAAATAGACTTAGAATGTCATGAAACGTCGAGATTTTAAGTTTGAGCGAAAAAAAATTTCTGTCTGTAACTTTTTTGTGCGCACGATTAATCTGGAACCGTTTAGAAAGGTACACGTATGTACTTTAACGGGATCTGGAACTAGATTATATTTTCATCTTATTCCGTTGAAGGGTTAGGGAGTAAAATGGGGTAAATGGGGGTAAATAGGTAAATCAAGCAAGTAAGAGTCCATAAAATTGGGATTTAGTATACATGGTGTCCCACTTAAAACTCCCGGCATTTTCTCGATAACCAAAAGCGATATTTGAATTCTGTAAAAGGTATCCACTAGAATATATAAATGACTTCAGTTCTGAGTAAAAATGGTTATTTTACACATTGAGGTATAGATGGCGTTGCTATGCAAAGAAATTATTCGATCTTATGGAATGAAGTGCTTGAGATGGAGAATTATTATGCAACTTTTTTAATATGAACAATTTTTAAAAAATCACTGATTTTCGAGATATTTGAACTTCAATGTGATTTTTCAAGTAACAAAAATCGCTTTTTTTATATGTCTACAATTTACAGCGTAAAATGTAGTCGAACATACAACATAAACATGACGCAGAAATTAGACAATACACAATAAACAGAAATGTCAAAATCTTTAATTTCCAAACAGCGGTTGGAGCCCCACCTTTGTTTTACTTAAAAAACAAAGTAATTTTGCGTTTTGAAATAAATATTTCATTACCATCTAAATCAGCCTGATTCACTACGAAAAATGTCCCAAAAGACTTATCGTCTAAAATGTATATTAAAATAGTTATAACTATTTTTACATTTAAAAAAAGATTGAAGTTCATTTATCTCGAAAACCAGTGATTTTTTAAAAATTATTCGTATTATAAAAGTTGCTCAGAATGTAATGTTCCATCATTTACACCTCGTTTCAACGTTCCTAGGATCAAATAATTTCTTTGCATCTCAACGCCATCTATACCTCAATTTGTAAAATTACCGTTTTTAATGAAAACTGATAACCTTTATATATTCTAGTGAACGCCTTTTACAGAATTCAAATATCTCTTTTATTTATCGAGAAAATGGCACCGGGAGTTTTAAGTGGGACACCCTGTATACAAGAGAAGCTAAGGTTTTAAAAAAAATTTTGGCATTAACCACCCCCATTATTAAAGTGGATGAAAAAAAATGTGATTTAGTGTGTGTACAAGAACTAAAAGCCTCAAAATATTTTTTTATGTGTCACTACTCCCACCCGACTACCATGTGGGATATCGTTTTATGGGTTTTTGGGGTAAACGATTTCAAACATTATATTATTAAAGTTCTATAAAAAATTATTTCCATATACAAAATTTTTTCGTTATGAGAGACTTGGATAGAAAATCTGGATGTAAAGGAATCCTTGGGCAGCGGTTTTTAATTTTACTTCCACATCCAGTGGAAGTATAGTAACGACAAAAAATTTTTTTTTAATTTTTATTGTTCAAATAGGCTTAGAATGTCATGAAACGTCGAGATTTCAAGTTTGAGCGAAAAAAAAATTTCTGTCTGTCGGTCTTAACTTTTTTTGTGCGCACGTTTACTCTGGAACCGTTTGAGATATTGACTTGAAATTTGGTACACATACGTACTTTAACGAGATCTAGAACTAGATTATATTTTCATCTTGTTCCCTCGAAGTGTTGGGATTAAATAGGTAAATCAAGCAGGTAAGAGTTCATAAAATTGATATTTAGTATAGACAAGAGAAGCTAAGGTCTCAAAAAAAATTTTGGCATTAGCCACCCCCATTACCACCCCCACCCCTTTATTAAAGGGGATGAAAAAAAATGTGATTTAGTGTGTGTACAAGAACCAGAAACCTCAAAATATTTTTTTGCTTTATCGGGAAACGTACTTCTTGGAGAAACTAGCAATGAGCTGTACAGGAAATTTTCAGCAAACCTTTCCAGACGCGCATCTCGAAAATATCAATATGCTGTCTAACAGAAAACGCTATAAGAGATAGGAAATATCTTGGATCTAGCACTGATTTCATGGAGTTTTATTTAAAAAATTGTGAAAAATAGTGTGTTTCACTTAAGGAGGACAGAAACCATAAAATGTCATTGCTTGAAATATTCGAATAAATCTTTTATGTTATTTAATGCATGAGAAGCAATATTTTTGGCCATATTGCCATGTTCCAGGAACGCTACGTTTTTTTATATTACCAAAATTCAAGAAATCTAATCAGGGAAGTTTTTATTAAAAATCTGACATCACAGCATTAATCAGGACGTTTTGACATTCCTTTGTGTCGAATTTCATTTAAGTGTGTCAAAGGATATTGGATGTTTATTTTATTGATGTCAAAATTAGAATTAACGTCATTTAATTTTTTATTAAAAAGCTAAGTAGGTCTTGAAAAAAAGCAACCGAACGTGGAATGGAAAATATTTTATTTGAGAAAATCCTAAAAAAATTTCGGAGCCCCAAAGTGCCCCGTTATAAATCCAGCTCTGGGGCCCTTTCGAGGCACTTTGTGAGAGCCCACCGGGAAACTCCCGGTATCCCGGTGGGCCAGCACGCGCTTGAGAGATGCGCTTCCGAGCTACCCTTATGTAATATCCGTGTACGGATTTTTTATGTGCTAAGCGATATTGTTTCTAGTAACATCTCCAAAATTAATAACGTGCCTTTGGGCGTGAGAATATATATTTTTGAGAAGGTCAAGCTGCCAAATGGATTGATTTTAATTTTGCGGTAAAAACCGGTCTTTGCTTATTTATGCCAAAAAATCCAAATGGAGATTGCGGGCCTTTCTAATTTCAGTACTTTGTTTTTAACTTTTTGAAATTACAACTCATGCAATTTTGTTCTTTTGTGAATATTGTTTGTCGTGAAACGACATAAAATATGTAAAAAATCCGATTGCAACTTCACCGTAGTTCCGGATTCTTTGCCGTTTTCGGTGCACTTTTCATATTTTCGTTGTTTGTAAATAGTACATTGTGTATCTAGTAGTAAAAGCAACACATTCCCAGACGACGATGTAAATTGCATTAAAGCATTGAAGCATTGAAGCATTGAAGCCCGAGAATGTGCTTTTATTGCGAGATACACATACTATATTTTTTGAAATCGCAATCAGTAATATAGTCTAATCATTTAGTGGCCGAAATCAGTTCTACCTGGAAAATTTTGGAGAAGTTCTGATTTTTGGTTCTATGTTTTTTGGGGTGCTGTGCTGATTACGAATTTTCACTTTGCCACCTCAAAAAATTTCGGGAAATATCAAAAAAAGCAAAAAGAAAAAAGAAAAAATGCACCTTATGCAGGGCCGTAGCAAAGGGGGGTATGCCAGGGTTTGTCAGACTTGGCAAAAGTTGGAAATTTGAGATACAAGTTGGCAATTTCTATTAAAATTTTTTTTTAGATTTTCTTCCTGTTCGCTTATCATTATTTATTTCGGGGGTACTTGGCAAAAGTTGGCTAATAGTTGGAAATTTCTATTGATTTTTTTTTTTTAGAATTTCTTCCCCTCGCTCATCAATTTTTATTTTGGGTGAAAGGTTGGAAATTTGAGACGTAAGTTGGCAATTTGTAATGGAAATTTTTTTTTAGAATTTCTACCCCCTCATCAATTTTTTTTTTTTTTGAGGAATTATTATTTAATTATTTACAGAGTTGGCTTTTCAGTTTATGAAGTTGGCTCGCTACGGCTCTGATCTTATGGTTTTTTAAACCCTGCACTTTTTGATAAAAGTACTATGAAGAAAATCAATTAGCAAAATTTTCTACAATTTTACCCCCCCCCCCCCCTTCACCCCACATTTTACTCCCCCTATGTTTTATTTGTGACAGTGTATTGGAAGATGGAAGTAATGTAACTGTAGTTAAACAAAAGCGGTTAAATACATTTAGTGAAGCAAGTAAGCAAAGGAAGGATGGAAAAGGAGTCCATTTGAATGGAAAAAGATCAACTGAAGTTCACGAAAATGCAGAAAACAGTACGTCAATAAAAAAAATTGCTGTCCATGTGAAGAGAGCGCAACAGAGTGGTCAAACGCTTTAATTACGCTCGTCTGTACCTGGTCTTGGCTTCAAAGATCACTGTTTTTTGTGTGAAATGCTGATAACACCAGAGTTTATATAGGAACAAAAAAGGCTTCCTGTTTCTAAGCGAAATCCTGTGTATAGTGTTAGGCAGTTAAAAGTTAGAGAAAACGTTATACAACTCGCTGAAAAACGTAATGATGAATATGGACGAGCCATACTATGACGTGTTGGGCCAGTTCCTAACTTAATAACAGCTGATGGATAGTATCACCTCATGTGTATGAAAAAAATCCCGAGGAATGTGGGTGGAAAACGCTCCAGAAGCTATATTAAATCACATTTCATGCAAATGTAACAAAGGCTGCCGAGGGAATTGTGGCTGTAGAAAAGCAGGTCTATATTGTTCGCAAATTTGTTTAAACTGTGAAGGAAACTGCGACAACTTGGAGAAAGCTGATATGGAGGAGGATGAGTTAAAAAACTTGAAGCAGAATAATCTAAAGGTATTTTGAATACTACTTTTACGAACCCAACTTTGCATTCTTCAATATCCTACTTCCGATTGATTTATACCTTAGTCACACCTTGATAGAATTACATTGAATTAACAAAACTGTTCTAAATACTTTCTTCTTTTTCAGGCGAAACAGTCAGAAGGTTTTTTGATTGATACATTTAATTTGCGAACACAACTATACATATCTTCTTTAATATTCCAATTGCCATGGTTTTATACCTTAGCTTTGATACAGTCAGGTTGACCTAGCATTACATTTGTTTACGTCTTTTCTAGGAGAACGAAATTCTTGGGATGAAGAGAACAAGGACTTCGGACAGCCCGGACCTTCTGCAATAAAGGGCCAAGACGATTCTAATAATCTGTTTAATTATTACATAGTACATATTTCTCTTGTATATTATATTCCTACACATTTAAGAAAATTATTAATAATAATGTTCTCTGCTTACTCTCTGTATTTTGTATTTGCAGGTACTATTTTTTCTCGAAAAGTACATAAGTTTTCATATCATAAGGAAAAAATCAAAAAAGGAACTTTTTGGGTTTCTTTGAAATTTTTTTATATTTTCCGGAATTTGTCGAATTGGCAAAGTACAAATTCGTAATCAACACCCCGAAAAACATACAAAAACCAAAAATCAGAACTTTAAAAAATGTTTTCAAAAGAAGAAAAAAAAAGAATAAGATGCTTTTTTGTTTTTTTGCTTTATTGACATTTTCCGAAATTTTTCGAGGTGGCAAAGTGGAAATTCGTAATCAGTACATCAAAAAACATAAAAGAGCCAAAATCGGAACTTCTCCAAAACTTTCCAGGTAAAAACTACCAAATGATTGGACTATTATTATAAGATACAAGGTGGTGCAGGTATGCGATCATTAATTTCTATCGGTGAATCTACATCAAAAAATATGAAAAAAGTTCATATAAACATGGGTCCGGAAATCTCTCCTAAGGGCGCTGCGGGCCTCTGAAGGGGCACCCAGAATTAACATTTTATTTAATATCTCAGGAACCCTTTGAGCTACAGTGACTAGTTTTTGCACGTGATTCGATATCAGTAAAGGTCATTATCTGATGTTATCCACCAAGGGTGAATTCAAACAGGGGTGCACAAAAATGGAAAGGGGGAACTTAAAGGACAAATTACTGAAATTGCATTTATTATTCTCTTGAATAAACCAAGGAAAAATAACAAAGTATTACTATGTCGCACGACATAACGCTATTATGTAGAAATTAATAAAGTTTATCTAAATTTTCGGCAATTTCGTAAAGAACGGAAGAATCAGAGATGGTAAATCTACTCAAAATGCAATAGAGTACTTATCATATAACATACAGATTCGGCAAATATAGTTCGTGATATATGGAATGAACTTCGATGTACTATTATTGGCTATTGAAAGCAGAATGCGTGGGGTCGTCGACGCGGTCAAGCGGTGGTGGTATGAACGAATACCAATGTCCTGCACTGATCTCTGTAACGAAGCGTTTTTCTTGTCGATACTAAAATGCATTCAATTACTATTCGCCTTCGTTATGTGTCCCGATTTAATTTCGAATTTAATTAAGTATTCATATTTGTTCATTTTGAAGACCTCTACTATAACCAAGTTAAAATACGCGAAAAACTATATACAAAGTAGGATTCCATAATTTAGGAATTGTAAATCCTCCAAACCGAAAGAAGGTATTATTTGCGATTTTAATTACCAGAGGCGCTAATTGCCACTCCGGGAGACACGGAGGTCAGATACCCAAAAGAACATGTTGAAAACGCGAGTCCTTTACCAGCCGTCTAAGGGTAAGCAAGCAATTTTAAATCATCTCTTCAGTTTGAAACCGCACGCAGGCACCGTGTTATCAGGGCCCGGGTTTTTGTATTAACATGATAAGATAACTGTACCACGTTTTACCATATAAAGTGAATTTTAAACTCATTATATTTTAAAAGAATTAAAATGTTATTTCCGATTTCCGAATTGTTAGTGTATTTATTACCGAAATTATAGTTTATTAAAATAGTCACACTCGAGTATTGCAATCTTGAGAATCATCCAAACGGCTGTGTTCAAGTAATTTTCTTTAAGCCAGAACCTTAGAAAGGGAGCATAGTAAATATTTCGAAAGAGTCCCAGAAAGTTAGATTTTTCCGTGTTTGTCATTTTAACTTGTACCGTGACTCTTCAATTTAACGAGTTAAATGATACTTATAATTTTAAATTCTCGAGTTTTTGTCTAAACGTATGTGTTTCCAGTAGTTTTTCTCGGGACCGAAACCTAGAAAAAAGAAACATACCAGATATCTTGAGAGAATACCTAAAAACCGTGTACCGTTCAGATTATTTTAAACCGTGTATAAAATTTTAATGAGTTAAAATTAAAATAAAACTGAAAAACTGTCATGTTACCGGGTTGATAAGAACGTGTTTTAAGTCGATTTTATTTTGGTTATTAGTATATTTTACGCAGTAAAGTAAAATCTGAAATTTTCAAGGGTTTAGCAAAAATTTGTTATAGTCCGAGGACTTAATCGGAAAATCGGAAATTCTAGAAATTAAAGATTTTATATTTTCAACACGTGTTAGCCACTCTGATAATACCTCCTGACTTTCCTGCCAACATAAACATCGTCTGATTAATCCGAAGCAGAATTATCGCCTGCATGTTAACTGCTGTAAATAATTGTAAAGCTACCGCTTCATATTCAAACAGTGCCTGTTTTGTTTGCTGCTTGATTATTTTCTTTGCTATTTTTTATTACTGCCTTAATGCTGCCGCATCCGCCATCTTGAGAACCGCTTGCTTGCCACCGCTGTTACGGAAGTTACTTTCCGCTAATTTGTAACTAGTAGTATAAACCTACTCCCCGCTTGGTTGCCCACGTCACAAAATGGCGTCCGAAGTTACAAAACATATGAATTTCCGCTAATTTGTAACTAGTAGTAAAAAATCTTCTTTCCGTTTGGTTGTAGTCAGATTTTAAATCGAATTTTAGTCAAAGTCTAGTCATTCTCATAATTTTGTAAATTATTAAATGATATATTAAATGACATATTTTAAATTGACGTTATTTATGATGAACACCTTATGAGTTGTTCAATGATTAGATCATATAATTTTTTTTTCTACTACTGATGACAATTTTACTTGTACAATAAACATTATTATTTTGCCGAATTTGTTGTTTTACTGCTGAATGTGAGTAAAAATCTAATTCACAGTTTTGACCTCTGGACATGTCCGTTTCTTCACTAAGTTTATCCCAGCCCTACTGCAACAGGCTGCGTGAGGAGGCTATTGTGGGACCTTTGCCCCACGTAAAAATTGTAAAGGTGGCGCTCGAGTGAAACCAAAGTAGATCTCGGCGTCAAAGTGACGCTTCCACTCGTTTATGCGCTAGGCGACTGGAGGAAACCACGTCACATCTACGACAAGACGTGGTTTACCTGTTCTGATACACGTTTACATATCACGAACTGCAATTGCCGAATCTGTATAGAGAAAGTTCTTGACAGTGGAAAGTTATCTCTTTGTATCTTTGTGGATCTGGCCAAGGACTTCGGCATGGTAAACCAGCTGAATTATTAAATACACTACAAAAAATGGATTTACGTGGTGTCTGCATCAATTTATTAAGAAACTACTTAACAATTGGGACACCATGTGTAATTGTTTATGACAGTCTTCCGCTTTTTTACAAACCTAACAGCTTCGTCAAAAAAAATTCAAGCCAGAAATCAAAAAATGTTAAAATGTAAAAAACGAAAGATACATTTTTTTCATTGTTAACAATTTTGCTTTGTCAAAATAAAATTTAATTTAAATTTCATTGGCGAGGTAAGAAAATAAATAAGACGTTTAATTATAATTAGCCAAAATTTTCCAGTACCCATTAGTCAATTTCCGAAAAATTTTGGAAATTGGCAATAAATTACTAAATTTCAAAATTTTAGTTCTTACCTTCTATGAGATAATAAATCAATACAATATACTTCCGATCGTTCCGACAGGCGCTTGCTCGATAACGATACAATTGGTATAAAGGTAAATCAATTGAATCGTCCTATTTTGCTTCTCATATACATTACTCAATTTACGCTACTCATTTCGGACTCGCCCTGTAATCAGGGCGACTTGTAAAAGCAATGCACAATGTATCCAAAAATTCTTGACTCCTTATTCATATTTAAATCATGATGATGTATGATTAACAAATAAACTTCCAGTCGCTTTTTTATCTAAATTGATCAGACAACACTGATAAAAATGGTGTTACCTATTGCAAAATGATTAATTTTAGAAAATATTAAACGTAGATTTATCTCTAACACAGATAATATGAAGGATATTGGCACTCTCAAATTCAATTAAGACTGTCAATATGGGGCTGAGATTAACTTACGCAACCGAATTTTATTGTTTCGAGACGACTACGAAAAATCTATGTACTTATTTAAAACCCATGTTTTCCTAATTAGCCAAAGGCTCTCACTTGACAAATGTTGATGATATTTTTTCCCACTAACTTCGTTATTACTATTTTTTTTAAATATTGCTTTTATTCAGGGCCGGATTACCCATAAGGCTAAATAGGCTATAGCCTAGGGGCGCCGAAGCGTTAGAGGGCGCTTCCAGTGGCGGCTGGTGAAATTTGAATATTTTTTTCTCGTCTGTGGCGCATGGGACCCATACGAAATATGGGAGAAACACTTCTCCTCAAAAATTTTGAAAAAGCAGTTTGCGAAAAAATTTTTTAAAATTCGGTTGCCCTCTCTGGCCCTAGGGACTCCTGTTTAATTTATTTTTTTTGTCATATACATTTGACTTTTCATAAAAATACAATAATAGGTTTTCGAGTTTATGAAAGTATTTTCATTATTAACTGAGATCCAACGAATTGAAATGTAATTTGTTAAATTGTAAATTACAAAATTTCAGTTCATTGTATTTCAGTTAATAATGAAAATATTTTCATAAACTCCAAAACCTATTGTATTTTTATGAAAAGTCAAATATATATGACAAGAAAAAAATTAAACAGGAGTCCCTAGGGCCAGGGAGGGCAACTGAATTTTAAAACATTTTTTCGCAAGATGTTTTCAAAATTTTTGAGAGGTCCTTAGAGAAGTGCTTCTCTAGATGTTATTTCCCATGTCTCGTATGGCTCCCATGCGCCACTGACGAGAAAAAATATTGAAATTTCACCAGCCGCCACTGGGCGCCTCGGCAATTCAAAGCTAACTAATTTTATTCCCCGACGCCGATAGATGACATTTACTGTTTACCATTGACCTTTGGAAAATAAAATGTATTATTGCGTCGTATAATGCATAAGGGCTGGCGAAAAAAACAGCCACCAAATCGAGTTGGGATAATGAGCGTAAAAAATTGTGTGTTTAAGGAAATACAAGCATAAAAAGCGTTTGTACCCCACCGTCTTATCTGGGCTGAAATTAATAAAGACGATCCAACCAACCAGCCGACCTTCTCGTTGCACTTTGAAGATTGCCATGCGAACTCGTAAAACTGCTGGAGTCAACATTGTAGGTATAGTAGGGCCCACATTTAATACAGCGATATAAAAAAGCTGGCAAAAAAACGTAAAGGGTACCGACTATGTATCAATTTCAGTCTATTTACATAAAAGGTCATAAAAGTGTTCGGCTTCTTTTATTATGATCACAAAAAAATGGTCACATATTTTCTAACAAAAATGTAGGGCACTAGCACTGATTATAATTGGTTGAAATTTTCTCTACTGGAATTATGATAGGTTGGAATAAACTATGTGGTCAACGTGGACTAGCGATAGTCAACATGGACCGGCGGGCGGTACATTAATCAAAGGCGGTCGGTACCTTTTACGTTTTTTTTGCGAGCTTTTTTATATCGCTGGATTACCAGTAGGCCAAATTATATGCTTTGAAAACGCAGGACTCAAAAATCCTCCGAACCAGAATTCGGGACAATTCGATTTAACAACCAAAATCGCTATGCGCCGAGAAGTATGTTTTTTTCTATATCCTTTAATGGTGAGCGTAACAGAAGACAGTGGTTAATGTATTCACAGACGACAGGTAAAGTTGCATGTCTTTTTTGCAAACTATTTGGAAAGGGAAAAGAGACTAACGGGTTTATATATGGCTTTAATGATTGGAAAAATATACACCGTGTAGATGACCATGAAAAACCAGCTGAACACATAAACAGTACAAAATCGTTTATAACACGTACCATAATGTTAGGGAAGGTTGACACAGAATTACATCAACAATATTTAACAGAAAAAGTTTATTGGCAAGAAGTACTGAAAAGAGTGGCGAACACTGTGAAGTTTCTACGCGAGAACTTGCTTTTCGCGGTACTGAGGAAAATTTTGGTTCACCAAATAACGGAAATTTTTTAGGAATGTTGGAACTCCTTTCAGAATATAACGCATTTTTAAAGAATCACATACAGTATGTCCCAGGATAGATGTAATGGACCAAACATTTTGGAATTTTGGAATGGTATTTGGGGATTGAGTCCTGCTTGTTGTAAAACTAAAGTATACCAAAAATTACTTGATTTGGTGTTTTATAAGCAAAGTTGTAAAAATCACCACTAATAAAGTACCTTTATTTTTCAAGATATAAAAAAAATCCACGAAGGAAAGTTATTTAGAATGCAATTTTATACCTCTACACCAAATTTCAGGAATATAAAATTATTTTTTTGAAACTTCCCATTTTTTGCGAATTAAGAGTTGAATTCATTTTTAAAGTTGTGTAGGAGCAAATGTTAATCATCTCAAAAAATAGGCTATTGGCAAATATAAAATTGAATATACGAGATGTAAGAAGGTATAATGTTAATCGAACTAATTGTAAAACAAGAAACAATTACTAACAGAAGATTAATGAGGTTTAAAAATTATAACAATAAATTTCAAAAACATAACAGATTCACAAACAAATTAATTATTAACCAATGTTTACAATTTTTTTATTATTCGACATAGCTACCACCCACATCCACACACATTTCGCCTGAAGTCCTTAAAACTGTTTCGAATATGATCTAACTGTATGGAATTTACGGCATTTGTAATTCTCTGCTTCAATACTGCTACATCGTTAGGAAGTGGTTCAGCGTAAACCAACTGCTTGAGGCGACCCCATAAAAATAAATCCAATATTGATAGATCTGGGGATCTCGCCGGCCACTTGATTGGTCCATTCCTGGCAATCCAATTTTCTCCAAAATTTAAATTCAACCATCGATTAACCATTTCTGTGGAGTGGCTAGAGCAACCATCATGTTGAAAATGAACAAAGGCATATCTCTTAAAATATTTAAATGTTCTTCAGAAAATCTTTCAAGAAGCTCTAAATAAGTGTGCCTTCCCTCAATGAAATAAGGTCCAATAACACCAACGTGATAAGAAACATTCACTTTTTTATAATATTGTCTTCTACAATGAATTCTAAAATTTGGATTTTCAGAAGCCCAAAACCGACAATTCTGAGATGAAACAACACCATTGGTTGTGAATATGGATTCATCTGAGATAATTATGAAATGATGAAAAAAATCTCTCTTCCATGATTTTTTCTCCAATGGTCAAACAAAAATCCAACCTACGGCCGTCATCTCCCTCTTCGAGCGTATGTTTATAATTTGCTTTATATGCCCTAATTTTCTTTGCCTTGTAAATTCCTTGGAGTTCAGACTTGCTAATATTAATAAGAGCTGATCTCTCTCTTAGTGGCATCCTAGGATTTTCTATAACAGAGGCATGAGCTATAATAGCCCCAACATTGTCTTCATCATATGCTTTTATTTTTCTCTTCATGTTAAGAACACTACCAGTAGCCAGAAACTTTTTAGTTATTCTCATAGCCTGAGTAAGTGACAAAGCAGTGTTTGGAAATTTCAAATTACATTGGATTACCACTTCTCTTAGCGAGTTTTCACCGCCAATTCCGTAGCATTGCACAATATAAATTGTTTCACGCACTGTGAGTACCATTTTCACTTAATTTTTTATGCTTGGTTAATTTGGAACAGAAATTAAGGATAATATTGACTACGTTTGACAAATATGTCAATAATAAATGATGAATGTGTATCCACTGCTTTTCTCATAGCCTACTTTTAGCTTCTACATAACTTTAGGTAAATATCAATTCACAAAAAATAATTTCTATGCAGTTTTGTGAATGGTTCAAAATAAAATACTAATTTATTGAAAAAATGGGAAGTTTCAAAAAAATAATTTTATATTCCTGAAATTTGGTATATAGGTATAAAATTGCATTCTAAATAACTTTTCTTAGTGGAATTTTTTCATATTTTGAAAAATAAAGGTACTTTATTAGTGGTGATTTTTACAACTTTGCTTATAAAACACCATGTAGAACACCAAATCAAGTCATTTTTGGTATACTTTAGTTTTACAACAAGCGGGACTCAATCCCCAAATACCATTCCAAAATTCCAAAATTTTTGGTCCATTACACCTCTCGTTACATCTATCCTGGGACACACTATATGTCCAAGACAAGTTGTGATGAATTCATTGGTTTAATGGAAAATGTGGTTGTGAAAACAATTGTCAAAGAGCTGTCGCAAAGCAAATATTATTCCATCAGTGTTGATTCGATGCCCGATATTACACACACTGACCAGTTAATGTTTATCCTACGTTATGTAACGCAAAAGGTTTGAACAGTTCAACAGTTTTTAAAATTTATTTCTAATTGCGGACATAAAAGTGAAGACATGGAAAAATGCATTTTAGATACCTTAAGGGAATGTAAAATTGATATCAAGGATTGCCGAGGACAATCATAAGATAACGCCTCCAATATGGCAGGTATTTACAGTGGCCTTCAGGCACGCATAAAAAATTCTAATCGTTTTGCAGCATTTGAGCCATGTGTTGCACACTCACTAAATTTAATCGGGTCTGCAGCGGCAGAATGTTGCATACCTGCAACGGACTATTTTATGTTTGTACAGAATGTGTATACTTTTCTCTCTGCATCAACTAGGCGATGGAAAATTTTGAACGACATTGTTACCTATTTACACCCTTTTTATAAACACTCTGTATCGTGGGTTCGGAAATTATAGCACCAGGGTAACATTAAACACTAATTTATTAACTTACTAACAATAATACTAATTACTGCAGTTCCAGCTGTTTCAAATTGTCTCTTATAAGTTGTCCATGAGCTTTGACCGTCGAAGGAAGGAGGTTTTAACCGAGGACCTGACGATGCTACTAGCTGGCCTCCTTTCTCTCTCAGTTGTCGTATATGTCGCTCTACTCCTCCTTCGAACTCGCTCATCTTTTCTTCAAACTGATTTACTTTTCCTTTTACTTGACTGACTTCAGTCTTGACTTCAGTGACTTCAGTCTTAACAATTTCCAAATCCTCCTTAATTTTGTTAGTGATTGAATTCATAGTGTTCTGTTGTATTTTCATTTGATCGCTCAGAATGTTCCTTAATTCTTCTTGTCGTCTTTCTTGTTCTTGTATTTCCTCTTGATGTCTTCTTTCTTGCTCATCTTTTTCTGCTTGACGCCGCTTGTCTTGTTCTTCCTTTTCTTTTTGCCATCTTATTTCCAGATCTTCCATAATTTTCTTCGATTCGTCTCTTTCATCTTTACGTCTTCCTTCTTTGTCTTCCATCATTTTCTTTAATTCGTCTCTCTCGTCTTGACGTCTCCTTTCTTGTTCTTCTTTTTCTTCTTGATGTCGTCTTTCTTGTTCCTCTTTGTCCTCCTGGCGTTGCTGCGCCATCATCCTCGTAAACTTTCATTTGTTTCTCTCCTGCCATACTTCTTATTAATATGGGCATACGATGAAGTTAACCAAGTTTATTGCACAATGACGTTAACAAAAATCCAGATATCTCGTCGATATTCGTGATGGAACTTTCTAGAAAAATCTCGAAATGGCATGAAAAAGTCTTATTTAGAGTCTATGTCACTATCCGGTTGTTAGAATTCTTCTATATCCAGTAATTTCCAAATAGAATGTTCTGGACATGTTCTTAAACTAACACAAATAAGTCCTATTAATGTCTCTATCTCTCTCCAGTTGAAATAATTCGATTATCTACACTAGATTCCGAATAGAATGTTCTAGAAATTTTCGCAAACTAACACAAATGTGTCTTTTTTCAGTGTCTGTCACTTTTCAGTTGAAAGAATTTAACTATCTCCACTGGTTTCCGAATAAATTGTTCTGGAACTTTCCCGAAAACGCACTCTTCACAGTTTGGAGTCCAAAAATAGTCCCTAAACAATGTCCCGTAAGTCAGTCCTCCGTGTCACCACTAATTCCCGAGAAGAACACTGTAGAAACCTTCTCGAACAATCCAGAAATCTTCTGTTATAATTCCGCTTCTGACACCAATTGCTACGTATTTACACCCTTTTTGTAAACACCCTGTATCGTGGGTTCAGAAATTATAACACCAGGGTAACACTAAACACTAATTTATTAACTTACTAACAATAATACTAATTGCTACAATTCCAACAATTAGTTATTTTACTAATATTGCACTAAGTACTATAAAGTCTCAATAATTCAGTCACTTTGTTTACTTCTTAATGTTTCTTCAATCACTGTCTCTGTACATCAACTAAACTCAGACTGTTCGCTGCACAACCACTCACTCTTCTTTTATAGTCCTAGGTTATTGGTTCTGGATCTTTCTACTACATTCCAGCACATTCTACAATGTCCCAGAAGATGTCTGTAATGTTCTAGAGTTTTCTATGTGTCTCTAGAGGGTTGAAATACATAACAATATTATACAAACAAAGCAGGCAGAAGAAAAGGAAAGCGGCAAGAAGCCGGAAAAATATCTTTTACCAAAATTCATATCTACGACACGATGGTCAACCTGCGCGGATGCTTGTAATGCGCTTGCGTCTCGTATGACGCTTTCGTAAAACGCGGATTATTAGATAAATTTGATTTATTAGAAACTGGAATATTAACTGCATTTTGGTCGGACATATTGCACAGATATGACAAAGGCAGTGGATAACGATTTATCAACTGCTGTTGCAATATATAAGTCCTTAATAGGTTACTGCCAATCCCAAAGAAATCAGTACGATGTTTACGAGGAGCAAGGAAAGGAATTATCGCATAATAGTGAATACAAAAAAGATATAAAGCGAACGCGTTTTTGGAAAAGGCACTTTGATGAGAATAAAGCTGAGGAGGTCATGCTCGATGGGAAAGCTGAAATGAGCATAAATACTTATATCACAGTCCTAGAAAGATTGGAACACGAATTGGAAAAAGAATACTAGAAAGTGAATACTTGTGATGAAATTGTTAATAATTTTGATTTTTTAATAATTTGAAAATTTTTAATGATGCGGACTTACGCAAGCATTTATAAAAACTTCAGGCTATATACTGCGAAGGTTTAGACAAATCGTTTCCCGAGGAATGCGTACTTTCATTGAGAATATCGAGGAGGTCAGCAATATCAGACAACTAGTATTTATTAAAGAGAAAAACATCATCACAATGTTTCTCAACATAAAAATTGCATAATTTTTAATTTTGTCGATAAAAATACAAGTGGGGAGAGGTCATTTTCTACTATAAAGCGGACGAAAACGTACTTACGGATTTCAGTTAGACAAGAAGGACTTACGAATTTGGCAGTATTGTCTATAAATTGTGAAATAACAAACGCTCTTGATTTTAACAATATTATAGAAGAGTTTTTTTTTTAACTATTTAACGTCGGCCTATTTCCGCTACGAGGGCCTATCACCGACGCCAGGAGACGAGCTACCCCCAACCTGGAAATTTTGCCGAACCTCTTCCTCTCCTCCTCTTAAGAAAAGTAGGGATCTTTTACTTGTCTAACATTTAATAGACAAGGGACCGCCAGCTTTACATCCCCTCCGAAGGATGGTATATCCACTACGTAATTCTCGTCTGAAATTACGTAACTTCCACGTATACACTGATATACAAGCCGCTAGAAGGTGGGACGAGAACGCTGTATTTCCCAAGATGGGTCACCCATCCAAGTACTAACCGCGCTCGACGTTGCTTCAACGAAATATCGACTGACATTCACATTGAAGTCGCCTCTACGCTCGCCCCTATAGAAGAGTTCGCAGGCAAGAAATCAAGAAAAAGGATATAATGTCTGTATTTCATTCTCTTATCATTATATTTAATGTTTACGTTTAGAAGAAAATATACTGCACTTTATTTTTATAACAAAACGTTTATTATTGGTCTTTTATAGTTTTATGTCTTGCCCCCACGAAACTTACTTTTCGAAGGCAATACAATTTTAAACCAAATTTCTAACTTTTAGTTTGAGGTTGTTTGACGTTAAAAAATTCAACATTTTCGCATTTTGAAAACCCGCAACCCCACCTATGAATAAGGGGGCGCAAATATTTCATTAGCCTAGTGGTGCGTCAATCCGGCCCTGCTTTTATTCGCAAACACAAGACGAAAATTGAGGAACTTTGCCTTTTCTCGATTCAGTACTTCTAACGACATCTACTTGAAATGCATTTTAGAAGATCGGAACTAACAGCACAGCGCCAGCTCATAGCATAAATTTTTTGAGCTGTAACTAACGTGTGTGTTCAATAAACATGTAATTTTAAATCAATCTTGCATTGTTGTGAACTAAACTTCCAAGAGCAGTTGGAGAGGCATTATAATCGTGGAAAAATCTCTCCAAGTTTTTCAACGCCTTTCAATCAGAAACATAACTATGGCAGAGCAAACCGGGGCAATGCCCCGGGGCCCCGGGAGACCAAGGGGCCCCAGTGTTTTTCTGATTTCTCCCCCCCGCTTCTATGTTGGGATCAAAAAAATTTTTTTTCGAATTAGGAAAATATAGTAAGGGGCCCCCAACAATTTTTTGCTCTATAAGGTAGAACGTTGTTGAATATTAATGCAATCGGTGCACCAGGACGGCTCCAGGGAGAGCCTAAAAACAATTGTTGTCGGATCTAAAAATATTTCAAATAAAAATTGTTTAGAATGGGAAATATCACTTAAAAGCGTATCTTTAATGCACTCTGGAAGGAATTTATAGTCGTATGTGATGAGGAAGTACTGTCGAGGTGAATCTAACCGAACCTGATTTGTACTTATCTTTTACAAATTATTAATTTGTAATTGTTCAATAGCATAAATGTATCCATATTTCAATTGATTTTCAAGTTTTATTAATTTTAAAATACAATGTTGGTAGATAACAGAATCCACATCGAATTAAAAGTCATGAAAAATGAAAAATAATACAACAAAATTTAAAAGCCAATTGAAGATATACACTATTTACTTTCTTCATCTAATTCGAATACATTTTTATTGATATAGTTGACTACACAATTCTTATGCGTGTAAATAATGTCGGCGTCTTTGATCTTTACCGCACCGCCAAAGAAGCAGACATTTTTTACACGTATAAGAATTGTGTAGTCAACTAAGTAGTTTTTTATTTCTTCTGAACGAGGAGTTCTTGCAGGATTTTTTCCCCATGCAGGAGCATAAATAGATGCATGGCATGTTATTTTTTTTTTACAAGGACAAACCTTACTGCCTCAATCTAAAAGAAAATAATTTCCTATGAATTTTTTAAACATCAAATATGTAACGACTTGTGTAAGTTCGTAATACTGAAATAAGTGTGCGAGTAGCGTTCTTTTCGACCCATAATATGTATATTTTCCTTTCCTTTGTCATTAAATATATTTTTTTTTATTGGTACCCTATTTTGCTTATTTAAAGTACGCCTCAGAGTGTTTAAATCCAAGTTTTAAAAACGCGCGTTTTAAAGTTACCATGGCAACATCAAAGGTAAGCAAATACAACTCGTTCATTTGTATCTGTTCCCTTTTGCTCTTCCATTCATTTGATGAACTTGTCGTATTCTTTTTTATAAGCGTCTTCCGATTTTTGCGGTATTAACCGCGATTCTGCTTTTCTATTTAAGTAATCAATGTTAGAACTCATTTTAAAGCAATATACAATCAGTGGACAACTGTAGTGACAATAATTAATCCTATGTGACAGATTGAATGAAGTAAAAAAATATTTTGAGGTTTCTGGTTCCTGTACATGCACTAAATCACATTTTTTTTTCATCCCCTTTAATAAGGAGGTGGGGGAGGTAATGGGGGTGGCTAATGCCAAAAATTTTTTTGAGACCTCAGCTTCTCTTGTATATACTAAATACCAATTTCATGGACTCTTACCTGCTTGATTTACCCATTTACCCCAAATTTACCCCAATTTACCCCCCTTTGACGGAACAAGATGAAAATATAATCTAGTTCTAGATCTCGTTAAAGTACATATGTGTACCAAATTTCAAGTCAATATCTGAAACGGTTCCAGAGTAAACGTGCGCACAAAAAAAGTTACAGACAGACAGACCGACAGACAGAAATTTTTTTTTCGCTCAAACTGAAAATCTCGACGTTTCATGACATTTTAAGCCTATTTGGACAATAAAAATTTTTGTGTCGTTACTATACTTCCACTGGACGTGGAAGTAAAAATAGCGTAAAGTATTCGTGGATAACTGGTCTTTAAAACACTTGCTCTATTTCGAGCACTCCGGCTGCGCCGTCATGCTCGAAAAATCGCGCGTGTTTTAAAGACCTTAATATCCACTTATACTTTAATATACTATTTAAATAGTCTACTGAACTGTCTTTTAGACTTATATCCGTTCAATTCTAAATACTTCTCATAAATAGACGACATACCATACCCTTTTTGTTTTCAAAAACCTTTCTCAAGAATTTTACATATTTTGGTAAATGCCCGATCTCTTGATTTTACGTTTTCCACTTTTATTTTTATTGTTAGATAGACCTTTGCAATTTCTATTGCAACTTAAAAAACATGAAACATGATATTTAGTTTCCATAGCTATTAAATCGTTAGCACCAATTCTTTCGAAAATTATGGAATTTTGGTGAGCTGTTATTAGTCTTATTTTTCTTTCTGTGTTCGTGGTCATTACTTGAGAAATCTTATTTATTGTTGATGCCTTTTGACAAAAAATACATTTCTCCATTAAAAAAGTTAGTTTTACGCAAGGGCACAGATGGACAGGCACTGGATCCATCTGAACTGTTTGCAATTTCTTTCTCTTTTTCTATTTTTTTTTTCTCCTTAAATGTTCTATATTTCTTTTGTTAGTAAAACTATAATAGCAAACTAAACCGTCAAAACTATTTGTTTTTCAAAATGACATAGTTCTAGAATATAGATCATCTTCTCTTTGGTTGCTTATTTTTTCATGGAGTTTTAAACAATCAATAAATGTTGCAAATGATTTCTCAGAACCTTTGATCACATGGCCCGGTTTCCTACAAATTAGGCATAACTTCTTACGAGTCTCTTTTACACTAAATTTTATTTTTATCTCTACCTTACTTTTAGAACTTGTGACGTCAGTAGTACTTTCCATTTTAATTTGTTCTGAAAAGCACATACATCAGTTACCAGTTCCTATATGGTAGAAAATTCTACTGAAAAAATACATATCAGCTGAAACTATCTCGCAAACGTAAACTAGGGAGTTTCTTATAACATGTTAATCTTTTACATACAAATTTTATGTAGGTCCATATAACACTGAGTTAATATAATCAACAAATGTACTTATTCCATATTAATCATTTTCAAGACAAAAAATTTAAAAATATCACAAACCACAAGAGTATGCGCGTATCTATTTAACGATAGACCTTTGCGGGAAGCAGTGCGGGTTGTTGAAACGGTCTTAAACTAGTGGGATAGTAATCTGGAAAATGTAGCGAATATTTTATAAAGAATAATTTTTTTTGATAATAATAATAATAATAATAATAATAATATTTATTTATTTCAGAAAACTACAAAGATGTAAGTTTAAGAAATTTTGTCCCAAGTAGTTTATATAAAAAAAATTTTAAATAGTTAAATAATTAAAAACAATTATATTATAATATAAAAATAATGATTGATAAAAACAAAAACTATTACGTAAAAACACAATAATATACATACATATATATATATATATATATATAAGTCACATATATAACATATAACTAGCAGGCTTAATGGCAGAAAAAGAAAGATAAGAATTCATCTATGGTGTAGCAATTTTTATTTAATAATAACGATTTTACAGCTGTTTTGAATTTATAAATTGTTGGTAAACTTTTTACATTTTCAGGTAAGGCATTGAAAAGCTTACAGCCATTAAAAAAGAGACTTCTTTGATACAATGCTATTTCGTGCTTATGGTGGTATCAGTAGGTTTTTTTTTCCGGGTATTATGAAGATGTTGAGCTTTATTTTCAACAAAAACTGCTTTATTTTTGTATACAAAACAGGAAATTTCATAAATATATACCGATATCAGGGTTAGAATATTTAATGATTTAAAGGCATCTCTGCAAGATTCATTATAACCTAAATTTGCCATGATACGTACTGCTCGCTTTTGTATAAGAAAAATGCTGTGTGCATCCGGTGATAGACCCCAATGGAGTATGGCATATTTAATACTGGAGTGAAATGACGCAAAGTATAATTGCCTTATAATTGATGAACTGCACTGCTTTGATGTTAAAGCGAATGCATAGCATGCCTTGGATAATTTAGTACTGACATCTTGTATGTGGTTAGACCATTTAAGATGACAATCTATCCTTAATCCTAGCATTTTTGAGTTCAGAGAGTAATTGATATTAGTTTGGCCATCTAAGACTATGCCATCATTTACATTTAGATTAGATTTTAATGTTTTAAAAACTACAATCGCTGTCTTTTCATGGTTAATGTATAATTTGTTCTTCTCAGCCCAGTTGCTGATTTTGGCATACATTAAAATGGCACAGTTTTCCGCATCAGACAGGTTTTCACATTTGATTAGAAAATTAGTATCATCTGCATATAATACTATTGAACACAATGGATGTTAATATAATTTAACATATCGTTAATAAAAATAATAAACAACGTTGGTCCCAATATGGATCCCTGAGGGACTCCTGTATTAACAGCGGATAATGATGAAAGTGAATCCTTAATTTTTACCTGCTGAACGCTGTTTGACAGATAGGAATTAAACCATTCATAAGCAACACTTTTGACTCCATATTTTTCTAATTTAGTTAACAGTAGAGAATGATCGACACAGTCAAACGCTTTAGAGAAATCTACAAATAGCCCCATGGCAACTTCTGATTTGTCTAGTGCACGCACTATTCCATTTACAAAATCACTGAGTGCCGAGTCTATACTTTTTTGTTTAGTAAACTCATGTTGACTTTGGGAGAGCACATTGTTAATTGTAAGAAAACTTAAAAGCTGTATATTAATTGCAGATTCAAATACCTTTGATACACTTGGCGATAAACTGATTCCTCTATAGTTAATAACTAAGTTTGGGTCGCCCTTCTTAAAAAGAGGTATTACATTAGCTATTTTTAATTTGTCAGGATATATGCCTTGTTCTAACGACAGATTGATTATATAAGTGAGAGGATGTAATATATATATATATATATATATATATATATATATATATATATATATGTTAGATCACGATTTACATTAGTGACTTTTTAAAAAGATTTATTAAATTAATGAGAGTCAACGTTGACTCTTCGAAATAAAAATGTAGTTATAAAATGAACTGTTTAATCTGACATGAGTATAAGAACTGAATACAAAAGATTATCTAACTAATTTATATCCTCGGTTGGCTGTACTTAGTCAGCATTAGTATTGTTTCCCAAGCTAAGCCAAAGGAAATATGATATTACATATCAGCGATAAATAATATGAGGGAATTCGTTATCAACACGTAGCTGAAATATGATATGCTGAGATAGTTTAAAAGGAATAAAAGTCACGTACAAGTTTTTATACAGTGTACCAAATATTATATAACAACTTCCCCCTTATTAAAAAAGTTGGTGATTATACAGCAACTTTTGTAAAATATAAAAGCAGAATAATAATAAAATGAAAAAATAAAATTGTAAAATATAAAAATGCAAATAGTATATAAGAATATTTAAAGATGTACATATAACATAAATTAATATTAATCATGAAATAAAATTGGTAACAATGTAGGATGTCTTTAAGTTAGTTCCACTTCTTCGGTTTCTTCTTCTCTTTGGATACTGGGTCTTCTCCTTGGAGGCAAGATACTGGTGAAACTTTTGTATGTTCTTCTTGGCATCGGTGGAGATGGTGGAGATGGAGGTGAACCATGTGATGCATGAACAAGGGCTAACTTTCGGCTTCTTTTTCTGCATTTGCAGAACAGGTAGAGTAGGATAAGGGAGATCACTAGGGTTATAGTGAAGTACGTGAACCACGAGATGTGTTTTGTCACGTAGGGTTCATTGATGAGGTCGTCTAAATCCTTGGAATACTGGTCTAATTTGTGTTTCGCAATTTCGAGGTCTTCTGTATTCAAATTGTTTAATTTTAATGGTTTCAAATTTGGAAGTTGAGTTTTGTCTGGAAGGTCACTGCAGCAATCATACGGAATTTCGATTGGGTGAGTGTTATCTTTGACATCTAACACTTCATTGGAACTGGCCTGGATTTTGGTAATACCGACAAAGGCATAACAGCTGGGTTGTAATTTTATAATGGAATTTTTCGTGATGACTTCTGTCTTTGAATTTCTCTTCGGACAATTAACGGTAACATGTAATGGTTCTGCGTTGATGACTAGCCAGGTGTTTTCTTGGAGTTTTTGTACATTGTATCCTTGACTGATTATGAATGAGGTTTGACAATTTTGGGGTAGAGTCATGAGGTTTTTGAAGAGCCTTGCTTCACATATGGCATTGTTATCTATCGGGTAGGCGAACAGGTTGGAGCATAATCTGGTTCCCATGTAAAGTTGTTTGCACTCGTCTAAATCCAGGATGGGTAAGAACATTAAGGAATCATCATCTCTCGCGATATATTTTTGTGATACCGATAATAAGTGGTGTAAACCAGTTCTATTATCCAGAATAGGGATAGGATATAATTGATAGGCTGTGTAAGTTTGTGGGTCTACTAAAGGTACTTTTAAAACAAAGATTAAACTTGAATCGGTCTGAAAGGCTTGGAGTTCCATAATATCCAAATATTGAGCAACTTTTGATAGCCTTATTGAAAGTGGTAGGTTATTTTTATGCACATTCTGTGAAATTTCCTGTAAGGATGAAATTAAGTCTGTTGGAGTGGTGATTGACGTATGAATGATTTTCAAGCGTGCAAATGTTATTGCATTTAGAACATCATTTAAATTATCTTCGATGTACAAATAACTTGCCATTAACTGTTCGCAATAATGTAAGAATATTAATTTGATTTCAATGGCTTCGATGTGACTTGTCATAGATTGAATTGTGCGGTCGATTTTTTTGATATTTTTGTTAAATGTTTCTTCGTCAATTTGAAGTTTTTGAATAGTTGAATTGAAATTTTTGATAACGGATGTAGTAACTGAAATTTGATTTTTAATTAGATTCTCCAATTGGTGTTCGTCATCGTTTAGCTTATTGATGCAATCAGAATAATATTGACCGTCCTCGGCATCTAAATTTCCGGTTATTGATTTGAAAATTGTGCCGAAACCGTTGATTATTCCGCGCTTATATCGTTTTGTATCCAAAAAGATTTCATCAAATTTTGATTTTATAGTTTTAGATATTTGGGTTAACAGATTTAGATCTGTTTTAACTTCACTCCTGAAAGTGATCGTTTTCTGATCGGCGGCGCACAGTATGTGATTTGACCAATCTAGGTGGACAAAATTAATAAGCCTAATAAAGTGAATGTAAATGAGGGCAATGAACAAATAAGGAGTGAAATAGTGAATTTAATAATAATAATAATGAAAATTAATAATAATAATAATAATAATAGAGACGGGCGACTTTTGTAAAAAAAAAATAATAATACTAATAATTTGTATACTATATAGGTAAATGAAAGCATATTTATTTTATAAATATAATTTATTTAGATACACTATTTCTTTATCAACGAAAGTAAACCTTCATTATTTTTATGTATGTCCTTGATGGGTAACTTTCGTAACAAAGTTATATGTGGGTCTGAACATATGAGTAAGTATTTCATTAAATCTAGATTTGTGCGTATACGTGACTTTTTGCACGTATGGCCCAGCCTTGCTTTTCGAATTTCTTTGTTTTTTGCCTCTGAGGCCTCTTCTGACATTTGTCCCAAAGGTATTATGGAATGTTTCATTATTTCTTTCCCGTGAACTAATATTTTATGTACTGTCACGGACATGTTGTACCACGGATATAGTGATATATATAAATTTCTCGTCTCCATGCAGTATTTTCCAAACTTTTCACAATCAATTTCATACCCTGATGCAATGGCCCTAAGAATGGTGTTCAGTCGAGAAAGTAACTCCTTGTTAAGCCCGGTGATATTGGCAGTAGACTCATAATCGGTGAAGAAACGGCGAGCCGTATTGCCATCATTGCTGGTGCCATACCCAGGCTTGACTTTGTCGATAATAAGGCCGACTTCTTTAAATTTTTTCTGTAAATCAACTTTTCGTTCCTTTACAATTTCTTTATTATTTGTGCCTATTACTTGCCATTTTTTTATGGTCATGCGATATGCAATATTTAGGAGACATTCCATCACGCGAATATATGCATGCAGACTGGAAATGCCAAATTGATACATACCCTGATCTGGTTGATGTACTATATTTGAATTCATTTGTTTTGGCGTTGCCTTGCATATATAACATGTCTGTGTTGATGTGGTTTCACTCAATACGTTGCACACTTTTCCGTCGATCATCGATAATATCAACGTGTGGCTAATATTTAACGTAAAGTCTTTAATTTTGACTATAGTTGGTACGAGTTCACTGATTTGTTTCTGTATACCATTATGTTCTTCTTTAATTAATTCCTCCGTTTCTTTCTTGTATACAAATTTAATAATTCGGCAAAACCTTGGGGAAGAAGGACGTGGATTTTCCCATACCATTTTCTTCTCGTTATCATTTGTAATCAACCTGATTGGAACAAGGGATAAAACGAACATGTACTCATCAGTACTATCACTATTTTCAAATGTCTGCTTATACAAGCTGTGGCCGGAGGAACCATCGCAGCCCCATTTATAAATCAATGTGTAATTGAAAACAGTTAGGTCTGGTCTAGAGAAAACTTCTTCAAGAATGTTGCTGCATATTCTTGTTGCTGTATGGTTCAAAAGAGCTTGAAGATTAACTTCAGCAGATATGTCAGTAATGATAATATTTTTCACGGAAGGATAACACTTTTTTTTTTCTTTTACTAATTCATCGTATGAGGGGTATAAATGGAATCCCCTTTCTTTAGCCTCCTGTTGCATGTTTTTATACTGCTGAACTGTGTATTTATTTGACACATATAAAGCTAATGCCTCTTCAGAGGTATAAGGCCGCTGCTCATGCCCCATAAGAAGGCGTTTCCTCGCTTTCTTTACTTTTGTTGCTCGTGGTGGTGATGACGTGGATATTTCGTGAATCAAAGCAGCAGCATCACGTTTTCCTGTCGCTCGAACACTGAGTTGGGCAGCAAAAGATAGCTGCCGATGGTCGTATTCCTTCAATAAATGTCCAACTTTACGTTTCTTCGTTTTTGCTGAACTTTCTTCGAAGGGTTTCCTCGGTCTGCCACGACTGGGACCAGACGATTGCCTTATTGAGGGCGGATCTATCATGTCAAATAACACATCTTCTGCCAGCCAATCTCGATATGCTCTTAAAAACAAGTCCAATGTTCTACTTCTCTGAACCCATTTCATACGAATTCTTTCGCACTCTTTTTTCATGAAAATTTTCAATCGTTTCTCCTGTTTCTCAGTAAGATGTGTAACGCCAAAAGACGTCTTCACAAAGTCAATTACTTTGTTTAATCTACCTTTTGAAGCGGTAGATCGCCAGAAATCGAAAATGAGGTTCCGTCGGAGACGAGCACCTGCCACAAAAGAAAATTAATATTAATAGAATCGCAAAAGCTCACACAAAGAACTTACGTTAATTCAAAATAATATGAGATAAACTACAAATATTAATTAATTTAACATCTGACTATGCCTGACAAAAAAGTTATACAATTTTGAATTCATCTCTTTTATTAATTCCCGTCTTTAAAACTCATCGTTTTTGGAGGTACAGTATATTATTATTTCAACCTATTATAATTGTAATATATATAGAAATAAATAAATATATACCTCTAGATGAAGAATCCATCACGCATGGGTTTAAAAAACAAGACACAAGCAAACACAATCAGGTCTATTGTCGCACTGAGCGATAGTGCGGTGATAGCTTCCTACCTGCAACTGGTGTGGGTCAACTGTACCTATTATTATAAATCGGCGACCGCAAAGTAACATCTTTTGTCATCGGTATTATAATACAGTGAACTATAGCGAGTAGAAAAATATAACTTTCCTTGGGTATTATGGTGGTTTATAAATTCGATTTTTGTCCCCCTAGATTGGTCAAATCGCATACTGTGCGGCGTCCAGGGTGTTTAGGATAAGCTCTAACATTTTTTCGTTTCTGTCAAAGGTTGTTTTTAGGGAGGAAATGTTCTTGTGAACCAGTAATGTCCATTTGTCGTTGGTTACTATTACGTCAGTTTTTTCGTGGTAGTATATTCCTATGGTGTTGTTTATAGGCGTGATTTTATATTGGGAGACCACTAGTGTTGCTGATCCGAACAGCAGGAATAACCTGAAAACAAGGTTAGCTTTCAAAATAAGGTTTCATTCGGTCAAAATTGACTTTACTAGTTTGTTTAGTTTCTGGGTTGAGTAAGATAGCTGAATTTTCAAAGATTTTGGTAATTTCGAATGGTCCGTTAAATTTGTTTTGCAATTTATTTTTAATCTGTGATTCTTTTACGTAAACTTTGTCTCCGACGTTATATTTAGTACGGTTTTCGGGGACGTTTTTATCGAATCTAATTTTGGCTTTTTGTTTTTGAAGTTCCGTTCGGTCTCTAGCAATTTTATAGTAATGGGAGATACGATTGTTTAAATCTCTGACGTATTTCGTTATTAATTCCTTTTGGTTATACAAGGTTTCTGGTGGTCGAACTGATGTATGACCAAAAACTAGTTCGTATGGCGTAAATCCGTGTGTTTTGTTAACAGAGTTATTGTAGCAAATTACAGCGTAAGGTAAAATAGTGGACGGGTGTTCGTTCGGGTTTTCTGTTTGGTTAACTCTTATCATTTCTGCTAACGTTGCGTGGAATCGTTCAATTGAGCCATTCGATTGCGGGTGTCCTACGCTTGAAAAGGTTAATTTTATATCGTATAAAATACATAAATCTCGTAATAATCGGTTGTCGAATTCTCCTCCATAGTCGCAATGTATTCTTAGAGGAGTACCATAGTGTTGGAAATATAGTAATAAGGTATTTACTACAGATTTAGCGGATTTATCAGCGACTGCGTAAGCTTGTGTAAATTTGGTTAATTCTTCGCGTATCGTTAAAGCATAGTTGCGTGTGGGAAACTCGAATAGGTCAATGTTAATTCTCTCAAATGGTGTCTTTGGTGTTTCGGTTATTACTAACGGACTGCTTAAATTTTTCCGACAGACTTTACTTTTTTGACAAATTTCACAATTTTTTACAAAATTTTCTACGTCTTTAGTTAGACCTTGCCAAGTGTATTTTTCTCTAATTCGTCGAATAGTTTCGTTTATTCCGCGGTGTAGATTATTTTTACCGCTGTGATGTTGATCTAGAATTATAGGAATTTGGTCTTCATCAGGGGTTTTGACAATATCTTGACAAATTATTAATTTTAGGTCCTTTTCCGCAAAAATGAATGACAGAATTTCAAGTATAGGGAGGTCTAAATTATTTTCGACAAAGTAAGTCTTAGAGAGATCCAAGACGTCTTGGTTTTTAAATAACACCAGAAATAAGTGTTCAATTACGGATTCAATATCGAATGGTAACGGGATGATAAAGTATCTCCTATGTCTGACCGTCTTGCTCGATACAATATTGATCTTGTCATTGCGGAATTCTGGGTTTTCTTCAAATATGTCTTCGATAATCTTGTGATGGAGGTCTTGTAAATTGTTTTGTTGAAAGAAAGTTATAATATTTTTGTGTTCTCGATACAATAGTTGTTTGTTCGAGGCTTTGATTTTTGAATAATCTATTAAAGATGTTGTTTTGTACAAGTTGACAAAGGTTTCGAATTCTTGGGTAATTGGGTCATTGGTAAATCTAGCGTTATCGTCTTGGGTTTCGTCATCTGATTCGTCATTTGATTCATCGTCTCCGTTCGCGGTTAGAATTTTGGAATAAAATTTGGAACAATCGTTAAAGTGGTTAATTTTGATTCGGGACAAGGCGTCTGCGTTTTTATTTATTTTTCCGGGTTTATATATGACTTCGTAGTCGTATTCTTCGAGTTTAAGGCGCCAGCGAGCTAATCTACTACCTGGGTCCTTTATAGAAAATAGCCATGTAAGTGGTCTGTGGTCGGTTATCAATTTAAACTTTCTACCGAATAGGTATGGCCTAAAATGCTTTACTGACCACACTATAGCCAAAAGTTCACGTTCTATCGTGGAGTATTTAGTTTCGGCGTTGCATAAAACTCGGGAAGCGTAAGCAATAGGTAAATCTTTACCAATTGGTCCTTGTGAGAGCACAGAACCGACGGCAAATGCGCTCACATCAGTAGTTAGTATGAAAGGTTCGTCAAAATTTGGGTAAATTAATATTGGTGATGTAGTTAGTGTTTGTTTTAGGTCGGCGAAAGAATTTTGACAGTCGTTATTAAAGTCGAAAGGAACATCTTTTTGCAGAAGTTTTGTCAAGGGTTTAGAAATTTTGGAAAAGTTTGGTATGAATCTTCTATAGTAACCTGCTAGTCCTAAAAATGATTTGATTTCTTTTTGGTTCTTAGGTTGTGGAAAGTTTAAAATGGCATTGACTTTGGTGGGATTTGGTTTCACGCCGTCTTTTGTGATGAGGTGTCCTAGATAAGCGACTTCTTTGCGTAGGAATTCGCATTTGTCCGGCTGAATTTTGAGGTTGGCTTTTCGAAGGCGTTTAAAAACTTCTGTTAGCCGAGAAATGTGTTCATGAATGGTGGGAGAGTAAATAATGATATCGTCCATATAGACGAGACACCGTTCATTTTGGATGCCTAATAAAATATTGTCCATCACTCTCTGAAACGTCGATGGAGCATTTTTTAGTCCAAATGGCATTCGCACGAATTCGTAATGACCGTTTTCAACCGTGAATATCTGCGGGGTTAATTTCAATTTGGTGAAAACCAGAAGCCAAATCTAGAGTTGTGAAATATTGGCATTTGCCAAGTTGGTCTAAGAGATCGGAAATGTTGGGCAGAGGATATTTGTCACCGATTGTGACCTCGTTGAGTTTACGATAGTCAACTACAACGCGCCATTTCTGTTTGCCAGAAGCGTCCAGTTTTTTTGGGACTACCCAAACAGGGGAGGACCAAGGTGAAATTGAGGGTTGAATGATACCTTGACTTAACATTTTCGATACTTGGGACTTAACTTCTTCTTTATGGACCTGGGGATAGCGATACGATTTTGTAAATATCGGTCGGGAATTGTCGGTGTCAATAGGGTGTTTGATTTCGTTGGTAAAGGTCAAATTATCTCCTTCTAAATAGAATATATCTTGAAAATCTAAACAAAGCTGCGTTATTATTTCGGCCCCCTTCTTCGTTTAGATGGTCCAAGCGCAATTCGTTCTTAATTTCAAAGGATCTGTCCGTCATTGGGTGTTGGTCGGAGTTTTGCGTATTTAAGTTAAAAATTGACTTAAATTTTTGTAGAGGTTCTAAATTTAAATTAGAAAAATCAACAGTCTTCGGGATGACGTTAGCGTTGATTATTGTCGTTAAAAATTCTCCGTTTTCGTTTACTCTAACAAGAGCATTAGGTAAACGGACTTTTTCGTTTTCCTGCGCTTGCAAAATAGCGTCAGTATTTCTAAGATTACATTTTAGTTTATAAATTTTTTCAGTACGGCCGTCAATTTGGATTTTATTTTGATTAGGGTTGTGGTTTGACTGAATTTTGTCGCATTCGGGTCTTGACGAATCGTCGGTTACTTTGAAAAGTGGAACCGTTTTAAAATTAGTTATTAATTGTTTATTTCTTATGTCGACGATACAATGATAGTGCTCTAGGAAATCAGCTCCTATCAGTCCATCAAAATTGATATCTAGATCATAGATGTAAACTTTATGTGAGTCGTTGTCCGTGAAGGGTATAAGAACAGATTCATTAATAGTAATTTTCTGATCGGTTATACCTTGTATAATTACATTTTCTGAAAATCTTCGTTTGTAGTTTTCCGCAGTTTTTGGTTTAAAGATAGAGATACCTGCGCCCGTATCGATTAGAATTTTGAATTTATTTGTGATGTCTTTAATGTAGTATAAATTTTTTGAATTTACGGTCAACAGTGAGTGAGATAGCGTTTCTACATGAACCCTTGTTCCGGAAAGTTCAGGAACGGGTTGAAATTGTCGTTTAGATTCATAGCTTGAATTTGATTCGATATTTGATCGAATTGATCTGTTTCCTGTGTTGGAGTATCCACGGGATACTCCGGGCCTAAACAAAAATCCTGAGAATTGGTATTATAATCTTCTTGAGGCGTTTGAGAATTAGCAGTATAACTCTCGTATTCATTTTGCCAAATATCGGTATGGTTTGTTTGTGAATTTTGAGAATTACCAGTATAATTCTCTTGTGCCAAATATTGATCGTTAAAATCAGTTTGGTAATTTTGGAAATCATTGAATTGCTGGTTGTCGAAATTATCAGGTTCGTTGTAATGATTAGTATGTTCGTAGTTTAGAGGATCATAGTAATTGTCAAAATTAACGTGATGCGTTCTTTGTGGATTTTGACGATTGATATTTGGATTTTGTTGTTGATTCGGGAATCTTTGTTGGAAGTTGGGGTTCGGTCTTATTACCGAAGGTCTATTTTGTTGTGGATTATTTGCCGATTGAAAGTTTTGCGGAGAGAATTGCCTTTGATTATTTTGGCTGGAAAAATTCTGAAAATTTGGTCTTGAAGTTTGGGCCTGATTAGAATAAGCGTTTGGAATGAAACTAGGGGATGAAAATTGTTGATTTTGCCTTGTGCGGCATTCATTAATTGTATGTCCGTTTCTTTTGCAGAAAGAACAGAATTTTTGTGGAATTGGAGGACGTTTTGTTTGAGTTTGAATGGGATTTTTATTTGGATTAAATTTGTTGAATTTCTGAGATTCAAAATATGATAATTGTAGTTCTCTTTTTACTCGGAGAGTTGCATCAAGTACAGTAGCCGGGTTTCCAGCTCGGACTATCTGGCCTAGTTTAGGTTCAAGACCGGTTAATAAGGTGTTGAGAGTCATGGTATCAATTAAGCGTGTTTGCGCGTCTTTCTGTTCGTTTGTCATAGCTATTTGCTTATTTACTGCGGAAAGCATTTTCGCGTTATGAGTTTGTAGCCTAGAGATAAAAGTTAACGGTGATTCGTTGCTTAGTTGATGGAGTCGTTGCAGATCTTGTATAAGCGAGGTTAGATCGCGCGCGTCTCCGAAATGAGACTCCAATAAGTTTTTAGTTTCACCCCATGAAGTTGGGTTTCTTGAATTTATTACTTCGGCAGCTTTGTCTTTTAATTTATTTTTTATATGTAGCGAGAGCAATGTTTTTTGGTCTGCCACGGCCATGCAATAGGCTTGGCTACAAGCATATAAGAAAGTTTGTAAAAATAAAGGGTTGCCATCGTATTCGGGCACAATTGAGAAAATTTCGCTCAATTTATACGGTTCAAGAACCGGTGCTGGTGCTGGTGCTGGACCTGATGCTGCACCTTGTGCTGTACCTTGTGTTACCTCGTCGGGCATGTTGCTCGATATTTAGTAAATTAAGGAGGTAAAACGAACTGATTAGAATAAAAAAAAAATGTTGTACCTTTGGTAGATCGATTGGGTTTTTAGTGATACAAATGTTGCATTAACAGTATAATGCACAGTATTTTTAAATTAAAATTAATTTTTACAATTCTAGTTGAGCATTAGCAGTATAATGCTGTAGATTAAGCGTTCGTGCTTAACGTCGAAGCTCTAGCTCATTTGTAATAATAATAAAAATGGAAACTGGATAATAGAAATAGTTTTTCTGTGTATTAGCGGTATAATACACTACATATAATAATGAAACAATAAGTGGAAAATTGCGAGATGATTCGTTAAAGTACTTACAGTGTTAAATTCTTCATTAGGTGTAGGTTCTTCCAGTAAGGGATTAGGATCCGCCACCACCAGTGAGGAAGGTCTCCTTGTTCCGATAGATAACTTGCACTAGTTAGGCACCTCGTGGAGATGTTGTCCTTTTTCTTGTGGGTCACTACCGGTTAGGCTTCTTGTTCTAGCGATGTTCACGGTATCCTACCGACTGCGCCAATTGTTAGATCACGATTTACATTAGTGACTTTTTAAAAAGATTTATTAAATTAATGAGAGTCAACGTTGACTCTTCGAAATAAAAATGTAGTTATAAAATGAACTGTTTAATCTGACATGAGTATAAGAACTGAATACAAAAGATTATCTAACTAATTTATATCCTCGGTTGGCTGTACTTAGTCAGCATTAGTATTGTTTCCCAAGCTAAGCCAAAGGAAATATGATATTACATATCAGCGATAAATAATATGAGGGAATTCGTTATCAACACGTAGCTGAAATATGATATGCTGAGATAGTTTAAAAGGAATAAAAGTCACGTACAAGTTTTTATACAGGGTACCAAATATTATATAACATATATATACCAATTGATTTTAATAAAGTGTTAGAAATCTCATCAACACCAGAAGAGTTCGAGTTTTTCAACTTGTTTATTAATTCTAGAACATCCTCTTCTGTCAGGGTCTTAAGAAATAATGAATTAAGTAGTACAGGGCTTTAAACATGATTCCAGATAGTAATGACCTATATCCTTTGACATATTTGCTATTGCATTTTTAGCGGCAGATATAAAATATTCATGAAGACCTCAGCACATTCCTTAGGATTTAGAATTTTGCCATTATCCTCTATTTCGATCTGCAAGTTATTCTTTTTGGATTTACCTAAACTGTTATTTATTATATTCCACATGGCTTTACTTTTATTTTTTGCTTTTGATACTAACTGATCATTTTTATTAATGTAAGCTGAAGATAATAATTGTCGATATTCATTATTAACAGTTTTAAATTGTTCTTTAAACTGAGGATATTTTCTACTAAATATAATAGTTTGGGAGATATCGTCGTGGGAAAGAAAAAGTGTTCGAAAGTCAGTCCAAGTCAAATTGCACTCGTACTCTTCTAGGAAGTTGTGAAACTTTTTGTGCAATCGACTTGGCACAAAAAGATTCACAGAGTATGTAGCAATAACATACTCTCCATTGTATAGTGGTTGAGATATACATCCTTTAAAAGGAGACAATGCCAATCAAAAAGTTTCATCGGTAAAGCTAAAGCTGAAGTGGAGCGAAGGGTAGGCAGTGTGGCTATTATTGCTGCACGTGACGTCACAGCTAACCTCAAAAATATGTGTTTCTTAAAACTAAAATCTAGTTCAGTGTAATGTTTATGAGGTTCTAAATACTTTGTCCTAATAAAATAGGACTCTTTTATAGGATGGAAATCTAACCTGTAATTAGCAGTCTATTTTTATTAATCAACAATATTGAAGAATTATTTACGTGAATTTTTAAGTATTTGCTTCTAGCCAGTACGGTTCCAAGCTAAAAATGCGTATACAAACATTAAAAATGGGAATAAACTTGAAAAACCTAAAATTTAAAGTTATGTTGGTTACATGATGCAGATGCCATATTGCAGTGCTGTAGGTGGCACCATCTATTAAAAAGCACTTACTAAAAATCTTGACTAGGAAGAACCAGTTTTTATCCAAACGGCTGGCGTTATTAAACTGAAAAAAGATATTCTTGTAAGTAAATGAATACTACACTTGTATTAAAGAACATTTTTAGCTAAAACTTGTTTATTAGGAAGATATCTCTTTACATTTGTTCATTTCCGCCCACTCCCCTCTGATTTGATCGCATTGCTCTCTCTTAAAGGAGGCGTCCGCCTTTGCTATGTTTGTTTACTGTACACTTGAATTACTACAATAAATAAATGATATCAGTTGATTTCTTGCATTTTCTTGATTGAATGATTAACTTTAAGTTTATCCTCTCGCGCGGGATCTTTTGTGATAAGTTCTTCTATAATAACAGACTGAACACAGTTTCGTAGCTAGCGGGAGCTGGGAACACTCTCATCTTTCGCTCCAAATAGCTGGCTGCGCCACTGATTGAACAGCGGCCCACTCCACCTCTGTCTTTATATTTTATCACGTTTTTTCCCGCCCCTAATGCTCTCTTTGAGAACAGCGCTACCTTTGTGTCCGCTTCGATCCTTTCTTCCACTTTTACGGACGTGGTGAAAGCACGGCACGCCTGCTCCTGGTCTCTGTTCTTCATGATCACGACCATGAAGAATAGAGACCAAGAGCAAGTACGACTATGGACTCGTTAATGGTAATACCGAGCAAGACCGTGCCGCAAAATGCGATGATACAAGACGTGCTACGGATGGCACTCATGATACAAAGAAGATAGATAGTGCGCCAAATTCGGTCCAATTGGCGCAAGACGTCACGCGGTGATAGCGGGATTTTAAATTACATAGGATTTGCCTCATGATACAAAGAATTTGTATCATGAATTTGCTTGAACTCATTGGAATTTTGAATAAATAGAGATTCTTAGTGTTCTTAGTAAGCATCGTTCTTTATAAATGAGCTTTATCTCCGCATAAATACGTTTTAAACATATTGTCACTTTTACATAATGCCAATGCACAACGCATTTTTATAACTAAAGGTTATTGCAAGAACACTAAAATAAGTAAAATAATCCAAAAAAACAACTTCCACAGACGTCGGCAAACTCACTTTTACAAAGGAAGTGGGTAGAAAATTATCACCGCGTGACGAAGCAACTGTCGATTTGGTTCCGCCCAAATGCGCAATGTCATACCTTTAATTCTTTGTATCATGGATGGCACTGATAACACATTGAACAGTGCCATAGCCTCCCCCTCCCCAAGACCCGTAAAGTATATAGCTCGTAACTTCGGCGGAGAAAACGGCAGAGGAGGAACGCTGACGACATTTTTGTGCTTACTCAGCAGAATTTATTTGGGCATCTATGTGGTTTATTTTGTGGATTTACGCAAAGGCGGTTTTACGGGGTGGGGGGGGGGGGTGTTTTTAATTTTTTACATATTACACACCACGATATTAAATTATCAGTCTCTAATGTAAGCAGTTGATAGATTCGCCACAGACAAAAAACAAGAATAGAGTTTATGATATGACTAATATGTAAATATATGTTTCGTGTCTATTTTTTTAAGTTTCAATAGTTCTTTAACTGTTTCTTCATTTCGCATTTTCTTATTAGAATAAAATTTTATGTTCTTATCTATTGTAAAAATATTTTTGAATGTATATAGGTAACTACTAATTTTCTTTTTATCAAGCATTTATTTTATTATTCTTTAAAGTAGTAGGAGTAGACGAGTAGATATAATTTTTATTAGTTTATTTTCCGAAAATATAGGTTTTCAGGCATTTTTAAGTTGCGGGATTTTGGGAAAATAGTTTTCAATACATTATTTAAAATGAGAAAAACTACAAATTTATTATGAAAAGTAAATATAGTTTATCAAATGAAACATACCTAAAATATAAAAACAAAATCATATTTTTTTGGAAAACAAGTAATTAAAAACATTAAAAATTTTAACTCAAACGTAGTAAAATACATTAATTAAATAACAAAATCCGTTATCTTTGTAATTCATTACCCCCCCGTAAATTCGCCCTTGACTTACTTGCAGTATTCCATCCTTTTTTCACCTATGTTAACATTTCCTTCAACCAATCAGATCTTGTCAGGACAAGGACATAACAGTGCACGTAAGTTTCTCCTTCCGTAAAAACATGCTTTAGTTTCGTACACCTTAAAGCATTGAGTGCGCGTTCCAATTTTTTATTAATTTCGATGTACGTCTAGTTTTATACTTTAGTGCCATCTATAAATCAATATAATACCACCATGATGACAGATTTCTGTAGTAGTTGCCAGCTGTCGCTGGTAGTTGCCATCTATTATTTCTATTGGTCAAAAGATGGCACTAAATTCATGCTTTTTATTCAACCGCCATTGGTGTACGTCAAGATTTGTAGAGTATGAGGTTCCTTAATACAGAGCTTTTTGGTGAAGAAGTCAATGCTGGGGGTGAAAAGTCAAACTATCCTTGTTCTCCGAACGCGCAGTAGCGGCACAGTTATCTCACTCTAGAAGAACCGTCCGTACTGGCCCGAAATATGGTCTGACGTATACTATGATCTGTAGTGTAGTGTTACATTCTACAACTTATTCTCATTACCAGCATGCAGAACAGTGGCTCAAAATGCGAGGATGATTACCCCCGACCTCAAAAGCGGGTCATTGCGAGCCCGTTCCAGTTACGAGTTCTTTGCTTAATAACAATATACAAATACTTACAATATTTTGAATAAGGCCCTGCATCTGGTGTGATTTCACACCAGATGTTCATTGGCTAATGACATTTTTTGGTGGGGATCGTGAGTTATTAGGCCACCTTAGAGTATACCAACCTTGGGTGTACGTAACCATTGTATATAGACTATATACAATGACGTAACTGCTCAAAGTTTTATACTTAAATGCCATCTATAGACCAATGTAATAGGTACAAAGCCACCATCATGACAGATTTCTGTAGTAGTTACCAGCTGTCGCTGGTAGTTGCCACCTATAGGCCAGTCCAACACGCTGGCACTTTGCTTTGTTTGTACTACAGCAGCCATCTTTTGTTGGTAAGTTAGGGTTTTTGTCAGGCCTAAAGGCCACCATACACGTTCAGCAATAATGTCATTCCAGCAGATCATTACAGAAACATTATTACTAAAAATTTCCCCGTCATTCCCTGTCAATATTTTTCACAACTTATATGTCCATTATTTAAGAAAAAAGCATATATAGCTATAATTACTGAATTAAGTATGATTGAAAAAACGCGAAAATTCAGGTAATGAGATTACTGAACGTGTATGGTGCCCTTTAGGCCTGTCGAGAACACTAACTTACCAACAAAAGATGGCTGCTGTAGTACAAACCAAAAAGGATAAGATAGAGTGGAAGGTTCCATATGGCCACAATAGGTGTTTTCTTTCTACCAACAATCTTAGCTAAGCTAAGTAGTTTTAATGTCACACGCAAACTGTGGTACACGAATATTTCACTCATCATCAGGCGTGACTGAAAAACTACTTAGCTTAGCTAAGATTGTTGGTAGAAAGAAAACACCTAATGTATTTTTCCGCACAAGGTTTTCCTGCGCCACCTGGGCGAGTCCTAGGCAGCATGAAATCCCCCCACTACCACACATAGCGGGAAACTGAAACTCAAGGTCCTCAATCCATGCACCCTGCGCGGGTCGGGCTCGTAAAGGAACTTTCAGCCTTCAATTTTTAGCGGGAAATTTAAATTCGGAAGTACCGAGCCGGCGCCCTCTGCAGGTCAGATGCGTAACTAAATCCCCCACTGCATACCACCGCCATTACCGGGAAATTTAAACTCTCGAGGCACCGCACTCGTGCCACTGGATTTCTTAAAAATTAAGGAAAAAAGAAGCAATAAACGTGAAAAAATTACTTTATTTTAAGAAATAGCCACTGCATCTTTAACAAAACAAATATCACTAGTAATAAGTGAATGTAAATAGTATAAATAATTTATAAAATATTCTACAAATGACACTGTATAACTTATAACTAGAAATTTGTATAACACTGATCAATAGTTATGCTACAGTAGTAGTCTTTTATTTGCATGAGGATCAGGTCACTTCTGAGTTTAGTCACATAATTCAGCAGTTTGTCATATTTTATTTACAACTGATCTAAATTCAGAAGTAATCAGGTCAGATCCCTCTTCCCGATGCTGCTCCACCCCGCACAGGATACTCACTTCTGAACTTTTGGTTAGTTAAGTGGTGGGGTAGAAATACCGACGTTTTTGGCAGTTTTTTCATAGAAATTCCAACCTAAAAATATCGAAGAATGAAATGCTACGTACAATCCTACAAACCAAGAATATTAAATTAACTTTTTAAGTTGTCAAAAGTCAAAAGAAAATGTTTTATTTTATTTGCTTCAAGTCAGGTCAATTTTGACCGGGTCAGATGTGACCCAAGTGAACTAATCCTCATGCAAATAAAAGACTACTAACGTTGTATTGAACAGAAAATAAAAATTCTAGCCGTAATGAATTCAACGTGTGCAATTGAAAAAAATTAATCATACAAAATTAATAAATAAAACGGACACAAAACTGACAGAAAAATAACAAATATAAACATATAGTCGTAATGAATTCAACGTGTGCAATTGAAAAAAATTAATCATACAAAATTAATAAATAAAACGGACACAAAACTGACAGAAAGAAAAATGATTGTAAGGTTAGGTGCGTTTTTTTGTCCACGACCGGTAGAGTTAGAATTACCAGAATGATATTTACCAATAAAACGACAAAACTGAAATTCCTAGATGGGAGGCGACAAATTTCTTAGGATTCTTAAATAACGAATAATGGCATCGACATTCATGTGTATGGAATCAGAATGGCGAGCAAAAAACGACAAGATTTGATATTCCGGTGTCAGAATTGTAGCAAAAAAACGCACCTGTGCAAGGTCAATAGTATAGACAACAATCTCTTTTATTGATGCCGATGCCTGTAAATATGTTGTTGCTACCTAAAACTCGACAGATGGCATGTGTACGCGAGCCTTCCGCTCTATCTTATCCTTTTTGGTACAAACAAAGCAAAGTGACAGCAAGGTTGGTATACTTTAAGGTGGCCTAATAACTCACAATCCCCACCAAAAAATGGCATTAGCCAATGAACAGCTGGTGTGAGATCACACCAGATGCAGAGCCTTATTCAAAATATTGTAAGAATTTGTGTAATGTTAATTAAGCAAAGAACTCCTAACTGGAACGGGCTCGCAATAACCCGCTTTTGAGGTCGGTGGTAATTATCCTCGCATTTTGAGTCACTGTTCTGCATGCTGGTAAAGAGGATAAGTTGTAGAATGTAACACTACAGATCATAGTAACGTCAGACCATATTTCGGGCCAGTACGGACGATTCTTCTAGAGTGAGATAACTGCGCCGCTACTACGCGTTCGAAGAACAAAGATAGTCTGACCTTTCACCCCCGCACTGACTTCTTCGCCTAAAAGCTGTATATTAGGGAACCTTAAAGTATACCAACCTTGGAGTGACAGCGTGTTGGACTGGCCTATTATTTATACTGGTCAAAAGAATAAAGATGGGACAAATAATGCTTTTTATTCAACTGCTTTTGGTACACGTAGCTGCTCAAAGATGTCGCTACGACAAATGTAATAATTATGCTCTTCTCTTTGCTAATAACAAAGTTGAAGAAATTTGCAATTTCTAAATATGTTATATTTCGAAAGTTTTCTCAATATAATCATTAAAAATCACAATATGGGTACGGCAAAAACCAGAAGGATAAACAGCCCAAGTGGCAAGGTGTCGTCATTATGGTGATCTGCCGTCAGTAACATATTGGCGTAATTTCAGAATTTTTTTTTTGGGTAGACAGGGATTTTTCACAGATAATCTAATAGATAGAAGCAAAGCGAACCTGTAATTCTTAAACGATAACCCTATAAACCCAAATGACCGAGGGAAAGCGAGTGCTGCAAAAAGACAGAAAATCCGCTCCTGCCTAATTGTATTGAAAACCTTTGACTTGATTGCCATAATTGTGATACTTATTATTTTTTCGGAATTCGCCAGATTTGCCTTAAACAATTTAATGCTCTTTCAAAATATTGGGTGGACAGTTGCCTACTCTTACCCACCCCGAATTATGCATATCAAAAAGGATAAGATAGAGTGGAAGGTTCCATATGGCCACAATGTATTTTTCCGTACAAGGTTTTCCTGCGCCACCTGGGCGAGTCCTAGGCAGCATGAAATCCCCCCACTACCACACATAGCGGGAAACTGAAACTCAAGGTCCTCAATCCATGCACCCTGCGCGGGTCGAGCTCGTAAAGGAACTTTCAGCCTTCAATTTTTAGCGGGAAATTTAAATTCGGAAGTACTGAGCCGGCGCCCTCTGCAGGTCAGATGCGTAACTAAATCCCTCACTGCCCACTACCGCCATTACCGGGAAATTTAAACTCTCGAGGCACCGCACTCGTGCCATTGGATTTCTTAAAAATTAAGGAAAAAAGAAGCGATAAACGTGAAAAAAATTACTTTATTTTAAGAAATAGCCACTGCACCCTTAACAAAACAAATATTACTAGTAATAAGTGAATGTAAATAGTATAAATAATTTATAAAATATTCTACAAATGACACTGTATAATAACTTATAACTAGAAATTTGTATAACACTGATCAATAGTTATGCTAGTGTTGCATTGAACAGAAAATAAAAATTCTAGCCGTAATGAATTCAACGTGAGCAATTGAAAAAAATTAATCATACAAAATTAATAAATAAAACGGACACAAAACTGACAGAAAAAATAACAAATATAAACATGTCAGCTCCAATAAAAAAAAAATCGTATATCGTATACTAAAAATAAATTAATGGGTAAAACAAAAATCACTAAATTGGTGGTAGCTCAAAATACAACCATTACAAATTATCGAAAAATATTATTTTGTGTACTAATTCAGCAGATAACTTTCAATGAAACCATTCATTCTTTCCATATACTATCGATCCAAGTCTGATCATACCAGTATATCAACAAAAAATGACTCTTACGAGACATCTTATCAACTGCTTTCATCTAACAATATCAATATCAAAAACAAGAAAATTATATTCTTTCTATATACTGATGATCAAGGTCTGATCATGCAGTGGCGGCTGGTGATATTTCAATTTTTTTTTCTCGTCTGTGGCGCGTGGGACCCATACGAAATATGGGAAATAACATCTCAAGCTGAACTTAGATTGAACTTAGTTGGTACAACTCGCCCTAAGTGCTAGCAATTTGCAAGATTTGTATGCTAAGTACATGATAAAGAACTTCGTAAGGCGGAGGGTACCAAGCTGGTAGCATATTTTCATAACAATTTCAAATCAAACTGGCATCTGGGATCTTACTCACATTTCGGGTTCCTTAGGGACCATAAAAAAACCCATGCCCTTTATCTTTATCGTTTCTTCTACGACAGTTTGGAAAATTGCAGGCCACAACCATTATATACTTTATAACTATAATCAAAACTATAATTTTTTTACACATATAATACTCATTTGCTTTTTCTACATGTGACATTTTATTATGATCACCATTACCATTGCATGATTGTAAGGTTAGGTGCGTTTTTTTGTCCACGACCGGTAGAGTTAGAATTACCAGAATGATATTTACCAATAAAACGACAAAACTGAAATTTCTAGGTGGGAGGCGACAAATTTCTTAGGATTCTTAAGTAACGAATAATGGCATCGACATTCATGTGTATGGAATCAGAATGGCGAGCAAAAAACGACAAGATTTGATATTCCGGTGTCAGAATTGTAGCAAAAAAACGCACCTGTTGATGGTCAATAGTATAGACGACAATCTCTTTCATTGATGCCGATGCCTGTAAATATGTTGTTGCTGCCTAAAACTCGACAGATGGCATGTGTACGCGAGCCTTCCACTCTATCTTATCCTTTTTGATGCATATAGTCAGTAGACGTCATTCAACCAGTTAATGATAATGATGACGTGACATTAGAGTCGTCATATTAAGGCTATAAAATTGCTGTCATCTAGACATCATTTTTAGGTGTAGATATGGTGACGTCAATTACACGTCCTATTGTTAAGTGATGCTTTTTATTCAACTCACGTTACAAATTAATTAAGGACTGAACATAAATATTACACCTTGGCATTGCACACAACAAATGTGGATTACAAGTAACAGTTTTTCATGTAATAATAATAATATAATTTTTTTTACTTTCTCCGACTATACGATTTTTAAGTAAATTAAAATATAACAGTTCAGTTCAAAGCAATAAGTGAATACATTGATTGTTACTATTATAAAAAATCCAACATCTGAAAGTACATCATTCATCAATGTCAGCTCAGCAAAATATTCATATCTTATTTATTTATTTGAAGTTTAATGTATGAGAGGAGGAAATGATTTTTTTTTTAAATTTATATGTCTTTCAAAGTATTTTACAAAATAAATCTTTATAATTTTTTTCACTTCATGCATATTATAATTCAGTGTGTTTCGAGAGGAAGATCCTATAGTATGAAGTCGTGTAATAAAAAATAAGAATAACAGCTGTTTGACTAAAATGCGTGACAAATTTCATATATCTAACTTATCTACTATCTAATAGCTAATAATTTAAAAAATTTTTTGAAAAACAAATTAATTATATGATAATTTCGACTTTAAAAGTTTTTTTGGTTTTTGTCATTTGGTCTTGTCAGTCAAAAGTTATACCACTTTTTTTGTAGGGTGCGCAAGCTCGTGCCATCTAAGAGCGCTCTAGCACAATGCCGTTTAGTTCCATTCCGAGCGTTAGTTGCAAAATCTCTAGCTCCAAAAATAAAAAGTGTGGTGTTTTTTCTTCTAAAATTGATCATCTATTTGACCAAGGTATACACATGTAGTTAACAGTATTAGCCTGGGAGGCAGCGACAGAAAATTTCGGCCGATTTTATTAACATATATTCTTTTTAACATTATTCTACTATTTATATGACGTAAGTAGTAAAAAAAATTTAAAAAAAATATCTATACATTTTAATTTATGATTTCGCCTCGGATTTCGCCATGTATTTCATATGCATTTAATATATTACTTCAATAGTTAAGCAGAAGATACTGGGAATTTAATTTTTATAAATTTCTTCCGACATCTATTGATCAGTGGCCAAACAATCGATCAAGCCGACCGGCGGGCTTTTGAAGTTCATTCGCAGTTTTTTTTTTCCGAACGAAGTTCATACTTGTTACATAAATATGCCGGTTAAGTTCTAAAACTGGGATTTGTCAAAAATTAAAATAAAAAATTTCAATTTTCTGAAATTTTCTCAAAAACAAATTAGAGGTTTTGAATTTCTTCAAGGCATATTAATAGTCATACAATAACACAAATTTGGCAATTTCATCACAATCTCCTACCATTTTCCAGATCCCACAGGCCTGTGTCATATGTCTTAAGAAGATAACAATAAAATAGTTTCCAAAACATTAATTACTACACAGTGTACAGTGTTATTCATTATATATTGACCCCCCTTTATTTCTGTTATTATAGGAAATTAAAAAAAAGTTTCTTATAAAAGTTGTAGGGTGAGTGTTCGGCAGAGGGTGTGCCAAACGGAAATGGTGGATAGGTGGGGCCATTTAGAAGTTAGTTAGCCCTAATGACCTCTAGCCAAAGTATTACCGTTTTTGAGATATAATTTTTTTTTTTTGAAAATTTCCCTCAAATCAGCCTTTTAGCATGTTTAACAATTTTTTTTTATAGTTGTAACAGTTCAAAATCATTTTTATTATTTTCTGCAATGTATCTGTGTTCTAACAAAATCATATGGGTTCTATTCGACTCGAAACTAAATTTTAACAAACATATAAAAAATATTGTTCTCTCGGCTTATAAAAGTTTGGGTTTTGTGATTAGAAATTCAAGTGGTTTTGATGACATTGAATTATTAAATCTTCTTTATTCTGCATTTGTTAAATCCAGACTTGAATATGCTTCACTTATTTGGAATCCAGGATATAATAAATATTGTAATTGCATAGAGAATATACAACGGCGCTACCTAAAATTCGTTTCATACAAAATTGATCATGTATATCCCGCTGTTGGCTTCGAACATGGACAGTTGCTAAATAGATTTGGTTTTCTTAGTTTACACGACCGCAGGAAACTTTGTTCTCTTTTGTTTTTGCACAAGTTAATTTTTAATCTCATCGATTGCCCTAACATCTTGAATATGTTAAATTTTCATGCCCCCTCATTTGAGACGTGTAATCATAAAACATTTTATCTTCCCACTCCACGAACAAATGCTCTGATGTTCTCTCCCTTATTTTTTATGTGTAACACTTGATGTCAATTGAAGGACAGCTTGATATATTTTACTCGAGTATTTCAAGTATTAAGTGTATCTTTTCGTAGTAATCTGTAATTTTATTTTAATATTCTTTTAATCTGTTAGTGTATTACGCATGTATATAATCTGTAATTCTTTTTGCTTTTTGTCTGTTTGTATATTATTTACCATTAGATATAAATTATTGTATTATTTTTTTTTCCCACCCCGTAATTGGTTTTTACTGTGGGGTGGTGTAACTATATAAAATAAAAATAAAAAAAAAATATGGGACGTTGATAATTAAAGAAAAAAATTATTATGAGCTCACAGAGTCCCCAGAATGTTTAGAAAGGAACATAAAATCCAACTTTTCCTTGCATTTGCAAAAAAACGAAAAGCTATCAAGATGTTCAAATGCTTTCAAAAACTTCTCCCTTTAATGCCAATAACAAATAACGATGGAAGTTAACTCAGTTGTGAGGTACACAAATACACATGTAGCGAGAAGGTAAACAACCCTCTTGGCGCAGGTAAAATAATTCTACTGTCTTCGTCTTTACTAGGGAAGGAATCGTAAATTTACACAAATTACATCATTGTACCACAAAGGGCGAAAATCCACATGTGATCAGACTAACCTCATTTCAACGAGAATTCAGTGTGAACGTTTGGGCAGGTGTGATCGGAAGGTCCCTTATCGGACCGCACTACTTGCTTAAATGGTGATAATTACCTGGACTTCTTACAGAATGACCTCCCGGAATTATTGGCTGAAGTGCCGATTTTTCAAGAAGATAGGCCCATTGTTTTTCAAAATGACGGTTGTTTGGCACAGTACAGAATAACCGTCCAAATTCGTAAATTGGTAGACGTGGCCCTATTCCATGGTCCGCACGGTCTCCAGACCTGATTTCCACGTCTGGGGACGGGCTAAAGAACTTGTGTACTCACAAGCATAGTTTAAAGAGATATATTATATACTCACAAGAAATTCACAACCAAAACCAGAATTAACGCCGCTTTCGCAGAGATGAGAGAAGAGATGCGGCTCCATACAACAAGGGGAGAAATCCGAAGATCACGCATGTATAAGAAATGAGGGAGCACAATTTGAGCAAAATTAATGAATAAATAGTTTACAACAAATGTTTTGTTTTTTTTTACTTTCTTTTCCCCTAATGTAACTCAGATATCCTTTAAACAAATTACCACCAATTTTCTCATGTTATTTAAAAAGTTTTTATTGCATGTGGCATACGGTTAAAAATGGCATTAAAGGGAGAAGTTTTTGAAAGCATTTGAACATCTTGATAGCTCGTTTTTTTCCAAATGCAAGGGAAAGTTGAACTTTATTATCCTTTCTACCAATTCTGGGGACTCTGTTAGCTCATAATAATTTTTTTCTTTAATTGTCAGCGTCCCATATGATTTTGTTAGAACACAGATACATTGCAGAAAATAGTAAAAATTATTTTAAACTGTTTCAACCATAACAAAAATTGTTATACATGCTAAAAGGCTGATTTGAGGGAAATTTTCTAAAAAATAAAATAAAATTATATCTCAAAAACGGTGATACTCATTACTCGGTGACAGAGGTTATTAGGGGTAACTAACTTCTAAATGGCCCCACCTATCCACCGTTTCCGTTTGGCACACCCTCTACCGAACACCATGTATATATATTTTTTAAATGCAATTAACAAAAAAAATTGCTTGCATAGGTCACGTGATCCCAGGTAGCAAGGGTATGTTATAATGACGTCAAAAATCTGGTGATTCTGGTCAAAAAGACGTCAGTGCACTAAAAATCGACGACATAATGACGTCTTATAAATGACATTAAAATGTCGTCTTTTTTCGGTGTTAAATTTATTTATATTTTATCGGATTACAAACTTTAAAACTCGCTAATGGCATTTTGTTATGGTAAACAGAGTGTAAAGTTTAAAAACGAAACAGTGTCGTGCGGGAAAAGTATTGGCGCTTTTATTTGAGGATAATGTTTTTTAACAATATCCCAAATAATTTATATTCGAAAGAGTTTGCAAAGATTCGGCAGTTTATTTGTGCAGGTATCGAGTTCTTTTAATAATAAAATTAGATTAAAATGCATTAAAAAGCAAAATCTAGCCGTTGCGTGTTCCACTATAAAGTTTTTAAATAAATACTCTTAGAAAGGTTAGTGGTCGAGTGAGTTAAGGCATCATCTTGTAAGTCACGAGGTTGGCGGTTCGACCCCTGCTTATTCCGTTTTTTTTTTTGTTAAAATAATTGCGAAAAAAATGTTAGTTTTTTTTTTAAGGTAATAATTGCTTATAAAACCGATGTACGAATGTACTTTATTTCAATTTTAGGTCTGTTTTAGACCATTAAATATTCTATTCATGTTGTAGATGTCGATATTATACATTTATCGTTTTTTCTCCAACAGGTTCGTATAAGTACCTCAACTTAAAACTTAAATTCTTAAAATAGTTGACTCCTGACTTCCTCCCACCGCTCATCAAATTTGAGATGAGGAAAATTTTTTTTTCGGAATTCTCCTTCTCTGCTCTTCAATTTCGAGATCTGAGGAAAACATTTTTTTTTTAACGAACCACCACTGAATTAATGTAATAATTACGTTGTTCAACAGCTACTCATACTTCTTAGGAGACACTGGTGACAGTTTAATTAAATTAAATAAGTTCATCTCAATAATTATAAATAAATAAAAATAGTAACTCGAAAAATTCAGGTTTGAGAACACATAAAAAAATAGAAAAAAAAAGAGAACCTGAAATATTTTCATATATTTTAAATAAGGCTAGAAATTCAATTTCACATAATAAAGACTGCATACACATCACCATAAATACTGCTTTTAGCATCCGAAATACCGTCACAAAGATAGCTCAGTTGGTAGAAGAGTCAGTACTGTAATAGGGACAACGGAGACATGCAGGTTCGATCCCTACCGACCACAATTGGTAAAGGTAAGTAAAAATGAATTTAATAAACATTATCATTTGCAGGCAACCCTTATGAGAAAAAATTGGAGTGATGGTAAACAATATTAGATATGTTAATGTAAACAAAATATACGGATGGCTAACAAATTCATAGGATACTACTTATTTTATGCATTAATTACTTCATTTTCATCAAGTAGACTACTAACTAGTATGTAGTTTTATATGTTCCTATTACCACAGAAGACAGGAACTATACAGAAGCGCAAGCAAGCCTTTCTGACGGGACCAAATTTGTTCATAGTCGCCATGACGATAAGGCATATTTGTCACAAGCCATATGATAATTTTTGACGTTGTGCGATTGACAGTCTTTGAAACTCTTACACGGTGGTTGGTTATTTTCGTGCCTTTTTCTTCCAATTTTCGAGAATTTCTTATTCTAAGTTTATTTATTTATTTGATTTTTGTTTATAATGGGTTCTAAATGGTTTGGGGTTGTGCTTATCATCCATGCCCTTCGAAGGTGAAACAAATAAGCTTCTTTCTATTTCCCAAAGATCTTGAAAGGTATGTACAAATTTATATTACTGAAACAACTAGAAAGTAATGTTAGATATACTAAACAATTAGCAGTTGAAAAGAAGTAATATGAAAGGAAATATTTTCTTATCAGAAATGCAATAAGTTACAGTACATGTTCATCAGTTTCTAATGAACAGAATTGTATTGTGACCATGAATAAAGTAATTAAGTAATGACTCTCAACTCGTACCATAGGTAATAAAGAACATTTTCATTGTATCAATTAAAAAAAATCAATAATTGGGCGTGTGCAATAATGTGCATCATATAACTAACATAACCTCAAATTTTAAGTTTTTTCAGGTTTATTCTCATTTTTAATGTTTGTATACTCATTTCAGCTTGGAGCAATACTGGCTCCAAGCAAATATTTAAAAATTCAGGCTAATAATTTTTCAATAATGTTGGTTAATAAAAAAAACAGACTGCTAACTACAGGTTAGATTTCCAACCTACAAAAAGAGTCCTATTTTATTAGGAGAAAGTATTTAGAACTTCAAAAAAATTACACTGAATTAGATTTTAGTTGAAAGTATGGAAACCAAGCTGAAATTTTAACAGCTACGAAATACTCATAAATCTTAAAAAATATATATTTTTGAGGTTAGCTGTGCACATGCCCTATTCACGTATATTATTATTTTACGTAAACATTTTTTTCACTGTACTATTTGATTTGTAATATTCTATTCAACAATACAGCCAATATAGTTATATACATAATATATGTCTCTTTCATTGTATATCTATACATTGTACTGCTTTCCATGATAGCATTTTCATATTCTGGTAGCAGTATGAAAAAAAATGCATTGGCTTAAAAGCGCATTATTTTGATTGAAATACGGGATATAAATATAAGTGTACTTCTTTTTTTGAACATTCTGCAATACACTATGACCTGGGCCCCCAACTTCATTAATACCGTATATACGTATTCCAATTCATGTACCTATCTACTAAATATAAAACAAGACAGTTTTCCCAGTGTACAGTGTATTGAACTGAAATATTGATGTATTTTTTTGTGTACATCATTTCTCTGAGTGTAGTAAGGCATATCACTGTCACTTCGAGGTCACATAAATCAGACACCCGATATCAAAAGTGCCGCGGCAAGCTTTCGTTTCTGTATAGTTCCTGCCTTCTGTGCTATTACTAAAAACCTGTGGGAGGATTACCAAATATAACCTGAAAAAGACGTCAAATTAACGTCTAGCATAAGACGTCATTCATCTGAGACATTAGGAAGTCATTTTCACGTTTCATTTACGTCATCTAACTCGTCATTTCTAGTCACTCCTGACCATTTTTTCACGTCATTTTCACGTGCCTTTGCTACCTGGGATATAACAATGAAAGTTGTTTTTTCAATGGAAAACCCCATGTTTTTTACATATTCTTTTAGATCTTTTTTCCCTGATTTTAAATATATAAGGGTTGACTGGTCTAGCTGTAATATTTCTTCACATATCGGACATTTAAAGTTTGTTATATAATAAGAATAAAAATAAAAGCTTGAGATAAATAATATTTTATAACTATTGTATGGTTATAATTCACTTTGTCCTTTAAATACCCTCACAAAAATGCATCCAAAGGGGTTAAATCAGGGCTGTTTGGTGGCCATGGAATTGGACTACCGAATTTTTTAAATCGTTTTGTTTTTTTTTATCTTCTATTTTTTGTATATACCACCAAAAAATAACCAAAAGTTTGAAGTTAATTTTTATCTAGACCTCTTGTCCGATTTCGATGATTTTTTTTTATGATAGCCTCTTTATTCAAGAATGTGAATGTTCTATTGTTTTTTCAAAGAAATTTTGTTTAATTCATTACAGGGTGTAACAATTGCGAAGTGTTTTTTCCATTAAATTTTTAACACCCTGTGGAGTTCAACAGTTACACCAGCAAGTTAGAATTTAAATCGTACTCTAGCCTTATCTTTTCTTAACATTCTCTTTTTTGATTCAGTTTATTATCTTCATTAATACCAGAAATACACAATTTTAAAGCATAAAATGTTTTTATTCATTTCATTTTGGAAAAACAGAAGTAAGTAGCATGATATGGAAAAAAGAAGAGACATGTGGATTAAATGTCAAAAAGCATTTGAAAGGAGTGTGTTTATTGTGGTAATAGCTGTATTTTTTTCCAATATTTTTGTCAATATGGAACCACAGTAGGCTAGAACCACCTTTAAATGAAATATGCATGCACTCTCTCAATTCCTACGGGAAATGGTAGCTTTATATGTCCTGAAACAATTCCCGTAAACTCTGAAATCATTCCCTTGGCCGTTTTCTAGAAAATTCATTTTTAATAATTTTTTTTGAAAACTAATTTTTTGCATTGGTAAAAAGTAAAATTAAACATTCCAATTCAAATTTAAACTTAAAGCAAGTCTGGAGAAATAACATACGAGAAACCTTCATGCTCGACAGCCCCAGACGTTTTGATAATAATCGGGTTATATAAACTTTCCAAGTAGGTAGTCAATTTAGACAAAATCATTAGATCTATTCCTATGTTATTTTGAATGACAGCAATTTTGGTCTACCAATACATCCGTAACCAATGAATAACAGTACTATTTGCGTAACTGGATTTGCTAGGTAAATTCGAGCGCCTCTACTGGCCGTCTGAGTAGACTTTCCATTCTTGAAGGATTACGTAGTGGACGTAAGCACGTGTTGTTCACGTATATAGTTTGCGACGATCATTTCGTTCAGTCAGATAATAGGTGAGAATGAGAACCATATCACTGGCGATGGGCCGATGAAGACAACCCACAGAAGAGACATGACGATCACCGAACCACCTACCCACCACCCTGCAGGTACCTGACAAACACCCTTCAGTACCCGTAGTCACCTAGCTCTGTGAAGACCAAAAGTGCTACCAAAGCACTTAGGTCTGCACTACCTCGAGCTACATAGCTCATCCCTACCTAACCGATGATCCGAATGGCAGGATGTCAATTGATATTTTGCGTACCGGTAGTCAATCCCAGCCAAAAATACCTAAAGTTTCCGAACATACAGATGACTACCCCCAGGGGTGACAAGCTGGCGAAGAAAGATCATCAAGACAGAAGATAAAGACCTTAGCAAGGTCCAACAAGCCAAGACCCGGGGAGGTATACCGAAATTCACACCGCTCACATTTGTGAGTGGGGTTGATGTAAAGTAAGCTCGCCCTCTACGCACGTGGCCGGTCCAGGTCTACAGCGATGTACTAGGGTAAAGAGCAGTAGTCCTGCTCGACCCTAGACATCCGAGACCGCCATCACTGCCAAAGAATATTGTGACCATGATTGAAATCAAAGATCATGAAAAACGCACAAGGAAAATAGATATTGTCTTTGTCTATTGTGTAAACGTAAGAATCCGGGATTGAAGAATTGATACTTAACTAATACGTTGTTTGAAATATATCCGGGTATTCAGAGACTTTAAAAATGTAGTAGATTCTTGTTTTTATCAATGCAAAAAATCAATTTTCAAAAAAAAAATTAAAAATAAATTTTCTAGAAAACGGCCAAGAGAATAATTTCGGGGTTTACGGGAATTGTTTCAGGACAGATCAAGCTACCATTTCCCGTAGGAATTGAGAGAGTTCATGCATATTTCATTTAAAGTTGGTTCTAGCCTACTGTGGAACGTGAAGCATGAAATCTTAGTGGTGAAGAATGTGCTCAAGAATTAATATTGGTTGCTCGAGGTCCAGCTTTAAATAAAAATCACCGGAGGGCTAGGTTAAATTTTTCCACAGAGCATGTTAACTGGACCTTGGCTCAATGGGAAAGTGTGTTATTTACGGATGAGTCCCGATTCCGTCTTTATAATAATGATAGACGTCTCCGTGTATATAGACGTCCCAATACAACATTATTTGGGGGCGGATCTGTGATAGTGTGGGCAGGAATTTCTTTGACCGGTCGCACGGAACTTGTCGTCATTAATGGCAGCCTTACAGCTGTACGGTAGATACAAGACATTTTAGACAACCACGTGGTTCCATATGCGCCATATATAGGGCAAGGCTTTATGTTAATGCAGGATAATGCCAGACCTCATGTTGCTCGAGTTGTGCAAAATTATATGGCAGAAGTCGGAATTGACACCATGGCATGGCCAGCTAGCCCGGATTTAAATTCAATGGAAAACTTCTAGGTAGAAAATTACAAGAGGTACGTAATCAATTAGACACCTTAGAAGACGTTGGGCGGAAATTGGTTCAAATTTGGGCAGAATTGGACCAAAATGAAATAAGGTCGCTTATTTTAAATATGAATCGGCGTTGCCAAGAAGTTAATGTGGTAGAGGCGAAAATACGCGCTATTGACTGTCCTTCTTTGCATCTTGTTCATTTCCATTTAATTTTTTGTTTCGATATTACCTTTAAGTAAAAACATGTTATGTTTTACAATTGTGTATTTCTGGTATTAATGAAGATAGTAAACTGAACCAAAAAAGAGAATGTTAAGAAAAGATAAGGTTAGAGTACAATTTAACTTCTAACTTGCTGGTGTAACTGTTGAACTCCACAGGGTGTTACAAAATTTAATGGAAAACACACGTCGCAATTATTACACCCCGTAATCACTGAACTCTACTATATAAATGGAAGGTCAATATCTATACCAATTTTTACGTGAAATTGAACTTCGCGCAAGGATGTCGACCTTAAAGCGGAGCGCAATCGCACTACAAAATACGCCAGAGCCGGTCTTATAAAATTTATTGTTTGAAAATATGTGCAGAAAAAACTGATAAAGACCAAGAAATGATAGCTGAGCTCAAAATACAAATAAATGACCTCAAAGTAGAAGTGGAAGAAAAGGATATGCATATACAAAAGATAAAAAGAAGATTTCAAAACTTTGAACATGATGTTTTCGAAGCTGAACAAAACTATGTCACTGAAATAAGTGAACAAAACGCAGTAATAGTTAATTTAAAAATGAAACTGGATCAAATGATTAAAAAAAATAGTGAAATTGAAGAAGACTTATCTAGAGAAATTAATAAACTAACTAGATACGAAAACGAGATTGAAATATTGAACCAAAAGAACCAAAATATGCGGGAATGTGTAAACAATCTATCATTGGAAAATAGTAAAATTTTACTGCAAATGAATAACTTAAAGAAAGATAATATTTCAGAGAAAAATAATGGTGATATTACAAAGTGTAGTGGTACACAAACTGATGAGTCAAAAAATACTATAAATACTGAGCAAAAAGACATTGAGCATACTAATAACATTAGTAAAAACAACCTAGACTCATCTGATAGTAAAAACAATAAAAGCAGAATTCTACTTCTTGCCGACGACTTGGGTCGAGGTTTAAACTTTAAATTGCGCAGCAGACTACCTAACCATCAAATAACTTCAATTATTAAACCAGATGCACCATTATCAGCAGTCATGGAAAATATAGGCAGTTTGTCTAAACAATTAACAAAAAATGATACTATTGTCATAATGGCGGGGAAAAATGATCTAAGTAAAAATAACTTTCCTTCCTTTAAGTTTATATGTAAAAACCTGAAAGAATGTAGTCATACAAACATCATCTTCTCGTCTGTGCCATATACTGGTAACCAGACTCGAAATGACCGAATATATAAGTACAATATTAAACTTTGTGACTTCATCTTTAAACTAATAGTGTAACAGAGGGTAACATGATGTACTACGAAATTAACAACCTAGATCACAATACAAATAAGCGTATTATCACCAAGAACCTAGCACATTTAATTGATAACAAAAGTTTTTTATCCAAGACTCTAATATTTGTTGCTACCAATGACTGTGGCAAATCGGTTGCTGGGCTGCGCCCCGATGTAGTGCATGATAAGCTAGCTCTCCCGAACTGTGATAGTGATATGACGAGTGTGAATACTACTTTACACAAAACTTTAGATTCTACGCTAGCGGAGGGTACTGAGGTCAGTGTTATCTTTGAGACGCACACGTCTCAACTAGAAAACGTCGCCTCCATCAGCATAGAAGAAGATTTTTTATACCCAAGACTGTCCCAGCTATCTCTCATAATATAAATGCGCCATTAAATATTTGTTTCGACGTAGTAGTAAATAGGGACCTTATTAGTTCTGAAGTCTGCCAGGGTAGTTTGAAGGTGTGTAACGTAAATGTACAGAGTGTTCTAAATAAAATTGATGACATTGAGTTATTTATGCAACTTGAAAATATTGATATCCTTTGTATGACAGAACACTGGTTGCAAAATTCAGACATGATTAATGTTAACTTGCAAGACTTTCAATTATCATCTCATTTTTCGAGAAAAAAACACAAGCATGGGGGATCTGTAATATATAGTAGAAATTGTCTAAATAATGTAAAGGAACTCTCAAATATTAAATGTATTTCAGTAGAATGTCATGCTGAAATGTGTGGTATATTGTGTAATACCATTGCAATAATTTGTGCTTATCGACCTCCAAGCGGAGATTATGAAATATTTTTTAACTGTATTAACAGTGCACTTGAACTAGCAATAACAAAATTTAAATATGTAATTTTCTGTGGAGATTTTAACATAGATTATAGTAGAGAAACAGTTTTTAAAAAAGCCTTAGATGACATTTTTGAGTCATTTCAACTGGACCCAACAACTTGTGATCCTACTCGAATTTTTACGAATTGTCATGGGCAGACAAGCATCAGTACATTAGATTATTTAACCACAAATATGCCAAATGATATGCGAAAATTGTAAATGCACTTTTAGCGGACCATCATGCACAAATTATTGATATTTGTATCAAAGAAAAATTCAGCTTAATAGAACCTAATAGAGAAATTACATTCAGAAATATGTCAGTTGAAAATATAAATTGCTTCTTGTGTAATGTCCAAAAACTTGATTTTTCATTTGTGTATTCTTCAACTGATGCAAATGTGGGATTCAACTATTTATTAGAATCTCTAACATGGTGTTTAGAAATTAGTTGCTCTATTGTAAAAAAGAAAATACGTGGTAACCAAAATATCAATCTTTGGTATACCAAAGAACTAAGAAGTGAAAGAAATGAGTTAAATAAATTACACTGCATAAATAAAAATTTAAATTGTGGGAAAAGCAAAGAAACTTATAAAATAAAAATGCATGCGTACAAAAAAAATATAAGACTTGCTAAATCAAAATACTACAAAAATAAAATAAATAATTCTTTAAACAAGGCACGCGCAACTTGGATGATAGTTAATAAACGATTAGGTAAAACTAAATCTAAAAAAGATAATAAAATTATACTTAAAGTAGAAGATAATTTAGTGAGTGAGTCTGGAAAGCTCGCTAACACGTTTGCTCGCTATTTTTCAGATATAGCAAAAGTGAAATTAAAACAACACTTTGGTGAAAATCTTTCTTTGCCTTGTACAACATCAGAAAACCAGGTAAATTCATTATTTGTACCTTACTTAGACGTATGTGATGTAAAGGAAGCAATAAACAACTTAAAAAATAAAAAATCTACTGGTTTAGATGAAATCAACGTAATGCTATTAAAAACAATAAGTGATACAATTTGCGAACCATTGACGTACTTAATAAACAATTCTCTCGAAACGGGCATCTTTCCAGATATCTTAAAAACAGCTTGTAGCATACCACTTTATAAAAAGGAAGATCCTTTAGATATTGCAAACTATCGTCAAATATCGCTTCTTAGTGTTTTCTCAAAGCTTGTTGAAAGGCTGGTACATAACATAATAACTAAAAACTTAAATAAATCAAACATCTTAACCACCAGCCAGCATGGATTTAGAGAAAACATGTCTATTGAGACAGCTTCTTATCATATTCTGGACTTTGTATACCAAGAGCTAGATAATGGCAATTATGTAATGTCATTGATGTTTGACCTGTCTCGTGCTTTCGACACAGTTGATGTTGAGTTCTTGTGTCAAAAGCTCTTTTCTATGGGTATTCGGGATAACTTGTTGTTGTGGATTAAATCGTACATGACAAACAGAAAAATGTTAGTAAGGTATGATAACAAATTTTCCGAAAAACTTAAAGTTGAAGTGGGAGTTCCTCAAGGCTCTGTGCTGGGACCTCTGCTTTTCATGTTGTATGTAAATGACTTGCCACAACACATTTCAACTGGTAAAGTTACTATGTTCGCTGATGACACGACAATAACCATCTCCGCACGGACTCCTGAAGAACTATCATTTCACATGAACAGTGTGTGTGATGAACTTGATGCTTGGTGTCATCGAAATAAATTAATTTTAAACGACAAGAAAACAGTTTATTTGAATTTTCACACCAAAAAAATCCTGCCGTCAAATTTTGAAATAGAGAACAATATAAGTTTATCGCAATGCACTAAATTTTTAGGAACTTACTTAGATAGTAAGCTGGGATGGGACAAACATATTGATCATGTCTGTTCCAAGTTAAATTCTGCCTACTTTGCGATAATTCAGTTGAAATCGTGTCTAAATACCGAAGGCCTGCTAAATATATATTATTGTTTGGCATATAGCCACATTTCAAATAATATAGTTACCTGGGGAGTTGGTAAATCCATAAATAGAGTATTCGTAGGTCAGAAAAGAATCATTAGACTAATATATAAGTTAAAACCCATGGAGAGTTGCAAACCTATTTTTAAAGCTAATAATATTTTAACTGTCCCTTCTGTATTTTTATTTAAATGTGCTCTATATGCCTATAAAAATAAACTGCACTTTGCGCGTGTCGGGGACTCTCATTGCTATGGTACTAGACATGGAGGCGAATTGCTAATCCCTAAACACAAAACTGCTACTTTTAAGAACTCACCAGCTTGTAGTTTTATATATGTTTACAATAAATTACCAGCAAATCTGAAAGAAATTACAACTTATTACGCATTTAAAAAGCAAGTTAAATTATTTTTCATTGAAAAAACTTTTTATACCATTAATGAATTTCTAAATTAATTCATTGTTAACGTTTTAATTTTACACTACATGTTTTAGTACATGCTATTTTTTTTATACATTTCTTACACATATGTTTATATACTTTGTACATTTTTGTCTATGCACCTTTATACAGTTTATACATTCCTATACACTTATACGTTTTTGTACATTTATATATTTGTAAATTTTTTACTCTTTATACATTTTGTATGTTCTATTTTTTATTCTTGTACATTTTTGACAATTTTTAATGTGTATGTAATTATTTGACATATCATATGTACTCTTACTGTACTTACAAATGATGAATAAACGTTATTATTATTATTATTATTATTGTAACTGCAACTGTTTAAAACCCGGGACTTTGCAACGATTCTTGCAACACAGTACCATACAAGATTGCACCATATTGTTTCAATTAACTGTTTATAACAGTCACAAAATATATTTCACAAAATAATCAATTTATAACAACTTTACATAAATGACAGAAATAATCAAAGAATAAAATGAGTGACACCGACTCTAGAAATTACATCTAATCCAAGACTTACGCTACGGAATCTATGGGAAATGAATAAAACACAGAATCGCGTCAGCGCATAACTTCCGCAGACAGCCGTTTGGTTCAAGCACAAACATCAATTTCTCTACTGCGTCGACGCGTGGCTTTATATTTTGAGTTTTAATCTGTGGCTTAATTGCCGTATTTTGTTCACGCGCATATACCTATATTGGCCTTCCATTTATAATAGTAGAGTTCAGTGCCTGTAATGAATAAAACAAAATTTCTTTGAAAAAACAATAGAACATTCACATTCTTGAATAAAGAGGCTATCATACAAAAAAAAAATCATCGAAATCAGACAAGAGGTCTAGACAAAAATTACCTTCAAACTTTTGGTTATTTTTTGGTGGTGCGTTAATTTCTTGGAGAAGTGTATTTGAAATCAGGGAAAAAAGATCTAAAAGAAAATGTAAAAACATACAGAGTTTTCCATTTAAAAAACAACCTTCATTGTTATATCACGTTACCTATCCAAGCGATTGTTTTATTAATTGCATTTATAAAAATATATATTCACAACCCTACAACTTTTATGCGAAACTTTTTTTTTATTTTCAATAATAACATAAATAAAGGGGAGGGGGGGAGTTAATATATAATGAATAACCCTGTACATGCGTTTGTACCCAGATGATGCCAACTTGGTGGACAAAACTTACGATGTGCTACATTTGTCGTGGAAACTGTTTTAGTGTCAGTGTCACATCAGAGGTTTCGACCCACCTCTGAGAATAATATTAATAGTAGTCATTTTCCCAAGTGCTTCGGTTGAAAAGAAGGAAACTAGCTAAAATAAATTTATTTATATTACGTTCATGTAGTGACAAAAATAATTAATTATATAAATGTTCAAATTCGCTTAAATGTAGTATAACTCTTACAATAAATTAAGAATATACAAAATGTACAAAAACATTGAATAGTTACATATTATTTTCTATTTCTTGTCAACTTTCGAATAGCACCACCATTTTGCTGGGTTTCCGAATTAGTTAGTTCACTTAACAAGTTTTTCCTTACCAGTGTCTTCTTATTTTCATTCGGAACCACATTCTCATCATTAGTTAGTGCAGGAGCGGCTTCCGAGGTTTTGGTAGACTGCCGAAGCCTTTCGGTTAACAGCTTCGTCCGTGACTTAAGCCCAGCCTCCGCTTTAACGGGGTGAACTACAGCTGGTGTGCTTGTAGTCGTCTCAGAAGCTATAAATGTAACGTTAGCTGGATTTTGCTTCTTATTCGTCCTCTTCCTCGTACTAGCATATACCTTCACATTCATCTCTGGCGACTTCGTTTTTATATCATCATCATTCGTATATATTTTTATCTTCGGTGCTGGTGTCTTCGGCAAGTACGGATTTTTCTTGCTTCTTTGATTGTTCTCGTTATCCTGAGTGGGAGACAAATTGAACGGTAAGCACTTCTTCACCGTCCTCTTTGGAGTTGTAAAAGCCGGAGTAGATGAGACCAGAAAAGTTACCTTGCTCTGTTTAGACTCTGGAGTGGTGGGTAAACAATCTACCTTTGGTGGACATAACGTATCCATGTCACTTAACGTTTCCGTATCAGCATCTGCATCTTCAATCTCAATAGTGATGGGAAGGATGATCATTAAATAACCTAATTTTTGTACCAAAGCCTCATTGTACATATGAGGATGTTCAAGTTTTCTTAACGATACCACGTTTATTAACTTGTTAGTTATGTCCAAAGCCTCAGTCATGCTTTTAATCCTTCTCACATGATAGCTGTAGTCTAATAAAATATTTGCATACGCTTCCAGAAATTCCTTTTCTAAGTCAGGAATCAAATCGTATGAGGTCAACTTGGCTACGTTTTCCGTGTACGACTCGCTTTTCCTGCAACAACGCTCATACAAATCTAGGGCACCACGAAAAAAGTCCATAGCAATGTTGGAGTTGCTTTGTTTAACGTTGAGCAGGGCATCCAGCCTAGATTTGTGTAATACGAGTTCTTGATATTCGCAACATATACAGTAAAAGCAATCACAGGAATCCTCATGACTTAGGAAAGCTGGTACATGAAACTGTTGCATTACTAATGTTGGGGACGATGGGCATAACTGTCTCTTGTAATGGTTCGGTATGGGTAAGTCTAGCACCATTTCTTGCATGTCATTCGTGACACCATCGATTTCTTTTTCTAGTTTAGTCATCGTTGGAGGCCTGTTTTCTTGGTCGACTTGGAAGTTGCATTTGGATAAATTTAGTATGTCTGCTAAACCATCTAACTTGACTTGGCAGTCATCATAGCGAGAAGATCGTAAGTCTGCTTGGGATAGGTAGACCAAGTACGAGGCACATCGAAGTGGCAGGACTAATTTTTGAGTCAATACTATTGTCTCTCTGCAATAGGCACGTACTTCTCTGGGTATTCTTAACAAATGGTACAGTTTGGTTAATTCCTCATTAGCGTCTAACAGGATAGACATTTCGTATGGTCCATCTGTAAATGAAAATATAAACAATTATTTCTTATGGCGTGAGATGTTCTAATGTTAAGTGCATTACAAGCATTTCAAACAAGCATTAATATGCCATTTCAGTCTGGGGTCATTCAACATCTTCCGCCAACGTGTTTTCGGCGCAAAGGAAAATCATCCGAGTAATCTCTGGCTTTAAATATAAAGATGACAGTAGGGAACAGTTCACTAGGCTTGGAATTATGACTGTACCAAGTACTTATATATTCCAGTGCCTATTATACATAATAATGAACACTCATTTCGCATTCGGTAATCCTTAATGCCTGGGTAATTTACGGCCCAAAATTTTTAGCAATTTTTCAATGAAAATTCATGGCCTACGAAATTTGAAAGTATCGATGATATTGGATGGTAGAAAAAGTGAATTTAAAGAGAAAATGAAGAATGACTTTTTTTTAAAAAATTCGTTACCAATTTATTGATTATTTAATGTTTAAAATAGGTAACTTTAAGGGGGTCGTAATTCAAAAACCAAAAATGAAAATGTTGTTCAATTGTGAATATGGAGGTTCTACAGCTGATCAATAATAGTGCATTAATTTTTCAACAGAAAAATCCCTAATATGGCTTCTCGAAAAATTGACCCTTTTTTTTAATAAAAATGCACGCCAATCACTGAAATAAGTTTTGATTTACTAAAAAAGGATAGAGGCCTTTGATACTGATCCAAAATTGGTTGAAATGGGCTTGTTACTGATATTTCTATTTCGTTTTTTTTTTATGGCATTCATCTAGATAAGCTGTTAAAATTTCAGCTTCATATGTGTATCCAATCCTTAGATATTCAATCTTAAAGACTGGGTTTCAGTGCAAAGCGCTTCGCCTATTCGTGACGTGACATTTTGCATAAACACTACGCAGTTGCTTTTGATACGTTCGGATTTGGAAACTGCGCAAATTCCTAACAGTTCTAAATTAAATCTCGACTGTCACCTTATCAGCATCTGCAAAGTGACGTCACGTGAAAAAAAAAATAATGTTTTTAATGATTTTAATTTTTCCAAAATTTTATCTAAATCAATACATCATTGTTGAAGATATATCAAGTTGTTTAAAAACGCTATATATTAACTTTTTCACTTTTTTCTTTTTTTTTTTAGGTTAATTAGGGAATCTAAGACCTTCAAAATTTTTTGACAATATGGCGTCGAAGGCAATCTTATTAAATTCCGGAGACGTAGAAAAGCCTACAGAAAAATACAAATGTTTGATGAATGAAAACAAAGCCCTCAACGCCATGTGTAACAGAGCTAATAACACATGTGTAAACTTTGGAGACACGTATTTAAGTAAACGTATAAGGGATCTTGGGGTCTATTTATTCTAAGTCTATGGTTTCTTTACATATTCTTATTTGCAGATTTTTTAATGGCGTATAGAAATGCAGAGCACGAGATGACAAAATCAGCACCAGCAGGAATATTGTCGGGAAGAAAATTACGTAGCAGATTCGACTTATTAAGAAAACCCCAAGAAAAGCAGCAGAATGAAACACACATAAAAAGAAGTCAATTGAAACAAGCTAAGTACTATCGGAGCAGCAAAAGTAATAGCAAAAATTTCCAAGTAGGTCAGCCAGTGATGGATTATCGAGGCAACAAGACAGGATGGACACCGACAGAGGTCGAGAAGAAAATAGGTAGATCGATCTATCTCTCTTTGCCGATTGTTAGAAAATGGTAAATCCTGGAAGCATCATCAGAACCAGATAATAAACAGAGGTCAGTGGAATAAGAAGGTTAAAGGAGGCAGGACAGGTAAAAAAATTGGCAGTGGGGGGATTGAGTAAGAAAACCAACCAACTCGAATTTCGTACGAAAGATACCCATGTAAGTAATACTAATAGTAGGGTTGGAGAAGAAATCAGTGAGTTGAGTGACGAGAGCTATTGCAGTTCACATAAATCTTTTTGCAGCTCAAACAATGACAATTTAAGTGTAAAAAACTCTAACAATGTTAACAAAAGACCCTCGGGTATAGGGCTTGACCAATGGTAGAATTTTGCCAATGGGCCGATGCAGACGCCGATGTTTTTACTTGAGCATCGGCCGATGCCGATGGCCGATGTTTGAATTTTGAACTTAGACAATAGACATCAATCAACATGTTCTAAAATAAAAATTAATATTTATTGCACAAAAACAGAAACAAGGGTATACATTATAAAAAAAAAAACATAAAACAGCTTTCTAAAATAATCTAAACAATAAACATTTCATTCCCAACAGTGACTTTAAGTATGCAACCTGTAAGAAAATCCATCGGCACCATCGGCCTTATATTTTGCAGATGGCCGATGCCGATGTTGATGGGTGAAATTTTGTACAATCGGCGCCGATGCCGATCCATCGGTTGAGCCCTACTCAGGTCGTGATAATATATCTACTAATGTAAATTCTCTTAACAGATCCAAGAAAATGACAATAAGCCAGGAAGACGACAGCAGCAGTTCAATGCCCAAGTGGAAGTGCAAACCACCAGCGAGGTACAATGAATATATTTTGGACGATTCGGAATGAAAGATTCCGTATAAGAAATGTAAATGTAATAATAAAAAGACAGGCTCAGAGCACATAAACATAAAAATTGGATAGCTCTTTTGTATTGTAACATTCTCAACACAGGTTAGGGAAATAGTTTTAACTTTTCAATTACAAAAAAAATAATAAAAGTAAAGTAATTAAGGCAGCCACATAGGATGCATTGAATAAATGGAATAGGAGATTAAATAAAAATGAATTGAGTATTATACAAATAATAAATATTGTGTAGAACAGGGTACTTACAAAAATAGGATGGATTAAGTTAAATGTAAAATTAATTCATATAGTACGGAGCTAAAAAGCTCAGAGTAGGAGTGTGGCGTGCCGCATGACAGTGCACATGTGCTAAATATCGACTAGTTTAGGAAGGACACACAGTCTCTCACTGTTTGGCCTAGACTGCCATAGATGTAAGATGTACCGTACCAAATATGTATAAATGTGATAATTCTGATGTACAGGGCTGTGATATTAATAAACGAGATACCAACAAGAGTCGTGAGTTATTCTACTAACCACCCATGTAACGAGACGTTACATTGTCCATATCTTCCAAGCAGTCACTTTTCCTTTTCCAGAGAAAAAGGAAACGGTATCACATCCCTTTAGGGAGTGAAAACCTCGAAATGCATCACACTTGCTTTCTCCTAGTTTTTGTGCTATCTCGTTCACCTTTAATACTCTAAAATATTTATTAGCCCGAAACATATTTAAACTGTTTAGCCCTTCTATATAGAAACAGTAAAAAAATAAAACCGCCAGTACTTCTACGTCAGTGTCGACAGTTCTAATGCAAATGTCCCTCCAACCTTGTTGAACACAATCATTAATATGCAATATTAGTCTTGTATCTGCTTGTTCTTGGTTGCAGGATTTTAGAGCAGTATTGCAATAACTATTTTTCGCAATTTATTAGCCAAGAGTTGACACAATTTCGAGAGAATTAAAGTTATTAGATGTTATATCATTTGCCAATAAACAAAATAATTCTGTTTTATTTTCAGCGTTTTTTAGAAATTCCGACCAATTCTTTGGTGGTATATTATTACTACGGACTTGCTTTCTTATTCCGACTCTTTTAGTTTCTTGTATGACTTTTTAAACTGTTCTTTTTGTACACATCCATATTATGTCGACACGTTTAGCTTTTAATTTGACAATATTATGTTTAATATGTGCCTGAAAAACTTTTTCTGAATATTCTTCTAATTTCGAAACTCCTTTAGGCAAAAGTAGATGGGCTAAAGAGGGGCCGTCGTAAATTAGCAGTAGTTACTTTCCGGTGTAATATTTTTCTCAGTTGCAGTTAATATTTTGTATATTTTGTCTACGCGATTCGCCGGACCGAGATTTAAAATATTATATCTTCTAGTCCTTTAATTTATTCTATAATTCAACTCTGATTGTTACTTTATGGTCAAAGGATAATTTTTATGACAAGTATAAAACATTACTTTGCGTATTTTGTACATCAGAAGAAACTGATTTTGTGATATTTTACCCCGTAGAATCTTAATTTTTAGTTTTAGAAAAAAACTTATAAGAACTTTCTTTTTCAAAATTTAATGCGTAACAATTTTTCTAATTTTTCTCTATTCTTATTGGGATGCTCTGCCACATGTATTCTTCTAAACAATGTCTGAAATCTACAAAATAATACAATTAACCAGTATTTTACTGGAAAATAACCTCTACGCCTGTGACTTTTACGTCAAAGGATCAGTTAGAGGGTGGTTTTGACAAATAATGAATAAGAACAAAAATATAAAAATGACGTATTTTGCTGACGTTTCGGAAAACGAATCTGTTTCCTTTCTCAAAGCGTATTATAATGTTTGTGGGCTGTGTATATTAAATACACAGCTTTAAGAATATATTTGTTATATTCAGTATCCATAGATACTTACTGCTTACACAGAACTGTTGATATATAATTGATAGTTTTATTTTAAACAATGTTGAGTTTGTTAAGTTCTTCTTTTAACATCGGCAGCCAGGTTGTGCAAACATCTACAGAACAATTCGACACGCATTTATCCTCATTCAATAGTATTATAGCCGCTTCTTTAATTTTTCTTTTCTTGCTATCTGTCTCTTTTGTTAAAATTTTTGCCGAGTCCCAGTTTATTCTATGTCCGTTCTCCCAAGCGTGTTCGCAAATCTTCGATTTCTGAATCTCATTTTTCCTAATGTAACCCTTGTGCTCACCCAATCTAACACTGAATGGTCTTTAGATTGGGTGAGCACAAGGGTTACATTAGGAAAAATGAGATTCAGAAATCGAAGATTTGCGAACACGCTTGGGAGAACGGACATAGAATAAACTGGGACTCGGCAAAAATTTTAACAAAAGAGACAGATAGCAAGAAAAGAAAAATTAAAGAAGCGGCTATAATACTATTGAATGAGGATAAATGCGTGTCGAATTGTTTTGTAGATGTTTGCACAACCTGGCTGCCGATGTTAAAAGAAGAACTTAACAAACTCAACATTGTTTAAAATAAAACTATCAATTATATATCAACAGTTCTGTGTAAGCAGTAAGTATCTATGGATACTGAATATAACAAATATATTCTTAAAGCTGTGTATTTAATATACACAGCCCACAAACATTATAATACGCTTTGAGAAAGGAAACAGATTCGTTTTCCGAAACGTCAGCAAAATACGTCATTTTTATATTTTTGTTCTTATTCATTATTTGTCAAAACCACCCTCTAACTGATCCTTTGACGTAAAAGTCACAGGCGTAGAGGTTATTTTCCAGTAAAATACTGGTTAATTGTATTATTTTGTAGATTTCAGACATTGTTTAGAAGAATACATGTGGCAGAGCATCCCAATAAGAATAGAGAAAAATTAAGAAAATGCCACAACCAACGTTTAGACAATAATTTTTCTAAATAAATTTTTTGCATAAAATCAATAGTTTAGCTAGAAATGTCGATCTTTTAAATTTTCTAAAACAGCTGCCATCTTGAAACCGGAAGTCATTTTGATTTGGCGCTGCTCGGAAAAATAGTTGTTTTAATGACAAAAATTACTATAGCAAATTACAAAATTGTTTCACTAATAGCCGTTTTCTAAGGGTTTCTCCTATGTTTGCCACCACACTATACAGGGTGTCACACCAGGAACTGCATCGATCGATATAGGGAAAAGTATGCACTAGAAAATTTTGAAAATTTAGGGAGCTACTAATGGCAGTGTGGCCAATCCAACTAAAATAATTACAAGCATCTGGCACTTCCGGTTATACCAGAAGTCGATACCAACTTGCTTATTTTAAATGGAACACATATATTTTAGTGTTTTCGAAAATGGCATAAAATTCTGAGTCAGAAACATATAGGATACCCTATGCCTAAACCCAGCCATTTCAGAGATATTGGACTTTTAAAGAAAAATTTGACAGGCGTTTACAATATCCTTTATAACTTTCTTTGTGTAAATGATACTCACTTGCTTTTTGGCATGTAAAAAGAACACGAGGAGAGCTGCACTCTACAATTGGGTGTTTTCACAAATTTTAAAACCTCATTGACTGTGAAGGTAATACTTAATTATAACTAAAAACATTTGAATTTCCACAACCAGTTGAGTAATATCCAAGAAAAAGTATTTTTAAATTTGAATTAAAATTTTACCGCCCAAAACGCTAAGCTATATTGTTGACGTCATCGGTCGTAAACACCTAACCTCAAAAATACATATCTTAAAAATTTCCGAGTAATATGTCACTATTATGAAAATTTCCGCTTGGTTCTCGTACTTTCAACTGAAATCTTGTCCAATGTAATGTTCATAAAGTTTTAAATATCTTCTCCTAATAAAATAAGGCGATTTTTGTAGGTTGGAAATCCAACCTATAATTAGCAGCCCATTTTGAGTAATCAACAATATTGAGGCATCATTTGCGTCAATTTTTAAATGTTTGCTTGGAGCCATACTGGTTTCAAATGAGAAGTGCAGATACAATCATTAAAAATGACAATAAACTTAAAAAACCTAAAAGTTGAGGTTATGTTAATGCAACCGCTGATGTCACAGCCCGTTTTGTATAATACCCATTCAGTTATTCAATTTTGTTATTTATTTCTTGAAATTTTAAATTGGTAGATGAAACAATAGTGTTTAAATATTGGTAAGTGCTTTAATGTATGGAGTACCTACTTCATTTTAATAATATCAATAAAGCAAATTTGCATACAGTGAAAACACCTAATTCAATTACATTCAATAATAGTACACCAAGTGTTCCATTTTTGACGTTACATTTTGTAAACTTTAAACTGCGAAAACGTGTTTAGGTTAAATGGAACACCCTATATTTTTTTACGTCAAGTTATGTAAAATTAAATTCCTTTTTTTCTGATATAAGCATTGTGGGGGTTTAAGTTACAACTTTTTGATATATTTGCGATTTTCTTAGAAATTCAATTGTTAGTAAAAATTTTATCAAATTAGCCATGATTAGAAACAATCAGTAATGTCATACTCTTATGTCAAAAAATGCCACCGCGTTTAAATTACACCCACGAAGAGTTTTTGAATTTGTTTTTTATTTATGGAGAATATGATAAAGTAATATCAAGAACTTGTAGTACATTTGCTGCTCGATATCCACAAAAACAGAAACCGTCACCAAACACTGTAAAACGCATATTGCATAATTTTAAAAATTATGGCTCTGTCAAGGCAAGAATTCAAAAGCGGATGTTGATTGTTGATGACAAAAACGTAGAAATAGCAATTCTGGGATATTTTCATGAATTTCCAATGATGGCATTAAGACAAGCAGCTCTGGAATCGGAACTATGCAAGGATTCAGTTCACAGAATCTTAATTTAACACAAATTTCACCCGTTTTCGTTCCAAATGGTTCAACGATTAAAAGGAACAGATTTCCTAAGAAAAAATTTTTATGAATTTATTCTAATAAGGGGAAGATTCTTATTTGGGAAATATTATATGGTCAGATGAAGCTAAATTTACCAAAAACGGACTTTTTAATCGACACAATTCACATTATTGAAGTGATTCGAATCCTCATGTGTTCAGGGAGCGAAATTTTCAAGAAAGTTGGCAGTTTAATGTTTACTGCGCCATAAGAAACGATAGAGTGGTGGCATTAGAATTTTATCAAGAAAATTTAAACAGTAAGTTAAAAAGATTTCTTCTTCTGCTAATATGTATAGTTAATTTCTTTTGTTTTTATTTTTTTTTTTTTTAGGTGAAAGATACTAAATATTTTACAAAATTTGAGTAACTGTTAGAAAATTTACCTCTCGCCGAACATAGAAACATTTTTTTATCAGCACAACCGTGCTCCTCCACATAACGTGTATTTGATAAACAATTTTTTACAAGAAACTATCGATCAGTTTACGATCAATGGATCGTTTTATTTGGGGAACTATTAAAAAAACCGCTGCCCAGGGAATCACTACTTCCACATCCAGATTTTTTATCTAAGTCACTCACAACGAAAAAATTTTGTATGTGGAAATAATTGTTTATGGAACTTTAATAATATAATATTTGAAATTCTCTACACCAAAAAGCCATAAAACGATACCCCACATCAGTAGCGGGGTGGGGGTGGTGATGGTGGTAGTGGGGGTGGATGAAGTAATAGTATATTGTGTATTTAGGTGTGAAAGCAATACATTTCCGGACAACGATGCAAATTGTTGGCCGAGGCGCTATCCGAGGCCAACAAGCATCGAAGTTCGGGAATGTGCTTTCACACCGAAGTACACATACTATTTTTTCTGAAATCACAATGAATATTATTATAACTTAAGGAATTTGTATTAATGCATAACATTTCTTCATTACAATCTAACTGCTTATTAATAAATGCAATTTTAATGTGAGTTGGTTTGCCTACGTGTATTTATTTACTGTCTAAAATATACATAAAAAACCGTACATTCCCGTACGGTTTTGTTGATCGTTGCTTGGCAACGGATCTTTTCAGGTCTGTTTTCTGATAGTTTCTTAGCAACGGACTAAAATACTGGAATTGTGCATTTTTCGATCTGAAATCGCGCCGAAAATGTAGACATTGCCGATCGATTTCAGAGAAAAAACCATTTTGAGGTTTCTGGTTCTTGTACACACCCTGGGGGGTGGTAATGGGGGTGGCTAATGTCAAAATTTTTTTTGAGACCTCAGCTTCTCTTGTATATACTAAATACCAATTTTATGGACTCTTACCTGCTTGATTTACCTATTTTCCCAAATTTACCCCAATTTACCCCCCAACCCTTCAACGGAACAAGATGAAAATATAATCTAGTTCTAGATCTCATTAAAGTACCTACATATGTGTACCAAATTTCAAGTCAATATCTCAAACGGTTCCATTGTAAACGTGCGCACAAAAAAGTTAGACAGACAGACAGACAGACAGACCGACAGACAGAATTTTTTTTTCACTCAAACTTAAAATCTCGACATTTCGTGACATTCTAAGCCTATTTGAACAATAAAAATTTTTAAAAATTTTTTTGTCGTTACTATACTTCCACTGGATGTGGAAGTAATAAAGTTTGTGAGAGTCCATTAACAACTATTGAAGATTGTATGCAGAGAGTAAGAAATGCATTTCAAAACTTATCACAGAATTCAATTAGAAGAGCTACCCATGAAGAACTAATCCGAAGGTGCAAAAATGTGTGGAGGTTTGAGGGCGGAATTTCGAACAATCATTAAATTAAAATGGAATAATGTTTTTAGTTGATTTCATCTTAGCAACTTTAGTTTATGCAAAGTATCTTCAATCCAATTATTAGGCATGTTACAGTGTTTAGTGTTATTTTCCGTTTTTGTGGATATCTAGTAACAAATGTACCAGTGGCGGCTCTAGAAATTTCAATAATTTTTTTCTCTTCTGTGGCGCATGGGACCCATAAGAAACATGGGAAATAACATCTGGTGAAGTACTTCTCTAATGACCCCTTAAAAATTTTGAAAAAGCAGTTTGCGAAAAAATTTTTCAAAATTCGGGTGCTCCCTGGTCTAGGGACTTTATGAAAATATTTTCATTATTAACTGAAATACAATGAACTGAAATTTTGAAATTACAAAATTTCAATTCGTTGTATCTCAGTTAATAATAAAAATATTTTCATAAACTCCAAAACCTATTGTTGCATTTTTATGAAAAGTAAAATGTATGTGACAAAAAAGAATAATTTTAAATGGGGGTCTCTAGACCAGGGGGAGCATCCGAATTTTGAAAAATTTTTTCGCAAACTGCTATTTCAAAATTTTTTAGGGGTCACTAGAGAAGTGCTTCACTGTTATTTCCTATATTTCGTATGGGTCCCATGCGCCACAGACGAGAAAAAAATTATTGAAATTTCTAGAGCTGCCACTGAAATGTACTACAAGTTCTTGATATTACTTTATCGCATTCTCCATAATTAATAAACAAATTCAAAGTCTTCGTGGGTGTAATTTAAACGCGGTGGCATTTTTTGACATAAGAGAATGATGACATTACTGATTGTTTCTAATCATGGCTAATTCGATAAAATGTTTACTAACATTTCTTGAATTTCTAAGAAAATCGCAAATATTTAAAAAAATTGTAACTTAAACCGGCACAATGCTTATATCAGAAAAAAAGGAATTTAATCTTACATAACCTGATATAAAAAAATATAGGGTGTTCCATTTAACCTAAACTTGTTTTCGCAGTTTGAAGTTTACAAAATGTAACGTCAAAAATGGAACACTTGGTGTACAATGATGAATGTAATTAAATGTAGAGTGCAGCTCCCCTTTTGTTCTTTTTACATGCCAAAAAGCAAATGAGTATCTTTTACATGAAGAAAGTTATAAAGGTTATTGTAAACCATGACACCTGTCAAATTTTTCTTTAAATGACACATATCTCTGAAACGGCTGGGTTTTAATAGTTTTAATATTTACTTTAATAACATTCCCAAAACATTAGTCAATGATGCTCACCAACAATATAATACTACTGATAAAATCAACTACAATGCCTCCTCCTTTTTCTTCTATCCTGTGAATGAGTTAGAAATCGTTGACGTAATAAGAAGCCTAAAAAATTCAAACTCTGCAGGTGATGACAAAATAAGCGTAAATATACTCAAAAAATGTGCACATCTGATAAGTAAACCGTTAATGATTATTTTCAATTTATCTTTGGCTGAGGGTATTTTTCCTGAGAGATTGAAAATTGCAAAAATAATACCTATCTTCAAATCCAACTGCAGAACTGAAATTGAAAATTATCGACCTATATCTATTTTGAGTTCATTTTCCAAGATCCTTGAGAAGTGTATAGCATCGAGATTAATTAGTTTTTTTGTAAAACACAAACTATTTAACGAAAATCAATTTGGTTTCAGAAAGGGACGTTCTACTACTTCTGCAATTACTAAATTCTTAACAACTTTGTATGATAATATAGATAATAAAAACAAATGCATTGGCATTTTCCTTGACTTGAGTAAAGCGTTTGACCTGGTTTGCCATGCGTCTCTAATATTCAAACTGGAGAGGTACGGCGTGCGTGGTCAAACGTTGAATTGGTTTAGGAGTTATCTAAGTGGGAGAAAACACTACACAGAAATTGAACAATGCAAATCAAATCTATTAGAATTGTCAGTGGGAGTTCCGCAAGGATTCGTCTTAGGACCATTACTTTACATCATTTATGTAAATAGTTTTAATATCAATAGCTCGGTTCTGTTTGCAGATGACACATCCATCCTTGTTAGTGCAACTGATACAAAAATGGTAGTTAACATGGCAAATCAGCAATTACGTGAAGCACACACCTGGTTCACTGAAAATAAACTAGCCTTAAACAATAATAAATCTATCTTCATGCGTTTCAATACTGGTAATGTGGACTTTGATCACAGCTTTCTAATTAAATCAAATATAAGTACAATCAGACAAGTTAGGTCAACCAAATTCTTGGGTCTACATTTTACTGACAACTTCTCATGGACTATTCATATTAATGAAATTTGTAAAAAAGTTGCTCCGGTCTGCTATTGCTTAAATCAGTTGAGAGATGTAACAAACCAACAAGTTTTGCGAACATATTACTATGCTCACTTCAATTCAATAATTTCCTATGCAATTATTGCCTGGGGTTCATCACCAGAGGCCGTACGAGTGTTTAAACTACAGAAAAAAGCTGTGCGTTCTATAGTAGGTATAAATAAGAGAACTAGCTGTAGGAATATTTTCAAGCAATTGGGAATTCTACCACTCCCTAGCATATTTCTAATGAATTTATTACTCTATGCAAAGTCAGAATTAAGTAATCTGGACACCCTTAACTATAATCATAACTATAACACCAGAAATTCAACTACCCTAGTAATTCCTACCCATCATTTAACATTATATGAAAAGAGCCCCAAGTACATGGCTATAAAGGCGTTTAATAAATTGCCGAATCTTTACAAAGGACTTAGTGATAAGGAATTTAAAAATAAGATCAAGTCCAGACTGAGGGAAAAATCTTATTATTCTTTGAACGAATATTTTACTGATGACTTTTAACTTAATTTATTATTTAATATTTAAATAGTTACATTTTAATGTTTTTAGACTTATCCTATATCATGTAAAATGATCTATTGGACAAATAAATATTATTATTATTATATTATTATTGTTTAGGCATAGGGTATCCTACATGTTTTTGACTCAGAATTTTATGCTCTTTTCGAAAACCCTAAAATATATAGGGTGTTCCATTTAAAATAGGCAAGTTGGTATCGACTTCCGGTATAACCGGAAGTGCCGATGCAGTTCCTGGTATATTATGTTTAGCATTTGCTTTTTTACTTCTTGCTCACTGTTTATATTTTTGGTTATTTTTCAAAATTACTATTATCATTATGAATTATTACTACTTTCCATAATTACCTACTTTATAAGGAAACTTTACTTACCTAATTTTAGGGTATTATATGCTTCGTATACTGCCTGATTTGCGGAATGGATGGTCAGCAGAGTATTTTTCTGGTGATCCTCGATTTCCAACTTACAAGGCAACATAACGAACTTATAATGCAACAACAGCAGCTGACATTTGACCAACAGCAATTCACTTTTATCCTCTTGCACCTCATACAAATCTTTAGCCATCCGAAATATCCTGTGTGCCTCCTTATAATCTTGATATAGATACGCTTTAGCTTTACAAATGTAGTACGTCAGGATAATTTTTAGATTTGTCATATCTGTACATAACAAGTTAGCCAGTTGCTTATCCGCTAATAGAATTAGGTACTTCACATAGCTCCTTGTTACATCTGCACTCTCTACAATAAAACCAATCGTTTGGATGATATTCGCAGATTCGTTTTCTAATTGTGCTAATTTTAAAGCCAATTGCAATGCTTGAAAGCCCCTCACTCTGTATTTGTGCAATCTATATTCGCAGAATATCTTAAGCAGTAAATTATATACAGTTAACGTCATGACAGTTTCAAAACAACCAGGATCAAAATTATCATTTACGACTGATGCAAATAAACTCAATGATTTATTCAAATACTTCATTACCCCACAGTATCTATCCAGTTTCAAGCATTCGTACGAAGAAACAATGTCACATTCCTCATTTGGATCCCTGGGAATTGCTTCAGGTGGTTCACTAGTTTTCTGCACCACGTTCATAGTCCGTTCCATATCGTCGATATTTTGAGTAATTGTGTCTTTCACACAGTATTTATAATGCAGGTGATATAAAACCGCTAGAAAAACAGTGGATTCTGAGCATCGGTTTTTATCTTCATTTGTCTTAGCTTCGTACTGTTTAAGAATCCTATAAATTAACTTAGGGACTTCATCATGTAACATTAAGTCACAGTCGCCGAAAACTTTCACCACCACTCGAACAATCGTATTTAGATCAGCTATGTCATATAGCTCTTTCAGAGCCGACATCATCGGAACTTTACTCTTCCATTTCATTTTATACTGCTCTAGCTCAAATATCAGCAAATCTACTTTGTCAGTTACAGTGAGTAAAGGAGGTTCATCAGTTAACGAGACAATTTGTCCCCGAAACTTACTGAAGGCCGACACTAACGTAACCTTTTGTATTTCTTCAGACTCAGGCGTTTTAAGATCTCGTTGTCCAACTTTTGCTTTTATCCACTGAGACATTAAGCAATCACGTTGATTATGGCAAAAGACAATCCCCAATGCAGAGTAAGCCATGCAGCTTTTCGGATCACTACTGTTTAAGCCGCATATTGTAGTGAATGCCGAGGACACCATGGAAAATTTCAAGATCATCTTTCCAGATTTCCCTTCGAATCCAATAAAATACTTGATGAGTTTGTAGAAATAAGACAGAGATGCTCTATTAGACTTTTGATATAAGTGAACACCTATGTTGTATAGGGCCATGCCTAAAATGTTCCATGCCCCTTTCCATTTCTCACAATTGAAGTTTTTTAAAGTTTGTACTGCAAGACAAAATCTGCTAAGCAAGTAGGAACATTTCTCATGATAATCGGGTACTACTTCACTTTGTAGACGGACGGTTATTTCTAATAACGTAGTAATATACTGCAAGTACGAGAATGCCTGGTAAATGTTATGTTTAATAAGACAGTTACATGGACAAGAAAATGGTCTATGTGTCTCAAATTGTCCCACATCATAAATAAACTGTAAAAGATCAAGTTGAAATTCTTGGGGAAACTCACTCCATGTTTGACTGTTTTTGTGTTTATAGTATGAGACAATGGTGTATATAAGTATGCTCAGTCTATTTTCCAACAGTTCACTGGCATAATAATCTTTCAGCTTCTGCAGACTATTTTTACATTTAATAAGATTTTCCGTTTTCTTATTGGATAATGCTGGCAATAGAATCAAAGGAAACTTCAACAATGTAAATATTTGATAGTGTATATCTTGTGCAAATACCTGCGTTGTTCTCGTAACGGCTTTTTCGTAGAATTTGACAGCACCCTCAAAGTCGGCTTTTTGTAAAATATGATTATATATTAAAGTGAAATATTTTAGTGCCCATTTAAAGACTTCTTGGGTTGTAGATTTTAAGTCCTCCCCTTTTAATAAATCTAGTACATGAAAGTAATATTCTTCCTGAATTTTAGTGGAGATGCCAAGATAATATAAAGTCGACCCACAATTATAGGATGTGCTTAGCAAAGAGCAAGGAATGGAAAGTTTGCTGCATATGTTAGAAACCATGTAACATATTTCGATTAAGGCCTCATTGTGTTTATTATTTTTTTCCATTCCCAATGTTATGACAAGGTTATGTAGAAGTCCTGAACAACTCTGGAGAGTAGCCTTATGCTTTGGCGACAGGTTTGGCAACAAAAATGATGGAACCAACATACTCCGCATTTTAACAACGACATCATATCGTTTCTGAAATTAATATTGCCTAATTTTAATCACATGAAACCAGAATTATGCTAATGGTAAATGTCTTGTACTTCTAAAGTTTTTTATTTACCTTTACTCCTAAAGTCTTCAAAATAAAATATACGGACTGTAGGTAACTAAGCAGCTGACACTCAGATAGACAGTCTACATGAGATACAACGAATTCTAAAAGTTCATATAAATCATCTTCTAATATATTTTCTGGACTAGAAGTGTTATTGACGCAAGTATTACAACAGCCAACGATAATGCTTACTGCACACTTATTATCGACTTCACTACTAGAAAGTTTAACCAACTTCAAAGCTCTTTTGAATTTTCCATCCTTACATATTTCTAGGACTTCTTTTAAAAACTGTCCCCTTTCCATAATACGTAAACAAGTAGGTTATGATTATCACCATAAAAAATCTGAAAAAAAACCGGTACTTTAATTGCTAAACTTTCTTACGAAATATTATAATGTTGAATATGTGTACAGGCATATGAAATATTATTAGTTACCAAACAAATCAATATAAGTTTTATAAATAGTAAACCTTTTAAATATTTAAAACTTTTGAACCGTTACTGCCAAGGCTGCCAAGTTACCAAACCAATCCAATAATTAGACTTATAACTTATAACATAAATCCCTAGTTTGAGGTAATTTCATGAGAATAGGGATAGAAGGTAAGTACACCGTATTCTCAGTATCTACATAAACGTGGAAAGGTGACGATGGCGCTGTTGTCAAAGAAGGTCATGGATGTGGAATACGCAAGCGCAGTTCTTACTTCCATTTCGTGTGTTTTGTGGAACGGCTTTCCTCGGTATTCCCAATTCCAATAGGTGACGCGCACCCTGGAGGAAAAACAACTTATTGCCGACAGTATTTTTATGCAAACAAACTATTCGCGTAAATCTCAGAGTGGACGACATCTACATTCTGACAGTACCACTTGTCCAAGAGTGAACAACAAATCCGTTTACTATTGGCATTTAATGGAAAGTTAACTTTGTTGCTGAAACTGTCAAAACAAATCTCAGAAAATTCACATGATAAAATTATATTAGGCATTTTTTCATACTTTAGCCTGATCAAATGGTGTTCAAAAGTGCCTGTCTCGTAACATGAGTCCGGTGGAAGGTTTCTGAACGGAATTATATATTTTTTGGGGTGCTGAACACGAATCTGCAGTTTGCTGCATCGTAGCAGTACCGGTACAGGTCGAAAAGCGCAAGAAACCTCGAAATTTTCGGAGTTTTTCCGGTTTACCGCTCATATCTTGCAAACGACGCGTCGTACGGAAAATATTACTTACTGTATTCAAAGTTGAAGAGCATTAAATTCTGCGTCGAATAACCTCCATAACTTCAAAATTAAACCACTGAACTCTACTATTACAAATGGAAGGCCAATATAGGTACATGCGCGTGAACAAAATACGGCAATTACGCCACAGATTAAAACTCAAAATATAAAGCCACGCGTCGACGCAGTAGAGAAATTGATGTCTGCGCTTGGACCAAACGACTGTCTACGCAAGTTATGCGCTGACGCGAGTCTGTGTTTTATTCGTTTCCCATAAATTCCGTAGCGTAAGTCTTGGATTAGATGAAATTTCCAGAGTCGGTGTCACTCATTTTATTCTTTGTTTATTTCTGTCATTTATGTAAAGTTGTTATAAATTGATTATTTTGTGAAATATATTTTGTGACTGTTATAAACAGTTAATTGAAACAATATGGTGCAATCTTGTATGGTACTGTGTTGCAAGAATCGTTGCAGTCCCGGGTTTTAAACAGTTGCAGTAACAATAAGACCGGCTCTGGCGTATTTTGTAGTGCGATTGCGCTCCGCTTTACGGTCGCCATACTTGCGCGAGGTTCAATTTCACGTAAAAATTGGTATGGATATTGACCTTCCATTTATATAGTGAATTAAACCGATTTATAAGGTTGCCATCGTCAGTCGAAAAAAGGCAATTTTTACCAACACTGCAATAAACTCACTTTTAGACGTCTGTGACAGCCACTCTACGTGAAAAACTCGTACAATAAAAGTTGTAAAGCATCAAATTTTGCGTTCAGTGAGCACCGAAATTTTAAATTTGGATCAATATATACGCATATACTGATCATTTCTCCATTTTCCCACTAAACGCTTATTTCACCAATATGAATAACAACTCTGCGCTGTCAATATGAACCCCTCCCCCACTTCTCAAACCCTCTTCCCAACCCTAAATTGAAGTATCAAACTCATCCCCTCTCTCTCTCAAATCCCCCTTCCCAACCCCAATTCCTTTCCCCTCCTTTTTTTGTAAGTCTGAGGATTTATAAGTATTATGTAGATGTAATAAGAAGTAATATGGTTATTGAGGACTATCTAATAATAAATATGAAGTTTTATTAAAGGTGCATCCGTTCCCCAAAGAGTTAAAATAATTTTTCCCAAGAATTATATGTGCTTTTCATTCAGAATAAGGCATAATGAAATGCCTTCTTTTTGAGTTGTCAAGTCAACTGTGGTTATACAAAATACATTTTTTCGGTAATAACGTATTTATATGTTAAGTTCGTGTTAAGAGAATAATACGATCATTTTAGAATTCAATATTACCACGAATTTGATCAAAATATAGCCAATCTTTTCATATGTAAACATAACCAACAAATAGCAAGGTTGTTTTTGTTTTACCTCCAAGCACAGACGACCTATAGGTCTTCTGTGCTCCAAGCTCAGCGCTTCACCTTTACGTGTGCCTGCTGCTTCCCTTTATTCTTCATGGACTGTTTACTTCAGACGCTTTTTTTAGTGACATTTCGCTCTTAGGTTTTTCATCTGTTGGCACTGTCATCAGCAGCGTTTTGATGTCAAAAGGTTCTTACATTCGCGCCGTGTTTTTTTGGAAAAAATCGTGTTATATTTTGTTTCTTTGCTTTTAATTGTTTTTGTCCATAGTTTTTTAATTTTTTTTTAGGGTAAAATAAATATTCCATTGGTAACAAGTGGTGCTTATTCGTTAATATTTATGTTTTTTTAATGTAGATGGCTGAAAACGGTAGCTGTTCAAACGGTTTTCGTATAGATGAGGACGGAGAGATGATGTTATATAAAAAAGATGCAATATCTGTAACTTCTTTTACAATTGGTGTGTAGTTTATTGCAGTATTTATAATTAAATAGCATTTAATTACAAATTTTGTAGTTCATAGCAAAGATGATTTGACACCAACGAAAACTGGCCAATTTAAACCTACTATGGCCCATCAGGTATTTGGTGATAGGTAAGTTGAGACGAAATCTTTGTATCCTATTAAATTGTTTCATGCATGTTCTAGTGAGAGTATTTTTGGATATCGCTCTTTATCGATACACTTCTATTATCTACATAACTCTGCACGCTGCTATGTGGATATTCAGAAGTCTGGAGAAATAAAAACTAGCGATATGTATCGACCAGATGATATAATGGAAAGTTTAACTCGCTGGATACCTGAAGATTATACAACGGATAAAGAGAAATTTGAGAATTGGCTAGAAAATGAAAAACATGACTTAATGTTTGGTACCGTGATAGGAGAATTTAAAGATAAAAAAGAATGTAAGTTTTTTTGGTTTATTTAAATTATAGTATTTTTGCGAAATGTCTTCACCATGCACTATTTTTGGGTGGTAAAACAAATCTGAAATTAGTTGTGAATGTATATGCTGTTTTCTCAAAGAAAATTAAACTTTTTCCCTTGCCAAGCACTTTTCGTTAAGGTAAACACTAAGTAAAAACACCTCGAATTTGTCATCTTCTGTTGTAATCACTCTGTAAGGGCTTTGCAAAACAGTACATATTTTATGTATGCTAGTTTTTCATTAAAAAAGAAAAACAATATTATTTGCCAATAGATCGATTGTATGTAGGCGGCGTTTGCTTTGGGTTTCGGTACTGCAGGCTCTGTAATTAAAATGCCTAGTCAGAGAACTTATACCACATAGAAGCGACAGCAAGGCTTCCCGCGTGTACCTGGCATGTGCCAAGTAGTAGTTGTCAGTTCCACATGTTTACATTGCGTCAAAGACGACCAAACCACCATTGGTCTAATTCTCTGGGTTAGAAAACAGAGCACCGGTGGTGTGTCCCTTGCTCTGAAAGAAGCAAATTAAGGTGAGCAATATGTTTTTTTATTATTTTTGAAATGTGTCCGATATAATTTGGCAGTTCCAGACCAATTTGGAATTGAGCCAAGAGCTTTGAGAGCTGCTTGGCTGACTGAAAAGATTCTTATTGACCTGTGTCCAGGCTGCATCTGTTCAAGCCTCCTTGTACACAGTTCAATGGCATGAACTTCTGCCTGAAAGACAGTCGCATAATTACCCAACCTTTGGGTTGCGTCTGTATGCTCCAGCTCCAACTCCCCCAGGGATTTGGAGCTGATTGTACTTCAGCAGCATATTTAGAAGTATAGTTCTCTGAAAAGTCAATATGAATAAGAACCTCATTTTCAATGACGATTTTCTTTAATATCAAGTTTCTTATATTGATGAAACACATTTCGAACATGTAAAAGAAATTTGTTCGAACTGCCATTGAAAGCAATTAAAAGTTGTTCTTTAGAGCACATCACACCTTCCTTAACTGTCTTACTGCATATTTTCTCCTTTCCTTTAATGGAGTATTTTCCATTTTTTTTTAAATTCAGTTTTGGTGATATATATCAAGTAAAGTTATTATTTTAACAATTACTGCATGATCAATTTAAACCAAAACAATAATTTCTTAAATAAAAATAAGAAATAAGAATACGTCCGTCTAGACACAGATTTCAAATGATTTTATTTGGCGGGAAATAATTTAACCAATCATAGACAACTTTCGCTGAGACTGTAACTGACTTATATGAATGCCAAATTGTGTAATTTACTTTACATTATTTTACCTATGACACTTCTATTTTTCTCAATATCTTGAATATCAATAAATATTATACACATGTATTTAGAAGGAATTAAAAGGTATTCATATTTGTTATTATGTAGAAGTTATCTTAAAAATGTAAACAAAACTTACGGCGAGGATTATGTGGCAACATTTTTTGCGTGCCGCCAACTGACACTTCTTGTTACAAGTGAAAGAGATATATTGGTTAGATTTATTTGTTGTTTATGTGGTGTTTGATTTTTACTTTATCAATAAACTATTAAGATGGAGTTGAATTTTGTGAAAGGGGAGATTCGTCCAATTTTCCCAAAGTTAATTATGACTTGATGGATTCTTTCTATACCAAAATTTGGATTTTTGAAGGGATGGGATCAAAAATATTGGAAGCTTGCCACCAAGTTCTTCGAATATCAATTTTTTCGGAACAGTTACAAAAATTTTTTCCGAAGCACTTATATTTGTGTTTCCACAACTTTTATAAAATACCTTTTAATTGACATTATCTACTATTTGTAAACTTCAGCAAATACCTGGATGAAAGAAACTGAAATGCTTCAAATCAACATGACGACGTTAGAACACATCTGTCATTTGACAAGCCGTTGACATTGTTGTTATGTTTTGCTAAATATGTTTTTAAAAATCTAATCGGCATTAAAAATTATTTAAAATATTTAATAATTCACGCCTATTATTATTTTTTACATAAAAAAATTAAATTTCGTGGATAAATATATTAAAATTGATTTAATAAGTGAGCTTTATACTCCTGTTTTCTTCAGTTATCTTTGCTAGAACTAGAGAAGGAATTTCAACTTGGCAACACCACACTGTTTTGTATAAAACCATTCTATCAACAAATAGTCTATGTAATGAAGGAAAAAATAGTGTAAATATTTCGGGCAAAGACGAGATTCCTCCCCCCGTTATCGAGGTTGCTGAACACGAAGGAAGTGGTGGGAGAAGTTTTTGACCGCTGCAACCCCCTGGAACGGCCAAATACCACCCTTTTTATGGGGGATCCCTTTATGTTTTCATATATAAACGGGTCTAGGGAGTGATTTATCGACGAGTTATATATATATATTTAAAATAACATGGAAGTAAGTGGAATCCAGACAGCAGACCTAGGGGGTTGATTAAACCCTAGGGGTGGAAAATCATTTTTTTTTTTTTCAAATGATTCGGTTCAAACGCGTATCCCCTTTTTCCGAAAAAGTAATAATTTTTAGCACCAACCCCCCTCATCTCTCAAATGGGCAGAAACCACTCCTCACCCACAGAAAGCATGCTATCCAGGATTTACAGGTTTTTCGGCACGTGATCATTCATTTTTCACGGAAGAGAAGGTGGTAGCGACATCGGGGGTTGCTTCAACCCTTCCAAGAGGTGAAAAATTCCATAATTACACGGATCATCAATACGCCCTCCCCCGTTTTTGCAGGTGCTGATCAGTGATGCAAAATTTCAAATTTCATTTTGAAAGTTTCAATTTCAATTTGAAATTTCTGAAAATTTCACCACACCCTTATAAATTTCTGAAATATCTGAATTTTATGAAAGTTTCAGATTAATCTGAAAATTACAATGTTTTCGAAACTTTCATGAAAGTTTCAGCCACAAAATCTGTATTTCCGTTGCGTTAAACGAAATTTGAATTTCGCGCACCTTTTTAGCTTGTTTTCAACCAATGAGGATTAAAGTCTGGTTTTGATATTTATTTTAGAGGTTAGGTTATAGGTTAGTTTAAAGTCGCGGGAAAGCGAAGAAACGCAGTTAAAAGTGTTAAAGTTAAAACCCATAAGTCAACAAAATGAAACCAAAAAATGTTACCCGGAAATATTTTGCGTTTTCCCAAAATAATAACAATGTGACTTAAGGATTTTGTAATAAGTAAAACGTTTTTCAAAAATGCGTCGCGCATGAAACACCACCTAAACTGTTGTAATAAAATTTCAGCTACCATAATAGCAGATACTAGAAATTAATTCTCTACTTTGATAATAGAATGCAATAAACTCTATCATCTGCATCCAGAGCTGCCGAATCTCCATCCACTTCTACCACGTCTGCGTCATTTCCGCCTGTACCTCCTACATCAAAAATGAAGCACAGACTAAACAGACTAAACCCACTGTAGTTTCAAAAGTGGGATTTATTTGTCATTATCCCTCGGAAGTTTAAAAAATTAAGTTTCATCATTTCATGAAATATTTCAATGATATTTCACTTAACTTTCATAATATTAGGGAATTATTCAATTAAATTTCATAAAATGAAAGTTTCATTGAAATTTCACGATACTTATGTTTAATTTTATATTTCAGAAATTTCAGATGAATTTCGAAACTTTCACAAAAATGTCACAAATTTTAAGTGTCATGAAATTTTCATCATTTCATGAAATATTTCAATGAAATTTCACATAACTTTCATAATATTAGAGAATTATTCAATTAAATTTCATAAAATGAAAGTTTCATTGAAATTTCACGAAAGTTTCACGATACTTATGTTCAATTTTATATTTCAGAAATTTCATAAATTTCAGATGAATTTCGAAACTTTCACAAAAATGTCATTGAAATTTCACAAATTTTAAGTTTCATGAAATTTTGCATCACTGGTGCTGATCACGATAAAAAGATTCACCTTCATCTCCTACTCTCCTTAACCTCTATAATGATAAAGATGTATGTACAGAAGAGAGAGCAGATGACGATGACGATAATGATGATGATTTTTATTTTAATTTAATCTCTGAAATTGGTTTAAGCGATTCCGATTCAGGTTCGCTCACTGAAACGGCGGATGAAGAAGAAAAAGAGATCGCGTGCGATATGCATTTTGAGGTATATGAGGATTGTTATGCTATTTTTAAATAAATGACCTAGTTTTTTTTTAATTAATTGTAAGCAAATAATTTATTTCGTCTATTTTCATGTAATTCTGTGAATAAACATAGCCATTAATGACAAAATTTATTATTCATTACTCCCCAATGAAGAAATCATTATACCTTGCACAGTAACCTACACAATCATCGCCCCAGCGATAACTGGTGGATGAGGGTAAGTTTTCGTCTATTATAGGGGTTGAGGAGAGTCGGAGATAACGGTGAATATTTTTATCATGATCAGCGCCTGCGAAAACGTGTAATTAATGAACTTTACACCCCTTGGAAGGGTTGAAGCAACCCCCGAGGTCGCTACCACCTTCTATTCCGTGAAAAATGAAGGGATATGCACAGGAATAATGATCATGTGTTGAGAAACCTGTAAATCCTGGATACCATGCTTTCTAGTGAGTGAGGTCTCTGCCCGTTTGAGGGATGAAGAGGGGTTGGAGCTGAAAACGAATATTTTTTCCGTAATCAGCGACCCCGAAAACAGGAGGATACGCGTTTGAACCGAATCATTTGAATAGAAAATAATATGTTTGTTATCTAATACCTACTTTTCAATTTCTGATATTCTATCAATAATTATAGTTTAGTTATAATCGGAATAAGATAGCCCACATATTATTGTGATTTGATAAATCTCCTGTTTCTCTTTATTAAGCTCAATGTTGATCTCTATCTCAGGGTTTTAGGTGGATTGTTAGTTCAATATGTTAATTTATTTGTTTATAAATTTAAATGAATTTTAAACAGATTCTTACATTATTCAAAATCAAATTAACTTTTATGATAAAAGTTATTATAATTTAATTTTAGATTGATCATTTATTATTTGTAGTAGAGTAGTGTATGTTTGGTTGGCTATGTTAAATTTTTCTTTTACTGCCAAAAAATGAAATTTGTTTATATTTAGAACACAATTTTTTTTATTTAATTTTCTTTTCAAATATCTAAACTTTTATTGATACAAATTTTTTTAATAACTCGAACCTACAGCCCTATTGTTAGCTAGCTTATATACTAATTGAAATAATAAAATTTGTCAATTTTGACTTAACAATTGGGTTGTTGCACTAAGTTAAAATTTTAATCGAATCTGTGTTTAACAATTCTCCATGAAAAATCATTGGAAACATGTAAAAGTTGAAAATAAGTCTTATAATATTACGATATTAATTTTACAAATACATGCATTTAAAACGGAGGTGACAACATAACGGCAGTCTGCAGAGAAGTTAGTTATTAAACGATGAAAGGTTATAAACTATTGATAGCAACAGAGAAAAAAAAGACAATAATGTCAATTGAATTTGACACTATATTAATAAGTTTGTTCAAAAACCTCACACTATATACACCAGTGCTCTTCAAGTTATGTATTATAGTCTCACTCGCTCTCCAACTATTGTCTACACTGGTGCAGTAGTTCAGACTGTGTGAACAAATCTAATGTCAAATTCAATTGACGTTTCTAGGTTACATTTCGGTTTATTTTAGCGGCATAAAGTTATGAATAAATCTAAGTTTAAGTGGTGTTTTGTGCCGTACTGTGTAAATAATACCACCAATTCACCGAAAAAACTTTTCTTCAGTGTTCCAGTAACGACTGATGAACGTAAAAATGAATGGTTAACTGTTTTTCTAATATTTATAATCAAAACTATAGCTGTAACGTACCTCGCGGTTTTTGCGCCTCTAACCTTTGCAATGCTAAAACGATCATCTGTTTTTAAAAATTCGCTACATCTATAGAAGGTAAAATATCAGAATTGCTTTTTTAAATCCTGCCTCAGCCATTTTGAAAGAAAATAAATACCAAACGCTAAAAACTTCTAATTAAATGTCAAATTCAATTCTGAGGTTATTTCCTTTATTGCCAACAATGCCAACTTGTTCCTCTTCTTCTGTTCTGCATACAACTTCACATCTAACTGCCGTTATGATGTCACTTCCGTTTTCGTGATACATTCAAATAGTCGAACTTTAATAATTTTTATTAATATGTTACGCTTAGAATTTTTCTTTCAAATTAAATATATAACTAAATTAACGCCTCCACTACCATATTTCACCATTTTTGAAAATTCATCTACAACCCAATTGTCATATTTAAAATTATACCTTAGTTCATTAGATTATTTGTTTTAATCAAAATTATAATCACATCTGCTCCTCAAGTAGTTAATTCTTAATCCAAATTTTATTCTATCTTCATAAATCTTCCTTTCTCTGCTCTAGATTTTATCAACAACTATAAATCCTTTACCTTTTTGATCAATATCTGCCTCTAGCCTTTATTATGTGAGTATCTACTTTCTTCTTTTGTATTATTCTGCAGCTTTCTGTTCTCATCTATTTTGTATTTATTCAAGTATTAGCATATTTTCTTGTTTAATCGTTCTTCTTTTCTCATCTGTTTTATAACAGTTATTTATTTGGTATATATTACTTTTCATTCTTATTTTACAAATTCTTCTGTTATCTTCAAACTCCTCCAAATTATATTGTTATTTTTATATACTTAAACCAATATTTAAATTCATTACTTTTCTTTTTTTTTATTTATTTTACGTCTTTAATTCTAGCTTTTCATTTAGAACATCTATGCTTTTCATAAATTGTTCATCAACAATACTTATTTTGCTTTGAACTTCATGGTTCGCTTTCTCTAGGATTTCTTTTTCAAATTTTGTGTATATAATTTTACCTTGTCTATTCTCGTGTTTGTCTTTTCTATTTCTGTATATAATGCTGTGTTAGACTCAATTAGTTTAGTGTGTAATGTTAACATTTTGTTTTCTAGTTTTGTTTCTGTGAATTTGTCTAATTTCTGGTTTTGTGCGTCTAGTTTTTGTGTTATGCTTAAGTTTTGCGACTCTAGTTTTTGTGTTATCTTTTGATTTTGTATCTTTTGTCTCAAAATTTTGCTTCATGTTAATATTCATTTGTACAATTTGTTCCATCAATTTTTGCATATCAAGTTGTGCTGAAGGCTCCTGTAAACTTTCACCCGCCCTTGCCTGTTCTGTATCAGAAGTGCTAGAGCCTGCTTCTCGTTCTTGATCCATCGTTATCTTTTTACCAGATCTTAAGTTCGTAAATTGTTTTTAATTTTGGATTGACATATGATTCATTTATAGCCACGCGTTGGACGCCTCTGGGGGGTTTAATCAACCCTCTAGTCCTGCTGTCTGGATTCCACTTACTCTATAACCCCCTTTCATGTTATTTCAAGTATAACCCGTCGATAAATCACTCCCCAGACCCATTTATATATGAAAACATAAAGGAAACCTCACAAAAGGGGTGGTTTTTTATCGTTTCAGGCGGTTGCGGCGGTCAAAAACTTCTCCCACCACTTCTATCGTGTTCAGCACCCTCGAAAACGAGGGGAGAAGGTAATCTCGTCTTTGCACGAAATATTTACAAAAACTCATCAAAATAATGCTTCATTGCATAGACTAAAATCCATACAGTCCAGCTACGTCATCGGCCAAATTATCTACATCAACAATTTAAAACACCTGTTGCTCCACTTATTTTAACTTCTGTTTTCTCAAAAAATTGATAATTATTTTCGCAGAAATCTGTATTGGAAGGCTTGTTTGTACATATTCTATAATATTATTCAATAAAAAAAAAAAAAAAATAGGAAAATGCTCCATTAACACTTTTTCTCTAATAGTTTTCCATTTTTCATATTTTGTCATGTCGTTTTTTTCAAATTCAGCTATTTCGATTTCCTTATTTTTACATACTTCACATTTTCGTTCCAAGCATTTTTCTTGTCTATCTCATTCTTTGCAAGTTAAGCTTTTAACAACATTATGTTATGTTCGCTCATTAATAATCTTTTCCGTTTTTAATCTTGACACTAGTAAATCCATGTTTGTGTGCGTTTCACACAAACAAGTTTACCTGTCTTTTGCTTTAAGAAAAACAACCCAAAAAGGGTGCATTCTACAAAATAAAGCATAACTAATTTTATCGCATGGATTGCATGTTAAAAAATTTTGGTGTAATATTTTTAATGAATAATTCAGATATCTTTTTTGATTTTTTGATTTTTTTATAAGTTATTGTATCCTTTTTTCCGGGACAAATGCGACTGGAGTCATCATTTTGAAAAAACAGTTGTACTTTTGCTTTAATATGGTTATATCTTTTATATCTTTTATTGTAAAATTGAACTTTATTTTTCGACTGAATGAATCGAGAAGATGTAAGATCTTGCACATAATTCGGAAAGCAATATTTTTTTATTATTCTCCCGGACACGTTAGATACAAACATTCTTCTGCTAGATCTAATGCCTTCCGCAGAAAAGTTTTCTTTTAATTGTGAATTTAGTACTTCACTGAATAAAAGCCTCTTTTTTTATGGCAGGAGTGGCAGCTCGACCCTGTAGCAGTTGTCTCACTGCCTTTCTTGGACTATTTCGAGTTTCTGTTTGCCTCTGAAGTCTTTTCTTGGATTTTGCTTTGCTAGCCCCTTCTTTTTTGAGTTTTTTTCTAATTCCGCAATTTTTTGGCGCAGTTCCTTTCTGTTTTTACCATTCTTCCGTTCCCAGCAGAAAGTCGTCCTGAAAGCTGAGGAAAATCATTTCTTTGAGGTTGAGGAGAAGTGGCCGGAGGAGTTTGATCGACCAATGCCTTTTCCAATCGTTCTGCGTTTTTTTTTCTGCCTGGTTTGATTTCTTGCTCCATGTTCTCCAACATTTTCTTTTTGTCCTTTTTTTCATCTCATCTCGTTAATACTTTTAATTTTTCCTTCTTGTTTTCTTTTGTGGTATCTTTCACTCTCTTTTCTTTTTGCCTCTTCATACAGTTCAGGATCATTTTTTATAGTGTTCTTTTAACTTTCGCATCGATTCTTTTTTCTTTTCATTTTGTTTTTTAAATTGCACCACAGTATTATTCTTTTCGCCGGCCTTCTTTGTCTTCGCCATTTTCATCCTGATGCTGATAATAATAATATAAAAAATACTAAGTAAGAATAACAGTACTGATTTTTTCTATATTGAAACAAATACATAAAGAACATTGATTTATTTGTGAATTTCAAAATAATTAAAATTTCCTCTGCTCCGTTACACTATATCAGTTCCGTCACCACCTTGTGGTAACGGAACTGATATCTACGGAGCTGAGAATTTTTTACTTCAAATCTTGAGGTTAGGGATTTGGCAGTTGGAGAACTTCTTTAGTTTAATTAAGGCAATATTAGTCTATAAAGCAGTGGTTCCCAACAAGATTTTTTCAAGGACCGCCTCATCGGTCGCTATACTGACAAGGACCTCTTAAAAGCTTAAATTCTTAAAATGAAGATTATGTAGAATCTACCACTGCAAGTCAAGTACAATACAAAACAATCTTAGTGACATTTCGCAGACCCCTAAGACATCGTCCGCGGACCCCTAGGAGTCCGCGGACCACCTGTTGGGAATCCCTGCTATAAAGCATAGTTAAACTGATTTATAATATAATAAAAAATAATATGTACACAGAGCTGAGAATTTTAATAACATTCTGACCTTTCTTAACAAAAAGTCAGTAAATTATCATCCACTTATTGATGCACACCTGTTTTTCTCACACTAATGCAACATACTACTAACATTTGGTTTGCATAACTGTTGAACATTAGACTAGTGTTACCCTCATTCGGATTTTTTTCTAACTTAAGCAAGTGTTCGCGGAGCTGAGGTGACAACACGGAAACAGGACAATTTTCTATTATATAGCATCAATGTTCGCAAAATTGAAGCAAATAGAGTTTAGAATGAATTGATTTTGAGTTTCTAATTATAAAACACTTCAGAGAAGTTAGATCAGAACCTTACGATAAGACCTTTTTCGCCCCCCTTTTAGGGAATAAAAGGTAGAGTAAAGCTGACATGAAATAAAAAAAAATTCTTCAAAATTGGCTTCAGTGCGTCAAAATACTTCAGAAAAGTTGGATCAGAACCTTAGGACAAGACCTTTTTTTTTTGTAAACCTGTGTTACTATGTGATCGGAATTTTGGGTTTAATTTCAGGTGTGTCGTTACAAGGATTTATTAAAATATGCATACATTTTTATTTGTACATGTATTTTATTATACCAAAATAAATGAGAAGCTCATAAGGTAGGTTCGTATTACATTTAATTTCGATTTAATTTTGTGAGAAAAAACAAAATTTACATTTAATTCTTTGATGTAAAATTTTATATACCTATATGCGCCACTGGAATTAAACCCAAATTCCGATCATTGGATTATTGATAAAATGTTGTATATATGTGTAAACATAAGTTACTTGAGAATGGTATATCGAAATGCAATAAGAATGTCTTTTTTATTTCTAATGATTTGAAAATTATTTTTTTAAGAACTTTTAGAAATATGTAAAAAAAAAAAGGTGTCCAGACGGGGTATATCTATATTAAAATATGAATTTTGTATTTTAAGGTGGCCGGAAAACATTGCAGAATAACTGACATTTACTGTTCCCTTATACATATATTCCTAGACAGAGCAGTCTGCTGGAGGAGAGTGACGACACTATGTTGTTTTTTTACAACCGATGTTTTTCTATCGGTTTTGCAGTGGGGAGATGACATTGAAATGAGAGTGCTTCATCACATATTACCCCTTACGCTGTGCCTCCCACCAGACCAGACAAAGTGAAAAAAAAAACTCGCTAGAGAGAGACTGAACTAATGACACAAATGATCTTGTCGTCATTAGGAGTTGCTGGTGAGCTCAGTCTAGAAATATAGGTCTATGGTTGATACCTAACAATGATTGCAGCGCCGTCTACATGTAAATGCTCTATTACATAAGAATTGTGCGGAGTCTTTTCAGCTCATTTCGAATTTAATGAGAGCTCCAAACCTCTGGATACTGGGTTATAAATTATATGAGCTATGGTTTTTGTCAAATAAATTTGTTTCTAGGTGCATTATTTCCCGATCAGAATATCTATGCAAACTATAAAGTTACTATGTGTGATTTAACGGATAAGGATTTCATAGAATTCCATAGGAGATTCGAGTCTTACATAGTCTGGTTCATAGATGCTGCCAATTTCATCGATCTGGAGGATGAACGGTGGATGGTGTTTTATGTGTAAGGTTACGAGCTGATTCATAATCTGCTGTTATGTAATTAATTTTCCGTTTTATGCAGATTTGAGGAATTTGAACACCCTGAAACGAAGGAAACATATCGATCTGCAATTGGTTTCTGCAGTGTGTATAGGTTCTATTATTTTCCTGACAATGCGCGGGCTAGAATTAGTCAATTTTTTATCCTACCGTCACATCAGAAGAGAGGAATCGGCTCTAAGTTGTACCACACACTTGTCAACAGGATCAGGGAAATGCCAGAAGTGGTAGATATAACAGGTATGGCCCGATTATGTCTTTTTTGTAAGTTTTAAAATGGGTGGGGTGTTTGCGTGGTAATTAGGTAAATGCATAAGATGGAAATCGACCTATATTTTCGCCATAATTAAATAAATTAAGAAGAGATGTAGTGGAAAAACAATGACACACGACAAACAAAACAGTTTTGCTGCTGGTTTTTTTGTGATGTAGAGGTTTTATCAGTGGTTATAAATTACCAACCAAAATCAATGTTATGCTCCTTAAAATGGTCTTGAAAAATTTACATTCTATAGTCTTTTTTTTCCTTGATGGCTTTGGCTGCCTACATGTAGTCGCAATATGTTTCATAATTGTTAATAACTACAATAATACCAATAATAGTAACAAAAATAATACACAAAATGTGCAATATACCGGAAATTGTATTAATCAAAGTGGTGAAAACAACAATTCTTTTTTTCAGTGTACAGAATTATTAAAAAACGTTTTGATCTATTTCTACAGTCTGTAGAGTAAAAAAGGGGGGTACCTACTTGTGAATAATTCCTACAAGGAATTTTATGTTTGCCTACTATAGAGGTGGTTGTCCTAATCATTAATTCAATAAGCAAACATACTCCTGCACTAATCGATCGTATAATGATCGAAGAGCATGGAAATTAATTTTATTAATTTCGATGTTGAAGAGTAAAAGTGATGACATGAATGACGTGAGTACCAACTAAAAACAAATTTTTGTAAAACAGTGGAAGTGCGCATAGCGTGTCGTTGCAGAGGCAGCTTCCGTGATAAGAGCACGAAATTGAATATTCTTAGAACTTCTTTTCATTCTCGCATGTCCGAGAAATCTATTCCCGGGATTACCAGAATTACCTGTAAATTATTTGTGCGTTAAGGATTGCCGAATTTGAAAGTATCAATGTCAGTGGGTAGTAAGAAAAGCGGGATTTTAAATAAAAAATGAGGAATGACTTCTTGAAACATTTCCTTTCAAAGTTATTGATTATTTAATATTTAATAATTTTGGTAATTTTTCAATGAAAATTCTTGGCTTTTGAAATTTGAAAGTATTGATAACACTGGGTGGTAGAAAAAGTGAATTTAAATAGAAAATGAAGAACAATTTTTTTTTTACAAAACAATTTGTTTCCAAGTTATTAATTATTTAATATTTACAAATTGTAATTTTAGGGGGCTGTAATTCAAAAACCATAAATCAATTGTCAAATTTTTGATATAGGAGTATTATAACATGCTGATAAATAATAATTGCATCAATAAAAAAAATGCCTAATAGAACTTCTCAATAAATCGACCTTTTTTTCCTTAAAAAAAATGCACGTCAATAGCTGAAATAAGTTTTGTTTTACTCAAAAAAAGATATAATAAAGGTCTTTGATACTGATCCAAATTTGGATGACTAATAAGTAAGCTACGAAAGTGTTCCCATGAAAAGTGGGACACACTGTATATGCAACTTTGGCACTGTATAAAACCAAGGAAATCTTAGCTAATCACAAGTGTAGGTTTTAGCGCCCTAAACAATCTAAAGAAAGTTACAGATTACAGTGGGTTTTTAATAAATTGATATCAACTAGTTATAGACTAATTTAATTTATACCGACGCTTAACACATTATACCTGTATTTTCAGTTGAAGAACCTACTGCTGTATTCCAAAAGCTCCGGGATTTGGATGACTGTCTAACTGTATATAAATTGCTGAAACGTAACAAACTTGATGTACGCACTGGCAGCCGCAGGAATATTTTGAAACTGATGAAGGACCACAAAATTTGTAAGAGGCAGTCCCAGAGAGTTTTTGATATATTAGGGTGTTACCTTGCTAGTAAATCTGGTGAGGAAGAACATAGGAAGTATGTTGAAAGTATTAGGAATCGAATTGAGGCTGAGGTAGAGGTAAGTAGAAAATTATGTTCCCTCTTCCATTTCCAAGGTCTGCTCTGTCTCTATTCCTAATATTTATTATAGTCTGTTTTTAAACCAAGAGGACCATTTCAAATTTACCGCGCTAAATCATACATCTGTGATTGGATCCGCCTTCGCTAGTTTTACACAGGGCAATAGTCGTAAATTTTGACATATAATAGATTTTAATTTCATGTCATAAATTATTTTGTTTAATATATCAGTTTTAATCCCTTGCCACAAGCCTTTTGGTCAATAGCCAAAATTGACAAAATAACACACAAAAAAAATGTTAATAAATCTTAGCAAGGTGATAGTGTTTGAGCTGCAGAGGCTCACAACATGTGTGCCGAGAGCTAGCTCAGCTCTAGTCGGTGAGAGGGGTAGGTTTAAGGTTGACACTACCAAAAAAAAAATAGTATAACATATAATTATCAGAATTACAAATATATTGTAACGTGTTTCCACCCTTAGGAAACTACCCCTTGCAAAATCCGTGGGTTCCAAAAATTATAACAAGACACTAACACACTTTATTAAATATTTACTGGATACTTCACAATATTATTATTAATTTAAATACACTTTACTGACTAAAATCACAATGTTTATTACTTTGTTTATCTTTGAACTCTTAACCTCACTTTCTATATTTTCTGAACTTTCTGAACTTTCTGAACTACTCGCCGAGAATGCGGTTGGTCTTTTATACCTAAAAATGACAGATCTCGATTGTTCTGTGATGACGCCACCATTCTCTCGATAATTCCAGATGTCACTTTGGAATCTTCTGGTAGGTTCTTTTTCGAGTAGGTGCAAATACACTACATTCATTCAGACATTCGATCTGTTGAAGTCTGCCTACTTTTTAGTAACATAACCTTAAATTTTAAGGGGTGCAACATATTACACTGCCCCTTCCTTAAGCCTGAACGTCCCGGTCAGGCAATTCAGCCTCTTTCACATACTTCGCCAGTCTATCCAAGTGTACGATCTTCATCTTGGACTTTTTGTTTCGTTGAATACGATAGACGACATCATTAATTCGGGTAATAACAGTGTACGGTCCATCCCAAGGAGGTTGAAATTTCGGGGGTCTCCATTCCTTCCGCTGTGGGTTGTACAGCCAAACCAGATCCCCCGCCTTGAATCCCCCTGTACTGGCATTCTGATCATAACGGGCCTTCAAGCGGTTACTAGTTCTGTTCATCTGCTCTCGATCATTCTTTGGCTGTTCTCGACTTCCATTCCTGTAGTTGCTCATCGAAAATGGTTCTCCACGGGCAGCACAATTTTTACACTTGTGACACCAGGCCTCCACATCCTGGCGACTATTAACCCAATAGAACTGTTCCCGTGCTCTACTCAATGTCTTGTTTATGCCGAAGTGTCTGCTGGACGTTTCATTATGTGCTTCCTGGAGTACTTCTGGTACACGACACCTGGGAATCACTAGACGCATGGCAACCTGCTTCCCATCTGGGCTTTCCCATGCTCTCCTCAAAAGCCCATCTACGACCGTAAGTGAATCCCATTGTGACCATAAAGCCTTCAGCCCCACTTCTTTGTTGGAAACATCCTTCCATGCTGGACGCGTTCCCTCTTCTTTTGCTCTCAACATGGGTCCGATTTCTACATCGCGCAATTGCTCTTGCCTCAGAGTTTTCTTTGACCAACTCTCTGGGAGATCGACCTTGACAGTGTTGACTTCAACCATGTTCGACAATCTTTCCACCTGAGGGTAGCGCTTGCAATCTTCTTTATCTGGTTTTCTGGATAATGCAGGAGTCTTGACTGCCTGCGTTGTCAACAGCCTGGTTTTCTCGCATTGGTCGTTCACTTTTGACAAAATAAATTGTTCGTTCCCAATCCTTAACATTCGCTTTCCTACGTCAACAATAAATCCATACTGTTCCATAATGTCCAGTCCCAAAATGAAGTCATCCGTAATGTCAGCCACGATGACCCTGTGGTCGAACCTCAAATGCCCAATCTGCAAACCCAGGTCTACTTCTCCATGAACCGTAGCCCTGTCCCCCGTAGCTGTCCGGACGATCACTTCTTCATTTTGCCTCTTGGTAATCTTTATGCCCGATATAAATCCTGGCCGTACTATTGATGACGTAGTACCTGTGTCGATGGTAAACAAACATTTTCTTCCGTTCACATATCCATGCAACAACAGACTGCTTGCGATTCTTCGAAGCTGGGAAATCTTAATTTCTCTGGGGGCACCGCATTCCCTAGCCAGCATAACCCCCCTGGTACTGTTTTCCTGCTTCTCTTCAACATTCACAGCATTTACTCGACTCTCCGAGTTCTGCTGTCGACAGTCTCGCTTCATGTGTCCTACCTTGCCGCAGTTGTAACATTTAATACCTCCGCTCGGCTTTCCTTTATTTTGTTGTTTTTCCTGCTTTCCAAGGTCATCTAATTTATCCAATAGTTTGGTAAACATTTTCTGCATCTCAGTCAACATAGGGTTCTGGTTCATTTCTGGTTGCGATTCTTCGAGAGTCACAGCTCGCACTCTCGACCTTGGAGTATCTCTGTAGGCGGCTTCTACTTCAAGTGCACGCACCAAAGCTTCGCTACTACTTTGGTGTCTTGTCAGCCTCAGAACTCGCCTGACCTCTTCGTCCCTTATGCCATCTAAAAAGGCCCCTACGGCTAATTGTTCCTGAAATTCTCTAGGTGCACTCGGATACGCCAGGTGTGCCAGTCTCTCTATCGCAGCTTCGAATTCCTGTAAACTCTCTCCAGCCTTTTGTGTTCGTGATTTTAGCTGGGCTTGGTATACTTGGGCGAGATGTTGGTCGCCATATCTCAAGTCCAATGCAGCTTCCAAGACTTTGAAGTCCCTTTGTTTATCCACTGGGATAGTCTGAAGCAACTCTGAGGCCTGGCCCCTTAATGCCAGAACTAATGCCATGGCCTTTTCCTCGTTATCCCAGTTATTCGCCGATGCTGCTGCCTCGAATTGTCTCTTGTACGTCGTCCATGAGCTTTGGCCGTCAAAGGAGGGAGGTTTTAATCGAGGACCCGATGATGTTACTAGCTGGCCTCCTTTCTCTCTTAATTGTCGTTTAAGTCGCTCCACTTCTCCTTCGAACTCGCTCATTTTTCCTCTGATGTCACTCACTTCCTCTTTTACATGACTGACTTCCGTCTTGACTTCAGAAACTTCAGACTTTACGCTACCCATATCATCTTTGATTTCTTTCTTTAGTTCCTCAGTAGTGGAAATGATAGCGTCCTGTTGTATTTTCATTTGTTCATTCAGAATTTTCCTTAATTCTTCCTGGCGTTTTTCTTGTTCTTCTTTCTCCTCTTGCTGTCGTATCTTCAGGTCTTCCATAATTTCTCTCAATTCGGCTTTTTCTTCTTGGCGTCTTGTTTCTTCATCCTCTTTTTCTTTCTGACGTCTTGTTTCTTCATCCTCTTTTTCTTTCTGACGTCTTGTTTCTTTATCCTCTTTTTCTTTCTGACGTCTTATTTCCTGATCTTCCATCATTTTCTTTAATTCGTTCCTTTCTTCTTGACGTAGTTTTACTTGTTCTTCTTTGTCTTCCTGCCGTTGCTGCGCCATCATTTTTTGGAATTGTTCGAATAAGTCCTGTATTTGTTTATCGGATGCCATACTTCTTGTTGTTACGGGCATACGATGAAATTAAAATAAAATAAATTTAACTCTCACGTCAATATCGGTAATGGAACTTTCTAGACAAATCTCGAAATAGCACGAAAAAGTCTTATCCAGAGTCTTTTGTCACTATCCAGTTCAGAGAATTTAATAATCTCCACTAATGTCCAAATAGAAAAGTTCTAGAAATTTTCACGCACTAAATGAGTCTTTTTCAGTGTCTCTATCACTTCTCAGTTCAAAGGATTTAATTATCACACTAATGTCCTAATAAAATGTTCTACAACGTCTCAAAAATGCACTTAACACTATTTTTCTGTCCGAAAATAACCCTCGAACAATGTCCAGTAAATTAGTCCAATGTGGTACTCCAACACAACTTCAGAGCTCCTCTTGTCATAAAATTCCGCTTCTGACACCAATTGTAACGTGTTTCCACCCTTAGGAAACTACCCCTTGCAAAATCCGTGGGTTCCAAAAATTATAACAAGAGATTGTCCACTAACACACTTTATTAAATATTTACTGGATACTTCACAATATTATTATTAATTTAAATACACTTTACTGACTAAAATCACAATGTTTATTACTTTGTTTATCTTTGAACTCTTAACCTCACTTTCTATATTTTCTGAACTTTCTGAACTACTCGCCGAGAATGCGGTTGGTCTTTTATACCTAAAAATGACAGATCTCGATTGTTCTGTGATGACGCCACCATTCTCTCGATAATTCCAGATGTCACTTTGGAATCTTCTGGTAGGTTCTTTTTCGAGTAGGTGCAAATACACTACATTCATTCAGACATTCGATCTGTTGAAGTCTGCCTACTTTTTAGTAACATAACCTTAAATTTTAAGGGGTGCAACATATTACAATATGCATAAAGGGCGCCACTAGCAAAACAAAAACTGCAACCTAGCTAGAAGGCTTCCAAAATTGTCAAGGGTACCCAAACACTATCTTTTAATTCCAAAATGAGGCATTAATTAAGAGGGTAAGTTTTATCATGGGGTGAATTAAAAAGGAAACACCTCTTCAATCAAACTATAGGCAATAAATTTATTCAATTTGGTGACATGTATTCAGGTGATAAAAAAAATTAGGTATTAAGTAGACAGCCGTAAGATTACCTATCGAAGTAATATTATCAAAATGTTAAGTACATATAGGCAAGAATGGTATGTGGAACTGTAATGGACAATGCTGATAGTATTCTAACGTTAATAGCGTCCTTTATTGCCTAGTCATATTAGAACCCTTTTAGGCTAGTCAATACAGACATTTTACAGAAGTTGTAAAAATAATTTCAAAAGTCTTTGAACATCTTTTACTGTCAGGTTAAGAAATAAAACTCTACCTTAACTGAAAGAGGAGGATAGTAGTAAATACACATGATCAGAACATGCAATAGATCCTATTGCGTAAATTTGGAGGGGGCGTAATTGAAAATAATTTTTACAAAGCCTTATCAAGTCAATGTCGCTCAATAGGTGCGTTTAGGGAATGCAACAGTTGGCAACAGTTGTGAGCAGTGGTCCCCTATGGAGTATGGAATTAGCGGGAGGGTGGTCAAAAACCACAGCACTTAGGCCCCATTGAACCCCTTGTACATCCTCCCTCTAGGCAGACACTCGCCTAGGCCTCCAGCCAACCTATTCTTTCGAAGTAGGTGGTGATGTTGCCTAGGGGCATCTCCCTTACATTGGCCAGGGTAGGCCAACGCTCTCCCAAGATGGATTCTCTAATTGATGAGACGGCTGAACAGTCACAGAGTACGTGTTGAACCGTCTCATCTTCTTGTTCACAACCTCTGCAAAGAGGTGTTTCGCTTAATCTCATATTGTATAGATGTTTCCTTAGCGGACAGTGTCCAGTCTGGATTCCTGTTATAAAACGTAGATTCCTTCTGGTCATTGCCAGGTAGTCCATTGCTGAGTAGTTCCCTAGCAAGCTGACAGCTGCTTGTTTCATCCCACAGCTTCTTAAATTCGTTGTGGGTGTTCTCTTTAATTAATTGTATTATCGCCGTAATCGGTAACAGACTGGCCGGGCCTGGTCCAAAAATAAGTTGGCCTGCTGCCTTCTTGGCCAGTTTGTCGGCTTTTTTGTTGCTACTGCACTGTGCGTGTCCTTTCACCCAGCATACCGAGATGTTGTTCGTACTGGAGGCACCCACAAGTGCTTGATGACATTCCCATACTGCTCCTGTGGTTATTTTGTAACTTCTCAGGGCTAGTAGTGATTGTCTACAGTCTGTGTAGATCCTGATTGTTTTGCCCGTAGTTTGTCTGCGGACAATCTCTTTTGCGGCTATGGTTATGCCCGCCAGTTCAGTTTGTACTATGCTGGCTCGCTCATCCATAGTTCATTTATATTGGATTTGCAGGCTTCTGGAATATATTCCACATCCTGCCCCCTCCTTCTTCCTTGATCCGTCTGTGAAAATGTTAATCGCACCTTCACCAGCGGTCTCGTTTTCACTGTTTGTCTATATTGTGTAGGGTCTATCAAAGACAAATCGGGGAGAGATGCCATCTGTGCATGCCTGTAGAAGAGGCGTCTTCCTGACAGCCTCGTTCCACAGGCGACTTCTGGTCTGCCCACATCCTACATTTGGTTGTAGGCCAACGGACTTGAGGCGTGCCATTGTTATTAAGGCCACTTCGCCTAGATGTAAATCCAGTGGTGGCAAACACAGCATTACCTCCATTGCTCTCGTTGGCGTTGTTCGCATAGCTCCTGTTATGCTTAGGCAGGCAACTCTCTGCACTTGGCTGAGCTTGGCTCTCGCTGTAGTCTGTTTACTCTTAGGCCACCAGACCACAGCTCCATAGGTTATCATTGGTCTTATGATGGCAGTGTATATCCACATGACCACTTTGGGTTTCATTCCCCAGGTTTTCCCCACGGTCCTGCGACACTGCTCATAAGAAATGTAAGCCTTTTTTAGTCTTCTGTCTAAGTGAAGATTCCATGTTAGTTTGGCGTCGAAGGTTACCCCAAGGTATTTCACTTCTGATGCGAAACTTAGTGTTGTGTCCAGGAGAACTGGTGCTTTCAGTGCTCCTGGTTTCCTTTTACTTGTGAAGAGAACCATCTCCGTCTTCCTGGGATTAACAGACAGCGAGTGTTATCTGCACCATTTTTCAATTATTCTTAGAGCCCCCTGCATCCTTTCACAGAGGACTCCTTCAAATTTTCCGTTGAGCAGTATTGTTACATCATCTGCGTAGGCGATTGTGTGGAAACCCTCTGAGTTGAGGTGGCGCAAGAGGCTGTCGAGAACTAAGTTCCATAGCAGTGGTGATATTACACCTCCCTGCGGGCAGCCTCTCGCGACCATTCCTCGCACAGAAGCGTCTCCCACATTGATTTGTACAGCTCTTTTGGAGAGCATGTTGGATATCCAGCTTCCCATAATCGTGGGGACGTTTCTCTCCACTAGGGCTGCCGTGATTTTTGGGAAGGTGGTTTTATCAAACGCACCTTCTATGTCTATGAATACACCTAGGGTGGACTCTTTATTGTCCAAGGATTTCTCAATCCGACTCGCGACCGCATGGAGGGCGGTGTCGGTGGATCTTCCCAATGTGTATGCGTGTTGGTTGGGATGCAAAGGGTTGTCTTTCACTACGACATCCCTTATGTATCATTCACATAGCTTCTCCATCGTCTTGAGGAGAAACGAGGTTAGGCTGACAGGCCTATATGCTTTGGGGGTGGTATAATCCATCCGCCCTGTCTTTGGAATGAACACAACTTTCACTTCTCTCCATATCTCTGGAATATGAAGGTGCGCCAAGCTCGTCCTAAATACTCCGACCAGGTGCGGCAATAGTTCATCCAGTCCCCATTGCAGTAGGGCGGGATAGATGCCGTCCATGCCTGGTGATTTGAAAGGAGAGAAGCTCTGTATTGCCCATCTTATCCTGTCTTCGCTCACTACTTGGTTGGCCATTTGCCAATCCAGGTCTGAGGGCTGAGTGTCGACTTCGTTTGGCCATTCCTTCCGTTCTGTTATCACAGATTCCGGGAAGTGAGTTTCCATAAGTAACTCTAGGCTTCCACGAAGGTCGGTAGTTCTTGTACCATCGTCCTTTTTTAGTAGGCAAAGGTCATGGTCTTTATCTTTGGCGAGGATTTTGCAAAGCCTAGCGGTCTGTGAGTAGTCTTCGATTTCCTCACAGTAGGTTCTCCACGCTTCTCTTTGTCTTTGTCTGACTAGTTTCTTAAACTCTTTCAGGTTGGTTTTGTATGACTCCCAATCTGATTCCTGTCTAGTTAATTTTGCTTTGTTGAACGAGGCCCTAGCCTTCTTCTTGAGGTCAGTCAGCCCCTGACACCACCACTTGGTGGCCTCATTGGACTGTTGCGAGGACCTCAAGGGGCAGGATGTCTCAAAAGCTTGTCTCATTGCTGTTTGCAATATTTTAACATATTGCTCTATTTCACCACTACTTCCGGGTGTCCTTACGCTAACTCCTTCCAGGTTCTCCCTGAGTTGACATCGATATACGTCTTTGTCAGTCCTCCGGGGATCTCGGAAGGGTTTTTTCGGTGTCTTAATAAGGTTGATTTCAAAGTTTATCCATTGGTGGTCTGATAGTGTTACGCAGTCAGACACATGCCAGTTTTGGATTAGGCTGGATATATGCCACGTTGTTAGTGTTATATCTATTATGGTTTGACTTCTGGAGTTTATAAATGTTGGTGTACAGCCCCTGTTGCTTACAATAAGGTTGTTACCAGTTATATAATCATAAAGTGACTTACCCCTTGCATTGTTGTCTTCACTGCCTCAGGTCACATGGTGTGCATTAGCGTCACAGCCCATGATTAGTTCCCCGTTTTGATTGCGGCAGTGTGCTACCAGTTCCTCCATTTCTTTTGATGGTGGAAGAGTGGCCGAGTCCTGGGGGAGGTATACTGATGCTAAGACAACAGTTGTTAGTTTGTTTGCCACCAAACATTCCACCTTAACGGCCGTTAGATCAGATGTTGAGAGGTGTTGAAGTGGCTGGGTTTTGATGTGCCGAGGGACGTAGATGGCTGTCCTCGGTCTCTCTGTTGTTGGTGAGCTGAAAATGAGTCCACTTAGTCTTGACAACCCTGTTATTTTAGTTTGAACTATCCAGGGTTCCTGGATTAGTGCCAGTGTATCCTGCTCCTCATCCAGGCGTCGGCACAGTGTTGCCGTTGCCGCCCTGCTGTGTTGCAGGTTACACTGCACTATGCTTACCTCACTTACCTTATTTAGTGTCCCAGCCATCGTGGGATATAAAAGGAGAGTTAATTGGTCGTTCCCTCCTCTTCCGTTAAAGGGGAGACGACTTCCATCCTAGATGTGCTGGGAGTTGGAGTGGTGGCATCCGTCTTACCAGTGGTCCCCTAAACGACAGCACTGAAAATGTGCCAATTGTCAACTGTTGGATGTTTAAGTCAGCGGCAAAATTCACGCTGAGAGTAGCCAGCAGTGAAATTTAACCTCACTTTCTTTCATCAAGCAGATGGAAGAAATTATCGTCTTCCAAAAAGTATTTCAAAATAAATGAATCAATCAAAATCGCATGCACCAAACACGAGTTTATTTAACCATTTTAACATTACGATATTCACTAGCAGTGACAGGCAGATTAGTATATGACAGTCGTATTTAATACAGTGTTGCCAAATCTTTTTACTCTATCACGTTTTAATTTATTAAATCCTTCACTAGATTCGCTCTTATCAGTATTAGTACAGTAAGCGGAGCAGTAAAATTGGTCCGAAAACGATGAAAGGAATTTCCTTAATTTTTTTTGCAATATGCTTTATAAAATACGTACATCAAAGTCTATATTGTCGCATTAATTGCTTTTTATTTTCAAGGGTGGAAACCACCCCTAGAAACTGAAAAATTAATAACTTCTAATTTTACTAATAAATTAACAAAAATCCATATGCTTATGGTTTGAGGTCGCTGAATATGACTGTGAGGTCAAAACTTATGAGACGAAATCACCCTTTAATACAGAAAAATTAATGTCTTCTAATTTTACGAATAAAATCACCAAAATCCATATACTTATGTTTTTGAGATCGTTGAATATGATTATAAGGTCAAAACATAGGAAAGACGAAAATATTAAGGGTTGAAACCACCCTTAAATACTGAAAAATTAATAATTCTTCTAATGTTACAAATAAATTGACAAAAATCCATATACATGTTTTTTATGTCGCTGAATATGATTGCGAGCTCTTTTATTTAAAAAAAATGGTCACAAGAGAGTATACTAATATGTTTAATTTTATTAAAAATACAGATTGTTATAAATAAATCAAATTAATACAATTAACTAAACTAATTAAATCATATTTTTAATCTGCACTCTAAACATGCTAAAATGCAATGCAATCCGCTTTTTCTGCGTACTCTTCGAAAAAATAGACGGCCATTGCTCGTTTCTCTACCTACTATAGATATTTAATATGCGCGTACAAACTGAAAAGTTTCAACATTATTTCAAACTGTCATATCTCTGGAATAGTTTGTCGTAGGATAAAAAATAAAAACCCAAACTCTTCGTTTTTTTATAAGCTTCATTTCATTCTTATATTATGTTTTTATCAATCTTCTAGTTTTTTAGATATTTCAATATTAAATACATAATTTTCTTGCGTATGCGCTCAAGCGCCATCTTCAAACCTTTATATCTCTGGAACACTGTCGTAGGGAAATTAAAAAAAATATATTTTCTGAGAGATTTCCAAAAACCCGATTTTTTTTTGAAAAAAATTATGAAAATTTTCATTATTGAAAATAGGTACAGAATGAAAAATAATTATTTTAGAAATTCTAAAAAATTTGAGCATGTTGGTAATAATATGCATTAACAATATCTAGAAGGATTTTTGAAAAATTTGAATTAATAAGAAATTAGAGCAATAAGACAAAAAAAAATAGCGCATAAATTTTTAAATGCGCTACTTTTTTGTTTATAACTATTTTAGTTTTCATTATAAAAGGTCGTAATACGTCTCAATCGAAAGAAAATTTCAACACCTTTAATTTTTACAATTTTACAATTTTTAAGTCGTATATTTTTTTGAACGTTTCGGCGCCATTTTGAAAATGCCATATTTCCAATACTAAACATCAGAGGGAAAAGACACTCGATTTGTTTTCGTAAAAGCTTTAATTTTGTACCCTTGCATTTTTTTTTATTAAAGTCCACATTTTTCGAGTAATTTTTATAAAAACGTCTAGGAATACTGATTTTAGGGGGTGAAATAGCATTTTTCAGTTCGCAATGTCTCGAAAAATATGCATTTTAGCAAAAAAGTGTATAAGACCTTTCTTTCTTATAATTTGATTGTGTATCAGATTATGTGTATTTTTTGTTTTTTTTTTTTGGGACAACCCCCAAGAAGAGGAGACTACCGGTACAGACCAGCCCTAACCAAAAAACAGGAAAAATGACAATAGAGATTCTTATCTACATACTCTATGAAGCACGTTGAAGAAAAAAATTTGGAAATTCATTACATCGTTTTCGGGCTGGGATTTAAAAGCTTCACTTCTGTACTATATACAAGTACCTCAAATCAGAAGATTTTTTAAATTAAAATCACAGTTTAAATCAAACTCGAATATTTTTTACAATATTTAGGTGATTACTGCTACAGCTACAGCTCTATAAAAATAAAGAAAGTAGGCTTTTCATAACAATGACATAATTGTTTGAAACTGTCAAAATACATTGTAGTGAATTATTATTTTTGGATAAAAGTTAGATCTAGTTGCTGAGATATTTTTACTGAAAATCGGCTTTTGGACGCCATCTACACTAAAAAAAAAAAATGTTTTGATTCAAGAATATATTGGTTTATACGCAAATAAATAAATTCTTCATATAAAACAAAATCATAAAATCCTAAAATGTCATAAAATACGCAAAATGTCCTAAAATTGTCATAAAATCGTTCTGTTGTCATAAAAATCATAAAAAAAATTTGTTTCCGTTACCATTTTCAACCATGCACAAAATTGTTAAACCAATTTAAAATTTAATGCAATTCAGAACATTTAAAATTTGGCGAGTTTCTAAAAGAATTTCGTTTGATTTCGATTCTTTTGCGCAAGATGTGGTCTTCTACTTTAAATGTAGCTCAGATAAATAAATTATACTTACAATTCATTTTATAAATATTTTGTTTTATCTCCTATACTTAATCGAAATTTGATCTTGGGGGGAAGAGAAGATTTTGATGTATTGCATCAATTACCGACATTGAAACGGAACGCATCATGTTAAGGCACGTAAATAGTCGATGGCTCTCTTTAAAAAACGTGTTATCCGGAATTTTGAAACAGTGAGCCAATTTGAAGAAATATTTTTTAAAACAATTTCCAAAAGAGAAAGCTTTTCACATAACATGTGAAATACAAAGTATTACATATTTTCACGAGTATTTTCATTTTCAAAAAAAACTTAATAAAACATAGCTTCTAGTTCATTCTTTAAGTATTAAAACTCAAATTTTGTGTCATAAAATGTCATAAAAAAAATTTGAAATGTAGTAGGAGGCCTGCAAATACATTTGTTTCAAGAATAATTAATTTACTACGAGCTTTTGATTACTTGCCACGAATATACCTATTTGTTTTATATGAAAAATTTATTTATTTTCGTATATACAGTGTGTCCCCAGATGGAGTTGACAAGAGGAAAAACATCTCTATTATTGATTTTACAACGAAAAGTCATTCTTTATAAAAAATTCTGCTTGTCGAAAAAATGAATTTACCATATAAAAATCTTAGATCAGATGTACCAGGTGTTAATAAATTAAGAAAACATCAAAATGCCTCGAGAGAAGTACCTTCATTTATTATTTTGGACAAAATGTTTATAAAACAAAGTTGTTCGTAATCCAAAATAAAGCCTAAATACAAATTATGCAGTCTATTTTGACTTTTACATTTTCAAACATTAACATAACAAGAATGAGCCAGAGGCCCATTCTGTCTCCTGCAGAGGGTGGCATATCATAAAATATTAACAAAAATATACAAGGTTGATCAAAATTTAATTGAAGTTAGATATAAATCATAAATTTCTTAAGAAAAATTGTCATGATATGATATGCAACAAGAATGAGCCAGAGACCCATTCTGTCTCTTGCGGAGGGTGGCACATCATAAAATATTAACAAAAATATACAGGGTTGACGAAAATTTAATTGAAGTTAGATATAAATCATAAATTTCTTAAGAAAAGTTGTCATTTCTGCTGGTAACGATTACACATTACGGAACTTTTGGTACCGTTTAACCCCTACTAAATAGAGCTTTCTGAATATCCGGGTGGCCCATATCATAATATTTAAAACAAATGAGTCATTTTGAACAATGTGATTTTAATGAGTTTACAGCATCCTGTATGATGTATTATTGGACATATTGACGTTTTCGTATTTTTTATATGAATTACATTGGAACAAAAATAATTTTAACATATTCGCGGCCATTTAGATTGACAACTAAAATTCGAATTATTTTTCGTACAACGCTGTATAAATTGTTCAAAATAGTGTAAATGTATCCAAAATGTGAATTTTATTTCAAAAATGTAAAAACATACAGGATGGTCCATTTAGAAAAGACTATTGGAGCCATTTACGGTGAAGCTGGAAGTGATAAATATGGCGAATAGGTCTCAAAAAGTTGAAAATCTTACCTAATTTCACCATACAAAATTTCATCCCGATATCTTTAAAAACAAGGAAGTTACAGGGGTGGTCCACTATTCGTTTACACCCGGTATATGTATTTATCTGTTTTTCTCTCTCTCTGTGTATCTTATGATTATGTTTAAATTTGACTTATCCTATATCATTTATAATATGATCTACTGGACCAATAAATATTATTATTATTATTATTATAAACAACTTTATTTTATAAACATTTTGTCCAAAATAATAAATGAAGGTACAAGGCATTTTGATGTTTTCTTAATTTATTAACACCCGGTACATCTGATCTAAGATTTTTATATGGTAAATTCATTTTTTCGACAAGCAGAATTTTTTATAAAGAATCACTTTTCGTTGTAAAATCAATAATAGAGATGTTTTTCCTCTTGTCAACTCCATCCGGGGACACACTGTATAAACCAATATATTCTTGAATCAAACCATTTTTTTTTTTTTTCAGTGTAGAGCTGTAACTTCCTTATGAAGGATTATAGGGCATACCTTCATTAGAACTTTTATGCGTACCCTATACAGGGTGTCCCACTTAAAACACCCAGCACCATTTTCTCGATGACCAAAACTGATATTTGAATTCTGTTCTAGAATATATAAATGATTTCAGTTTTGAGTAAAAATGGTTATTTTACACATTGAAGTATAGATGGCGTTGCAATGCAAAGACATTTTTCGATCCTAGGAACGACGAAATGAGTTGCATGAGATGGAGAATTATATTCTGAGCAACTTTTATGATACGATAGTGATTTTTCGAAAATTGTTCATATTAAAAAAGTCTCTTAGAATATAATTCTCCATCTCATGCAACTCATTTCGTTGTTCCTCGGATCGAAAAATTTCTTTGCATTGCAACGCCATCTATATCTCAATGTGTAAAATAACCATTTTTACTCATAACTAAAGTCATTTATATATTCTAGTAGATACCTTTTACAGAATTCAAATATCGCTTTTGGTTATCGAGAAAATGGCGCCGGAAGTTTTAAGTGGGACACCTTGTATACTTGTTGGAAACGTACCCCCCTGCCAGCTGCATTTTTCAAACTTCATACTTAAATATCTTGGAAACCCTTGACTTTAGGGGGCTGAGCCCATTGAGGGCGAGTTGTACCAAACTTCCCTAACCCGGTGTTACGCTAACCCCGTATAAAGATTTAACACTAGTTTAAATGTTGCTAGTTGTACTATCTGAATTAACCCTGGTGTTAGCAAACTCAGAAATAACTAAGTATAAGCACAGAATAAATAACTACCAGAAGCGATAGTCTCCGCACCGCTTTTAATATTTTCTGATCAATTTTTATGACCTTCACCATTTTTTGTAGGTATTTCCGTCAGTTCATGTATTGTTTTAACCTAACATTCTGTGACTTAATATCCAACAATTGGGTTGTTGCACTAAGTTAAAATTTGAGGAGAATCTATGTTAAACAATAACAATTATTCATAAAAAATCATTAGAAACATGTAGAAGTTGATAAGAAAGTCTTATAATATTATAATATTAATTACAAAAATACATGCATTTAAAACGGAGATGACATAATAACGGCAGTCTGTAGAGAAGTTAGTTATAAAACGACGAGAAACAGGGTACTAATTTAGAAACTCGCTGATAATCTGACATTATATTTAACGTCAAATTCAACTGACTTTCATAGGTTACAATTCGGTATAGTTTAACAGCACCTAGTTATGGATAAATATAAGTACAGATAGTGTTTTCTGCCGTACTGTGTAAATAATACCACCAATTCACCAGAAAAACTGTTGTGTTCCAATAATAAACGCTGAACGTAATAATGAATGATTCAAAGCCACCAGAGAAGGACCAAGTCTTCTTATTGTGGAGACCATTTCAATGTCAAGTAAAGTAACAAATTACAATATATTCTAAGCGTGTTATTTGTGGTAAGTTGTATCTTAATGTAGGAATTTGATTTTTAATATGGGTTTATGTTGTAGGAAAAACGGCCGCATTACAAGACTTGTGTGGCGTTCTAGCTGTTACAAATTTAAATTACCCGCCAAACTGGTGGATAAAACAGGGTGTATTACTGTATTAACGGCTCTAGATTAGAATGTTATTCATGCTTTGACTTCCTAAAAGGAGGGAAATGGCTTTAATCTGCTTTTATGTATTTTATCTAGTTTATGTTAGAATAAAGTGCAGTTGTTTTTGTTAGCTATTGATTATTTATGAAGCTCCCTAGACGCCCCATAATACTAGGATGATCAATAAATTAAGAAAGGAAATTTGAAAAACTATATGAAACAAACTGTGAAAGTCGTCTAAAGTCGGTGAACACAATCAATCGGAAATGGCTACGAATGCGTTCGATTGTAGTTATAAATGCCCTTTGAATTATGTGTGTTATAAATACATATAATTGTTTATTGCTTAGATAGATACTAGCATAAAGTACTTACCTATTTATTATTTTTTGTTATAATACAGACCTTTCTTGATATCTTCGTAAGTCTCATTCTGACTCTTCTTAGAAATGAGTATCAATGCATAATAAATAATTTCTTTAGTAGATAAACTTATTTTGTTGTTTTCAGTTAGATACGCATGTATATAGTTAATAGGAAATAAAACAATGAAAAGGAAATATTTAATAAAATACAAAGTATAGTTAACAAATTCATCTAAATTAAATAATAAAATACATATTAGACATATTATGTAATATTAATAAGATAAGATAAAGGAAGTTCTTGCAGAAATTACAATGGTTTGTACTGTCTATAGCAGCTGTAACGTAGGTAAGTACCTTGCAGCTTTTGCACTTCCAACCATTGCAATGTCAAAACGATCGTCTCTTTTTAAAAATTCGCTGACCATAAATATATCTACCGCAAGTAGAATGTCAGAATTAGCTTTTACAGATATACTGCCTTAGTTGTTTTGTAAAAAAATATTAACAATAACTGCAAACATCAATCACTGCTAGCTAAACGTCAAATTTACTTTTGACATATGAGGTTATTTTCTTTCTTGTCAGCAATGTCAACTTATTCGTCTTCATCTGTTCTGCTTATAAGTTCACATCTAACTGCCGTTATGATGTCACTACCGTTTTCGCGGCACATTCAAATAGTCGAAGTTTAACAATTTTTTAAAATATGTTGTGCTAAGAATTTTTCTTCCAAATTAAATATTTAACTAAATTAAGTCCTCCACTACCATATTTCACCATTTTTGAAAATTCGTCAACAACCCAATTCAACTATATTTTTCAATAAATGAACTGACGGGAATACTTATAAGAAGATGGCGTCAGTGTAATTTGGACGCCTCTGGTAGTTCTCTTTTCTGTGGAATAAGTGCAAGTTGCTAGCGATGCGATGATTGTTGGCAGTTGAGTTACATAGAAAACTTGTCAAATTGTTTCTAATGCATTATAAATATCAATATAACACAGGTCGTAGATTATACCTATAGTGAAAATGGACAATTTTGAGTTGGAGGCAAAAATTGGGGCTCATAAAACTATTAGTAAGTAATTGCAATGCACATTGTATACTAGTGTATACTCAAGACGGAAATGTCAAAATCTGAAATGACATTTTTACTGACCCCGTCTTAACATATAAAGTACTGTGGTGGGTCAACAGTGTCCACCATTTGAGAGCAAATAATTTTTCCATACTGGCCGTGGTGGACTAACAGTTCAGGCCGTAGTAGTCAGCGGAGGTCCACCGAAGCCACACTAAAGATATAGAAAGTGAATTAGAATGCTTTTAGCAATATTTTGCTGTACTTGGTTTCTGTTCTGGTGGTCAGTGTTGTCCACCTTTGTCAAAAATAAATACTAAATATTATTGATGCTGTGCAACATATTTTATTGACTAGTGTTTTTTTTATAATCTAAGTGAATTTCAATGCATCTGGTCATGTTTTTTATTATCCATGATCATTTTAAACGATTATTTGCAAAAAAAATCCGGCCAGTAGGAACCGTCAAATTGACTTCTCATGGCGGCACTCTACGTGTTAAACCACCCCACGACCTAGTTTAAGTTTTATGGGGTTAAGTCCACCTGATAACAAAATTCAAGGTTAGCTTTTTGATATAACGCGACATTGCTTTTAACCCTCTTTTAACAAAGGTACCAAAGTTGTACCAACTGCGTGTTGGTACAACTCGCCCTGAAACTTTTAACCAGCATGGTTTGAAGTACGACATACTTGCTTTATGGCATTTGACTGAAACCACTTTTTACATAGATTCAGATATTGGGTCCTTTATGCTCTTCACTTATTTTTTAAATTTTCCAGAGGGAAACCCGCGGCAACAAAAGGTTATGTAATTTGGAAAGAATCGGCATTCAGGTAGAGCTTCCCGACAGGAATGTGCTGGTCGAAGGAGAGTTCAAAAGGCATATGGATGATATTGCAGCTGGCGTCGCCTATTTACAGCAAAGTTTCCCAGACAGTGTTTAATTAAGGTGTTTGTCAAATTATCAGATTATCCCAGCTGGATTATGTACCTATTATGTTATTTTATTAGAATTAATTTGAAGGAACAATCATTTTGTGTTCAGTGTTGGCTTTTGGAATAAGTAGCGTACTCACTTACATATATGTAAATATATGTATTTATAATAACTATGGTTATAAATAACAACAAAAAATAATGATTACATTTTATATATTTTAAAAGTCAGTACAAATATTTTACAATCTTATTTTTATATTTATTTAATAGCTTAAATATGCTATAATTGGTAACCCCGATTCTACACGCGTTACATGCGTCCTGATGATATACGAAAGTTAGAGACAGGAAAAAATTTTTGGAGCCCGAAAGTCGAGAAAGAAAAACGCGATTGAAGCACATTATTTAATATTGTATTATATTATTGGATCAGAAAAGCTATAAGGCGTATTATGGATGAAATTTAAAGCTTTAAAATTGCAAATGATGTTTTTGGAAAGTGTTTAACAGAAGTCCGCTGACTTGATATTTGGACATCAATGATCATTAATTTGAAGATATGCAACCTGATAGTATTGCAATGGGGATTTATGTTTAATGGTATAAGGGCAGCTGATACGGCATGATAGATAGATAGATAGATAGATAGATTTATTTTCATCAGATACATATATACATCAAAAAGATAATACAACATATTTGATGAGCCGCGTCATAACAAGATTTAAAAGCGAACTTCATAAAGTAATAAAACTAGTAACTAACAAGTAAAATAACAGTACAAAGTAAAATATAAATACAAACAGATAAATATAAATACAATGTAAAAAAAACTATGTAGAACAATTTTTAAACAACCATGTATTTAAACAGTATGTAAAAAAAAAAATTCATTCAGTGTGTAACAATTTTTGTCTATTAAGTACTTTTTGAGTGATTTTTTGAAAATATATTGATTTCCGGACTCCTTAATTTCCAGAGGTAAAAAATTAAATAGTTTACAGCCAATGTATATAATGCTTCTTTGGTATAAAGAGGTCGAGTGAGAATCAGGTTGAAGTTCAAACTTATGACGAGTGTTATGGTCGTGCGGAGTTATATTTTGGGTGAATATAGCTTTGTTTTTGAAAATGAAGCAGCAAACTTCATAGATGTAGGTACCAATAACCGTTAATATACCTAGTTGGCGAAAAGCATTTCTGCAGGATTCCCGATAACCTAGATTAGCTAAAATTCTTATTGCAACCTTCTGTAAAATGAAAACCCGTTGGTTCTGCGCACTGTTCCCCCAGTTTACAATACCATTTCTCAGATGGGAGTGAAAGGATGAATAATACAGTGTTTTAAGGATGTTGCTGCTGCAGAAATTTTTTAGAAATCTTAATGCATAGCAGGATTTGCTCAGCTTTCCACAGAGAGTTTCAATGTGAGAGTTCCATTGCAGATGACTGTCTAAGGTGATTCCTAGCATTTTTATACAGTTTGTAGTTTTTATAGGAAAATTATTGTTCAGAGAGTATGTAGACCTCTGCGATCTAAATAGCACACACTGCGTTTTATTTTCATTTAGACATAAAAGATTTTGCTGAGCCCACTTCACAATCATATCATATACTGTGCACGCAAGTGTCATGAGACTGTCTATATTTTCAGCTGATATCAATGCATTGGTATCGTCAGCATATTGTGTAATTGTTACCGATTTTATATTCCTCAAATAAAAATTCAAGTCATTTACAAAAAGTAGAAAAAGTGAAGGGCCTAATATTGATCCCTGAGGGACACCAGCTGCTATGTTTAGACTGGAGCTTGCTTTTCCATTCGGCAAACGAACTATCTGGGTGCGTCCCTGAAGATATGATTCAAACAATTGTAGATTTACACCCCTAATGCCATACCTAAAGAGTTTTGCAAGTAATAGCTCATGGTTTACATTATCGAAAGCCTTAGTAAAATCTATAAAGAGCCCCAGAGTTGGAATCTTATTGTCTAGTGCTCTAAAAATTTCAATAACAAAATTAGTGACGGCCGTATCAGTGTTTTTATTTTTGGTATAACCATGCTGGTTTGGAGAAATTATTTCGTATGTGTACAGGTATATGGTTAACTGATCATTTATTGCAATTTCTAAGACTTTTGAAAAACTAGAGATAAGGCTAATAGGTCTATAATTGGTGATAATGTTTACGTCCCCCTTTTTGTATAAAGGATTTACAATTGCTAGCTTAAGTTTCGATGGGAAAATGCCCTCCTGGAACATTAAATTAATTATGAATGCTAGGGGTTTACAAATAAGATACTTACAGCTTTTTAAAAGATTATTGGATACATGGTCAAAACCACTAGAGCTAGAGCATTTTAATTTATTAATTATCTGAATTATGTCAGAGTCTACCAGTGGTGCTAGGAACAGGGAGTTGTATTTCATTGGCACACGTTGGATTCGAGAAACGCTAGATCATTACTAGTACTTGAGAGCGGAACAGCAGTAAAATATTGATTGAATCTGTTTGCTAGATCTGTGTCAGTTAATATAGTGTCATTTTCAGTAATTTCTATGTTATGATCAAGATGTGCTTTATTTTGTAAATTAGATATTATTTGCCACATCTGTTTTTGTTTGTTTTCTGCTTGACTGATTTGTCTGTCATAGTATAGTCTCCTTGCATTTTTAAGTTCGTTGTTATACGTTTGATGGGCTTCATTCCGCAGTTCAATGAACTGAGGATACTTTTTGGAGAGCTCAATGTATATTGATAATTGACGTTTCAGCGCTATGCTTTCATCACTTATCCAGTGGTCGTGATTAATATCGTCATTGTCAGTAATATAGAATTTTCTGAGTGGGAAACTTATTTCAAAGTGATACATAAATGTATTAAAGAAGTTGTCAAACGCTCTGTCTACAGAAGTCGAGATATATAGATCATACCAATTTTCATTATTCAAGAACCTAAGAAAGTTTGTAGTGTTTTCTGAATTGAAGCATCGTTTATATATAATTTTTCTAATTGGTTTTTCTTTGTTTACGTTAATTATCAGTGTTTGAGCTAAGTGATCAGATAGGTTCAGATCAACAGTACCAGCCTCAAAATTATCACATTTGTCATTAAGCAATATGTTATCAATGCAGGTGCTTGAGCTATTTGAAATTCGTGTTGATTCTCTTATTACAAACTGAAAACCATAACAATCCAGGATGTCTTTGAACAATATTACATTATTCTCATTTGATAAAAAATTTAAGTTGAAATCACCTGCGATCAGTATTTGTATTTGTTTGAAGTCATTTATAAGTTCCGAATTATTTTCCAAGACAATCCCAAGTTTATTTCCAGAAGACTTTTAATTTCATATACCATTATGTAAATGTATGGGTGAATCCTCTATTTATCACGTCGGGGTCACCAATTATACCATAATTAAGCTATCAAATAAATATACAGTGTGTCTCATTTAAGAGTGTAACAGCGTAATAATTCTTTTGTTTTTTGTCCGATTTAAATCAAACTGATCTCAAAAGATAAAGGTCACCAAGTATTTAAGACCACAAAATCACTTTCCTTCTTTATTTGCAAGGCCATCTACGATGGAAAATATATGAAAAAAATCAAAATCATATTAGGCATTTTTTAATCAAAAAATTTTATTAACAAAACTTGTTCGAAATCATTCAAAAACCCTGAATCCGAAGTTTAGTTAAATTAAAGAAAAAAAATGAGGTTTTGATTAAAAGAATTATTTTAGGCATTTTAATAAAAATTATTTCTAAATTTATTTGTTTGAAACATAATTTACACAAATGAATAATAAATACAACCAAAATAATTAAATATTATGTTCTATCAAACCTCCATCAGCCAAGGAGTCGGAGCATGCTTATCAAAACGAGAAATTTGGGACTGGAATTTTTTTCATAAAGACCTATTTTTTTTAGATTTTAAGTAAACTTCGGATTCGGGGTTTTCGAATGATTCGGAACAAGTTTTGTTAATAAAATTTTTTGATTAAAAAATGCCTACTATTTTTTGATTTTTTTTCATATAATTTAGCATCGTAGATGGCCTTGCATTTAAAGACAGAAAGTGATTTTGTGGTCTTAAATAGACCTTGGTATCGTTGATAGACCTATCTTTTGAGATCAGTTTGATTTAAATCGGACAAAAAGCAAAAGAATTATTACGCTGTTACATTCTTAAGCGAGACACATAAATAGATTATAAACGATTTGTATTGACTTTCAAAATATAAAATGTAATAATTATTTTTGTTGTTAATTATAACCATCATAAATATATATATTCACGTATATATGTAAGTGAGTACGGTACATAAGGCAGTGTTGATTTGGTCTGATATATTATCAAGGACGGATCTAGGACTTTAGGGGCCTGTGTTTTATATATCCCGTGGCTCTGATTCCCCAATTTTTTTATGAAGTTTTCTGATCTGAAAATAATATACTACTAAAGTATCTCCATTCATTATATTTATGATGTAGACTTTAATAACACTGAAAATAAATAAAGCTAATAAAAAATATAAAATATATGTGGAATTCTTATAGAAAAATTTTTAAAATCAAACAAAATCATTGATGGGATAAATGAAATTGATAATCCAGAATAATTTAGATTTTTAGTATATTTTTTCATTTAAATTTTTTTCAGTAAGTAGTTAACAAAAGAGGCCCCTTCGGGCCCCCTTTTTCTCTGTAGATCCGCCCCTGTATATCATTTAGGGCAGAGATGTGCAATCAGGGCCATTTCCAGGCTAATCAACGCGGTCTAATTCTGAAAACCAGTGTTTGTTACTTTCTCATTTTTCCACTAGTTTTAATATTAATTTGTATACAGTTTTAATGTATTCTCATGTTAGTGTTTCGTATATAAAAGTCGACTGATTGTGGTGGCCCTGTCAAATATTAAATAATTTAATTTCTTGTTATACAAGATAATTCTATTTTGTTATATATAATTTGTAATAAATGTTATCTTAATATAAATACTTTAATTTATTTTAGTTTTTGTATTTTATTTCCTTAGTAATTTTTAACTTGTAAAAATTATTGTACTCGCAAATACAAAAATGAAGAGTATATTACATTTGATTGGCACATTTCTAAAAGCGTAAATATCGTTCGTAGAAGAAAAAATTTCATATAGTGTTAGTGAGCAAATTCTAAACTATCAAAATGTCCGTCTGTCTGTCTGTCAATCACGTTTCTTGTAAGCACCATAATTTAAGACAAAAGTCCGATTTAATTGAAATTTCAACAGTAAGTTAGGCCAAAGCCAGCCGGCGCAACTCAAAGGTAACGAAACTGCAACTCGAATAACTTGAGTTTCAGACATGTATGCAGATGGCGTGCCGCAGATGGTGCAATCGATTTGCAACACATCGGTGACCTGTTTCATATTAGTAGCACTTGATCCGTTTTGTAGGATTCACGTGTGACTTGTGAAAATGAGTGACCGACAATTAAATATTTTGTTTGTACAAGAAGTAGAAAAACATCGGTGCTTGTACAATCATGAATTATCTGCATATCCACGCAAAGATGTTATTGAAAAAGCATGGAGTGAAGTCAAATGCTCTACAATTTATATTTTCCTCAAGGTATGGATGCATCCATATCCTTCTTTGGCAGAGATAAAAGTACAAATCTGTCTACTTCATCAGTTGAGGTCAACATTTTCACGTCAGGCTGACGTTACTTCAGAGTTTCGTTACATTAGGATTGCACCGTCTGTGTTTGGCCTTAGTTTTAGCTAGAGGAAGAACCCCATGGTTTTTGAAAAAAAAACGATTAGTAAATATAAAAGTTAAAAAACATTCACAAAAGAAATTGTACATGAAGAGTGTTGTAATCTTTGATAAGATGCTACAAACACAAAAATACTGCATAGTATACTGACAAACGTTTAGCCAATCAAGATGGCATTATCAGGTGATTAAGATTATAAATATAGCAATTAAACCTAAAAATGTACTTATTTTCGAAAAATTGTGAAGAGTATAATATATAATGTTCAAAGATTATATAGATAATTCAATTTTACTTTCACAATCTGCTTGTTCGAGAGCAAAATTTTAGAAAATGGCCTTTGGGGGGTCGGCATCGGTACGATGTACAATATAACACCTGATGCTAATAAGAAGAGTATCATCTAATTCAAATGTACTGCCGTGCGCAAAAAGAAAATGGGACAAGTCTTTTTTGCTAAAATCTAGTTGTGTACATTTAACTTTAATTTTTGTGTCATTGTCAGTTATTTGTCATTACATATTCAAATAGAAACAGATTTACATTAGAATTAGAATTTACATTTCTGAACAGTTTTATTTTTGATAGAAGTTGGTGCATGTTCTATGTTCTCAAACGGAAAAGTGGCTGCACAAAGTGTCTTGGTGCTTAGGTTGGAGAATTAATTTTTTTTAAACTTTATTTTTGGAGACATTGAAAAATGTCATTTTAATAATTTGCTTATAATGCTAAGTTATAACCAAATATCAAATTTGGTTGTTCTGTTTTAAAAATAAATATCCACAGTTTTACACAATGGGCCGTTCAGCATTTTTTTTTTTAATTAGGACGTTTAAGCCCTTAAATAAATTACCAAAATTGGGCCTCACGAAAACGGGGCGGAGCTTCGCGTGACATCACTTGGCAGATGCTGATAAGGTGACAGTCGAGATTTAATTTAGAATTGTTAGGAATTTGCTTTTAAGGGCTTAAACGTCATAAACGTTTAAGCCCTTAAATAAATTACCAAAGTTGGACCGTGCGAAAACAGGGGGGTTCTTCCCTTTGCAGATGCTGATCAGGTGACAGTCAAGATTTAATAGGGCATCTGCAAGTGACTTCATAGCTAACCTCAAAAACATATATTTCTTAAGATTTACAAATATTACGTAAAATTTCTGCCTCGTTTCTGTACTTTCAACCAAAATTTAGTTCAATGTAATGTTTATGAAGTTTTAAATATTTGCTTGGACCCAGTTTGGCTCCAAGCTAAAAATGAGTATACAAACATTAAAAATGAGAATAAACCTAAAAAACATGAGGTTATGTTAGTTATATGATGCACATGCCCTATAAGCATGCGGCGCATGTTATTGTTTTTCTCTATAATAAATAAATAAATACACATTTATTGCCAGAAAGAAAAAAAATTACAGGTAAAAGGTGAAAGATACCGCATAACGTTTTTTCACTAACACCTGGTATATAAAATATTAATGGACAACATTTACATTAATATTAATACTACATATATATATTATGACATGACATCAAGTAATAAAATATTAGATATAATCTTACATTAGAAAAATAAAAATTGCTGGTTATCACATGTGAAGTATACAATCTTTGGCTTGTTTTTTGAGCGAGGCAGTACTGATTGTTGTGTAAGCATGGCATTTTATTAAAAATATGAGCTGCCTGATAACTAAAACCGTTTTTATAAAACTCTGTCTTATGCTGGGGAATAGCATATTGTTGTTTCTAACTTCTATATTATGCAATTCTCTACGACGTATCATTAGTTCTCGAAGGTATGTCGGACTATGGAAACGGTGTTTGATTATTGAATTATATCTCTTGTTACGTGCCTTTTTTCCGCGTTGGTAACAATAAGGTATGTCCGACTAAAGACTCAGTGGAGTCGGGAGTGGGTTTTTAATTCGTTATTATTATATTATATGAATAAATAAATATAGGAAGGCGCCAAGTAATTTAATTCTACATACCTTACCTAAGATTTAAATTACTAAAACTTATATCAGCAAAAAAATAAATACCAATGGGCCTTCACTGAATAATACACAACCAAATTAAAATGTCTAAAATATTTATTGAACCACCTATATGTATATAACAAAGACCCCGTATCTTTAGGGTCAGCAAGAGATATTTGAAGCATGAAGATTAATAGTGGAATAATTCCCCCCTTTTTTTTTCGTTTATAACAATAATGCCCCGCATCTGACTCTCGAGAGTGCAATTCCAGATAAAGGTAATCTCTTTAACCTTGCATTTACTCACAAAATACCTTTATCTAGGGACTGTCACATGGATGATTAATAAACCTGTCCAGATGAATACCAAAAGATAAAGTAAGTAAGTACAGTTCAAGATTTTTCTTTCTATTTTAACTTTATAGCAAAAAATTCATAACGCTTTCTGTAAAATTATCAAATAGAAAGGTTCCACTATGTGGTACTTAGCCTTGGATCGACGGCGATGGTTGCGGGGGTTTATATTCGAACGGCAGCGGCTACTAAAGTCCGTGTTCTCCTCTCACCATGCATTTACTTCTCAAATATACCTAACCTTCCAGATTTACGAGCGTTTATTTTCCCAAATTTCCCAGTTTAAAATTAGAGGAAATCGACAATTAAGCCCAGAAATTAGGAAAACGCTTACAACACAAAATAAATAAAAGGGTATAGAAGCAGACTTTGATGCTTGTGCTTTACTAAAGAAATGCGGCAGAAATTAAGTGAACTTACCTCCTGTGCGATATGCCCTATGCACTAAAGAGACGCTTTTTTTTCGTACACTAAATTCCTTTAAGAAATATCCAACAAAATTTGCCTTGAGACGATATAATCAAAACTCCAACTATCAATAAATTATATCGTTCTTTCAGATAGCCCGTGATCCAGCCGTTTAAAACGTACAATTCAAAAGTGTTATTCATCGGGCATCTATTCTCTTAATTATGCTTTCTCAACTGTCTGTCGCTTTCTGACGGACTCGGCAGTCGATACCCCTATCATGTTTTTTTTGTTAGTTACACAAAAATATTCCCATTAAAACAACTCTGAAACAAAAACTAATAGCGACAAAAATTACCTGACTAGATCGTTTATTATTATATACAGGGTGGACCAACAACCAATATAAATAAAATTCATAACACTCTTTTATCTTCCTGCTGGTTTAAAATGAGTAGTGTTTATGCAGAATGACGTCACGAATAGGTGAAGCGCTCTGTACTGAAACTCAACCTATATCCAATCATGGAATATCTAATGATTGGATATACTTATTAACACGTTAACGACGGGGGTTATTTTTCAGAAACATTAATTTCGTACGGTTCTTGTCCTTGAGGCCAAGTACTTTTTCAAACATTAACATAACCTAATAAAATTAACTTCAACGATTGTGGAAAAACAATTTATTCTACATAGCCTCCTCCAACCCTAACACATTTCTCCATCCTTTTAATAAATCCACCATAGACCTTACAAATGGTTGAGGGTACATTCACTTCATTCACCGCGTCTTGTATTCATGATTTTAGTGTTTCTCAATCTCGGTCATCTGCATAAACTTTCCATTTTAAAACATCCCACAGAAAAAAATCCATTGGTGTAAGGTCTTGAAAAATTAATTGGAACATATCCCCATCCATCTGGCTCCGAAGTGACCTGTCAACCACTGCCGTACGAAAACTGAGGAATGAGCTGGACAACCGTCTTGCTGCCAAAAAATGTTACGCCTTACTTCCAGTTGCAAAGTGTTTATAAATGGCAATACAAAGTTTTACAAAAGGTCCAAATAAACATGCTGATTTAAATTTTCTTCTAAGAAATATGAACCAGCTATTCGATCATAAAAAATTCCATACCATACATTCACTATTTTATAACGTTGACTTCGTTTGTGAATGACATTGTTTGGATTTTCAAAAGCCCAATAACGACTGTTTTGTGGCCATTGGTACAAAATGTTGCTTCGTCAGTAAAAAAAACATTCTGTGAAAACTTCAAGTGTCTGAACCTTGGCTAAACGGTCGAACTTTGTTTTCCATATAAATTCTCTGTAAATGACTTTTACTTACTTCCAGTCTTTGTGAGCATTTCCGTAAAGATAATTTCTGGTTTTCTATTACTGAATTTATTGCCAAAAGTGTTGCCGCATCGTCTTCATTGTACTTTTCCTTGGGTTTTTTGACATCCAATCAGTGATGCAAAATTTCATGAAACTTAAAATTTGTGAAATTTCAATGACGTTTTTATGAAAGTTTCGAAATTCATCCGAAATTTATGAAATTTCTGAAATATAAAATTGAACATAAGTATCGTGAAACTTTCGTGAAATTTCAATGAAACTTTCATTTTATCAAATTTAATTGAATAATTCTGTAATATTATGAAAGTTATGTGAAATTTCATTGAAATATTTCATGAAATGATGAAAATTTCATGACACTTAAAATTTGTGACATTTTTGTGAGTGATTCATCTGAAATTTCTGAAATATAAAATTAAACATAAGTATCGTGAAATTTCAATGAAACTTTCATTTTATGAAATTTAATTGAATAATTCCCTAATATTATGAAAGTTAAGTGAAATATCATTGAAATATTTCATGAAATGATGAAACTTAATTTTTTAAACTTCCGAGGGATAATGACAAATAAATCCCACTTTTGAAACTACAGTGGGTTTAGTCTGTTGTCCTTGCTTCATTTTTGCTGTAGGAGATACAGGCGGAAATGACGCAGACGTGGTAGATGTGGATGGGGATTCGGCAGCTCTGGATGCAGATGATAGAGTTTATTGCATTCTATTATCAAAGATTAGAGAATTAATTTCTAATATTTGCTATTATGGTAGCTGAAATTTTATTACAACAATTTAGGTGGTGTTTCATGTGCGACGCATTTTTGACAAACGTTTTACTTATTACAAAATCCTTAAGTCACATTGTTAATATTTTGGGAAAACGCAAAATATTTCCGGGTAACATTTTTTGATTTCATTCTGTTGACTTATGGGTTTTAACTTGTAACACTTTTAACTGCGTTTCTTCGCTTTCCCGCGACTTTAAACTAACCTATAACCTAACCTCATTGGTTGAAAACAAGCTAAAAAGGCGCGCGAAATTCAAATTTCGTTTAACGCAACGGAAATACAGATTTTGTGGCTGAAACTTTCATGAAAGTTTCGAAAACATTGTAATTTTCAGATTAATCTGAAACTTTCATAAAATTCAGATATTTCAGAAATTTATGAGGGTGCGGTGAAACTTTCAGAAATTTCAAATTGAAATTGAAACTTTCAAAATGAAATTTGAAATTTTGCATCACTGCATCCAATACAGATCCAGTTTCATTGATTTTTTTTACAAGTTTGCGCAATGATTGGCGCGATACTGCGATACCACTTTAGGTGGAAAAGGTTAATTGCAGATGTAAGATAGTAATATTCTACACAATGTCACAAAGACGTTTGTCAGTTTAATATTATCAACAGCACACTCCGTTTCTTAATTTGAATTCTTATTCATATTAATAAATTCAACCTAAAAAGATAACACAATGAAAACATAAAAGTCAAAATACAGACTTCATAATTTTTATTTAGGCTTTATTTTGGATTATAAACAACTTTGTTTTATAAACATTTTGTCCAAAATAATAAATGAAGGTACTTCTCTCGAGGCATTTTGATGTTTTCTTAATTTATTAACACCCGGTATATCTGATCTAAGATTTTTATATGGTAAATTCATTTTTTTCGACAAGCAGAATTTTTTATAAAGAATGACTTTTCGTCGTAAAATCAATAATAGAGATGTTTTTTCTCGTCAACTCCATCCGGGGACACACTGTATAAATGTCATATTTTCAATCCCTGATTAGCAGTCATGTTTAGTTCGTTTTGGTTCGAATTATCTTTCTTGTAGTCAATTTTTTTTTATTAGTATACTTGTTAGTTTCTTTAAAGTAAAATCTCATTAGAAAATCACCCCGAAGCCCACAATTTTTGAAACCTTTTTCCAACACTTCATGAATGATCGTAAATAGTGTATTAGCTGAAAAACTTAACTCATACCAAATTCTTTTAATCCCTTAACACAAACAACCCCTAGTAATTTTTGGCACGGTATAAAATATTTTTAAATTGTCTCTAGCACATCTTTGCCCAATTTTTCCATACATACATTATTCTAGATAGAACCATTAGAAATCAGATTTTTGGCTACTTACCTTAAAAGTACTCATATTTATCAAAAATTAAATTATAATGCTGCAAAATATGACACGTCCAGGGTACTTCAAAAAGAAAATAAAGCCACTACCTCTGTGAGTTATATTTTATTTGTATCATGTAATATTAAAACATATTTGCATATAAAAATTTATGTACCAACTACAGTAACTTAACTTTTTTGGCTACATAAGCGTTTGAAAATAAATATTATACTCTTTTTCACTTTTAATTATATAATTTACAAGTAGAATTAACATTATACAAGAACCTTGTGGGATATAATGTAAAATTATTAATTTATAACCAAATTCAATGAATACAATAACACTTTCATATAATATACACATTTTTACTCTTATAAAGAGTACAATTTTCAACAATTTTCACAGAAGTTAAAATGATTAAAACATGCCGCAGATCACCAAAAAAATACCGCAAGCATATTTCATGTCGAAACTGATATTTTTATGGCCTTTTTACATATTTGGGGCAATGTTCACAAACCGTAACTCTACTAGATAAAACACGACTAACATAAAATAAAAACAATCTTAGATCGTGTTTTAATTGCAAAGTTCTCTTTACACATATATACACATGTATTAACCAGTCCTACGGACCATATGCAGTCAATCGTATACGGTAAGGGTATAACAAGGTCTTTATATCTTACATTACGTAAATAAATTAAAATCACATCTTAAAATCGATATTTTTTTATTCCAAGTGGAAAATACTGCACTCGGAAGGCGAAAATATAATCTTACACTAATTTTGTTTAACAGAAATGTTACATACAGGGTCCTCCCTGAATGTGCCTTTTGTAGAACAGATATACCATACTTGGAAAAACGAGCATGAATACTTGCGCAAACAAAATTGCCGTATAAAATTACATGTTATGACTAAAACTAGTTATATTCACCTGCAGTACAAATCATTATGTGGTCATCTCTCATTACAATGTTTGTGGTAGGATGGTAAGCACTGGCATCATCCGAACATAAGTTTGCCTTTAATTCTAAATTTTAACTTTATATAAAACTAATAATTACACCACTGGTATCATTCAAACAGATTACGATTACTCTATCACTGCAGATCCAGGCCTATCGCCATCCCTAAATGTAGGAATTGTATTTACAATCACTTGGTCGATAAATACAATTGCTATATCGAACGTAGAATTAACCTACTTTCAAAGTGTTTGGAGTTTAACAATGCTCACAACTTTTTTGTTAAGCAGAAGTCGGTGTAGTTAGGTCGTCGTCCATTTTGAATTTAATATTCAAACAACTATTTTAGTGGAGTGCCGTTTGATTTATACCTAGGAACCCGGTTCCTATGAATCAACTTTAATGGAACTTTTTGCATTGTGTTGCTAAAACCTAATACTTAAATGTTTATTAATTTAGAAATTGACGTTTTTACCCTGAAGGTTGATGCCACCCCTTCTCGGGGGCGAGTGGAAATTATTATGTTTAAAGTAACTGCAGGAATTGATAGAGGAATGAGTTCTAAGCAATAAATGTTCTATGCAATTTATTCGATGAGTTATTCTTGATTGAAAATATTGATTTTTCATATAAAAGATGCATGTTTTAGAACGATTCTTCACTAATAACTCGAAAACTTTACGTTTTACCAAAAAAATTATTATAAGCAAAAACGAAGCCTATAAAATGACAAATCGATTGTTTTTTTTTTTTTTAATTTCTGTGGATGCAATACGAACCGAGTTATGGCTCGATGAAGGTGACTTTTTGTTTGTCAAAAACTGAATTCGATTCTTTCAACATTAAATAACGGAAAAACGGAAAATTTTTGGAGGAAAACATATGACATTTTTAAAAATACTTGAAGACCTTTTAAAATGAACTCTGGCAAAAGTCGTTAGCATGAAAATTAACGGAGTTTGGTTGTCAATTTTTTTTTGGAGAAAAAATCAGCAATAAAACCAATGGATTCACCGCGAGAATTGAAATTGAACGTAATCCATTTACAATTTACTTTATTTAAGTACTAACAATATGTTCTAAAAGTCTGATCGGTTTAGAATGCCTATATTTGAAAAAAAAAGTTTGATTCAAATTTGAAATGATTTTTGAAATTTCTTAAAAATGTCATTTTTTCATAATTCAAATATTAAAGAAGACATATGTCAGAAAAATCTGAATAAAAACCAGTGAAACAAAATACCAAGTGTTTAAATTTCTTAATTTTATTTAATATGTTTCATCAAGAACCTACCGCAGATTCAATTCAATTAATATTAAAGAAGATAAGTAAAAGATGCTACAGTACAAATTTTAGAAGCCGGTAGGTACTGCACAATATCACTGTACGGAGCTGCTAAAGAGATACAGTTGAAAAAATTATTTGACGTTGAGGATTGAATTCAGTTTTCGGCAAACAAAACGTCGCCTTCATCGAGCCCCAACTCGGTTCGTATTGCATCCACAGAAATTAAAAAAAAACAATAGATTTGTTATTTTATAGGCTACAGTTTTTGAGTTATTAGTGAAAGATTGTTCCAAAAAGGTGCATCTTTTGGATAAAAAATCAACATTTTCAATCAAAAATAGCTCAAAAAGTATTGACTCATTGAAGAAATTGCATAGAACATTTATTGCTTAGAATTCATACCTCTATCGATTTCTGCAGTTACTTTGAACATAATAATTTCCACGGCATGGCGTCCAACTCCAGGGTAAAAACTTCAATTTCTAATCCATAAACATTTTAGTATTAGGTTTTAGTAACAGAATGCAAAAAGTTTCATTAAAGTTGATTCATAAGAACCGGGTTCCTAGGTTTTTTAGTTTTCAAGCCGAACGGCACTCCGATATTTGTACACCAAAATAATATATATTTTGCTTGAATAGGTTCACTACTTCAAGAACTAAGGGATACAAAATGCTGGGTGCATACATGGCCTTGTTACAAACTTCGGAAGATTCCGGAACCGTCGATAATATATTTATTACCTAACACAATTAGGGGAGGTCTGCTAACAGCATTATCTGGCATTCCTAGGGAGGCGTGTAGGGGGTATTATAAGGCGCATATGAAATTTTCTGAAAGAATAACCTACACGGTTGCTCACATCAGGTAGGTTTCCCACTAAAAATGGACATTAGTGCAATTTTGAAATGCATGATGCCATGGTTGTTTATCCTTAACATCCAATCAACTGCTTTCCTCTTTTACTAGTAGTGATGTCTTATTTATGAACACGACAGTAGAAAAGACCCTGTTTGAGAGAGTATAAAATGTTCAGTAACCATAACCTCGAAATCATGATTTATGCTGGTTTTAAAAGTGTAACTTTATGATTACATATTGTATTTGGATGAGGGAGGACCCACACTATGTAATTTATGGAAGGCAGCTTACCTAGGTATCCTCTATCAAAGTTTGTAACATAGTCACGAAACACCTTGTATGTAGTGTGTCGTTTTTTTCTTTGTTTACTTCAGAAGGTCCTTGCTCCTTTAATAAGGATTTTCGGACCCATATTTATAGAACGTTTTTAAATATTTTTTGACAGAAAATCACCCCCTGAAAATATATGTATGTTCTAATTTATGCTGCAGTATAAAAAATTTATACAACCTGTACTATGCACAATATTTTATAAAAACAAATTAATATGCATCTGTAAGCCAGTCATCAGAGACAAAAGAAATCAAAACTATTATTTTATTTTACACAATAGTTTGGGTAAAACTCAATTTTTTTTTTTATTACTGATGCAGGCAATTTTTTTTTTCAAAAAATTAATGGAGTTGTCTATTACTTTGTGATATTCCATGTACAAATATCACTAAAATCAGAAGTTTATAGCAATTAAAATCATTTCAAAACAGTAAAATAATAAATAATTCAAATTTTGTAAACAATTTTTTTTTTAGAAACAGACCATATTTTTCCGTCGATAAATAAACTGAAGAAGTTACATTATTCAACAAAATATAGAAAATTAAAAAGAAGTTAGAAACAATAGAAATCTACAAATGTGGATATACCCAAATACTACCCTTCTCAATGTTTGTAGATATAAGAAATCCCACTATATTTACCACGTTGATGTAACAATGGACCTACCTGCAAAGCTTCTTAACATAATCCCTTGCAATGCATTAATACCTGGCAATTTAATTCGTATATTCACTATGCTTGAGAATGTAGTCCAGCAACTGTGAAACCGCAGTAAAAAAAATATAGAAAGATATCTTGCATTCGTTATTTGCCACTTCTCTCTGTGCATCAAGCGACCAAAGTGTAATGATTTGATGTACACCAAATAGCAGGAGAATAAGTTAAAGAAAAACTTTCTATACCTAATAGGTCCGAAGTTATGAAGCCTTAAACTACGCTTTGCAAGTTTAAAATCAGGTAATTTGGCAATGATTTTATTTTTCTTATTATACGGGAAGAATAGTAAGAGCTACATCGAAAGTGTGTAGGTGCTTTTTTTTATGCAGAAAATTCTGCACAAAATGAACAGGTCATGAATTCCATGTGAAATTTACAATTCTGTGTCAGATAAATGTAAAGTGGAGCATGGAGTTCCCCAGGAGTCGGTGCTAGGGCTGTTTGTGAACAATAGTGATGTTCCCGGATGACACTTCGATGCTGGCGAGTCCTGAGAAATTTTAAATAACAATTGACACAAACTTGAAACTTTACAAAGAGTGGTACCATTGCGGATTGTAATCTACGCTGGAATCAACATACAATGGATTGCTTTACACCAAGTGTAAACTGCGTTCATCCTTAAAAGACTCATTAGACTGATGTTTAATGTTGGAGTCAGTCTTGCAGACCCTATTTCTATTCACCATTCACTGTACATACATTCTAAACTGTATTAAATTTGTTGGAATAAGCTTAAACAGCCTCAAAACAAATTCTGCAATTCATACATACAACACTAGTCATGGTGGTCTATTAAAAGTTTTCCAGTACAAAGGGACCTTATATGAAACATCCTCAATGAAGCAGGCTCTAAATTATATAAGCTGTAGAAATAAAAAAATACCAGTAATGATAAGAAATTTGTTACACAATCAAAAATTGTTTGTATTCATTAGAAGAGTACATGAATTCATCATGAGTAGAATAAGTCTTACATCATAAATAAATATTCTATTCTATACCAAGTGTACCGTAATGATTTTTTTCATATTGTGAATGAATGAACTCAGTCACGGACAGAAATGACTTCGGTCAATGCCCTTTTGCTGTGTAATTGGCAATAAAGTACTCTATTATTTAGGAAGTTATTGCAATATCAACATAAAAGATAAGGTATGTCATTAGCTGTTATTATTCAATACCATATTTACATTAGCGTTGTGCAAAACGAGAGATCGCATATGGTGTTTACTGACAAAAACCTCCGTTGACGAACTCAGAACTATTCTAAACTGCCAAAATTATCAATGTAATGTAAAGAGTATCCTAATCTCTAAATAAAATATAACAGATATTTTTCCAATGGAACTATAACTACAGAGCATTTTAACGTAAGTCACCAAATTTGACATGCTATTCGTTTTCAAATAACGAAGCACATTAAACTAAACAGTGTTTACCCAAACCACCAATGATCTGTACATGTGTACATATCAAAATAATAGAATAGAAATTATAGTATACAGGGTGTTTCGAAAAGATTGGGACAACGCTTAACCATAGATTCTTGACAAGTAGTGGCCTAACTCTTTTCATCGGCAATATCACCATTGTAATTAGCGACCTCAAAAACATGTCATTACCAACTTTTAAGTAGATACATGTAATAGTCTCCAAGATAGTGACACATTACGAATACAATTTTTTTACTTTGCCACCCTGTATCTTGAAAACAAAAATAGTTAGACCACTACTTTTTGAGTTAAATCGACTTGTTTTGATGTCAAGTATCTACGGCTAAGCGTTGTCCCAATCTTTTCGAAACACCCTGTATATTCAACTAGACATTCAAATAAACTGACACATCATAAAAATATACGAATTTTGTCTAATTAACCAATATATACCGGAAGAATGGAAACTTAGAACCATTGTCGCAATGCCAAAACCCAACACGGATCATGCCAAGGCAACCAATTTCAGACCTATACCACTTTTACAAGCAATCGGAAAAAATTTCGAGAAAATATTGAAAAAGAAAACAGAAGAAAGAGTAGAACACCACATCCCCAGACACCAATTCGGATTTAAAACTAAATGTTCCACTCTACACCCACTGGTTACGCTAATCAACAACATTGAAACCATCAAATTGAATGGAGGAAAAACTGCAGCTCTATTTATTGACATTGAAAAGGCATTTGACAGCATTTGGCCAAAGGCATAATCTACAAACTTTACAAGCTAAGCTGTCCAAAATACATTGTATTATTAGTAAACTGTTTTTTGAAAGACCGCCACCTAAAAGTAAAAGCACAGAAAAAGAAACAATCAGAATAGAATCTCTCATTGGCGCGAAAAGTTCGCGCATCTACATCGCGCACTGTCAATCTCGGACGGAATTGTAAAATATTGTGCCAGGCCCGGATTTCGGATTTCTTCTGTAACCGGATCGTCTGCGACAAATGGCGAGTGGCGTGATCTCGCCTCGTGATACAGTTTATATATCATGATGCCGCCTAACTAGTTAAGAAATATTGAAAATCTGAAACAAATATTATTTGTCTTCATCTAATGTTTCACAGGTTCTCTGAATCTCTACCGGTCCGTTCCTAAAAGGGGTAAAAAATATTGAGTACTGTCCTGAACTCGCCCAACAAAAGAATGACGGAAATTTACAACACGAGATCAAAGGATTTTTTGCCGACATTCCCTTCTGATTGTTTCTTCTTCTGTGGTAAAAGTGTCAACCTCATTCTCATATGAGTTCACACTAGAACAAGGTCTCCCGCAAGGTTCCCCACTCTCTTCATTGCTATACAATATTTTCTGTGCAGATATATATTACCACCCCTACAACGATGACCGACATTTTCATGAAGTGCTTATATACTCCAGTTCGCCGATGATACGACCCTCATATCTCATAATACCTTTATCGCAAAACCTGGTACACCACACTACAAATTGGTTTAACAAATGGAGACTAAAACCTAATCCAGCTAAGTCCATTTTTATTAATTTCAATCACTACCCTGGCCCAAACTCCACAACGCTCAATATGTACAATCGTACGCTCTACCCAAAAACATCCACCAAATAGCTAGGAATTATCATCGACCACAAAATCAACTATAATAGCCATATGGCATAAACTAAAAGAAACATTATTTCACGAGCAAAACACTTTAGATGCCTAGTGTATAAAAAAGGAGGAATCAACATCGAAACTGCCAGTAGGATATACAAAACGATCTGCAAACCCATGTTGGAGTATGGCCACGTAATCTTCCAAAACTGTAAAAACCCAGCGATACAAAAACTTAAAGTAGCAGAAACAAGTGCCCTTCGTTTGATAACCAAAATCCGTCACCCCAATAATCCACTCCACAATCCTCCTAACCAACTGCTATAGGCGTCTGAATTTAAGATGCCAGCGCCAAAGTGGAGAACTCGTGAACTAATTATAGGCTTTTTGTTCGTTTATATGGCTAATACTTTTATTGATTTTTTTCTGTTTATTGTTGTTTTTGGCGTTAAAAATAATAACATTATTAATATATGACCTAAAGGTTTGTAAGATTTTGTTCTAAGTGATTTGCAATATGTCAATGGCATTATTCAGCAAAATTCATATTTTTTTAGGTTATCTAGTTTTTCCCTTGAAAAGTACAGTTTCTTCGACATAAACGGTGTCTAGCTAGTTAAATATTAATAAACTTAAATATTTCTTTAAATTTATATACAGTTGTAGTTTAAATCACTTTTTTTTCAGGAAACTGAGTGACATTTAGATTAAGCATATTGCAATGTATGGAACATTTGTGAATCACTAAAAATGTAAAAATTCTAAGTGTGTGTATGAAGGGGAATATGTTTTAAATGCAGGACATATTATTTTGTGTGGTAAAACCCATATTCAACACAAAACTTAATAAATGTGTATGCTCTATGTTTACAAACAAGTGTCTCATGGGTATTTGATACCCATGAAATTAGTGGTACATTGAATATAACTGAAAAGATATTTATTAATTCTTTAAGTAAAATAAATGAAACAGTATTTTGTAAAATATGAAATAGAAATATTCAGGGGTAAAACATAATAGTGCATGGTGCAATAGTATATATTACTTTTAAATATACTGGAATTACATATATTTACTTATTTCAAAAATTTCACTTACAATGTGTGATTGCCTAGGACATTATTATTGCTACCCGGGCCACGGTTATTTGCACCAGCTTTTTCCCTCTCAATGCCTAGTTAAAGGTGTCTACATCAAAGAGGGTATGCTTTGAACATTGTCGTGCCAACTCAACTTTCACGAGTTGTCCCTGCAATCTACAAAGGATTCCGACTAGGGTGGCTCCAGCCAATTGTAGCCCCTTTAAACGCTATCATATTTTTAATAACTTAGCATCTCAGTTTATCATTTACTAATTGTTGATATCATCGTACACTAAAGAGACAATGACAGAAAAGCCCATAATTAGTTTGACTATTGGCCACCAGGTGGCGTACTCCTTATTTTCAGACGCCTATACCAGCTAACAGAAAAGAGGCTAACTAATCTATCAACAAGGTTCGTCTGGAGCGAACATAATAAGGAGTTAACGGACAGCTTGTGTTAGAAGAGTGCATAATGGCAGAGCAAGATGGAAACACTCGTTAAGAACATTATGGGAAATAATAAATTAAACAGTTTTTTTTCTCACATTGATTAATGTAATTTTGATTTCTACTATGTTAATTGTTGATACATTGAATAAATTATAGTATAGGCTGAAGGACCTCGGTCAATGGCCTTGAATTGTATATGTCAATTCAATAAAGCACTTTTTATTATTTATTATATAGCATATATTGGCGATAACTTCTCATTATTAGGTTAGTTTCTGCAAGAAATCACAAACTAGAGAGTCAATAAGCTCTGTCTAGCGCGTTCAATTTAACTGACCACTTTGGCGCATAAGAATGAAGGTTTTTTTTTAACGAAACATTAGCCGACTCAAAAAATCACTTGAGGGTGCCTAAGTCATGTTACAGGTGAGTTGCTATAGCATTTTTTTCTACAGCTGTTTTCTAATAGTAAAAAAAAAATTGTTTTAACTTCAAAAAATGGAAATTTAGATTTTAAACATACAAAATTTGAAGATGGAAATAATATTGTTGATATACTTATTGATAACAAATTTAATGTTTTTATTTTATTTTATGCCTGATTTCGAGAGCATAAAGTTTTCACGCCCTAGTGTACGAAATACTTTCTTACGTGTCATGGAAAAGCTTGGCAACAAAGCAGCCAAAGCAAATTAAAAAAAATTTGACAAAGGCTACCACTACTCTCCTCGTTTCTTCATTCTACTGTATATTTTTCTCAACTATAATATAAATAAGATAACCAGATAAAAAAAATAACCTACTTCCACTTATTTTAATGTTGTAGAAAAAAGCAAAACTTTTAATGTGGAAAAAACCACTAAAATGTAACTTTCTTGAAAATTTTTAAATGCATCTACAGGTATATTTCAATAATTAAAATTTACATATTTTTTACATAAACTATTTCATGATATAAAATATTAGTATCCAATTTTTGTCTTTTTGAACAACCCAAAATTAATTACTGATGTGTATACTTACGAATTTCTTATGAAAAAAACTAGTATTAAAAATAATTTTTATTTTCTCTAAACACATTTTTTCTAATTTCTAAATATCTGGGACAACTCCGAGAAGCACTACAAGCCAATAGGGTTTTGCATATATAGAATTTGCAATTTGAAAAAGTCGATCAAACGACATTAATGAGATTTGACTAATTTTTTTTTGTATTAGACTTTTCAGCTTAAGTTCACAATAATTGTTTTTTTCAGACGTTACGGACCTCAAGTACAGCTTTTACCTTTCTTGTCTATAAAACATGTCATAAATATTTCGAACTCGTGGAAATAGTCACACACAGTCAAAAGGGGGAAGTATGGCTGGCGCCTTAATAAATAAATAAATCAGTGTCACGTCCTTCAGACGCAATGTGGTAGGTTCTTCTACATTCTCAATGGACGACTAGCCGAGGTAAAAATGCATACTGATGATATTAATCTTACCCAAACAAGCAAACCAAAATATGACTTTTTAGAAACAATTAAGAAATATATTTATTTTTTTTGTGTAAAAAAAAATGTGAGTTACCAAAAATAATGGTGACTTTTTTTAACCTATCACTTAACGAACTTCGCTTATAACGAATCTTTGCCAGTTCCTCGAGTTCATTATAAGTAGATATTGCTGTATATGTGATTTTAAAAGACGTTATTTATAACATTGAAGTACATTTAGTAACAAATAGCTGGCAAATGCAGACTTTTTGGAAATCGCTGTAACGACAGTTACGACAGTCATCAGAAGCATTTTTCACATGAAATATATATAAAAATTTAAGTACTCTTATTTATTTTGTCCAACTTTAGGAAACAATTCAAACCTATCAAATTGCTGTCACTAATGTCATTTATAATTTCTTCTACAATGTACTCGGGATTTCTTGGGCGCTTCAGTCACGAAACTTCCGAAAAGACCAAAAGACCGCTTTTACAAACTGAAAAATCCGACTAACAGTGTTGAACTTTACGAAGTTATTGACAAGGCCAAACCCCAAGCTTTATTACTAATTATTGTCAATTTTCACATAAGGATTTCCCTAAGCCACGTTTCAGACTTTTGCATCTGGATTGTGTGCCACTGCTACTACACTGTAAAAACACTTTAGGCCTCAGTGCTTCTTTATTTCAACACACAAATGCATCACAAATTTTACCTGATATCAGATTTGTTAACTTCTAAAGATCAAAGTTGTCATCAAAGTAAACCGAATTAAACAAAGAGTGAACGCAAAATTCTTTTTGGGCAGTATATTGGGAGCGAAGGGCAGGTGCACAATTGATCCCGTTGATTTCAAATTAATCTTTGGAAAATTCTGAGAGCATATCTTTTCGTTTTGCGAAAAAACGCGAAAACCACCCCTATAAGGGTTGAAAATATTTAAAGAAGATGCTTAGAATTTCCCAAAGATTAATTTGAGATCAATGAGATCAATTTTGCACCTTTCCTTCACTCGCAAAATACAAAGCAAAAAGGCAAATTTTACAATCCTTAAAAACTCACAAGTCGGTAAATGGGAAAGAATGATAAACAATAAATTGCTGGTTGATACAAAGAGAGAGGCCTTGCCGCATCTAATAGTACGGCTTTAAACTAGGGAGGTAGTAACCAACAGAAAGAGTATTTTCCACTACTTATTTAATAAAACTGGGTACGAAAATTACAATTTAAATTCCTTAGTTTTACAGGTCAATTATTTACACGTCATTATTCCGCTCTTAACTGTCTAAAATTCTAAAATAAATACATCATTTGTACTGGTAAACAAAATGCTGTTAAAACGAAGATTTTCATCACTCACATACATGCACGAGAGTTTAAATCAAAAACGGTTAACTGCATATGGCTAAAGTAAACTTTATTAATAATCCAACAGTAAAAAAGTGAGTACCCTATCGTTGTGGATATAATACAAATGGATGAAAGAAAAAAATAATACAACAGACAAACAAGCTTTGAATTCTGTATTTGCTTTTAATTAGGATAATATTCAATACCAAAAAGCAACAACAGTATTGAGATATTTTTATACAAGTAATGACAAAATCACAGACTTTTTTATGTTCACTAATACAAAATCCGAAGCTCTATACAGAATAAAAGTGTCAAGCTAATATGCTTAATCGAGAAACAAAACTCTGGACCAACCCTTAAACATTACATTAACAAAACCACTTTGGAAATTGTCTAGCTTTAACTTCTATGGTGATCTTCGACGTTTACAGAGCACTGTTCAAACCAAATCTGTAAGAAAAAGATATCATTACCAACTGAGAGCAGATTCTTGTTGTTACTACAAACGTGTTTTTAGGTAGGTAATGATTTGCAATTCCAATTTCAGTGGGTTCCAGCTAGTGTTGATAAAAATCACGATTTAAAAAAAAAATAAAAAATCACTGATTTTTTGATTTTCTTAAATAAAAATGTTTATTTGCCTTTTAAACTTTCCGTATTGTATTTTCTTAAAAAATAATAAAAGAAAACCTCTATACAAAATTATGTTAAAACCGAAAATTGGCTTAAAAACTGTTTCGACTTGGCTCCACAAGTCAAGAAGCTGCTTGCAAGCTTGTTGGAACTTGAAACTTGCAAATTCCTGTCGACTATATAAGATTCATTTTGATATTTGACATTCATTTGATATTTAGTACTGACTGAACGTTGACGCGCGACGTATACAAAAAATAAATGTCTAGTCGATGTAGGAAAGAAGATAGTGTTTGGCAATATTTTGTCAAAAAAAAAAAAAAAAAAAATTATGGGCAAATTTGGATGCCGTGCAATATGTAAAAAATGTAATAAGGAAATTCAGGGGCTTGACAGACAAGCTTAAAAATGACTAGAAAACTTGTAAAAATTAGTAAGTGAAGGTGAAAGAATCAATGAGTGCAAAGCCAATACAAGTCGAAGTGAAGATTCTCAACGAACAGCAAGCGGGAATTTGAGTGGTCGTAGTTCCAGTAGCACTAGCTCCTTTATTATAAGAACATGTCAGGGCAGAGAGAATCAGACAAACAGGTAGCCAGAGCCATTTTTGCAAACTATTCTTTCAAGTCCATTGAACTTACAGAAGTTTGGAAAGCGATTGACATGTTATGACCAGGGTATGTCCCGCTTTATAGGTTTCAGTTATCATCAACCATTTTAAATGAAATATTTGAATAAAAGAAAGCGAATTGCTTCTAAAACTTATCAGGTCAATCAGTTTTTATGTCTCTTGATGATTGGCCAAATGTTCATAATGAACTGATATGTGCAATTCAGTGAACAAAAATAAGCCTAGAAGTATGAAAAAATTAGTACAAGCAAGAAATTTGGTGGAGATATTGCAGTTATCATCTTATTGAATATACTAAAAGTCCCCTAAAACCTAAGCTGTGCTACGCCCGACATATTGAAAAATGGCGGCGCCCATTTCAGATTTTTGTATATAAATCCTTTACCATTACAGATAGGAAAAAAGTTTCAAATAAAAAATGTAGACAATAATAAAACAAACAATCTTTGATATTAACATTTTTTTCTCTAAATTGAACGGTTTTTGAATTATGAGCTGTCCTGTAAACACTTTGCATTGTATGGATACTTTCTCTTTAGTTTCAGATTAACAAGATAAGTTATGGATGCTGGAATATGTAAAATCCTTACAGAAGGAAAAGTGGTTGTCGATGAAAAACATAAAATCATGGCTAATGCCAACGAACTTACAATTCACGCATTGTGTCGGAAAAACTATACAAGGCCTAGCTCCATCAAGGCTTTATATTTTATCCTCCATTGTTGTGCGGTTGGGAGGGTTTCATTTCCTTGTCTTTTTTAGGATGCATTGGACAAAACATGGGGGGTAGCAGTTTAGAAGAATGGGCTCATGTAGTATTTTTTTTTTAATTCTATTTTGAAAGTACACCTTGTAGTTAGTAAATGTGCAACTCCTTCTCTCTCAAAATAAATAATAAAAATAGAGCGTGCAAAAATTCAGTGGGACGTAAAAACACCTGCAGCGGTCGACCGCTCGCCGGGTCCCATATAGTTTCATATGGCAAGCACAATAAACATGCTATATGCGCATGCACATAAAACCAATCGTGCGGGTGCCGTGACGTCGTCCGCGTCGCATCGTTTCAAATATGTTACGAATTGGAAATCAAATATTACAGTTAATATTAACACTAGCGGCCTAATTTTTTCACTATATACTTAAAGGGTTAAATACTTATGGAAAATGCAAAAATAAAATGTAAATTAAATATCACTAAATGAGCCCATTGTGGGTAGTGGTGTTTGCTAAAAACACTGTACCACTTTTCATGGGCGCAGCCAGGGGGGGAAGCCATGCCTCCAGCCGTCTTCCATGAGCCAAAAAATAAAGAAGCAGTACAAAGCAGTATCTAAATTATCCCTCGAAATAAATATTTTGTAATTAATGCCAAATATTATCTAATAGAGGAATCTACATACACATCCGTTTTCAACCATTTTCTAAAAAATTTTCCTCATCCTCTGGGGATGAGGGGATAGATGAATTTTCTGGCTGCGCCACTGCCATTTTTGATAATAGGACATGTATATGTCCCAGCCTGAGAGCACATATTCTAACTTTAATTGCATTGTACAGTATAATATGTGTGCAATTTCCTAGTTTACAGGATTCAGTAAACGTATTGCTACAGTTAGATGAAGAACTATTAAATAACCAAATAGGTGCAAATCTGTCTAGTGACTTTATAAGCTTTCGGAATAAATTTGAATCACTGTTGGAGGAAGCTAAAGCCAGCGGCAACAAAGTCCCAGACGCTTGATAAGTATAGATATTTTTCATACAATTGTCTGATCAGTAAGCAGCAATTACATTCCAAATTTAACTTGGCAGTGTTGCCTCCAAGTGCAGTAGCTGTCAATCACTCATATCGCACATACCTCCAAGTCCAGTAGTGGATGGGTAATAATTTAGAGCCAACTGCCTGGAGTTGGCAGTTAGTTAAGCCATGGGGCTTTGAAACCAGTTTTGACATGTTTGGATCCAGGCTCTAGCAATTTACTGAAGCTCATATCCTGTGGTTGCAAATCGGGATGCACAAAATGTTGTGAGTGCTCATCAACGGGGTTAAAGTGTTCTGCCATGTGTGTATATTACCAGGGATTATCTTGCAGCACCTCAGAAGACATGTTACCTGACGACGACATTGATAATGACGAACTAATGTTATAACGTATTTTCGTATTTTATTCTATTTGTTATAGGCTTTATAATTACAGTATATTTTTCTTCTGTAATGGCAATATACCTAAAAAAATGTTTTTTGTTTTACTTACAACCTACAACACACATTTCACAGTGTATTTTGTACACAATTGAGATTTTTGAAAATTCAATAACATTCTGCACCTCATAATTCAAAAACCGTTCGATTTAGAGAGAAAATGTTAATATCAAAAATTGTTTTGTTTATTTTATCATTGCCTACATTTTTTATTTGAAACTTTTTTTCCTATCTGCAACGGTAAAGGATTTATATACAAACATTTTAAAATGAGCCGCCAATTTTGGCAGGCGAAGCACAGCTTCGATTTTAGGGAACTTTTAGTATATTCATTGGGATGGCAAGTGGAACATCTTCACCAAATTCCTTGCTACTAATTTTTTCGAGGTCAAAATTTATTTTTCCTGCACTAATTTTGATACTAGAAAATGAAAACAGTTTTCTTCTGGAAAGTATAGATACAACAGGACATCCACACACTGGTGATTATCTTGCAAACTCGGCCATTGATTTAAGAAATAAGTGCAAAAATGATCAACAATACGAGGGAAAAAATTGCCGAGTCCCTGGATTATCTCATTATATCATTGGGTGTACTGCCCATATACTGAATTTGCTTTCCAAAGATTTGGAAATTGCTCAATAAGTCAAAACAGCTATAGGGATGTATGTACAAAAATGTTCGGTTTTCATTTCTACATGACATCGTCGAAAAATATACAGGGTGTTCCATCTGAAAAAATTGAGAAAATTCAATACAAAATGTTCTAAACTGAAAAATCATTTTTGGCCATCCTGTATATTTTTAGGAAGTGAAAATTATTCAAAAACATTAATTAGATGTCTTGTAACTAGTATCCGCATGATTCCCTCTTAAAACCCATAATTGTGACTGTTTTCAATATGTATCTGCAGATGGTATTATTTCAACAAAAAAATTAACTATAGATATATGATGATAGTCAATAATAATACACATAAGTGAAAGGAGCCCAGAAAGAGGCCTCAAAAAATGTACATAGCATTCCATTAAAAAAAAAAAGACACTTGATCCTGTAGAATCGTCTTGGCAAGCCAATTCGAAAATAATTTCCGGTTACAGACTTTTTTATCTAGTTTACTCGTATATTTTTTTAACATTTCTAGCTCTCATAGAACTCGAGAAATCCACCCAGTATACTCAAAATTATTTATCACAAAAAATTAACAACAAAACTCACCACAAAATCAGTACTAGATCCGAGACGTTTTCTATCTCTTGTAACGTTCCCTATTAGCTCGTTCCATATCTATCCACTCAGGATCGTTCGGGTCCTCTTCACCGTCTCCTATCGCCGACTCGGTGGACTCGCTGTCAGGGGAATCAACCTTCCTATCCAGATATCCCAGCACGCCGTCATACTCGGCCGAGTCCTGCGCCCTGATGTTAGTCTTGAACTGGTGATTCTCCGGCATGTGCTTCAGCATCTTCTCGTACATCTCGTCGTTGATGGGGAAAGTCCGTCTCTCGTAAGGAGGCACCACCTCGACCATTTCCGGCGTATTACACCGAGTCTCCTCCTTCACCTCCCTATCCTTGGCGAAACGAGACTGGGAGATGGTCCGTCGTCGCATCACAGCTATCGAGGGTAGAGGCGCAGAATCGTCCGCTTGAACGGACAGGGGAGTTGCAGGTGGAGAGGTCATAGGGGAGTTGGTGCTATCTTGTTGATCGATGGCGTGAGGGGACATTGGATCGGGTGTGTTTGCCCCGCTCGATTCTGCCCTGCTGTCCGTCCGCTTGTGAGCACGAGCCCGACCATAACCGATGGGAAGTTTGAGGTAGCTGAGAAACTTTTTCTTCTCGTCGTGCTCGCACCTTTCGTGCCGGGCGATCGTAGCTTCTTCGGTGAGGTCCTCACACTGAAACAAGAATGGTTGAAGAATAGGGATAAGTGGGCTTTTGTAATACTTACATCACTATCCTGACTAGAGTCTTTAATAATGCCGTTGTTTTTCGGTTCTAATTTCTCTTCACATTCTGTATCTGCAATTCGCCATCTAATAGAAAGAATAGAATTAATAAAACATGTTCAAGGATTTTTTAAAGTTTTAAATCAAGCAAAAGTATACTCATTTTCAACTGGAATGTGGGTTACGAGTGCATGTGGGCACATAAGAGCTGATAATCCATTCCTCGTTATGCACTCACATCTACATTTTGAAAAGATGGTAGCAGAGAATCGATTTACAGGGCTCAGATTTTACAAAGCAAAAAAAAAATTTCAAGATATTCCGTGCAAAAACATGTTTTTTATAACACAATAATAATCACTATTATATTGCGTAATTTTAGATAATTAAAAAAATTTAAATTTTGTTTTGATTAAAAAAAATGATTTTTTTGTACAAAACTGCTTTTATTTTATTCTCAAAACAAACACAATAACGTTATAAAAATATTTTTATCAAGACAGAAAAATATTTAAAATAATGATGATCTGACAATATCAGTCCTCATTTAGAAATTAATAAGACGTTTTCAGTGATACACAATCATTTTATAGTGCACTGTATAATAATAAATAATGTATAATTTATAGACATTTTTACATTTACAATAAAATTTAAAAACAACAGAGAGCTGATAAGTAATTTCTTGTTTTCCATACCGTGACTCAAAATTTCCTGATTTTGCGAATTTATTAAAATTCCAAGATTTCTATGATGTTTTTAGAGTTTTTAGAATTCCCTGAATTTTCCAGATGCTTCAGATTTTCCATGTAAGTCCCAACCTTGATTTACATATTTTATTTGCTATCCCATTGAACAGGTTAAACCTAATAATTACGGATTCGGAAAGAGAAACGATACTTAAGTTAACCCATTAAGGACTACAAACGTACATGTACGTTTTCATAAAGCTGCTGCTGACGGCCGAGTGCCGTACTAGTACTATAACTGATCCTATGAATGTGCCCTAGTGTCGTATACAAAATAATAATTTTATATTTTTCCTACTCTCGGGTGGCACAATCAGGAGTATCATTCCCTGGCTCGTCACGAAATGGTTAAATTTTGAATGCGAACGAAAAAGAAATATAGCCAAGATATACAGTGTACAATGTGTCCCAAAAAGAAGTGCTCAGACAAAAATGGTAGAAAGGGCAAGTCATTTCATCGACAAAAATCCTATATTTTCAAGGTTGGAATGGCTTAGTTTTTTGTTTTTGGTGGGTCTTTGAATTTTTTCCCCATAGAAAATCTCAATATTTCTAAATTCACTCACAGTTCTTGAACTATTCGGTCAATTTACATTAAAAAAAATGTTTTGCAAAGCTAAGTAATGCCTTTTTGATATGGGGTTATAACTAGGGTTTTCAATCCTAGGATCACCAATCCCAGACGAATTTGGGATCCCGAAAATCCCGGGATTTCAAAAATCAATCCTGCGCATTCTTCAGGACTGGAGTATGCTCGGAATTCTCGGAAATATTGCTGTTTTTAATCAAAATTTGATATCGAAACATTAAATACATTAGTTCTTCTAAGATCCTTTTTTAAAAATAAATTTTAAACTGTTCGTTTTTGTTATCTATTACTATTTCATTCAAATAAATAAAACACATTTAAAAAATTGTTAGTTTTAATTTTATGTTAATATTTGACAATGTATTTTGAGCCTAGAAATTTGTAATCCTGGGATTTGGAATTTGTAATCCCGAAAGCCTAATCCCGTCCTGGGATTGAAAACCTTAGTTATAGCATCGTAGTCAACAATATAGGTTTTTTGTTGATGAAATGGCTTGGCTCTTTCTACCATTTTCGCCTGAGCACTTCTTTTTGGGATAAAATGTATATACAATGTATATACATTTTATGTATACAACAGAACTAAAATACATTTTAATACATATAGTGAAGTCAAATTTAGCATCAAAATAGGTAAGGAATTATCTGGCTGCAGCAATTTTAATGTTTTAATTTGTTGTAGGTATAATAACAAGTGCTGAAAACGCAAAAACTGCCAACTGCCAGCCAGTAGATCATTATTTTTTTTTATAAAAATGTTAGATATTTCATCTATTTTCATAATTCATTTGCAGTTTTTGGTTTGATAAACAATCCAAAAAACGGATACATTATTACATTTTTTAAATTATCAAAAAAAGGCAATTGTTAGTGGTTTTTATTTTTTTACAAATTAACAAATTATCAATGATCTAGTTTTGTTCAAAATATTATCAACAATTTGGTATTTTTATTTTGACGATGCAATTACTAGGACTGGAGACAATAAGGAAAATAGCAGAAAATTTCATTGTTGATATAAAAGTTGTTTAAATTTTACAAGAAGCAATAGAGATTTTATCCAAAACTTCTCATTACACATTTGTCAACTAAAAAAAAATTAAAACTATAAAATTGCCACAGCAAAACAATTTCATTGAAATTTATTTCCACCACTAATAGTGTATAAAAAATAGAGCAGTAAAATGAAACGGATGGATCACAAGTCAATAAAAACGAACAAATATGAATTTAACTAAATATTAGATTAAATTAGATATGGTGTGCTTCAAGGAACTGTCTTTTGTTATTTAAGTTGTGTCTAAACGATGTAGTATGCTGTTTAAACAATGATACAATCCATTTTTTGATTATACGACAATAGTTGTGTTGAAGAGGTGATAATTAAAATGTAACTGGAACTAGAAAAATTTAAATTAAACTATATGGAGATTCGTAGAAATGTGTATTTGAATGCAAGTATTTGAGATTAATTGTTAACAAAGATTTAAACTATATATATCTATTTTAATGGAATTAGTAATAATAGCCCAGTAACTTAAGGAGGAAACTTAAGGAGGAAACAATTGGTTGTTTTTCAAAAATTCGCAGCAAGCTGAATTTTTGCGTACACCTTTATTTAACTGTTATAAATAATGTGTAAAAAGTTCCCATTGATATCTTGTACGCTTCAAAAGTTATACGGGGGTCAACGGTCAAAAAATTGGTTTCACGTTAATATCTAGCTTGTCATTGGTCGGACGATAATTTTTGCAGTTACAAATATTGTCGATAAGGAAATTCCCTATAAAAAAGGTTCTTTACATTTTCCATGTAGGAGCTACCGTTTCCACGTTATAAACCGCACAGACTCAACATGATGAAATAGTGCTGCAATAGTAATTCATTTCCCCACCACCTTCGAGGCGGGTGGCAGGTGCAGTTGGTAATCAACTGTAACTCAGTATAAAGCAAATTATAGTCGACGTCGGATGTTTTGTTTCGGGTGTAATATAGTAAAATTATTCCAATGACGGACAATTGCTTTATTTGTGGTAAATCCCTCTCGGTCGGTGATACTGTGGTTGTTGAGCGTGGATACCAACTTCCTAAGATTAACAAAAACTAGAGACGGCACTGGTTATTTAGGAATTCAGTTTTTCAATGTCCTGCCGCCCGAAGTAAGATCGCTGAATGTTAACCATTTTAAATGCAAAGTAAAAAAAATACTTGCTCGATGATGCTTTCTACAGCACAAAAGAATTTTTAGATACAAACCACCGTATTATTAATTAAGTTCAGCCTTGTACATTCGGGTGCACTGTTCAAAAATTACTTTGTGCAGTGTTTTATTACCTTACATTGTACATATATTTATTTATTTTAATACGTCATTTATTCGTTTTAATTTATATTAATATGTCATTTAATTAAGGATGTTCGCAATGTACTCATTTGTTCTCGTTTTTTATACTTGTGACTGTGTCACATTCACTTTTTTTGATGCGTGTAAACACTTTGTGTATATTAACACCAATAAAATTATCTATCTATATATCTACAAACTGTGAAAAATGCTAGTGCCGACAGAAATGATGGACACCTTGAATATTTGAACAATGTGAATTTTGTGACTATTCATGTTGAGTGTCGTAAAGACTACTCGAAAGAGTAGCATAGCGGCGGCCAAAAAGACAGCGAGATAAAGCCGAAGCAAGTGGATCATGAAAGATCATGTTTTAGTTGCTGCCACCTGCCCCGATGAACTCCTCCGTATGATCTTCTGCAATGGGCTCATTTAGTGATATTTAATTTACAATTTATTTTTGCATTTTCTGTAAGTATTTAACCCTTTAAGTATATAGTGAAAAAATTAAGCCACTAGCGTTAATATTAACAGTAATATTTAATTTTCAATTCGTAACATATTTGAAACGCCCAATAGCGCGCGGATGATGTCACGGCACCCGCTCGACTGGCTTTATGAGCAGCGTTGCCAGTGTCAGTATATTTGTACTGAAATCAATACTTTTAGAGCACAATCAAGTTCTGCTTTCATTGTATCGCTACATTTTTTTGTAAGACGTCCTATTTACTTATTTTGCAACTTTATCGACAAATTTTAAAATAATTTATCATGATCCGTGAAATGGAATACGGTAGGATCAAAAGAACACCATGTTTTTGTTCGCAAGTTAGTTCCGGATTTTCCATCACTTTCGAAAATTCTGTTTCTGTGTATCTCGCTTGAATAAGGTGTTATCTTTGCATTTAAAAAATGTCTAATGGATGCATGGCAATAGGGACAAACCTGGGTTATCCGCAAGGAATTTAAGTATTTACAGTCTATAGGAATTGTAAAAATGTTTATGGTCCTTGAGAAGTTATAGTGCACTGAGGGATATTTAAAAATTCAATACTTATTGCATACATTAATAAAAATTTAACAACACTGAAAGTGTTTTGCATAGAATATGCACTGATGCTCTTTTTGTAGTAATAGTTCAAGTGAATATTGCGAACATATTTTTTATACACAAAACAAATAAATAAAAACTATCTGAGTGGCGAAGTATTTTTTTATATTCATTAAAATTCCTAGATATCGTATAAAAGATTCATTATTTATTTTGAGGGAAGAGCTGAAAAGAAATCCAATATTTTGCACATTTACTAACTACAAGACATACTTTCGAAATATGAATTTAAAAAAAAATGCTAAATGGGCCCACTGCACAAAAGGTTGTGGGACGAACTGCGGTTGCAGAAAAATTGGTTTGTCATGCTCTGCTGTTTGTGGACACTGCAATGGTCAATCCTGTCTCAAAGCACCTCCCACTGATGATTCGGCAGATACATCTGAAGATATCAACTCGCAAGATTTTGAATACGAAGGGACGAACCTTTTTGAGGAAATTGATGATGGCGACACTAAAGCAAACGTACCAGAGGAATCATTGCTCCCGGTAGAAGAGGACGAAGAAGAGGAGTGATGATTTTCCACCTATTTTGACTAAGATATGGATTAGGCCTTGTAACGGGTAAATAGTACTTTTTGGGGCGAACCCCGTATGTGTGGTTCCTTTTGGTATACCTTACCTTGTCCTGTACTTAAGTGGTAGGAACATTTCTTCATTGAGAGCATAGGAGCAACGCAACGCATTTATAATTATATCTTTATGGTATAAAGTTTGATTCGGTTAATTTAAGGAAGTAGCATGTTACCTTATTATTACTATACCTTGGAAGAATGTTCGACTCCCTCATGGTACTAGGAACCTTCAGTTTGTTTGGTAATTAGCATGGCTCATACTGCTTAAATTTATTTGGTGATAAATTGTCAGCGTATGCGGGCGTCTAAAACAGGGCAAAGCGGTAGTGAAACCTTTTCCCAGTATTGTAAAATGTAGGCAGTTAGGTGCCGCGTAACGTTGTGTGCGTTTTCAATCACTTTATGCCTGGGATTTAATTACATGAAAGTCATAAGTTTCTCAGTTAACACTTGTTACGCCAATTTTCGGACAGAAACAGCCATGTTAGTTGTTTACGTTTAGTTTAGAATCAGGTTATCGGCTGAGCGCACTGTCGGTATAGGTTGATCGCGTCATTGCGAGGTGTATGAATTTTAAATACCAATTGTTTTTCATTACGGGTTTCCAACGTACATGGATTCGATTTCGGAAAAAGGGGTTTGGAAGGAAGTAACGGCCATTTAAGAAGCTGTTGGGGCACCGAGCACATGGCTAGATAAACCCCTTAGAGAATTTTGTTAAATTATATTTAAAAGAAGGGCCATTCTGCGAGAAGGTACGTCTAAATTTGTTTCGCCGTGTAGGCAGTTTGTTAATTGTTCCTCGTTTGCAGTAACGATAACAATATTTCTTGTTTTGTAGATTTACCGGTCTAACTTGCATTTGGTTAATTTGCACATGGCTAACTTGCATTTTGTAACTTGCACCTTAGAATTTTCGCATTTCGTAACTCGTATCCTGTAGACGTGCTGTTTGATATTTAATGATTGTATGATCCTGGATCTATGTTAATTTGAGCTGTAATACAGTTATATGGTTGGAAGCGCTGTGTGATTCGATTATTCAACCGGCTATTGGATAACCACGGTCGCACGTGAAGCATGCCGCCTGGCCGCTGGGTCGCTTACCCTGATGAGAACACATGGTTGTAACACGTTATGCAATAAGGAATTGCCCTGGATGTCCATGGTACTGTGAGGTGTCGACAAATTAAAAATAAGGTGAGACTGTTTTTTCTATTCGAAAAACAAGAATAAATTATAGGCCAATCAATGAGCATGGACTTCGGCAATTCCATAGTTTAATTGAACGCGTAAACTGGGACTTTATAAAAGATCCTAATTTAACAACCGAAAGTAAATGCGAAGTATTCCTCCACCATCTAACCAATGCCATTGAACTATCTTTCCCTTTAAAATCAAAACTAGTAGACACCTCCCATAATGGTACCCATCTCAACTGGTACAACGACCACCTAAGAGTAATGCGTGAACACCTGACTCATCTCAAAAGTATGCATAAAACCGATCCTAATCTAATAACAAATGAGTCTATAAAATCATTCAAAGCACTGTACCGTTCTGAGATTGCGAAAGCTAAAAAACAAGCTCATGATAATTATATTAAAAACTCCTCCAATGCTCAAGCTGCATTCTGGGAAATTGTTAAAAGAAACAACTCCAACCTACATAATCAAAATAGCGAATCTCTAACTGCAAACGATTTTAATACATATTTTACCGACATTGCTCTCAATACTATTAACAAACTGCCCAAAAACAATCTCCACCACAATAACTACCTAAAAATGACTGATAACGCAATACATTTTAAATTCAGGGAAATAACCTACAATGAAGTACGTACTATAATATCCAATCTTAAAAACAGTAAAAGTAAAGATACTTATGGCATCAATGTAAAACTCATTAAAAGCATCAAAAACTTAATTATTTATCCTTTGACAAACCTGATTAACTTATGTATTAAAAACAATATCTTTCCTGACGTGCTAAAATTGTCCAAAGTAATTCCCATACACAAAAATGGCTCTAACGAAGAACTAAATAACTATCGACCCATCTCACTTGTACCTATACTGGCAAAAATTTTCGAAGCTGCCTTAAAAAATCAAATAAACGAATACTTTGAACTCAACAACTTATATCACTCCTGTCAATACGGATTTAGGAATAAGCGATCCACAACACTGGCAATTAACAATGTTGTACAAATCATTCTAGATACTTTCGAAAACAAGAAATACACAAATGCTAGCTTCTATGACCTAACAAAGGCTTTTGATTGTGTATCGCATGAGATTCTCCTAGACAAGCTTATAAGTTATAACTTCGATACTAACAGTGTAACACTTATAAAATCCTATTTGAACAACAGGCAGCAATATGTAAACTACAACCTGTGCACTTCTCAAACAAAAAGAGTAACTCTTGGTGTTCCACAGGGATCGGTATTAGGCCCCATACTTTTTACCATCTATATCAATGACCTAGCTAATTGTAACAGCACTTAACACTAACATAACACTTGGGGAACTACATCAGAGCGTCACGATAACTGATAATAAGATTAACGAATGGTTTATAACTAACAGTTTAAAACTAAATGAAGAAAAAACACAATCATTAACTTTCACCCTTCGGAACATTGACCCAACAGATCGTAATGATCAAAATGATAATGTGATAAAATTTTTTGATCTTGATCCAATTTTATCTTGGGAGCAACATACTTTAAAATTGTCAACAAAACTTTCGAAAAATATTTATTTCTTACGTAACCTAGTCAACACAATATCCCTAAATTTCCTACTTATGGCCTACTATGGTTCTTTCCATGCTAACATGTCTTATGGTATTTTAAACTGGGGGCATTCAGCACATGCCACAAAGATATTTGGCCTACAACGTAGGTGCATCCGTATACTCTCCCAGCTAAAATATAGGGATGATTGCAAGGATCAATTTATTAAACTTAACATACTAACATTGCCCTGTGTTTATATTCTTGAGTGTTTACTCTACCTCAAACAACACCAACATCAATATGTAATGCACAGCCAGCTACACAACCACAATACAAGAAATTGTGACAAAATTCACATGAATTTTCTCTTTCTCCGACTGACGAGATGCAGGAATGGATCGGGTTACTATGCAGCCAAATTTTATAACAAACTGCCGAATTCTGTAAAGAATCTAAACATCTTGCAGTTTAAAAACAAAATCAAACCCTACTTAAAATCCAAGGCCTTTTACACACTAAACGAATTTCTTGAGAATGATCACTCTGACTTAATTTAAAAACTGCCTAGACACTGTGCATTTTTTGCTTTTTCTTTTTTGTTTTTTAACTATATTTTAACTCTATATTTTCATAAGTTTTACTGTATTTTTTATACTATGTTTCACCAATTTAACTGTTTATTGTCCACTGCTACACAATTGTTTTACTTTACTTCACACAATAATTTTATTTATTATTCACACGATTGTCTGTAATTTTGTTATTATATACCTTATTTTATACTGATATTTCTGACTTGTGTAAGCATTTAATAATGTATTCTAACACCAATAAAAATATCTATCTATCTATCTATCTATCTATTTACTCAGAAACGGCGGCGTGAAATTCCAGCCTCTGATTTTACAATAAACGTCGTGTGAGACGACGGCGTTGAATTATAAAATTTACCAATCTTTTGAAAGAATTTGTTTGCTAAATTATCCAGCCAATTTTACACCTAACTTAAGTCAGATAATTTCGTTGATATTACGATTTTTAATAAGTTCCACAGTTACTGTGAACCGCAAATAGTACTATTTGAGGGGGCCAAAAAAGCGAACCATTTGTGAAATTAAATAGTAGTAAGCATTTTGACGCTCGTAGAGCACATTCTTACCCCATAAGGATACCTTATTGTGATAAATTTTTAAGCTTTATTAAAATCTTATTTGAGGACCCAACCTTGACTTTGTTTTTTGCAACACCCGCAAGCCCAAAAGGCTAGGATAGGCATTTTTTCTTGGTCTTAACTAAAACAAGATTAAGTGGCGCCTATTTAAATAATTCAAGACTTTAAAATTAAATTTTCCAAAGATCCTTACTCACACCCAATGCCTCCGACGAGAGAGCTGCCGCCTAGCAAAGTATAATCCCCGGAGGGGTTATAGCCTATTGGGGAAACCATGTATAAAAAAATGCGCCTTGCATTCTACCTCCAAGGTGGTGGGGAAACGAATGAATGCATCACTACTGCAGCACTATTTCATCATGTTGACTCTTTGTGCGGCGTATAACGTGGAAACGGTAGCTCCTACGTGGAAAATGCAAAGAACCTTTCTACACAGACATAGAGCATTTCCTTATCAACAATTTTTGTACCTGCAAAAATTATCGTCCGACCAATAGCAAGCGAGATATTAACGTGAAACCAATTTTTTGACCTTTGACCCCGTATAACTTTTGAAGCGTACAAGATATCAATGGGGACTTTTCACACATTATTTATAACGGTTAAATAAAGATGTATGCAAAATTCAGCTTGCTGAGAATTTTTGAGAAGTGAAACCCTTAAGGTACTATAATTTGTCAATATATGTGAAGAATTACAGTTTGTAAAAAAATTATCGCCCCGCATTTTAAATACTGCTCATTGTATGAGTATGAACGTGGTAAGAAAAATTTGCAAAGATCATTTTGAAAGTGAATCGTTATTATATAAGGATCTGTCATATGCCAGACTAAATACAATTTAATCAAAGATTAATATATCATGATTGTGTTATTTATCTTGCCTAAATATATATTCGATAAAATTACATTTGTTGAGAGATATTCACGACAATACAAAAGTGCTATACCAAATCCGTAAAAGGATAGTGATGAACTGAACTGCCAAGAGTGTCAAACGGCACATATAACAGTGATTTTGATATGTTTTTTTTTTTTTGTTCTCAGCTGTCACCTTTCCAACATGGAGGATTTTCACTATAATTTAAAACATGAGTCTGATTACATATGCTTTGGTCCATCTAGGGTAATAATTTGCGCTTAAAATGAATGAAATGAACTGTAATCAAATACAGGATGTGACAAAAACCCTGTTGAGGAATTCGATAAAATTGGAAGTGTGTACAGGCACACAATTTTGTACCAGCTGATTTTAAGACTGTTCGTGTACCTCTCTTTTATTTACCGGCAAATTATTAAAATAATATACCTTGTTTACAACTAGATTCATATTTCGAAAAATCTGCTATTCTCTTAGAAACGAGCTTTACATTGAAATTATTTTTTCATGGAAATTAAGTAAACAAAATGGCAATAAATACAATGTCATTACATTTATTACCTGCGTGGCACGTGGTGATCCTTTTTTACTATCGTGGAAGGTTACAGTTACACGCGGAGACCCAACTTGAACCTGTTTATTTATTCTATTGGGCTATTACAAATGCGTGAAACAATTAAGCTGTAATTTGAGATCCATACGTGCAGAGTATTAACACTAGAAGTTGGTTTTTCGTTATTTCAATTTTTAATTTGCAACTAGTGGCTCACAAAAAGGACTCATTCATAGGTAGTGACGATTTGTACAGTCTTTCAGTGATGATTTATGATTTTTTTTTCTTTTAACACGTTGACTGCCATGTGTATATATATTATATACAGCAAGCAGGTCATAGACACCGTATAAATAAATATTATACACAGTCCATATTAGTTTCTAGGCCATGTATATGTGAATTATGCAGAGTTTCTTATTGCTCCTTTATTGCTTTGGCTCAGGATTAAATTATTTGTAAACGGCAAGGAAATTGATGTTTCTTTTTTATATTTTCAATTGAGAGATAATAAAAACAAGTTTATTGGACATTGCATTTATTAATCTGAAAAAAAAAAAAATCGACGCACCACAAGAACCACAAGAGTGACCCAAAATCTCGCCCCTTTTGGGGAACTTATGAATTCGATTCAAAAGAGGTCTAAATAATAGCTTATGGTGATACTTTAAAGTAGGTAAAATTTCAAGTTGAGCATAGATTTTGTTTTGGAGATATGAGGTTGAACCTGTTAGTTAACCTGTTCGTGGCAAGATGAATCCAACATTCTTGGCAATCTCGTTTATTATGTTGAAATTCTCAAATATGCTAAGTGTATCATTTTCTATGTAAAATCTATCTATCTATCATTGTATTTTACCAAAAACGTTGTTCAAGTGAGGTAAAGCCGATTTTACAGGAAAAAAATCAGGATTTTTGCTGATAATGCTCGATTAATCGGTATTTTTATACTGAAGACTTAGCAAATCTCGATAGATAAGTATAAGTACTTCATATTTAAATCCATCAAGATTTGCTATGTTTTCGGTAGAAAAATACCGACTGATCAAAAATGTTTAGCAAAAATGCTAATTATTTTCTACAGAAATATTTTGTATTTTGTAAAATCTAATGAAAGATTAGAAAAGAAGGGAAAATTTTACGTCAAAAATGGTACTGCTTGTATCTGTTGAGAATTTTAAGATAACGCAAGAGGTTATACCGAGAATGTCGGATTCAACTTTGCGTGGATAAATCAAATAACGAGTTTAACTCGTCATATCTCCAAAACAAAAACTATGCTCAAGTTGAAATTTCGCCTACTTTAAAGTATCACCATAAACTATCATTTAGACCACTTTTAAATAAAATTCATGAGGTCCCCAAAAGGGGCGAAAAATTTTTTTTTTTTTTTTTGGGTCACTCTTTGGCCCAGCAGTCAACATATTAGGTAACTGGAGCATATAAAAGGCATTTGAGGCATATGATTAGTACAGTTTTCTCTGTCAAATTAGTAGCGCATATAATATAGTCTACAGAGCAAAAAAACAAGGTACAAGGTTTTTTTTAATGTAGTGGAAAATGTAGAGGGAGTTGTCACAATCATTAATTAATGTTTTTCACAAAAATATCATTAGTTCTACTCTAAAATTAGGAATTACCAATATTGTAGAGACTAAAGAAGCTATAGGCACTGAGCGAATTTGCAACTAGCACCAAAATCAGTGACTATCTAAAGTTTTAGTGGGAGTCAGCTGTCAAATACTTGTGCTGGTTGAAAATAATTTATCATCAAAGCTCATTAAAATAATTGTTAGGTTAGATTTTTTTTATTAAAAACGGACAGATTAACAGCTGGCTACCATCGAAAGTGTTAAGATTCTCCACAGCGAGGAGCTGCTAAGCAATATTGGCTCCATAATTTTAAACTTTGAGATACGAGCTCTGGATATCATATCACAGGTTTAAAAAATACACAAATATAAAATCGACCCCAAATTAAAGAAATGACAAACTTACTTGGGCGTCAATATTTCTTTGTACTGAAGTTTTTCCACCCTAGTGGCGGCAGCCACACTGTACGGTATAACAATATTATCTATATCGTACGAGTCTATTCGATTCCTACTACGGTTGTAACCAGATATCGATTGCATCTGAAGCAGAGGCGAAGAACTAGGCGAATCTAATGACCTTGTGGTACCAGTGTTGCTGTTGTTGCCAATGGATTCAACTTCTTCGTCGGCACAATCAGCAGCCAAGGCATTCAGTTGAGCCATCGCATCTTTAGCTGAATGCCTTTTCCTGTGCAGCCGGTTCAGTGAATGCCTGCCAGCTTTTCTGCCCCTAATTTTACTTTTGATCTCTAAAATGAGAAATTAATGTCGTTAGTGCATCTTCTTTTTTCCCAAAGAATGTTAACTGTCTAAAAAAATATTTTCAGCACAGATAATCAGTAAAAATTTATATTTTTATTTTCTATTGGGGGATTTTTGATTAGACTGATTTTTGTTGCATTTGGTATTAGTTGACTAGAGAGCCAACGGGACTTTGTGTACATTGCTTGTTAACTGTCGTCTATTAATAAACAATTTTAACTCCATATTCCTATAGTTGGACCAGCCACAAAAGGTAACTTGATTTTCACAGGGTTCCGAGTTTACGTAGCTAGACAAATTTCCTGAATTTTTCAGGTTTTCCATGACAAAAAAAAAATATATTTTTCAATGATACATAACAATAACATAAAAAAAAGTGTAAATTTTCTGAGGTTTCACATATACTCCCATGTATTTTTGACCGCTGAACTCGATCCCAATGTCAATTTTGTTCCATTCTACCCCAATTTACCCCCAATCCTTCAACAAAATAAGATAAAAATATAATCTAGTTCCACATCTCGTTAACATACATCCGTGTATATCGAATACATGGTCTATTTAATTTATATTTTAAACCCCATGGGCCTATTCAGTGATTTTTTTTTATTGCTTTCTGATTGTGATTTCGCAGTATTTTTTTTTAGCATGATTTCTATCGAAAAAAAAAATATATCAAAAGAATGGAAACAAAGCACACGCTTTGAACATGACATCACACACTCACCTCAGTGATGTCGACGAGCCCACGACCTTTATACCGGTGTATCATAGAGTTGGTTCCCTGCTTTTTGACAGTTGACGTTGAAATTGACACTTTGACAGTCGTTTCTCTTTAGTTTGGATTTTTATGTTTAGAAAATGTTTAACCCTTTCAGCTCTACTGTCGCTTTTAATCGACAAAAAAAAAAATGGGCCTGTGCTCTACTGTCGCTTATATGCGTCAGCTGCTAAATAAGCTCTGCAGACTACTGTCGTGTAAAATCGGCACCATTTTTATTTTTTTAGTCTTGAGAGACTATTGTCAATTACTTGCGACACAGCTTCTCACTATGCCTACTGTCAATTTTACGCGTTGCGTCAAGTTTAATCGACAGTAGTCAGGTAGTCTCATAATTCAGTAAACACATGTTAGTTGAGGTTGTTTATAGGTTAGTTTGTTCAAACCGGTCAAATTTGCAAGAAAAAGTGAGTGTTAAATCACGAAATAGTTGTTTAACTGTTTTATTATCTAAACTATTATCAGTGAGTATTAGAATGGCAGATCCGCGCTGTTCTAAATCTAAAAAAGCGCGATTTAAAGTTGTTTTATCAGTACCACGCTGTATATTTACTTTAAAACATTAATAAAAATATTTAAATGAATCTATATGTCACTTAAAAAATATTACAGATACAAAATAAAATGACGACTTTAAGCGACAGTAGGGGTGCAAACATAAAAATAGCTCTAGGCTGGTGAATGTACATGCAGCCAAAATGTTCAGAGCGGAAAGGGTTAAAGAGTGCTTTATGCCAACATATACAAATAACAATATAAATTGTCCAATTAACTTTCGGCAGATTTTCTGCACTTCCTTTAGAAAATCCTGGCTCCATTTTCTTCCACTATTATTGTTACGGGTCAAAATCCCAATCCGTCACAATTGCAATTTTAGCTTTAATTAACTCGCTCGAAGTTAAATTTCCAAGCCAAATAAATATATGAATTTAATTTCCATCGAATTGTTACAGTTGATTTAATTTTTCAATTACCCAAATTAAATTATAAAAACGTTGAAGGCGGTAAAACTATCGGAAGAATGATTCGGGAGAAATAGATATATATTATATGTAGCTGTTTACCTCTAAGCCCTAACCTTAAATTCATTACTAATTAATGATACACAATTTTGCCCGAACGTCTTTACTAGGCCAGTACCGGGAGAAGTGACTGCTTGACCGGATTATATGCACTCTCTCCCGCTGCGTATTGTGTCCCTGGATCACTTAAGGGACGGGCGTTCGAGTTAGCTTTCGTCCTATTGCTTAACATCTGTCTACCTCTCACAAAGTTGTTAGTTTTCCTTTCAAGTACAACTTCCATTCATAGGCTACAGTTACTAGGCATCCACCACATAAAAGTCCGCCATACACCGAGAGTAGAGCTTATCGTCACGGGGTAACACCTAATAAATCTAAGTACGCAAGTATCAAGTAGAGAGAGACAACGCAATTCTGACCGCCAAAATTATAAAATGATAAAATATATTTGTTACATGACATAACTGATGCTATGAGAGAGGAAAATTGTCTGGTTGATTAAGGAGGTCGTTGTGGTAGGTTTCAGAGGTTAAAGGGTTTTGTTTTCCTGTAGGAGAATCATAGCTTTCATGTGCGCATGAGCTAATAAATAATCCTGCTGGTTCAAGTTCCTGTTTTTTTTTTCTGGGTCTGGAAGGTTCGTCTCTAGCTCCAGAAGAGCTGTGGCCATTTTTGTTAGGGTAGTTTAAGCCTGACAGCCTCAGAAGGTTCTTGTGTTCTTGTAAAGTATCCGCCTGGTGTGGGATTTATACCTTCAAAGTGCTGTAAATAGTCGTGTCTTCGCAGTTGTAATTTGTGATTTTAGGCGATTCACGATTGTCGACGTTGTTTCGGATTTGTGTGCTTAAACCCTACCTGTTGGTAAGTCCACGTGTTCTGTCGTCCTTTTACCTTGCCTTACGCACCCTTATTTTATAGTGTACGTTCCTATCTGCAACTTGAGAAGCCGCCATCGGCGTAGTTGGATTTTTCGCAAGAGAACCGCAGTAATTGCGTAAGTGATTATTTAACCTTTTTTTTGCGGGTGTTTTTTTTTTACAAGGATATATTACCTTCCCTGCAGGGTTCTCTACTTTACCCCCAATTTTCTTCTTTCCTGGACGGGTTCCTGTATGGTTTTTTTTTCTTCCTGCTGGTAGTGCCATCGCTGTTATCCCAGACGGCACTGGTTGGCATGGTACTTTTTTTTGGCATTCCACCCGCCTGCAAACAGAATCCCGCTCCAGCGACAACTAAGGAAATAAATTTCCAGACTGTGGACGCCTACGCCTGTCTGTGCGACGCCTGACGCCCCTATCAGTTAAGTCTTGTGCAAATTATTGTTTTACTTTTTTTTATATGAATATTGTGTCAATTGAATTTAATCTTGCCAGTAATTACCATATTGGTAAATTAAAAAAAAAGAAATATATGTATGCAGTTTATGCAAATGCAAATTATTTTAAATATTGGTCCAAATAAGTACAAGTTGTGCTTTTCCCCTTTTTAATCTGTGTACAGATATATACGTATATATTTTTCCCCTTTTGTTGCATTTAATAGTAACATTTTTTTTGTGTTTTGTCCTTTATATATAGTTACGTAACGTTTAGATGCACATATTTATTTACAAACCAAAATAATTCATATACTACTTTTACTGGCATAATTTAATAAACTGTTAAATTTTCTTCCTGCAGTGTTTTTATTTCATGTGCAGTGTGCGAAGGTATAAATCAACGCCTCCTCAAGGCTCAAGGAAACCCACCCCAGCTCGAGCTAGTCCGTGCAGTGGGCCAGTTCGTGGAAGAGAGCCACCAGGTTGGCGCACTCAAAAATAAATTTTTGTTATGGCCGGTCACACTCTCATTTAAGTCTGAACTTTCCATTTTTCTTCACATTATTCACATATTTGTGCTGCAAGATTATCCTTTTTATACTTACATTTTTTTTTTTTAATATATTATTGCTATTTTTTTTTTGTTTGCTACCTTTAGCCGTAACATTATACAGAAACAAAGCAAAACACAATTCGTAAAGGAACACGCAGAACATAACCCCAAAACTAAGCGTAAACAATAAACATGTGTCAGTTGTGGTGTGATGTCAGTGGCTATTAGGCGTTCTAGCAAATGCTGCCAACTAAGCCGGGATGTGTGACGTCACTCAGCCTCAAGGTCAAATGAGTGTTCAAATTGTCGTAATAAATGTTTATTTTTTTATTAAACACTGTGAGATTTATATTTGAAACAGAGTTGCACAAGGTGAATATCTATCAGTTTAGTGCAGTTGAATTGATTTTTTTCGGCAACAACATTCCACCTGAAATTTTATTGTTGATTCTTATGTATTATGACCTCCTGATTACGAGAAAAATATTTGTGCCCAAAAAGTTATATGCACTTTTTGACGCGCTTTCGCGCATTTTCAACTTATCTGCTTGATATATCTTGTACTAGTAATCGGATAGGAATTTTAAAAATACTGGCTTATTTGGAATAAAATTCTTAAAAAATATAGATATGTTTGATATATATTTGTCAATCCGCCATCTTGGAAAAAAATAGAAAACACCAAAAATGGCCGAAAAAATAAAAATTGAGTATCACCAAAGTTGGCAAAAATAAAACTCATTTATGATCGAATATAACGCACCAATCCCAGACACCGTATGTCAAATACTTATTTAAAATCTTTAATTTATATTTTAAAGCCTATTCTGGCCTGTTTTTCGTAGTTAAAAAAAATCCTGACCTGATGGAGCAAAACTGACATCGGGATCATGTTCAGCGGTCAAAAATACATCGAATACATACATGGTCTAATTATTTAAAATCTTTAATTCATATTTTAAACCCTATTCAGGTCTGTTCTAACCAGTTTTTCGTGGTTAACAAAAAATCCTGACCTAATTTTCTAAAACTGACATCAGGATCGTGTTCAGCGGTCAAAAATACAAGGGAGCATATATGTGAAACCTTAGAAAATTTACACTTTTTTATTTTGTGTGCCTATGTAATTATTATTGTAATATGTTATTGAAAACGTGGTTTTAGATAATCAAATAATTTTGACTTTTTGTTATATAAATTTTTTTTTATTTAAATTTGTGAATTAGCAAAAGAAATTAAAAATAAATATAGTAGTGAAATTGAAGAAATTCCCAGTAATACTGTAAAAATTTCAGTAAATGAACTAAGTAGCGTGTTGTGCTATATGATAAACAACTCTTTTAAGTATGGAATACTCCCAGATGGTCTCAAAATAGCGCTTATAAAACCTCTGTATAAAAAGGGCAATCCAGAGATGATGGAAAATTATAGACCAACTAATTTATTACCAGGTTCCTCAAAATTGTATGAATTAATCATAAGTAAACGTCTATTGAATTTCATGAATAAGTGTAATTTATTTACTGAGAGTCAACATGCTTATTTAAAGGGTCACTCAACACAGACAGCAATTTTTCAATTTATTCAAGCAGTTTTGACACACTTGGAAAATGGCGATTTAGCTCTTGGAATCTTCCTGGATCTCTCAAAGGCCTATGATTGTATAAGGCGCGTTCTCAAGATGCAACTTTTGTTGAACAACAGGAGTGGTACAACGGTGTTGAAACCTTATTGAAACCGAAACTCGTTCCCACATTTCCACTCAACATTTAAAGAACAGTATAATAGAAAATGGTGACAACTAATGCTGTTAGAGCAACAATTAGCGTAATTTGTGATATTATCGGTAACGAACTTCGACAAATTTTAGGTGACGCTACCAAAAAGCGCATAAAACGTCATTTCTGGGTAAGAAATTGGATTTTAAGGAGTTGCTTGGGGGCTTCATAAGTACTGTTGAAAGAATTAGCAGCGGAAGATTCCAATGGGTATAGAAATCATTTAAGGATGAGTGAAGACAAATTTAATGAACTGCTCTGCTAATGAACTACTCTGATTCCATACACAATCATATTTTTGGCAGGCCCTCCGCATCAAATCATGGGCCCCCACGCCTAATAATTGATGAATGGGAAAAAATGTTTTTGTCAAAATCTCTGGCGGGCCCTTGCTACAGGCCCGTCGGAAACCAGCGCGCGTCCCCGCGCTTAATAAATGATTAACGGGGTTTGCCAAAATCTCTGGCGGGTCCCTCGAATGCTAACAGGCCCTCGTGCTTAATAATTGATGAACGAGGGGAGAAATTTGAAAAAAAAAATTGCCTCAATCTCTGGCGGGCCCCCTCTACGGGCCCCTCGAAAGCCAACGGGCCCTCACGCTTAATAATTAATGAGCAGGGGTGCCTGATTTTTGGTACAGCTCAAGAAATGTAAACATATAATTTTCTAACCATCGCACAGTCATTGTACATAGAAAAGAGAAATAAGAAATAGTAGTCACTGCGCAATGATTTGCTCAAGTCAACAACAAGTTGTACAACAAAACTTAAAGCCCATCATACTTTTATTCCTTCAACTAGCCAGTTGTTCAACTACGTTGAAGCAAGGTTCACATGATTCAATGTACGTTCAACTGTCTTTCAACTGTTAGTTGTTCAATAAAAGTTGCATCGTGAGAACGCGGCTTTAGACAGAGAGTTGCTTATCAAAAAGATGGAAATATATGGAGTAAAAGGAAATGTTCTAAAATGGTTTGTTTCATATTTAAATGACAGACAACCAGAGCTGGGCACTACTTCAAGTAAAAGTAGTATAAATTATACTTCAAGTACTTTTATTACTTGAAGTATTTTACTTCAAATACCCGAAGAAATGAGTACTTGGTACTTGATACCTGCAGATATTTTAGAATAGTACTTAGTACTTGTTAAACGAAATTACAGTACTTAAAGTACGATACAATTTACTTCAAGTATTTAAAGTACTTGATCGCTACTTCAAGTACCTTAAGTACTGCAAGTAATTTTACAATCCAGTTGAAACCTGCAGAGACTAGTTTGAGCAGTTATTCGTTATTGCTAAAAAGATCATTTGCCTTTAGTTAGTATTAGACAGACATAGTAGTCCAGGAGGCAGTGAAATTTTTTCGTACTTATTTTCCCAGTCGGTGTATATGAATTAATCTGTTCTCTTAGTGACAAAAAACAAGAATTTTTGAGTCTAGCTAAAATTTTTGGATGGATTCAAAAAATAAAAACACAATGCAAGTCCACTTATTTTCCCAGTCATAAATATTTTACATTTACTAAAGTGGAACATAAAGTTTATGAAAATAGCAGTCTGGCTTATCTCAGATAGCGGAAAGTGAGTCTGGCTGAAAATTTGCGGATTTCAAAATTTGACGAATTTTGCGGATCCGTAACCCTTATTTTGCCTGGCTTGAAATTTAGCACATAAATTGATACAATTCTAAACTGTAATTAAAAATAAGTCTGGCTCATTTAAGAAATTGGCAAATGAGTCTGGCGGTATCTTCAAAATGGGAAAAATAGAAAATTTTTGCTCTTATTTTCCCGGATTTGAAAATTTGCCACATGATAGATTATACTATAATTTCATAGAAAATACACGTCTGGCTGACATTTACAACCACGAAGGCCTTGCCAGACTCACAAGCCGATGTAAAATAAAGATGTAAAATAAAGACTTTTTTGTGGCTTTCATTAAAATTCGATTTCATCAATAAATTTTTTCAACCTGCCCCATCATAATTCTACACTCTATACAGTGTATTTGCTTTTTTGTATTCAATTATTTAATGCTGTCATAAAAAAGAACATGTACGTATGACACTAATCACCTGTATAATTGAACGTGCCGAATTCAGCGCGCCTGACGATCATTAGACGAGTCTGGCAAGGCTTTAGGGGTGTTCCACATTAGCCAGATTGTATTTTAACCTGTTATTATAATATAGGCCATCATCTGATAAATTTTCATGACTGCGAAAATGAGGGAAATTTTTTTGATGAAAACTTTTCAGTTTTTCACCTGCCAGACATATTATCCATACTCACAGATTAGCCAGACTATTTTTTTTACTTAACTTCAGTATACCTCTTTCTACTAGAACTATTTTTATCACTGGGAAAAAAAGGGCAGTGTATTCGTATGTTCTGACGCATTTTCCGCCTCAACCGATCGGAAAACCCCCCTAAATATATATGAATTTTGCTTAGAATTACTAACCGAACAATTCTATCCATGTTTGCTGACTGGGAAAATAAGTACCGAAAATCGTCACTGCCTCCTGTACTATAGTGTGAGGGTAATAAACATGTAGTCCTATATTGAGAATGTTGATATTATGTTAATGTGTTCAGGTATTCTTTGCTACCGAAACTACATGTTTGAGAAGGTGCCAACATTTTGAAAAGCACCAGTTTTAGACCATTTTTGGCCAAAAGTCCAATTTTTGGCCAAAAATCTGGAAAACAGGAAAGCAGAAAATGTTGGCATATGGTTTTCCAGCAATGAGCAATGATAACGAAAATTTTTCGCTTGGTCAGAAAGTGTTATACTATTACTACTTTCAAATTTTGGCCATAATTGATGTCGCTGGTGCTGCCAACTGCACGGAGAAAAAATGTTGATAGGCAGCTAGCAAAGTGTTATAATCAGTTTCACAACTGAATATTTTCTGGGGCGGCTAGCGTCAAAACGGGCAGGAGGGGGAGGTCTGACTCACGTATGATAAAATACTCAGAAAAATATTTGCTAAAACATAACAGCAATGCCAACATGTTATATTCCAGGTCCCATATATCGAGCTATCTCCTAGACTATAATATTCAAGAAATGTTGTCAAATCTGAAAAATTATTTAAAAATGTTTACTTTGTTATTTTAGAATACATTAATGAAACGGAATGTTATGTTTTCTTGGAGCAAAATTTTCTCATTTAGTAAATAAATAAAACAACTTCAAAAAACTGTATAATTATTTAAATATACCCTAAATATAAAAAATATGTCAATGTATAGAAATATTTACACATGAAGATTGATAAGAAAGATAAAAATAAAAAATTTAAAGTAGGTACTTGAAGTAGTTGAATGTACTTGTAAGAGTTTTACTTTCCAACAGTACTTGATACTTGATACAACAAGAAAATACTTGAAGTATTTAAATGTACTTGTTAGAATTAAATGACTAATTGAAGTAGTACAAGTAGTACTTACACCCAAAATTGCAAGTACTACCTCGAAGTATTCTGCTTTTTGAAAAGTAATTGATACTTGATGTAACACGTAGTACTCTAATTAACTATTTGGTAATTGATACTTGAAGTAGTTTAAATGAGTACTTTGCCCAGCTCTGCAGACAACAAAGGGTGACTATAACAAAAGAGGGCAACAAGTATGATTCTAAAATTATGCCAAATAAAGTGGGCATCGCACAAGGAAGTATTATAGGACCAAGTCTATTCATCGTATTTGTTAACGACCTGAGACCCATAACAGATGAACCTAATCAAATTATAGTAAATTATGCAAACGAAACTAATTTGGTATTAGGTTGCAAAAATACCCCAGACATCCTAATTAATAGCAACGATTTCCTTAAAAAAAGTAACTGATTGGTTTACGAAAAATAAACTAATTATAAATAAAGAAAAAACCAAGAAAATTCTCTTCAGAACAAAACTTTCTAGAGTAGTAAAACCGACATATCTAACTGCTGAAGAGAGACTGGATGTCATGGAGAACTAGTCCAGTCGAATTGTACGTTGACATGGTGAAAATAGATAACTATGATTTTATTGTTTTAAGTTGATGGGTTGTACATCCAAATAGGGATGCGCCGAAGCGGATTCTTTCTGTATGCTTCGGCCAAAGCTTCAGTCGAAGCATGCAACAGGAAAATACCTCGCAAATTAGCTACGCACAGTTAGAAATAAGAATATATTATAATGTCTCATTTCGTGTTTGAACCTGGAGCAAGATGTTCCGTTTCGGTATATGATTCGGCCGAAGCTTCGTGCATCGGCGAAATTTAGGATAAATATTCGGTATTTGGCCGAAGCCACTTCGACGCATCCCTACATCCAAAACAAGTCCTTATAGCTTGCCAAGTGATATCATACCGGATAAGGGAGGTGGTAAAGCTGAAAAATTGTTTTTTCGCATTTAAATAGAAGGCTAATTGGTCCAGTCAACGAATGTCCTAAAGAGTGGTGTAGAGTGTGTGAGCAGGGACCTAAGCGATTACTTTAGAAAGTTGTTCAGGGTGTTTAGGGAGTGAACATACTGAAAGTCCTGACGTCTAGGAGGTGAGTAGGAGGGGGGGGCACAAAGAAAGTCCCACTTTTGTTTTTTCGCTTATATCTCTAAAATGGTGGGTCGTAGGGAAAAATTTTCTTATACAAAATGAAAGCTCATGAAATTCTCTACAAGTTTTATTTTATATACTTTTTTCGAATTTGCAACTATTTTCGAGCTATACGCCCCAGAAAAGTGAAAATTTTTGAAAAACAAAGTTTTACCTCTTCAACTTTAATGAAAAGCAAGGTGGGCTTCTCAAAATTGTACTTAAGTCAAAAATCATCAAGGAAGCGGCAGTGATCTTTTACAACCCCTCCTCCACTCAAGGCGAGGTTGAAGAGGCTGGCAATATTAAGCCTGACATCAGCTCACTCCCACCAACTGAGAGCGCAGCTAAACAGCATTCTCGGCGCACCTACCACGAAGTGCAGCAGTGGCTCAGGAATGAGCTGCCCCTCAAGAGTGGGGGTGGAAACATGTAGGAGACACCCTGGTGCCAATTACAAGCACCGGAGGTCCTACTTTTTTTTATCATCTTTAAAATACAATTTTCTATTTTTCAGGTAAAAATCTGTTTTTCGAAAATTTTCACTTTTCCGGAGCGTGTAGCTCAAAAACGGTTGCGAATTCGAAAAAAATATATAAAACGAAAGTTGTAGAGAATTTCATGAGATTTCATGTGGTATAAGAAAATTTTTCCCTGCGACGCACCGTGTTCGAGATACTTATAAGCGAAAAAACCAAAAGTGGGATTTTCTCTCCCCCTCCGGCTCAACTCCTAGACGTCAGGACTTTGTTCACTCCCTAATAGGCGAGTCTGCCTGGGGTAAACAAGAGGTGATTTTACAAATTTTGTATACCATTTCAGTTAGCAACAGATTCTTATAGGAAAAATTCCGCTGAACAAGATTTTCTTACAAAAATTTTCCTAAACCGCGAGCTTCATGGTCAAATAATTGTTTAAACAAAACTACCAAAAACTACCGAAACCCTCGTTGGACAAGAACAATCATATGTTTGTTACAAGATTTATTTAATGAAAATTGCAAAAAAAAAATATTTACGTTTTTAAAAATTTCTCAGAAAGTAAAAAGATTTATTATCATAAAAAATATTTGGTTACATGAAAACAAAGCAAATTTGACAAAAAAAAAAAATTTGCCCACACCGAGGATCGAACCCGCCACCCCGTTGCGCGTCAAATCTTACTATTTTCACGTTGCGGAAGAGTTTTTTTAAGGGTCAAAAATGCGTATAACTCTTTAGGGATTGAATATTTTTTGTAGAATTTTTTGTGGTTGATGGAAAAACTTGTTAGCTTTCATTTGCACCAAATCTCGTGTCAAAAAAGTTGTTAATAAACAAATTAGAGACTCTAACGCAATATCACTTATATTTCCGGTTCCGGTTATCCGATCAAGTTCTTTCTGGTCTCAAAATTTTCCTTTTTCCAAGCACTTTCATATGCATAAAACCCCATTTCGATACGCTTACCCAGAGCCGAGATATTCCATTTGTTAATTTACAAAATTAATTTAAACTTTAAATAAACAAAAGCAGAAAGTTGCATTGGTGCAGACTTCTATGGGGGACTATGGGGGTTATGCCCGACATCAATATTTATCGTTTAAAGTTGGTTTGAAGTCGATGAAACTTTTGAAAAAAAAGTTATTTGCTAATTAACAAATTATGCCAATTGTTTAAACAATCAAAAAGTATTGAAGATATCGGGCCAAAAAATATATGGTATATTCTTTGGTATAAAAGGCATGTTTTTGAAAAAACAATACACTGGCCTCATTAGTTTCGGAATAATCAATTTGTTAATTAAGAAATTTATTTTGGCTATAACAAATGAACGGGTTGATAAAATGAGTTGTGCCTGGCGCCAAACGACGTGTATTGAAAATATGTTTCGATTGAATCAAGATTATTTTGAATCCGTCAAGCCGTTTTCATTTTATTAAATAAAAACGAAAAAAATTTTGTTTAAACAATTATTTGACCATGAAACTCGCGGTTTAGGAAATTTTTCATAAGAAAATCTTGTTCAGCGGAATTTTTCCTATAAGAATCCGTGGCTAACTCAAATGGTATAGAAAATTTTTGGGAAAAATCCCAGGAAGACTCGCCTATAAGCACCCTGAACTACTTTCTAAAGGAATAGCTTTGGTCCCTGCTCACGCACTCTACATCTCCTCTATTGATTGAACTAAATAATCTGTGAGGAAAAGTTTAAATGAAAAGGTTACAGGTATTAAAAAACCTATAAAACGAGCCCCCGTTAATATAGCTTAAGACGTTAAGCTAGCTTACGTTAAGATAGCTTTACTAGGTCAGGAGTGAATTTAAAAAAACGGAAATTTTTTATTTTTTTTTAAATTTTAGCAAAATTTTGAAATGTTACTAAAGTACGTGTTTATATAGGAGGGAATATCTGGTAAAAATTTCAGATCGGTGTCTGATGCATTATTTTTCGATAGATTCAACTTTTTGGGAAAAAACGGATCTTCGAAAAATTGCTATAAGTAATTATATTCTTCAAGAGTTAGATTCGTCAACATTTACAAATGTTTTTTATATGGTCATTATTCAGGAAAAAAAAATGGTAAAAATTGAATTTGAAAAAAAAAAGATTTTTTTGCACAAAAAATTCCAATTAAAATTAAATATCTTTTGAATGGAATGGAGTGTCGAAAAATCATGTGTATCATTTTGAAGTGCTATTTTTTTTTTAGTTCACTAAAAAAAAAACATCACTCTATGATAATTGGTTTTCGAAAAATATGAAAAAGTGGTGTGCGCGAGGTGTAACATTGAGTGGATTGGGCAGTCATAAAATGAGTTCAGGAATAATAATTGAGACAAAATATTAGCTACTCAGTTTTAATGTTTTATATTGTTAAAATGTGAAGGCAGTCGTAATTATATACACAATTATTTAAGAATAATTATTTTTATTTCATACAGATTTTTTAAAAATTACATTAATTTCATACACTTGTCACATAAATCGCATAGATGTATCACGATTTTTTTTATGATTTTATCAAGTGACTATTTTTGTTTCTTACAGTATCTTACAGATTTTTTTAGAATGTAAAAAATTTAAACTCAATTTTGGGGTATTTTGGTTCATTACTGTATCTCTTAATCTTCATTCTTAAATATATTGCAATTTATTAACACTTTCACATGGTTCAGACATTATGTTGCTGAAAAAATTCCCTGAATTTCCCTGGTTTTCTATGACAGAAAACAAAGAAAATATTTTTCAATGACACGATAATAATGGTTATTATATTAAACGTGATCAATCATTTTTATTTTTGATTTGATAAAAAAAATGGTTGTATAAAATCGTCATTAGGTGGAGGAAGTTGGTCATGCACGACGTGCATGACCAAGTTCCTGCACGTACAATGCTATATCCGAATGAATATATATATAGAGGTGTAATCAACTTTTTATAATATACATTTTTTAAATTTAATGTCGCAACTTAAAATAACAGTGGAAGCTCATAAAGAGTTTATTGTTTTTTATATTGCGACTCAAAATTCCCTGGTTTTTGCGAAATTTTTAAAATTCCTTGAGATTTCCATGATTTTTTTAGAGTGTTTAAAACTTCCTGAACTTTCCAATCGGTTAAGTGACATGTCATTGAGCGAAGTTGATTTGATAATCCTGATTTAATTTGATTTGCCAGCGTGCGGTAGGCATTGCTGCCACTCCCAGGAAACACACCGTTGAGCCGGCTACATCCATGCTGGATTGCTTCTTGTTACTTGTCATGCTTGTTGCCAGCAGCGAGAGCCACATACCGCATGGTAAAGGAATGTAGGATGGGAAGTGTAAGGAGCATTTAAGCTCTTTTTTTTGTTTTTGCTTCTAGACTTCTATCACTTGTGAGTTTACCATTTCTTCCGTTTCTGAATCCGCTAGAGCATATATCCTTACATTTCTTTATGGTACACCTTTTTTTTTTTTTTTTTCTTATCGTTATTATAGGATTTTGTTATTTCTTTTACATATTTCCAATTTCCCATATAGTATATTTTGTGGTCTTCTGTGTTTACCTCTGTTGTAACCCCCGCCTCCCCCCAGTTTAACGCCCCTGGCTCGCTCCCCGTTTCTCTGCATGTCAAGATGTGATCATTCATTCCTACACTCAGTTTGTAAAAATTATTTTGAATTACACCCCCTCCAAATTTAAACGCACGCACTCATCACAAGCATTCATTACTATCCTCTTCCAGCTAAGGTATAGTAAATAGTAAAATATTTAACCAGAGCAGATTTTAGTGAAGTGTCGCATAGCTTTAAGAGATTCTTTCTCACTTAAATAAAATCATTAAAAAAAAAATGTCAAAATTTCAAAAGAAAGGAATTTGAAGCCAAAAAATCTGAAAATAATTCCTGACATGTAGCCATAAGAATGTATGGACCGTGATTCAGAATTTTCAGAAAAGAAAAGCGAAATTAAATAAGAACTGAAAATTACGTTTCCTTCTGTGGCTGGCCCAACAGTAGGGATACGAATCAAAACCTGTCTGAAATTGTTTATTAATATAGAGCTAACAAGCCAGGTATGCAAAGTTCAATTTGGCTCAGGGGCATTTTTCATAATGCTTATTCGGCTATACCTACCCTTCTATATAAAAGGAGATATTTTAATGCATGAAGAACATTAAATTTTGGATTGGATTGGAATTAGTACTTCGAACATTGGTCCTTCGTGCCGGATATTAGCTTTCAGAGGAAATGTCTGATGCGGCAAACACATTACTTTCATATAAGATTGTGGATCAGATTAAATAGATAGATTTATTGTGGACCAGTGACAATAAGAAATTGTACAGTGCATGTTATAATAAATAATTCTTGTTATCACTTTTTTATTAGGATGGATTTGTAATGTAAAGATAATTTATTTTGTTTTAATTTTGCACTGTAATTTGTAATTGTAATCTTTGAGAAACTATGTTTTTAATTTTTTTTTTTTTTATTATTTTGTAGACATACCCGAAAAACTGGTTATACAAACAAACATAATTGTGAGAAATAAATAAGTCTTTTATAATATAACTTCGTTATTAATATAACTTCTCACGTGGGTTCAATTGTGCAAATATTCATATATTGTATTTGTATGATGCTCCCAAACATTGATTCGGCTTCGGTATTCTATTTTTCAGATATTTGGTTTCGGCCGTTTAGCGGTGCTGCTTCAGCCGAAGCGTGCAGCAAGAAAATACTTGTCAAAACCCGCAAATTAGAAGTTAGAATAGGTTTGTTTTGGTTCTAAAGTTTCAGAGTTCGAGAACCGTTCCCATCTTGTGTAGTTTAATAAATTAGCAATTTTAATACATTACACATGACTGTTTCTTTACTGCGCATAATGGGAACTGTTCTTGTCAGAACCAAAACAAGTCTAATATCTGTCTCATTTTGTGTTTGACCGGAGCAAGTAAGACTAAATTACAAAATATATTCAAAATGGACAAAAAGACAAGAAAACGAAACTACGTTGCCAGCAAATATTACCAGAAAAATTGTACGCCTAAGTAAATTAATTGTAAATTTTCATATGAAATTCGTTTAACTGAACGTTCGAAATTTCAGGTACATTCATTTCAATAGTTGTACCGTTTATTTCACTTGCCTGTTTCGGTTTATAATAAGTATTCACTTTTGAAATAAGATGTTTGTACAAAAAATTTATTTTTATGGTATTATTTTATTGCTATTTAGAAAAATATGTTATTTTTCAGGTATATGATTCGGCCGAAGCTTCGTACTTTGGCGAAAGGACCCAGCACACAATACATGGGTTTTGCGGCTCCGGTCAAACTTCGTGAAACTCTGGGAAATAGTAGTTCTCAGTGAGTAGAAAAAAAAGTCTAAATGGGCACGAAGCTCCATTGGTTCCTAGATAAGACCAGCTGAAACTCTAGAAACCACCCCTACCAAACCATAAGCGGGCTAATCCACCTAACCCTGGGAACAGCGAGTTTAGTTGCTTATTTTTCTTGAAATTATTGAATTCCATACCACAAGCGGCATAACCCACCTAACCACCAACCTAAATCCCTAGAAACCACCCCTTCTAAACCACAAGAAGGCTAAACCACCTGACCCTGGGAACAACGAGTTTCATTGCTTACTTTTCTTGAGATAATTGAATTCCACACCACTATAAGGCTAAATCACCAACCACCCACCCCTTAACCCACCTAATCCCTAGAAACCACCCTTCAAACCACCAGTAGGCTAATCCACATGACCCTCGGAATAGTAGTACAAGTTTGAATGGGCGCCAAGCTCAAAAATATACTGGTTTTGAGCTAGAGCTGATTGAATGCTGCGAACAGCTATTCTGCTAAAAATCGAGAATATTTAAATACCGTTTTCATGGTTCAAAATCTGCCTATACTCGTACCAAGAATTTTCGAAGACGCTGATCACGAATCTGGGATCTGATTATCGATATGGTGACCTATAATTGGTCATTTGAATCAAGGATCTCCCAAAATGGATCAATTTTCCGATATCTCTAAGAAATACCCGAAGTTCGTATCGAATTATAGTGATCATAAATCTGGAGTCAAATCCCACCCTCCGGACACCCTGGCAGTGGGGTAGTTCGATTGCTTTTGTTATTTACAATCATTTGTTATTAAAAAACCAACCCCTCTATTGTGTCATAATACTTTGGAATATTATAAAAATATTATGCGGACGTTCGCATAATAACAGAAATGTCTACATAACCTACACTTCAGCTGGTCTTATCACGGAACCAATGGAGTTTGGAGCTATTTAGACTTTTTTCTACTCACTGAGAACTTATTTCCTAGAGTTTCACGAAATTTGACCGGAGCCGCAAAACCCATGTATTGTGTGCGGGGTCCTTTAGGAACAGAAGCAGAAAGAACCCGCTTCGGCGCATCCCTAGTATGAAATAAAGACAATTATTATTAATAAATATGGCGTCATTCGTATTTTGTTTAGAAAGCCAAGGGTGGAATACTCCTAATGCTTTTTCCTCCTAAATTCAAACTGACGCATTTTTAGAATTTGAGGATGTTTACAAGTTCCAAAAAATGTTGATAAATAAACAAAAACTGAAAAAACTAAGTCGTAAAAATGCGTCGATATGCATCAAATTGACGTCTAATAATGCCAATTTAAAGAGTTGTTAACAACCCCATAGCAGTCCTTTTACAGCCATATGCACCATTACTCAGTTAAATCCGTTGTTAACTATCAAACTGATAAAATTTATCAGCAGCTAAGCATAATTCGTATGCACCATGTGTTTAACGGTTTCAGTTAGTAAACAGTTGGATTATTAAAAGTTACTAGTAATATTAGGTGGGCTATACTGATGTGACTAACTTCACTCAGATTTAAATTTTCATTTAACCTTAAAAATACTTGTTATATGCTAAAGCTTTTTGCTTTTAGTTTAAAACAAATATAGAGTAAAACAAGAAACGTTCCCCAAATTTTACCGATCGGGAAAAAGAGGTCATCATTGCACTGGTCAAAAGCAATATTCACATAATAGAGAATAAAAAAAAACAATTTAAAATTCAATCTCTCCATTATCTAATTATTAACTATTCTGAAGTATTTGTCTTGTATAGAATATCGTTGCTTCAATCTATATGCATTAAGCTGATATAACCTCTTTTCGTTGTTAATTTCTTGACTTAACAGACTGATACGATTTTAACTGGCCAAATTTGGTTTGTTAAACTATCAGACCCTTTAACAGTTTGTTAAGTATCTTTTATGTATGGTGCATATCAAACCTTACACTTAACAGACTGTTGCAAAGTTAACTCTCTGATAACGGTAAACTAAGGAATGGTGCATATGGCTGTTTGACTTGTCACCTCAACACATATTTATCCAAGGGGAAGTTCGTTAAGTGGTACAAGGCTAATGAAAGCCATAACGCCCATAACGCAACAACACGGAACAGAGCACCAAAAGTTATACTCAGAGCTGAAGACAGATTCCATTCTGGGAATGCCCAGGGACACCATTGTCCCAAAGTAGTCAAATCAAAATACCAAACAGAGAAGACTGGAAAACTGGTCCTCCAATATCGGCACAAACGGTATGATATATGGACAACTCCATGACAGAACAGGGAGTCGGAGATGGGATTTACGGGATAAGGTCGATAAGTTTAAGAATGCACGCCACAGTATTTCAGGCCAAAGTAGCCACTTTACAGTGGCATAAAAAGAAAATAATAAGGCAAGGAACTGTTAACTGGTCAATTTCCATTTCTTTCTGACAGAGAAGCAGTGCTAAAGGCAATCGCTTTCATGCAGGCCGATTCAAAACTAGTTTGGGACTGCATATATTGCCTTACAGACCCAGGAAGTCAGACAAAGTGACTGGCATGGGTACCTACCAGTACACGAGGGACACAGTGGAAATGAAAAGACTGATAAACTGGCCCAGGAAGGCACGTCTAAGGCCCTAGTAGGACCTGGGGCCATATTTTCGAGCTCAATCGATTTATCGCATGCGAAATACTAGGCACCCGACTTGTTTAAAAAATTGCACTTACAGTTCTAGAGTGGTATTTTCGAACACCATCCGAGATTTGTTTTTCGCACACGTAAAAATGTCGTATGGCAAATGTGGCAACGCTGTTTTGTGCAACCAAATGGACTTGAAACCCATAGAAAATACTAATGTCACTAATACTAATCAGCTGTTATATGTAAATGTGGCGATATTTTCAGGTTATGATATTGTATGTCATTATTATTGAATTCTAGATTTTGGGTTGATTGAATTACAAGACTGAATATTATAATTTATAATGCACAAGCAATCGATAAGCGGGTGGGATATATTAGTGCAGAAAAGAAAAAAGAAATGGTGGATTTTCTTGAGGCTCACCCGGAATTGAAGAGTGGTAAATTTATCTCAAATAAGTCTACTTTAAAATCCCTAAATGATAAACAAACCATAGCAAAAAACTAGATTGGAGACATTGACGTTGTCATACGAAATAAAACAAACCAAAACGATGACTTTGCCTACATAGGTACATGAACATATGAAAATGTTGATTTTAGAAAGCAAATACAATTACATAGGTTTTTACCACGGTGTATTAAATAGGTGGACCGACGTACGGCACTTTCCTATTATAATAATGGCTTCATAAGTGCATGGTTTCTATTTACTTTAGTAGATGACGCGAGCAATAGGGTCCTACAATTACCTGGGCATGTGCATCGTATAACTAACATAACCTCAAATTTTGAGTTTTTTCGTTTATTCTCATTTTTAATGTTTGTATAGGCATTTTTAGCTTGGAGCCATACTGGCTCCAAGCAAATATTTAAAAATTCACGATCTTAATTTTTCAATATTGTTGATTGATAAAAATAGACTGCTAATTATAGGTTAGATTCCTAACCTGCAAAAAGTGTCTTATTTTATTGTGACAAACTATTTAAAACTTCATACACATTATGTTGAACTTGATTTTGGTTGAAAGTACAGGAACCAGGCAGAAATTTTAATAATAGCTGCATAATACTTGTAAATCTTAAGAAATATATATTTTTAAGGTTAGCTGTGGCGACACGTGCAATACTGCATGTAGTGTTGCATATATTAGGCAATCCAACGACCTGTCAAAATTATTTTTCAATATGGCGTTGAGGGCAAACATGGGGTTTATTTTAATTAACTCGCGGAAACGTAGCCAAGGCAACCGAAAAACAAACTCTTTAACAAACGTTTAACGAATGAAAACAAACGTTTGCCGGATGTTTGCCCTCAACGCCATGTTAAAAGTCACGTGGTTTGGATTGCTTAATTCTTTCAATGTTTTAATTTAGCTACTTAATGTCAGATGTCACTGGACTCTCGTTTCACTAAACAAAAAACAAAAGGCCGGGAATGTATGCAACACTGTATGCATGTATGCACAGAACCTGTAAAATTATCTATCTATGCGTAAGTAATGAGAGAACTTATTGGTCCTGCCATCTATTACATTATGTACTAAGTAAGCACTTATGAAGCCACTGTGAGGGTTGTCGACGCATCACCTATTTAATACACCCTGGTTTTTACATAAGGGTGGTTTCTGGGCACTCTAGATGTTGGAAGAACACGAGGAAAAATTTTTTTCTTAATTTCGAGGCAGTAAATAGGCAAAAAATCGCATCTGTGTTGTTAGCCTCATTTTTAATGCCAAATTAGAAATTCTTGATTATGCAAGAAGTTTAGGGATTGTAAAAGATTACTTTAGACAGGGTGATTCTTTTAAGGTGGCCATTAGAATATTTCCCACTTGCAGATGAGATAGAAATTTGAGATTTGGTACCCTACCATAGTCGACCATTGCGGGTCCGAAAATAATAATTTCAAGGTGGCGGCACTTCCGGAAATACCGGAAGTCGATATCAACTTGCTTATTTTAAATGGAACACCCTATTATTTTCGACTTTTCGAAATTATCATAAAATTCTGAGTCAAAACATGTCGCACACCCTATACCTAAACCGAGCAGTTTCGAAGATATTTGACATTTTATAAAAAATTTGACAGGTGCAACGGTTTGCAAGAACCGTTATAACTTTCCTCGTGTAGGATATCCTTATTTGCTCTTTGGTACGTAGAAAGAACACAAGATGAGCTACTCTCTACAAAAAAAATAGATTCCAAAATAGTATACCAAGTGTTTCATTTTTCACGTTACATTTTGTCAAATTCAAACCTCAAAAACTTTTTTATTTCAAATGGAACACCATGTATTTTTTTACATCAAATTATGTGAAATTAAAGTCCCTTTTTTCTAGTATAAGCATTGTAGGGGTTAAAGTTACAACTTTTCGAAATATTGGTGATTTTCTTAAATGTCCAAAAATTTTTAATAAAAATTGACATCAACTTACCCATGATTAGAAACAATCATTAATGTCAGTCATTATTTTATGTTAAAAAACACCAGCACGTTTAAATTACACCCACAAAGACTTAGGTTTGTTTATTATTTATGGAGAATGTGATAAAGTAATAATACCAAGAACATGTAACACATTTGCTAATCGATACCCACTTTATTGTTTCAATTGTTTCATAGGCTTCTACGTTTTTTTGGATAAATTATAATTTTCAACAAAAACTTGCGAAAAATTCAAAGTACATGTGCTGATGATATATACTTTTTTTTTCATGTAGCCAAGTATTTTTTATGATAATAAATCTTTTTACTTTCTGAGAAATTTTTAAAAACGTCAAATAATTTTTTTTTTGCAATTTTCATTAAATAAATGGCTATCTTGCAACAAACATGATTGTTCTTGTCCAACGAGGGTTTGTCGGTGGTTTTCGTTTTTTTTTTACTACTTTTTGTGAAAGAGAAGGCTTGTTTTACTTTATTTGAGGAGGGTGACTGTCGAAAAAATACCAAAAATAAAAAGGCAACAATTTTCAAACTTTCGAAAAAAAAGTTATTTGCTAATTAACAAATAATGCCAATTGTTTAAACAATCAAAAAGTATTGAAGATATCGGGCCAAAAAAAATATGGTATATTCTTTGGTATAAAAGGCATGTTTTTTGAAAAAAACAATATCCTGACCTTATTAGTTTCGGAGTAATCAATTTGTTAATTAAGAAATTTATTTTGGCTATAACAAATGAACGAGCTGACAAAATGAGTTGTCCCTGGCGCCAAACGACGCGTATTGAAAATATCTTTCAATTGAATCAAGATTTTTTCGGATCCGTCAAACCGTTTTCATTTTATTAAATAAAAACGAAAAAAAATTCTTTAAACAATGATTTGACCATGAAAGCTCGTGGTTTAGGAAAATTTTTCATAAGAAAATCTTGTTCAGCGGAATTTTTCCTATAAGAATCCGTGGCTAACTCAAATGGTATAGAAAATTTTTGGGAAAAAGCCCAGGCAGACTCGCCTATAAAACAAACTTTTAATTCTAAATTTCACACTTTACTCTGAGCTACATAAAAGCAGTAAAATAGGTACTTTTTCTTAATTCAAATGGGTATTTCCCTGTGTAATAAATCACCTGTGTATTTATTTTTCAGTACTTAAATAAAGGCCAAAAATATTTCCCTGACAAAACTTGAATTTTCCGATATTTTTTTTAAAAAGTTCATTATCCCCTAATTCTCTAAATACCCTGACAGTTCTTGATTTTCCAGGTTGCTAGGAATCCTATAGCATTATCAGCCACGATTTGGCATAATGTGTCGATAATCGTTCATTTGAAGCATTATCGACACATTTTTACACATATTTGAGGGGCATTTTTAAATTTCTTAAACAATTTCCACTTTAACTTCTCATTTAGGAATATTAAATAAAATTGTAATTTTCCAAACAAAATATCCGGCTTAAAGGACCAATTTTCTGGACTATTATTTTTTCGTTCATAAATGTTATGAATCGGGCTAGTAAGCATAAATCCATTAACAAAAATCAAGCTAGCAACTCACAAGTATTTTATGCCCTGGCCAGCATCTACCAATGGTAAATGTATGAAAAACGAATTGCTTATAATAAACATAGGTAACTCAACCTTACAACAAAAATAAACTAGCATTATTTAACGTATTACTCACTTGCAGATAAGGCCGACATGGTACTCGGTTTCAAGAGCCTTCCGTATTTCTTTCGATGTTCTAGTTTCTTTGTCCTATGTTCTAAAGATTTAGGTTCTAACCTTTCAGGTTTTGACGAAACTTTCAAGGTTTTCATTCTTGTACTTCTCTGCTGCCACTCCGGTGTTTTCATGATAGCTTCTAGGTGTATGTTTTGAGACGTATCTGGAGAAAACAAAGAGAAATGTAAAATTAGAGAAATTGGCAATACGAGGTAGGTCTTTGTTATTTTAGTCAAATAATAGTATTAAACGTATTAAAATGACTTCCCATGAAAGATGGTTCTGTTTGCCCTTGCTGTATAACGTGTGACAGCATCACGCCATGCCGCAATTGCCTGTAAGACACGAGACTAAGAACTGACAAAGTTGGATAATTTAAACACTAGACCTCACTTGTAGAGAAAGCATGTACTCACTAGGCTATTTATTTAAAATCTGGAAATATACTTATCTTTTAACATTGTAATATCTAGATAAATGTTTTTCTGAAATAGATCGGCAATGTCTACATTTTCGGCGCGATTTCAGAATATTTTTTTTTATTTTAGAAATCGAAAGTAGAACACTTTTAAAGGCAATTTCCAAATTTTTAGGTTTTTATTGGGACGTTTAAGCCCTTGCAGATGCTGATCAGGCGACAGTCGAGATTTAATGTGACTTCACAGCTAACCTCAAAAATATATATTTTTTAAGATTTACAAGTATTACGTAGCTATTATTAAAATTTCTGTCTGGTTCCTGTACTTTCAACGAAAATCTAGTTCAATGTAATGTTTATGAAGTTTTAAATAGTTTGTCACAATAAAATAAGACATTTTTTGCAGGTTAGGAATCTAACCTATAATTAGCAGTCTATTTGTATCAATCAACAATATTGAAAAATTATTTGCGTGAATTTTTAAATATTTGTTTGGAGCCAGTTTGGCTCCAAGCTAAAAATGAGTATACAAACATTAAAAATGAGAATAAATCTAAAAAACATAACAATTGAGGTTATGTTAGTTATATGATGCACATGCCCCAAGCGTGTGGCGGATATTATTGTTTCTCTATAGAAACGGCGTTTGATTGTTAAATTATATCTGTTTTATCTTCTTGCTGGTTTAAAATGAGTACTGTTGATGCAGAATGACGTCACGAGTCGACGAAGCGCTTTGTACTGGAACTCAATCTTTAACATTGAATATCTAATGATTGGATATACTTATGAAGCTGAAATTTTAACAGCTTGTCTAGATGATCGAATTCTATTCAATGCCATAAAAAATAATGACTATTTAATTCTTATAAATTTCAGATCAGAATCGATCATTTTAATCAAAAAATAGTTTCGCATTGACAAAATTTAACACTTAAAATTTTGCCAGGGTTGCTCAACCAATAAAATGCCCGAATGAAGCAACCAACCTCTTTTTCAGCGGCAAATTTTCCTTTCAACAAGTCGAGATCATTACAATAATTTTTGCAAACGTCAATTCATGTCAGTTATAAAAAATGTGCAAGAATAACGACCCCAAATGTTCAAGATTTAGTGATTTATCCACTGAAAACATTCTCAAGAGTCCATTTCCAAATTTTTATTCATGAAATAGTCATGACGAATACCATTCGTGATATAATTTCGTCTGGCAAAATTTGATTATTCTACTAGTTTGTTGCTTTGGCAATTTCGCGATTGACATTGGCAAATAAAAATAACGAGCCGTTAGGCGAGTTATTTTTGTTAATGTCAAGAGCAACAAACTCTCGTAATAATCACTAAATTTTGCCGACAAAATTATATCACATGATATTATATATGAAAAAATAATTATCGGTAACAAGCCCATTCCAGTATTTTCGTCCATTGCTAAGAAACTATCACAAAACAGACCGGAAAAGATCCGTTTCCAAGCAACGATCAACAAAACCATACGGGAATGTTACTTGCCCGGCCTAGGGCGGGAAAGTAACATTCCCATATGGTTTTTTATGTATATTTTAGACAGTAAACAAATACACACAGACAAACCAACTCACATTAAAATTGCATTTATTAGTAAGCAGTTAGATAGTAATGAAGAAATGTTATGCATTAATACAAATACCTTAATTTATAATAATATTGATTGTGACTTCAGAAAAAATAGTATGTGTACTTCGGTGTGAAAGCACATTCCCGGACTTCGATGCTTGTTGCTCGATTTGAATCGTCATCCGGGAATGTATTGCTTTCACACCTAAATACACAATATACTATTCTGGTTTTGTTTTATTTTCATATCTCCTATTTGTGTGTTTACTGTTTTATAAAATAAGTAAATGGACATAAGAATTTTTCTTTTCTTTTTTTGTTTTTCTCACTATGAAGATATGTAAACCCTTGGAACTTTCAATTATTAGTGAAATTTTAGATTGCAACAAAACTAGCATTACAATTATAATAAGTTTTTATTAAGCTCTTTTAACTAGTATTTTCAATATTTACTGTTGTTTATAGAGCTGTTTAACTAATATTAGTAGTTCAGTCAATGTTTATACCTTAGATGCCAATTAAGGAAGACCGATTTGGATGAAACCAATGGCATTCGATTTGCAATCACAAGTACTTCAAAGTTTACATGGTCCTAAAGTGTGCAAATTGTTAGAAAAAAAATATTAACAAAATACGAGAAGTTTCTAAATTACGTTATTTTAAAAAATGTTTGGAAGTTTTGCGTAATATTTTCTATTCTCACTACTCTTACCATTACATATGAAAAAGTCATCTGCAGATCAAAACTTAAAAATAAAACTGAAATATCACTTTTTTGAAATTCCCCACTTTGTAGGGAAAAAAATGCGTGCCTCAATTCTAAATTTTAAGTTTTAGGATCAGCCTTTTCATCTCCCATTAAATTTATTCGGAAGATAACTAATTTCATTGGATATAATAATTTCAATAATTGTTTCCATGGGATTTATTTCCTGGATAAACCTAACAGGAGATGAGAGAAAATCAACCGGCTCGTTTGTTTTATACCAGTTGATATAAAAACCTCAAGGGAGTTACTTAAGAGATGCGTGTCCGAAAGAATAGATCTAGAAGGCGCAAGCAGGGCAACTGCCCAGATGGGGTTATTTCATAATTTTTATTTACATTAAATTTGGATTCTAGGACTAGTAATAACTAAGTATATGTAATGGCAATTTTTTTTATGCACGTTAAATAATTTTAAATTCAATTTATAATTTGAAAATGGTAGTTCCCGCCAGCGTTACCACATTTGGTAGATTTTTATTTCTTTTTAGTAGAATTTTAAGGATTTTTTTAAAGTTTGGTAGGTAAAATTTGCTGGTAGATTTCTGATAATAATTATCAGAAATCTGCCAGCAAATTTTACCTACCAAACTTTACAAAAATCCTTAAAATTCTACTAAAGAGAAATAGAAATCTACCAAATGTGGTAACGCTGGTTCCCGCCAAAAGCCGTGACGTCAATGGTTACCATGCGCAGTATAGTTCAAGCAGTAAATTTGTATGGCAGCCATGAAATACAAACTTCACTATTATCTATGTTGATATGTGACTGACATTTTGTTTTGCCGTTTTCGCTAAATGTCAAAAAATACCAGTTTTGATTCGTTCCTGCCGAGACGAATTTTCGATTTGCCTTGTGCAATTTACGATGTGGATCAACTAGAACTCTTCCTCTTTGTGTCGTGGCATCGTTCGGTCCTCCCGCAGGAGTTTTTCAAATGAACGTTTTAAGATTACATGTTTTTGCGCTATTTTCGGTTCCAAAATGCATGTTTTTTTTTTCACTATTTTTCTCCGATATCTCTGAAACGGTAAGAGCTAGCCCAAAATAAAAAATACCATAAAATGAGTTTGTTTCATAACGAATCTTTTGGTTCCATCAGAATTTTGTTTTTATTTTTCATTTCGGAGATATTTACTGAAATGTGTGGCAATGTCCAGCAAAAATCGCACATTTCTTGTTTAACAAGTTGGTAACTCATTAACCTTGTCTCCTAGACCAAAAAACTATTCTAAAGAATTTAAATAGAATTAAATTTGCTAAAAGTAACTCTGATGATGAGCTGGAGGACTCTGAACTATTTTCTAATAGTGCCTTAGATTAAAAATGAACAAACGTAGAACTTACATACTGTGACGTGTTTCCACCCTTAGGAAACCACCCTCGCAAATTCCGTGGGTTCCAAAAATTATAACAAGAGATGTCCACTAACACACTTTATTAAATATTTACTGGATACTTCACAATACTATTATTAATTTAAATACACTTTTACTGACTAAAATCACAATGTTTATCACTTTGTTTATCCTTGAAGTCTTAACCTCACTTTCTATACTTTTTGAACTTTCTGAACTACTCGCCGAGAATGCGGTTGGTCTTTTATACCTAAAAATGACAGATCTCGATTGTTCTGTGATGACGCCACCATTCTCTAGAGAATTCCAGATGTCACTTTGGAATCTTCTGGTAGGTTCTTTTTCGAGTAGGTGCAAATACACTACATTCATTCAGACATTCGATCTGTCGAAGTCTGCCTACTTTTTAGTAACATAACCTTAAATTTTAAGGGGTGCAACATATTACACTGCCCCCTCCTTAAGCCTGAACGTCCCGGTCAGGCAATTCAGCCTCTTTCACATACTTCGCCAGTCTATCCAAGTGTACGATCTTCATCTTGGACTTTTTGTTTCGTTGAATACGATAGACGACATCATTAATTCGGGTAATAACAGTATAAGGTCCTTCCCAAGGAGGTTGAAGTTTCGGTGACTTCCCTTTCTTCCGCTGTGGGTTGTACAGCCAAACCAGATCTCCTGCCTTGAATCCTTCTGAACTACCCTTACGGTCGTATCGAGCCTTCATTCGGTCACTGGCTATGGTGATTTGGTCTCTAACCAGCTCATGAACATTTCTTAGCCGTTCACTCATTTCATCCACATAGCTGTTCACAGGAAGCTGTTCTCCGCCTGGTGTTCCGAAAATCAAATCACACGGCAGTCTGATCTCATGTCCAAATACTACACGGGCTGGTGTTTGTTTCGTAGACTCGTGGATAGCAGCTCTGTATGCCATGAGAAAGAACGGTATGTGGAGATCCCAATCACGTTGATTCTTATGAACCACTTTAGAGAGATGTTCTTTCATGGTCTTGTTATGTCGTTCCACCATTCCATCTGATTGCGGGTGAAGGGCTGTTGTCCGTGTTTTGTGTATCCCCAATAACTTGCAGATTTGCTGAAACACCCCTGACTCAAAGTTCCTCCCTTGATCTGAGTGCAGCTCCAGGGGTACACCAAACCGACATATCAAATTATCTACCAAGACTTTGGCAACAGTGACTGCTTCTTGGTTTGGAATTGCATAGGCCTCTGGCCACTTACTAAAATAGTCCATGGCAACCAGTATGTACTTGTTCCCATCCTTGGTTACTGGGAATGGGCCGGCTATATCGATCGCGATCCTCTCGAAAGGAGCTCCGACGTTATATTGCTTCATTGCACCCCTACTTCTAGTCTGTGGTCCCTTACTGGCTGCACAAATTTTGCAATTGCGACACCAGGCTTCCACATCTTGACGACTATTTACCCAATAAAATCGTTCTCGTACTTTATTCGGGGTCTTATTAACGCCGAAGTGCCCACCGGATGCTCCATTATGCACTTCCTGAAGTACTTTCGGTACTCGACACCTGGGAATCACTAGACGCATAACAACTTCCCTGCCATCCGGGCTTTCCCAAGCTCTCTTTAGTAGCCCGTTCATGACATTAAGTGAATCCCATTGGGCCCACAAAGCCTTCAATCCAACTGCCTTATCCGAAACATCCTTCCACGCTGGTCGAATTCCTTTCTCCTTTGCTCTCAATATAGCCCCAATTTCTGTGTCATTCAGTTGTTCTTGTCTCAGGGCTTCGGTTGTCCAATCGTCCGGAACCTCTATTTTAATAGTGTTGACGGCCACCGTACCCTGCAATTTCTCAACGTGGCGGCAGTGCTTGCAATCTTCCTTGCATGGTCTTCTAGATAAAGCGTCTGCGTTCTTATGAGATCTTCCAGGTCGATGTTCTATTTTGAAATCATACTGTTGCAACCGTTCTATCCAACGAGCCAGTTGACCTTCAGGGGTTTTCAACTGCAACAGCCATTTTAATGCAGCATGGTCGGTCCGAATCTTGAAATGTCTTCCATAAAGATATTTATGAAAATGGTCCACTGATTTTACGATGGCCAGTAACTCTTTCCGGGTTACACAATAATTTCTTTCTGGTTTGGACAGCACCTTGCTGAAGTACTCGATCACTCTTTCCTGGCCATTCTGGATTTGAGACAGCACAGATCCGACCGAAGAATTGCTGGCATCAGTGTCTAAAATAAAAAGTCCTTCCCGTTGTGGGTACGCTAGCACAGGACCAGTGCATAGAGCTGCCTTCAATTTTCTCCATGCCGTTTCACATTCCGGTGTCCATTGGTACTGCACTTTCTCTTCTGTCAGCCGGTGTAATGGTTTCGCAATTTCTGCAAACCCTTCCACAAAGCGCCTGTAATAAGTGCAGAGGCCAAGGAAGCTCCGTACTTCATGAACGTTAGATGGTCTTGGCCAATCTCGTACAGCAGAAATTTTGTCGGGGTCTGTTTGTATTCCATCCAAAGACACCACGTGACCAAGAAATTTGACTTATTTCTGGAATAGCAGGCACTTCTTCGGGTTCAACTTCAGGTGGGCATTCCTGACTCGCCCAAATACTTCTTGAAGATTTTTCAAATGTTCTGTAAAGTCCTGTCCCATAACAAGCACGTCGTCAAGGTAAACCAGGCACGTCCTCCAGGTTAGCCCTCGCAGCACGAACTCCATCAGTCTTTCAAAGGTAGCTGGCGCATTGCAAAGTCCAAAAGGCATCACAGTAAATTGTAAAGACCACTGCCTGCTGAAAACGCTGTCTTCTCCTTATCATCAGGATGAAGCCCCACTTGCCAGTATCCACTCCTAAGGTCTAACGTAGAAAACCATCGTGAGCCTGCCAACGTGCTTAACGTGTCGTCAATTCGTGGTAATGGGTAACTGTCTTTCTTCGTGACATCATTTAATTTTCGATAATCGACACAAAATCTTAATGTTCCGTCCTTCTTGGCAACCAAAACTACTGGCGATGACCAGGGACTCGTAGACTCCTCAATGACTCCATCTTGTAGCATCTTGTCTATCATTGCCGAGGCATCTTCTTGTTTTGCTAATGGAAGCCTCCTAGGTGGTTGTCGAATAGCGGGTGAGTCGCCAGTATTTATCCGATGCTGGACTATGTCTGTTTTTGTAAGGGCCTCTGTATTCTTGGCAAATACTGAACTTTCCTTTTCTAGAAACTTGATTGCCTCCCTTCGTTCATCCTCAGATAAATACTCCAACTGGGTACTCAGCAAGGTCAAAACTTCTTGGTCTATTTTCGTAGACGAACTTCCCTCTGTTTGTTCCTCGCACCTCGCTACCCATGTGACCGGTTCATAGGAGCCAATCGGTTTGCCTTCCTTAATTGTCACCGAGTGGGAATTTAAATTAACGACTCTAATTGGGATTTTGTCTTTAGTCCGGGTTAAAGTTCTCGCCACAATAATATTGGCTAGGGACTTAATCGATTCGTCTTCTTCAACTAGGCCAATACGGTACCCTCCAGGATTTCCTTCTAAGGCAGCATCGATCATTTGTTCTGAATGAGCAGGAATCTTGATCGTCTGTGTTGTTAACAATCTCGCTTTATGGAATTGGTCATCTGCGGTTGCCAGAATAAATTCCTCATTTCCAATTTTTAAGACTCGCTCACCTACGTCAACAATAAATCCCTGCTCTCCCATGATGTCTAGACCCAAAATGAAATCATCCATAATGTCAGCCACAATGACCTTGTAATTTAACCTCAACCGTCCAACCTGCAGTTCCAAGTTGACCTCTCCATGGACCGCAGCCCTGTAACCCGTGGCTGTCCGAATGATTACTCCATTTTGCTTCTTGTCAATCTGCAAGCCTGATATAAACCCTGGCCGCACTATTGAAGACGTAGCACCGGTGTCAATCGTAAACACGCATTTTCTTCCATTCACATATCCTTGCAACAACAGACTACTTGGAATTCTTTGGAGCTGGGAAATCTTTATTTCTCTGGGGGCACCGCATTCCCTAGCCAGCACAGCCCCCTTGGTGCTGGCTATCCTTAGTTTTCCTGCTTCTCTTCAACATTCACAGCATTTACTCGACTCTCCGAGTTCTGCTGTCGACAGTCTCGTTTCATATGTCCCACCTTGCCGCAGTTGAAACATTTAATACCTCCGCTCGGCTTTCCTTTATTTTGTTGTTTTTCCTGCTTTCCGAGGCCATCCAATTTATCGCATAATTTGGTGAATATTTTCTGCATCTCAGTCAGCAAGGGGTTCTGGTTCATTTCTGGTTGCGATTCTTCGAGAGTCACAGCTCGCACTCTCGACCTTGGAGTATCCCTGTAAGCGGCTTCTATTTCGAGTGCACGCACCAAAGCTTCGCTACTACTTTGGTGTCTCGTCAGCCTCAGAACTCGCCTGACCTCTTCGTCCCTTATACCATCTAAAAAGGCCCCCACGGCTAATTGTTCCTGGAATTCTTTAGGTGCATTTGGATACGCCAGGTGTGCCAGTCTCTCTATCGCAGCTTCAAATTCTTGTAAACTTTCCCCAGCTTTTTGCATCCGGGATTTCAGCTGAGCCTGGTATAATTGGGCAAGGTGTTGATCGCCATACCTCAAGTCTAATGCAGCTTCCAAGACTTTGAAGTCCCTTTGTTTCTCCACCGGGATAGTCTGAAGTAATTCTGAGGCCTGGCCCCTTAACGCCAGAACTAATGCCATGGCCTTTTCCTCGTTATCCCAGTTGTTCGCACATGCTGCTGCCTCAAACTGCCTCTTGTACGTTGTCCATGAGCTTTGGCCGTCAAAGGAGGGAGGTTTTAACCGGTGACCAGATGATACCACCTGCTGGCTTCCTCTATTTCTCAACTGTCGTTTAAGTCGCTCCACTTCTCCTTCGAACTCACTCATTTTTCCTTTGATCTGACTGACTTCGGTCTCAACTACATCTACTTTGTCTTCTACCTTATCTACTTTTTCTTCTACCTTGTTTATCTCATCTTTAACTTCACATTTTAGTACTTCATTGGCAGAAATGATAGTGTCTTGTATTTTCATTTGTTCATTCAGAATTTTCCTTAATTCTTCTTGGCGTCTTTCTTGTTCCTCTTTCTCCTCTTGACGTCGTCTTTCTTGCTCTTCTTTCTCCTCTTGCTGTCGTATCTTCAGGTCCTCCATCATTTTCTTCAATTCATCTTTTTCTTCTTGACGTCTTCTTTCTTGCTCTTCCTTTTCTTCCTGGCGTCTTCTCTCTTCATCCTGACGTCGTTTTTCTTGCTCTTCCTTTTCTTCTTGGCGTCTTCTCTCTTCATCCTGACGTCGTTTTTCTTGCTCTTCCTTTTCTTCTTGGCGTCTTCTCTCTTCATCCTGACGTCGTTTTTCTCGCTCTTCCTTTTCTTCTTGGCGTCTTATTTCCTGGTCTTCCATAATTTTCTTTAATTCATCTCGCTCTTCTTGACGTTTTCTCTCCTGTTCTTCTTTGTCTTCCTGCCGTTGCTGCGCCATCATTTTTTGGAATTGTTCGAATAAGTCCTGTATTTGTTTATCGGATGCCATACTTCTTGTTGTTACGGGCATACGATGAAATTAAAATAAAATAAATTTAACTGTCACGTCAATATCAGAACTTTCCAGACAAATCTCGAAATAGCACGAAAAAGTCTTATCCAGAGTCTCTTGTCACTATCCAGTTCAGAGAATTTAATAATCTCCACTAATGTCCAAATAGAAAAGTTCTAGAAATTTTCACGCACTAAATGAGTCTTTTTCAGTGTCTCTATCACTTCTCAGTTCAAAGGATTTAATTATCACACTAATGTCCTAATAAAATGTTCTACAATGTCTCAAAAATGCACTTAACACTATTTTCCTGTCCGAAAATAACCCTCGAACAATGTCCAGTAAATTAGTCCACTGTGTTAGCACTAAACCTCGAGAATACGTCTCGAACACTCCAGCACAACTTCAGAGTCCCTCTTGTCATAAAATTCCGCTTTCTGACACCAATTGTGACGTGTTTCCACCCTTAGGAAACCACCCTCGCAAATTCCGTGGGTTCCAAAAATTATAACAAGAGATGTCCACTAACACACTTTATTAAATATTTACTGGATACTTCACAATACTATTATTAATTTAAATACACTTTTACTGACTAAAATCACAATGTTTATCACTTTGTTTATCCTTGAAGTCTTAACCTCACTTTCTATACTTTTTGAACTTTCTGAACTACTCGCCGAGAATGCGGTTGGTCTTTTATACCTAAAAATGACAGATCTCGATTGTTCTGTGATGACGCCACCATTCTCTAGAGAATTCCAGATGTCACTTTGGAATCTTCTGGTAGGTTCTTTTTCGAGTAGGTGCAAATACACTACATTCATTCAGACATTCGATCAGTCGAAGTCTGCCTACTTTTTAGTAACATAACCTTAAATTTTAAGGGGTGCAACATATTACAATACTTTTAAAGTAATATATTATATCACCGTGACAACTATTTCTTCCTCTATATGACAAGATAATTGACATGTTTTATAGCTTGAATACATTTTGTTGCAAAAATAACAACTTAACTTTTAAAATAAAACACAACCAAATGTGCATTATCACGTGTCCAAGCTGCAATGCCTCCTCACTGGTTGCATTCAACAACAGTGACAACACATATATTTGTTTTGACTGGTCTCAGAGCCTGGTGAAAAGACATTAGCTGCGCACGAGAATAGATACGATACTATACTAAATCCGTAAGAGGATAGGTTCGTTTTGGTTCCAAATTTTCATACTTCCAAAAACTTTCCCATCTTGCGCAGTTTGATGAATTAAAGACACAATTCCAAATTTTCGGAGTTCTAGAACCATTCCTGTCTTGCGCAGTTTAATCAATTCACTTTTCAATACACTGCGCAAAACAAGCCTTAGTGTGCGTGATGGAAACTGTTCCCGAACCGTTCTTATCATAGCCAAAACAGGCCTAGTGATGAAGAACTAAACATTTGTCAAAAGCGTCAAGCGGCACATGTAACAGGACGACGTTGATTTGATAAGCCTTTGTAAAACTTATTTTGAATTACATCCCCTCTAAATTCAATTGATAATAGGATTTAGTAGGGATGGGTTTTTTATTTTATGCAGGATTGAAAAAAAATAATAAAAATTGATTTAAATATAAAGATCAAAAGAATCGTGATTTTTTAAATCTCTTTCAATGAAAATTTTTACATTTTTAGACACCTATTTTGTACTTTGTTCTTGTTACTAAGTTAAAAGCATTTGTTTGTTTTTGTCGAAAAGTCACCTGACAGTGAGAACAACGAGCAAAACCAATTATAAACTAGAATATTTTCTGATAAATAGTTATATTTTTATTTTAAGAAAATAAGTGAAACCCTCTTATCCCAATTTTCATCATCTGAGTGGTTGCTATTACTTACAATAGCAAATAATTATAAACATGTCGTAGAATCAAAAAAAAAATGATGCAATATCTTGCCAAGACAAAGAAACTGAACAATTTCTACAATACAATAAAATAGATTTAAGTATTTGCTTTTTAGCTACATTAGAAAACTAAGTATGTCTTTCGTGTTCCAAAAACTGCCAAATATCTGCTTCATCGCTTATTTCGTCAAAATCTTCCGTTTTCAATAACCTACGCAAAAAAACAACTCTGACTTTTCACCCAACAACATGTACCTGAAGTATGGATCGTTCCCGCGGGAACGAAATCCTCACTCAGAAGAAACCTTTATTAAAATGACATAATAATTAGCAAATCTTAGTAGTATTCCCACCCAGTACAAAATATTTGCTAATTATTACGTAATTTTAATAAAGGTTTCTTCTGAGTGAGGATTTCGTTCCCGCGGGAACGATCCATACTTCAGGTACATCCCAACAACAACATAAAATTTGTAGGTTAAGCTCAGGCTAAGTTACCTTTGTTTTTAGCCCAGGGTTACTTTTAAGGTACTTGTATACTGATAAGAGCAAATCTAGCAGTGGATTTAACAAATTAAAGCGCGAGAGAGATAGAGTAAAAGGATTTGGCAACACTGTATTAAATAAGATTGTCGAAACTCCCATATTATATATATGCTAATCTGCTATATTTAATCTGACTATATTTCGTCGAGTAATTTTCGATATTTCGAGAGTTATTAGGTGCATTAATGTCGGCTATCTCTTTTTATAATGCTACCATATCCAAACAGAGGCTGCAACCAGACTTATCTGTTAAATAGGTTCAACTTCGACTTATTACAATTTTAGAAGAATTTTATGCTGTAAAATTCCTGTATTTGTTCATACACAACAGGGTTGACTGCCCTCCTGCACTAAGCCAGCTGAACTTTTTGGTTCCAAGAGCCGCCAGTCGCAACCTTCTCACATTTTATTGTCACCTGGCGCGAACCAATATAATGCTGAAGTCTCCTATATTCGTTATTTGCGCTAACTACAATTCAATTTGTGATACTTGTGATATATTCAACTGCATACTTCTCTTAAGAATTGCAGCGTCCCATAATGTTAATGTTAAAATAATATAAACATGTAGGGCACTTGTAATTTATTTTATATTGTTTGTCACTTATATGTATGTATGTAGCTATGTATTTTTCTTTTTTTTTGTCGCTTTCTTGTCCTGTAATTGGTTCTTTTCTACTGTTGGACAAATGTACTGAATAAATAAATAAATAAATATATATTACCACGTCTCGACGCCAACATTCAATAAGTTACCGAAGGCTGTATACGGATCATGAATGATTTATCAAAATCATCGCTTCAACTGCCTTCGAAATCACTAAACATCAAAAAATGCCACTTTCGATTCGTTTGTGCCAAGACAAATTTTCCAATTTCGATATGCAATTTACGATGAGATTTAACTGGAAGTCTTCCTCTTTAGTTCGCGACATTGAACGGTCGACCCGCTGGTGTTTTTCGAAAAATATAAACGTGTCAAGATCGCATGTTATTGTATTGTAATTTTTTCATCTCCGAAATGCCAGCTGTTTTTTACTATTTTTCTCAGATATCTCCGAAACAGTAAAAGCTAGCTCGAAATAAAAAATTAGGTCAAACAAGTATTTTTCACTGCAAATCTTTTGCTACCATCTGAATTTTGATTTTTCTTTTCGTTACGGAGATAGTTACTGAAATGACGATGTAGGGCAAAAAATCGCAAATTTTGTGCTTCAAAAGTTGAGAACTTCTTAATCTTGACTCCTACACCAAAAGACTACTCTAGCTAATTTAAATAGAATTAAATTTACTAAAACTCCTTTTTTCATTTTTGGATTCCGACAAAAATTAGAGAATTAGAGGGAGCGAAAATTGGGACTTTTTTTTCGGTAAAATTTCGCCATTTTGTCACCGTAATTAATCAGTAATTAACTAAAATTGATCTCATATACGATGTCCACTTAATATTATGTATTACCTAGATGCTTCATCAATCTCGGCCCTTCAAAACAAAGGTTTCTGACAAAATTATTTTTATTAAATTTACATGCCTTTTCTAGGAAAACGTAAAATCTTCTCAATTTACTCGAATATCTCGATATTTATAGGTTTTTTTGAAAAACTTGTTGGTAACAAATATAAAGAACATTTATACTAATCTTCAATTTTATACTTTTTAAAAATCTGAATATTCGCACCACGAGGGGTCAGCCACTTTGGGAATACCTGTACAAAATGTTAGGAATACCACGGCAATATTTGGGAATATCGGGAATACTAGGAAATACGCGGGAATACTAGAAAATACGCTGGAATACTCGGGAATACATGAGAATATTCGGAAATATCAGAGAATACTCAGGAATAACTGAAAATAACGGGGAATAATCGGGAATAGATCGGAAATATTCAAGAATAGACACATTCCTGAACATTTCGGAGAATCTCGGGAGACGTCGACCGACGATCTTCCTTTCTGTACATTTGAGAGGAACACACGCAAACTATCATCAGTCATCACACAGTGAATTACATTGTTTTCTCGATATTTTATTATTGTTAATAAACGTTAACGTGAAGCTGAGCATGGAGGAAATACAGAGCCATTTGACGGCAATAAAATTACTTTATCATAAAAGATAACAACTGTTAGTGATTTCACCTCAAAAATCGCTTATTTCTGATAGTTCGGCCCGCGTTAAAGAATTAAAACTAGATAAAACTTGCACATGGTGTATGTGATGACCAACAATATGGTCTTACTAAATATTTAGTTCAATAAAAGTCCTCGTTGTCACTTAAAACTTTACTGACTACTAAATATATACATAAAAATCGAAGTTCTTTCTCATGTCGTCGCATGAGAGTTAAGCAGTGGACTATATAATGATACTGATATACTGATATATTTTACAAGCAGAATACATCTTAAATAGTATAGAAAAATACACTGTTGCCACGTAGGGCAGAAAGAATTAAATATACCATAAAATATAAAATTAAAATAAAATGAAATCTGGTACTGCACAGTGTAAATATATGGCGAGAAAACTATAGAAATCGCTACTTCGTATATTGTAACACTCTTGAAGCTCTGGTTCAATAATAATCGAAAGGCCTAAGGACCTGTATTATTTTGAACATAAGGTAGATTAAGTGTCCTTTATATTGGTGTATAATTTTTAAGATATACATCAATATACATTTAAAAATTAATTGCTTTAAATTTCTACGAAATATTAAATAAATCTATTAACTACTATGCGCACCATATTTTTTATTTTTCACGATACCAATTTTGTTTAAAGTAAAGTATTGTCTGTCTGTTGGCGCTATATCTATATAACTATTTTATGGAGAAAATATTTGGTAGGCAATAGACTATTATCTGGGAAAAAATATCCCATTTCTTCCACACTATTAATGAAAAATATACAGGGTGGAAACCTAAAAAAATAAATAATGAAAAAAATTTGACGGAGGACAAAAATATTTTGCATGTAGTTAACATAATTGTCACGGAAGATATCTGCAATAGTTTTAGAAAAAAATATGCAGGATGGACACGCTTAAAAATTAATAATATTAGTAATAATTAATTAACAAAAGATGGTGGAAAATATTTTGAAAGTAGTTGGCATTATTACCGAAGAGGAAACCTGATAAACTTTTAGTGAAAATATACATGATGGTCACTCTAAAGAAATGATTAAAAAACGACGCGACGGAGGCAAGTAATATTTATAATGTAGTTGTTGCAATTGCCAGCAAGAAATAATAATATACAATAGAAAAATAACACAGATTTACAAAAAAAGAAGGGCTTGTCCTAAGGTTCTCATCTAACTTTTCTGAAGTATCTTGACGCACTGAAGCCAATTTTGAACACACAAAATTTTTCTATCGGATCAGTTTCCCTCTACCACTCCATTTTATTCCCTAAAAAGGTCAAAAATGAGATTCTCCTTCATATATCGACAATTAATAGAAAATATATTTTCTTTATTTGATGATGTGATTATTTGCCTATAGGTGAAATTTGAAAAAAAGTCTCAGATGCAAATTGTTTGAGAAGTGTGGCATATTCTACAATAATATTAAAATCTACAGGGTGTTTCACAGAGTAGTGGCAAACTAATACTAGGATTTTTTAAATAGAACACCCAACATTTCTTTACATATTCGTATTTGACTCTTACTTCTCTATCCAGAAATATATTATTTTTGAATTTACACTGCAGCATTGTTACTTTTCCATTTTTTCCGAAAAAAATACGTTTGCAGCTGTCAAGAGAAAAATCTGCATTTTGAATATTCTCAAAACCATGTACTAATTTCCAGGATTCTCAGAACCCAAATCTACAGGGAGTTCTCCATGTTGATTCAAACTTTTACTAGGTATTTAAACTGTCATAACTCAGTTTTTTCAAATGGAACACCCTGTATATTTTTATCTAAAAACTTTCGGCAATTAATTACCTACATGCTGATATCTCATAGTGACTACTTTTTTCGATGGTTTCAAGCGCGAAAAAAAGTAGTCAGATTTAAAGTTCAAAATGATGCTCTCTTTTGCACAAGTGTACTTTCTTACTAGTGTAGATTACAGATTTTTATTTTAATAATTACTTAGTATTAATCTTGATATTTATTATTGATTGTATTGATTATAACAATGAACAGTACGCATACAAATTATTTTGAATACAAAACATTTTAAAAGGAATTTTTTAAAGGAAGGTGCGAAAAGTGATCTTAAATATTGAGCTCTTCATTGCACTTTCAAAATTATAAGTACGCCCACTGGCTATGAATTATAACTTGCTTCAAACATTTCAGTTTATTAATCAGCTAATAATAGCGAGAATAATGGTATCAAAAAATTGATGATATATGTTGTGGCCCATCCCGTAACAAAATTTTAGATGGTATAATTTACTTTCTCATAAAATATGGAACACTGTATATCGTACAATTATTTCACCCTCGATTTTACCTATACGTTTAACAAAAATAAAGGCACATTTTATCGTTATTAGAGCGGCAGTCGAAAAAACACGAGGAATAATGTCGTATATGCATCTTGGGCTGTATACAGAGTGACCCAATTAAAATGGGAGCACTCTTATAACTTTTTTTTATTTTTTTTCTCCGATTTGAACCAACTTACGATCTACTGCTTATTGCCAAAAACACATTCGCCTCCTACAAATGCAAAGCCACGGTGTCGAATAAGCAGAAAAAATCAGGGATTTTCTTCTATCGAAAAATTTTATTAATGAAAGTTGTTCTCCAAAATTTAATAAAAAATATTGAAATTTTGTTTAAAATAGTGCGCAAGTCCGAAAATATAATTTTGTTATTATTATTTTTTTTTTGTTTAGAAAATTGTGCTATGACAATTTTGTTAGAAATTAAACCCAAGCTGTTAGGCAGTTGTCAAATAATGGGTAGCTTTCTCTTATTTTTTAGTATTAAATTTTTTAAATTTAAAAGTTCAATTTTTTTTATTTTCATGACATTTTGGAAAATTCTGAACAACTTTTATTGATAAAATTTTCCGTTAAACAAATGCTTAATCCTAATACGATTTATTGATTTTTTTTTCGTTTATTTTGATACCGCAGGGGGCTTTGCATTTGTAGGAGGCGAACGTTTTTGGACTATAGGTAGATCCTAATTTGTTCTATGCTTGAGTGAAATTTGGTTGTAATCAGAAAAAAAAAGTTATACCTAAGGGTGCTCACAGCCAGCCATGAGAAGTGAAATTTCCGAGAAATTTCAGACTGTACACGCACACAATTGTTTTTATCTCTGTTTTTATTGTCGAATACCTTTCTGTTGGGTACGGTTAGGTTAAAAAAGATTAGTGCGCCATTTAACTAATATAGAACATTTAAAAGTGGTATGTTAAAATCTGGGAATACAGGAAATACTTAGGAAATAATAGGGAATCTTCGGAAATACTCAAAAAACTTGAGAATAACTGAGAATACTTGGAAATAACTGAGAATTCTCGAGAATAGTTGGGAATAACTAATAATTATCGGAAATACTTGGGAATAACTAAAAATTCTTGGGAATATGTGGAATAAGTCGGGAATAGAGGGTATTCCCGGAATACCTGTACAAAATTTTGAGAGTGGCTGACCCCTCGTCGCACCATCTTCGAAATATGCAACGTTGCCAATCAATTTCAACAGCTGTTTTATTTACAGTAGGACTTGAAATTGATTAAAGTTCCAATAACTTTTATACTAGACGGACGATTTTTTCAGGGTTTTAACAGAGTGTTAATAAGAAACTACTTAATGTTATGTTAATTTTTGAAGCATATTTCTAAAAAATTGTGGTATTAACACCGAAAATTAACTTAAGCCGAGCTCTACTACGTCAAACGGATGATTTTATTTTTATTGAAAATTCAAGTGTAAAATCACTTAATTTATTAGTCTACCAAATTATATTTAAAACTGTAAAAATTTTAGTATACGAGTACCTTAACCCGACTTGATAAACACTTTAGCCTGGAGTTAACGTTTAGTCCTGGGGCAAACTAACCTAAATCCGGACCTTCATTGTTTTAAAGTTATCAATTTCTATTTTATTAAATAATAAAATAGAAATTGCTATGCTTATAATAATAATTGTGGCCTATTATGTACGTGAAGTGAGCATCCCATTTTTTAAAATTTTGTTTGATTTGGTTTGTGATTCGTCTGCGAATAGAGTGGTAGTGATTTTTGCAACGCAATAGTTTTTGGAAAACATCCACTTGAAAATATGAACAGAAAATTGAGGCCAGCACCCCCAGTTTGGAATTCAACAAAAAGTTATTTTCGCGATTGTTTGCAATTACATTATTTTCGTTCGTTTGTGACGTTGCCGTTCCACCACAGTATACCAATTAACCAGTAATATGATTTCAAAAATAAGAATTGTTCCCGTTGTAATTTTTGATAAAATAAATTGTAACTTTTCCAAATTATTTTCGCAATCGTTTGCGATCCGGTCCTATTTGTCCATTGATCCAGTGGTGTTGTAAACACAATTTTTGTTTTTCCAAGTATCTAAATTTTTGAAAGCCTTTCACTAGCGTAATTACCATCGAATTTCTGCTATATAAATATTCTCCGCCGAGTTCTCCGCATTGTTATTGTAGTAGTATTATTTCCGCCGTTTGCATCGCAGTTCATCGTGGAATGAGTACACCACTGCGTCAATGGATAAATTAATGAGGCTGGATTGAAAACGAAAACAATGTAATCACAAAAGTTCGCAAAGGATCACAAAAAGATTTATTTGTAAATTTTAATTTCGAAGATTGTATTACTGTTGTTTATTTTTGTCGGGAACCGCAGAGTCGCAAACGATACCAAAGTATATTTAAAGTCCATGCTAAAGTTGCAAAAACCCCAAAAGTGCAAGGGTAGTGACTAAACATGGCTACCCCCCGTTCTCGAGGGAGGCCAACACGATGGTGATAGTCGCGCGTTCCCTATCTCCCTCGAACTACCCCAAACGCAAAAAACCACCCCCTTTTTCCCATTTTTCGTTGTCAGGCATGCGAGGACTTATTGAATCGTTTTTTTTTTTTTGAGGAAACAATATGTCCTGTAAAATTTCGCAACCAGACAGCATAACGCCTCCCTCAATACCGAAACATGCTAAAAACATCCAAACGTGCTGAAAATTGTTTTCTACTGGTTTTCAAGGGTGGGGAACACGATGCTGATATTATTTAGTCTCCCATCTCTAACTAACTACCTCTAAATGCATAAAACCACCCCTTTTTCCCATTTTTCGTTAACAGGCATGCGAGGACTTGTTGAATCGGGTTTTTTTTTTAGGAAAAGCAGTATGTCCTGTAAAATTTAGCAACCAGACATCCTAACGACCCCCCAGGGATTGAAACCACCCCCTCCCTCAATCCTGAAGTGTCCCTCAAAGAGGTTTTAAAGAAGGTATCCCCGTTTTCAAGGGTGGAGAACACTCGTAGCATCACTTTCTTAGTACTCAAAAACTATCTTTGCATGCCCAAAACCATCGGTTTTTCTTATAGTGAGATCACAAGCGCTCATTGGATCAGGTTTTCTAGGGAGAGATTTTTTTGATTGCCGCTTAAGAGGAGTTTGATATGACGAGTTATGGGCAATGCGCATGTATATAACGAAAAATGGGAAAAGGGTGCGGTTTTATGTATTTAGGAGTAGTTGGTTGGTGGGAGGCTAATTAATATCAGCATCGTATACCCCGCCCTTGAAAACGGGTAGAAAACGATTTTCAGCGCGTTTGGATGTTTTTTGCATGTTTCGTATTCAACTTCCGGGGGTCGTTAGCATGTGTGGTTGCTAAATTTTACAGGACATATTGGGCACGTTTAGAGAATGTAACCGCTGAGAATATTCACTCAACCTGATTACTTTTTGATTCTAGTCAATTGTTGTGAGTTCGCTAAACGATGTAAAGCAAGTTAACAATATTTAAATGTCACTACAAGTGAGTTAAGTTTCACCGCTGACTAAACTCAGCGTGATTTTTTGTTGGTGGCATAAAACCCAACAGTTGGCGATTAGCACATTTTCAGCATTGTCGTCTAGGGAACTGCTGCTCGCAACCGTTGTCAACTGTGGCATTCCCTAAACGTACCTATTGAGTTCCTTAAAAAAAAAAGACCGATCAACAAGTCCACGCATGCCTGACAACGAAAAATGGGGGAAAGGGGTGGTTTTTTGCGTTTGGAGATAGTTCGACTGTCATGATCGTGTTGGTCGTTTTAGAAAACGGGGAAGGGGGAGGGGGAGGGGTAGGGATCGCGCGACTGTCACGATCGTGTTGGTCGTTTTAGAAACGGGGAAGGGGGAGGGGGTATCCATGTTTAGTCGCTACCCTTGCACTTTTGTGGTTTAAGGTACTTGTATACTGATAAGAGTGAATCTAGCGGTGGATTTAATAAATTAAAGCGCGAGAGAGATAGAGTAAAAGGATTTGGCAACACTATTAAATACGATTGTCATAACTGTCATATACTAATCTGCTACAATTAATCTGGCTATATTTCGTTCGTGCCGAGCCGAATTTTCCAATTTCGATAAGTATGCAATTTACGGTGAGGTTTAACTGGAAGTCTTTCTCTTTATGTCGCGACATCGTATGGCCGTCCCGCTGGTGTTTTTCGAAAAATATGAACGTGTCAAGATCGCATGTTTTTGTAATTTTTTCGTCTGCGAAATGGCAGGCTGTTTTTTTACTATTTTTCGCAGATATGTCCGAAATGGTAAGAGCTAGCTCGAAATAAAAAATTACAAGTATTTTTCACTGCGAATCCTTTACTACCATCAGAATTTTAATTTTTCTCTTCGTTACGGAGATATTTACTGAAATGTCGAGAATGTAGGGCAAAAAATCGCAAATTTTGTGCTTCAAAAGTTGGAACCTTCTTAATCTTGACTCCTACGCCAAAAGACTATTCTAGCTAATTTAAATAGAATTAAATTTGCTAAAACTTGTTCTTTTATTTTTTGGATCCCGACAAAAATTAGGGAATTAGAGGGGGCGGAAATTGGGACTTTTCTTTTGCTGTAAAATTTCTTCATTTTGTCACCGTAATTAGTTGGTAATTAATTAAAATCGATCTCATATACGATGTCCACTTAATATCATGTATTACCTAGATACTTTATTAATCTCGGCCCTTTAAAACAAGTTTCTGGCAAAATAATTTTTTTAAGATTTACATGCATTTTCTAAGAAAACGTGAAATTTTCTCCATTTACTCGAATATCTCGATATTTATTGATTTTTCAGAAAAATTTGTAGGCAACAAATCTAAAGAGCATTTATACTAATTTTTAATCTTATACTTTTTAAAAATTTAAATATTCACGCCATCTTCTTAATATGCAACGTTGTCAATCAATTTCAACAGCTGTTTCATTTACACAAATGTAGGTCTTAAAATTGATTAAAGTTCTAATAACTTTTATTCTAGACGGACGATTTTTTCAGGGTTTTAACAGAGTGTTAATAAGAAACTACTTAATGTTATGTTAGTTTTTGAAGCATGTTTCTCAAAAACTGTGGTAATAAGAGCGAAAATTAACTTGAGCCGATCTCTACTACGTCAAATAAGGCATCTTTGCCTAAAAAAGTCAAACTTTCCGAATCAATTATTCCGAAACTAAACGGACGATTTTATTTTTATTGAAAATTCAAGTGTAAAATCACTTTATTTATTAGTATACCAAATTACATTTTAAACTGTAAAAGTTCATTTTAGTATACAAGTACCTTAACCCTTTTTTGCAACTCTGTTATGGACTAATAGTTCACTTCATCTATATTTGACAGTTTCCAAGCGGCGTTTCAATCGGACAATGAATTCAGTAGATTAAACACCCACGCGTTTGAGCACCTATCAAATTAGTACAGTAAAAGTCGACCTTCTCTGTAATAATTCCCGGCAAGCTGATCTTTTCAGGGTCGATGGAGAGGTGTCTCCCGAGTATCCGACCAAAAAGACACAGTCCACACCCCTTGTAGGTGTTGCAATAGGGGTGGTTTCTTATTTTACTTCCACGTCAAGTGGTAGTAACGACAAAAAATTTTTTAAAAATTTTTATTGTCCAAATAGGCTTAAAATGTCATGAAACGTCGAGATTTTAAGTTTGAGCGAAAAAAAAAATTTCTGTCTGTCTGTCGGTCTGTCTGTCTGTCGGTCTGTCTGTCTGTCTGTCGGTCTGTCTGTCTGTAACTTTTTTTGTGCGCACGTTTACTCTGGAACCGTTTAAGATATTGACTTGAAATTTGGTACACATATGTACTTTAACGAGATCTAGAACTAGATTATATTTTCATCTTGTTCCGTCGAAGGGTTGGGGGGTAAATTGGGGTAAATTTGGGGTAAATAGGTCAATCAAGCAGGTAAGAGTCCATAAAATTGGTATTTAGTATATACAAGAGAAGCTAAGGTCTCAAAAAAATTTTTGGCATTAGCCACCCCCATTACCACCCCCACCTCCTTATTAAAGGGGATGAAAAAAAAATGTGATTTAGTTTATGTACAGGAACCAGAAACCTCGAAATATTTTTTTACTTCATCCACCCCCCCTCACAACCCCCCTATCACCACCCCCACCTCACTACCGATGTGGGGTATCGTTTTATGGGTTTTTGGGGTAGAGGATTTCAAATATTATATTATTGAAGTTCCATAAACAATTATTTTCACATACAAAGTTTTTTCGTTGTGAGTGACTTGGATAGAGAATCTGGATGTGGAAGTAGTGATTCCTTGGGCAGCGGTTTTTTGTTTTTTTTGAAATTTTCTCAATCAACCCTGCAAAAACCAGCTATTCAGCCTTTTGTTTGTATGTTTCCTGAACCATAGTAAATAAATATATAATGGGCGCTGGACCGTCAAAAATCAAAGTTACAAAAAAAATTTATTAGGCAAAGTTGTAGAGAATATTACGATGTACAAGCTGGAAAAAGAACATTTAAAAAAAAACAAAAATAAGAAACCACCCCTATTGCAACACCCTACAAGGACTGTGGACTGTGAGTTTTTGGTCGGATACTCGGAAGACACCGCTCCATCGACTCTGAAAAAATCAGCTTGCTGGGAGAAATTTTTTTGAAAAATGATATCTATATTGGACTAAATAGCGATGAAACGAACTATAATCGCGAACGATCGCAAGAACTTTCTTTTTTTAAATCAGACTTTAGGATGCTGGAATGGGATACGTATTATTGTTGTACATTTTTACCGGGGAACCGCAGCGTCCCAATCCTAAACAAATAGTAAACGATTGAAAAAAGATTTTTTTTTGATATTCCAATTTTGAGGTGCTAGCCGCAATTTCACGCTCATATTTTCGAGCAGACCTTGGAGTAGACGCTTTTCAAACTATTGCTTCGCAAACTCGTGCGCAAACGACAGTCAATCTTCGCAAAACGAGTCGTAAACGATCGCAAACCAAAACGTTCTAAATTTTCAAAACTGGGATATCAACTTCACGCACGAGATTAGACACCTGATGGGTTTTGTATTTCACGTATTTCATTAACTTGAAAGCGTGCTATTTTCTAAAATTATCGGTTTTATCAAAATTTTAATGTAAAATACGTCTACAAAAATCAGTATCAAAATAGCAAGTGCCCTTTTTACAACATGAAGCAAAATGGCACAATGCACAACTTTCAACAATACATACATTTTGTTATAGTTGACTACACACTTATTATGCGTGTAAAAAAATGTCGGCGTCTCTGGCGGTGCGGTAAAGATCAAAGGCGCAGACATTTTTTACAGTCAACTTTACCAGTACTATTAACGAGATTATTTCTGGATAACAAGTACCGACTGTCAATCGAAAGAACCAATATGACAAAAGGGGGAAGATTGGCTGATGTTCATTTCTTATATTCTATAGTCGGGTTGCATTCGGTTTTACTTTTGCTTGACAGACAGTACAGTATAGTATACGAATACGTACACGCGGGCGCACGGTCTATACGTGACGCTATAATAAGAACCACCTACTTACTTCACATACGCTCCTTGAGTCTGACAACACACGGACTACATCAGGCTACACAGAGACTACAAGATACTACACAAGACTACATTTACTCTTGTCCCACTGACTGACCCCTCGGAAAACCTTACCTTCAGGTAACGAGAAAACTGGATGGAAAGAAGGATCCAACAGTGCTATCCTCTCCGACTTGCTCAGGGTATCCGGGGGATCCCTCGGGTGAGTAGGATCCGTCCGTCCTGTACACAGGGCACACGGCACACTTAAAGGGACACACCCGCACCGAATCGTGCTCGGCCTCGCGGCTTTTTTCGACACTGCATGCAGACCCGAAATCTGCAACAATTTCCTCTTCCTAAAGTTCACTAAAGGTCTAGTTCTTGCACACTGATATTCCGGACAAGTCCCGTTCGTGGAGGCGCTATCCAAAGCCTTCGAGGAAAGGGGCGAACTGCCGGGGAGCTGTCCGCGGTACCCGTTGATGGTCGTCGGGGAGGATGGGACCGTCATCGCGGGTGGACTGGAACCGCCCAGCTGGATGGGGCCCTTGTTCGTCCGGATCTGCTTGTGTAGATCTGTGTGCTGCCGGATTCGGTATTCCAAGTCGGCGATCTGCGCCTGCAGCCACGTCCATCTTGCAGCTATAGCCGCCCGCTCCGTTGAATATTTCCATAACGACCGCTTTTGTCTGAAACAGAGTATTAATCAATTACTAAGCTTACTTGGATAAAGATTTGAAAAATGAGACATGGCCGATAGTGTATCACTTTGGATGGAATCACCCGTTAAATGACCAACTAATTACGGAAATATTCCCCTATCAATTTCGATACAGAAATGATGATTTTTTTTCTCTGAAGTACTGAACCAAGTACTAAATATTGACATGCGTGTAAAATATACATATATATATATATATATATATATATATATATATATATATATATATATATATATATATATATATATATATATATATATATAAATATTATTATAGGGCATGAACAAATAATCACAAAGAGAAATCGTTTTGGCAAATTTTGCACAACGTTGTGGGACAAACTCTTATTGCATTTTTTTAAAAACAATTGTAAAATTTCAAAGCAAAACGTTATACAGTTTCATACATTTCAATTGCGCATAATTCTTGTAAATTTATTTATCCAATATAAAGATTTCGCTATCCAATGATGATTTTGTTGGAATTGTATTGTAACAAATTGGGGAAATTCAGACCTCTGACTAATTTATTTATGTTTACTTAAAATTAGTTTTGGGCAACTGTTTACTAGAGCGAGGTTTAGAGCTTGCACATAAAAAAATGTGATTTTATTTAGACGTTTGTTAACAAATTTGTGAAATTCTGAGCCCCAACTTATTCATTTTCGCTGTACAATAATAGTAATCTAAGTATGATTTTATCAATGCCGTCGTCGCACAGTGGTCCAGAATCCGAAAAAGCTGACCAAAAGTCGAAAAATCGAGTTTCGAATTTACGATTTTTTTTGTCCCAGAACGTTTAGTAGATGACCCCAGGTATAATATAAACCGGTCCCTAGGAGCCGACATCCCCCGAGCTCTTTGTAACTTCATTCCGAATGTGACAGTCACACGAAGCGCACCGAGCTGTTTATTTCACGCATGTTGTTGTAGTTACAGAAAGTGCTGTAAAAATTTAGAAAATAGTGGCATTAAAATACATTAAAATGGATTTTCCTCCACAAGGTATGTATAATTAAATGTCGAAGGTGAAATTTCGTAATTATTAATTTATAAAAAATTATTAACATTCAATAGGAGGTTTTTTCATAGAATATAGAAAATATTTTTTTTCTTTATCAAGAAAAAAGTTTATGTTTCGTTCATACTCGTTCAATGGGTGAAGTCCCGAAGAAACGCTTTACTTTCAACTTTAGTATAGTAGATGGATCTACAGACTTTTCAAGTTGCTGCTTTAGGACTAGCTTGGTGGAGTGAATGGAGACCGTATCGCCCATAATCCAAGCAAACATCGTTTGCCCACACAAAATGCATCGCGTCATTTTCGCGAAGCTTTTCTGTGACGTCATGCTATTTCAGTGATTTCAGGGGAACGAACAGACCATTATGTTTAGATCGTGGTATCGGCTATTTTGGTCAGTCTATTCCACGCGGACGAGACCCAAGAAGCTCGAAACCAAGTCCATGGATGAGTGACCGACCATACTTTTCCGGCATTCACTGCAGCGTCATACAAGCGTCTCTTTAAGATTATTTGATATACTCCAGAGCGCCAGCAGTACCAACGAAGGCGCAGTACATGTATGTAACATTTCATGAGATAAATAACAAGATACCCGCTTTAACAAGGATATAAACATTGAATAAAATAAGTTGCAGTATTGGCAGAACAGTATGTACAACTTACAAATCAATAAATTGTGGAAAATTGTAGTGTACTGTGTAGCTATTATTAAAATTTCCGCTTGGTTCCCGTACTTTCTAAAGGTATGGGTAAATAAAACACCTAGATTAAGTGATGCCGTTTAATTATAGTCTATTAAGTTTGTATGCTTCACAAAGGAGAATAAAAATACTACTAAGTTATATTATATTCTGAAACAACTATATAGCTCTACATCAGCAATTTTAAAGTCCTACATTCTGTTAACTATAAACATTCAATAAATGATGTCATTCAGTAACATTGTAGAATCGAGTGATTTTTGTTTATGATTCGTGGAATCCAATACTCCCACTCAAAAATTAATCGATTATTAAAAAATAAAGTAAAAAGTTTTCACGGCATTAAATCTGGGTAGAAGTTTATGGTCCAACATTTGCTGCATGGAAATGGGGAAAACCCAGTTAAAAACCCATTTAGACCATTTGTATACTCTTTGTCAATCCAGCCCAACTTTTCTTCGAAGTTCCAGGAACCGAGGCCCTGGTAGTGGTTTGGTAAACACATCGGCAATCTGTTCACCTGTTGGAATATATTCAAGTATTACTGTTTTTTGTTCAACTTGTTCTCTTGAAAAATGATATTTAATGTCGATGTGTTTCGGCCCTTTGTGACATGTAGGATTATTGGCAATACTTGTGCAACCAGTGTTGCCCTCAGATATTGTTATAGGTTCTGAAATTTTGCTAAGAATTTTTTTTCTAAATTTTGCCAAAGTTCATGATTATTTTTATTTTGATATCTACTTAAAATATTGACAGCTATCGACAAATCTGGTCGAGTACACATCATGGCATACATTAAACATCCAATCAGTCTCCTTGATGGAGCTTCATAATTTATTTCGGAATTTAAGGCTATATAATTTAAGTTTACATTCAAATGCGTGCGGACAGGTTTACAGTCAATCATATTGAATTTAGTTGACACTATTTTTCATTTTTAATGGTAAACACCCATCTACAACCTATTATATTTTATTTGGGGGTTTTCGTACTAGAGACCAAGTGTTATTAGTTTTAAGCGAATTTAATTCGTCCTTTATTGCTTGCTCCCACTTAAGACGATCCCTACTATCTTTAATTTCATTATTATTGTTAGGTATATTTATTTTTATTGCACTAGCATACATTAATTGCATACTTAATTCGTCAAAAACATAATTGAAATTATTATTATAATTAGGTCTAGGACGTTTTTTTGAAGCCGTTCGCTTTTGCTAATTTTTAGTTTGTTATTTTTACTAGTAGGTAAGGATTCATTATTTTGCACATCAAGCTTATTATCTGCTTTGGTTAAGACAGATTTATTTTCACCAAACTCATTATCTGCTTTGGTTAAGACAGATTTATTTTTTTTTAATTGAGTGGTGGCACCAGTTTAACTGCTTTTATTAAGTCAGCTTTATTAGGAATTTTATTTATTTCTGGTGACTGAGAGGTTTCCATTGTCCCAGCTTTATTTGCCTTGGTTAGGTCAATTTTTATTTATATGTTGTGGGATTACTAAGTTTTCTGCTGAGGCAGAGTTATTAGTTTGTATTGTTTGTGTTGGATTGACCTCTTTATATTTTAAAGGCGGTCGAAATATTTTATAGTTTATTTCGTCAATTATTACATCCCGAGCTTTAATAAATTTCTCGGTTTCATCGATCCATATCTTCTAACCATTAGCTTCATAGCCAGCAAGAATGCCTTTATATGATTTTGAATCAAATTTACTGCCCCGTGTTTGATTATAAATATACACGGTGGAGCCAAAAACTTTTAAATATTTTATTACAGGTTTTTATTATGCCACAGCTCGTACGGAGTTTTGTCCGTTTGTAAGGCTCTGGTAGGTGAACGATTTATGAGATATGCTGCAGTTATAACAGCTTCACCCCAGAAAACTTTGGGTAAATCTGCTGTAACAATTAGGGTTCGGGCCATTTCAGTGATTGTTCTATTCATACGTTCAGCTACTGAATTTTGCTGTGGTGTATAGCTAACGGTAAGATGATATGTTATGCCTCGTTGTGCACAAAAATCCTTAAATTCGTTCGATACATATTATCCCCCATTGTCGCAATAAAGATTAGCAATTTTAGAATTAAAATGTGCTTCACTTACCACAAAATCCTTAAAACTATTGAGGACATCGGATTTATATGTTATTAAATAAACAACTGTATAATGTGTAGTCATTTAGTAAGGGTTCTGTTGATTAAATATGTAGGAGTTAAAAGGTTCTGTTGATTAAATATGTAGCAGTTAAAACTGCCTCACCCCAAAATGATTTTTTTTTAAATCAGCACTGTTGATCATTGCACGACCTTTTTCTGTGATCGTTCATATCATTCTTTCTGCTACACCATTTTGTGCTGGAGTGTGGGGTACTGTTATATTTCATCACCCCATTCTGTACACAAAAATCTTTAAATTCATTATCACAATAAAAATGAACTATTTTGAGATTGAAATGCGCCTGACTTTTTGCGACAAAATCTTTGAAAACTGCAAAAACCTCAGATTTGAGAGTAATAAGATAAGTTACTGTATAGTGTGTCAATGAATCAATAAATATGACAAAATAATTTTTGTTGTCATATGTTAAAAAGTTTAACATAAGTAATTGGACCACACACATCGCTATGAATAATAAATAACGGTCTTTTAATAAAATTCCCCTGTCTTTACTTTTAGAAAAAGTAATTTGGATTGTTTTCCATAAATACAGCTTTCACAAATATCATTATTCGGATTGATTTGTTTAATCAAATTAACATCGTCGGTCATTTCATTATTTTTTTTTTAATTCAAGAAATTTTGTTTTTCCAATGTGATCTAAACGTTCGTGCCAAATTTTATATTTTGATGATGGTATATTATTAACTATCAGATGACTTTGATTCAAAATATCCTTTTTTATTAATTTTAAAAGTAACAGCTATTAAGTCATTTAAAGCATTACCTGTTAAGAGAGTCTTACCACCCTTTTGTATTTCAACTCCACCAGTTTCATTAAATATTACTGACATCCCAGCTTGTTGAATCCGACGGACAGATCATAGATTGTAGGGCACTTCAGGACTGTACAGAACATCTTCTTCTCCCAAGTTTGTGATTACAGGGATGGAACCTCTTTTTGTTGCCATAATGAACACGTCATTTTTTTTGCAATGGAAATTTTTAACGGGGGCACTAAATCCACCATTTCCTTGAAAATTCCATGTGTGTTGACGAGATAATCTGAGGGACCACTGTCCAGCAAGAAAATTATTTCATCTCTCGTGGGTTGAGTGTTAAAGTTTCCTGCCATAAATGCAAAGCTACTCCCACTCGTCCCACTGTTTGAAGTAGTTTGCACTGTTTGAATTGTTCGTGGTCTTCCTGGTTATCACCTTTATTTTATATCATCCTTTTATAGTAGAAATAATCGCTTTTCATGTTATTCTTTCTGCCACAGTGGTTACATTTTATGTTTGAGAACCTTTTATTTGGTTTATTTCCATAATTTTGCGATTTCTACTGACGACTTCTATTTTGTGGTTGGTTGAAGTTTCCATTCCATGGCTTACGTGAGGTTCTCTAATTTGTTCTGGTTTGTTGATTGTTTTTGTCCAAAGTTTGTTTTGGCAGTCTCGGCGTGTAGCACTTTTAAACTTGTTGTATTTGTATTTTTTTTTTAGCTTAACTTTCTGATCCAATAGACGAGTTTTAACAAATGCAAGAATTATGTTTTCTTCTGCAAACGTCTCCAATGCTGTAATTACGCCATTATAGTCAGCTGGCAAGGTTAATAACAAATGAGCAATTTTATCAGTCTCGATTAATTGTGCACCAGCTGATAAAAGCTCAATCATAAAATCTTCAAATAGAGTGAAGTGGGTTATTAAAGGAGTGTCACCTTTAATTTCATCTCAAATAATTGTTTTCTTATTGCGAGTTGAGATGGAAGGCTCTTACGTTCATAAAGAGTGTCAAGTTGTTGCACAATTTCTTTAGCTGTAATGTGCTCCTCAGCAAAACTGAGCAATGAATCACATAGGTATTTTATTATGACACCTTTTGCCGTTCGTTCGGCTTTAGCCCACTCGTCCTCAACCATCTCAGGAGGATCTACATCAATTACTTGCAACACATTTAACTCATTTAATAACGCACGTATTCGTCGCTTCCAAATGCTGTATCTTTGTCCATTAAATGGCACTGTTTTTAGTTTTGAGTGTTTCCATTTTATTGTCACTTATGCAATTAACCACTTAAAAGCAACTCACTGAAATTGTCTGTCACTTTCACTGGACTATTTTTTATTTAGTTTTATTTGTCTTCTTTGATTTTTAATTAAATTAGTTTACACGTTAACTGGGCCCATAACCTAAAGGTATGGGTAAATAAAACACCTAGATTAAGTGATGCCGTTTAATTATAGTCTATTAAGTTTGTATGCTTCACAAAGGAGAATAAAAATACTACTAAGTTATATTATATTCTGAAACAACTATATAGCTCTACATCAGCAATTTTAAAGTCCTACATTCTGTTAACTATAAACATTCAATAAATGATGTCATTCAGTAACATTGTAGAATCGAGTGATTTTTGTTTATGATTCGTGGAATCCAATACTTTCTACTAAAATTTTGTTTAATGTAATGCTTATGAAGTTTTAAATACGTCCTAATAAACTAAGGCGCTCTATGTAGGTTGGAAGGCCATAAATTAGCAGCCCATTTTTATTAATCAACAGTATTGAGACATCATTTGGGTAAAGGAAGAGGGTCTCTAAGGCCGGTTTTCGGCCTAATTTATTTCTTGAGGAAAAAACTCGAAAAACATTTTTTTAGTATCTATTAACAATATTTAATCGATTCCACCCCAAACGAAACTTTCCCGCGCTCACCTCTCCTATTTATACCTCCCTAAACTATTAAATAATCAGCATTCAGTTGATTTTTTTACAGGTCATTGAAACATTTTAACATGACCGTTGCTGAATAAGGATATTTTTGATTTTGTACGTGTATTTTCGTTGTTTTTGTTTTTCGAGTCTTTTCCTCAAGAAATAAATTAGGCCGAAAACCGGCCTTAGAGACCCTCCTCCTTTTTAAATGTTTTTCGCCAATTTTTTCAAGTTGCAGAAAATGAAAACAATTAAAAACGCCATTTTTAAATAATTGATAACTTAAATATAAATCGAAACAATTATTTCCGTGACATTGTCAACCGCTTCTCAAAATTTGAAACGAAAACTAGAATGGAGGCAACATTTCCAGCAATTATTATGACTTATCAGGTATTTATATTATTCATAAAACATAATATTTCTAAGTTATCTATTCTATAGTTATTTCTAAGTTATCTTTTCGTATTTACGCCCAAACCTTACTTTAACTTTCAACCTGAATATCATAGTAGAATAGTCTAATCAAAGAAGATTCATTCGATACTTCTAAAAAGCTTTATTGAACAAACGGCTCAATCTAATTTACCTAGTGGCCCTCTTTATCGCTGGATGAGGCACCTACCAACTATTTTGTATCGAGAGTACTATCTAAAGACACCACTTGGGTATAAAATAATGTTATGCGCTTTTTCATATCTACTTATAAAAGAAATTGCAAAGAAAAGTAATACTTTCAACCATCGTAAACCATAATTAAAAATATTATCTTTATTTATTTATTTATTTCTTTATCTAAACTGGAATTCAAACACGTTGCTATGTGACTCACCCAGTACACCTCCAGTCACATGGGTACGTCAACATTATTTGGCATTATTATTAATAATCATGATTCAGTACGAAACTCGCCACTAATCGTTACTCCGATTAATATGCTGTCCAATTTTTTAATTGAAACAAAAAATATTTAAAGCGAAACTCTATTAATATTTTTATAATAATTGAATAACATAACTAAATGATTAACATAAAATATGTTCAATTTACTTACGTAAATGCTATCGAAATTTAATATCTATCGAGCCCACATCAACGATAAATTACATGTCATTTTGTCAGTAATTATTTAATACCCTACCAGAGGATTCATATCTGGTTATTACTAGATAATTTAAAATACTTCTATAATACGTACAAACCGATCAATATGGAATCATGTATTGAATTTATCGTAAACATATCACGCGAAAATGTATGTTACAATGTAAACAATTTTTGAACCTATATAAACTTCATTATTAAATATAAACAAATTCACTTCATTAATTTATTAATTATTTATTACAGAGTATGCGTACATATAGTATAGTAAAGTAAAGAAATATAGTATTCACAGCTCATCGGAAAGCCACGTGACGGGGTGACGGTCCACTTCCATCTAATAATAAACTAATACGTACAGTACAATCAAACACACAAAAACAATTTACAAAAAATAAATAATATAAACAAAGCGTAAATATCATGAAATAAATATGTTGACAAATAGCGAACACAACATTTCTTTATTAAATTTAAATTATTTTTTCTTTTTGCAACTGCAGTTTCGCAGTTTCCAGTCTACATTTTCAAACACAATGAATATGCAAATTAAATTGTAGGGTATTAATGCATTGCAAAGGATTACGCTAATTAGCTATTATTAAAACAGTGCAAGTAGACCCATTTTACTTCCACATCCAGTGGTAGTAACGACAAAAATTTTTTTTATAATTTTTATTGTTCAAATAGGCTTAGAATATCATGAAATGTCGAGATTTCAAGTTTGAGCGAAAAAAAAATTTCTGTCTGTCTGTCGGTCTGTAACTTTTTTTTTGTGCGCACGTTTACTCTGGAACCGTTTGAGATATTGAATTGAAATTTGGTACACATATGTACTTTAACGAAATCTAGAACTAGATTATATTTTCATCTTGTTCCGTCGAAGGGTTGGGGGGTAAATTGGGGTAAATTTGGAGTGAATAGGTAAATCAAGCAGGTAAGAGTTCATAAAATTGATGTTTAGTATAGACAAGAGAAGCTAAGGTCTCAAAAAAAATGTTGGCATTAGCCACCCCCATTACCACCCCTACCCCATTATTAAGGGGATGAAAAAAATAGTGATTTAGTGCGTGTATAAGAACCAGAAACCTCAAAATATTTTTTCACTTTATCCACCACCCACTCCCACCCCCTTTCACCACCTCCACCCCACTCCCGATGTGGGGTATCGTTTTATGGGTTTTTGGGGTAGAGGATTTTAAATATTATATTACTAAAGTTCCATAAACAATTATTTCCAGATACAAAATTTTTTCGTTGTGTGACTTGGATAGAAAATCCGGATGTGGAAGTAGTGATTCCTTGGGCAGCGGTTTTTACATCAAGGCGGAAAATAAAGTGGAATTTCCTATTATCTAACTGGTCATTAAGAAGGGTAGTATTTGGGTTATTTGGGTTTGGGTAAATTTCAATTGCTTCCCATATATTTAATTTTATCGATTTTGTTGAATAATGTAAAATCACAATTTTATCTATTGACGGAAAAATATGGTTGGTCTCTAAAAAATGGTTTGCAATCACTTTGATTATTTTCAAAAAATTTTAATGTTCAGTGTATCTTAAATTAAATGCCCTTCCTGTTTGATCAATGTATCAGCTAATTCTTCACAAGAGAGCTTATTTATTAAGCCCCTGATTTTTTAATTTTTATGTGTCCTGCTTTGCATTGTAGGAAATGCTTCAATTAAAAAAAATAAGTAGAACACTATCTTCTTGAAGGGGTAAAAAATACCGCCAATAATATGAAAAATATGTACTACGTAAAAAACCAGCAAATAAGTATCTTTTCAAATAAAACTTTGAGGGTATGAGCTTGAAATAATAAATCAAGGTACAAAACTTTTTAGAACAGAGTAATTAATGTCCAAAACGAAAAAAAGTCAATTTTTATTTGAAAACAAAACTTGTTTACGGTTTTTCGTTAGTAGTAAAAAAATTTTATATAGTGGGAGGTATTTATTACACCTTCAAGGGTATACAGATAGTGTTAGGCTCTACCAAATTTCTTGCGCTCGAAACTGAAGTTCTCAGATGTTTAAACAACGTGTTTATACATTGTAGTTGCACACAATGTTATGAGACACAAAAAATTGCAAAGCTATGTCGCGAAGCCCCTTAGGATAGAGCGGGGCATGCTTTATTTTTCAATAGCATATTAAATAATAAATATAATGTATTACTTAATACATAAAACATCATTATTCTCATATAAAGTATGTTCTGACATGATTTAAATAAGAAACGGAAACACGTCTGTATCAATTATAATTTCAAATTATTTTGATATAATTACGCAATTCCCTCCTAACGGTTACTACACTCAAAGAAATAGTATGGGTAAATTCAACAAAAAAAAAATGGTTAACTGACAATATCGTTAATTTTGTTAAACTAAACTATATTGATGGTATTTTTAAACAAGAGGTGATTGTTATTTTAATTAATAAAAAGTTGTCGTACAACAAAACAAACATTAACTTCAAAAATAGATGAATAAGACTATTATTTTTTTCGTCTGACTATTATTTTGTTGAATTCTGTCAAATTAAACTAGACAATAGTATATTTTATTTTTTAACTATTATCGAATTGTAATTCTAACCCAGTATTAGTTCGCTGTATTATTGTACTTGGTAGACAAACCAATATTATTGTCGTCTTCTAGAAGTTCTAAAAGAATTACCATAAAATTTGCTTGCTTACCACGTAGTCTATTACAGAAATTATTCCCAGATGACGCCACATACAAATCACTGACAATAATCAATCAATCTTATACTCTTATGAATTTATAGAAAATTAATAACATGATTGCAATGTTCAAATTCTCTCAGGGATCATCGAAAAATATTTCGATGGATCTTATAAACGATCTCTAATCTTTGGTTTGGGTGGTCTGATGTCTCAATACTGAGATTTTGGCTAACCAAAAAAAACTTCATCATACAATAAAGTGTGGATCAACCTAAAAATTAGTTGATGAACAAAAAACAAAGTCGTACTATTTAATTGTAGACCAAATTGAAAATGGTTAGTGAACATAAAAAAATGTCATTGTACTATTTAATTTGTTACAAGAAGATATGATTATTAAACTACTATTTGTTTACGAAAACAAATAAAGTTGTATGACTATTCTTTTCTGATTGATTTAACTATGCAACTAGATAGGCGCGATTTCATATGCTCTTTTTGGTTGAATTTACCTATCATTTTCTTTGAGTGTATAGCAACTACAACCAGCGTTAGGTAGTAAAATATTTTAGGAGGGAGTTGCGTAATTATATCAAAATACTTTGAAATTATAATTGATACAGGCGTGTTTCCGTTAATACTCTTCGCTCTTCGCAAAAACGAAGAGTATAGTATATTGTATTTGATCGGCACATTTTTAAAATCGTAAATATCGCTCGTAGAGAAAAACAATTTCATATCATTGTGTTAGTGAACGAATTCTGAACAACTTTCAAAATGTCCGTCTGTCACGTTTCTTGTAAGCACGATAACTTAAGAAAAAAAGTCCAATTGTATTGAAATTTGGAAAGTAAGTTAGTATCAAGTAGAGGAAGAACCCTATTGTTTTTGAAGAAAATCGATCAGTAAATAAAAAAGTTATTAATTATTTAATTTAAAAAAAATATATTCTCTTAATTTTTGTCGCTTGTAGGTACTTAAATAGAAATCTTGCAAAATGTTATTTCCATAATATATTTTTTTTTGTTTATGAATTTTACTAATATATACTTCATAGAAATATATCCGAGTTCAAATACGTATGATTGTCGAAAGGTATATCACAGACGATCAGTTTTCGTAGCAATATGTGACGGCGCAGCGGCTGAAGTTTTGCGTTGCAATCTCCGATTAAAGAACTTATATCTAGATACATAACAGGCTATCTTTTCACTATATACCTTGTTTGCTCCTAACATAGTCACATTATATGTCCATTAAAATGGATAGATGAACATCACATCCCATAGGCAACAGTGGCGTTGTGTGTGTAGAAAATGTGTAGAATGGTAAATATTTTCATTAAAATGAATTATTGCAATTCCTGCATTACCGGCTCTTTATATAACGTGATGTAGGCATACGATATTACAGTAAGATAAAACAGTAAGATAAATATGTATTGAAAGGATATTAAAATTTAATTGCTATTTACTTTATAACTGTAAACTGAACTTCATCATGTTACGACTATGGAACGATCGATTTTCTTCTTTTCTAAACTGCCTTCTGCAAACGGCACAGCACTACACTATTTATTTGCACAAAATATATTGTCACTAAACTGTGTAAATATGAATAGAGAATATTATTTAGGTATTAAGCAAATCACAACTTAAAATAAAATTACTTTTTCACCAGTTTTTGGTCGGAGAACACGAAAAACATTTATTGACATTAATGGCCGAACTGTCAACTGTGATTATGATAATCGAACTGAAGCCGATCGTGCACGAGCGGCCGCGAATACGCCGATGGGCCAATCAGCAACTTATGGGAAGAAGTGCCTTAGATTGTGAGTCTCTCAGCGACAAATAAATCAATGCCATTATGTATCTAGATATAAGTTCTTTAATCGGAGGTTGCAATCCAAAGATCGTGTGTTAGAATCCCACACACAGGTTGGATATATATTTTTTTTTCATATAATTTTTGGTATCACAAAATTTAGGATGTCCAAAAACTAACATTATTTACAAGAAAACTGCGAAAAGTATCCTATAGAATGTGTAACAATTATATAGAAAGCTCAGTATATTGGCGAAGAGTACGTTTTTAGCTTGTTTCTTATTTTAATCATGCCAGAACATACTTAACGTTAGAATAATTATGTTTTATGTATTAAGTCATTATATTTATTATTTAATATGTTGTAGAAAAATTAAGCATGCCCCGCTCTATCCTAAGGGACTTCGCGGCGAAGCTTTGAGATTTTTTATGTGTCTCACGACATTGTGGGCAATTATACCAGAATCACGATTTTAACGTCCAAAACTCTCGAATTATTATTGAGGGCTTCCTAGACATTTTCTTGCATACTTATTTCTCTGTGTTTAAAGTTGGAATGAACCCATTAAAATGATTTTTAATGAGTTATGACTAGATATGTTTTTGATTTTTGCAATTTTTTAACTTCCCGCTACAGCCCCCGCTACCATAAAAACTTCTTGCATGTGAATTCTATTTGAAGAAAATTTTCATTTTTTTCTTGGTGCAATGGAATAAAGACTGTCTGCGTGTATGTGCATATGTGTTCTTTTATTTAAATCATGATTTTTTTGATAGAAATTTATTTAACGAAATAATTTTGATTGTTTTGTTTTAAATCAAATAAATTGCAAAACTGCCACTGAACAAGTCCCGTATTGCTATGTTCAAATTTTGGGAGCGTAAAGTAGACTTAATTGTAACACTAAAAAACACAAAAGTTGTAGGCCGATATTTATTTGTTTCGAAGTTACAGGCCTATTAAATTTGTGAACAGTAGATAAAAAAAAACTTATTTGTCATCCGTGGAAATATTGATGGGAAATTTAGAAAAATGAAAAATGATTTGAAAAAGTGACAAAAATCACAAAATCGTAGATTATTTATATTCCAGTTCCAAACCTGTGAAAAGTAGTCGTAACAGAAAAATATTGAACGAATTTTTCGTAAGACAAAAAGCAATGTTCCACTCAAGTTCTAATTTACCAAGAGCTGGTGTATTTTTTCGGCCATATTTGATCATTTTCTTGCCCTCTGAAAAATTTGTAGTCCTATTAAAGACCAGCGCAGTGAGTCTAATCTGAGCCCTGGAAAGGAAAGCAAAATGGGGTATGGCCGATTTTTTAAATTGAATTTTTTCATATCTGATAACCATTCGTGGACTGGTAAAAAACGACAAGAGATGCTATTATCAGGGTTGGAAAAAAAAAGGTTTTTTTTTTCATTTTAAACAAAAAAACAGTTTTTTTTGTTTTGAACAGTTTTTTTTTATTAAAACAGGTTTTTTTAAGTTTTAAATGATATGTTTAAAACAGGTTTAAAACGTTGAAAACTATATTCAACTGAAATTAAATGGTGCCAGGCACACTATGTCTGCTACTACTAGTTGATGTCAGATGGCGTTCTTAAACGGATTTTTCAGCACTCTGCAAATAAAATGCTCAGTTTAGTGCACGTGATCACTATATCGGAATTATTTGTCGGAATGGACCATCATCGGCACTTTTCCTGCATTTCCACAAACTCCAAAATAATACATTTATTTAAAATATCGCACTGTGTTTTAAACAGTTGTTTAAAACATAGTACTTTGTATTAAATATGTTTAAAACATAGTTTAAAACACAGTGCGATGTTTTAAACACTTTGTTTAACATTTTGTTTTAAACATGCCAACCCTGACTATTACAGCCCTTATGATTATCATCAATGTAAGTGTGACACTGAGACGTCATTGTTCTGCCGAATACATGAAATCAAACAATTCTCATTATTATTTTAGATAATCAAAAATAAAATTAAAAAAATACATTTTTTTTTATCACAAAATTCGCATAATTTCATTATTTTATTGATTCATTATTTGTCAAATGTTAATTTTTGCATACATAACAGGATAGCCACTAGTCCACAATAGTATATTGTGTATTTAAGTGTGAAAGCAATACATTCCCGGACGACGATGCAAATTGTTGGCCGAGGCGCTAGCCGAGGCCAACAAGCATCGAAGTCTGGGAATGTGCTTTCACACCGAAATACACATACTATTTTTTCTGAAATCACAATCAATATTATTAGAAATTAAAGAAATTGTATTAATGCATAACATTTCTTCATTACAATCTAACTGCTTACTAATAAATGCAATTTTAATATGAGTCGGTTTGTCTGCGTGTATCTGTTTACTGTCTAAAATATACATAAAAAATCGTACGAGTAACATTCCCGTACGGTTTTGTTGATCGTTGCTTGGCAATGGATCTTTTCCGGTCTGTTTTCTGATAGTTTCTTAGCAACGGACTAAAATACTGAAATTGTGCATTTCTCGATCTGAAATCGCGTCGAAAATGTAGACATTGCCGATCGATTTCAGAAAAAGTGATTTAAATCTCATACCTAATAAGTATTATTGTAACTAGACAAAAATTTGTATGTCATCGTAAAAAAAATGTACAGAAATCCGTATAACACACTGAACTCAAACATGGAATGAAGACTGCGTAATAATGGATCAATGAAATAACGAAATTATGTGAATTTTGTCACAAAAAAAAATGTATTTTTTTATTTTTATTTTTGATTATCTAAAATAATAATGAGAATTGTTTGATTTCATGTATTCGGTAGAACAATGACGTCTCAGTGTCCCATTTACATTGATGATAATCATAAGGTTCATAAGGGCTATAATAGTATCTCTTGTCATTTTTATCAGTCCACGAAGGGTTAATGGAATCATTTTTATGAAAAGAGAGAAGGTAATATAGCGTATTTCGTTATTTATTTCGCATTCCCATAGTAACATTATCACGTTATTTTTTATAGGAAGTTAAACATGAGATAATGTCGAGGATAATGTACCACTAAAGCGTAATCATTACTGGTTATCGTGTATAACTATGCTAAATAAATTTACATTAACAAATGTATGTATAATTTTAATTTTTAACTTGTACAAGGATTAAAAGTTGAAAAAGGACGTTGTCGACCGCTAGTAGGTTTCTGGACATCTCATTCGGATCTAGTACAAATTAATTACACCAAGTGTCGTTAGAAGTGCGTACACCATTTATACCTTCTACTTAAAATCTAAATTGACTGAAGATGATAAAATAATACGTACGAAACGTCTAATGGCAAACGTAGAATGATTCTGGACCAAGGTGAAAGTTAACCTACCGATGCTTCATGCAGTTTTGAAAATTTGTCTGAAGATGGTGAAAAAATATTTTTGAAACCTTCAACGATTTAAGCCAATTTCATGTTTTCTATTTATAAGTAGAATATAAATTATGTATATTCTGAGAAGCCATTAAGCACTATTTAAAAATGCAACAAAAAGTCACTTATTCCAAAAAAAATTACTTGTAAATTACGTGACAATTTGAAAATCTATAACGCCAGATATAAATAGATAATATAGTTCAATTCCGTAAATAGTTTCCACAGAGTATACAAATTGTGGCAAATGTTTGGACAGATCTTGCAAGTATACAATGTAAAAACAGAAATTGGTGAGATATAAATTCCGCCATTTATGCATACTATGACGTCATACTGAAATTTTTATCACAGCTATCTCAAGAGATATGAGGCCAAGGTCATTATTTCTTTAATGGAAATAGATGTAGCTTCTGGATAGCTTTTGATATATTCTAATTTTATTCCAAAATAGATACGAGAAAAAAACCGCTGCCCAAGGAATCACTACTTCCACATCCAGAATCTCTATCAAAGTCACTCACAACGAAAAAACTTTGTAAGTGGAAATAGTTGTTTATGGAACTTTAATAATATAATATTTGAAATCCTCTACCCCAAAAACCCATAAAACGATATCCCACATGGGTAGTGGGGTGGGGGTGGTGATAGGGGGTAGTAGTGGGGGAGGATGAAGTAAAAAATATTTTGAGGTTTCTGGTTCTTGTACTTACACTAAATCACATTTTTTTTTTCATCCCCTTTAATAATGGGGTGGGGGTGGCTAATGCCAAAATTTTTTTTGAGACCTTAGCTTCTCTTGTATATATTAAATACCAATTTTATGGACTCATACCTGCTTGATTTACCCATTTACCCCAAATTTACCCCCCAACCCTTCGACGGAACAAGATGAAAATATAATCTAGTTCCAGAGCTCGTTAAAGTACATATGTGTACCAAATTTCAAGTCAATATCTTAAACGGTTTCAGAGTAAACGTGCGCACAAAAAAAGTTACAGACAGACAGAATTTTTTTTGTTTCACTCAAACTTAAAATCTCGAAATTTTAAGCCTATTTGAAGAATAAAAATTTTTTTAATTTTTTTTTGTCGTTACTATACTTCCACTGAATGTGGAAGTAATTAAGCTTCTACTGAATTACGAATGTAAAATAAATACATTATCAAGTATTATTTTTAGAGTGATCTTTAAGAACATAACTGACAAGCACCATAAAAAATAAAATTAAAAAAAGGCAAAAAAAATGAATACTTTCCATCGTAAACCGTAATTACAAATATTATCTTTATATCTTTATTTATTTATTTTTTATCTAAACTGGAATTTCTCCTTTTGATACTAGGCTCTGTGAGTGTCGGAGCCACAGAGAAGGGTAACTGGCATTAATCAAAAATAATAATAATAGTAACAATAACTTTATTTTCATTGACTTACAAGGAGTATCTAAGGCTTATTAATATCACAAAAGTAAAAGTTTAATATTTTTTTATCTTTTTAATTTCAATTGGAAATTTATTATGTATATAACTTAATAGACATTATGTTAGATCCCTTGGCAACTGTAGTTAATCTATGTTGTGGAACAGTGATGTTTAAGTTTTCCCTTAGATAATATGTCGAGCTATCGTTTTCTGGTATATACACTCACCGGCAAAAAAAACCGGCCACCTGAATAGTGCGAAACATTTGTTGTTCAATAACTTTTGTAATATTTCACCGATTTTAATTATCTTTTCGTCCCGTTATAAAAAAATTCATCAAAAATATCTCATGCCCTTTCAATTTTGTAAAAATATTTTTTTTACAACTTATTACACCTGGAGAACCAAAATTATGTTTTGGTGTTCTAATTTCTGTGGAGTAATTAGGAAACTTGGTCAGGTTCTCTTGCACTCTATTCCAAAGCCCAATCCATTCTCAAAAATGTATTTTTTGATTAATACCAATATCTGAATTTTTGTAAAAGATACACACTTTCAAGTAAAATTTAGCAATTTTTATTTTTATTTAACTTAACAAATATTTATCTTTTCTTTATGAACTTTATTATTCCAAATACGCAATTTATCAGTATGTCGACCTCGCTTATTGAAAAATATCTAAGTGGGCATGTGCCTGATTTCTGTCGAAAGTCATTTCACAGTACCTGCCAAATAATTTTCCATCTGTCAACATGGTACTTAGAACTGAGGGCGCGTGTAAAGCTGTCGCCTTAATCGAGGATGGTCGAACTCGGCGTTACGTGTCTAATGTGTTGGGAATACCCCGAACAACCATCCAAGATGCTTGGAATCGTTATATTGAAACGGGCAATTGTACCAGGCGACCAGGATCAGGTAGAAGGAGAGCAACATCAGCAGTTGATGACCGTTTTATTCGCCTTAATACGTTAAGAAATCGAAGATCTACTGCTCCTTATCTTCAACATCGCTTAGAAATGGTGCGTAGAGTTATTATAAGCGAAAGAACCCTCAGAAGGCTTCCGGAATTTGGAATTTATTCACGTAGACTGGCGACAGGACCGCAGCTACTGTACCGTGCAAAGGGAAAACGCCGTATTCGCAATAATATTCAAATTGACAATACGGCGTTTTTCCTTTGCACGGTAGTCCTGCCACGACATCGACAAGACAAGACCGGCTTAGATTTGCACGAAAACATGTGAATTGAGTTTGCCTGCGGTCACCTAATGATCGTGAAAGAGTGTACAGACGACGAAATGAAAGGTTTGCCGAAAGCGCTATTTCTGAGCGAGTCTCATATCAAGGAGGTTCTGTTATGGTGTGGGCCGGTATTTCAACTGAAGCACGTACTGAACTTTCATTTGTAGAAAAGCTCTAAACGCTCATCGTTACGTGCAGGATATCCTTCAAGAAGCTGTAGTTCCATATGCTCCTTTTATTGGACATGAATTCATTTTAACGCACGACGGTGCAAGGCCGCATGCTGCAAACACTGTGAACCAGTATTTGAACGATGCTGGTATCCAACGATTAGAATGGCCTGCATGTAGCCCTGACCTCAACCCCATCAAACATTTTTAGGATGAACTTAAAAGATGTATTCGTCGCCGTCCAGTATTACCGGAAACACTGGCAGAGCTGCGTTTTGCTTTGCAGGATGAATATGCCGCAATCCTTCAGGATCGAATTTTGAAACTTACCATCCATTCAATGTCAGGTAGATTGCGTGATGTTATTTCAGCAAGAGGTGGACATACACGTTACTGAATTAATAATTTATTAAGATTAGTATATGTGCACTATTGTTCAAATTAATCATTGTTAATATCACTTATTAAAATTTAATTTTCTACCCATCGTTTTATTATTTCATATAAATTGCAAAATTTTACTTGAAACTATGTATTTTCTACAAAAATTCATACCGAGATTAACCAAAAAATAAATTTTTGAGAATGGATTATAGTCCAGTAGAATTAGTAAAAAAAAGACTGAAATTTATTGTAATTCGTTTCAGGATGCCACGTAGATTAAACGATAGTTTTATTGATTACGAACATGACCCTAAATTTGGTTCACTTTTTGACAGCCGGAACATTGTTTATTTAACGATTTATTGTTGAAAAATTTTAAAAAATCGACTTTTTTAAAGATAACGCAAAGACCTTTGACGATAGGATTTTCAATTTGTAGATACTGTTAGAACTTTGAAAAACGGTTAATTTGTGAGATATTTCGTTTGAAACTATTGAAAATTTGTTTAAATAATTGCAAAAAACTGCGAAAATTTTAGCAATTTGCAAATATTTTTCATTCTTTAACAAAAGCACTTTAGTGCTTGAAACTTTGAAGAAATATGTCTTTTATTACCATAAAGTTATCCCTAAAATTTCATCAAAAAATTTTAATTAGTTTAAGAGATATTCAATTTGTTTATTAAAAACATAAATAATGTAAAATGCAAACTCACCCAGTTCCCGTTGTCGTAGAGGGTTGATCTGGACATCCTTTTTTTTGTTAAGACTTAAACTTTATGTTTTCATTCATGGCAAATCAAATTTGCATTATTTTCAACTTCAAAATGGCGTTTGAAAAAGTGTCACATTTTGAGGTCAGGTTTTTTGCTAATAACTTTTAAACAAATGAAGATTTTGCAATATCGTTCTCATATCTTTGTTGCTGGGGTCTTTTCACACATTCTCAAAAAAAGAAGACTCTGTAGCCTTATTAGAAGCCGAGATGATTTTTTTTTAATAAATTCGTAAAAAAATTTTTAACAAAAAATAATTGTTTCTAAATTATTGTTTAATTAGGAAAAAATCGACATGACAGATATTATTATTTTATCACGCTACCCCAAATGTAAAAAAAAGTCAAAATCGGAGAAACGGTAAATTTTTGGTTAACGGATTTGAACTCGTCTCGATCATTTTATGAACGTGTTACAGATATGACTCATGCTTCTCACTCCTGTTCTGACGCTGATTTACAATTAATTATTGTTATCGTTGCAAATTGAATTTTTTTCCCTTTTCCCCCAAACTCACCTCTATTACAAAGATAGACTATTAAACTAGTTGTTCGCCAAGTTTCAGCTGTTAATGTTTATTAATAAACAAATTACGAATTTATTTAAAAAAAAAATCATCTCGGCTTCTAGTAAGGCTAGTCATTTTTTTTTTTTGAAAATGTGTGAAAAAACCCCTGCAACAAAGATATCAGAACGATATCGCAAAATCTTTATTTGTTTAAAAGTTATTAGCAAAAAACCTAACCTCAAAATGTGACACTTTTTCAAACGCCATTTTGAAGTAGAAAATAATGCACATTTGATTTACCAATAATGAAAACATAAAGTTTAAGTCTCAACAAAAAAAGTGATGTCCAGATCAACCCTCTACGACAACGGGAACTGGGTGAATTTGCATTTTACATTATTCATGTTTTTAATAAACAAATTGAATATCTCTTAAACTAATTAAAATTTTTTGATGAAATTTTAGAGGTAACTTTGGGGTGATAAAAGACATATTTTGTCAAAGTTTCAAGCACTAAAGTGCTTTTATTAAAGAATGAAAAATATTTGCAAATTGCGAAAATTTTCGCGGTTTTTTGCAATTATTTAAACAAATTTTCAAGCGATTTAAACAAATTTTCAATCGTTTTAAACGAAACACCTCTCAAATTAACCGTTTTTCAAAGTTCTAACAGTATCTACAAATTGAAAAACCTATCGTCAAAGGTCTTTGAGTTATCTTTAAAAAAGTCGATTTTTTTTTAATTTTTCAACAATAAATCGTTAAATAAACAATGTTCCGGCGGTCAAAAAGTGGACCAAATTCAGGGTCATGTTCGTAATCAATAAAACTATCATTTAATCCGCGTGACATCCTGAAACGAATTACAATATGCATATTTGCTAATTCCACTGGCCTATTAGGCTTTAGAAGAGAGCACAAGAGAAAAAAATCGGTGAAATATTTAAAAAAAATTTTGAACAACAAATATTTCGCACTATTCAGGTGGCCGGGTTTTTTTGCCGGTGAGGGTATTTTGTCCATATAAGATTTCACGTTAAGATACACAGTTAAAAATATATAAAGATGGGACAGTTAGAATATTTAATTCTTTGAATAAAGATCTACGAGTGTCACGTGAAGATTTAAATGCCATTGTTCGAATGATTTTTCTCTACATTACAAGAAGTTCTCCTATCCGAGAACAATTTCCCCGGCAGATTATACAGTAGTTGAGACACGATTGTATATATGCAAAATAATATATTTTCAAGATGCCAAATAAGTAAGCACTTCCGGATGCTGACTCAACAATCGCTCCTAGGGCGAAATTATTGATTGTGTAATTTAACAGCTCCAAAACGAAGGCCCATCGGACAAATGGGGGCAAAACGTATTTTTTTTATATTTATGCTCTAGCTTCACCCTAAAAAATAATTGAAATCGGCGAGCCCCGCTGTAAGGTCCCCTTGTAAGTTAAAAATATTTGGTTGTTTCTGTTCCTTTCCATTTAAAAACAAAAGCCGGATTTGCTGACATTTATGAAATCTACAAAATAAATATTACTGTAGGCTCTTAGTCTAAACCTGATGAAGTTCGCATCGCTATAATTTTCAAAGGGATATTATATCGTTACCGAAGTATGTAGGTGTAGGGCCGTCTCTCGTGTTCCAAAAATTCGACAATATCATGGCTTATTTCGTGGAAAGCTTGTATTGCTAATAATTTTAGCAAAAAATAAGTTTAATTTTTCACTTAACTATCAACATACAATTGTAGGTTAACATAGCAGGCACAACCTCCACCTTGACGTTCGAGTTAAATTAACTCCGACTTTAACCTAAAGTTGCTTTTAACCTGGATCAAAATAAACACTATCCTGGAGTTGACGTTTAACCCTGTGGCAAACTAATCTAACCCTGTATTGAAAAACCGGCCCTGAGAAGCGGTTTTGTAGTAGCCGCATCGTGGGCATATATTTTGTTTTATTGGTTGGTAGGTATTCACTACCACATTCATTTCCTTTGCTGCTATTTTTAAAGACAACAAAACAATAATTATTACTAAAATTATTTAAATCTAGAACTTCCCTATGCATCAGACGATAAACAAGTTAATTTTACACAAGTAGAAATTAAAAATAGATTAAAAAAAATTGATTTATTTCAAGTTTCCAAAAAGTAGGTGAAATATTAACACAACCTAAACAACACTTTTAAACGGTTTATTAATTAGGAAGCGTTCTAAAAATACAATAGGTATATATATTTAAGTGTTTCCTGAATGTGTTATTTATTGATGCCTAAAAATATACTGGATGCACATTTTTCTTATTGCCCACCGTTGTACTCCAGTCATTTTAGACAAAAATATGGCTTCTGATCTAACAAAATATATCCTTCAATTTTTTTATCGATTTATTTTGGTGTATTAAAGAAAATATTAAAAATGGACAACGAGATCACTATGGCATAAAAAATTATTCAAGGTCAAAGTTCACAAAAACGGTTTTTTGGTAATATCGCGCTTTCTATGAGTCGGAGGATGTATAACGAACGGTTTAAGCAAAAACGTGCTTCGAAGTTTCCGTGCAAGGCATAATATGCTCTATTTCATAACTATTTTAAAAAAAACTGTAAATTGCTTGACAACTACCTGGCAGCTTGGGTTTAACTTCAAACAAAATTGTCGTAGTGCAGTTTTCCAAACACAAAACACCATTAAAATATTTTCGGACTTGGACATTATTTTAATCAAAATTTCAATATTTTTTTATTTTGATCAAATTTTGGACTTAAGGTTTTTGGACAATTCTGAGCAAGTTTTATTAACAAAATTTTCCGATAAAAAAATGCCTAATATGGTTTTTTGATTTTCTCCGCAGGTGGTTTTGCATTTGTAGGAGGCGATTGTTTTTCTGGTCATAAGTAGATCCTAATTTGTTCTATACTTAAGTAAAATTTGATTCAAATCGGAAGAAAAATAAAAAAGTTATTGGGGTGTTACCATTTCAAGTGAAACACACTACATATTTGTTTATTTTATTTTATATATTGATCAGCTAATAAATACTATACATAGAACAAGCACTTATTCTATGCATGGACTATATGAAATAGAGCATATTATGTCTTGCGCGGAAACTTCGAAGCACATTTTTGCCTAAACCGTTCGTTGTACATAAAAAACGGAAGAGATCATTTTTGTCCGAATTTCATTATCTTTCATTTTCATATAGTCCATTCTCATATAGATTGACATTCGCTTGGATGCTTTGCCAATTTTAAAAAACCTCCAGAGCACGAAAGTACTGCCCTAATATAACATTTTTTCGAGATTGGCATTCTGGAAAATTGTTACAAAAAAAATATGGCGGATCAAAGATGGCGGCGCACGACTTTTTTGAATAAATTCTATCTCCGTTATTTCTTAACGGATTTTAAAAAACAAAAAAGCAAGTACTCATTTTAAGTACACCTTTTATAAAAAAAAAATAGTACTGTCATATAAAGTCATGATATTTTGTAGATTTCTTAGATGAATGAAAATATCGGAATTAATTTATTAAATTATTTACTTTTAGCGGAAAATCCATTATACCTAAAATAAGTTTACGAGGATTTCTCGGTAGAAGAAAACTGCAATATTGGACTAACTTCTTTATTAGAACAGCTTACAACACTTTCTGATGGCTGCGAGTTTGGTACGGATATTTATATGTCCGGTTTATCAAACTTGTGGCCATTTGATAATATTTATAACTATATTTATTAGACGTTTAATAATCAAAATAAAAAAATAATGGGTAAACAAGTGATAGCGTAAAACTATCAATATTATTTATAACTATATTTATTATGACATTTACTAGTATCGTTATCAAAATAAAAATAACGAGTAAACAAGTGATAACGTATAACTCCTCCCTTCTTAAAATGGATTCATATCCTTTACATGAAGGTTTGAATCTTGGAGTTCAATAGGTTCATTGGGCGGTTTGCCTTTATTTATAATTTTTATGTTAAATGGCTTTGTCTTGAAATATTTAAAGAAAACGTAAATTAAAATTACAAAGATAATCAAAAAGATAAGAAAGTAGAGAATCCAAGTGTGATGAGTAGGAGTCTTGAAGTCTTCAATTTCTAGTGGTTGGAGTTGCTTCAATGATTCAGACATTTTGCTTAAGTCTGCGGGAAATTCTTCTAAGTGAAGGTCTGGTAGTTGGGACATAGTATATCTTTCGATTTTCGGTAGATAGAATGGACGTCCTTCAAGTCTAGTACTATCTATCGAGTAGGTAGTGTTTTTAATAATAATGCTACAGTTGTGTTCGAGTGTAATTTCGCTGAGAGTATTTAGTTGGATTATTTCTTGTTCTGGGCATGAGCTTTTAATAACAACTTCTTCTCGAGGGAAGCAAATAATTTTATCTTTGGAAATCCTTAATAGAAGATCGGTATTTACTTTGATCTTTTGTAGGACACAGTCGTTAGGTTGTTTTCCTTCTAACAAGTTAAGGAAGCAATTAGAAGTCCAAGGTAGAGGTTCTCCATCACAAATATGGTATTTGTTGATCGTTTGGCAGGCAGTGTCTTTCCATAAATGGGCAGAATGATCAATACTCAGTACTAGGTAGGGTTTTGGTTGTATGAGGATAGTGTTATTTAAGGGAATGGGAATTAACTAATTGAAAGTCTCTAATGTCAAAGAGTGGGATAGTTAATTGAACATAAATCAAATTCTTGTTAACTTTAGTCTGAATGTGAAATAATCTGTAATATTCATCAGTGTCTATTTTTAAGAGGTTTCTAGAGTTATAAAGAGTTACTAAAGTCTTCAAAATATGTATTAAGTCTGAGTGAGACATGAAGAAATGATGTATAATTCCTGAATAGGAGTTTACTAGTGCATTTTCTAAAGTTTCTAAGTGATTTAAAATGAGTAGAAAGTTCTGTGATATTTGGTTTGCTAAGCTTTGGCAATATACGTTTTTTCCTAAATTATTAAGTTGGTTTATTGTCGTGTTCAAGTGAAACATGATTGATTTTTCATTTGTTTCAATGACCCCTTAAGTTTTGTTTATTCTATCCATTAGTTGCGTATACAGAGAGGTTCTTAGGTTTAGTTGAGCCGTTAAAGAATGTTGATTCCTCATAAGAGTATTTAACTTTGAATTTATGTCTTCTAAGTCATCTGCGTCAGGAGTACCGTATAAGAATTTATTAATTTTTCCAATAGCATTAACTAGTCCTCGTTTTTTTCGATTCATGGGTTGAAAGTTTAGGAATTTTGAATATACTAGTTTCGAGAGTTGGGTTAAACGCGTGTTTGAATAATTAGTACATATATTCGGGAAATCTAACATATTTTCGGTAGTCTGTTGGATTTGATTTTCGACTATGTTTAAGTCGATGATGTAAGAGAATGAGTGATAGTTATTAATAAGTCGGGTCGGGTAAATGGACTTGATTTTTAGGCAATATGTCCTCAAAATCAACAGTAGTACTAATAGGAGTGGTGACATGTTTGTTGATCTTGTCCTGGATTAGTCTCTGTTTCACCTGAAACAAGGGTTCATCGTCAGAATCATTGTCTGGGGTTTGTTCGAGTGTGTTGTCACGTACTTGATTTTTTGTAAATCGTCCTCTATTAGTAATGATAACGGGTCCTTCGTCTTTTATTACTGTTGCTGATATAAATTTAGGGAGATTCTTTGCGCGTGTAGCTTGGGAATTTCTAATATAAACTATATCGTTCGGATTATAAATTTTTGGTTCTTTGCGATTTTTATTGATTTTTGCTATTATGTTTTCTTTGTCTAGAACTTGGTTTATTCTGAGCTGTTCGTATAGCTCTTGAGTAAGGTTTTTGTGTTCCTGTATATAGTCTGAGGTGATAATTTCGTCTGAGATTTCAAACGGAGAGGGTTTGTCTAAATGTCCAAAAAGAACTTCGAAAGGGGTGTGTTTAGTAAGGGAGTGTATCGACTCGTTGTATCCGATAGTAGCCAATTTCATTAGGTAGTAGTTGGGGAAATTAGGATTTTCTGAGGTTAGGCATCGCATGCTATCTATTAATGAACTATGGAAGCGTTCAACAGGACTGTTGGATGTATGACTATCGGTACTGGTAAAATGTAAAGATATTTTATGCAGGTCACAGTAGTCGATGATCATGGTGTTATTGAATTCTTTTCCTTTGTCACAAATTATTTTGTAAGGTTTTCCGTAGTGTTGGATAAAGGTTAAGAGGTTTTGTTGTACTTCCATTCCTGTTTTAGACTTTAAGGGATAGCTTTGTCCGATTTTCGAGAAAGGGTCGAAGATAGTAAGGTAACATTCATTTGAAAAGTGAAAAAGGTCTATGTGAATAACATCTAGAGGTTTCTTGGGTATTGGTGTATTTTGGAATTTAATTTTCTGTGGGTGCCTGTCGTATTTACAAGTGTTACACGTGTGACAATTTTTTATATATTGGGCAACTTGATAGTTGATATTAGGCCAATAGTATTTTCTCATTATTAAACTAGTTGTGACTTTGGTTCCGCGGTGTACAGTTTTTCCTTCGTGCATATATTTTATTATTTGATTCTGTTTATCTTCTTGAGAGATATCTTCAAGAACTTTATTTGAAATTATACAACTCATTGAGTCGTTGGAGTTTAAGAACCTTTGAAATATTCTAATTATTTTGTGTTTGATAGATTCGTCGTTGAAATTAAAACAATTTTGAGTATTTTGAGTGGAACGTAAGAACTGTTTTACAAATTTAAATACCTCCTCATCGGATGTCCGTGATTTTAGTACAATTCTGTGTCTCTTGTATCCGGGGAAAGGTGTTTCTAAGATATGGGTGTTAGTGACTGCATTGTCGCTTTCTTTTATAAAAATCTGGTTTTTATAAATATTGATGGCTGATTTTGAGTAAGGCATTGTGAATGTGGAACTTGAAAGGGCTGTATGTACAGTGTTGTTGTCGAAAGTACGTTCGTCAATGTCTTTTATTAAATTTTCTGCGATTTCTGGGTCTACTTCGGGTAATTCATCTAGAATTGATTGTAGATCTGGAGAATTTACAATCATCGAATTAGTGTCATCATTGTTGATGGCATTAAGTTCTTGTATAGGGGGTCGTGAGAGACAATCTGCGTTTACGTTGAGTTTTGCCTGGTTAGCGAAAGAAGGTTTGTCGTCAGGAAAGTAAAGTATGTTGGGATTTTTCTGAAACGAGTGCATTTTTCTTCGAAATTTAAATGATCTGTGTGGATAGTTTTTATTTAGATCGATTTTTTGTTTAGAGTTTTCTAGGGGACGTATGAAAGTTTCGAATTCTGGATATGGTGGAACATCGAAAGGCTGGTCGAAGGTAGCTTGTGTAGAGAATTCCTTCATGTTATGAAGTTCTACTGTAGCTAACCCATTTTTTGCAGTGGTTAGGGTTTCAGGGATAGTAACTGTGCCGTTTGAGAATGATGGAACTAGAATTTCTCCACTGTAAATATCTACAGGTGTCTGTTTTACAAGCACGTCATGTGAATTTAAATCATGGGTGCGTGATGTGTCGTTAGGAGTTCTCAATAATAAGGGTATGTAAACATCGTGGTTAAAGAGGGCGTTATTCTTGAAATCTAACAGAAATTTAAATTTAGCTAAGTCTTCAAAACCTATTAAACCGTCGTAAAATTCGTGAAAGTTATATACTAATACGTCGAGAGTGTTGTCTGAATTAAATTCGTCGAAGGCGGGGATTTCAGCATGAAATTGTATGTCTGTTTCTCCGTGACATGTTTTAATTTTTGTAGAGTTAGTGTACATACAATCAGAATAGAAGTTTTCAATTATGTGGGGTCTAATGATAGTTTTGGAGCAACCTGTATCTATGAGAAGTTTCATTGGGGGGTTTTGGATTTGTATATATGGTAAACTACAAGGGGCGAGTACTGAATTCAATTCGACGATTGATCGTTCCGAGGCTCTTTGAGAAAATTTACGTCCTCATTGTTTTCTTCATTTTGATTTTGGAACTCGTCTGGTTCTTCTGGAGTGAGATCGATGTTTTCGGAAATATTTAAGTCTGCAAATCGAGGGTTAGGAATATCGGGATATTCTTCTGGATAATAGTAGTAGCCTACTGTTGGATCAAGTTCAGCTGTGTGTAATTCTTGGGCTATGAAGTTTTGGGGACTCGACTGTTTGAACCATGGGAATTGTCGTTTAATTTGGGAGTTCGTGTGTGGTCGAAATTGGGGCGAAAAATGCTGTTTGCTTGTTGATGGGTTGGCAAAATTTTGTCTAGGTTGGACAGAAACACCAGACATTGGAGTGGGCTTATATGACTGAGTGTTTTGTGGTCTTGGTTTAAAGACGTTTTGATTTTGATTTGTATTCTGTCTTCCGAATACTTGTTGGTTAGTAGGGAAATGTGTTTGAATAGTTTGACGTGGGGGTAAATTCATTGGTTGAGATGGAAATTGAGGTTTAAAGCTATGATTTTGGTTCATATGGAAGTTATTTTTTATGAAATTTTGCGACGATGTCTGTCTTGATGTTTTGTTGAATTGTTCTTCTCGGGCTATCAAATTTATAGCTTCCTCTAGTTTTGTGAAGGGGCTTAAACGTATCATAACCTGGTAGTTTTGTGGTAAGGAATGGGTGTATGTATCAAGCGTTAGTTTTTCGTATATTTTGGTATAAGCTGTTTTTTCTGCAGCTCCGTCGTTTGATTGCGAAAGTTTTGCTAATAGTAAACTTTGTAAGTTTTGCAATCTTAACCCAAAGTCATGTAGTGATTCATTATTGTGTCGGGTCGTTTGTCTTAGGTCGTGTTCAAGATTTGCAATTGATCTTGGGTCTGAGAAATGGTCTATTAACGTTTTGCGGATGTCCGCCCAGGAATTTAGGTCAAAGCGGCAACCGACTATGGTGAGAGCTTGCCCGTGTAATTTTGATTTAATTGATTGAAGTAAAAAGTTGTTTAAATTGATGTTATCAGGAGTATCGTTTGGTTTCGCGTAGTTAACTTCGAGTGCGTTACAGGCTGTGACAAAGTCATTGAGGGCGAAAACATTGCCGTCAAATGGTCTTATGGCATCAACATACATTTTTAATAATTGATAATTAACTTGAGCCATGTCTGTATTTTGAGTACTAACAGAAAGAATAGGATTTAATTTACTGGGTCTTAATTTTGCTTGGATAGGTGTATAAGTATTATTTTCTGGTTCGTTACTTGTGCCAGGAGATGCAATAGCTTCCTCTAGGCTTTCGAGTAAATCAGTGAATGACATATGAGTGGTCTACTTAATTATAGGGTCGACGATCTGACTCTTCCCTGTCTGTAAATTACAGAATGTAATAAACAGCAACTTAATTCTTTAGTTGTCTACGATAGACTGACTTAGCAACTAATAGTTTTTTTTTCAAATATCACACAAATTCTATTAAGAGATAGTAAGTGAATTTAGAAAAATTTAATTTCAAGACCGAAAGGATCACAAGAGTTTGAAAATTAAACAATTAAGTGACTTTCAATTTGAATTTGAGAAAGGGAAGCGTTCTAAGGAGCTGAGTATTGACTTACGTTTTTCTTCTCCTCCACGTAGGTTGTTTGGATAGGCCTCAACAATAAAGATTGACTTCTGGCGTCGTACCTCTGGGACTTCTTGCTCGATGCAGGATTTTTCTCAGGGGGTGACTCGATGCACTGAACAACTTGCCAAAAGGGCACTATCCTACCGACTGCGCCAAATAAGTTTACGAGGATTTCTCGGTAGAAGAAAACTGCAATATTGGACTAACTTCTTTATTAGAACAGCTTACAACACTTTCTGATGGCTGCGAGTTTGGTACGGATATTTATATGTCCGGTTTATCAAACTTGTGGCCATTTGATAATATTTATAACTATATTTATTAGACGTTTAATAATCAAAATAAAAAAATAATGGGTAAACAAGTGATAGCGTAAAACTATCAATATTATTTATAACTATATTTATTATGACATTTACTAGTATCGTTATCAAAATAAAAATAACGAGTAAACAAGTGATAACGTATAACTCCTAGTACATGAAAAACTCTTCAAAAGTAAGTTGTAAAAATTTAATGCTGATTTTAAATATGTCCTCACTTTTGCTTTTACTTTAAATAATAATAGTTTTAAACGTCAAAAACCTTGCACGTGTCACTTTGCGATCGAAAGACCTACCACAGTTCAGTAGCTGTTATGGACACTAGCAATTTAAAAACAGAAGTTCTCAATGTTTCAAAAGAGGTGCTTATTAAATATGCTAAGTTTGAAAATGTTTTCCTTAGTTTGGTGACGAATCATTTCTTTAAAAAAAAGTATAAGAAAAAAATAAACATTATTTATTAGATATTAAATACAGATAAAAACAATACTTTATGAATATAAAATTTTCAACGATGTCGTACATGAAAGTTCTTGCAGCTGTCAATCAGACCGAAATTTTTTGCTAGTCTTCTGAAAGAAGACTAGTATTCTTACTTAAGCTATTTTGTTTTTACCTAAAATATATTGATCTTATCCGATTCACCCTCAGATATATCAAGTTCCGTATCGCCGTCATCATTTATGTCAGATATGAGCATTGGCTCAATATTGGAACATTCAAATTCTCTACATGCACAAGCTTCGGTACAACATAAAAAATTTTTTTTGCAACTGCAACTGTTGCTGAAGCCACATTTTATTAAACACAATAGGCTTTCAGGAGCAGGTGGCTTTGTAATTGGAACTGCCGTATATAAACTTCCTTCCATTTTTTTCCATCCACATAGGTCTGGATTGGCAAGTTTCTGAATATTGGTATGACTTAACTTCCATACCCTCGCTATAAAATTTGCCCTATATAAGAAACCCAACATTTCTAAATAGCGTAGTGTTCGATTAAATTAATATATTTACCTAAGATTATGCTGTTCAAGAGCATTAAGCGTAGGTGGCAAATTCTCTCCTTGCTGTCCTTTTATAGACTATAATTTCCATCGTAATTCCTTGACAGAAGTAATCGTTGTAGATTTGTAAAGCATACAAACGAATCTTTCAAAGTCCCTATTCATTTGATCATTTGGTGTTTCCTCCGAACCCAGTAAAGAAAACGATTTTAAAATACTGTCATCTTCATTTAAGCCTAAATATATCCTAAAACACATTTCTTTGCTTTTCTTGAAAAATTTTCCGCTTATATCGGTTCCAGTCTCCGATTAAAGAACTTATATCTAGATACATAATGGCATGAATTTTATGATCCCGAAAGACTCCCATTCTAAGGCACTTCTTCCCATAAGTTGCTGATTGGCCCATCGGCGTATTCGCGGCCGCTCGTACACGATCGGCTTCAGTTCAATTATCATAATCTCAGTTGACAGTTCGGCCATTAATGTCAATAAATGTTTTTCGTGTTCTCCGACCAAAAACTGGTGAAAAAGTAATTTTATTTTAAGTTGTGATTTGCTTAATACCTAAATAATATTCTCTATTCATATTTACACAGTATTAAGTTAACATCAATCAGTAAACCGATCACTGTAGAAGAATTGCAGCATATTTTTCTGAAAATTTAATCTACAACGCTTGCTTAGGTGGACCAAGTACAAATATTATTATCAAAGTGTTCATTCTGATGTGCAATTAAAGTCAACTTATGTTGGGAGCATCGAGAATGCTCAGTAATTTTGGAGAAAGGAATTATTTGTAAACATATTATGTAAATCTTGTTCTTATAATATTGCAGCCCATTACGCCCAGTACTGTTGTAAATAAATTTGTATATTTTACATAAGTTTTATTTTCTTACCATACCCATATAAATTTGAAACTGGTGAATATTTGTTCCTTTATTTACATAACTGAAATTGCTGTTCAGTTGTGAATATATGCAACACTATATGCAGCAAAGCAAATTCATGTACCTATATACAGGTTTTTGTAGGACGCTAAAGCTCGCGCCATCTACTAAATTAAATAGGAAGCATGCACTTATGAAGCCATTATTATCATAGGAAAGTGCCCTAGTCGGACCACCTATTTAATACACCCTGGTAACGACTATAACAGATAATAATTCATCTGTTAGAAGTAATTTGTTTTGAAAAGTTTAGAACTGTTGCTATTAAATATATCCATAACCGCTACTACACCGTCAGATTATTTCGTTTTGTAAAACGACACGCGCAAGGTTTTTGGCGTTTAAAACAATTATTATTTAAAGTAAACGCAAAAGTGAAGACATATTTAAAATCAAAATTAAATTCTTTACAATTTGTATTTGAAGAGTTTTTCATGTACTACAATGAATTTTCCGCTAAAAGTAAATAAGTTAATAAATTAATTCTGATATTTTCATTTATCTAAAAAATTTACAAAATATCATGACTTTATATGACAGCACTATTTTTTTTATAAAAGGTGTACTTAAAATGAGTACTTGCTTTTTTTGTTCTTTAAAATCCGTTAAGAAATAACGGAGCTATAGAATTTGTTTAAGAAAGTTGTGCGCCGCCATCTTTGATCCGCCATATTTTTTTACAACAATTTTCCAGAATGCCAACCTCAAAAAATTTGTTATATCAGAGCAGTACTTTCGTGTTCTGGAGGGTAAAATTGGCAGAGCATCCAAGCGACACGGGATTTTTGGCTATATGAGAATGGACTAATAATAACCTCAATTGGCCTCCGAGCCATAGAAAGAGCGATATTCGCAAAAAACCATTTTTGTGAACCTTGAATAATTTTATCTCGTTGCCGATTTTTAATATTTTCTTTAGGGCCGTTACTTTCGATCCCGATTAAACGTTAACGGTGGGTCAAACCAATTCAGTTACCATGGAAACAATTGTACTTTCAATGACTTGGCAGACGGTTAAAGTTTAATCCGGACCGAAAGTAACGGCCCTTAAAACACCAAAATAAATCAATTAAAAAAAACCGCTGCCCAAGGAATCACTACTTCCACATCCGGATTTTCTATCCACACAACGAAAAAATTTTGTATCTGGAAATAATTGTTTATGGAACTTTAATAATATAATATTTGAAATCCTCTACCCCAAAAACCCATAAAACGATACCCCACATTGGTAGTGGGGTGGGGGTGGTGACAGGGGGTGGGAGTGAAGGGTGGATAAAGTAAAAAAATATTTTGAGGTTTCTGGTTCTTGTACACACACTAAATCACATTTTTTTTCATCCCCTTTAATAATGGGGTGGGGGTGGTAATGGGGGTGGCTAATTCCAAAATTTTTTTTGAGACCTTAGCTTCTCTTGTCTATACTAAATATCAATTTTATGAACTCTTACCTACTTGATTTACCTATTTACTCCAAATTTACCCCAATTTATCCCCCAACCCTTCGACGGAACAAGATGAAAATATAATCTAGTTCTAGATCTCGTTAAAGTACATATGTGCACCAAATCTCGACGTTTCATGACATTCTAAGCCTATTTGAACAATAAAAATTTTTAAAAATTTTTTTGTCGTTACTATACTTCCACTGGATGTGGAAGTAAAAATGAAGGATATATTTTGTTAGATCAGAAAAGTCTAATTTCACTGGATTACTGGAATAACAAAAGAAACATGTAATTCTTTTGTCAGTTCAGCAAAAACAAAATTCAAATCCTTTAAAATGGTAAATAGACTGACGCATTGTAGACTCACTTATCTATCACCCACCTCAACGTGCACAGATAAAGGAGTTGAAACGGAGGTCACACATATAGCACAGATTAAATTTTAACCGCTTTAATCTCTATTTGAATTAAGGAAACTGCTAGTGATACTTGTATCGGTCTCGAAGATAAGCTTCAGCAACTTTCTATAAATTTGTTTTGATTCATTTTTCTTGTCGAAAATTTGCAATCAATAAGGTCGGAAACTTTGAGAAAATTAATAAGTATTACCATATTTATTAATAACTGTGAGGTAAAAGTATCAAGTGCTGCAAACTTGTAGAATGCTTTTATAAATTGTCCTGGCCAGTTATGTAACGAAGCCGTCTACGTCACACGCAACATACATTAATTTATATAAAGTGTCAAAATTGTTTATTTGTGTGTACCTCAGCGGAAAAAATATCAAAGTTGCGGAACCAGAAAGTAAATCAGAGTAAATTTTTACAAACATCATTTTCAAAACAATATTTGATGACATAAAGTAAGTTGTTCGTGTTCTAAACCATGTCATCGTATTATTTCTTCGATTTTTAGGGTTTCATTGAATAATTCAATATAATTTTTTTAAGTATAAAAATCGCCATAACTTTTTCAAACCAAATTTTAAACCAGAAGTCCTTTGCGACATTTTTCTTATATTTAGATAGTAAATGAAACTAATTTATTTCAAACCAGAAAACATTCATGTTTACTTAATTCTTTCAAGTAAAACAAAGGTGTGACTGCAACTGCTATTGGAAATAAAAAAAATTTGACATTTCTGTTTATTGTGTATTATTTAATTTCTGTAATTTTATGTGAATTTATGTGATTTTCATATACAAACGAAGGTTTTAATAAAAATGAAAGTTTCGAATAAAATATTTAAATATTCCGAAAGTTTGCAAAAGAGACTCTCGGAATTTTGGATACTTTCAAATATTCAAATATCTATTTTATTGGAAACTTTCATTTTTTTAAAATTTCGTTCCGAAAACTTTCGAATGGAAAGTTTTCTTTACCCATCTCTAAAATTAAGTTAGTCGATTTCCTCCTTGTTACATTCCTTTTTTACCCATTACCGAGTCAAAATCCTGCAAAATCGGCAGAATAGTTCACTTTAAAACCGGCGGTCATGACACGAACAGTGAACAAGTGAACAGCGTGTCAGAAGGAAAATCGTTAGCAAAGCACAAGTGTCACGCCTCCTGAAGAGCATAAACTAAACAACATGAACTTATGAACTTCGTGGCAAGGTGTTAAAATCACGAAATCTCTAAACCGTTCTAATCAGCCAGTTGGTCAGGATTGGCAAATATATTTATTATAAATATCAATACCGGATATTTTATATATTATCTGATATACATCGTAATTACTTCCACATCCAGTGGTAGTAACGCGAAAAAAAAATGAAAATTTTTATTGTTTAAATATGCTTAGAATGTCGTGAGATTTTAAGTTTGAGCAAAAAAATGTGTCTGTCAATATGCAACTTTTTTGTGTGCACGATTACTCTGGAACCGTTGAAGATATTGACTTAAAATTTGGTGCACGTATGTATTTTAATGAGATCTGAAACTAGATTATATTTTCATCTTATTCCGTTGAATTTTTAATAAGATAATAGGCTTATTAAATTAATGTAAGTTGCATGGGTATCAAATGAAGATTTATGTCGTATAGTCCTTTGAGGTAAATCTTTGAACCCAAAAGTTCTGTGTCTGAACATGTCTTGACATGTTACAATTATTTTGCTTAAAAAAATGAATCTTGAATGAGTTTCGTGGTATTTCCTTATTGGGAGTGGAGGTAGTTTCAACCCCCGAGGGTGGATTAGGTCACCTGTGGTCAATTTTTACTTATTTTATTCGAATTGACAAAAAAAAACCGATTCGATTCGAAGTCCTCGGAATGCTAGCACTGGAAAATCGGAAACGGGGGTGGTTTTTCCGGTCTAAGGGCAGTGGGTGAAGAAGAAGTCGGAAAATATCGTCACCATAGTGTTCCCCGCCCTCGAAAACAGAGGGAGGGGGGGGGGGGGGGAGATGTCTTCCGGTACAGTCACAGAACTTGAGCTCTTTGCTTTTCTGGTTTACCTCAAGGGACTAGAATTAGAGCAAAATACTAACAGCAGAATATTATTCGAAATACGGCAATGCCTAACCGCAACTTTTACTTATATCAGCGTAGGGAAACAATATTTTGTAGTTTGTTTTAACTCGATTTTAACATCGCTTTTTATAAGCGTTAGTCTTGTTTATTTACATGAAGCAGGATGTTTACATACAGAGATTACTATCTAATCAGTAACGAGGTTCATGTTTTAATAAAATTTCGCAGACAGGAAGACGAGAAGAGATGATCATTATCATTGCAGAACAAAATCAACAACTCTCTCTTTTGAAAACAAATTCTGAGAATGTTACGCCCTAATACATAGAAACTATGGTAAAAAATCGGCAGCTACTGGAAGCGGCTGGAACCTCCCACCACAGTGGATCTTTATAAGCTGTGCTTGAATATTACATCGGAAATCAGAGCACTCAACAAACAGATAAATTACAGGTGACTTTGAGGTCATTTATTTCATGAACAAATATCGAACGAACCTCGGAACGAACTGAAGAGGACTACAAGCAATCATGTTTGTTTTTGTTGCATGTTAATCAACTGCCGGATATTATAAGGGTAGGTATTAACAGATATTCGAAGATTTTGTAGTAGAACATTGGATAGCAAATAGTTATTAAGGTATCAAGGGTGTTATAAGGATAATAACGCACCGAGGTCGGCAGTGTACTTCCCGAGGACCTCCGGCCCGAGGAAATGTACGTCGACCGAGGTCGTCATTATCCTATAACACCCGTGGTGCCTTCAACGTTTAATGTTCTACAAGTCTGTTATTTAATTCGAATTTTTTTTGACATTTACGATTTATTAATTTGACATCTATTATGTTCAGAACGATTTGATTTAAAAGAGAGTAAAAATCAAAATTGTTTGTAAACGCCGCCACCGTTGCATTTTGTTTGTCAATAACGCTATCATAATTTACTTGTTTTGGGTTGTGTTATAATTTTATAATGCCCTAGTGCGTTATAGATATTCATTAGGGCGTTATTTTTCAGTTAATGTATTTCAAAATAGGGTGGTTATTGTAAAATAACAGACTTGTAGGACATTAAAATAACAACAACACAGAATTTAGCCAAAATGACACTCTAACCTCAACAAGTCAATAACATTATGGACAATTCAAGCAAACTACGCATGCGTCAAATTAAAATCTCCTGCTCGATCAAAAATGTCCGAGCAAGTCGAGCTTCGTTCGAGAGCTTTATTTCGTAATATTCGAACGTTTCAGATTTAGCTCGGTTATCTCGATTTGCATTAAACGAACGATTGTGACGTGTCAAAAATATTTGGGTTGACTTGAATGTTGATTTTTAGGTTATGAAATAAATTTGAAGGCAACCTATGGGGCATCTGCAATTGACGTCACAGCTAAACTCAAATATATATATATATATATTAGGCAATCCAACGACCTGTCAAAATTGTTTTTCAATATGGCGTGGCGGTCAAACACGGATTTATTTCTATTTAGATTGTGGCCCGTGCAGCATTTTTTCAAGTAGTTTTTACGTTTTAAAATGTTTTTAATTTGTGTTTTTTGTAGAGAATGGTTTAATGTGTCTTATTAGATTTTTCGTGATAATATTATTGGCTATAATTGGAAAAAATGCCTGATATGTGCATAGTAGTGGGTTGTGGAGATCGTGGAAATCGTGACAAGGTTAGCTTGTACCCGACGTCGTGAATTCTAAATATTTCCCTCATATAAATGATCTGTCGAGAAAACGACGTCAAAGATAGATAGTCGCGATTAAAAGGGATGATCTAACACCTTCCATCTTAAGAAACCAACTTCAACTTCTTAAATTACTCACTCTGCATAATTAAATAAAGTTTATTACTTGAAAACAATCAAAAACGCCTTGCCACAATCCACAAAAAACACTATTGTTAAAATTTCAAGATACTTAGCCAGACCAACGGAAAAACACAAACTGTTTTGACAAACGTTTAACGACTGTCAACAAATGTCTGACCGCCACGCCATGTTGGAAGTCACGCCTCTGTTCGGACGCTGTTAGCGCAAAATGGGTGAGGATACGCTACAAGGTTAATAGGACATTTTTTATGCACAATTTAACGACAATTTTTTTATTTTCTATACTTTTTTCTCTTCCGACGAACGGTTTACAAGATAAAAGTGAAAAATCAGCTTTAAGCCCCATTTAGGGGTGGTTGCAAAAAAAAAGGGAGGGAACTTTTCGGGTATCTATTTCTAACCCTATCTAGAGTACCCATCTCAAATATTAGTACTTTATAAATTATTTCTTCTAAAATGTCTAATTTGCGTGGACTATAAGTACATGTCGATTATGTAAAAATTAAATTTATATATAGAGCTAAACATTTATTTTACATTTAAATGCACAGAATTATTTTTCGAAAGGTGTGAGACTCGATGATGGTATTATTCGATGCTATAAAAAAATATTCTCAAAAGAAACCTACCTGCTTGCACGTGTCTCGATCGTTAAACAAATAATAGTGATTACTGTTTTATATGAACTGGAGAGCATTAGGTGACGCCACTGTCAAACGCTAACAATAAAAATTAATGCACAAGGACAAAATATAACTCTTTAGTTTGTTTGTGTAAAAGTGGCGGGTACCTGTCACTGATTTATCGGTTTTTTAACATTTAAACGATTTGACGTAATACACAGTGAAGAATGTGCACACGAACTGCTGAAAATCATTCTAGAAAGCCTATTATAATATTTTGCCTCAAGAAAAACATCAGAGCTCATCTCCAGATCTTTCTCAATGCCCGTTTCATGTAATAAACGCTTGCCGCGTCTAGATGATAAGTGGGCGTCTCAACTCAACTGGATTATCGAGACAATGAAAAATGAAACAATATCTTTGTTTCGGATTTGTCGCGGCACTGTCGTATATTTTACACAAGATTGTGTAAGATCAAAATGAATTTTAAACATTGCCGATTTCTTTACTTTGGGTAAGAAATACATTAGAATTATATAGGATGTACGTTATTAAAGGCAATCGGAACAGCCACACAGTGGTCCGAAAATTAAAAAAAGTGGCCAAAATTCAAATTTTACAAGTTCATTGAATGGCTTTTATATTTTATAGGCACATTAAGTAAACTTTCCTAGAATATAAACCCTTGTGTTCCAAAAATGTAGATGATATATCTGCTTAAACGTATGTGTTTGTTAAAGTTAGTCTGGGAAATAGCGTGCAAATTCGACGACGAATGGTTACCGTCTGCCGGTAATCGAAGATGCCATATAAGTACAATTTTTTTCTCTCTGGAACTTTTTGGTATGGTGGGGGAATAGGGAGGGGGGCATTTATTTTTTAATCGAATGATTATCGATATCTGTCCGCATAGGTAGTTAGTATATGTACTTCACATACCCCAATTACGTTGGCAGACGAAACTTCCGGTCGGCACATCTACTATTTATTTACCATATAGAAAGATTATATAATGAATTATACGTTACTATCTTTATTGAGATGGTCAGTAGCATCTCTCAGATATTGTCTGTCTGAAAAAAATCGATAAATCATATTAGGCATTTTTTCATCGGAAAATTTTATTAATATGAAAATTGTTCGGAATTGTTCCAAAACCTTCCACATAGTGGAGTGCAAATATTATCAATTTTTTTTGTTGTGAGAAACTTCAATAATTAAATATTAAAAGTATTTTCCGTTTCGATAAAAAAATACGTAAAATAGCGTTTTTAAATTTTTGAATTTTGAAGTTTCGACCTGCTGTATTTTTAAAATAAAGACATTTTGGAACTTTATCCATAACAGTTTTCATTGAGAATGACCTAAGGATTCTATGCCTTAAATTTGCAACGATTCCGTCGACAACAAATTACCCATGCATTTGGTGGGGGTCCTTTTGGACTTAAAGTTTTTGAACAATTTTGTACAACTTTCATAAAAAAAAAATTCTGACAAAAAATGCCTAATATGATTTACTGATTTTCTTGGCTTATTTTGGTACCGCAGGTGGCTTTGAGTTTATAGGAGATGAATGTTTTTTTGTGCATAAGTAGATATTAAGTCGTTATACATGGTGTAACGCAACTTACCCGAAAATTTTTAACCATACATGCACCTTTAAATAAGTCGACTTCTTAAAAAAAATTAATAAAAGTCCAACACAGAAAAAGATACACATTGTTAAGGTTACAAATTAATGGAAATGTTAAAATAACCTACTATATAAAATTAAATACAACACTCCGTCAATTAAGTAGAGTTCAATAAATTACCATTTTCATCAATTTGTAACTTTAATAACGTGTATCTTTTTCTGTGTTTGACTTTTATTAAAAATTTTTTTAAGAAGTTCTTATTTAAAGGTGCATGTATGGTTAAAATTTTTCGGGTAAGTTGCGTTACACCCTGTATACTTCAGTAAAATTCGGTTCCAATCAGAAAAAAATAAATAAAAAAGTTATAAGTGTCTTCATCTTAAGTGCGTCACACTGTATAAGGTGTGCAACTAGTAATGCCATTTTATATTTAACTTTAAGACAGTATACCTACATTTTCGCTAACAAACACGTGCTCATGTGCCGCTAAAGGGGTCTACACACGATCCAGCGGCAGGGACCCAGCCATGTCGGCATGCTTTGAACTCATTCGTAAAAGTGAACTGGTCCGCTGGAATTCCAATTATCTTCAAAGCGTACCGACAATGTCGGGACCCTGCCGCTGGATCATGTGTAGACCCCTTAAAGAATATGTGTTTGATATAAACAAACGATTTGCGCATGATTAAGCCACCGGCGATGCGCTGTAGCGGAGAGCGATGGGAGAACGACTATGCAATGCAAATTATACTCCGTTCTTTCGCCAGTGAATCCTCCAGAGAATCGCCGAGATAAACTTCAGCGAGTCGCTGGCGAACGACTATGCATACGGCGTTAGAATGTCATGAAACGTCGAGCTATTAAGTTTGAGCAAGAAAAAATTCTGTCTGTCTGCAATAATATACAGGGTGTTATATTTAAAAATCGAAAGTTAGTGTCACTTCCGGCGAAACCGGAAGTGAAAAGAAAAATCACTTGTCAAAAAGTGCCGCTTATTATGTATATAGGATATCCCCATTTTCAATCAATTATCTTCAAAACTAAAAGAGAAAAGGGGGTGACCATGATCCTGTTACACCCTGTATAAGAGAAGCTAAAGGCCTCAAAAAAAATTTAATTTACTTTACATTTTGAAAGTAATTCACAATTTTATGACTAACACAATTTCCCTATAAGAGATTTTTACTATTTAAGAAATATGCCAATCAAATGCAATATACTCTTCGTTTTCGTACTTGCGAAGAGTATAATACTAGATAAGGAAAAAATTTATATAACATCTTTTGTGGAGAGTTTTATAAGCTTTTTTTTAATATGTAGCAAAATTTCGATATCGCTAATAGTTAGCGAGATATAAGTCAAAAATTGAGTTGGAGCACCATTTTTTCAATTTGGCGGCTCGAGTGCAAGAGCTACAGTTGGGGAATTTAGAATGTTCAATTGTAGGCATTAATAAATATCTTTCAAGTTTCAAAATGTGATCATTGATTTCCGTCAAACGTTGAAATTTGTTCCTATTTGACTGGGGTAATAATACACATCAGTCAATATACTGTCAACTGAATAAAAACTCCTGTAAAATCAAGAAAAACAGTTTTCCAACTAACTCACAACTTTACAGCTACGTTTAAATTACAGATTAAACAACTTAAAAACTACATTGTCGCCCCAACAAGATATCTACCAACTCGAGAAAGTTCAACATTATCTAAATACGAAAACCGGGGCGGCAGAACTAATCACGGTATAAACTAACGACAAAAATTCAGTTCAATACATTTTAAAAAAAAACAAGTTTCCAGTCACACAGTATTCTATTTTTGTGTAACTATCACTTACTACCTTGCGTAATACAAAATATGCCAGAGTTCAATCAACCCAGACCATAATTATTTATTTTGCAATGAGAATACTACATGTAGTGAGTGAACTTGTTACACAATTGCCGCACTCACGGTCATTTTGTGCAACTAAATTTTGTTTTCTTAAAAAATTATGACAATCTTAATTTTACTCAACGATGTAGCAACCTCGGTAGCAACTCGCCAATCAATCCAATCATCATATACTATCAAAATTATCATGCAGCAAGCCTTGTGCAACATAGATAATTGACCGTGACCGAGAACTTTTTACAATGATTAACGCGACACACGACGTTGAATTTCAAAATGTACAATAGTCGAGGAGCCCTTCCTAGCGGTACGTGCACCCCCCGCCCGATCCTTGGGGACAATGTTTTTCATAAAGATTAGAGCCTAAGGAACAATTTAAGACATGTTCTAAAAAAAAAAAAACTGGCTGTACTTTCAAAATGGCGGCCATATGTTAAAAAAAAACTGTTGCCAATGTTGTTTTTGTCATTTAACACAAAAACTAAAAAAGATGGACAAAAACTTTTTTCACAAAAACAACGTGCATAAAATTTTCTACAATTTTGTTCCTATACAATATTTTGACAGGAGTTACCATTTTCCAGATAAATGAGCCCAAAATTAAGAAAACATGGAAATTCATATATCGGTAAATCCCTTAGAGGAAATAACTGTGACAATTATTGTAAGGCTTATAATATAACTTTATGTTATTAACACAACAAAAAAATAAAATAAACTGAAAAAAACTAATAATAATAATATTGTAATTTGCAGACATTTATCTCGAACACGGTAACAATGATATCTGGAAAACGGTAACTCTTATCCAAATATTATATAGGAACAAAATTATAGAAAATTTTATGCACTTTGTTCTTTGTGCAGAAAGTTTTTCTCCATCTTTTTTAGTTTTTGTGTTAAATGACAAAAACAATATTTGCATTTTTTTTAAACGGACGCCATTTTGAAAGTACAGCCAGTTTTTTTTAGGACATGTCTTAAATTGTTCCTTAGGCTTTAATCTTTATGAAAAACATTGTCCCCAAGGATCGGGGGGGGGGGGTGCACAGGCACTTAGAGCGGGCTCCCGTAGTACAACAGGTTCGTTGTTTGGTTATTCAAGTTTTCGATGTTGCCTTGTATAGGCCAGTCAAATAGTACACTAGAAGTCGCTAAAATCGCAAAGTAACGGCTAGTTCTTGATTTTTTAATATGTTGTTAGGACCACTACCAGTAGTGTTCGTAGCACTCGAAAAACCGCGAAATTTTCGCATTGTTTCGGTTTTTTCAATATAACTCCTAAACTATGCGTTTGTTCATAAAACATGTTATTTACGTTTTTAAAGTAGATTAAATTTGCAACAATTTGAGACCAGCTCTGTAGGACCAATAGTTACCAAGATACAGCCCTCCAAAAATTGGCAATTTTCTCCATAAAAGTGAAATTTTAAGATTTGGTCTACTTTCGTCCCCGAATTCGGGGAAAATACTAAGTCATAGGGGGAGATGTTGTAGCGAGTGTAATTAGCTTTAATTTAAGCACAGAACGACGTCCGTAGGTCTGATAGTTTCCTCACAATGCTTAAAAATCCAAAAAAATGTCCAAGTATAACGTTGTTACATTTTAATTTATTCACGCACTGCAAATTTACTTTATTTCATATCTGTTTACTAGTCAACCATCCTAATTGGCACTTAGCCGCGCATAGAAAGAAGAAATATCGTCACTGTTTAACAAGCTTTTTAAGCTTCTTAAGTTTCTTAAGCTAGCTAGCTAGCTTAATAAAGCTTGTTTGTCTGTCCAACAGTGACGATATTTCTTCTTTCTCTGCGCGGCTAAGTGCCAACTTAGGATGGTTGACTAGTACTTAGATAAATTTTACTATAATGCGAAACATCTTCAGATTATTCATATAACCTGCAACACGGTGCAGTCACACAAATAATAAGTTATTTTAATTTCTCCACGCACTGCAAATTTACTTTATTTCATATCTGCTTAGTAAAATAACCGTATAACCTACAACACGGTGCACTCACATACAGATATCTGCAGCTTTGGTACATACTTATACAGGAAGTTTGGATCAAAACATCTCATTAACCTCTGCTCTGCAATGGGGTTTTCATGCAGTTACAGTGAGGCGGTGCGTATCGAAAGCTCAGCCATCGTACGTGGAGAATACCCCCCCCCTCAATGAAAAAGGATCCTTCATGCAGTTCATATTTGACAATGCCGACGTTAATGTCAACACGTTGGATAGGGAAAACACTTTCCATGAGATGGGCGGCATCATGGTAATCAACCCATTCTGCTGTGTTGCCCGATAAGAACATCCCACGCTTGAAGAGCTATGTGTCTGCTGACACGATTGCTTCATATGCTCTGTCAGAGGTGAAACAATGCAACGTAAGAAAGAATGCTGGTTTGTCAGCTATAAAAATCACTGATGTACATGAGATGTTCCAAGTTGCTGGTGAAATCCTGCCCTCACCACCAGACCTCTTATGGACTGTTGGAGGGCTGTATCTTAGCAACTATTGTACCTACAGAGCTGGTTCTGGTCTCAAATTGTAGCAAATTTAATCTACTCTAAAAACGTAAATAACATGTTTTATGAAAAAACGCATAGTTTAGGAGATATGGTGAAAAAAACCGAAACAAATGCGAAAATTTCGCGGTTTTTCGAGTGCTACGAAGTTAGCACAGGTCTTTCGAAGCTGCAAACTTGGATATACACTACTGGTAGTGGTCCTAACAACATATTAAAAAATCAGAACTAGCCGTTAGTTTGCGATTTTAATGTATTATATTACTGGCCTAGTAGGCTAGTCAAAAGTATCTGATATTGCAGTCACATTAAGCATCAAAATAGGTGGGTGAATAAGGACTTTCACACAAATATCGATTCTCAACGTTCTCCGATAATCATAACTTTTTTCCTATTTTAAACCCCCAACTCGGCCAGAAAATTCTTAAAAATTCACAAATATTTGAAACCACTTAAACTAATAGTTTACACGTGAGGAGATTTTCAAAATGACATCAAAAACATCCACAAGCACACATAAAACTCGTAAAAATTCGCAAAAACTGCGAAATTTCCAAGTGTCACTCAAATCGCTACACTGGACTCCCATATTAGTCCACCTACAAAAATGGAACACATAAGCTGGAGAGTCAAAAATTGGTGGGGATGCTTATCAAGTCATTCTCTGAACGTGTGTAGTCGGTCATGGCAATCCGGGTTGCAGCGGCAACCATTTTTATTATATGGCTCAAATAATTTTTGAATGTGACGCTTTCCCATGACGTCTAATCAAAAAAGTTTCAGACAAAAGCTTTTCAGTTTTGTGGGCTCTATATAATGGCACTATGGCGTTTTCCTTTTAATGGAGTTTTTATGGGGTAACATGTTTTTTTATATAATCAACCCCTCTGTCATAGTCTCCGATTAAAGAACTTATATCTAGATACGCAATGGCATGAATTTTATGATCCCGAAAGACTCCCAATCTAAGGCACTTCTTCCCATAAGTTGCTGATTGGCCCATCGGCGTATTCGCGGCCGTTCGTACACGGTCGGCTTCAGTTCGATTATCATAATCTCAGTTTGACAGTTTTGACAGTATCCGTAATTAATGTTAATAAGTGTTTTTCGTGTTTTTCGATCAAAATGTGGTGAAGAAGTCTTTTTATTTTAAGTTGTGATTTGCCTAATACCTAAATAATATTCTCTGTTCATATTTAGACAGTTTAGTGACAATTTAATTTAGTGCAACATGCAACAGTGCTGTGCCATTTGCAGAAATCGATCATTTCATAAGTAAGTAGGTCATAGTCGTAACATGATGAGGTTCAGTTTATAGTTTTAATAATAATATTATAAATAATATCCTTCCAATGCATATTTCCCTTGAATAAAACGTCTTTACCTATTGTATTTTTTCAATCTGCGTTAATATTCCTAGAAGTTAACCAATAATTATCACATAAAATAGGTACAATATTTTACATTTTCCCTTCTACACATACCCGCCTCTGTTGCCTATGGGATGTGATGTTCATCTATCCATTTTAATGGACATATAATGTGACTATGTTAGGAGCAAATGAGGTATATGAAGAAAAGGTAGCTATTATGTATCTAGATATAAGTTCTTTAATCGGAGGTCATAGTGGATTTCGATTCTACGTCAAAAAAATATATATATTTTGCTCTTTGCAATTTTTTACTCCGAGGCCAATTTGCGCCAGAAAATTTTCAACTTTCAATAATTTTTTACGGCGAAAGTATGCGCTCTAGAGAAAATTGTAAGAGAAAAGTTGTTTCTTTTTTATGTAGAATATACATGTATTTACAGAATGGAAATCAACTATAAAAAAGACATGTTACCTTATTATGTAGAGCCCACAAAACTGAAAAACTTTTGTCTGAAACTTTTTTTGATTGGACGTCATGGGAAAGAGTCACATTCAAAAATTATTTGAACCATATAACGAAAATGGCTGCCCCTGCTCTGCTGCAACCCGGATTGCTATGACCGACTACACACGTTCAGGGAATGACTTGATAAGCATCCCCACCAATTTTTGACTCTACAGCTTATGTGTTTCATTTTTGTAGGTGGGCTCTCGTGCTATAACATTTTCAATGTTAAAAATCTTTAAAATAAACATTCTTGTCTGTGTATGTCTTTGACTTTCAACTAACCGTATGGGAGGTAAATGCGAAAGGCGCTATGTCTGTCTGTGAACTAATTTCAAAAACCACTGAACTGACCTTGACGCGGACATTCTAGAGGTTATTCTTTGAGGGGGGATTTAGACGTATAAAAATTTACACGTCGTCTTTAAGGGGCTGAACAGTGAACACAAACGAGCAGTAAGTCGGACACAAATTGCTGTTGATACAAAAAAACTCGATTTTACTTTTAAAAAATTTAAATTTAATTAAAGCCAACTTCATAAACTGACGACAATTTATGTTATTTGTCCTATTTATTATGACGAGTGCATTCAGATTTTTACTCTGATGTCGAAAGCAATTATCGCTTTCATTTTATTTTTAGAATTTTCGAATTCTTGGATCATCTTGGGTCATTCATTTGGTTGCATTGAATTATGGAGAATATTCACCTTTCTTTTGATAGCTCATCCACAATTTTCATATACCAAAACCGTCCTATAAAAGTCCCAATTTAGATACCACATTGGGAGTATTAATCCATTAGCCCCCAGTGGTGCATTTACGCACCACAAAATTATAATTTTCTTAATGAGTTACGAAATATTTTTCTCAGCATTATCTGGAGGTAATCTATTAACTATCTATTTTATATCTCATAAAAAAGTACATGGTTGTACATAAGAATTTGAGGAAGTTACAGCTTTTTAAAAAATGAAAAATGTGAGGTTATTTTTCCAATTTCTTTTATTTCAGAACAGTAATAGTCCAGTCAATGAATGGTTTCTAGATGGAAATGCTGAGATCACAATTTTTGACTAGAAGGCTGTGTTTGGACTATTTAGGAGGTAAACATACCAAAAGTCCCCGAACGTAGGAGGTGTGGGGGGGGGTGCAGGGGGGCACGAAGAAGGTCCTGGTTTTTGGTTTTTCGCTCATATTTCGAAAACGGTTAGCCCTAATCAAAAAGTGGCTATATGCAAAATTAAAGCTGACTAAATTTTCTACAATAATGTTTCTATTATTTTTTTTCGTATCTGCTATGGTTCAGTAATGAATTGTATATCTTTTGACTGTATTCTAACTTTATTATAAATTTATTATAAATTAAAAATAAAGTTTAATAATCATCGTAGAAAAAAATTTCTTGTACAGATATTCGTTTCACAACAGACTGAACTGAAATATCGAATAAAAAATGTCTTTGCGTCTGTAAGTGTGTGTGTGCGTGTATATCTATGCGTGCGTGTATACCGCTTCTTGTAAACACGATAACTTTTGTTAGAAAAGTATAACCCCCTACAAAATTATAAATCATTTTCCAAAAGGGAAGGGGGTGTGTATGATTTGGCATATGATAGAAAGTCAAAAACGTCATTTGTGTGTTGGAATGACAACGCAGTAGTAACTATGGGTAGTAATGTTTTCGACGTTCAACCAATACATTGTGTCAGAAGATGCAACGGAACAGAGAGGAAGGACATTCAAGTAACTCAACCAGATGTCATATTTTAATATAATAAATTGATGGGTGGAGTGGACCTCCATTATAATGGCATTGCCAACTACAGAAGTAGAGTTCTAGGTAAAAAATGGTGGTGGCCCATTTTTTGTAATTCCATAGATAGCACGATAGTGACCGCTTGAAAGTAAATGAAAAAAAAAAAAAAAATGTCCCAGTTTATGTACAAAGACCTCAACCCATAAATGAAGTACGTTACGATGGCTTTGGCCATACTATAGTTTCTAATGAGTCTAAAGCCCGGAGGAGGTGTAAATTATGTAAAAATCGTACAATACACATTTGTAGTAAATGTAAAGTGCATTTGCATATTTCTTGCTTTGCAAACTACCACCAAATTTAAATTAAAATGCTATGGGTATAGCACCACCGGTTCGTTTGCGCAACAATGTTAAATGTGAAAAAAACGATTTATTTATATTTTTATTGTGTTTCATTATTATATTAAAATACTGTTTTGTAAGTTTTGATTATTTTAAGTTGTATTTTCTGTAAAATAGGATATTTTATGTACTTTCACTCTTCGATAATTTCATGGTTCTTCCCAGTGGTTCGTTTGCGAAACACGTGTTAATTTTTTTGTAATAATTTTATTAAAGTTTTAATAAATAAATATGGGTTTTCATTCAGATTTTCCCTATTTTTCAACCCTTGGTATCAAATGGGTTAAATATGGACACTAATATCGACTCATATTAAATTTTATTTTTATCGAAAATTAATACAACGTTCCAAGGTATGTTTAATTCTGAGCACACGTGTTATCTGGAAAACGCAACTTAAAATAATTAGCATAACACGGGTAATTGTACCTGCAACTATACGTCACAACATTTCTGTACAATACAGAAAAAACTTGATAACTAGACAAAAATTATTGAAAAATCTGCCTAATTCATCGAAGCTATCAGCATGACGCCACGCCCCCAAAGGTTAACTACAATGTAATATAGTGTACCGATATGAGGTACTTTCGAAAAAAACCAAAAAACACCATTAGTACCTACTATAAAATTAAATTTGAGAAAGAACTTCATTGTAGGTTAATGAACACTCGTGGACACGTGACACGTTTAAGAACACTTACTCTTCGGAAAACTAACCCAAGTTAATGGGGGTTGTGACGAGTCAAAATGGTCATTTTAGAATTTTTCTAAAAATAAATTGCATATTTTTTCATGCGAATTAAACGGTAATACATTGAAATAAATAAATAAATAAATAAATAAATAAATGTAGTAGTAGTAGTTAAGAGTTACAAAAGTAGGTAAATGGAGCACACTGAACGTTATCGCTATTTAACTATTTAATTATAACATATTGAAATTATGCAAATTAAATGTAAATAAATAAGAATTTCTTACTCAACTTACATTATTTGTAAATTTTATCAATTTTATTACTTAACTATTAATACTTTATTATAAACTTAAATATTAATTTTCAAAAATTTTGACTGGTTTCTTATTTCACTTAATCACACGCTCTCTAAAATAATCTGAAATAAAAGATAAATATTATATTCATTTATACTAAAAATACTTTTATAATTGAATTTATTAATTATTCATCAAAAATAGTGATAAGATAACCGACTTCAAAATCATCGTCTCGTCGACAGTGTTGCAGGTTCATCATCTCTGTCAAAATCTTTATCATGAGCATTTGTTTTTATCAATATCGAAGTCCGTTGGCACTATTTACAAATTATTACGCATTTCAAGTCCGCTTTTTTGCAACTACATTCTAGTAGAGCTATCACCAACGCAATTGCATGGAAATCAGTTGTAAAATTGATCCTGAAGATTGATCAAGCGCTGTTCTTGTGGGATGAAAAAACCCGATTACAAATTGATCAAACTGCTTTTCAGGTTTTCGTACTGAAAAGTAGAAAACGGAACGCATGCATATATTGGAGTAGTTTTTGTTAACAATTTCTTTTTTAACATCGTCTAATGTCTTTCGCTTGTTTTACTTTTATAAAAAGGATTTTGTATAGAAATGTTTCATAGAAAAAACGACAAAAACAAACAAATTAACAAATTAAATATAGTGTATGCAGCTAGACGAAAAACCGCTGCCCGAGGAATCACTACTTCCACATCCAGATTTTCTATCCAAATCTCACAACGCAAAAAATTTGTTTATGGAACGTTAATAACATAATACTTGAAATCGTCTACCTCAAAAACCCAAAAAACGATATCATATCGGTTGTAGATGTGGAGGTGAATGAAGTAAAAATAATTGTTGAGGCCTTTGGTTCTTGTACACATACTAAATCACAATTTTATTTTTTTCATACCTTTTAATAATGGGGGATAGCTAATGCCAACATTTTTTTGAGACCTTAGCTTCTCTTATATATATACCTACTAAACACCAATTTTATGGACGCTTACTTGCTTGATTTACCTATTTACCCCCAACCCTTCAGCGGAACAAGATCAAAATACAATCTAGTTCCAGATCTCGTTAAAATACATATATGTACCAAAGGAGGAGGGTCGATTTGGGCGGTTTTTGCCTCAAATTATTTTTGAATGAAAAAATCAGAAAACATTTTTTTTAATGTCTACTAACAATAATAAGTCGATTTTACCCTAAACGGACGATCCCCCACATCCTAGTCCCCCTCAATCCTAAATATGACATCACTTGCTTCAGCACATCACAGCGTTCTTGGGGAGATATATCGCTTTCAAATTTATATTTGCTTGATAAAATACCACACTAACTCCCTTTTAACTGTATCCGCTCTCATTTATCATTTTTTCCCTTTTTACCTTTGCTTTTTACCCTTGGAAAGGGTAGTTTTACTATTTATTCGTTTGTGGGAAATATTTGACATTCTAAGCCTATTTGAACAACAAAAATTTTCAATTTTTTTTTTGCGTTTCCACTAGATCTGTTTGCATTAAGCAAATCACAACTTACACACTTTTTTATTTATTATGAAATTACCTACTTGCTGTATAGTGTATATTGTTGCCCTAATCTGAGCACGCTATTATAATAGTTAGGTAAATAATTTAAAACGCTCATCATTGGAGAACCAATCAAAATAACTACTCTTCTAGCTAATACTAACGAAGTATTGAATTACATGATAGGATTCCTAGCATTTTAAAGCAAAAAAATATACTGAAAATACTTAAATAGTTTATTTAAATTCAGTCATTCACACTTTTAATAATACGAAATTATCTACTTTCTGTATATTGACACCTTAATCTGGTCACGCTAATATACTACTTAGGAAAACACTTTAAAACACGCATCATTGGAGAACCAATCAAAACAACTACTCTTCTAGCTAATACTGACGAAGTATTGAATAACATTATGGGATTCCTAGCATTTTCAGGCAAAAAAAAATATTGAAAAGAGCTACTTAAATCATCTATTGAAGTTTTTTCGAACTCGTTAGTTCTCATCAGTAGAGTATAGAAACATTCATTCATTATTTATATGCCTATTCTCGATTTATTTTTATAATTAATTATTTTTTATTCATGTGCTTTCATCTTGATTAGAGAATATTACCGCTTTGTAATGGGGTTGAGCATGTTATGTAACTGAAAAATTTCGGTTATTTTGAATTGAAAAGAGAATTGAAGTAGCTGATTACGAATCTGGTCGGCTCCAAAATGGCCGAATTTAAGACCAAAATCATGCAAAATTCTATAATTCTATAATTGCCCCCCCCCCCCACAACAATCGTTGATTGAAATCATACTTTTATTGCTTAGTTTTATTCGACTATTAGTTTATTAGTTTATAAATCACCGATTTAAATCAGGACTATCAAAATGATTTAATCATGCTAACTCTGAGTAGGGGCCATTTAATTTTGAATGGGAACGGGTTTGTGTTGAATATTATATTATACTAAACAAAATAGAGAGCCACGAGCCACAGCTTCTCTTTGTTCGCCAAAAAATACAAGAACAATACGCAGTCGAAACATCGACATTAAACGTGTTACCTATCTATTGCAATTATTTTATAGACAATAGACATTGTGTCGCTGGTGTGCTCGTTCAAAGAGAGATAGGCTAATTTCCGAACGAATTTCGTAACCTCTGTTTGATATTTATTTAATATATGCCTCATTTTCAATCTGCCATCTTTCTCTGACACAACTGTTTATCACGACCACATGCTCGTCAAGGTCATCCGGACATTATGTCTATAACCAAGCACTTTTACTTGTATTGATATGAATGAATAAAACAAAAATACGAATTAACTATCGACAAGTATTGATTACATCCACGCACCTTTAGGCGTCATGTCGCCTTTCTTAAGTTTAATGTTATTTTAAATTTTACTTTGTTTTCTAGAAAAATGTTTATTATATCAGTGGGTAGTGACTCAGATATTAAATACATAATAACAAACACTTCCTTACTAATTTATTAACAATATTCACGCGCTTTTAACGGCTTCTGTTGATTATAAATAACATAACAATAAAATATCATTGGGCTACTATAGAAGTCAATTAGGTATTAAATAGTAGAAATCGAACTAAGAATTGTGTAGGGAACTGTTTTGCAATAGAATGTTTTTGCTGGAACTTATTGTAATATTTGATCAAATAAACAATAACAATATTACCCCAGGCATTAGAGAATTTTACCTGGAAAAATTCACGGTAGTTCTGGAAATGGGTTTACTTTATGTTTCTTGGCTCGCCGAATCCAAATTTTTAACTTCCCACTAAAAATTCCCCCGCAACCTCCTCAAATTTAGAGAAAAAAACCCAAAAATTAGTTTTTGATTTTTTTCATCGTTTTTTTTTTTCGTTTTAGAGAAAAAATATCCAGACATTCAGAAAGTAACAAAATTTACAACAAAAAAAGACATTTTGATGTACGACGAACGGGAGGTGAGCAAGCAAGATTTGTAGAGAATAAGGTTCCCTCGTATTCTGCTTTTAAGCGAGACGTGAGTGTGGAGGTAAAAAGTCAGACTATCCTTGTTTTTCTAATAGACCAGTGCCAAACCGGTTTCCAGAGGCCAGAAGTCTGAAAAATTCTTAGCAGTATATGGATGGTGGGAAAATTGAGGATTAATGGTATATAAATGGGGAAAAATCGATTGGACCGCAACAGATAACCGGAAGTGGGGTGAGGGTGCGAAAAGATGTGTGTTTAGGGGTAAAACGTGTTTTTTTACGATTTCTGGCAAAAGTAGACCTCCTATCGAAAAAAGTTTAATGGAAAAGTTATAGATAATTGAGAGATCTACAACTTTTATTCGAACCAAATTTTGAGAAAAACGCCAAAAACCAATTTTTTGTTTTTTTATTTTTATCTTCCACAAAAATAATTTAATTTTGATGAAATTCGGTGAAAATGTACATTTTTATGCATCAAAAAAGCTGTAATTTTTTTGAGGCGTAATATTCATTTTTTGATTTTTTGCGAATTTAATTTGAAAAAATGGCCTAATTTTCAATCAAAAAAGTTGATTAACAAAGTTTTGATTTTTGAAAATTTCAGGACGGTATTTTTTTCGTTGAACCTCTACTTTAAGATGGTGTAAAAAAATAACACTGTTACTATGGAAAAACATTGTCAAAAATGGCAAAAACCAAAAAAACACTTTTCAAGATCGATTTTTCCGTAAATGTCACTAACGCTTCATTGTTCATTTAAATGAGTGGTGCAAAACGGTAATTTCAATGTAATACGTAATAAGGGAACTTTAATTAACCGTTTAAGGTTCGGACTGCTGAAAACCGAAATGTTTAAACAATAATTTTCTAAAAATGACCATTTTTAGGCAAAAAAAAACTTTTTTATGCTTTATGGGCACACTTACATTGAAACAATTTTATTGACATACATATTTGAAAATATTCAAAGTTAAAAAATTGAATTATGGCGGGGCAGTTTTTCTACTACGTGCTCTCGAGTGCGCGCGCACTTCTTTTTCGTTCTTTTTCATCAGTACAATTGAGAGAAACTGAACAAGCGCAAATGGATGTGCTTCTGCTTAGTTTGGGAACACAAAATTTTGAAGAAATGAAAAAGGACGAGTTTCAGTCAATAAAAAAAGATTTATGCAGCAGCTGAAATTATTCAAAAGAAAAGGACCAACTTCGCAACTTTGAGTTCAATACTGGGAGATGATTTCAATAATAAAAGATTTCATAAGGGCGGAGCGTTCCCGTAACTGGGATTTACAATTGAAATGTGTTGAAAGAATGATACCCTACTTTCATGCAAGTGGACATTTTTTTGTACGCAAAATGTGCACATTTATATCTTCAAGATATGAGAAAGCTGCAAGTTTGTATGGAACCTAATGAATTTGCGCGATTTACAGCTCAAAGTTTTTTTACTATTAGACGCACCCACAAGTTTTGGTCTGGTGTTTGGACAGACATGCCGATCGAACAAGTCTTAATGAGGACTATGAAGACTCAGAGTGGACTGACGCACGGTCGTGGATGGGCTGAAAGCGTTTTGGCAAAATTCATTGTGACCATGATCATTCTGGTAGAAGTTTGCAATGAAATTGAAGAATTTTGCAATGTGTCATTCATAACGTCGGATCAACATGTTGACTCCAAATAATACCGAATCACCAGGGATGTCGCAGATATAGATAAAATATCCAAATTTTTTGACAGAGACTAAAAATATAATGTCCATATACTCTGGAATTATTGGTGATGGAATGATAAACTGCTATAAAGAGTATGAGGAAGGGGAAAAATCTTTAAAGATGGTTATCGGAGAATAAAGTTTTGTCTATCAAAGCGGTTCAATGTATGTTACTGCTTCAAAGAATTTCTTTGAATATTAGCAGCAAATATGATATGAAAAAGTATTTGGAGTATGAGCTTGCTCCATTTCCATTGTCAATATTTATAGAAAATGGCCTCAAAAAAAATGTTAAATCGCATCTTTACGATGAATTTGCGAGCATTGATGCATTGCCGACTCCAGTACTACTGTACACATTGTTGATGGTGGATTTCTGCTACACAAAGTAGTTTGGCAAAAAAACGATACGATTGATGAAATCGTTAATAAGTATTTGGCAGAGCTGGGCAAATACTTTGAAAAAGTATTTAAATATTAAAAACTAAATACTTTCAGAAAATTGAAAGTATTTAAATATTAAGTATTTTCAAAAGATAAAAGTATTTAAATAATAAATAACAAAAGTAATTAAATAGTTTAAACTTAGTATTTAAATACTTTCTTAATATTTAAATACTTTGATAATACTGAAATATTTTGAAGCATAGTTAAGTGCAATAAAAATAGCCTTTAATGGCTAAACTTCGCCAAATTGTATTTTCTATTTTTGTAGAAATCAATAAAGACCTAATATTATCATTATCTTTATTATTATTATATTAAATACCATTTCACTATTTGAGGTGTCAAAATTTTAGGTTTCATGACTTTCATGAACTTCTACAACACTATTTTAATACCTCTCTACTTAATCAGTTCTAGTTGGGTATTGGACTTTTATTTATCCTTGCGTCTTCTGCAAATACCCAAATAAAGCACAGAGACTATGGTACTAGTTCAACTGTTCTCTGTCACAATCATAAAACATATACATGCAGAGTGAGAGGGAAACATGCGTTTATTTTCGGTTTATTATAAATATTTAAAAAATCATAAATGGTATAATCCTTAAAATAGTTTCAAATACTCCCCATTGCCCTAAGGAATACAACCATATACAGTTTTTATCATAAACTTTGTATATAGTTAAATGCCATACTTTAATAATGAAATTAGGAACTATTTTCATTGACAATTCAAGTACAACAGAAATTTACAATAAAAAAAATATATAGTTGTATTCGTTAGAACAATAGCAATTATTTAAAACAGTTTTAAAGATTATAGTATATTTGGTTATTTAATTATTTATGATAAACCGAAAATAAACGCATATTTCGCTCTCACTCTGCAAGAGCCTAACTTTAACAGTTAACACTTACTGTCTATGTCTGCTCTCAACCAACTTTCTGGGAATTAAGACGTGAATGACTGAAGACTGAATGATGCAATGTGTTTATTAACTACATAGTATGGTACATGTCTTAATTCTTGACGAGTATCTGCCTGTCTGCCTGGTGTATTTGATTATATTTGTTGTATTTATTTAAATACTTTTGAAATTCAAATACTTCTGAAAGTATTTAAATACTGCCAGAAAAGGATTTAAATACTTTTTTAAAGTATTTAAATACTTCTCAGTTATTTAAATGGTTTAAGTATTTATAAATACTTTAGGATCATTTTCACAAATACTAAGTAGTAAATATTTCAGATAAAGTATTTGCAAGTATAAATACAAATACTTGTTGCAAGAAGTATTTAAATACTTTCTAGTATTTAAATACTTATGAGGTATTTGTAAGTACATATTTGCCCAGCTCTGGTATTTGGATTACGTACAGAGCCACTGGGTATCCCGAAGCTGATGTGACTATTACAAAGACAGCATCAACATTAACCGCTTCAACAGCAAGTTCAATGAGTACGAAGAAAGGCGAATGTTCACGCAGAAAAACTGGAGAAAGTATCCCTACATTTGAGTTTCGTAGTCATACAAAAATTCCATTTACTCCAGAGAAATTTTTGTCTAATGAACAAAATAAGAAAAAAATTATAGAAACACTTCAAACACTATCAGAAATTTCAATCAAAACGAATTTTATGTAAACAAGCAGAAAAAGATGCTGATGCCCTAATTATTAATACAGCCATTGAATTAGCGGAAGATCCTACAAAAGTCGTAGTAATTGTGGGTCAGGATATTGCTCTTCTAGTTCTGTTGAACCAATTAAATTCAAATAATTCCGATATTTATTTTCACAAACCAGGTTCAGGTAAGTAATATAAAATATACATTTTACACCTCAAACGGCTTCAAACATGAATCAAAAAAGAACATTGTTGCGTTCCTCCAATGTTTTTCTGGATGTGACACGACTTCCAGTTTCGCCGGAAAAGGGAAAAAAACAATTGTAAAGTCATTACTGGCTAACCAAAATTTATCAAAGCTCACTGAAATTTTTTATCGGAGAAATGCAGACAAACAATAGCCGAAAATGGATTGAAGCTAATAGCGTCTATTTATAAATGTAAGAAAAAGGATATGTCACTGAACGAATTGAGGTTCGAAATATATCAAACCGCTACAGTAAAGACTTCATTTAATTCAGAAAAACTACCATCAACTGAGGGAGCAGCAGAACAACACTGCTACAGGGTTTATTTTCAAATTCAAACTTGGCTTGGTAACAAACTTAGAGCTACGGATTGGGGATGGAAACACCATCTAACCGGAATAATGCCTAAATTGACAGAAAAAGAATTAATTCCTGAAAGTTTGCTGAAATCTATCTGCACTGCTGCAGGTGTGAAACTGGTTGTGGTAGTAAAAGATGCGGTTGTCGAAAGCATGGAGTAAAATGCTCTATTCTATGCTCGAATTGTCACGGGGCCGAAAGCTGTTCTAACTCTGAAATACAACCATCAGAAGAAATCAGCGATTCGGAGGAGATGTGTGACGAAACAAATGTACAAAATAATATTGAAAATGAAGATCTAGATGAACTTGAAAACCTTGACGAAGTCGAAGTTCCTGAAGAAACCGAACAATATGTATTTCTACTTTGTAAATTGATTTAAGGTAAAATACGTAATAATGTGAGTGCCCGTAAAGCTGTAAAAAGTTTTTTTTTGCCTAAAAATGGTAATTTTTAGCAATTTCTTAGTACTACGGGAGCCCACCCTAAGTGTCGTGCACCCCCCCGATCCTTTAGGACAATGTTTTTCATAAAGATTAAAGCCTAAGGAACAATTTAAGACATGTCCTAAAAAAAAATTGGCTGCACTTTCAAAACGGCGTCCATTAAAAAAAAAAAAATTTGCAAATATGGTTTTTGTCATTTAACACAAAAACTAAAAAAGATAGAGAAAAACTTTCTGTACAAAAAATTAAGTGCATAAAATTTTCTACAATTTTGTTCCTATACAATATTTGCATTGGAGTTACCATTTTCCAGATAAATGATTAATCTCTTAAAATAAAATATAAAATTCAATATAAAACGTAACACAACGGAAGCCCACCCTAACTGTCCGTGCACCCCCCTGATCCTTGGGGACAATGTTTTTCATAAAGATTAAATCCTAAGGAACAATTTAAGACATGTCCTAAAAAAAAAAGCTGGCTGTACTTTCAAAATGGCGCTAGGAGTTACCGTTTTCCAGATACCGATGTTACCGTTTTCGAGATAAATGTCTGCAAATTATAATATTATTATTATTATTATTAATTTTTTTCAGTTTATTTTATTTAGTTTTTATGTTAATAATATAAAGTTATATTATACACCTTACAATAATTGTCACAGTTATTTCCTCTAAGTGATTTACCGATATATGAATTTCCATGTTTTCTTAATTTTGGACTCATTTATCTGGAAAATGGTAACTCCTATCAAAATACTGTATAGGTACAAAATTGTAGAAAATTTTATGCACGTTGTTTTTTGTGAAGAAAGTTTTTGTCCATCTTTTTTAGTTTTTGTGTTAAATGACAAAAACCACATTGGCAACAGTTTTTTTTTAACATATGGCCGCCATTTTGAAAGTACAGCCAGTTTTTTTTTTTAAATTGGCTTAAATTGTTCCTTAGGCTTCAATCTTTATGAAAAACATTGTCCCCAAGGATCGGGCGGGGGGTGCACGTACAGCTAGGAAGGGCCCCCGACTATAGGTAAAATTGTTCTTTAAACATTTCGGTTTTCAGCAGTCCGAACCTTAAACAGTTAATTAAAGTTCCCTTATTACGTATTACAATGAAATTACCGTTTTGCACCACTCATTTAAATGAACAATGAAGAATTAGTGACATTTACGGAAAAATCGATCTTGAAAAGTGTTTTTTTGGTTTTTTCCATTTTTGACAATGTTTTTCCATAGTAACAGTGTGATTTTTAAAAAATACCGTCCTGAAATTTTCAAAACTCAAAACTTTGTTAATCAACTTTTTTGATTGAAAATTAGCTCTTTTTCAAATTAAAATCGCAAAAAACCAAAAAATGAATATTACGCCTCAAAAAAATTACAGCTTTTTTGATGCATAAAAATGTACACTTTCACCGAATTTCATCAAAATTAAATTATTTATGTATAAGATAAAAATAAAAAAACAAAAAATTGGTTTTTAGCGTTTTTCTCAAAATTTTTGAGGTTATGTAAAAAAAATGGCTCAAATAAAAGTTGTAGATCTCTCAATTATCTATAACTTGCCTGCACGAATCCTGATTACATATTGATAAGAAATTTTAAGTATGAAATTTACTAATCAGTGTCGGTATGTCAAGTATATGCAGGCCCCCCACATCATATCATGGGCACCGGTACCAAATTCACTGGCGGGGCCCCGCGTTTAATAATTGATGTCCAGATCTCATAATTAATGAACGAATATTGCGTCTACTGGTCTAACCGGGCAGCGTATTCCCTAAATCTAATATTGTGCAACGCAAGAAACGTAAGCAACGCCTCCATCGACTTTTTATTGGTCAATTCAAAGTCTAATCGGTCACAACGTACTGTTTTAAAGTCTAATAGGATGCAACGCAGCCACAATATCCCATGAAACTTTTAACATTAGGCTCCCAAATACACACGGGTACAACGCAACTTGCCAAAACCTAATTCATGCAGCACAGCTTCTATTCGTTTACCTTCAAACAAACATCATAACATAACCTCCAATATTTTAGTGTTATTTAAAAATTCGTTTGTTTACGCTTGTTCTTATTTCTATGTAAAATGGATAAATTAACCAGTTTACGAGCCAGTTTATTAAAGCAACTAGTGTCCACTGATGGACAATTCGATATAATTGAGTACTGTAGTGAGCAGGCCCCCCGTGGGGGGGATTGGGTACTGAGTTTAGTGGGGGCCCGCCAGATTTTGGCAATTTTTTTTTCTAAGTTCTCCCCCCCGCTCATCATTAAGCACGGGAGGCCGTTGGCTTTGGAAGGGCCCCCGCCAGATTTTGGCCATTTTTTTTCCAAATTCCCCCCCTCCCCGCGCTTATCAATTATTAAGCGCGAGGGCCCGTTGGCTCTCGAGGGGCCCGTAGTGCGGGCCCGCCAGAGATTTTGGCAAAATTTGTTTTTTCAAATTTCTCCCGCCCCTCATCAAATATTAAGTACGGGGGCCCGTTGGCTTTAGAATTTTCTCGCTCATCAAGGTTCTGTTAGCCATGAACTTTAAAATCGTTTTAAAATTTTATAATTTTTATTATTTTATTTTATATTTTTGAATATATATTTTATTTAGTTGCGTTTATAAAAAAATATCCCCCCTCCTCGCTAATCAGTTTTCATTTTCGAGGATAAATCCCTCGCTCATTAAAAACATTATATGTTCATTTTAAACCGTTCTTTTTAAATGTGTAACATTCTGTCATAAAAAAATCTAATTATCTAAACACAAAGCGTTCGATGTGAGGTACCTATACCGTGTGTGTAATCGCGGGCTAGGCATGGGGAGAAGAATTACAACATCGCGCGTGCCAGCTGGCTGAAATAAAATAACAGAGCTGATCGACGGACGAATTTACGGCTGACGGTGTTGTCAAATCTCTCGCGCTACGTGAATGTACATGCCTAATGGAAAATTACACGCACGGTATATATAATTTTGGTAATGACTGAAGATGCCGTATTTCTATCAATATATTTAAACTGGTTTTCCCATAGGAAGAGGAACCAGTACAAAATAGTAACATTTGACCTTCGCATGGTTTTTTTATAATGTCGCCCCCTCATTAATGTAATTTGATAGATTTGAATACAAAAAAAAAGGAAATAAAGCAGTTCTGGGCAGACTATTTGAGGAAAGCTAAAAACCTGTAACTATGTACACTATATACTAGGTCATATATTTCATACTTATTATTTTAATTCATTGTTTTGCCAATTTTTACAAACAATGAGATTATCCAAAAAGTAAAAAAACACCGATTTTATACCGTTACTTCATGTATTTCATATCTCCGGGGTCCGGGACTCATTTCTTTCATTATATGATGTAGTTTTTCGCGACAACGATTTCTTTCCCTATTTTAAATCTCGTAAGTTTGAATAGGCAATATTATTTTTATTAGGTAAAATGTAGTTTTTTCTATTAATTTTCTGCATTTTTGATACCGCAATATCTCAAGTTGTATTCAAAACTGTCAAATGCACCCTCTGTTTATAAACTTTTTTTTTGTCTAGCATTTTTTTGTTAAATGTAATACTTTTCGAGTTATTCGACGAAAACCATTTTTACATATTAGTCGTAACTAAAAATTTTCAAAATTTACATAGACAAAAAATTTAAAAAAATGAAAAAATAAAATAATGTAGCTCCAAAACGGTTGGTTTTTACGAAATTTCCTGTGCAATCAAAATTTTTCACCGCCATCTGTGTAAACTGCTAAGGAAAAATTTTAACTGCAAAAATGTTCTGTCTTTTTTTTATATCAATCATACGCCATTTACAAATTTCAATTCTATTTATTTTATTTTTTAAGATAATGGCCTGGGGACTATAAACTAAATCATCCTATATATTACAGACATTGACAACTTCAGTAAAGACTAATGGTGGTCTAGCGGTAAAAGTTTTGCCTTGAAATCAAAGGGTCATGAGTTCAAGACACATACAGGTTGGATGTAGTTGCTTTTTTTTACTTTTTTATTATTTTTTTTTTATACTAACGAGTGTTTCACTAACTAAGTTGACATCACAAAATTTAAAATGTCCAAAAACTAACATTATTGTCAACAAAAGTGCGAAGAGTATTTATTATATACGAAAATGCTAATAAAGTTAATAAGTATCCACCGATATTTTTCATGCCACACAAAAAGGTTTTTTTACACCTGAAGTTAATACAATAATGAAATATTTATTTGCTTTCTCTCGAACTTTCTGTCTAGGTAGTGATCTTGGCAGTGATCAATGGAAAAAATCCCAAAATATATGTAAGGAATTTGGTTAGGAACTTTAACCTTGAGTCTAAACTAATCTAAAGTTAATTTTTAGTAAAAATAGATACATAAATGAATGATACTAGCACGATTTTTTAATATGGAACACTGCACCCAAAACCAGTCAGTCATAAGAGTATAATCAGTCAAATAATTATTATTAGGTATCATTAAAAAATCCGCAATGTACAGGTACTAATAGATTTTCGACCTTGACACTGAATACCTATAGAGTTAATATTCTATGGGCAAAAAATCCGACTCGTTTTCACTCTCATTTTAACAAAGTGACGTAACTGCAGACGCAGCATTGTTGAATGATTTTTAAAATTTCTCGATAAATAGGCGACTAAAATTAGTAGGTATGTACTATCAATTCAGGACGTTTTTGCTTTTAAGATGTGTATAGGTATACACATTTCGTCACCTGAGAATCAGAATGTTCTAACTGCAATTTTTAACGCAATTAAGTTCATGTAGAATGTCGGTTTTGTTCTCTCTGAATGTTCTGTGTTGATTTCCAACATTTTAACTGTTTAATGAAGACAATAGTTTTGTCTATCTGCGTACTTTATATTATTATTGTTCCATTTGCCTAGCCAATCAGAACCTTTCACTTTTGCAGATAGAACATTATAACTTTCAGGTGACGATTTGTCAAATTTTATTGAAATTACTTTAACCTGGGGTCACGAATGGTCAAGGTCGTTAGAGACAACGACAATGGCAACTGCGACTCCAATAAGAATATCGATAATATTTTTTTAAACTATTATTTAATAAAACAATAATTCTATTTTAAGAACGCCTTCGAAATCTAAATATCCGAAAGCTTTTTCTTTTCTACAACGCCATGTGTGCGATGTGGAAACCACTTGCCCGCACTCGCGCTACCAAAGTGCAAAATTAACCACAATATCTATAAGTCTGAAATTTCAGAATTCAATATTTATAAGAAGAAAAAAAAATCATAGTTTCTGATTGCCCATCATTTATTTTTTGGAATATATTTGCGGTTTAGCACAAGAGTCAACGCAATATTTTTACCATAACGGCCTGACAGCGAATAATCTCCGATTGGGTAGGTATATTCTAGTGTAAAACTTCCAATTACTGTTTATATTTCAAGGGGGTTAAGGTAGACTAAAATAATTGTGGATGAAACATAGAATATACAAGACAAGTTAATTATCATTGTACGTGCCCATAAAGTGATAAAATACAAGTACCTAACAGTTCAATAGTGGGAGACAAAAAAAGGTAGGCGTCAAGGTTCGAAGATATATCGGCTTACAATATATTGATGATCACATTTATGGAAAGTGAATATCACTCCACGAATATCAAAAAACAAAAACTGGCATTTAAATATTTGAATTCAGATTTTACTCACAAAAAGACAAAGAATAGCCACGAAAATATTTAGAAATTCCAGAGGCTAATATTTATTAGTATACCCTAAGGTACCTTCATACCAAATTTGGTGCTTCTATCCGCCGGTAACGGTAATTTCAAATTTCAATAAGCCACCTCACTATAAGCCTATTTGAACAATACAAGTTTTCTAATTTTTTTTTTTGCGTTACAAACTTCCACTGGATGTGGAAGTAAAAAAATAAAAATTGAAAATGTGGGAAAGGTGAAAATTCGTCCTAAAAATAACAAACAAAAATTCGATATTAGTTAAAAAATGTTTAACATAAAATTTTTACATAAAATTTGCGTCTTCCTAATGAAAAAATAATGGCTCCTTTAACCTCTAATACTATATTACTATGTGCGCGGTATAATAAAAAACCGCTGCCCAAGGAATCACTACTTCCACATCCAGATTTTATATCCAAGTGACTCACAACGAAAAAATTTTGTATGTGGAAATAATTGTTTATGGAACTTTAATAATATAATATTTGAAATCCTCTACCCCAAAACCCATAAAACAACACCCCACATCGGTAGTGGGGTGGGGGTGGTGATAGGGGGTGGTAGTGGGGGTGGATGAAGTAAAAAAAATATATTGCGGTTTCTGTTTCTTGTACACACTAAATCACAATTTTTTTTTTCATCCCCTTTAATAATGGGGTGGGGGTGGTAATGGGGGGTGGCTAATGCCAAACATTTTTTTTTGAGACCTTAGCTTCTCTTCTATATACTAAATACCAATTTTATGGACACTTACCTACTTGATTTACCTATTTACCCCAATTTGCCTCCCAACCCTTCGTCGGAACAACAAGAGTAAACGTGCGCACAAAAAAAAGTTACGGACAGACCGACAGACAGACAGAAATTTTTTTTTCGCTCAAACTTAAAATCTCGACGTTTCATGACATTCTAAGCCTATTTGAACAATAAAAATTTTTTGTCGTTACTATACTTCCACTGGATGTGGAAGTAATTAATAATTACATGTATCAAATTTTTAATACTTTGATGGGGTATTAGAGTTCAAAGGAGCCAACACGAGTTTTTTGTTGATCAGGAAGACACGAAATTTATGCAGAAAAGTTTTAGCTAATTTGATTGTTTTTTTTACTTGTTAATTTTTGGGCGAGTTTTTTTGTCGTCTTCACTTAAAGGACCTCTCACCATTAGCATTGGAAAAATCATTTCGGTGGAATTTTCTTTAAACTTTGGGAATAGGTAGTACTTACAAGGGCTTCCGAACAAAAAATGTCATATGAAAAAATTGATGTAATGCCTTCCCTGCAGAATTACAGTGACTAGAAGTTAAAAATCTTTGAAAAAATTAAAAATCATTTCGGTGGAATTTTCTTCAAACTTTGGGAATAGGTAGTTCAAGGGCTTCCGAACAAAAAAAAATATATGAAAACATTGATTTAATGCCTTCCCTGCAGAATTACAGTGACTGGAAGTTAAAAAGCTTTGAAAAAATTTAAAAAACTAAAAAACATTTATGCATTAAATCAATTTTTTCATGACATTTTTTTGTTCGGAAGCCCTTGAACTATCTATTCCCAAATTTTGAAGAAACTTACACCGAAATAATTTTTCCAATGCATTAGCATTGGAAAGGACCCCGTACCATTAGGTACAGGGTCCTTTTTTTCTGCGCTATTTTTATTCAAATGTCACACACACAATTAGGTACTCTGGAACCGTTTAAGATCAACTTGAAAGGTACATGTATGTAGGTTTTTAGACAAGACCTGGAACTAGATTATATTTTGATCTTATTCCGTTGAAGGGTAGGGGGGCAAAAAAATTTTTTTGAGACCTCAGCTTCTCTTGTATATACTAAATACCAATTTCATGGACTCTTACCTGCTTGATTTACCCATTTACCCCAATTTACCCCCCAACCCTTTGACGGAACAAGATGAAAATATAATCTAGTTCTAGATCTCGTTAAAGTACATATGTGTACCAAATTTCAAGTCAATATCTCAAATGGTTCCAGAGTAAACGTGCGCACAAAAAAAAGTTAGACAGACAGACAGACCGACAGACAGAATTTTTTTTTTCGCTCAAACTTAAAATCTCGACGTTTCATGACATTTTGGACAATAAAAATTTTTAAAAAATTTTTTGTCGTTACTATACTTCCACTGGACGTGGAAGTAATTAGTATTTAGTGAGAGGCTAAGGCCTCGAAACAAATTTTGACATTAAAGGGGGTGAAAAATTAAAATTGGTATTTAGTGTGTGTACAAGAACCAAGGACTTCAACAATTTTTTTTACCCGCCCCCACTACCGATGTGGCATATCGTTTTACGACGTTTTGGGGTCGACAATTTCAAATATTACATGAAATTGTCAACTTAATCAATTGTTAACAATAATAACGTAGCGTATTAAACGTATACGAATAAAATACTGAATAACACAAAATGAAGATACAAAAATATTATATATTATTAAAGTTCCTTAAACAATTATTTCCACATAGTAGAGTGCAAATATAGTATCAAAATTTTTTTTTTGGTTGTGAGAGACTTGGATAGAAAATCTGGACTGGAAGTAGTGATTCCTTGGGCAGCGATTTTTTATTTGAATTTGTTAGAATTTATATATTGTTGAATATCTCGAAATCAGCAAACTGTGATAAAATTCCTTCTTGCAGGAAAAATTATCTACAAAAATTGTCCTAACAATACAAGTATCCCAGTCAAGTGAGTCGTTAGGCGATAAAGAATACTTTTAATGGCACAACAAATTTTTTATACCTTTTTCTTTATTAAGGAGCTATGGAAACGAAAAAATTACTTTTTGTTGTTATAGCAACTAGGACACTAATAAAGTCCATTTTTCGTTCCATAGCAACAAAATTAACAAAAAAGGTAGAAAAAAAATTGGTCGTCATGAAAGTGTTCTTTAACAACTCACTTGACAGGGACATTTGTTAAAAACATTTTTGTATATAATTTTATGCCCTGCAAAAAAGGTACGTATAGTTTTTTACCCCGTATCTTGCTTACTTCTCGAGACATTTAAGAGAAACCATAAAAATTGCGTTTTTTGTTCCTAAAACTGAATTTCTTATAAAAAATTCTATACTTAGACTAATTTTTCCCAATTTTTGTACACCAGAGGACTATGTTAGGACTAATTGAAGGCACAATTGACTAATATGATTAGACTATAAATCTATCTCTGTATTTAATAATAGAAGCAATCTTTAAATTGGGTTGAAAATATCAAAAAACCGTGGATCTCTCAAGTCAGATATTCCATTTATTTCCACAATTCATAGTACGTTACTTTTTATTAAGGGTTCCGTAGGACACGACTCTCACTCGCGTGTCCGTCCATCCGTCACCACCTTCTAACATTTAAAAATGTGCATTGCATATTTTCCAACGTCTCGTTTGAGAGCTTTTTTTTCCACATTTTAAAATACAGGTAGCTACCCCCGTCAAATTTTCTATAAAAATGATAATAGAACATTTTAAACTCATCAACGATAAATAGTTTGATTTGAGCAATGTTTGGGCAGTAATTTACAAGATATCACATTTTTTCAATAAATTTTTGAAACATTTCCATAACATTGTGTGTGGAAAATTAAATTCGGTAAAGTCATACTCATTTGATGAGGTGTCCAGTTTTATACTCGATTTTATGCGATTACCTGTTTAGAAATTGGAAATATTTGCGAAATTTATTTCTATAAGTGTGAATGAAAAGATGGAAAAATCATTAGGTTACACATCTGAGTAGGGGTTATAGCCATTGTGCAAAATGGTGTACTATCTTTCATAAGAGAGTTACTCGGAAAGTTATGTGCTAGCCAATCAGATATTTCTTAAATCTTAAAAATAATCAGAAAAATGCTACTTCGATACAGTGAGAGTGGTATTAAATTAAACTGTGGCAGAAATAAAAACTAAACAACTGCTTAAACTATATACCAAGAAGAGCTGGCGTCTCTATTCGGCCATATCTGATAACTTTCTTGTACTATGATATATTTTCAGCCATATCAAAAACCAATGCAGTGGGCCAAGTTTGAGCCCCGGAACTGGAATCTAAATGACATACGGCCATTTTTAAATTACACTTGAAATTACATTTTTTCATATCTGAAAGACTTCTTGCACTAAGAAAAAATGAAACTAGGCCTGCGCTAGAGTTGAGCTATATACACATGCAAGAAGTTTTAACAGCAGTGGAGACTGTAGCGTCTGTGTTTAATAAAGATAAAATGAATCCCTCGATGAATCCACTGAAATTATTTTTAATGAGTTATCAGATGTTTTTTAGTTTTGTTATTTTTTGGATTTTTCTGATTTTTGAACTCCGCTGTCATTAAAACTGTTTGCATATGTATAGGGCAATTCTAGTTGAGGTCTAATTTAATTTTTTCTTGGTGTCTTCGGTTATAAGATAGGAAAAAATTAAATTTAAGAAAAATGAGCTGTATGCAATTTTGCTTCCGATTCCGAGGCCCAGACTAGGCCCACAGTGTTGTCTTTGATATGACTACAAATATATCATAGTGCGAGAGTTATTAGATGACTGAAAAAAAAGACGCCAGCTCTTGGTATATTAACAGTGAGAAAAAAAAATATTGTTATGAAAATTAACAAAAAAGAATGGGGATCATATTAAGACAAACAGAAAATTACAGCAAATGGCGACATTTAGAATTGTTAATAATAGGAACTCATAAGAATGTCAAGAGCTGTACAACAGTGGAAACTCGAGCCTTCAACTCCCAATGTCCTCAGCGTCCTTTTTTAACAAGTGAGATAGGTATATAAATGGTTTTGTCCTTGTTCTACACATCTCATTTTTACCCATTTACGAGCCCATTTACATGCATTTATGATCATCATAGTGTATGTTTTAATTTGCTAGAAATTGTCTCAAAAAAATTGCAACAAGTCAAGTAAGTCATTTTTTCATTAGGCAGAGACCTATGCATTTCTTCCGTGAAGATATTTAAATTAATATTTTGAGCATCTGGTTTTCCGGTTGTATATAGATGTGATATTAACTTCTATTTTATATTTTGAATTGACGTAGGTATTTAAAAATGTAGAAATACACTTTTCAATCTAATAAATACCTACATAAAGATTTGGTAAATGTAATTTCATATAACCTGAGATAAACGAATGCAAAGGAAAGAAATTGTCCCCCTCAGTATAAGTGAATAAGAAAACATAAATCGCAGAGATATTGATGTATTTATAAACAAAATTCTAGTGGAATTTCAGGACGTTACAAAGTATTACATAACATTATGAGATGTGCTAGACAATACCAATACCGCAAGGACAATACTGATGCATTTTGGGCTAATCTACAATATTTGAGGTGCCTATTGCATAAGATTAAAAGATGTTTCGAAGTATCATTAGTCAAAATCTATTCCATATTGAACAAACTAAGTAACTACAATGAATGAACATCGAAATATTGAATAAAATACCAATCTGTTTCATATTGACATATTATTTAATTCTTACTATTAGGTAAAACACTGGCCTTGGTGTTCTTACCACAACATAAACTAACTTTTGGTTGAAAAATTTACCAATTATAACTAGATATCTCGGTATACGGGTAGGTATTTTGCACAAAAGAAATAGGCACAATGAATCTTTCTTTATCATAATTTGTAGTACATGAAAAAGTTATCTTAGAGATAACTAAATCAGTAACCTCTGCATTTAAAAAGCCAGTATATATATGCCATTATAAGAAATATAAAGTTTCCTTATTCGATAGTGCTATTAAACTCCCATTTAAATATTAAGAAACAAATTAAATTATATAGTCACGTAGGTATGTAAACATAAATAAACATTCAACTCAATAAACACAATTTATGGTTCAATACAGGTAAATTTCAGTTAGAAAAAAAGTTACTTACATACTAAGATACTGTTGGTGGGGATTATTATAACTCTGCATTTCATCACAGCTTTCACCTCCTGAACTACTCTCGGTGGCTTCAGAGTCGACTTCCTCCTGTACCAAACTGAGTTGCGTTTGTAACTGTGCCGTTACCTTCTGTAGCTCATATTTTGCATCTGCAGGCCATGAGGGAATAGTAAGCATGCCAGATACATTGCTTCGGAATGTGGGCAATTCAACGGAACCTGATCCGAAGTATTTGGATGTGTGCCGCTGTCTCGAAGCCGTGTTAGCCTGTAAGATAGCAGACATTTCCAGTTTTCTCACTAAGGTTTTTGCGGACCCATAGGACATTGGTTTTGGTTTCTCTGAAGGTAGAACATCACTGTCCTGCATTGTTTCACCTAAGGAATCTTGTTTTGATATTTCGTGAAACTCTTTTGCCCGTTTTAAGGATCTGTGAACATTTTCGAATACCCCTGCTATTTCCCCACTAATATGCTGCCCCATAAACTTAGACTGTAATTTGTAAACACGTCTTCTTAAAAAATCTAACCTTCTCTCTACTTTTGCATGTTTCTTTTGCAAATCTGCGAGCACATCTTTAGCTTGAGATTCTTTTTGTCTATCTGCTGTTTCTAACTCATCCTGTTGGTCTTCCATGGTTATGTTCATCATATCGACACCTTCGAGTAGTTCTTTTTCAAATGATGACAAGTTGTTGGTTAAATCGGTACCGGCCATGGGAAAAACTTCTTCATTTTCACTGTTTAACTCATTGGGGGTGTTATTTAAGCGTTCACTGCCTTCTATGGATTTAATAACTTGCATAATATCTTCTACATTTTGTCCTAAATCGCCTGTTGCACACATGCCTTCAGTTTCAGGTAACACCGAACTCAAGTTATTAAATAACTGATCCATATCACTAGAACTTTTACTTTTGTGTATATTGGAAACATCCAATCCAGTTTTTTGAAGACCCATTTTATTCTCTTGGTCGCCCATAAGTGATGGGCTAACGCTCATTATATTGGGATTTTGGTTGAAAGTGCTGTCCGAGGCACCACTTAATTCGGTCAAACACTTACCCAGTATGAGTTTCTCTGAAGCCAAGGCGAGTGTGTTAAGATTACCAATTGCATTACTCAGTTCATCACTATCCAAATTAAAAGAGCCCAAACGGTCCTCACTTTTACAATAGGATTCCTTTGTAGTAGGCTGGTATTTGATGTTTTTCTCGTAACTGTTTATGGGAGATGCTGGTTCCAAGTGAGCCTTCGGTGGTAAATTAAAATTTTGCGTCTGTGCCGTCTCCGTCAGGGCTGGGGCCATGACCGCCACATGGGGACGCCTCACCGAGGCTGTACGTAATCCCATTCATCCAGTTTTACTAACAAAGTCTTTCATGTCACTAACAACTGCAAAAAACTCGATGGTCAGAGTACTTGATCAATAAACAAATTAAATTCCATAAATAAATACAGCTATGGCTATTTAAAAATTTAGAACTAGTCGCCGGCTAATTCCATACCGAAAACATAAAAGTGAAACTTCTAAAGAGCAATACTCAATACACTTGGAAATATGTTAGTCATTCGGCAATTATAATACGTACGATTCTCCTAATTGATTATGATAATATACATCAAGTATTGCACTTTTTTTAAATTACACGTAACTAAAAAGTATTTTGAACGGCACACTCCCACGTGACGAGTACAAGCTTATGAAACGTACTACGGAGCTCATAGAGCGAATACGCATCTAACAAACATTGCACCACTTTAAACACTTATTACAAAGGTATTCACTTGTATTCAATTGTCACAGCTTTTCATTACATTAAGCAATACATTAACAAAGTAAAATTTTATAAATTTTGAGTGAAAAAAGAATAACAGCGGTTTTTCTGCGTATTTTATTGAACAACAATGGCGACTTTTCTAAAAACAGCCGAACAACGCACTCGTCCATTAACAACCGACAGCGGCGCGCGACGGAGTCGTGAACAGAGCAAACGCAAGTTCCTTGAAGCCAAGGCCTCCTTCACCATAAAACTCAATTAAAACACTGAAAATTACCTATTTTAAAAACGTTTTTTATTGGAATCATATATTTTTCAAAAAGATAACCCTAGATAAATTTTTTCAAATAATAAACCTATTTACGAGTCCTATTTAGAAATCTATGAAATGAGATTTTTATTTGATGAAAGTTTGTGCCATCTAGAGGCCAATAAGGGTACTTGGTTCTTTAACTGTCTTCTGACTTCCTCGGTCGACAAGTTTTACCACAAAATATTTTGGCGGGTCATTTAAATCTTTGTATAACGGACAAAGTAAAAAAATTTTGCGGAATTAATAATAATCGTTTTACACCAACACAATTATCCGGTTTACGAGCCATTCAAACATTTGTATATTTTTAAGGTTTCTTGTTATATCTTGTCACTTGCTCATTTGACAACTGGTCTGACAGAAGTATTTGTTAATTTATATTTAAGAAAATATACAATTTAATTAATATTACATGTAAATTACACCACCCTTAAGAATTAATGATTTACAACAATGTTGTTAATCGCAAATCACAAACAATCTGAAGGTTAATTGGTGAAATACGAATTTTCTCCATTAAGAAAAATTTGCGTCAAAATAATAATTACTTACAATTTATGTCTACATCTTCTAACAGTCTTTACAAAACAACCTGCGTTTGTATTGGCTCCATTATAAATTCCTTTTTTCTAATTTTCCAAATTTTTATACGACACAAAATTTCTCAAGAACAAGGGAAACATGTCAACTCAAAAATGTCATGTGCACACTGCACATATGCGCAGTTTCATTTTTTAGGTTAACACCAAGACGATCTAACCTAAAACGGGTTGAAATTCTGTAAAAATTCAACTCAAAATGTCAGATTTCTTAGCAATCACTTTTTTGGATAACTCTCATCAAACAGACAAAGTAGCTAAACACTATTTTACATTAATAAAATTAATATATATTTTTTTACTTGTAAATTTTAGGTTAGAGAATTCAGCTATAGAAATACACCATTTTCAAATGGTAATGTATTTCTTGCACCTATTCAAGGCTTTAAATCGTTAACGCAAGGGCAAGACGTTAAAAAGGTTTATGACTTGAAATTATCTCTGAAGGTGTGTATCTCTCTATATAAGATATTACATTTTATCCAATTTTCTCTCTACAGGAATTATCTTTAGAATTTTTACCCGGTGATACTATTGGTATATTACCTCATAATGATAGTGACGAAGTGACTAAGTTATTAATTAGACTAAATATTGAACGTCACGCAGAGAAGGGTTACACGATCAAGATTTCAAGCAGTTGTTCAAAGAAAAATCCCAAGTTGCCAAAACACATTCCCCCTAGTGGTTTAATAAAGGATATTTTTACTTATTATGTAGATATAAGAAAACCTCCAAAGAAAGTAAGTCCTTAATTATATTCTACTTTTGCAACTTCTACCATCTATAATTTCAGTTGTTTTTAAAGAGTCTGATTCAATTCACTCAAGATATTGAAGAAGTAAAACAGCTGGAAGAAATTTGTTTACCAAAAGCTTCCAAACAATACTCGGATTTAATTAACGGAAGTGCACGAACTTTATTAGGGTTGTTAAATAAATTTCCATCATGTTATCCCCCAATAGAGGTAATTTTAGAACATTCGACGCCTTTACAACCAAGATATTTCTCCATTTCTTCATCTCCTTTAGAAAATAGCGCTTTACATATAACATTCTTTGTTGTGGAGAATGATGACAACACAAAAGGAGTCTGTACAGGATGGTTAGAAAAAGTGATTAAAGAAAGTGAAACTAATTTAGTAAGAATACCAGTTTATTACAGGAAACCTAATCATTTTCGAATACCCTTGGATTTGTCCACGCCAATAATAATGGTGGCCACTGGAACAGGATTAGCACCTTTTAAAGGATTCTTAGATCATCGATTATTATCGAACGCAAATGGAGATTGCCACCTTGGTGAAGCATTTTTATTTTATGGTTGTAGGTATTCTGATAGAGATTATTTGTACAGTAAAGAAATTGAGGAATACTTAACCAGAGGTGTCCTAACAAAATTATATACAGCATTTTCTAGAGAAAGAGGAAAATGTTATATTCAAGATAAAATTAATGAAAATGGGGAGGAATTTGTAAATTGTATATTAAATAAAAGGGGTGTTATTTATGTCTGTGGAAACACAAAAGCTATGGTAAAAGATGTTAAGGATGCAGTGATTAATAATCTTGTAAAATATGGTAATTTAGAATATTCAATTGCTGAAGAATATTTAGATAGTTTGATCAAAGAAAATCGATATGTTGTTGATAGTTGGACATGAAATGTTAATAAAATATTTAAAACTTTACTTTGTTTTATTAAATGGGGCATTATTGTCGATGGTTAAGTACTAAGTATAGGTACTATGCTGCAGAATATTTCGGGAGACAGTTGAGTGTCTTGTATTTTAAAATCTTAATATACTGGGGGTTTTTCTCAAAAGGGTAATTATTCATTTATCAGTAAACATTATTTAATATCCTTACCCTAATCGATTTCGGCAATAACTGTACTTTATTAATATTCAACTAACACTTTTGATAGTAGCATTAAGAACATTTCTAAATGACGCTTAAAGTTTCTGGTGATTTTCGGAAATCTAACAAAACCAAAATCATCGATATGTACTTGACAATCTTATCAAATAAAAAAAAATCCAATTTCGTCTTCATTTTACAGTCACCTATTCCATTAATATAAATTACAGGTGACATCACATCAAAAACAAGTGGATAGTACTTAATAATGGGCATAATCAAATGATTATCTGAGTACCGAGACTAAGAAGCTGGGAATTTTTTAAATTATTATAATCAATAAATATTTGTTTTGGCAAAAATATTTATTTTCAGCTGCCATCAATGTCTATGTTAAAAAATGTATCGTTATCCTGTGGACTCGGATTGGGTGTTTACTGTCTTAAACCCAGTAATCGAAAATACAAAATCTAAGATTGGCATATCATGTCTGTTGATTCATACGAGAACTTGATATTCAAATACTTTCAAAAAGGTTGTCGAGAACTTATGAGAATCGAATAATTCTCAGTTCTTGCATTTGAATACTCCCATTACTAATACTACTAAAATAATGAAGAAAGCACAACTAAAAAATACATGTTTTGCAGACTATCATTTCATGTTACCTAATTTACTTTATAAGTAGTTTTCAACATACATAATTTTAAACATTTCTGTTTTTTTAGTTCAGACTTTAAAAAAGCACTTATATCGTTGAATTAAGAAATAAAAAATTTTATGTAAAAGGAAAACAAATTATTTCAAATTTATTGTTTTAAGTTTCTAATTTGAGATATAGGACTGATGTCCATCATGTTCTAAATGTGGTACAGATTCCGCAATAAAGGGCCCTGAGTCTCTTAACACAAAATGCTTTTTAGGAGCTGTTTTGATGACTTGAGACTATTAAAAAAAGTTTATTTAGGCATAATTTAACAAGACATGTTTTAGTAAATAGTATTTTTTAGCGCTAAACATACTTATATCCCTCGAGAAATCATTGTATAAGTATATTACCCCGTAACGAATATATTTTTTTTCGTATTAATACAGTTTTTGTTACTTATTCCTATATGTAGAATGGCACAGTATAACCACCTAATAAACGCGATTTTATATAGATATACTTTTTACCCATTATGAATTTTCTTACCTTCCCTATTAAATTAGAAATTTTATAATTGATTATTGAATTGAATTTGTACAAAACTACTTCGTTTCACAGATCTGTCACTATTTAGGAAAAATATTATTTATCTTTTAAAAATTTTGACGTTTTTACTGTTTTCAGTAAAATTATTGCCAACAATTAGAAACTAAAAGCAGGAATTATTCATCCCGTCAAGTTAGTTCATGGTTTGAAACACGATCATGACCGAAATCGTTACGGACGCCATTATTTTGGTGGCAAAGAAACCATCAATCTCAAAATAAATTTTTACAAAATGTAAGTGATTCTAAAGTAATCAACTGCAATTCATATTCTATGCTACGTGGTAACGTGTTCAGCTATAAAAGTTTCAACAGGATTAACGTTTAGGCCAATGGACCAAATTGGAAAAACCACAAAAAGTGAAAAAACACGTCGGTGCATGGTCAATATTGATTATGCAATTTATACAGAAGTTTGTTTCATGTTTACTGAGTGGAGCCTTTTGAATTTATGTACTAATATGTTTATTTTAATCCGATTGTTCAAATTTTTATTATGAAAAATTTTGTTTATATATTTATTTTCATAGTTTGATAAAAAAATTGAAATATTCTGAATTTATATATAAAAGTTGACGAGTTGACTAATAACTGCAAGCAACATATGGTCCCCAATCATGATACTATGAAAGAGACATACGCTCTCACGCAGAATTCTCCACCGCAGTCTCGCTGTTACGTCACCTCTGAGGTTTAACTAGTTCAGCAGTCAATTTTTTTTTAGAAGCAAACTAAAATTACTTTGACCAATGTTTGGAATTAACCTAAAATTTTTGCCGTGTTATTGTAGAAGACCATATACACGCTGTCTGAAAGACGTAAGTTCAAAAGAGGCGCCGTTGCGTTCTGCCTTGTTCGTATGTGGTTTTCCACTCCCAAGCGGGTTCTATATATATGTTTATGAGATGTTTGACAGACGAGACAGATAAAAGCTGCCTGCACTTACCATAGATTGCTAACGGCGCTCTCCCAATAATTGGTTTCTCTCCTGATGTACTCTAACTTATTTACCTAACGATTTAATGGATCTTGTGGCTTAGAGATCTCTGATTTACCTTCATAAAAAAATCCCTCTTGAGCCTTCGTAACGAGACCAGTTATTGAGTTACAAACTTATGGGCCTGACTTCCCATATTCAATTCCTCAGAAAAGTTAGATGAGGAGGCCTATCTGCGGTTTAGGGGTTTTGAGGGTTTGAGATCCATGGTTGGAAGCTCGAACCATAAACAGGCCTTAGGCCTGACTGAGGGTTACAGGGATTTGGGGTTGATAGTTTATATTTTGTTTGATTAGAGACAGTCATTAGGCTCGTAGCGCTTATTTTCACGGTTTTTTGCATTTTCTGCAAAATTGAGATATGCTGGCTCAAATCTACGGGCAGATTTGGATTCAGCAGATCAAAATGCTGTAGGATATGAAAGTCTGATCCCCAGATCAGAAAAAAATAATTTTACGTGGCTGTGAATTAATAGCAAAATAAAAATCATTTTACTTGCACCATTTACATGCATAAAAATTTGAAAAAAAAAAAAATTACCATTGGATATCACATCACAATCATACTTAAATGATTGAAGATATTGCGCTGACCGTCAAAATAAATAGATGTTCTCTTGTAATTAAAATTAATTTGATGTGGGTGGACTCTAGCTTTTACAAAACAAAAACAGAGAAAAATCCCAAAGACCAGAAGCGGTTTAAGGGCCGGGCAACCCGGGCGGCTGCCCGGGGCGCCGGCTCGGAGGAGTGCCAAATTGAGGGTAAAGGAGGGGCAAAAATTTTTTCGGATTTCTAATAGTAGGTACTCTCTTTTTGAGGCGATAAAATTTTTTTTCAGATTTCTAATAGCACCCTTCCATGAGGCGAAAAAAAAAACTTTTTCGGATTTTTATTTGTATCCTTCCCACGAGGGGAAAAAATTTTTTTTTTGGATTACTATTTGCACCTCCCCCCCATGAGGTGCTAAAAAATTTTTTTACTAAGAGCACCTCGCTTCATGAGGCGAAAAAATTTTTTTTTCGGATTTCTATTTGCATCCCCGCCAGGAGGCGATAAAAATTAGTGATCGCGGAGTCCAAAGGGATATCCTTGTACTTTAGTATGAAGTACGTCCATGATGACCTTAGGAAAGGGCGCCAAAAAGTGCTCCCGCCCAGGTGGAAAATTTACCTTGAGCCGCCCCTGCCAAAGACACTTTTAAGAAAATACTCATTTCCTCAGAATGGTTACTACATATATTTATTAAAAAAAAAACACAGCCTCTCGGACAGCTTTGCAGAAAAGTGAATTTCAATATTTGAATATATTTTTTTGACAAATATGAAACAAGTATCCATATTTGAAAAAAGTATTCGATTACAAGGTATTGGGATACTTCTGAAAGCAAAAAGTATCCGTGTCTTGTATCCAGTATTCGAATGCACTGAATGTATCCATATCTGATATTCGAATATAATTCTAACTGTATCCGATCCAGCTTTGCCCTAAATGCAAAAAATGAAACCGCCTTATTAGTGCAAATCTACAATGGCCTATGGTAGTGGATCCTCGCATTAAGTTTAAACATAACTACACTTCCAATACCAACTCCTACCCCTGTCTGAAGCCTGTGATATGACAAATAAAACTTAACGAAATTTCCAATATTTATTTATCGAATTATTACATTAGCACTGTAAAAATAAGTGTTTCAATAAAATATATACAATATAAAAACACAAAAATAACTTCAAGCCTTGCAGGCCTCTAAGTATGTCTGGACATATTATATGACACACTTTTCAATAATATAGCATAGTAAATATGTAAAATAAAAATATACTTTCATAAAAAGCTTCTTAAAAAATGGACATTACAAAAGGTTTTAAATGCCAGTCAGTCTTCAATTTAATTTGACATAAGTAAATTATTTTTGGACCCCTTAACAACTATATATAAAATACTTGACTAAAATTGACTGGTTGAGTAAATATACATACCTTTACAAACAGCCCTCACCAATAATGAAAGACAGAATAGTATATCATAACCTCACAACTTTTTTTTTAAGTCGAAAAATATAAAATACTTACGGTATATACAGGGTGTTCGGCAGAGGGTGTGCCAAACGGGAATGGTGGATAGGTGGGGCCATTTAGAAGTTAGTTGGCCCTAATGACCTTTATCCAAAGTATCACCGTTTTTGAGATATATTTTTTTTTTGAAAATTTCCCTCAAATCAACCTTTTAGCATGTATAACAATTTTTTTTATGGTTGTAACAGTTCAAAACAATTTTTATTTTCTGCAATGTATCTGCGTTCTAACAAAATCATATGGAATGCTGATAATTAAAGAAAAAATATATTATGAGCTAACAGAGTCCCCAGAATTGGTAGAAAGGATAAATTCTTAACAAACAACAATTTCACATAACATTACACATTTTTAACTATCCACGACACTTATTTCCTGGTGTCAGGAAGACTACCAGGGTGGAATTGTCTCAAACGGATTTTTTCATTGAGTTTTGTTTTCCCGTGCCAGCAATCAAAATTTTGAAGTGTTCGTGTGTGCACGAAATCAATAGTTTTTACAGTTTTAATTTTAATTATTTTTAAGTACCCTCGTGTACTACTTTGCACGGTACTGTTAAATTTAAGCCTTTCTCCATTAGGCAGGAGTTTTAACTCACAACTAATTTTCGTCACCGCCAAACCGGACCCTCTCCGCCCAGCCTCACACCCACCTCGGCGATGTTCGCCGTGGTTGTCTGGCTGGTTTCGGGCAGGACTCCGGAATGGTGCATTATTGTATGTGAATATTAATAAATGCTTGTTGTTGTTGGTAGAAAGGATCATAAAGTTCAACTTTCCCTTGCATTTGCAAAAAAAAACGAAAATAATAAAAACTTTTTAAATAATGAGAAAATTGGTGGTAATTGGTTTAAAAGGATATCTGTCTGAGTCACATTTTCTCATGTTATTTAAAATTTTTTATTGCATGTGGCATACGGTTAAAAATGACATTAAAGGATTGGAACATCTTGACAGCTTTTCGTTTTTTTGCAAAAGCAAGGAAAAGTTGAGCTTTATGATCCTTTCTACCAATTTTGGGGACTCTGTTAGCTCGTAATAATTTTTTTCTTTAATTATCAGCGTCCCATATGATTTTGTTAGAACACTGATTACAAAAAATAATAAAAATTATTTTGAACTGTTGTAACCATAAAAAAATTGTTATACATGCTAAAAGGCTGATTTGAGGTAAATTTTCAAAAAAAATAAAACAATAATATCTCAAAAACGGTGATACTTTGGACAGAGGTCATTAGGGCTAACTAACTTCTAAATGGCGCCACCTATCTACCATTCCCATTTGGCACACCCCCTGCCGAACACCCGTGTATTATAGCTGAAACAATTTTTTGACAAAAAATTTTTTTTTAACAATTTAAAAGAAATATAAATTCAGATTAAATATTCCCTGCCAAAAAAGACAATTCTAGGTTGGTTGCCTATATCCAGAGATGGGCAAAGTACTCATTCAAACTACTTCAAATATCAAGTACTTGAAGTAGTTTAATGTGCGAAGGACCCATTTAAACTACATTAAGTATGAGTACTTGAAGTAGTTTAAATGAGTACTTTGCCCATCTCTGCCTATATCATATGTGACATAACTCTCCAAGATTTGTATGCTATAAGGTTGCCTCGTAATTAACGATCCCCTCCAAAAAATGTCATTAATCAATAAGCAGCTGGTGTGAAATCACACCAGATGCAGGGCCTGATTCAAAATGTTGCAAGAGTTTGTGTAATGTTAATAATTAAGCAAAGAATTCGTAACTGGAACGAGCTCGCAATGACCCGCTTGAGGTAGGGGTAATTATTCTGGCATTTTGTGTTACCGTTTTGCATGGTGATAATCAGGATAAGTTGTAGAATGTAACACTACAGATCATAATATACTTCAGACCATATTTCGGGACAGTCCTTACTTAGAGGTTGAAAATATTTAAACAATATTAAAGAGAAAAACTAATAGAAGTGATTTTCGCATTTCTTTCGCAAAACGAAAAGATATGCTCTCCTTAAAATTTCCCAAAGATTAATTTGAGACCAACGTTATCAATTTTGCACCTTTCCATCGCTCGCAATATACTATGCAAAAAGAGGCGAATTGTCAAGTGTTAACTGTTATTAGAACAGCTCAAATTTTGTTCCTGTTTGAAGGATAAAGAAGTGATTTTCGCTTTTCTTTCGCAAAACGAAAAGATATGCTCTCCTTAGAATTTCCCAAAGATTAATCTGAGACCAACGTTATCAATTTTGCACCTTACCTTTCCATCGCTCGCAATATACTATGCAAAAAGAGGCGAATTGTCAAGTGTTAACTGTTATTAGAACAGCTCAAATTTTATTCCTGTTTGAAGGATAAAGCATCTAACACTTGCATGATATTGAATCACACAGAAGATATTTTAAAAAGATAATAATTTTCAATTGATTGCAGATTTGTAACAAGATTGGTAGAGTTTGAGGTGGCCTAATAACTCACGATCCCCACCAAAAAATGCCATTAGCCAATGAGCAGCTGGTGTGAAATCACACCAGATGCAGGGCCATATTCAAAATATTGTAAGAAATTGTATACCGTTAATTAAGCCAAGAACTCGTAACTGGAACCGGCTCACAATTACCCGCTTTTGAGGTCGGGGGTAATTATTCCGCATTTTAAGTCACTGTTCCGCATGGTGGTAAGTTGTAGAATGTAACACTACAGATCATAGTACACTTCAGACCGTAGTTCGGGCCAGTACGGACAGTCCTTCTAAAGTGAGATAACGGCGCCGCTACTGCACGTTCGAAGAACAAGGATAGTCTGACGTTTCATCTCCGCACTCAACGTCTCGCCTAAAAGCTGCATATTAAGGAACCTCATACTCTACAAACCTTGGATTTGTAAATCATTTTCAATAATTTTTCTTTTTTCATGAACAATTTGTGAGGTTACGATTGGGTTTATGATACTGCACTAGTTTAAAATAAATCTGTTTCACAGAGGAATCTTACAAAGTTATTTTTTAAAATAATGGAACTAGGTTCCGCTAAGATTCAAAATAGCTCATAACCTGTATTTTCATAAAAACGGTTTCTTCACTTAAAAATATTTCGTACACTGGAAAAAAATGTATGTTTATATTGTGATAGTTAACTATATGGTAATTATAAGTACACTATATTCAGGCCTGTCGAGAGGGGCGAGGGTGATTTTCCCCCAGGCCCGGTTTTAAAATATTGAAAATCTATATCAATTTTCAAAAAAAAATTTCCCCTCCGAGCCTGCATTTTCTCTCCACTGCCCTGACTATTCCAAACTCTTAGTCCTGTGAGTCGTAAAACTGTTTATTAGATCTGCGAAATGCCACCAACAGTGGCTTCTCTTTTTTTATTATAGACAGGCAAGCAGCAGCAACAACGAGGTCATTAACTTTTATGTTTTTTCAACATGGTGGTCGTAACAGCAATATTTTTGTGCAAAATTTTGATTCATGATTGTGGCAATTTCCCCTTCCCCCCATGTTAATGTTATGAATGATAAATCTACAAGACGATCATCCTAAAAAATAAAGAAATGATGGTGGAAAGTAATAATTGGAATGTAGTTGACATTACTGCCAAGGAGGAAATCTAATTACTTTAATTGGAAAATATAGAGTAGTCACTATAATTAAAGAAATTAAGAAACAACACAAGCAAATATTTGGAATGTAGTTGTTCCTAAGGTCAGAAAGAAAGCCTGATATACTTTTAGTAAAAAAATATACAGGGTGTTCAACAAACGGAAAAATAATTAATAAATAAAAGGTATCAAATTGATGGGAAAATTTTTGTCTAAATACCACTATAGATTTATCAATCCTATGTGTTAATTTTGCCATCCAGTGAATAAACACACCACATATAGTAGACAACCCCCAAATCCAAAGCCAACCCAAGTAGCACCTTAAGTAAGAATTACATAATGTAGCCCTCGTTTTGGTCCCATTTTCCCGTTTAACCTAACCTAATTGACTTAAAATTTACGTAAAATATAAGTAAATGGGGAATGAGACGACGTCATGAATACCTCTTAAATAAGGCTGCTCAGTTATAATGACCTATTGGTTATAGAACATATTTCCCTGAACAGGTAATTTAAACGTAAAAATTTTGTTTAATTGTGGTCGCTGATAGGTAATATTTACCAAATCAGTTATCCTCTTTCAACTGCAATCTTTCTTTCTCAGAAATAACTAATATGATTTTATTTACAACAATAATTATTTACTTATAAGTCACGAGGCATAAGCAGCAAAGACAACTAGAAACCATCAGACATCTCTATTATAATGATGGAGTAGGAGTGCATCATATAATGTCATACGTAGCTGTGAAATAATGTGTCCACTTCCCCTCTGTGTGTGTTTTTTACTGCCAATCAATTTTCATTGTAAATATATCCATTCTACCTCGGAATATTAAAGGGGCCTCAAGTATTTTACGTTTTTAAAGAAAAAAATTTTTTTTTAGCTTAAATGTATTTTAAAAATATTTGTAAAAGCCTATTCAATTGCCCGGCAGGACTTTCGTGGGGCATAAAATATTATAATATTGTACTTTGTATCTGTTAAATACCCTTATATTAATGATTTTTTTCAATTAAATACTCATCAAAATTTGATTGTAAAATGGCCTCTTACAGCTGGTTGAAAAATATGGCCAACATAGTGCCATACGACTTCGAAGTATTCTCTCCCAATATTTTAGGCCTCATTGACGTTTTTCCTTGAGACAAAATGTTAAAACTTATATTATTTACTTTAAAGTTAAATGGGACCAATATAGGTTAAAATAATTTTGTAGTCTTCAAAATTGTAAAGTCTTTAAAGTTCATGCAGAACTAAATTGGTCATATTTCCCAAATTAGGTTAGAGAAGGCGGTAAATTGAGTGACGTCACTTCTGTTTCTAACCTCAAACTTCTTTGGCTGCAATTGTTGTTTTGTGAGTTTGTGGTTTATTCCTTCAATTTTCACTTGTATTTTGTCAATAAAAATGGATGTGTTTTGTTTTGAATGTGAAAAAGTATTCTCCAGCCAGTCAGCGTTAAATCGGCACAACAGAATTGTGTATAGATAAACAAATCCGACGTATTTATATCAAATCTACAGTGCCCAAAAGATACCTGTGCTTGGAGTGCAAATTGTGTTTTAACTTTAATAACGACTTGCGTTTGCATTTGATAGAAAAACATGATCACATCGCGGATTCGGTGAATTTGGAATTTAAAAATATTTCAGGTAAAATAATTAATCTTTTGTTGGTTAGTTTAATACTTTATTTTTTATTTGAATAAATGTATTAACAGAAAACACATCATATGAAACTTGTTTTTTAATTCTTAATTACTACTTCCCCATCTATCAACTTAAATTTGTTCATAGGTATATGTTTAAACCTTCTATAGGGCCATAAACCATTTTTACAACTTCTCTTCAGTGAGTACATTCAGGAACACTGAATACAATCCAAATAAAGTCACTCAGTTACACTACTAACACTACTGAACTTCACTTAGCTTTTTATTCTGCAAACTAAATACTGAAATCTAGAGAAAAAAATAGTTATATTGTACTAAACTCTCTGAAAGATTAACAACTGTTTTACCTGATATAATTTAGTCATTACTTCGAATGCAAACAAGTCGGTAATAGAAAAGTTGAAATACAATTACAAGTATCTTTAAGTACACCGCATATTCGATATAATTATAATTATGTCCTATTTGCTTATGCACTTTTCAGTTGTGCCGACTAAAGGTTGACTGGCTATAGAATACTTTCTCGCATTTAAAACAAAACACCTCCAATTTTATTTTTAAAAACATGAAAACAGAAAACCCAAACAACAACAAAATAAATTGCTACAAATTGATACAAATTAGGATATTATCCCTCTAATAAAGTACAGTTGACACTGGGAAGAGCATCAACATAAAACAATCATTATAGTCCTTTGAAGTAATTTAGACAATGAAAACGTAATTTTGCTTTCCAGGGAAGGAACCTAATTCTATTTTTTAAGTAAAAATAACTTTCAGGACATTTTATGGAGTAATATTTGCCGTTAGGTTAAACACATATGCTAGGTTAGTGGAGAAGTAAAATTAGGGTAAATTTTACCTAAAATTGGAACTAGTTGTGACCATGAGGTTAAAGTTATAACCTAAATCTGACTACAAGGACAAGACAAAACTCAGGTTACACTTACGTAAAAAATTGGTAAAATTTCCCTGTTTTTATTCAGACAAAAGACAGCGACTCCAAAGTTAATAATTTAGTCTAAAATTATATAATATTTTCTTACACATAGACCTCAATATGCACTTTAACTTTAGAGTTAAATTTTAAGGAACAGTAACGTAAATATTTCTTGTAAATTACACTAAAGTCAGTGTGACTTTATCAGGCATTTCATAAGAAAATATTACCTAAATATTGCTTACTAAATTACTATTAAGTCCATATACCTTCAAAGTTGAAAGCAATGGTTGCAATTACGTTATATCAACTATCTTAGGTTAATGGGGCTTTAAACTGGTAATATAAACTAATTGTGCTGCTTGGGAAGGCTATCTGGAAGGGGGTTACACATTTGGAAAAACGCAGATATACATCCATACCCACCGGTATTGTCGGTACCGAGGCTGGGGCTAGAACCCAGAGCGCGATAGACAGTCGGTCAGCATATTCGCCACTCAATACACCTTAACCGACTGAGCTACCAAGCCGGTTTCTATATATATATTTTTTAATGTAGCTATACTTGCGGCAAAATAGACATGTAATAGTGAACAATAATTTCCTTAAACACTAAACAGTCTCCACTTGCATTATATGTTGTATCCTGCTTAATTTATTAATATATTAACATACAATTTTTTCAGTGCAGGAAAACAAAAAAATACATTAATACAATCTTTGGTAGTTATCTTACTTAAAAAAAAACAATACTTTGTGAGAGTAACAACCACTTAAAAATATTAAAAGGCATTTTTCTAATTGTTCAAAAATTAATAAATAATATTAAAAGCATTCTGTGTAATGCGGCTTATTAAATTTTATAGACTAAAAGTTTTGTTTATGCTCCTGTGTCCAAAAAATTTGTGATGTCATTTTTACAAAAAACAATTTCAAAGTTAATGAAAACTCTTAATGATTTTTAAGCAGTCTTATAAAAAGTTATGAGGCTGATTTGAGATTTTGTGCAAACACCATAGTCCATGTCACTCTCATAGGAAAGGCTCTTATATTTAATATTGCATTAATAATTTTTCCTTATGATTCGATACCCAAGTAAACAACTACAGCAAAAAGCATGGTAAAAGAAATAAAATATGACGAAACCAAATCAATACTTCCCCCAAATCAAAAGCTACTACTTTAATTGAAGAAGGGTTTGTAGATAGACTTTTTGATCCTAACGATTTTATTTGTGTAATGTGTTTGAAAGTGCTTCGTGATAATTATTCCAAAAGTCCCCAGCTCTATGGTGTAAGCTAACTCCATAGCGTAGCAAATGTGTAACTTCTTTTGGTTTATCTCTTATATCCCTTGAACGGTTGGTTGTAGTGAAAACATGGTGATATACAAAATTAAAACTGATTAAATTTCCTAAGTCATTTCTCTATCTCTAACTGTTTAAGAGATATGCGCTGTTAAAAATAGAGTTTTTACATCACGTTTTTCGGCGAAGTTTGTCTCCTTGCGCCTAAAGTATTGGGTTTACGCCAAAAATCTTCAGAATTAAAGATGTAGAGCATTAAATTTCCTGTAAAATGCATGCAATCCCCCCATTGCATAAAATCTATGCAGTCCATCGAGGTTGCACACGTTGAAATCTGAGTTATCGAAAACGAACTAGATAAAAGACCCAGCTTTAAAACTGGGTTGAGAATATAGCACTGCAGACATTTCCAACTTTTGAGCGTCATAGTAAGACACATAGAACCTCAAATTTGCAATGAGGTTAACCAAACTCTTCGATGCATATTTCCTACTCAGCAGCAAGGCCAAACTATTCATTACAGAGAAGGACAAAGTACGTGGGCGAATATTTGATATTATGCCATGTGCGATAGCAATACATTTCTTTCAATATTGTTCCACTGCTTTGGTCTTTTTAAGCATCACTTCTTCCAGGAATGCAGATAGTATAGGGGGAATATAACGTTCGACATCCCTTAGAAAAACGTTCCGTGGGGGCTTATGTGGATGTATTATATACATGACGTTCTGTATCCTGCCTAATTATTTGTCCTGCAGTTTTGACAACCCCACGACGCTTGGCCACCTTGCTTTCATACCAGGAATCAGTCAAAACTTTATACCCTGTGTCAGCAAAACAAATAAGTGAAGGCTGAAATCGGTTGGCACCTTTTATTAGTACCTGATCTCCAAACTTTTTTCAAGAATTCTAGACTTGATTTTGTAATCGGGTATTTCCCCACTCACTGCATCTCGTAACTCTTGCATTGTGAATTGAAAGTCACCATTATTTGTTATGAAATTATAAATGTCTTCCATGCCTTTTGACACCCTTCATGGTAGGCAGCTTCCTCTGCCACTAAATGGGCACATTTAGCATTTTTTTTTTTAATTCATATTTCGAAAGTACACCTTGTAGTTAGTAAATGTGCAAAATATTAGATTTTTTTTTTCAACTCCTCCCCCAAAATAAATAATGAAAATAGAGTGTGCGAAAATGCAGTGTGACGTTAAACCACTCCATCGGTCGACCGCCCGCTCGCCTACTCCCAAATAGGTTCATACGGCAAGCACAACAGACGTACTACACCCGCATAACTCATAAAAGCAGTTGAGCAAGTGCTGTGATGTCATCTGCGCCGTCGGTATCAAATATGCTACGAATTAGAAATCAAATATTACAGTTAATATTAACACCAGCGGCCTAATTTTTTCACTATATACTTAAAGGGTTAAATACTTACAGAAATTGCAAAAACAAATTGTAAATTAAATATCACTAAATGAGCCCATTGTTAAATGAGGAAAGGCGGACAAATACATCACCACCTTACTTATCCTTTCTTTCTGTAGCAATTTTCATGCAAGTCTCCATTATTGAGAAAGTCATAACTTCACACACTCTTTTATGTAGGGGGACAGGCTTTTTGATCGTTTCACTGTACTCTTTCACATTCCCAATAAATTCACAACACAAAAAACATGTTGTTTTGAAATCAAAATCTGATGTTGAGGATCTCAAGCTTACAGGTGTGGATTCATTTTGAGATTTTGATGATGAGCCAGCAGGCTGTCTTTTTTGCTGGGCGTCATATGCTGCAATTCTACAGGAGGTGTGCACTTTTAGGGATTTCAATCCAACCAATTGGGTTGCCTTATTATCCTTCCTGTCATCACTGGCTTTTATAAGGGGCTTATTCCCTTTAACACGTTGAATGCTCAAGGCGTCATTTGACATACTAATGATCTTGTCGGTAGTGCTCATGGTATCAATTGACATCTTTTTAATTTTTCCTATTTTATTTTTTAATTAATATAATGCAAAATATTATTAATGAGAAATAAATTCTTAGGCGTCACACACGGCGTCAAGAGACGGTGTCTTTTAAAGCTGTGTGCACTTAGCTAGGAATTTATTGAGTCTTTATTTTTATTATTTTATTTATTTATATCCTTAAACTAGTCGGCGTATTACTTTCTTAGATTTCATAGGAAATTTAATGCTCTACAGTGTTTTTGCTGTAAATCCAATACTAGGAGACAAAGTATAGAAACCATCTTGTAGGAATTTTAATCAGCTTTATGTTTTCACTACGACTATATTGATTGATTTACCAGCGTGCGGTAGGCATTGCTGCCACTCCCAGGTATACAGCTGGGCCTGGTACGTCCACGCTGGGTTGGACTAAAGTCATGCTTGTTGCAAGCAGCGAGAGCCACATGGCGCACGGTAAAGGAATGTGGGAAGGGAGGTGTAAGTATTTGTGAGATGCGTTACCGCATTGTGTCGTGAGAGAGCGTTTAAGCTCCCTTTTTTGTGTGTTTGGTTCTGGACTTCTGCCTATTCTGACTCTTCTTGTGAAATATGTTGCCGTGTTGTGTCGTAATATGGAGTTTTTTGCTCCTCTTTTTGCGTTTCTGCTTCTTCGAATCTTCTTTTTTCTGGGTCTTCTGATTCCTCGGTTTCCGATTGTGGTAGAGTACATATCCTTGCGATTTGTTAGTGGTGTTCATTTGTTGATCCAGATCCTCTCAATTGTCGTTCTCCACTGTAGCATGCTCTCCCTATTTTTAGTTTGTTGCTGTTCGGTGCTAGCGCTTTCTTCAGTAAATGTGTTGGGTCCCTTCCTTAAGTATGTCCCCAATACTTCATTGCATATAATATTTCGATAATGTTGATGTATTGTGTCTCTGTTTTCGTCTTGTTGTTTAGTTGGACGATGCCCTTTCTGCTCTTCTCAAAAACTTCTTCTGTTGGCTTTTATTGTTGCCGCGTTTTTGACTCCATATATCATCGTTACCCATATGACGGCTATGTACATACATTTGAATCAAAAAACCAAAAAAAATCACACATTTTGCTACATTACGGAGGTAGTGTAGCTCACGCGGTAATGCCGGGGACTTTTGGTATAATCATCACCAAACACCTCCAAACACATCCCAGAAATAAATTCTACAGGATCAAAAAGTCTGTCTACGAGCCCATTTGGAGCGTTGACTAAACTATACACCAAAATCAGAGATATGAAACTTCATTATTGATAGATTTACTTTGGTATCCAATCTCGAGATTGTTTCTACAACATGCCAAAAAATTATATAAAAAAGTATCTACTATGACACATATGACTAATATAACACTTTACGCTGTACATACGTCATGGTTCTTTTTAAGTATACTTTCCCTTATAGCTCCACCTCCACAGAATTACTTCAAGTGAAGTGATAGTTCTTAGTTATTTATATCATGGGAAAGATGTAAATTAGATTTTATATAACAAATATATTATTGCTCGAAAGATAATAGTCGAACAAAACTAAGCATTAAAAATACGATTGCAGAGCCCGAGACAGTAAAAAAAAACGGGACAAAAACAAGTTTTTCAAAATTAAAACTTGATTTCCATGAAATGCTCACGTCTAAAATTAGACAAAACTTTACTGTAACTTCCCGATAACATACAAATTGCATTTCCAGAAAAAAATTGACCCCCAAATAATCATGGAACAAAGTACAGTTTTATTCGCCTATAATAAGATTTTAATATTATTTAAAGTTAAATATGACACTGAAGTTAAATGGCATTAATATAAATCTTAATTCTCTAACATTTTATTTTGTTAAAACAATTTAAAAACTACAACTTCCCCCTAAAAAAATCTCTTATCGGTGCACCTAACTAATATGAACAGAAAAATATTACCTGGATCCTTGATAACGATTTTTAATTTAAATGATGGTATAAATAGCATTGTATATGGCGTTTCTCACAGGCAAGTGAAAATTTTAGTGCATACAGACCAAAATTTTTTTAGAGATGACATAACTCTTTCATGTACCACAGCATTTTTACGTAACCTGTGTCTCTGCAATATTTAATATCAAAACCTCTTCTAAACAAGAAAATTATAATTGCAAGTTTGTCAGTCTTTTATTATTTGCGCCAGCAAATATAGAGGATATTTATTATTATCATTATTGTTTAAATATTGTTCCAAAGAATTAACTAACATTCAGGTTCGGTATAGTTAAAAAGACCATTTGGTATTGTCAACGTACGATTGATACCTGGGCCAAGTGGAGATGAGCTCTTTTTACGAGTATGGATTATAAAAATTGAAAAACGGTTATAAAAATTGTATACTCTAAGTCTTGTGCAGCATCTTCTTCGCAGCCCTTATAAGAGGTGTGAGCGTTTTAAGTTCCATACGATTTTCTAAAAATTCATGATTTAACAGATCTTGAGCAGTTGCTCGTCTGTCAACGTCAACTTGGAGGCATAAATCTATGAAACTCTGCAATTTGGCACTCAACGTCTTCCACCTTGTGATTTTAGGCCTACCGTTAGCCGCTATTAGATACAGGGCTCTTAGATGTTGTTCTCTAAGGTAAGGCGGTTCGCCATCTAACATTTCAACTATCATTATACCTAGAGACCAAATATCAACCTTTTTACCGTATTTCTGCCTAGTAACTACCTCAGGGGCCATCCAGTATGGAGTGCCTACCATCGTGTCCCTCTGCTCGTTGCCGATGACATTTGCACAGAAGCCAAAATCTGTAACTTTTACAGTTCCATCCATCCCCAGAAGAACGTTGTCAGATTTTATATCACGATGAATTGTGCCTCTATCGTGTAAGTAGTTTATCGCTTGCAAAACTTCGTAGCACACAGCAGCTATCTGTCCCTCTTTCATCACAGTTTCGGTAACAACATCAGTTAATGGTCCTCCGTCTAAGAGTTCCATCACCACCCACAAGTGGTCATCATAAACGACAAAAGCATCGAGGAAGTTGACTAGGTTTTTGTGTTTGAAATTCTTCATTATCTCGATTTCTCTTAGTAATAAGTCCTTTTTGTGTTGTTTCGTCATATCGATGTCTTTGATAGCGACAAGTTCACCTGTTTCCCGATCAACAGCAGCAAAGACCATGCCTGATGCTCCTGACCCTAGATCTTTATTGCTTCGTTCGTAATAGTCGTATGGGTCTCCAGGGTTGCAAATTCTTTTAATTTCTCGCATATATTCTTCATCTGTCATGCCGCTATGTTTACGGAGAAGGAAATCATCCTCACACAAATTTGACTTAGATCTGTACTCAATATCCTCGGTTATGGTTAAATTTTCTATGCTTTGTGCTAGATTTTTTGTTTTCATGAGGTTGTGGCCATCGATTTTCCGAGGAGGTCTGGGTGGAAGTGAAGTCCTAAAATGAAATATTAAGTAAGAAGGAAGGAGTCAAAAGGCATTATCATTTTAGTTACTCTGGGAGATACTAATACTAGGGAATTCAAAGTATTTGGAAGTTAAAATATGGAAACAAAATGGAACAGCGAACAAATTTTAAAAGATTAAAGTTATTTTTCTTGATTACCAAACAATTGTTACTTAAAGCAAAGACTAGTAACATAATATATGACATGACACTCAAAGAGAAAACTTTATTTCCTGAGAGATGCAAATAAAACCTGAATTAAAGATCTCATTTCTTAACGCATGCATCAACGGGTTAGCATGCCCGGATCCTAGTGACAAATTCCAGATGGCTGTTACATAGCTATATTATATTGTAAACACCAGATTGAAGATTCTCAAACAATATAAACAGGACTAAAATTATGAAATACTAATATTATTAATATTCGCCTTGTGTCACATCCATATTTTCTTCTACAATGCGTAAAGTGTTATTATTTAATCTGAAGCTGCTGAAGCAGTATGTTTTTTGTGAAATTTTGAATTATCAGCTTTATGTACATAGTTTACTTGTTTTTTAATCATCTGTTCAGAGCATTTCGATTTTCTTTTTTCTTTATATCTTTCTACCCCAATAGCATGGAGCAGGTATATGCATTTAGAAGATTGTGTGTTTGTCTCTTACCTTCCAGGGGCATTTAGCTTAAAAAAAAATAAAGAAAGTTATCGTTTTGAGAAAACGTTGTTTTATGCTTTCTGTTATATTTTTTAGCTTGATGGCCCACGTGCTCCAAAAAGACTCCAAAAGTACAATGAATATCCGTTTCTTTTCAAAGAGAATGTAAACATCGTTCTATATTGTGCTCTCCAGTTTTAATGCATTATATAGAAGACGTTTATATAATGATATATAAGTGATAAGTGTTAAATTGGCTTTTCTTTGTTTGAACTGTAAGTATAACAAACTTCCACAAGAAGCTATTGACATAAGAACTGTTCTCTGTCTATGTCAGATTATGTGTAAATAATAGATACTTGGTAAAAGTACACTTCAATATCTTTTCCCAAAAGGATTCTTCAGCGTGCGAAGTTAATACTGTTATGAACAGTGAAAAAGGCGAATCTCGTTTATAGAAGAGAGGTTGAAAACAAAAACTAAGAAGTTTACAGACCCCATCGAGCAAAACAAGTTTTCTATTTTCATGTATAGGCCTCCACTTTGTAAGACAAGCACAAAAATGACATCTCTGAAAAACAATTGCAATTTGTTTAGTGACTTGTACATTGCCACATGTAAGCATAGGAATGGTAATTTGGAAAGAAAGAGCCTTCCCCGCCATTACTCTCGATTAGACAGGAGATGCGATCATGTAATAAGGCAATGTTAACTATATGTCTGGTAGAAGATAGTCCTAACAGCACTGTAGCGACAGAGCCCCATGTCCATTGCAAAGTTTTTGACGGAGCGGGTACAGTAAACGAGTACAGAGCTGCAATTTTCAAGATTATATCGAGAAACATAGTTTCACATATAAAAAAAGAGTTGTTAGCCGTTTCTTGAATAGATCTTGTTTGGAATAGGTACTATCAAGACAGCTTGAAGAACCACACCCGGGAAAAAACAGGCATCTGTGAATGTACCCATGTTAGTTTGTAAACGAGAATCCCGAAAAGTTGGCCTTTGTTTTTTCCCAACGCCACTAACAAGGAGGAAGTATTCAAACTTCTTGCAACAAGTTGCATTGAAATGAATCAAGATAGAAAGGAGGTTTACTCAACTATCGAAGACTTGGTCGTTTACATTTCAAACTCAAACCGAGACACGAACAGCGTTTTGTATCCCTGTAGTCATGAAGAGACAGACACCATGGTACATGTCTTAGATGCCGTTCAGCAAGGACACGCGAAGGTGCTGCTTCGGACTGTTGACACTGACGTCCTGATAATAGCTATCAGTTGTGTCCGCAAAATCCCACAACTCGAAGAGCTCTGGGTTCATATTCAAGCCACCAATATATTGCTGCACATGTTCTAGCAGAAAGCCTAGGTGAAGAAAACATTAGCGAATGTTAAAAGATCTCTGCTAGAGACCAGTTGCTGAATATTATGTTTTATTGTTTCCAGGTCCACAAAAATCCTGTATCCTTCCGGTTTTCCATGCGTTCACTGGATGGGATTCAGTCTCATCGTTTGCGGGTAGAGGCAAGAAAACGGCTCTCCACGCCTGGAAAATGTATCCAGAAATCACTAACGGTTTCCTTGTGGCGGCAAACGGAGATTTAGAAAATGCTATGCATCGCATAGAAAAATTTGTTGTCACACTCTATGGCAAGTAAGTTCCAAAATAAAAGTAAGTAAATTTTGGCTTCCAAAATAAAATTTTTCTTACCGTAAATAATCTGGTTTGTTACAGATTTATGGCTTGTGACAAATTCAATGAGTGCCGAGAAAAACTATTTACACTTACAAAGAGGCAGATAGAAAACCTTCCTCCCACCTACGACGCCTTAAAACTGCACACAATGAGGGCCCTTTATCAGGGAGTACATGTTTGGGGGCACAGTTTGGAACTTATGCCAGATCAGCCAAGCCCATCAAACTATGGATGAGAGAAAAATGACAACGATTGGATAGCTGTGTGGACAACCCAACCTATTGCTTCAAAGGCCTGCCTAGAATTGGTGAGATGTAAGTGCAAAAAGGGCTGATGCCAATGTCACAAAAGGGCAATCAAATGTTCAAGTTTGTGTCTTTGTGAAGGCGAGTGTATATAGATTTAAAGAAATATGTATTTGTGTAAAAATTTTCTTTTTCTTCTTTTGTTCTTAACATGATTTTTCACAATTTTGTCGTTTTTAATTGAGAATTACATTATAAAATATTAAATCTGAGCTGCGTACAAACTTGTGACTTCAGCTTTATAATTTGTTCCTGAATCGACCCTTAAAATAACAATTACAGTCTGTTTAACCTAAGCTAGTGCATGTCGGTCGCGCACAGCGCATAGTAGCGTTTACATCTGATTGTAAGAATCCCTTCTAGGAGCTTCCTCTCTGAAACCAAAGTTTAATAAGCCATTTTACCTCAGGCCAAATATATTGGATGTTTATTTAAAGAAAACGCACCTGGAAGGTAGGCAAAATACATAAACATGTCTACTTATAGTCCAATCAATGAATGCCCAAAAGGGGATTGTAGAGAACATTTTGAAGGGGAGAATTTTTCTCTTCAGAGATGTGTTGGAGGTAGTCAGGAGGTAAACATACTAAAAGTCCCCACCCCTAGACCCGTCGCTTCAGGGGGGAGGGGGGGTGGAAAGGTTCCTTTTTTCGATTCTTCGCTCGGAAACGATGCGTCGTATGGGAAAAGGTAATCTATGCAAAATTAAACATAATTAAATTTCCCATAAGAATGTTTATATTCATTTTCTTCCTATGTGTTATAGTTTACGAGATATTCGCCAGCGAAAATCGATAATTAATGAAAAAAAATCAATTATGTACCTTGTTATTTCTATCAAAGCGGTTTACCGTGGTCTGCTAATAAATCACAGTCACAAAACAATTTATTTTACAACACTGGAAGTATTTACTAACGTAATATTTTGTCGAAATCTATACATTTCCTTAAATATACAGTGTGACTCACTTAAAATAAAGATACCCTTATAACTTTTTCATTTTGTTTCCGATTTGAATCAAATTTTACTCAAGTATAGAATAAATTAGGATCTACTTATGACCAGAAAATCATTCAGCTGCTATAAAGGCAAAGCCACCTGCGGTACCAAAATATGCTGGAAAAAAATAAAACATTTTGAATGTTAGAAATTCTGAAAAATGCATCCGATCGGCGCCACAAACGTACATACACCAAAATTTGATTTGGTTATTGATGGGGGATATCTCATACATAAGTAGTGGTACAGCAAGCAGTACAGTGTGGTTGAGTTTTATAGTGCTCCAGAGTAAATAGTAAATTGTCTAATATTAATAAGTTATACAAGAAATAAAAACAGTGAACTATGTGTAAACTATTACAACCTAACATCTAGTGTCAAAAAAAGAATAAACAAAGTTAAACTAGTAGAGTAAAGAAATAAAATCAATGAATTTCTAATTAAATCGTAAAACGATTATCACAATCATATATATAGTCTTATCATTACAAGCAAGAAAGTGATACCTACAAAAACGTTAAGGTGGCCTTACACTTAAAGTTTTAAAGGACATGTCTGAAGAGAATGAAAAACTGTTTCATCGTTTAGTAAAACATATACAGGAGGCAAATGAAAATCAAACTGAGATATTAAAATCAGGTTTTAAAGCCGAAATTGCCGAAATAAAACTGCAAATAGCAGACATAAAATCTGCCATTGAAGAAGCAACAGCAAAGTCAAATAAATGTGAAGAAAAAATCAATTTTATAGAAATCAAATGCAATCGAATTGAAAAAGCGATAAGAAAAAATAATATAGTCATATATGGATTAGATGATAAGGCGAATAATTTAGTCAACTATACAATAGAAAAACTAAACCATTATCTCGGGTTAAATATAAATATCAACAATATAAATAATATATATGCTCTCGGCAAACCGCAAGAGTCCAGAAGACCTATTTTAGTCGAATTTACATCATTCTTAACAAAATTAGAAGTCCTGAGGAACTGTAAGAAACTTAAAGGTACTCAAATTGCTATATCAGAAGACTTGAATAAAGAAGATCGAGAAATACGGAAATATCTTTTAAAACACCAGAAAGAAGCTAGAAATAAAAACTACTTGTCATATATAAGAGGTAATAAACTTATAATAAATGATGAAATTTATACTGTGCAAAAGCTTAACCAAATCGATAATGCAAACAATGAATCTGAAGATGTCTTAGTAAATCACGAAATAGAGGAAATAGTTGAAAAAGAAACAAAAAGTGCACCAACAACATCCGTGGGGCTGAGTAGTGAGGATAATTTTGAAACACTAGACGAAAGTGCAGAAGAAGGTGGACTAGAAAATCTTAAAGTAATTAAGAAAAGGAAAATAAATAAGAGTCAGCTACAAAAATTTAGACCGGCAACTAGAATATTTACCAAATCATTAAAAGGAAAGAGGTCACCACAAAAGAAGATCCCGGAGACGTCCCCTAAAGAAACCCAGGCATCAACTTCAAAATCTGTAAAATGATAGAAACCAAGAGAATTCAGATGTAAATTACTGTATTTTTATAAATTAATGTATTTTATAACATTTCATTAGTAAAATCTGTTCAAAATTATATATAAAAATTTAAAATAATGAATCAGTATATAAGAGATTATAATTACGCACCTTTTAATACAACAGTATTTGACAATGTTGTTAAGTTTAATGAAATTACGAAAAAATATGAGAAATCTTACTTCTATTTATATCATCAAAACATAAGAAGTCTAGCAAAAAATTTAGATGAACTGAAAGTTTTAATTAGCCAAATTCATGTTCAATTTGATTGCCTAATTTTATCAGAAACGTGGAAAATTCTGGATCCAACTTTTTTAAGCATAGATGGTTATGACATTGTTTACAGCAATGGTGATATCAACAAAAACGATGGGGTCGTGGCATACATAAAAAGTTCAGCAAACTACACTGTTGATATTATTTCTATTGATATATGTCGGGTTTTACAAATTAAAATGGTATTCGAAAATAAAACTATTATTATAACAGCAATATATAGACCACCATCCACTTGCACAGAAAATTTTATTGTGGAACTAAGGAATTATTTAGAAAGATCAAAGTCACTAAACTCGGACTATCATATAATAATTGGTGATATAAATATAAATATTTTACAAGATAATAATGATATAACAAATGACTACTTAAATGCTTTATATGAATTCAATTTTATATCCACTATAAATAAAATCACTAGACCACAGGGAATTTCGGGAAGTTGCCTAGATCATATATTCGTAAAAACTAATACTAAGAACACAAACCATGCTTTTTCAACACACATTCTACAAACATATCTAACAGATCATTTTCCTACCACAATTAGCATACCAACAAATATTTCGGAAAATATACAAAATGTCAATCATCAAAACATATTAAAATGTATAAACTTCAAAAATTTAAAATCGGATTTAAAAAAATACAATTGGAATTCTTATTACGATATATCTGATGTAAATATAGCAACAGCATATTTTCTATCTGTAATAAATAAAGTATTAAAAAACAACACGGATATAAAAAGAATAAAACGTAAAGAGGTTAAAAGAAAAAGTTGGATTACTTCAGGGCTAGTCAAATCAATAAATAGAAGAGATGAACTTTATAAAAAACATAAACAACATCCAGATAATATTGCATTTAGGGTAGAATTTATTCAATATAGAAACAACTTAACAAATTTAATTAATATTACAAAAATCAATTATTATAAATCAAAAAAACAAGGATAGTAAAAATGTATGGAATGTTGTTAAAGAAATTAGTAATACAAAAAATAAAGAAACTCATGTTAAACAAATACAAGTAGAACACGGCGATATTATACAGGGTGATTTAGAAATTGCTAATAATTTTAATGATTATTTTTCTAATGTTGGAATGAACCTAGCACGTAAAATCGTTAAACCGCCAACACCCCCTCCGCGAATGCAGAGAGAGCCACAGACCATATTTCTTGAACCTATGGAGGAAAAAGAAATTATTTCAGTCATTAAAACGCTTAAAATAAATAAAGCTCCTGGATCCGACATGATTAAAGCCGAAACAATTCAACAAATTGCTGATGAAATTGCATCTCCCTTAGCATTTTTAATAAATAAAATCATAGAAACTGGTATTTGCCCCTCAGAATTTAAAACTGCTCTTATAAAGCCTTTATACAAAAATGGAGATAAACTGCAAGTTTCTAACTATAGACCAATTTCATTAATATCCAATTTCGCAAAAATATTCGAAAAAATAATAAAAAATAGAATAATGAAATATATCAATTCTAACGAATTATTATCAGGTAGACAATTTGGTTTTAGAGAAGGGAAGTCTACGGAAGATGCAATTTCTTCACTAACAGCAGAAATTTACAAAGCACTAGACGACAATAAAGTCTCTTTATGTGTGTTTCTGGATCTGGCTAAGGCATTCGACACTGTTAGTCACTCGCAGTTGTTGGATGCCTTAGAATATCTAGGCTTTCGAGGTCATGTACTGGAACTTTTTAAAAACTATCTGTCGAATCGTAAACAAGTAGTCATGATTAACAATACTCTAAGTGAGGAAAGAACTGTGCTTTATGGAGTGCCTCAGGGAACTGTGCTAGGCCCAGTTTTGTTTGTTGTTTACATAAATAGTTTACTTAATCTCAGCGTTAATGCTTCCATTTTTAGTTTTGCAGATGATACTGCCATTTTCTTCAAAGGTGAAAATTGGGATAATTTAAAAAAACTGTGGAAAGTGAGCTAGGTTATATAATGGACTGGTTTAATCATAAACTATTAACCCTAAATTTCAAAAAAACCGTATTTTTGCCATTTAGTTGTTATAAAAATGGTTTGCCTAGTTATAACTCATTAAAAATAAATAACCACGGTAAGATAATAGAAATATCTTCAGCTGAATCAACGAAATATTTAGGCATAGTGATTGATAGACATTTAAGATGGGATTTGCAAGTAAATAGGACTACACAAACTCTAAGGAGTATAATGTACAGATTCAAATATTTAAAAAACATACTAGACATACCCCTTATGAAAATGGTCTATTTTGCGCTAGTTGAATCTAGATTAATATATGGCATTCTAGGTTGGGGTGGAGTTGCTTACTGTCACCTTAAAAAATTAGACATCATTCAGAAAAAATTCTTAAAAATACTCTTTTTAAAACCTAATACTTACCCAAGTGATGAACTTTTTTCAGAAGCGAAAGTACTGGACATAAGGCAATTATATTTTCTTAGTGTAGTATCTAACCAACATAAAAATAAACACATGCTATCCTTTTCCCAACATCAATATGAAACCCGAAATAAAGGTAAGGCAATGGTACCGACAGCAATCAAAACAGTAGGGCAAAGAAATTATACTTATTTGTCATCTAGACTGTACAATACATTGCCAACTGAATTACAAGATATTAAAATAAAAAAGTTATTTAAAAAAAAGACTAAAAAATACATTCTTAACTTAAATAGGCAAGAAATACATAACTTGGTTAATATTAAAAATTAACTTATGCAAATCTTTATTTGTGTAAAAGTAAAGAGATGTTATATTGAGTGATAAAATTGATTTTAATATACATTATTGTTTAGTTTGAATCAGAATATGCAAAAATTTGTATCAATTTTGTTTCTTTTTCCTCTGCAAAAGTTATATGTAGAAGATTTCTTTTTTTAGGTTTTGTTATTTAGCTTAGTTGTTATTACTTACATTAATAAATACGTTGTCTAACTACTACTATTACAATTATTATAATTATTTATAATTATTAATATTTTGCTTAAGGTAAATAAGCAAATTGTATCCACGTGCAAGTTTACTTTTGTGGATTATCTCCTGTTTATTTACAATATATTCTTATATACAAAATTATTGTAAAACACATGTTAATTTCTTATGTAAATAAACGTATTATTATATTATTATTATTATTATAAGCTCATCTGGCAAAGGGGGTCCTCAGTTTCCGCAATTTGTGGTGGCTACGTAAAATTCGTCGTTCGTAAGATTAAAAATCAATATGATTTTTAATCTTTTTCCTCATATTTTGGTGCCGCAGATAGCTTTGCCTTTATAGCAGGTGAATGATTTTCTGGTCATAAGTAGATCCTAATTTGTTCTATACTTGAGTAAAATTTGATTCAAATCGGAAACAAAATGAAAAAGTTATAAGGGTATCTTAATTTTAAGTGAGTCACACTGTATATTTAAGGAAATGTCCAGATTTCGACAAAATATTACTTTAGTAAATACGTGTAGTGTTGTAAAATAAAGATTGTTTTGTGACTGTGATTTATTAGCAGACCACGGTAAACCGCTTTGATAGAAATATTCAAGGTACACAATTGATTTTTTTTAATTAATTATCGATTTTCGCTGGCGAATATCTCGTAAAATATAACACATAGGAAGAAAATGAATATAAACATTCTTGTGGGAAATTTAATTACGTTTACTTTTGCATAGATTACCTTTTTTCGTACGACGCATCGTTTCCGAGTTATAAGCGAAGAATCGAAAAAAGGAACCTTTCCACCCCCTCCCCTCTAAAGCGGCGGGTCTAGGAGTGGGGACTTTTAGTATGTTTACCTCCCGACTACCCCCAACACATCCCTGAAGAGAAAAATTCTCCCCTCCAAAATGTTCTCTACAACTCTTTCATTGACTGGACTATTATGGTCCGGTGGGATCTCTTTACCGACAGAGTTACTAAATAAGAACTGTGTACGTATTTCCCATTGAAATCCCCATTAAAATGGCCTTAATACAGCGATGTTAAGAAAATTCGTATCCCCAGTAGGCAACCCACAACACGTGGGCTCGTCGCGGGTTCCGGATTTGTCTACAACTCTTAAATCACTCCTTGGGGAGTTTTATGCTTGCATCAAAAAATGCAAGGTGTGTTCAACTATTGACCATACTATTATGGATCAACAAATACACAGAAAATAAGAACAAGTTGAAATTATTTGTACCGTCAGAGTTTCTTGTATGAAAGCTGCTGGAAATTTAAAAAAAACGTACCAGAATGTGCATTATATAATATGCTTAGCACATGGGCTAATACTATTCGGGAGTGCTTAATATATTGATGTCTAATGTAAATAAAGTTTCTCTAATGCACCAAATTGCACAAGGTTATTTCATGAAATTCTTCCAAATGCCAATTGCTTTCAGAGCCCCTTTTAAAGCCTACAGATAACGTCATAATATTATAGCAATTTTGAAAATGCCAAATTAGTCTACAACCGTTAAATACAGATGATACATTTCACCAGATTAATATGGATTCAACTCTCACAGAAAATTTGAGACTCATACACAGCAATTTTTCACAAACTCCTCTAGTCATATGCTAGCTTGAATGTAGGCCAAAAAGCAAAGCAAAAAAATTTAAATGCAATTGATGCAATGAACATTTGATCTTCGATTATACAATTTTCAATTGTCAGGAGATATTGCCGAGTCAGTAAAACAAATAATTGATCGTATTAATTTTTTATATTAAGGAATTCGTTAAAAAAGTAAACTGCAAGGTAGGATACTGGACCATATATGCATGAAAATTTTTACGTAGTTACACATCAGTTAAAGCCAACCCTGGTTTTGATGTTCTTGGGGTCTACATTGCAGAGTTGCCAAATGGAGACTGGCTTAATCGTCCGAGGTCAAATCTCTGTGGAGAGATTTATGAATGGGATTGCTGGAGTGTCATGTCATATATATTATATTATTAGTCTCTGCTTGAAGTATAAGGTAGGTACAGGTAGGTATATTAATAATTTATCAAAAGTAGTCAACCAGTTTCATTGACTTTATAATTAACACTGCATATTTCGATTCTAAATTCTACATATTTTAATTTTAATTAACTTGTTTCACTTGAATAACCGTTTTTGCACATAGGAAAATAATAGAATTGTTTCCAATATGTGTATAGCCTCCCACCAGACAAGTACAGCTTTTGTTGAAAAGGGAGTTACACACATGTACTGTTTACAAATTTATTAACTACATCTATTTCTTTAAAATGTAAGCCGCTGATGAGATCTTCAGATCAAAGTGAAGGGCAAGGCACTTCCTAAATAGCTGTACAAATTTCGTAATTTGATAAATACATATAAATACTATTAATAACCATATCATTACAACAAGCAATATATTTTTTTATTAAATTAAATAAATTTCACAGGCAATACAACACTCTTTATCCCTAAAGGTCTGAAATGACTTTAAATATATGTAATAGATTTAAATACATTTAAATAATTATAGTTATAAGCAAATAAATAGTAAAAAATATACTCGTAAATAATAATATAATACCACTATTGATAGCTTTGTTGAATCAGGGCCGTGCCCGCCAGTGTGCGAATGTGTGCACCACGGGCAGCCGCATAAAGGGGCGGCAAATCGTCATGCAGTCTTAAGATAAAAATGAAAAGGAAAAGGCAGTGCATGGCACCTTTAATAATAGACCTGGGACCCTCAGTGGTAAAAACGAAGGTGGAAGTCGGCGGGACGGCACGTATTCGAGTAATAATAAGTAATAAAGGATAGTATAACATCAATATCAAAACAAAGATAATTCCGGTATTACGCGAAATCTCTGACCTGAAATTTGTTTTTTACTTGTAGCTTTTTTTCGGAAACCGAAAAGAAAAAAATTGTTATAAGTAGTCTACAGTCGATCCAACTTGCTGAAGCCAACCTTGTTGGTATGCTTTAAAAATTGCTGGAATTCTAGCAGCCCAGCTTACTTTTACGAATGGCTTCAAAGCTGCCGACAATGTTGGCTCCAGCATGTTGGATCGTATGATGATTATTAATATGTACCCAGTATTGTTCTTCCAAAAAGAGAATAAGAAGATTAAGATAACCTTGTCGGATAGATACAAGTGCATTCCAGATAAATGAATTTAACATTTGAGGAGGGTCATTTCAAAATGAATCTTATCCACTTTTAATCAAATTCTAGTTAGCTACGTGAATTGATTCTCTACATTGCCTTGGTCATATCTGCACATATTTTGTTCTGCCAAATCGGTTTTTGACCTGTATAAAATATGTCTAAATATATAGTGTTTTTCCATAACGCACCTTATCCATCAACTATGCCATTTCAAAATGAATTTAATCCAATTGGACCAATCATGAGGAACTATTTTGATCACGTCTTTCAGCATATTATGCTGGGAGTGCAAATAATTAGTTTCAAATCTAAAAACTTCGTTAGACTTATTTTGGATTGAATTGGAAAAACAATTCATGGAGAACTTTAAAGTTACGAATGATTCAAATTAATGTAATTCTCTGGCAGAAGAAAACGAAGATTTTCATGAGTCTGTTTTAGAGAATCCAAAGATCTTAGAATTTAAAACCTTTTACTTTTATTATATTGGTCTTCATATCATTTTTACAATGTAGTGTATTCACATAAGAGTTTCAAACATATTTTATTTGATAAACTTTGTTTCCATACTTACCCAAAAATGCGCCTTATCCAGTCTGTTGCTGCAAAATGCTTCTTATCCAAATTTAATTTTAAATTTTTGACAATACAAAGCAGAAATAATTTAAAAGACTTGCGTTTTACTGATCTATTAATAATACTCTTTTATTGCAAAATCTAACTAGGAACACGTTTTTTTTCGATTTGCTGTAATTTTAGTCTAGTGGACAAGGCGCATTTTGAAATGACCCTCCTCATTAGATTTCTATACTAGTATAACCTAATATAGTAGTTAACAAGTAATTATTATTATCAACCATATAAGTATATGGTTTTACCTTTTTGACGATATAGTTTTAAAGCATGTGTGAAAGGTAGCAAATAAATAATCCGCCAAATTGATTTAATATATTCTCTACATTAAAATTTGCTTACAAGGTGTCTGGCGGCCTAATCTAATAGATCAAATAACACATATTTCCACGTCGAATCGACGTGTCATAAAAATCAGACTTTGCCCATCCTTGGTTAATCAGGAATAAATACAAATCCACTACAGGCAATAGTCACCCAGGCAAACAATTATTTTTATCTATTTATTTAACGTCGGCCTATTTCCGCTACCAGGGCCTATCACCGACGCCAGGAGACGAGCTACCCCCAACCTGGAAATTTTGCCGAATCTCTTCCCTTAAGAAGAGTAGGGATCTTTTACTTGCCTAACATTTAATAGACAAGGGACTGCCTGCTTTACATCCCCTCCGAAGGATGGTATATCCACTACGTAATCCTCGTCTGAAATTACATAGCTTCCGCGTATACTCTCATATACAAGCCGCTAGAAAGTGGGACGAGAATGCTATATTTCCCAAGTACTAACCAGCGCTCAAAAGTTGCTTCAACGGAATATCAACTGACATTCACATTGAAGTCGCCTCTAGGCTCGCCCCACTAGCAAACAACTACTACATAAAAACATAGACGAAAACTTTTTTCTTGCAAATACACTCAACGTAACAAAAGTTTGTATTACACTAAGTGCAAGCAAGTGGCTGCACAATTTTTTGACATAATATAGTTTGAACGAACTTGAAGCATTACAATTACATGTAATAAAAGAAAAAGTTCCTGCTCCTGTACGCTGTAGGTACAATGGGGTATTTTCCATTTTTATTAAATTCAGTTTTGGTGAGAATACGCCCGTCTAGACACAGATTTCAAATGATTTTAGTTGGCGGGAAATAATTTAACCAATCATAGACAGCTTTCGCTTAGACTGTAACTAACTTATATGAATGCCAAATTATGTATTTATTTTACATTATTTTACCTACGACACTTCTATTTTTCTCAATATCTTGAATATCAATAAATATTATACACATGTATTTAGAAGGAATTAAAAGGTATTTATATTTGTTATTATGTAGAAGTTATCTTAACAATGTAAACAAAACTTACGGCGAGGATTATGTGGCAACATTTCTTGTGTGCCACCAGCTGACATTTCTTGTCACAATACAAGTGAAAGAGATATATTAGTTAGATTTATTTGTTGTTTGCCACCAAGTTCTTCGAATATCAATTTTTTCGGAACAGTTACAAATTCTTTTTCCGAAGCACTTATATTTGTGTTTCCACAACTTTTATAAAATACCTTTTAAATGACATTATCTACTATTTGTAAATTACAGAAAATACCTCGATGAAAGAAACTGAAATACTTCAAATAAACATGATGGCGACGTTAGAACACATCTGTCATTTGACTAGCCGTTGACATTGTTGTCATGTTTTGCTAAATATGTTTTTAAAAATTTAATTTCGTGTATAAATATATTAAAATTAATTTAATAAATAAGCTTCATATTCCTGTTTTCTTCAATTATCTTTGCTAGAACTAGAGAAGGAATTTCAACTTGGCAACACCACACTGTTTTGTATAAAACATATTCTATGATATTATTCAATAAAAAAAATATAGGAAACCCCATTGTAACTATGTCGCAAAAATGGCATTTTTCTATAGAAATTGATGGAAGGTCAATTTTATTTATTCATATGTATACGGGCGAACCCATTGGTACGAGCAATAAGTTATAATGATAAGAAAAGTGATAACAATAACATGAGAGATAGACCAACACGAGTAACAAACTACATGGTAATTTGGGCAATATATACAGTTAATTCAATTCAATTTATTTCAAAGAAAATTACAGTTAGAATTTATAAACAAATAATAACATCTCATCTAAGCTGTGAGGCCTGTATTTGATATTAATAAAACATTTAATGACTAGTTTGTTACGCATTGGTGAAGTTGATGTTTAAAAGATTTAAGATTTGCACTGAAAAAAAGATATTTTCAAACTGGTTTGCTAATCGAAGTATATGAGGTAAACATGAGTTGTATGCATAATTTGTCTGAAGAAGGGCACGAAAAAAGTAATAATTTGTCTTGTATTACGAGGAGGAATGTAGAAATTTATCTGAGATAATAATTCCGAGCAGTTACATTTAGAATTAATTACATTAAAAAGCAACATTAAGTCGTTATGTTGGTGGCGTATAGCAAGGGAGTTTATGTTTAAAAGTTATTCAAGATCAGAATAGTCATCAAGGAAAACATTATATACGTTATCTTAAAAATGTATGTTCGACTGACTCGATCTTTTATACATGAGTATTGTATTGTGCTGACCAGACTGAAGAACAATACTCTAGGTGTGGTCTTGCAAGTGAGCAATATAAAATCTTAAAGAGTATGTACAATGGAAAAATCAGTAGTTGTACGTTTAACAAATCCCAGTAATTTTGTTATAGCAGATATATGAGCCTGAAAACTGAGGGTTGAGTCAAGTAAGGCACCCAAATGTTTAATTACTTGTACAACATCCCCAAAAGATTACCGTTAATTTGATAGTTAAAAATAAGAAGGTCCCTGTTACAGTAAAATCTCATTGTATGACACTTATCTATATTTAATGTCATATACCATTATCCAGAATATCTAAATCGGCTTGCATATGTAAGGTATCATTTTCAGACTAGATTATAGAAAACACTTTGAGGTCATCTACAAACAGAAGAATTTTTCCGGGAGAAAAGCAGATTTTGACATAATAAATAAATTAAACAACAATGGTCCCAAATGCAATCTTTGTGGTACACCGGAAGCAGGGTGTGATGCGACGACAACCCTCACAGTGGCTTCATAAGTGCTTACTTCGTACATAATGTAATAGATGGCAGGACCAATAAGTTCTCTCATTACTTACGCATAGATAGATAATTTTACAGGTTCTGTGCAAACATGCATACAGTGTTGAGTACATTCCCGGCCTTTTGCTTTTGTTTAGTGAAACAAGAGTCCAGTGACATCTGACATTAAGTAGCTAAATTAAAGCATTGAAAGAATATATGCAACACTACATGCAGCATTCCACGTGTCACCACAGCTAACCTCAAAAATATATATTTCTTAAGATTTACAAGTATTACGTAGCTATTATTAAAATTTCTGCCTGGTTCCTGTACTATCAACCAAAGTCAAGTTCAACGTAATGTGTATGAAGTTTTAAATAGTTTGTCACAATAAAATAAGACAGTTTTTGCAGGTTAGGAATCTAACCTATAACTAGCAGTCTATTTTTATTAATCAACAATATTGAAAAATTTGCGTGAATTTTTAAATATTTGCTTGAAGCCAGTATGGCTCCAAGATAAAAATGCCTATACAAACATTAAAAATGAGAATAAACGAAAAAACCTTAAAATTTGAGGTTATGTTAGTTATACGATGCACATGTCCGGGTAATTGTAGGACCTTATTGCTCACGCCATCTACTAAAGTAAATAGAAACCATGCACTTATGAAGCCATTATTATAATAGGAAAGTGCCGTCCGTCGGACCACCTATTTAATACACCGTGACCGGAAGTGACTAAAATTTCGTTAGAAACAACATTTTTAATACAAACAATCTGCTTTCATTCAGTAAGATAAGTAATTTTTTAAGTTGAGTCGATAAGTGAGCCATTTATAACATAGTATTCGTGCTTGGTCGGTAAAACATGGTTTACTCTGTCGAATGCCTTGGAGAAATCATTATAGTTTGCATCAACTGCATAACCCGTTCTCCAAGGCCTCCTATAGATAGCTGACATAAGTAACTAGGTTAAGTTCAGCGGACTTGTCTGCAAATTGCTCGTCAATGATCTCATTACTGAGCTTCGCAGTTAAGTGATCAATAACTAAACTTTCAAATAGTTTGGGTAAGTGCTAAGGAATGTTATAGGATGATAATTTTTAATATCTGATTTATTGCCTGATTTGTATATGGGTGTAATATAACTAGGTTTTGAATATATAATATAGAGACCTTGCCAAAATAAAGCTGCAATGTTTTAGTAGACTTGGGGGAATGTCGGGCCCTGGTACCTTATTTACATTTAACGTAGTTAACTTTATACATATACAGGGCCGGTTTTAAGCAGTTTTTATGGGAGGGAGAAATTCTTATAACGTCGAATGACTTCTCCTTTGCTCCTTTATTTTCTTTGTATATAATTAGTCGCGTCATGATAGATATTTTCTGAGAAGTTTTCTGACAAAGGATTAATCGGCCTAAATTTTTTTGCAAGTTATTATTGAAGTCTAAGGAACATTGGTAAAAAGAAAAAACAGGCCGCTGGGACTTTTTTCATTTTGTTATTAATAAACAAACAATTTTAACCACTAAACAAATTAATCAATTTGTTAATTTGCTATCTCGGAAACTATTTGAGAAAACCGACTATTCGGAAGATTTTGAGGTTGATGATTATAATTTTGAAAATTGGAAAATTCAAGATGGCTCATCCAAAATGGCAACTATGAAGTATAAAAATGATATTTTCTGGCTTAAGTTTACAATTTTGAGAAAAATTGCAAGAGTAAAAAAGTATTTAGAATGCCATTTTGCACCTAAATATATGATTTTGGGTAAATCACTCGAAATTTTTTTAGTAAAAATATTTTAAATAGACGTAACGTAATTACTCGTCACTGAATTAATTTTACTGTTAATTAGTTTAAAGGGCATACAAATTTTAAATACAGCATGCTTTCTTGATTCCGGGATTTACATATGGTAAAGACACCTTCCTTAGCATCAAACTTTTCAATAGGAAGAGATGAGATTTATCTCAGTAATATGCACGTAATATGTATGTAATATATACATTATTTTATGATAATGAAATCGACGATGTTCAAGAAGAAGAAAGAAATGAAAATGAAGAACAAAAGGAGCAATATTTTCATTTATAAATAACTCAAATAAAATTGGAAAAAAATATTTTAAAAAATGGTGTTTAATTAAATTTATATTTTTATATATTTTTTAAGTAAACAATTTTTATAATTTTGTAGAACTAAATAACGAAAAAAATTGTACATAATTTTTTAACAATTCTTTCCTTACAATATTAAAAGACTTACATCTGTAATTTCCACATAAAATGCACGTAAACAAAGTTTAAATTGTATACTAAATATTTACTATTTTAAGATCATTATTATTATCAATTTTAAAAATTATATATTTAATTAAAACAATAATAATTGCCTTAAAAAGATATTAAATAATATATTTAAAAATATATCGCATTTTTATACGTTATAGTCGCCAATCTTGAATTTAGCAATTTTCACTTCAAAATTGTAATCAGCGACCTCAAAAACCCCCGAGTATACATTTTCAGTCGATTTGCTCAAATACTTTCCGAGATGGCAAATTAACAAATTTATTTAATTTGTTTAGTGCTTGAAATTGCTAGTTCATTAATAGAAAACTCCCAGTGGCCTGTTTTTTCTTTTTACCAATGTTCTTTAGACTCCAATAAACAATTTGCAAAAAAAAATGTTCCAATTGGACCTTTGCCAGAAAACATCACAATTTTTAACTTTTTTATATTGACGTGACTAGATGGTCATTTAATTTTTGGGATGCAAAAAAAAATTTAAATCTGATTGAAGAATTTTGATGAACCGAAGTGTCCTCTTTACGTTTCCAGCAATTATGACAGGGCACTGTAAATATACATACAGTATCGGAAAATCCTGGATTAGGTATTGCATAGTTCCAACGACTTAACCGACTGCCCACAATAAAGGCGTCTACCAGTGCACTAGAAGAGGGGCAAATAGTGACATGGACATCAAGAAAATCATATGTACATCATTGGTATTAAAAATTTCAGTACCATTTATTCAAAGGAAGGATGTAGTTGGCTCTGTCCAGCATATGTAATATTATTACATGCTTTAATAACTGAAATTATTTAACCCATTTTACTTTCAAAACGAGTCAAATAATTCTTTACATTTCGGGCAGACAAAGCTGCCCATGTGGTGGGGAAAGCAGGTGGCACGAGTAGGATGTGTGGTATACGATAAAAAAGAATAGCCTAGTTGTTTCGTTCTCGCTTGCTCTTATTGCCGTTCGTTTATTCTCATTTTTAATGTTTGTATAGGCATTTTTAGCTTGGAGCCATACTGGCTTCAAGCAAATATTTAAAAACTCACGCAAATAATTTTTCAATATTGTTGATTGATAAAAATAGACTGCTAATTATAGGTTAGATTCGTAACATGCAAAAAGTGTCTTGAGACAAACTATTTAAAACTTCATACACATTACGTTGAACTTTATTTTGGTTGAAAGTACAGGAATCAGGCAGAAATTTTCATAATAGCTACATAATACTTGTAAATCTCAAGAAAAATATATTTTTGAGGTTAGCTGTGGCGACACGTGCAATGCTGCATGTAGTGTTGCATATATTCTTTCAATGTTTTAATTTAGCTACTTAATGTCAGATGTCACTGGACTATTGTTTCAACAAAAAAGGCCGGAAATGTATGCAACACTTTATGCACTTATGCACAGAACCTGTAAAATTATCTATCTATGCGTAAGTAATGAGAGAACTTATTGGTCCTGCCATCTATTACATTATGTACAAAGTAAGCACTTATGAAGCCACTGTGAGGGTTGTCGTCACATCACCTATTTAATACACCCTGATCTTGCCTAAGGCAATTTTAATATTTAAGCGGCTACCAGCACCCCATATATTTTTTAAAGTTGAATGTATCAAAAATAAGTTTTGGGTCAAGCATGAAGAGAAAAAAGGAATTAGTGTTCATACTGAAAAACTTCATACATATAATACATTTTTGCCCATAATACACTGCTTTCCTGTGCACATTGTATATAAAAAACAAAACCCAACCATTGACAAACACCAAAAAAGTGAACAAGAAAAAAAATTAACCACGCCTTGGATACTTTAGTACAGAAAACATATGTGAGAAATATTTAGAAGCCTTTTACCAATTTCCATTGACCTGTCGACCTACCAATATAGATTCTGAGTGGGTATTTTCAGCTGATGGCTTACTCTGCACAAACATAAGATTCAAGCTATCTGATTCAGCATTAAAGAAATTAATCATTTTCTTAAGGGTAAAAACTGATTTACATATTTTCTTACAAAACTGTGATTTTCCTAGTATGAGTTGAACACTGCCTTAAAATCGATGAACCAGTTTATATATCCAATTATTCTGTACCGTCATTATGTAGTAGAACTAATTCTATTCATGGTCGTACAATAATACTGTGATAAATTGCTTGTCTTTTGTTAATATAAATAAATATGACAATGCCATAGAAGAAAAACAACTTAAATTTTCAATCGTTTATTGTAGCATGATTAATATGTGTATAGTAATAGTACATATTTATATATCTCTACTATCAGATTTTAAGTCATTTATTTTTACAAAAGCTTGAAACTATGTCATGCAAAATACCTATTAAATCAATTACATTGCATTGGTTGGAGCTTTAGTGGCAAAATGGTTAAAGAGTAATTTTAAAATGTCTTAACTTCTTTTAATCTAAATATGCACGTCAAATCATATCTCTCAATACTCATCTAGTACAACTGCCTAGCTCTGTAGTACTTTAGGGAACCAGAGTCTTTCCTACTCAATGATTTAACCTGGCTTAACTGATCAAGAAGCTATCTATATATTACTGTTTACAAGTAGATTCAAACATCCAATGCTAAACAAAAATATGAGCATCAGTATGACAAATTATTATAGCTGCCTCTAGTTTGATTGGGATAATATTTTAAATAGAGACAAATCCTTTGGTGTTCTATAAATGCATAATTTAAGCAGGGGTTTTTCTATTAAAAAAACTGATATTAGAAACAAAAAAACTTTGGTTAATAAGGGCATAAAATCTTCTGCAAAAAAACTTGTGAATATTGCACTATTATACCGGGTGCACTGATAAAAGTACTAGCAAAATTACCGAGTAATTGAGCACTTCACTAAGTAAATTTCCCATGACATGACTGTAAAAATACATTTTTTTATGAATAATATTGGTGTAAGTAACGTTCAGGTGCAACTTTAACATGTCGTACATTTACAGTAAAGCTGTGATTTTACTTTGAAATTTTAATGCTTTATGTACTTTTCCCTAGTCAAACACTTATTTTACACCACAAAATTACAACAATGAAATTTCAATCACCAGTACTGTAAAACAGCAGCACACGTGTCTTAATTTTCCAACACTTCCCCAGATAGCGCATGTCTTTATTTTGCTTCACCCGATCACTAATGATGTGTGTGCTCCGCATATGGATAACTTATTTGTTCTATTGTTTTCTCTTATATAAATTTTAGTTGTTTGGCAAAAAATCAGGCAACTGCTAAGTATGATTACATTTATTTTCCTATATTATTTAATTATTTAAGTATGCCAATAATATATAATAATTTTGCGTTTCATAATATTCATCGCAGTAATGGGAGGTTATGTTGTTGATTCTATTGCAGTTTTTTTTTTTACTACTTGTTCTAGGTGAGAATGAAGACGCATCAAGTTATTTTTTATCTGTAGAAAGGGAGATAATTTATCAAAATCAAGGAGTTTTCAGAAATCTTTAAATTTATTTACTATTAATTTGTGTATTGGTGAATATATTATCAATTGTATTTGATGTGCTATTTATTTGTGACCCGGGTATGTTCTTTGACTAGATGTTCTAAACCATATGATGATGACATTAAATCAGTTAACGCTTCTCGTTCCTTGCATTTTTTATTAAAATATACATTCCAGTCACCACATATAAATACCTTTTTTTTCAGTCATAATATTTTTCTAATACCTCATCAAGAGCAACTATAAAATTATTAAAATTCTCCAGCTATTTCAAAATCTTTTTCTATACAGGGTGTCCCACGACGAACTGCGGCAATCGCTAGCTCGAAAAGTAAACAATGTAAAATTTTGAAAATTTGGTAGTAAACTAATGTCGATGAGGGCAACTCGGCTAAAATATTCTCAAGATGATGGCACTTCCGGTTATACCGGATACTTGCTTATTTTAAATGGAACACCCTATATATTATTACATTTTTGGATTCTACGCAAAATTCTAGTCCGATTTTGTGTATCATGTATTTTACCTAAGTCTCTCCGTTTTTGACATATTTCAATTTTTATGTCAAAAATGACTTTTGCAGGCCCTATAGGAATTATCAATTTTTCCTATAAGGAAGCCTTTATTATCTTATTTGGGTTGGATTCTTTGTTGAGAAAGACCTACTTTAATAGTGTTTTTATAATATTTTGATAAGTATTACTACAGAGTGTTCAAAAAATAAGAATAAAAATGAAATTGAAAAAACTGTCAAAAATCAATTTTTTCGAATGGAAATCCCCAATTTTTATAATCTTATCTTATTTACCATTAAAAATAAGGGTAAGTTTGTGCATGGATGTCTATTCCGAAAATTTTTAGTTTTCGAAATATTGCCAATTCAACGTTTTTATATGGGGATTTTGCTATGTATTTTAAGTTCAAATACTCTTAGTTGGCTATGACGGCGTTGGGTGCTAAACAAGTATTAAGATTAAGTATTTAATTCATTTAGCAGAGCAGATTTTAAAACCTATTACACATTTAAAGTCATTTCAAAATAAAAATAAGGTGATAACTAGATCTTGCAGAATAGCCCTGACAATGTATCTCGTGATTTTTCATGATGACTTCGCTGATCAAAACTAGGTATGCTTTCGAAACGTTAGTCTCAAGAGATGGACACAATGGAAAAACGAGATTGCCCTTTAAGTTGATTTTAGCTATAAGGTAATTTGGAAAAACACTAGAAAAGTTAATAACTGAAGTAATGTAAAGAGGTAGCCCCACCCTATTAGTACAGGAGCCAGCGACATTCTTTTTTGAAAGATCTGCTTAAAATTAATTTCTTATTTTTGTGTTATATTTAGGCTGTGTTTATACAAAATCGACTCCTGCAGGCGCACTAGCGAGAAAACGCCTGACAGGACTTTTTGCTCCTAACAAAGCCATGTTCCATTAAATAGCTGGCAACATGGATTTTTTAACAATTTCAAGTAATAAACTACTGGCAAAAAAAAAATTTAGCTTTAAACATTTCTGTCAATTAACTTTATTTTAATTACATATTTATGTTAATGATAAGGAGCACGCCGGTCTACAATGAAGGTGGCAGGAAATCATTTTCCATCGTACTATAATGTCAATAAAGGACAAAAAAAATATCAACTGTAAACACCTTATAGCAGTGACACTTTGCCAGGCATTGGCCTGCTAACGAAGTGGAAGGAGTTTGTTTTGTGGATAAGTTACAATATGATCGAAAAAAAAAAACAAGTTTAAACAAACATAGCAACTAAAAGAGTCGCCGACTCCCGTAGTATATCCTATTACCACTTCAGTTGGATTTATAAATAGGTGTACAAATTTAAGAAGTGCTATACTCTTGCATTTGTGATAAATAATAAAATGAACCCAGATTAAGACATTTTTAAAACATCAGTATTATCTGGCTGTATTAAAATTTTACTTTTATTTAAACATCTATGTGACAAGTCAACTGGTAGTTAAAACTTTGACTTAATTGTCTATACCTAAGTAATTATATGGGTAAATTCTGCATTTTAGAGAGTCACTGAAACTTTCGCAAAATCACAAAATCTTTTCAAGATACACTAATTTGGGGTCGTAGAACACGAATCTGAAATTAATTTTCAATGCAAATATGTAGTTTTCCAAAATTTTGAAACTTTCTACTATAACATTAAGAGCAATGCGATCAAATTAGAGGGGAGTGGGCGGAAATGAGCCAATAAAGTACAGAAAGCTGTTGTGTTGGTTGTCTAGTTTTGGCGTTGGTACTTTCTTTATCGTTGCTTTATACTTACAATCACGTCTGAAAGTTCAAGAACACATCGAGACCAAGCTTTAAATACACGAAATGAATGCGCATCGGTTATAAATGTAATTATTTTTGCAACCATTTTTAATTATATCGAAGTGATTCCATCTACTAAAACAGAGCATTGTACTAAAAAAAAATTCCAGCAAAGAGCATTTTTTAGCGAACTGGCTCATGTTATTAAACCGAAAAAAAGATATTCTTATAGGTAAATGAATACTACACTTCTATTGAAGAACATTTTTACCTAAAACTTGTTTATTAGCCAATGTGAAGAGATATCTTCCTAATAAACAAGTTTTAGCTAAAAATGTTCTTCAATAGAAGTGTAGTATTCATTTACCTATAAGAATATCTTTTTTTCAGTTTAATAACGCCAGCCGTTTGGCTAAAAACTGCTTTTTTCCAGTCAAGATTTTTAGTGCAGTGCTTTTTAATAGATGGTGCCACCTACAACACTACAATAGAGCATCTGCATCATGTAACTAACATAACCTCAAATTTTAAGTTTTTCGACTTTATTCTCATTTTTAATGTCTGTATACTCATTTTTAGCTTGAAGCCGTACTGGCTCCAAGCAAATATTTAAAAATTCACGTAAATAATTTCTCAATATTGTTGATTAATAAAAATAGACTGCTAATTACAGGTTAGATTTCCAACCTACAAAAAGAATGCTATTTTATTAGGACAAAGTCTTTAGAACTTCATAAACATTACACTGAACTAGATTTTAGTTGAAAATATGGGAACCAGGCAGAAATTTTAATAACAGCTGAGTAATACACTTAAATTTTAAGAAACACATATTTTTGAGGTTAGTTGTGATGACACGTGCAGATGCCCTATAATAGCCACACATGTTTGAATAATTGTTGTGAATGTCTGAATTTTAATAAATAATTTAAGTATTTTCGATATATTTTTTTGCCTTAAAATGCCAGGAATCCTGTCATGTAATTCAATACTTCGTCAGTATTAGCTAGAAGAGTAGTTGTTTTGATTGGTTTTCCAATAATGAGTGTTTTAAAGTGTTTTCCTAAGTAGTATATTAGTGTGACTCGATTAAGGTATCAATATACAGAAAGTAGATAATTTCATATTAAATAAAAAGTTCGAATGACTAAATTTGAATAAATGATTTAAGTATTTTCAATATATGTTTTACTTTAAAATGCTAAGAATCCTATCATGTAATTCAATACTTCGTCAGTATTAGCTGGAAGAGTAGTTGTTTTGATTGATTCTCCAATAATGAGTGTTTCAAAGTATGTTACTAACTAGTATATTAGCGTGCCCAGATTAGGGCAACAATATAGAAAATAGGTATTTTCATAATAAATAAAAAGTGTGTTAGTTGTAATTTGCATAATACCTAAATAATATTCTCTAATCATGATAAAAGCAAATAAAAAAAAATAATTAATAGTAAAAATTAACTCATTGTAAACACTAAGAACACCTTGAATTTCCTATTCACATCTCCTGTTCACAATATAAGTACTCTTTAAAACAATGCACCTTTTGCGCACTGCAAAAAAACAGCTTTTTCATAAAAAAACATTTACCAAAACTCCAGAAATTCGAAAATGAAAGGTTACCAAAATGTCAAATTAATATACATTATACTCCATACTTTTCAATGTCATTGTGTTAAGGTACCAAGCAGGCGATTTTTTTTACCTGTAATGCATCACAGAATAATCGGTCCTTATTTTATAGACGGAAATTCCGGAAATTTAATTCAAAATACTTATTTAGAAATTTTAATTTTGTTTTGGGCGAACTCGACAATGAAAATTTAGAATTTAGGAGAAAAATAATTTTTCAGCAAGATGGATGCCCAGCACATTCCACAATTCTAGTTAGACAATTACTTCCACAACAGGTGGATTGGCCACTAGAGACCAACAGCATGGCCAACCCGTTCGCCAGTTCTAACCCTGTTGAATTACTTCTTATGGGGGTATTTAAAGCAAAAAGTATACGCAAATGACTTGGAAGATGACGTAGATTTATTAAAGCAAAAAGTTGTGGATGCTGTTGCAACCATAAATGAAGTTTGATTTAGAAGATTAGAAAAATGTGTACTAGTAGGAGGTCTACATATAGAATAGTTTTCAACTTAGTTGAATAAAATGTAATTTTTTTTGAAAATTGTTATTCCTTATTTTGCAACTAAACTCAGTATTTAAGATTTTCTCTATAATTGAAAAAACTTTGTTAAGTAAAATGTTCAGTAAAAATGTAAAAAAAAAGGTATATTAAAGTCAATTTCATAAATATGAAATGGAAATGGAAAATTCCAATTTTTAGAATAGAATAGAATAGAATTTTATTGCGTAATGATAACAAAAAATTTGTTAATGTCCACAATTCTACAACAACGACAAAAGACAGAATAATACTATAATAATTTATCTTAACTTTGACAACTGTTTATGACTTCCTAAGACAAGCAAAACTTTTTACAAAGGATGATTTTTGCTCGGCAAATTAAAAATAAGAAAGTTTACAAGAGTGCGGTACCCCATCTGGGGACCCACTACTTACACAACATTGAGAAGTATGGGATATGGAGATGCATATTAGTTTGACAGTTTGATTACCTTTCATTTCCTAATTTCTGGAGTTTTGGTAAATAATGTACTGTTCTCTTATGAAAAAGCTATTTTTGTGGTGCATAAAATGTGCATTGTACTGAAGAACACTTACATTGTAGGGCTCAACCGATGGATCGGCATCGGCGCCAATGGTACAAAACTTCATCGGTATCGGCCATCTGCAAAATATAAGGCCGATGGATTTTCTTACAGGTTGCATACTTCTCTGTTGGGAATGAAATGTTTATCGTTTAGCTTTAGAACGAATCAAGTGTGCGAGGTCTGTAGACGATCCAACCAACCAACCAATCGACTGGCCTTTTCAGTACACTTTGAACATTGCCATGCGAACTCTTAAAAGTGAGCTGGTCTGCTGAAGCCAACATTGTCGGTACGCTTTGAAGACGCTGGAATTCCAGCAGACCAGCTCACTGTTACGAGTTGTCATGGCAATTTTCAAAGTGTACCGAGAAGGTTGGTTGGTTGGTTGGTTGGTTAGATCGTATGTAGACCTCTCTAGCTAGCTTACAGTTAGCTCATCTCTGCGGGGGCAGTTTTAACATGCTTGCCGCTCCCGGCACTATTTTAAGATGCCGCCCCTACTCTTAAATATAACATATATATACTACCCAAAAAATGTTTGCCACAACTTCTACATGCTCAATGTGAATTGTGCACTATTGTCGCTTTCATCAAAAAACCAAGCCGAAAGGCCGCCTTTGATAAAAACATTGAACACAGGAGCAGGCGAGCAGGACATAATAAATAATATCTGTTCTAAATTCTAACTACTGTACTAAATACTAGAGAGAGTTATTTTACTTATTTTGTTTAATGGCTTATTTATTACAATTTTCTTTAGTTCATTTAGATCAGGGATTCCCAACAGATGGTCCGCGGACGATGTCTTAGAGGTCCGCGAAATGTCACTGAGATATTCAATTGTTTTGTATTTTACTTGACTTGCAGTGGTAGATTCTACATAACCTTCATTTTAAGAAGAATTTAAGCTTTTATGTCAGTGTAGTGACCGATGAGGAGGTCCTTGAAAAAATCTTGTTGGGAATCCTTGATTTAGATGATAAGAAATTGAGCGAGTTGTACTATTTATCAATTATCAAACCCGAAATAATTTATTTTGTATTTCGTTAATGGTTTACGGTTTACTTGCTTAAATGAAACAATGAATAAAAAAGTATTAGTCTTCGGGGGACCATCACCATAAATTAGGTATGAAAGAAAGCCGCTTCTGGCTGCCATCCATATCGCTCGATGCGTTGTTTTGGCTTCGATGGAACTGTCGTATCAGCGAATTCATAAAAATGACTAAAGGAATATTCAAAAGAAAAAAAGTTTGCCGCCCTGGGCACCCGTCCAGTGTGCTCAGTGGTAAAACCGTCACTGTCTATGTGTGATGTACTAACTAATGGTAAATTTTAGGTATACCTAATTAAATCTTTAATTTTGTTTATGTTTATAAGTTTATTATTATCTATCATTTCTATTATTTATATTGAATATGAATACTTAATTTTTTGTTATTTTAGAAAGCTATTTTGTTTTTTTTTATAATGTACATTGTATACCTTTGTTTCTGTTTTTGCGCAATAAACAGTGTGTTTCACTTCTCGTGAAGACACCCCTGTATCTTTTTTATTTGTTGCCGAATTAATTTCAAATTTTTATCAGCCATACAAGTCCATAAGGTGACTTTATTCAACACATAAATGCCGTCTAAATCTAAAACGCCGGCCTACTGCGATAAAAAGAAAATGTCAATTTTCGAGAAATCATAGTAGGCTTAGAGATAGACAAAAATTTTGTTAACAAAAGTTGTTCAGAATCACTTGATATGCCCCCCTGTAAAATTTTGTGAAAATCGGAATATTTTCAAAAAATAATTTTTTGTTTCACTTCTCGTGAAGACACCCCTGTATCTTTTTTATTTGTGGCCGAATTAATTTCAAATTTTTATCAGCCATACAAGTCCATAAAGTGACTTTATTCAATACATAAATGCCGTTTAAATCTAAAACGCCGGCCTACTGCGATAAAAAGAAAATGTCAATTTTCGAGAAATCATAGTAGGCTTAGAGATAGACAAAAATTTTGTTAACAAAAGTTGTTCGGAATCACTTGATATGCCCCCCTGTAAAATTTTGTGAAAATTGGAATATTTTCAAAAAAAAAATTTTTGTTTCACTTCTCGTGAAGACACCCCTGTATCTTTTTTATTTGTGGCCGAATTAATTTCAAATTTTTATCAGCCATACAAGTCCATAAAGTGACTTTATTCAATACATAAATGCCGTTTAAATCTAAAACGCCGGCCTACTGCGATAAAAAGAAAATGTCAATTTTCAAGAAATCATAGTAGGCTTAGAGATAGACAAAAATTTTGTTAACAAAAGTTGTTCGGAATCACTTGATATGCCCCCCTGTAAAATTTTGTGAAAATCGGAATATTTTCAAAAAAAAAATTTTTGTTTCACTTCTCGTGAAGACACCCCTGTATCTTTTTTATTTGTGGCCGGATTAATTTCAAATTTTTGTCAGCCATACAACTCCATAAGGTGACTTCATTCAACACATAAATGCCGTCTAAATCTAAAACGCCTGCCTACTGCGATAAAAAGAAAATGTTAATTTTCGAGAAATCATAGTAGGCTTAGAGATAGACAAAAATTTTGTTAATGAAAGTTGTTCAGGATCACTTCATACGCCCCATGTCGTCTAAATCTAAAATGCCGGCCTTAGAATAATTAAAATTAAAATCTAATTACTTTAATGAGTTTTAACATCTGTCAACAATATGTAGGTTGGTAGGATGCTGTCATATAACGAATTCTTTTTGAATTAAATTGGTGGCCCTGAAAAGGGCCGTTGTTTTTACAGAGAAGACTACTAATAATGAATGATAATATTGTCGGAAAAAAAAATACAGATAAAGCAAAAGCCGCAGTGTTAGAATAGTTCAAAAATAAAAGAAGTTAATGGTTTTTTTTACTTATTTATTATATTGCGCCCCTTTCCACTAACCCACCCTCAAGTGTAATACACTTCTCAATCCGTTTTCTGTTATTTTTTACAACTCTTCGCAGTTCTTGAGCTGTAACTTCTAAACATGCTCGCCTTATCCTCTCACAAAGCTGCTCTATATTTTGAGGTCTGGTCATATAAACTTTGTTTTTAATGTGACCCCAAAAATAAAAATCCATTGGAGTGAGATCAGGTGATCTGGGTGGCCAATGTATTAAAGGGCTATTTCGTCCTATCCATCTTTGGGGAAAATGTTCATTCATCCCTGCTCTCACTACTACGGAATTGTGGATAGATGCTCCGTCGAGTTGAAAATACACCTGTTCCAAAGGAAAATCAACAATTGCATTCCAAAGATCATTATTTAAAAATTCTAGCAAATTTAACGCATTTATATTTTGAAAAAAGAAAAACGGCCCTATTATTGTTTCGTTAAAAATTCCGCACCACACATTTACTTTCTGGGAATATTGCCTTTTACAATTTATTATCCAATCAGGATTTTCTACAGCCCAGAACCTAGAGTTTTGTGATGACACTACCCCGTTGGTGGAGAAAGTTGCCTCGTCCGTGAAAATTACTTTCTTCAAGAAGTCTCTATTGTTTAAATAATTACCTTGGATCCATAAACAATATTCTAATCTTCTCTCTTCATCACCTTCCTCCAAGGTATGTAAAAATTTTGGTTTAAACGGTTGTAGCTTATGGCGTTTTAAACATCTCCAAATTTTTGATGCCGACAAATTAAGGTCACGAGCCATATTTCGAAGACTGGTAGTGGGATTGGCGTTAAACGCCGCTAATATAACATTATCATCTCCGTGATTTCGATTAAGATGTACTCTCGGTTTAAGCACATTGCCAGTTGTATTGAACAAGTGACATATTCTTGCTACGGTACCATGGTGTATTGGTTGTCTTAGAGGATGTCTTAAATTAAATTCTTCTGCTGCTTCTCTTGAAGACCGTACATTTTCACCGACTATCTTTATTATTTCAATTTTTTCATCAGTAGTTAAAAGTATTCTAACCATTATGAGAAAAGATATGAAATAAGGAAACTTTAGTATGAATAAAATTATTAAAACAAGAAAAACTAACAAACTCCACAGAAAATAACAACAATCACTTCTGTCATGAAAGCAATGACGAAATAAATAAAACAATACATATTGACAGTTAATTTCACGGCACTCTTTACATTCAACGCAATAAAACCGTCCATGTTCCTAAATTTCTGAGCCGATAAGGAGGAAGGATATGATGGAGAGTTACTCCTCCAGAAGAGAGATAACACAAAGAAAAAAGAAAAGATATTACATTCAACTTGATATGTAAAAATAAAAAGCCCTTTTAGTGTTTATTGAATGCTGATTTTTGTTCACAACTTTCATTTGTTGGAAAAAGTTCTCTTTATGTGTTCTCTTTTTTTGAAAATATTCCGATTTTCATAAAATTTTACAGAGGGGCATATGAAGTGATCCTGAACTACTTTTGTTAACAAAATTTTTGTCTATCTCTAAGCCTACTATGATTTCTCGAAAATTAACATTTTCTTTTTATCACAGTAGGCCGGCGTTTTAGATTTAGACGGCATTTATGTGTTGAATAAAGTCACCTTATGGACTTGTATGGCTGATAAAAATTTGAAATTAATTCGGCCACAAATAAAAAAGATACAGGGGTGTCTTCACGAGAAGTGAAACAAAAAATTTTTTTTTGAAAATATTCCGATTTTCACAAAATTTTACAGGGGGACATATCAAGTGATTCTGAACAACTTTTGTTAACAAAATTTTTGTCTATCTCTAAGCCTACTATGATTTCTCGAAAATTAACATTTTATTTTTATCGCAGTAGGCAGGGGTTTTAGATTTAGACGGCATTTATGTATTGAATAAAGTCACCTTATGGATTTGTTTGGCTGATAAAAATTTGAAATTAATTCGGCCACAAATAAAAAAGATACAGGGGTGTCTTCATGAGAAGTGAAACAAAATTTTTTTTTTTGAAAATATTCCGATTTTTACAAAATTTTACAGAGGGACATATCAAGTGATTCCGAACTACTTTTGTTAACAAAATTTTTGTCTATCTCTAAGCCTACTATGATTTCTCGAAAATTAACATTTTCTTTTTATCACAGTAGGCCGGCGTTTTAGATTTAGACGGCATTTATGTGTTGAATAAAGTCACCTTATGGACTTGTATGGCTGATAAAAATTTGAAATTAATTCGGCCACAAATAAAAAAGATACAGGGGTGTCTTCACGAGAAGCGAAACAAAAATTTTTTTTTTGAAAATATTCCGATTTTCACAAAATTTTACAGGGAAACATATCAAGTGATTCCGAACAACTTTTGTTAACAAAATTTTTGTCTATCTCTAAGCCTACTATGATTTCTCGAAAATTGATATTTTCTTTTTATCGCAGTAGGCCGGCGTTTTAGATTTAGACGGCATTTATATGTTGAATAAAGTCACCTTATGGACTTGTATGGCTGATAAAAATTTGAAATTAATCCGGCCACAAATAAAAAAGATACAGGGGTGTCTTCACGAGAAGTGAAACAAAAAATTTTTTTTTGAAAATATTCCGATTTTCACAAAATTTTACAGGGGGACATATCAAGTGATTCCGAACAACTTTTGTTAACAAAATTTTTGTCTATCTCTAAGCCTACTATGATTTCTCGAAAATTGACATTTTCTTTTTATCGCAGTAGGCCGGCGTTTTAGACTTAGACGGCATTTATATGTTGAATAAAGTCACCTTATGGACTTGCATGGCTGATAAAAATTTGAAATTAATTCGGCAACAAATAAAAAAGATACAGGGGTGTCTTCACGAGAAGTGAAACACACTGAATACTAATTTTTGATTTTTGAATACGTTGATTGAATTCAAACATCGGCTATCGGCATCGGCCGATGCAAGTAAAAACATCGGCATCTGCATCAGCATTGGCCTATTGGCAAAATTCTGCCATCGGTCGAGCCCCATTACATTGTGACATTACATTGTGAACACAAGATCCTAAACGATCAAAATTCAAGGTGCTTTTAGCTTTTAGTGTTTACAATAATAGAGAGTGAGTGTTATGGTGGAAAATTACAAATTTTTTTTGGAAAAACTATGCATTTGCATTTGAAACTAATTTCAGATTCGTGTTCTACAACTCCCAATTAGTACATCTTGAAAAAATTTCGCGAAAATTCCAATACCCCGCTAAAATACAGAATTACCAGTATATGCTGTTTTGAAATATAACTGATATTCAGTGTGTCCCGCTTTTCACGGTAACACCTTTGTAGCTCAGTTATTAGTCACCCAATTTTAACCAAGTTTGAATGGGTATCAAAGACCTTTATTATACCTTTTTTAAGTAAAACAAAACTTATTTCAGTCATTGGCGTGCATTTTTATTATGAAAAAAAGGGTCGATTTTTCGAAAAATTATATTAGGCATTTTTTTGTTGAAAAACTAATGCAATATTATTGATCAGCATGCTGTAGAACCGCTATATCTAAAATTTAACAACATTTTGATTTTTGGTTTTTGAATTACGACCCACTTAAAATTACCTATTTCAAACATTAAATAATCAATAAATTGGTAACGAAATATTTTTCGAAAAAAAGTCATTCTTCATTTTCTCTTTAAATTCACTTTTTTTATTATCCCATATCATCGAAACTTTCAAATTTCGAAGGCCAAAAATTTTCATTGAAAAATTTTGGGTCATCAGACCTGTAAATTATTTGGGCATTAAGGATTACCGAATTTGAAAGTATCGATGATATGGGGTGGTAGAAAAAACGAATTTAAAGAGAAAATAAAGAATGACTTTTTTTCGAAAATTTCGTTACCAATTTATTGATTATTTAATGTTTAAAATAGGTAATTTTAAATGGGCCGTATTTCAAAAATCAAAATGTTGTTAAATTCTGGATATAGAGGTTCTACAGCAGCTGCTCAATAATATTGCATTAGTTCTTCAACAAAAAAATGCCTATGATTTTTCGAAAAATCAACCCTTTTTCTCATAATCTAAAATGCACGCCAATGACTGAAATAAGTTTTGTTTTACTTAAAAAAGGTATAATAAAGGTCTTTGATACCCATCCAAACTTGGTTAAAATTGGGTGACTAATAACTGAGCTACACAGGTGTTACCGTGAAAAATGGGACACACTGTATGTACGAGAAATTATTTAATTTTATTTTTAATTATTGTGCCATTTATTATTGAAGGTAAGAATTATTCAGTAGATAATTGCCCCTATGATTGTGGTAATAGTCACTACTTACTACTATTCAATTTAAAAGAGGTGGAAAGTCCAGCCCAAAGTTTACAAAGATGTGCCAATTAAATTAAGATTAAATAATTCTACATTATCTAAGAGATATAAATTACTTAACAAGTATTATATCTGATAATGATAATTCCTGATAAGCAGTTACAGGTAAAATAATGCTACCAACTTAAGATTGAGATTGTGATCTAACTTCTTTCCTTATAAAAAATACAATTCAAAAGCAAATGATTGAATATTAATAGGGAACATTTACCTGTTGTTTGGTTCTTCATCACACTTATCAGAATCGTCTGACAAATTTGAGTCCTTGCTTTTGTGTGCATCTCTTGAATGCATATAAAGATCAATTTGTTTCGATTCCTCAACAATGTCTTTCTCCGTAATAATATGTTTGTATTCCTGAACATTTTCATTCCCTTTCTTTATAGAGTAATTGTAATATTGTAAGACTTGCTTAACGACTAATGGATTTTCTTTTTGTTCATCCTTGGTTATCTGGGTTCCAATCTGTCGCATCCAGGCTGAAGGCAATCCTTCAAGTATTCCATCTGCATTTACAGTAACATGAATATCATGATTTACATTTGTCGGGGTGCCTATCACTGCTGCAATATTATTTTCTTCCCTGTGGTGCCTTTTCTTGGAAAAAAAATTGAAATTCATTTTGAATATTCAATTTTAATTTGGAAGGAAGCTTAAAACTACAAATACTTTTATTTCGACAACTGTCAATGCCTTCTTTATGCCTGGGAGTTTTACGACCTACATAACTATGCCTATAGAACTCGTTATCAAAAGAAACAATATTTAAAAGAAACTAAATAATCACCGTCACCGATGACACACACCCTTGAATTTAGTGACAACTGACATTTGGTAAATGAAATTAAAATGGGGAATTTCGTTTTTAGGGAATTTTACTCATCTGTTTATCTTAACGTGAGTCTAACTTTAACGTACAACCTTATTTGACCGACCGGCAACCGTTCAGGCTATTTTTTGCGTCTATTAATTTTATGAATGATTATTATTTCTGTGCTACTAGTACAGGATCCGTACTAAGGTCGACCTTCACCGATCAGGTAACCGAATAAAATCTATTTTTTATGAAAAAAATACGATAACAAAAGTAACGGTGATGGATTGACTAACGAAATATGTTCAAAGCTTCCTAACAAACACAAAAGATCGGCCCATCAATGGGCCGACGTTTTGTGTTTGTAGGGTTTAACGGAAAATTTAATGATTATTTTTCTTTTTCCATACCTTCACCGATCTTGTAACCAAAAAAATTTAACACTAATCGAAAGTAAGAAACCTATAGGATATTAGACTGGCGGTACATGACTATAGTCAGGTGCAACGTTTTTAAAATGCATGCCAATCATATATATGAATGAAATTATCGTGAATATGCCAGAAACGCAAATTTTAGGCAGTCATCGCGTGCAGAAGGCTGTGCAAATCGATTTTTTTTTTGTTTATTTTTTTTGTGGGTTTTTTTTTTTTAATTTAAAGTGGATGCCAAGAGTGCCAAACAAAAAGCCTTAAAAAAGAATCCAGCGAAAATTCATTGGCATGCAGTTTACGCGCGCAAAACACACGTTGATGTGCACATTAAATCGTAAAATTTTTTGGTGTTCTTGATTTTGGATGATTCTGATTTTGGATTTTTTTTAAGGCTTTTTGTTTGGCACTCTTGGCATCCACTTTAAATTAAAAAAAAGCACACAAAAAAATAAACAAAAAAAATCGATTTGCACAGCCTTCTGCACGCGACGACTGCCTAAAATTTGCGTTTCTGGCATATTCATGGTAATTTCATTCATATATATGATTGGCATGCATTTTAAAAACGTTGCACTTGACTGATCATGTACCGCCAGTCTATATGTAAACACAGGGTTGCTTATATTTTTCCGTTCAACCCAATAAACATAGGATGTGCAGAACTAATGCTTTACGTAAGGCATATTCCAATGTGCAGGGTACGTTATGTAACATGTAAAGTATATACATGGCATATAACTAAGTAGTAGATGAATTTTGTAATGTGCATTGAATATACAGTATATATACTTAAAGTAAGGTACTTTTTTTGTAATGTAATGGATATGCATTGCACAAGCCAATCGGCATATTTCATAAAAACATTTTTATAATTAAAAGAACAGTACATCCGCCATTTTTAAGATTATTTATTTAAATTTATTGAAATTAATTTTTTTTATTCATTTTAGCATTCAAAACAAATCGATTTAGTATATATTAATCTGAATTATAATACATAAATTAATTTTCCTGCGGTAATAACATATAGTCGAAAAAAATATATATGCAAATTAGTAGGTTCTTTCCAAATATAAAAAAACACCCGCAAGTAATATTTCAGTTATTAATTTAATCATGCATGGGGACAACGTAATTATTGAAGCCATTAAAAAATGGCTCATAAAAGCCAAGCAGAGAGCAAATAAACAACCAATAAGGAAATTGAGAGACAACGAGGGAGACAATAAAGAATAATACTTACATACATTTAGTACACATATTTATTTTATGTATTTTATTTCTAAAATAAAAATTTCATATATAAAATGTATTTAATATGAAAGTGTATGGCCTAATTATCTTTCACTTAGATTACATGTGCATAGAATATGCCTACCGGATATGGGAACACAAAAAGACCATACATTGCATATATAAATGGATAGTGCAATGTATATGATATGAACATGTATGGACCGGTCACTTTGCATTTAAATTCCATGTGAAAAGAATATGCTTAACACATGCATTGCATATATAAATGTTTATTGGGAAGGCTGTACGGTTGCTAGGTTTAAATAGGTGAATCGAAAGTGGTACCTTCACTGATTGGTACTACTGTAGGGTGACCAGATTTATGTGCTGGACACTTCTGCTGGGAAAAAAATTGATGAGTGGGGGGGAGCAGAAATCCGAAAAATCATTTCTTGATCCCAATATTTTTGATGACCGAAAGGAAAAATTTTTTTGATCACAGATAGTACTCCAAAATTCTGGATTGTCCAGCGAAATTCCGGACGTATGGTCACCCTATACTACTGGTAACCAAATAAATTATATATCAAAATAAAGAAACGATAAGTATAAATAAAATTAAAAAAAAAAAAACAAAAAAAAAGCCTTGAACATATTTCGTTAAGCAACTCATCACTGTTACTTTTATTAGCATATTTTTTTCATAAAAAATATATTTAATTTGGTTACCTGATCGGTGAAGGTCGACCTTAGTACGTATCTTAGACTATACCGAAAAAGATAAATAGTTGATTAGCAAATTTTGTATGTGACTTATGATTAGCAGCCACTCATTCCCAGACCATCTCTATGTAATTTATGGAAAGCCCCTACATACCCTGAATATTTTTTAAAGTTTGAAATAGATCCAGTTTTGGAATATTAGGTGATATTGTTAAATTACAATTTTCTAAAAAAAAGTACAGTTGATACGAATAAGACAACCTTTGTTTTCAACACGGTATTTAATACACCCTGGTTTTCAAGAAAAAATATTTTACTGATAGGGAGAGGTCAGGACTGACATCTTTGTCAAAGAGTGAGTCTTTTTGTGTAGTATATTGCGAGCGAAGGAAAGGTACAAAATTGATCCCATTGGTATCAAATTAATCTTTGTAAAATTTTAAGCATATCAGGAGCATATCTATTCATTCAAGCGTGATTTAAGGGTTGAAAATATTTAAACAATATGCCAGTTATACCTAAATAAATATTTTAAAAAATTTAAACAATTATTATAACTCTGATTTATTTTTATTAATAGGTAATTGCAACAAAATAATGCTTGGGTAACGAATTTTTTACTGTTTTTCGTAATTATTGATTTTCAACCTCCTCGTTAAAGGTTGTTTCTATTGAGCATAGCGCAGTGGAGTTCATGTTCGTTACTTAAGCATTATTTTGTTGCAATTATTAAAATAAAATCAGAGTTATAATAATTATCCTGGGAAAAACAAAACTGTCGATTAAACTCTCTAAAAATATTTATTTCCTTCGCAACCTTGTCAGCACAGTATCCCTTAAATACCTACTCACAGCTTATTATGGTTCCATTCATGTCAATATGTCTTATGGAATTTTAAACTGGGGCCACTCAGCCCATGCTTCTAAAATTTTTGACTCAAAATCTTAAATGCAGAGATGATTGTAAAGACCATTTCATTAATCTTAAAATATTAACATGATATTAATTATGCCTTGTCTACTTTATCTTAAACAAAATGAACATCGATATGTAACGCACAGCCAAATCCATGAATATACACAAGAAACAACGATAAAATTAATGTCAATTTTCTTCGATTTACTAGAACTAGAAATGGAGCAAGTTATTATTCTGCCAATTTTTATAATACTCTTCCTCATTCAGTAAAAAACTTTTTTTTCAATTTAAAAATAAAATAAAAGGTTACTTAAAAACGTAAGGCCTTGTACAGTGTTGAAGAGCTTTTTGAGCATGATTTCTAAGATTTAACTTAACAATGACCTACGCACTGTATATTCATTTTCACATATTTTTTATTTAGTTTGGTTAATTTCGTAGTACTTTTATTTTTGTTTGTCATTCACTATCTTATGTATTTCTGTAGTTTATCTATTTTTATTACTTTTACTATGTCGTCTTAATATTTTGGCTTGTTAAGCATTATTATGTATTTTGACACCAATAAATTATTGTTATCATTATATTTTTAAAGAAACTCAATCGAGACCTCATAATTTTTCGATTCTCTATAGAAGTTAGATCTTTGCTACATCAAGCTAGTCTCTGCAAAATATAAATTCCTATTGATCTTTGACCTTAAATGAAATTTAGTTAATACACTTGTTTTGAATCAAATCGATTATTTCAGTTCAGTTTATTACAATGGGATCATTTACCATGTTTTTTATTAAGTTTTCCAACAAATCTCTTCATCTCAGAGCGAAATGCAAAAATCAGAATATTCTAGGCTTTAAAATTAATCAAGAACATCGAAGCGGTGCGACGTCATTCACTTCAAGTAGAATTTTCATTCCCTGCTTTTTGGCACTTATAAATGTACTGCATACTGGTCATTTGTTAAAATACTCCAATAGTTAATCTCTGGCAGATCACAAAAATCTGCTTTTAAATAGCTGGGTTCTATAAAAGCAAATGCACCTTCGAGACAGACTGTCGGATTCAATCTTGAGCGCATCGGTTCATGTTTTAAGTAGTATATTTCTGAAACTTCTTATCGGATTGACCTCAAATTTTGAGTATTATAATTATTTGATGATTACTGAAATTTGACTAAATGACCCTATTATTATCTATATAATATAGTTAGTTAATCACGAAAAATATAAAAAATTCATTTAAAATAACGAAAGGCCAGGTGAAACTTTTGTTCATCAACTTAACAAAATGACAAGCAAAGCTCTCGTGTGGCCAATCTTACCTTTTGGGTACAACTAGCATTCAAATAGATCATTCTGATTTCAAGGGGGTGCCAATGGCTTCACAATAATGTTTTATATAGGCTTCACAGGTACTTGTTTTTAGCAGATCCAGACTCAAAATATGAACATATATGAATATAAATGAAAGAAAGGCGAGTAGCAAGAGACAAAAAGGGACTAATAACTATTTCTTCTATAAAAAAATGTGTGAGGGCAGTAAGACGTGTTGTGACTCGCACAAAATTCACATGGCAAGTCCTCTTCTTTTCGCTCCAAAACTGCCACACATGCGCTAAAAGGCAAAGCTCTGATTGGCTGCTTATGTTAAGTTTTAGAACAAAAGTAAATAAAAGTAACTAAATTTGAATTGAACATAACCGCAAAGATGGAACAATCTAAGTGTTAACCAATATGCAGATGAAGCTATACAAACTATACAAAATTCGGTTGTTGTACTAAGTCAATATTTTAGTAGAATCTGTATTAAACAATCACATTTCCTCTTAAAAAAATCATTAAAAATATGTAAAAAGTTGAAAAGTCTTATATTACAATATTAATAAAATACATGCATTTCAAACGCCGATGACATCACAACGGCAGCCTGGAGAAAGGTCGATTGATTGATTTATCACCATGTGGTAGGCATTGTTGCCACTACCAAGATATACTGCTGGGCCGGCTACGTCCACGCTGGGTTGGATTTGGGTTGTGCTTGTTGTCAGCAGCGAGGTCACATGGTGCATGGTACAGGAGTGTGGGATGGGCAGTGTAGGTGATTGTGAAATGCCTTGTTGCATTGTAAGACTAGTTCACAAGTTCAAAGCTGTGTTAATACTTGATAAAGCTCGTAAAAATATGGGTTCAGAAAGACGTCTAGAAAAATGTGCAAAAGTTTCAAACCCCCATATAAACAATTGCAAAAGTTATAAACAAATGAAGATTGAAAAAATGAGTTTCGTTTTTTGCAAATAACTAGAAAACTATTAATATTTAAGAAATTTTAAAGAAGGATTCTTAAAGAGGAAGATATTTCCAATAAAAAAGTCACAACTCCCAAAACTCTATATCTAATATTAATAATTTTAATTTAATGTTGAAAATAGAGCTCCGCACGGCGAACACTAAGCCGTTACGAGGCTCTGAAACCGGCCGTAATAAGTAAAAATATTTTTTTGTTGTTAAATATTAATTTAAGCATTTTAAAAAATTATGGTATTATTTAGACACTTAAAGGAACAATATCCCGTTGTTAAACAAAAGTCGCTAAAATTATTTCGCTTAGTGGAGACCTCATATCAACTAAACTTTATGGGATTATGACATTGCAATGTTTTTAATTGTAATAGTCTATTACTTATTAATTATTTAACCTAACAAAAAAATAAAAAATGAAAAAGGGAAGTTGAAAATTTTTTTTAATTGATTTTAATTATTATTACTGTTTTTATATTCAAAAATACTATAAGATTACATAAATTTTAAATTTTTATTGCTATTTGTTTAAATAAATTTTATAAACAAACAGATAAATTACGTATTTTTGAAAAAAAATGTTGCCATTATATTTGTTATAAAATATTATGATTAGAAGAAAAAATTTTTTCCTTAAATATTTTTTTTAATTGTTTATAATAATTTTTTCCATTTTTTTATTGAAACAAATTATTAAGAACAATTTTTTTTCTTCGAATTTATTATTTGCAATTCTCTACAAGGTGGAGAAAAGAAAAAAAATTTTGTTAATTTATTTGTTTATTAAATAAACAATTTATTAACAATCGCCGAATGTGTCTATATTTTTTTTAGATAGAAAAAAAATGACAAAGACAACCGTATACACAAACGTCTCAAAAAATTTTTTTTAATATTTTTTATATATTTTAAATTTAATTTTCTTTTGACATGTTTTTGTATACGCACGATTGTTTTTGTTATTTTTTTTTCTATCTAAAAAGAATATAAACACATTCGGCGATTGTTAATAACAAATTGTTTATTAAATAAACAAAAAATTTCTTTTTTCCATCTTGTAGAGAATTGCAAATAATATATTTTAAGAATAAAAATTTGTTCTTAATAATTTGTTTAAATAATGAAAAAAGGAAAAAAATGATTAAACAATTTAAAAAAATTTTCTTAAGAATTTTTTTTTTTTTTAATCAATATTTTATAACAAATATAATGGCAAAAGTTTTTTCAAAAATATGTAATTTTTCTATTTGTTTATAAAATTTGTTTAAACAAATAGCAATACAAATTTAAAGATTATGTAATCTTATAGTATTTTTGACAGGGTTGGCATGTTTAAAACAAAGTGTTTAAAAAATTGCACTGTATTTTAAACAAATGTTTAAAACATATTTAATACACAATGCGATGTTTCAAACAACTGTTTAAAACACAGTATGTTTTAAATAAATGTATTATTTTGGAGTTTGTGGAAAAGCAGGAAAAGTGCCGATCATGGTCCATTCCGATAAAAAAATCCGATATAGTGGTCACATGCACTAAACTGAGCATTTTATTTGCAGAGTGCTGTAAAATCCATTTAAAAGCGCCATCTGACATCAAGTAGTAGTGGCAGACATAGTGTGCCTGGCACCATTTAATTTTAGTTGAATATAGTTTTAAACGTTTTAAACCTGTTTTAAACATACCATTTAAAACTTAACCCAACCCTGATTTTTTAATATAAAAACAGAAATAATTAAAATTAATAAAAAGGAATTTTCATTTCTTTTTCATTTTTTAGTTTTTTGTTAGGTTAAATAATTAATAACTAATAGACCAATAACAATTAAAAACATCGCAATGTCATAATTTCATAAAATATAGACAAAAGGTCTCCATGAAGCGAAATAATTTTAGTGGCTTTTATTTAACAATTATCCGACTTGAAATATAAACGCAAACTCTAAAAAAATTTGTTAATTCACAATAGATTCATTTTATGAAAAATCGGTGAAACAATTTTTTTCCAATGGGATATTGTTCCTTTCTAAATAATAGTTTTTTTAAATTTTTAAATTAATATTTAATAACAAAAAAATATTTCTACTTATTACGGCCAGTTTCAGAGCTTAATGTTCGCCGCGCGGAGCTCTATTTTCAACATTAAATTAAAATTATTAATAATAGAGGTAGCATTTCGGGAGTTGCAACTTTTTTATTGGAAATTTCTTCCTCTTTAAGAATCCTTCTTTAAAATTTCTGAAATATTAATAGTTTTCGAGTTATTTGCAAAAAACATAACTTGTAATTTTTTCAATCTTCATTTGTTTATAACTTTTGCAATTGTTTATGTGCGGGTTTGAAACTTTTGCACATTTTTCTAGACGTCATTCCGAATCCAACGAGTCCTCACTCATCTTTTTACGAACTTTATCAAGCAGTAACACGGCTTTGAACTTGTGAACTAGTCGTGATATGGACTGTTTATATGCTCCTTTTTTTTGTGTTTCTGCTTCTACAATTTTTCTTCTTCTGATTCCTCCGTTTCTGATTCTGGTAGAGCATATACCATTGCGATTTCTTTGTGGTATTCATATTTTTCCCTCACTTTTCTTTCCCAGTGTGCTTGGTCTTTTCCTAGTTTGTTCATGATCCTCTCGTTAATTGTTCTATTTATTGATTTACCGGTGCACGGTAGGCATTGCTGCCACTACCAAGATATACCGCCAGGCCGGCTACATCTATGCTGGGTTGGATTTGGGTCATGCTTGTTGCCAGAAGCGAAACCTACATGACACATGATGCAGGAGTGTGGGCTGAGCAGTGCAGGTGTTTGTCGCTACCCTTTTTGTAATCGTTTTCCCTCCTGGTAATGTTGATGTTTTATGTCGTTGCTACAGTCTTATTGTTTTTACGATTAGTTGGATGATGCTGTCCCTTTCAGCTCTTCTCAGGTTTTTTCTGTTGGCTTTTGTCATTGTGTTTAACTCCATATTCATTGTTGGCAGTAGGTTGGCTATGTATATTTTCTTGATCAGGCACCGTACTGGTTTATTTACGATATAATTGCCCTTGGATGTCATTTTAATTCTCATTTACAGTTTTTTTCGTTTTCAGTTAATTCGTTAGATATGTCCCTAGGTATTTCAATGTGTTCATCATTTCGTATATAGTCTGCTACTTGTTTTCATAAATTCTTCATGGCTTTGGTGTATGGCTGGGTTGTTATGTTTTCTTCTTCCAGCTGACGGCTTAGTGCTCCATATAGGTAACTTTCATCATCATCATTTTTTTTGTATGAGTCGTTGGTGTCTTCTTCCCTGCATTTTTTGATAGATCCAGTGTCCAGTGTTTTCTAAGAAGGCATTATTTTCCTAAGAGAATTATTTCTGCTGACGTGCTGGAAAAAAATCAGTTTTCGCATCAATAGTACACCAATGATTAGTTCTGGTTTAATTTAGATTCAATATTTACTTGAAGGTTGACGTAAGAAGATAACACAGGTTTACAAGAAAAAAATGTCCGACCAATGGGATTTCATTACCGTACCCCGACGGTTTTTGACGTGTTGAACACGATGCCTTAGTCCGTTTTGCGCCATCACGTCAGGATTTCGAGAAAACTTATTTATTTTTATTTATTTATTTAGATCTTTATTTCCAACAGGTTACACCCATTTACAGGAAACACATAGTAACATCAAATATGATAAATTAATGTATAAGACAATCTGTAACACCAGAGGCGCACTGAAGGGGGGGGGCTTTGGGGGCTTAAGTACCCCCCTCTTCTGGAGGCCAGCATCACATATTTTAAAGTAAAAATGAAATATAAATAAACAAAAAACAAAATATAAAAGCAAAATACATTGTACGAAATATACGATTGCGCGGTCGTGGCAATATATACATCATGGGCGAATTGATTTTGTTTTGTAGTTTTATACTCGTTGTTAATCGTTTGTTCAATAAATATACCGTGTGTGTAGTCGCGGGCTAGGCATGGGGAGTAAGAATTACAACATCGCGTGTGCCAGCTGGCTGAAATGAAATAACAGAGCTGGGATGCTCCACCAGTCCACCGACGGACGAATTTACGGCTGCCGGTGTTGTCATATTTCTCGCACTACGTGAGTGTACATGCCTAATGGGAAATTACACGCACGGTATTAAATGTATTAATCATATTATTATTATTTGTAAAAGCCTCCCCTCAGCAATTTTCTGGGTGCGTCCCTGTGTAACACAGTAACTGACTGACAGTAAATAAACTAATAACATAAGATAGCACAGTTTGAGAAAATAACAAAAAACAAAAATAGAAAAAAGAGAGGCTAATTTACAAGACCAGTAGAACTTACCAAAAAACATGTTATTCTTTTAGGAATTGTTGTCAATCAGAACCTGTCGAATATAAGTCAAGGAGTTGGTATTAATATCGCATACCTCTGAAATAGCATTAAAATTATTGGACATTAGAAATAGTGGCGATCTACATAAAACGTTTGTCCTAGCATTATCGCTATGGAAAGTTAGAAAATATCGAGCCGCTAGTCTAGGTATAAAAAAATTGACCCTGTTTAGAAGATTAATGCAATGAATATTATTATGCAACAGATTATATAATAATGATATGGAGATCAAGATTCTCCTTGATTTTAGAGATATAAGTTGATGCTGGTTAAGTAGTAATGAGTATTCAATTCCCATTTCCGGATAAGTACCACTGATCTTGTAAGATAAATATTTTAAAAATTTTCTCTGTACTGATTCTATTGCATCGATATAATGGATACCATATCAGTGCGCCATATTCTAATCTGGACCTGACATAGGCAAAAAACACTAGCTTTAATGACAAAGGATTATGAAAATGTCTGCAGTTTCTTAAAACAAATCCTAATCTATTAGCCGTTGACACTATATTATTTACATGTGTAATGAAATTGAACTTTCGATCAAAGAATATGCCGAGATCTTTGATTTCATGGGATCTGGTGATAACAATATCGTTAATTTGGTATTGATAATCAATATGTTCGATTTTTTTAGTGAATGATGTTATGGAGCATTTAGATATGTTTAAGTGCAAGTTATTTCTATTGCACCACTGGGATATCTTATTGATACAATTTTGTATAACTAGGCAGTCTTGATGCGTGGATATTGTATTAAAAATCTTCAAATCATCCGCATAGAGAAGTTTTGGAATGTTTACTATCTGAGCTAGGTTATCTATAAATATGAGAAACAATAGCGGACCTAAGTTTGACCCCTGAGGGACCCCAGATGAGGGGGTAATATAATGTGATTGAAGTCCTTCATATTCAACAAATTGCCTTCTATCTAGTAGATAGAATTTTAATTAAAAAGCTGTTAGAGACGCCAATGTTCTCTAGTCTGGAGATAAGCACGTAATGATTAATTTGATCGAATGCCTTTTGGAAGTCCATATATACTACGTCGACTTGCAAACTTAACCTTAAAGTGCTAAAAATACCTTTTTCGCCTTCGTTCGTGGACAAATTAGTTCACTCAAACGATTGCAAAAACCCCCGACTAATAAGTTTTGAGCCACAATCTTCAAATTTTGATAAAGTTATGAATTTTAGCATCTGCCATATTGGATCCGCGATCTTGAATTTAGAAATTATCAAATTCTGACTTCAGATTCGTGATCAGCGACCCCAAAAACCCCCCAAGTAACAAAATTGAAGCCAAAATATTGAGTGAATCAATATGTGCATGATCGAAAAAGGTATTTTTGGCACTTCTGGGTTAAGTTTTCTTGAAATCCTGACGTGATGGCGCAAAACGGACTACGGCATCGTGTTCAACACGTCAAAACTCTTCGGGGTGCGGTAATCTGATCCCGTTGGTCGGACATTTTTTTCTTTTTTTTTTGTAAATCTGTGTAATTTATTGCCCTATTTTGAGAATTTACTACCTAACTATAATTTATCTTACCGAGATCTTCTTTCAGGAACTTGGTATGAGCGGTTAATATAAACAGGTCAAAGTTTATTTGTCTATACTAACTTAAGTCCGATCCTTCAACTGAGGTCTTTTACCAGATACAATATTTTTTTAAAGAAATGTATTTGTTAAATGTATACAAGCGCTTTTTACCCCCATAGAGGGTAAAAAAGGGTGTATTTTTGGGAGTCGTTCCCATTAAGACTTTTGATCTCATGGATCAGTAAAACAACATATCAAAAATTGGAGAAATTTAACGGAAACCGGATTTCCATAAGAAGTGTGAGTGGTCCTTTGTTAGTTTTTTTTTCTGTCGCAACTAGTAAAGTAAAATAAAGTAAAAGTTATCAAAGATGATTAGCATGTAAATTACCAAAATCTGTGCGTTATTAACATAAATAAAATGGTTACAACAAAACTTATCTCTGATGTTTCTGTTTGTCTTTTCTGGTATTTGCACTGGTTTCTTCTTATTTTGTCAGATGAATGATGCCATTACCTTCGAGGCACTTGTTCCTTGCCAACATGTGTCGAACACTTGTTTATGAAATGAAAGCATTTAGGTAATATATCTGACGTTTTGCCAGTATTAATTAAATATTAAATATCAACTATTTAACATAACTGGTGTTATGTTAACATATACCAATTTTTTGAGATTTTTTTTACGTTTAAATCCAAAACAATTGTGATCAATTTAGCAGTTTTAACAGAATTTATGCACAAATTCACAGGAGCATCTCGAAGCACATCTGGTTTCAGGGCTGCACAACTAAACTCTGGCAGCTTGGAGAAAAATTGAACACAAACCATGAAAAATTGAAAAGAGTAAGCAACTTTAACTATGATCATAAAAGTGCAAATGGGGCTTTTTTACATTTTACAGACCTTAAAGTATAGCGCGCTTACTCCTTCCATGCACTAAACACTGCTAGCTCAACGTCCATTTAACTTATGATATGAGGTGAATTTCTCTACTACCAGCTTGTTCCTCTTCATCTGTTCTGCATATAAGTTCACAGCTAACTACTCTTATGACATCACTGTCTTTTTCGTGGCACATTTAAAAAAAACTTTAACATTATTTTTTAATGTTACGCTTATAACTTTTCTTAAAAATTTCTCAACAACCGAATTTCTATGTCAGATTTGCTTTTACATATATTAATTAATAGTACGGCAGCCCTTTACCAAGATTTTCGAGTTACTTTAGCAAAGATAATTCCAGCGTTTCTCATCAGTTCTGGGAAAGCTGAGAAGAAAAGTTCAGGGTGACGGAATTTTTCACCTGTCCTAAAGAGTTCAAATCGAGCTTTGAACATGTAAAGAAAAACCAGTAATCTCTGTCTTCGCAGCGAGGTAGTTTCTTTTGTCTTCTTGTCGAGGAAAGTAAATATAATGAGGAAAAATTGAGAACTGCTCTTTTGACTGATACGCTGAGTTACAAAGACCGAAATAATGACAAATAGCCACCGGTCAAAATTCTGGTCACCGCGGCAGTTCTGCTCATTATCGAGTAGTTTCGATGTCTCTTGACCACAAGAACTTTTGCTAGTTCAGTTACGAGTGGTTACATTCGCATGTTGTTTAATTTTGAGGACTGATCAAGTCATCGTGGCGAGGCAGTTCTTCACTTCACGCTATTCCAAATATCATTAAGAAGGCGAAAAAAATACGAACTGAACTTTTTTCCAGTTCACATTTGAGAAACATGATTTCCGCCGCGACAAAAAAGAAAAGCAAATTGAGGCTGTTTGTAAGCACAAGCTTTCAGAGAATTTGTTTAAATGGAATTGGAATTGAATTTCAAGGTTCCGGACATATAGTAATGTTAAGGATTAAAATTTTTTTATCGTTTTATACACCCCACTCTATAAATAGAAAAAAGTTTTAGCCACGCTGCTTTGATAATGTTAGCCTCCAATTTGGTACAACTTTGACTGATATTACTGGAACTTAGGCCAATGAAAAATGGCAGTTCTCGATTAATTCATGTCTTGTTCATCATTTTAACGAGAATTAATTGAGAACTGCCTCGCCGCTGTATAAAAATTACGATATTTTTTTCAACAGGCGGAAAGTTGTTTCCCAGTCGCCCGTATCGTTTTTCGAACTTTTGTCATATGAAAAAGTGTCTTAGAATTTCATAATCCCTGCGATAATGCTCGCTGTTCTGATAGGTGTTTTTGGTAACAGGCTGCCGTGTTATAACTATAGAAAATTTCACATTCTTCAATTTTACCCATATTGTATTATGGTTCTAATCAACCATCCTGAGTTGGGAAGTAGCCGCGCAGAGAGATAAGAAGTATCGTCACTGTTGGACACAGACAAACAAGCTTCTTAAGCTAGCTAGCTAAAGAAGCTTAAAAGTCTTGTTTGTCTGTCCAACAGTGACGATATTTCTTCTCTCTCTGCGCGGCTACTTGCCAACCTAGGATGGTTGACTAGTAAATTTGTTATAAGAACCATCTGTTTTTAAATAATTACAAAAAACCCTTTGTCCACCATTTTCCTATAATGGCTGGGTATTGGTTGAATTTCGAAGAACTTAATACAGTGTGTCCCCAGATGGACCTAACTATATACTTGTAATTTTCCTTATCTCGCATTTTAAGAGAAAAAGTCATTCTTCATAAAAAGGTTTGCTTATCGTGAAAAGTCATTAGCCATACTCAGACTTTCAAAATAACATACAGGGTGGTTAGCAAATAAGGAAACATGAATTTGTGCCAAGAGTAAAGTATTAGTTCTTTGAGAGGAATATAAAAATGTTACTGAAAGAAGTTGTTTCTAATGTTAATAGTAGTCCAGATATGAAATTTTAATGTCGTATCTCAAAGTTGATATTGTTGCGAAAATTATGATTAAATTAATTTTATGAATTTAACGAAAGCGCTTAATTTATTGAATAGATAGATTTATTTCATGTGAGATAATTACATTATATACACTCGTCAATTGTAGAAACATAGAATACATAAAATACAATATAAAAAAAAAAGTACAATTTAAAAGAAGTGACAGGAATAAAACTTATATCCTAAGAGTTTGGCACACGAGATAAGATTAAGTTCCTGAACAATAAAATGATATTAAAAAGAAAATAGTAAAATTTAGACAGAATGGGAGACAAAATAATCAAAGAATTCCTGCACAATATAGAAAACCACCTCCTCTTTCAGAAAACTTTTGATTTTGTTTTCAAATTTGGTAGATTTTAATTTCCTTCAATCATTTGGTAAATGATTATATAGTTTTATCGATAAGTATCTAAAGGAGTTCACGTTCTTTGTTAATCGAAAATGTGGAGCGATAATTAATACATTCAAATATATATTGATTAGTACATGTAACTATTCCTACTTTTTTAAAGATTGGTCTACAAGTGTCCCTAGAATTAGAACTAGTTATTATTCTAATTGCCCTTTTCTGGAGCTTTAAAGGCATATGACGATCCACCCCAAAGCAATATCCCATAGCTCATTACACTGTGGAACAAAGCATGATATGCCGTTAATATGTAATTTTGATCAATAAAGTTAGTTAAATTTTTTAAGAGATATATAGTGCTGGATAGTTTTTTTGATAGACAGTCGATATGAGCCTCCCATGTTAATTTACTGTCTAGGAAGAGTCCAAGACATTTAACCGGATCAGTATTTTTCAAAAGGTTATGGTGGTTTAAATTAAAAATTAATGTTTGAGTTTTATCCAAGTTTAGTCTCAACTTAACGTTGTTAAAATAAGTCATTGCTTCTGACTGCATTTCCTTTGTTGTGTTTGTAAGACATTTTGAGTCATTTCTAGTTGATAGTAGAGTGGTATCATCGGTAGTATAGTTTTGTAGTTTATTTGATTTGAAATATCATTTATATAGATGATGAACAGTATTGGTCCCAAGATGGATCCTTGCGGAACTCCATACTTGAGAGACCTTATGGTCGACGTATCGTTATTTTGAACTACACACTGACGCCAATTAGGGCGAGTTGTACCAACTAGGTTCAAACCAAGTTCAGCTTGATACGAGATCAAAATCCATGGTTACGCTTGTTGTAACAACCGTAACCTTGGCTTTTGATCTTGGATCAAGCTAAACTTGGTTTAAACTTAGTTGGTACAACTCGCCCTTAGTGACATAAGTTTCGACAAAAGAAAGTAAAATGATAACAAAACTATTCTATGTGTTGTATACAACATACACTGACATTTATTTATAAAAAAAGTCAAGTCCTTGTCAGAGAACTTTTTAAGTAATGTCGACTCTAGAACAATGAATTTATTTAGTTAAATGTTACAGTATTGGTGAAATATCGTACAAATATGCAATTGAACTTTTCAATAGGAAATATCCCGAGGTGTACGTTTCAGTGAACTGTGTTTGAGAGTTGATTTTAAAGTTCGGTAACTCTGGGGATGTGAAAGATATAAAAAACAGAAACGGATTTATGATGAAAATTATGCTGCTACATTGCTATTGATTCGGTAAGAAATGAACCCAATAAATCTTTAAGAAAAAGATCATTAGATTTAAATGTTAATAAGAGCCATTTGTAAGATTACATAAACTTGAAGAAGGTGACGACGCCTTTCGTTTAGAATTTCTTTTGTTAATGAAGGAACAAATTATGTTAGATAGATTTTTCTAAAGAAGGATTTTATTTTCCGACAAGGCAACATTTACTACGAATGGAGTTGTTAGTTACCAAAATTGTAGGCACTGGTCGGAAGAAAATCCAAATTTCCGTATTATTACTAAAAGTCGATGAAATGTTTGGTGTGTGATACGCTATAAAAAAAATTATTGGACCATATTTTTTCGACGCAACTGTAAATCAGAACACTTACATAGAGATTTTGGAAAACTTTTTAATGCCTGCTCTGAATGATATAAATTTACAGGACAGAAGAAAACTGTATTATCAACCAGGGACCGTAACTGAACCGAAACCGTAACCGCACTATGATTACGATTTTTTTCTAATTGTAACCGAAAACCGGAATGTGGGATTCTGGAAAACCGAAACCGAAAACCAAATTAACACTGCTCTGAAGACCGAAACCGTAACTGAAAACCGAAAATGGTGTACAATAAATGTCAGGAGAGCTGGTTGAAGCCCATTGTATAGTCGTTCATTTCTCAACATTGGCAGACGCGTTTCGCCTTTCCAGGCTCCTCAGTGCCACAAGGTAGAGAAAGAACGAAAATACAAACACTTCAAACCGCCAGTTAACCGTAACCGAGCCGAAAGAAATTTCACTTTCAGTCTCTGCTAGCATTAATTTAATTTTAACCGAAACCCTAACCGAAAACCACACCGTAATTACGAATTTTTCCTAACTGTAAACGAAACCGAAAACCGGAATGTGAGATTCTGGAAAACCGAAACCGTAACCGAAAACCAAATTAACGCTGCTCTGAAAACCGAAATTGGTGTACGCCAGTTAACCGTAACAACCGAAATAAATTTCGGTTTCGGTCCATGTTATCAACATGATGGTTGTCCTGCACACAGTGCGGTTAGTGTAAGAAACTGGTTAGATCAGCATTTCCACAATAAATGAATAGGACAGTTTGGTCCTATAAGATGGCCTGCACGCTCCCCAGACATAATCCTTCTTGATTTCTTTTCTGAAGCAAAAAGTTTATACCCATGATTTAAAAGATAATTTAAACCTTTTAAAGAAGAAAATATCAGAAGCAATAGCCGACAAATGAGAATACAATTCATTTAGTTTATGAAAAATTTAGAAAAAATATTGAAAAATGTGTAGCAGTAGGAGGACAACACTAGTTTTGTTATCATTTTATTCAATAAATTATGTGCTTTCGTTAAATTAATAAAATTATTTTAATCATAATTTTCGCAAAAATATCAACTTTGAGATGCATTTAAATTTCATATCTGGACTACTATTAACATTAGAAACAACTTCTTTAGTAACATTTTTATATTCCTTTCAAAAAACTAATACTTTAGTCTTGGCACAAATTCACGTTTTCTTATTTGCTAACCACCCTGTGTTATTTTGAAAGTCTGAGTATGGCTAATGACTTTTCACGATAAGCAAAATTTTTATGAAGAATGACTTTTTCTCTTAAAATGCGAAATAAGGAAAATTACAAGTATAGTTAGCTCCATCCGGGGACACTGTATACTGCGATTATTGGGTTAGATGTACAAACATTTTTAAACCGTTACAAATTTTCTAATATGATCAAATAATCATCGAGTATTCAAATTTTGGAAATCATGACAAGGCGAGGGCTACTCAAAAATTACAAGAAAACCATCGTTAACCAACTAATGCACCCGAAATAATTCAGGATGTCAAGGCTCTTTATAAATATATTTACAAATTTCTATATACATTATCCAATTGTAATAAAACATTTTAATCAATTTACAATTCGTTTAAAAAGGTTTTACCGCTCTATGTACTTAATAACCCTGGGATTAAAAAAACAGGGGAACTAACAATAACAATTATTTACAGACAAAAATATATAAATACAGAATATACATCGATAATTAATGATTATTTGGATATATAACATCTAAAATAATACAGTAACAAATTCTTAGATGAAACTTTTAAGGTACATAAAAGTTGTTCTTTTTCAAGACATTTATTGCCTTAAAGATGGTAAGGGCAGTGTTTTTCCTCACTTTTAATTCTTCGAGAAGAAACCATACTAGAGGCATGAAGTTCCTTACAGTAATAATCACAAGCTTGTTTCTGATATGACGACCCGACTCTTTATATACCACCAAAGAGGTACTTCTCCTAACTTGCTTCCGTCAATCACTGTCCGACATCACTTTTTTCCTTTTTTTAGCTTGTTTTGGCTTCACAATCTCTTCTTCCTGAAATACAAATTGAGATTTTAAAATCACATTCAGAATACAAATATTTATTAATTAAAAAAACTATTTTGTTGTTGCTGTTGCCTGCGTTGCATGTGGTTTATATGCCTACAAAAACAAATTTACCATTTTCTTTATATAAATATCTGCTGTGGCCAGCACATAACTGTCAAACGTCGGTATAGACAGAGTCAACCTGAACTTTATATTCCGAGGAATTAAGAATAAAATTATTATTATATATAACTAAGTTGGTACATGATTTGCACTGAGAAAAACTATTGTTGGTTTACAATTAAGTTTTTACAATTCCATGATAAATTTTTGGTTAGTAAATAATCCAATGATAGAACGGGAGATAGGTGGCTTTTTCGGCACATCATCGTTTTATGAACTTTGAGATATTTTTATGGTTTAATGGATGATAACGATTCATAAAATCGACTTCTGGCGGGGCACCTCCTGTCAGGTGCGTCACGAACTCTATCTAAAAATCAGTGAAATTATGTCATTGATACATGGCTCATTTATTTTCATGTGTACACATTTTATGTTTAGAATGAATAAAATAAGATCGCCAGAAAGTGTGGGCCGTCAGGAGGAGCAGTCGGTAATAATGATACAATACATCTGAGGTAGGAAGTCAAGTTAGTCGAAAGTGTTAAATTCCTGTATATTTAAGAGCCTATGTTACTTTTGTTGACACTAAGAAATTTCCCTGGGAGGCTATTCTATTGTTGAATAAGCTTATATTTACGTTTTAAAAAGGAGCCAGAATTTGTAACGATGAGTTTAGAGTTCTGAGATGAAATATGCAAAAAAAATCCAGTTTTCTTCAAAAATCCTAAACATTTTCTTTCTTTCTCAGCCTAAAAAAAGCTTGTAACGATAATGCTATATACTCAGTTTTTTTATATCTTTGACCTTTCTGGCTGTGCCCCTGACGGCCCACACTTTCTAGCGATCTTATTTTATTCATTCTAAACATAAAATACACACACACAAAATTAGCCTTGTAACAATGATATAATTTCACTGATTTTTATATCTTGAACCATGGCCAACTCGACGGGCTGACATATGCCAGAAGTCTATTTTGTCGTTATTTAAGTTCGATAGAATTAATCAACGCCTAGAAAATGCTTGTAACGATGAGTTTCCGAAAAAGCCACTTAACTCCCGCACCATGATTGGATGACAGGCGCTATGAAAGGCATCCCCACAGCAGCCATGGAGACCCTATTAGACCTCCCTCCACTCAACTTAGTGATTCAGGGGGAGGTCAGATGGGAGCATAAAACTCTCAGAACCCAACTCCTCTCGGAGGTAATTCGGGACACATAAGGATAATTAACATTGTAGATAAATCCTCTATTGACCATGAGGTCAGACTACATGGTATCAAAAATTACATTCAACAACCTCTTCACTATCACCATTGGAAATATTTATTATTATTACTTTATTTTATTTTTTTTAGTACTTGTTGGTATTATTGTTATGTGTTATTGTTATTTTAATATGACTTATATTTTTTTCTGTACTGACTAGTCTCATAAGTCATACTAAGGTATGACTTAATATGATGAATAAAGAACTTACTTACTTACTAATAGGAAGGACTGACAGGAGTTCGTCATATAATTTTTTTTTTTTTAACTATTTATTTAATGTCGACCTATTTCCGACCTATCCGCAGGGCCTATCACCGACGCCAGGAGATGAGCTACCTCCAACGTGGAAATTTTTTTTCTTGGGAAGAGTAGGGATTTTTTACTTGCCTAACATTTAATAGACAAGGGACCGCCTGCTTTACATCCCCTCCGAAGGATGGTATATCCACTACGTAATCCTCATCTTGAAATTACATAGCTTCCGCGTATACGCTGATATACAAACCGCTAGAAGGTGGGACGAGATCGCTGTGTTCCCAAGCTGGATTTCACCCATCCAAGTACTGTCGTGCGCAAAACAAAATGGGACAAGTCTTATAACGTATTTTTGCTAAAATCTAGTTGCGTACATTTAACTTTAATTTCTGTGACATTGTCAGTTATTTGTCAAAATTCATTAGCAGTGTGCAAATAGAGACAGATTTACATTAGAAAAAAATAGTTGTCCTATTTTTTTTGCTCACGACAGTACTAACCGTGCTGAACTTTGCTTCACCGGAGTATCGAAATACACCACAGTCAAGACGCCTCTACGCTCGCCCCGCATATAATTTTGATAACAGCACTTCCTTAACTCTTTATATCGAGATCTTATTTGACAAAAAAATATAAGTCTTTTCTTCTGTACAGTTTATACTGTTTAGGAATTCACTTTTTCTTATAAATTAAACTTTTTAATTCAGAATTAAATCGTACAGGAAAAATAAAAATTATATTCCTTTAAAGGAATACACAAATATATTGCATTATACAAAGTGTTGTAAAATAATGTTACTATAATATTAATATACTTATTGTCAAAAAGAGTTTCCCAGTCTACAAGCAAAATAGTCGTTCATCACTTTATAATTTCCATTGTAATAATCATAGTAATATTCATCATAATCTAATTGGGAATAATCATCCAAAAGTTGGCAACTCAAAAGTATCAGCTAAAGAGAACATCAATTGAGATTTCAATGTCTATATCACTCTAGCTTAATTCTTTTACCAGTAATTTTGTTACGTATTTCTTGGCATTTCCAATAAAAAGAAAAAAAAATTTTTTATAACTTATTGTCGGTTGTATCAATAGGTTGGCCCGTATATGTATATCAGAGGTGGATAAAAACAGGGTTTTTATTTTTTGGGGTTTTTACTCGGGAAAATAACCCGGTTATTTCCCCGGAAAAATATTTTCCATCCTTTTGATACCGAATATTTCAGGTTTATTTGATTATATTCATAACATTAGGGCTTCAATGCTATTTTTTTAAATTCAGTTCTAACCTAACTTTTAGTCTAATAGTTAGGTTAAAATCGGCGGAAAATTCAAAAATGGAAAAAAAAAAACGTTTTTTTTTTAATTTCAACCGTCCCAGGAAAAAACCCATTTTAGGGAAAATTTCTAACCTAACCTAACTTTCAGTCTAAAAGTCAGGTTAAAATTGGCGACAAATTCAAAAATGGAAAAAAAAAACAATTTTTTTAATTTTAACCCTCCTATTTTTGGGATAATTTCTAACCTAACCTTTAGTCTAAAAGTTAGGTTAAAATTGGCAGTAAATTCAAAAATGGGAAAAAACCGGCTCTTTTCATTTTAACCCTCCCAAAAAAAAAACCATTTTTTGTGAAAATTCCAGATGAGGGAAAAAACCCATTGCCATCTCTGATATATATAAATAAAAAATAAATAAATAAAGAGTCCTGTAAAAACATGTTAAAGAGGAATAAAAGAAAGAACTTTTCCTAATTTTAGATTCGCAGACTCGATGTAACAACCGCGGTTAGACATATTTTGAGAAAATGTAAAATTGTGGCTAAAAAAGTGTTATTAATAATAATTCTAAAAAAAAAATATGGAGAAGAAATATCACTGACACTGGTTTTTAACTGGTAAAAGTGTAGAAAGTATTTGTTTTCTGAAAATATAAATTTGTACACAGCACATTTGACAATATTTGATGACGGAAACAATATTGTTGATATGCTTAGTTGATAATAAATGCAATTTTTTGCTTATTCTAATATGATCTTATGATTTCGAGAGCGTGCGTTAAAGTCTTTCGTGCCCTAGCGCACAAAATACCCTCTCATGTTGTCAATGCTAACATGAGTGACCTTCTTTGCACACTAACATCAATGTACACACTTTTTTGACAGTTGTAGAAAAACATTTCTAAATTTTACATAACCAATAAGTAACAATTATAGAACCTTTCATTTAGTTTCAATGCTATAAAAATGTGGAATTGTTAATGTGCTGTTAATGATTATAAAATCTATTTAAAAGTGTCTACGATAATATAAATTATTTATAATCAATTTACAAAAGAGGAAGTTATGATTTGAAATGGGCATGCTTTTATTTTACTAAGAACAACCAAAACTTATACACATTATAATAATACAGAAACGAAAATCTAAACTAACAGAGGCTGTCTCACGTTGTGGCAGAAGAAAAGTTTTGGAATGGAGTTTGATCATTGCAGGATTAAAAATTTTATATTAGAGAATAGATCTTTAAAAAATTTCTAATAATTGTGTATAAAGTTTTGCTTACTAATATAAAATATGAATACAATATACGACACGTATATTACTAATTATTAATGTCATGGTTACGTTGATATAATTAATATCAGTATTTATCAATGTTTTAAATAGCTGTAAGATAGCATAAGAAACGTTATTTTAATAATCATTTGCTTGATAACTGAAAAAATAGACTATGCCTGAAAAATATAAATTCCCACTCAGTAAATTTTCTCAGTAACTTTTACCTCGATAACCTTTTATAGCTACTCCAGATTACATGTAAGACCTGAATTAAAATTATATACAATCTTTTTAACAAGTAAAATTTGCCTCATGATATCATCAAACCTCATACATTTTTTGCTCTTCAGGAATGCGTAGAAATACCTTAAATTGAAAATGTATTGAACATTTTTTGTCTGGAAAAATTACTGAAAGTATAATGATTGATATTATCTTGTTAATTATGTTTATTCTTTATTTATTAAAGTAAACAATTTTAATAAATGTATCAAAGTATAGATTTTTCTAAATTCGAAATCTCTGAAATGTATAAGGCCGCCAAGAGAAACTTCAAGGCTTTAAAATCATTTTGAAGCTCAGTGGTACAGTTTATGTACTTTTATTATGTCTGGGTTCCCGATAGATACTCGGTCCTGTTATCGCAGCTGACTTCTCTTATCGAGCTTGAAATTAAATTTTACAATAAAATAAAATAAAATATGGCGATGCATTATTTAACTTGACCTATAATCCAGGCATTAGAGAATTTTATCTGGAAAAATTCATAGTAGTTCTGGAAATAGGTTTACTTTATGTTTTTTGGCTCGCTCAATCCAAATTTTTAACTTCCCACCAAAAATTCCCCCGCAGCCCCCTCAAGTTTAGACAAAAAAACCCAAAAATTGGTTTTTGATTTTCTTTTATCGTTTTTTTTTTTTCGTTTTAAAGAAAAAATACCCAGATATTCAGAAAGTAAACAAAATTCACAACAGGAAAAGTCCTTTGACATTTTGACGTACGACGAACGGGAGGGGAGCGAGTGTACCCTTGGCGCTGCATGTGCATTTAGGTATCATATCTACAGTAAAATGACAAATCAAGGATAAATAAGTGTCACTGTCAACCACAAGCCAACTTCTCAGTTATACAGTTTTTCTATTAATATAGGTATCACATTTTCCAACTGACCCAACCCTACCCTCTCGGAAAATGGTATAGGCAAAATTTTTATGTTAAAGGATAAACATTTTCCTGCACAAAAAAGTTCTACAACTTTTTTGTTGCTCAAACTTAAAATCTCATTTCATATCTATTTGAGTTTCATATCTATTTGAATAAAAATTTTCAAAATTTTTTCTGGGTTACTATTATTCCACTGGATGTAAAAGTAAAAACACTATCTATATTTACAAAAATTTACCATACAATAATCAACTCTTAACAATTTTCCATTCTTACAACCGTCAACAATGGCAAATATGGCGGTTTCTTCTTTTTATATTATTTGGATTTCGAGTTAGTTTAAGCTAGTAGTAGTGAGGTTAGTTTAGTACATACAGCGCTGTATGCAGGAAGAAGTGCGAACTATATCACTGGCAAAATTCTTGTTCAAGAGTGAGCACCCCTGCCCTGTAGCGGTTGGTTTTATGTTATATGACCAGCATCTTTAATTTTTTGCATACCCTAAACTCGCTAAGCCTCGTAGTGTGGTGCCCCTCCAAACACCATTTTCGTTGTCAAATGATGTAATATTGGAATGCCTAATTGTATTATGTTGACGCTGTTATATATACATTATCAGTTGGCACTTTGTAAATACTATTGTTAGGTTGTGCCTAAACGTAAGTACAAATTAATTTATAAAATTTAATAAAACCACTGTTCCTTTGCATCTTTTAAAATGTATGTTCTATAAAGAGCAACTAAATACTTTCATATTTGTATGTGTCTTACCCTATAATAGGGAGGATGATAAGATTTCAGCAAAAAACTGGCGTTTTGTCTGCTTTGTATTGGGTATCTCCCTTTTCGTTTACTTTACAACATTCACATTCTTTGTTTGTTTATTTATAAAATAAAAAACATTTCACTCCTTACCGAAACCATGGAGCCACTTGCAACCATCATAGTTCTAAGTTAATTGTTGTCACATACATAATAATCATTTACAAAAAAAAATATTCTTTCATAATGTTTCAATCAACAGTTGGTGTCATATCTGATCATAAATTGTATATTTATTGTTTTGAGATGTATGGTTTTAAAATTGGCACCTTTCAAATTTACATTATCAGCAGATAACATTTCAGTTTTAAATCATATGAAACATCAAAAAATTATAGTTTCTATGATTTAATCGATAGAATGCTGACGAATTCGTTTTAAGGTTTGCCTACAAAAAACATCTATATTAGTTAAATACATCTAATTATGTTAACGCAATAAAAAAAGTGACACTAGAAAAATACACTAATTTAAATGTTAAATACTCTCTGCCCATAAATTGAAATAAAAACGTAGAACACTTCAAATTTGTCCTTTTCAAACTTATAATGTTGCTATTTTCAAGCCCTTTACAAAAGAAAACTGTAGAAAGTGGTGTGCAAACAGGATGAACATCTTTTGCAAAAACGCTTTCTTATAAGATGTTGAAATTAATATTTGGAATGCATTTTTTGGATATATCTCTTAACGATGAATTCATATCAAAATATGCTGACATACATAGATGTGATAGTGTTGGTATTTTATCCCCTCAAGTAGATGACATAGTACTAGAACATTATTCTACATTCAAATCCAAGGCAATAAAATGTTTTCTTCTATTATTTCATCACAATATCTTGATATAAGCCTTATAAAAAACAAGGAACAAATTTTCAATAAAAACAAAAATACATATTACCCTCATTAAAAATGTGACGAAGGAAAAGCCACCAATTTTTGTAATTGTATATACAGTGAGTTAAATTTAAGATGAAGCTTTTCCGTTATTTTGGTAGAGATTTGAATGTTTGCAGTCGTAGAACTTCATGAGGGGAATTAACTCAAATATAAGTTATAAACCTAGCCTGTTATCACTTCAGGGATAGGGATAATTCTAGAAATGTTGGTTCTCCTCGCCTAAAATCCAATTTTGACCACATGTACCAAGTTTCAATACAATATTCGTATTTTGAGTTTAAGTAACAAGACGTTTAAAGTCTAACAGTGTACAGGCCGGTCAAATAAGTTGTTAGATGGCAATGGCCCTTAAGGCATAAACATATTTGCTTTGACTCATGTTTGTATATCTTGTAAGTTCACTTTCTAATTCTGCTAAATAATTAGATAGGCACTCATTTTCTAATACTTTAGTTATACAAAATTGCCTATTTGTTTGTTATTTGTTATCCAAACATGAGAAATAACAGTGCCCATTGCGTTTGACGCCCATCTGATAGTGTGTTGAACAGGCCTAATATGTCTTTATATTCCTTTCTTTCACCATCCCTGCTTTCTACAACCATTATACCTGCTCATTAATAAGTGCATTAAAGAAGGCATATTTCCTGAAGAATTAAAGCATGCAAAAATCATACCAGTACTAAAAAAAAAGGAGACAAACAATGCTAACAACTATCGCCCATTGTCAATATTACCGACAGTCCCAAAAATATTTGAAATGGTAATCAAGAAGAGACTTGTAAATTTTTTTGAGAGATCCAAACTATTTACCGAACATCAACATGGATATAGATAGGAGAAATCAACTATAACCGCCCTTATTGCAGCAATTGAAAAACTGACTGAAGCACTAGATAACCAAGAAGATATAGAAATCATATGCTGTGACCCAAATAAAGCTTTCGATAGAGTAAACCATGAAATCTTACTAGACAAACTATTATTATGGAATTAGAGCAAATCCACACAATCTTCTCAAAACATACATAACACAACGCTATGTTGGAAAAACAAAACATCAGGAAAACTACTTATGAAACATGGAGTTGTGCAAGGGTCGATACTTGGACCAGTACTATTTATTATCTAATGTCCAACGTAACAACATACGGAGCTTGTTTATATGCAGATGACACCTCATTCTTGACAAAAAAACTAGAGATAGCAACTGAAACAGATGAAACAATATTAAAAAATGCAAACATCTGGTTCACTAGCAACAAACTGCTGTTAAACGAAGAGAAGATTAAGGCAATAACGATATCTACGAAAACAACTCTGAAGTAGACAATGTAAAATTTCTTGGAATGAATATGGATAGTAAATTGAACTGGAATGTGCACCTGGAAGAGTTAAGCAAATAATTATCCAAAGCAATTTATACAATAAGAACAATAAAAAAAGTATCGACTCGCCTTTCAGCAAAAACAGTATGCTATGCAAATTTCCAGAGTATTGCCGCAGATGGAGTTCTACTCTAGGGCCCTGCTACAGAAGCTCATCACATATTAATATTACAAAAGAAGGCGATTAGAATACTATGCCAATTAGGCTTTAGGGACAGTTGCAAAGAAGCCTTCGAAGAACAAGCGATACTAACAATACCATCTTTGTACATAGTGAATTGTGTAAAATATGTACATTACAATAAGCACAATATCTCTTAAATTTGGAGCACCACAAATATTCAAGAAATAAAAATGATCTTAAAATCATCGAATCAAAACACAACAAGGTATAGACTACTGGGAAGCCAAACTCTACAATAAAATCTCTAGCAAATTAAAAACAAAAAGTGATAGAGCCTTCATAAATGAGGTAAAAAGCTTTTGTTGGGAAAGCTTACTATTCGCTATATGAATTCCTCGATGACAACGCGTGATATAAACTGTGAGACTATATATATACTGTATTCAATATTTTCCCTAATTTAGACTGATGTATGTGATATAATAGGACTTTATTTTATATTCACAACTCTTTTTAAATTTTCTTATATATAATTATACAAATGTTGGAAGAGCGGGTGTACTACTGTACCACTGAACTTCGCCCTTTCATTTGTGTTTGTTTAATTTTTTTTTCTTGTTTATTGTATTTTAATTTGTATACACAATGAATAAAGGCATTTATTATTATTATTATTATATTATATTTGTTTTGTATGTTCCTGTACTGTATGAATTGTTTTGACGTTTTGGTGTAACGAATCAGAGGCGTAACTATGGCAGGGCAAACCGGGCCCCCCAGCCCGTGCCCTGGGAGACCAAGGGCCCCAGCCAGCACCTGGTTTTTTTCGGATTTCTCTCCTCCGCCCATCACAAATTTTTTTTTGATTTCTGCCCCCTCCGCTCATCAAAAACATTTATTATTATTATTAAATTTACGGAGACTTCTACACGTTTCTAAATTATCGGCAGAACAAAAAAATATCACGAAAAAAAAAAGATAAATGCCAAAATGAAATCATAGTGACGCTGTACCAACCATTTAAAATAGAAAATACTTGGAAACTCTCTAAAATATTAGCACATCTAAAAAGTTTCGTCGTAGACTATTTTGAAACCAAGGCCTTTACTTTTTGTTAAAGTACTGTACTATTACTTTGAGAATGAAGTCATCTCACATCTCACCCAATCCCCCAAGCATACGCCTGTCATTATTAACAGTTACAGCTATGACTAAACTAAAGTGATATCCATAGTTGTTGAAGTAAAAAGTAAGTACATTTGAAATGTGTTATATTAATTATCAATATTAAACATAATAACTGAGTAAACCAACAAAACAAAAGTTGAATACTTTACTCAGCTGATAAGGCACACCATTATAAGACAAGAAATGTAACGACATTATTATCAGTACCTGTTTGTGACAGTGTTGATTCATTTTTGATTGTCATTTTTTATAACTACTAAATGGTATTAGGCACTATATAGTTAATATGTAAAGTAAATGACATTTTATAGTCTTGGATTTGTATAGTGTGTCCCACTTTTCAGGGAGCCTCCCTCATATCTTGGTCATGTGATATCCGAATATTGGTGGTGAATATATACCTATAAAGTGAGTCTTTAGACGTAATCATATTTAATTTTAGTCAGAGGCATCCAATTCTAGGATGGAAAAGGCGGGTCGATTTTCAAAAAAAAGTATTAGCTATTAAAAAAAAAATATAGTAAGATATTCTTAATCAGCACCTCTAGAAACACCTTTGAACCCACTACGATGTAATTTTGTACAAAGGGGCTTCTAAAGGTACTAATTAAGAACATCTTACGAGTTTTTTTCCAAAAAAAATCGCTAATGCTTTTTTTTAAAAAATCGACCCCCTTTTTTCTTCCTAGAATCGAACGCCTTCGACTAAAATCAAATGTGGTTACGTATAAAGACTCACTTTATGGGTATATACTTACCACCAAAATTTCAAAATATTCGAATATCAGATGGGCGAGATATGAGGGTGGCCTATGAAAAGTGGGACACACTGTATATGATTTAAGATATTATGGCACACCAACAAAAATAATAATAATTAAGAATAATAGCTGTCACTTTCACAAGCAAACAGGGTTTGTCTGATTTATATAAGTCGATTTAAATCAATTGATTTTTTCATTTTTACTTATTTTGAATCAATAGATTTTTTACCACATTCGGTTTCGTAATTAAAAATAATAAAGCAACAATTATAATGAGGAAAAACTAAAATTGTAATAGTACAAAATATTAAAATACACTGTGTCCACGGATGAACGCAGCAAGAAGAAAAGCTTGTTTATTTTCGATTTTTCAAAAGTTATTAATCATAACAAATTTGGTTTATCTTATCTTAAAAATCCAAAAATATGGACCAGGCTCTCAAAAACATGGAGAATGTAACAGTAGCTCAAGAGAGAACTACCCTTATTTTTCATTTTGAAGCAAAATTAATAACATTTTGCTTGGTTTGAAATGTTAAAAAAAGCTGCTTTTTCCACTCTGTGTAGTGCATCCTATCAAAAAAAGTTACATAAACATTTTACTAAAAATTTTATTTTCTCTTAAAAACTGAAGATACCCGACAAATCGTTATTTAGAGAAAGGCTAGTCAACATGATCTGATAAGTGTGAAATGGAAAAATTAATGATTTTATTGTCTACTTAGATTTAAAAAACCATTCTACTCAAACACAAACCACCTGATATAGAACTGTTCACAAAAACACAAACAAAACTGACATTAACAGATATCAAGTACAAACGTACAAATAAGCAGTAATGATATATACTTAATGAATTATTTCTAGGAACTGTCAACTTTAATAACATTCCGCAAAGATGCATTGAAGTACTGTTGAAAAATATCTAATATTTCCATACCATCAAATTACTAATATAAATAAAAAGGAATCTCTAAATTGTGTTTAAATCACAGATAAAAGTAACCGCGGAGTAGAGTGAGATTTCTACCGTGTCCTTTAGCAGGACATTGGTACTATACATTAGCCGATAGCGATTAACTGAACTGTCAATAGTGTCAAGTGGCACATGTCACTGAGCAACGTTAATTTGATAAGCCCTTGTAACGATTATTTTGAATTACAGCCCCTCCAAATTTAAACGCCAATAGGATCTTGTCGCATATACTGATAACGTGCTCATATTACTATCTTCCTTTCCCTACTAATGTATAGACAGCACTGAACATACGACAACCAATCGAGAAAGCAAGGGAATATTATGTGCATAAGTATTTTTGTTTTCTAGACTGCCATAGAGCTATTGACAATTTGGAATGGGACACTATTGGAGATGAGAACATATTGACATCTGGTTTTCATTATTTATAGACTACATGAAGCAGGATCCAGAACAGGGGCGGCTTTAGAAACTTTCAAAGGGGGGGGGGCATTTATTTTTATTACAGGTATTTTTTTTTAAGCCAGTCGCCCTTCTTCCTGTTTCTGACGCCAGACCAGGTATTAATATTATTATTATTATTATTATTATTATATTTTTTTTGTGAATTCAGTCGCCCTTCTCTCTGTTTCCGATGCCAGAGAGGGTACGCTGGTAATACCAGAGACCATAGAGTCAGTGATCACTGCTTCCACGAATCGTGTGCTCTGAGCAGGCATAACGAGATAAGGATAACGGCCTTCTGCATTCTTCCAGCTAAGATTTCTGCCGAGTTTCGGCATGCCGGTATCGTCTTCAATTCAGAAAGCAGTGTATGCCTCACCCCACTGAGGGATCCTATAATTAATACCACTAGCTTAACGGTGTGGTCTGGATAGAGTCTGCGGAGTTCGAAGAGAAGATCTGGATATTTAGTCCGTTTTTCCTCCTCTTTCGAAACAATGTTTGTTTCCGCTTATTATTATTATTATTTAAATTACTGTCCAACAGACATAAGCCCAGTTACAGGAACAGGACAGGACATTTATACCTAAATGAGTGTGTAGATATGCTAGATACTGGTACAAAAATAAACGTATGGAAAATAAAATATATTATAAATCAGTAAACCCATTTGTTCCAAATTGCTACCAATAGTAAATAGGTATTCTCATATTTTTTCTGATTTTTTTTGTTTCAAAAATTTTTTAAAATGCCACTTGTTGGGAGGGGGGGGGGGGTTGGCATGCCCCCCCCCCCCCAAAGCCTGATCGAGAACGCTATTTTCCAAGACTTGACCCAAACCATTATATTTTTCTGGACCGTTACCTTTCTTTTATTTTACGTTCACTTCGCAGATCGAACCCCTCAAAATAAGTTCGCTTTTGATGTTTTTTTAGGGTGCATTTCAAAGGATCACGGTCTCGTGTATTTATTTGCACTTTGTACGATTTACTTCCCATACTTCTTAAGATTAACTAATAATTTTACAACTAATCATTCTTCCAATTCTGGTACGTATAACAAAATGTGATAAAATTATGTAGTAGGTTAGGATTGTTATAGGACACCGGTAGCTCAGCCGGCTAAGGCGTTTTGTGTGGTGAACATGCTGGTTGCACTGTCTATCGCATACTGGTTTAAGCACCAGTCCTAGCACTGACAATGCCAGGGGATACGGACGTACGTCTGCGTTTTTCCAAATGTGTAACGCCTCGGGTCTGAATTTGGGGGTTGTCTATTATATGTGGTGTGTTTATGTTTACTTCAGAACTGAAAAACCATCGTGAATAAAAAAAAACAATGAATTGGGCAGGCCCAAATAAGAACTAACAAACCTGCAACCAGAACCGAACAACAACCGGAACCGTTAGTTTTACTTAAAACCTTACCGCACAGAACTGTTATTTCATTTCAATCCATGTCTCTGATACGAAGAAAACTCTGTTTTGGTGATGGCTAATAATAATAATAATAATAATCACTTTATTGGCAATACCAAACAGATTACAGAGTACAAATAATTAAAAAGAATAAACAAAACAAATATATAAATCTAACTCATCTCACTAAAATTAAACCAAACCATAACATATTAATCTTAAAATTTATAATTAAAAAAGTCAGATACAGAGTAAAATGTCTCATCGATTAAAAAATTATTTATTATTTTTTTAAGAGTTTAAAAGGTAAGTTCTTGTAATCATTGGGTAAGTGATTATAGATTTTCATAAGTTGTCACATTTTGTTCCACTTGACAATATAGTGTCTGTGGTAAGTGGAGTATTGCATTTATACAAACACGTGTACTATATAAATGATCTGCTTCAGTGGCGGATCTAACCGGGCGGCCAATGAGCAAATGCCACCTGGGCCCCTGATCAAAAGGGCCCTCGGGTACGGTCGAAGTCAATGCATTCGTCGCTTGCGTGGTTATCATTCGAAAAAATGGGCCCTTGAAAGTGTTTGCCACCTGGGCCTTTTACCTTAGATTTGCCACTGGTCTGCTTCATATCTGCTGAATAGTTATTCTTCATAGAACATACACATTCATATATATAAAGACATGGAAGAGTAAGTATATATTTTTGATGAAACAATATGGTTGAAAACATCAATTCTAATGAATATAAAGTTGGCAAAGGAATGGGACAGGGCTGCGTTGTCATTAACCTTCTTTAACATCTATAGGGAATGTCATGTGGCACATGCTAGAGGGCTGGTAGGGTGGAGTAGTTGTAAGCGGAAGCAAGAACTTTGTAAATGATACCACCTCAGTTGTAGCAAGTGAAGATGAGCTGAGTACTGTTTAAATGTAAATTGCAACTAAACGAAAATTATGATTATAGACGAGCAGACGAAGACCATCCAAACAACGTATTGGTGAGTGTGTTGTAAACCAGAAGGAGCCCTCGTTGATAATATCGGTAACTGGGAACATGAGATTCGACTGAGAATACAGGTAGTGAAATCTTCAATTTACCAGTTGAGCAAAATTTGTCGTGATAAAAACATTAAAAAATGTACAAAGATAATTCTCTATCTTCTTTATGCCTTTGAGACGTGGACTGTTAGAGAGGTAAACACACAGCGTACTGAGATGTGGGTCTGAAAACGTTTGCTATAAATTCCCTGGATAGACCATCATATCAACAACTCGATTCTTAAGAAAAATTGCTCTCCAACATCTTATTTTTTTTACATATTATCAATTTTTGGCAACATAAACTGAAGAGATGAGAGAGAGAGCGGTTAATAGTTAAGGGAAAACCAGATAGAAAAATATGAAGAGGGCGGCCTCAAAGAGTTGGGATGACGTTATCAAAGAAATGGTGGGAAAGGTTTTTGTTATGGCCAAGCATGACAGATGGTACAATAATGTTAGACATGTCATACAGCCAAAGCGGGCTGGCTATATAGATGCATGGGTCACAAAAGTCTGCCAAGACGTTGTGAATAAGAAGTGAGATTTACCAGATCACCAGAATTCACCAATCAGGGACAGAGGCGTTTAGTATTAATTATCAAATTCTTTACAAAATTAACTAAGTTAGTTTAAAAAGCACAACTTCTTAGTGGGTATCTGAATAAAGATAGATTTAGAACAGCTAGAGGTCATGGGGTAAGACCCCCTCATGGGCCCTGGTACCAAATTCACTAGCGGGCCCCCGCGTTAATTGATGAGCGGGGGGAATGTGGACACACCCTATATATCAACTGCCAAGGGCCAGCACTAAACAACTTAAAAGTTGCCGAAACCTCATCGCTACGCATTATAACCAAAATTCGACATCCTATCAACAATCTCCACAATCCGCCGAATAATTTACTATATGAAGAAACTAGGATAACCCCAATCTTGAGCAGACTTCAAATATTAGTAACCAAATTTGCAAGTCGGCCAAATAATATGCACTGTTACGACCTCTCTGCCGAACAAGAAACCGCAACAGAAGATCAAAATTCAAACACCCAGAGATGCCACTAATTGAGAAATATCTTCGTTATTTCAAAACTAATATAAATGTTTTTGTTTAGATGTATACTTACACAAAAATTTGTTTGTTGCTTTTTTTCCATATAATGTATTCATTTTTAAATATTCCACAAAAAAATAATGTAACAACAGTAAGAAAATAGGAAAAATAGGCTAAAGGACTCCGGTCGATAGCCGTTTAAATATGTACTTTTTATGTATTCAATAAAGAACTTGTATTATTATTATTACTGTACTAATTGCGAAATTGGAAGTTTTTAGATTCATTTCCGAGAACATTTTCTTGCCAGTTCATTACCCACATTTTATCATACAAATAATTGTTTTCCATCTTTTACCATACTTTCACGAGATGAAGTCAGAAACGTAACATCTGTTAGGTCAAAAACAAAAATATACAGGCAGAACGACTTAATTTTTTCAGCTGTATCACTAAATGAATGCCATTGTCTTTTAGTATTAAGCCGTTTAACTTCTAACAATTGCTGGTTCTAAAAATAAATCCTTAAATGAAATTTTAAGTAATTATTTATTAGGATTCCTGACATATAAAAAAAAATCATATACAGAACTAATACAAGCAAACCGATTACTTGCCAATATAAGTAGGTTCAGAATTTATTCATTGGGAACCGATAGGTATTTTACTTTTCATAGTTTTATGGAGGTACAAAACATGCAACCTATAATTTAATACCAAATCATTAATAACTATTGATATCAAACAATAAATTATTACTGCATACAACTGTGTCAAGGGTTGTCTAGACCGTTAAAAATTCAAACTACGATTTCAGCTCTGCAATTACTTCCTACTTCATCTGCTTAAGAATTTAAAATTTTATTCCCTACATTAATTTTATTATAGTCCAATTTCTGTAGTGCTGGAAAAAATTTACAAGGAAAAATGACAGTTAAAAAATTAATACACGATTTGTCAACAATAACAACATACTTGCTGAAACTTACGAGAAAACTACCCTAGCTTGAGCACAATTTAGAAAAATGACACATAAGTTTTTGGATTTTTAGCCAAAAATTGGTGCTCTGATGAAAACAAACCAAAATTATACGTAATTAATGTTAGGGCCAAGAACTGAGAACAAAATTAAGAGCAAAAGACCATTCTTGCCATTCCTTATCTGAGAGCAAAATAGAGAACAAAGTTACGAGGGACAAAGTTGAGAACAAAATTTAGAGAGCATTTTAACTGGAAACTAATCTCAGAACAAAATGTATGAGGAACGATAAAGTGGGAACAAAAATGGGAATAGAGTAGAGTAGAGTAGACTTATTTGTGTTAAACTTAAAATACACAAATAGTTTACACACTTCAAAATATAAAATATTTAGAGGAAAGTCATTGTCGTGGCTGGATGGGCGAAGCTCAAAGCCAATTAAGAGAAAAAAAAAATAAAAAAATAAAATATTTAGAGGAAAGTCAAAATGTCGAAGAGTTAAATTTACAAGAACATACTGAGAACAAAATATCAAGAACGAAATAAGGACAAAATATTTCTAATTCTTCAACAGACATGACCAAGTTTTTGTTATTGTTTCGCACCTGTAAGGCTCCCAAAAATAAGAGTTGTCAGGTCCAATTATTTTTTCGATATCGTCAGCTGTTCCCATGCTATAAGAACTTTTTGATTTTTATCATGGTTTAATGTTACTATTTTATTGACATACGGACTTTGGACTTTTTTCTATCGATTGGGTCCTGCCAATGTGAACGACCACCAACGAGTATATTAGGGAGGGTTTTCCAATTGCTTTTTCGATCTCTCCAATCGTTCCCAAGTTATAAAGCTTTTTATTTATAATTCACAAAGAGCAAGGGATAAACTGCGCATGATTGTCTACAAGTCGCCATATGTCATATTTATGAGATTCCTTGCTTGTAGTGGTGGCTGGAGAAATTTCATTTTTTTTTCTCGTCTGTGGCGCATAGGACCTATACGAAATATGGGAAATAACATCTAGAGAAGCACTTCTCTAACGACCCCCGAAAAATTTTGAAAAAGCAGTTTGCGAAAAAAAAATTAAAATTCGGTTGCCACCCCTGGTCTAGGGGCTCCTGTTTAATTTATTTTTTTTTCGTCATATACATTTGACTTTTCATAAAAATACAACAGTAGGTTTTGGAGTTTATGAAAATATTTCCATTATTAACTGAAATACAATGAACTGAAATTTTGTAATTTACAATTTAACAAATTACATTTCAATCTAAGCACTGCATCATCAAGCCCTGCACTTACAAGTTAAATTTCTTGGCTTATGTATAGACTCGCATTTATCGTGGACTAACCAGATTGATGTCATACTGAAGAAATTATCAACTTCTTGCTTTGTCTTATGCCAGCTCAAAAATTATGTTTCAACTGACGTTTTAATAACATATTATGCTTATGTCTACTCCAAATTGAACTACGGTATCTTATGTTGGGGAAATTGTACAAGAGTTAATGAAGTTTTAATCCTTCAAAAAAGAATCCTAAGAACAATGGCATTCAAAAGCTTTAGATACTCCTGCAGCAGCAACTAAACCTCCTAACTATAACGAACATATACATCCTAAATTGCGTTTGCTATGTTAAGTCATATCCTGATCAGTTTACACTTACCAGAGACCTAAATTCGCCCTACAATTTTAGACCTAGACCTACACTTAATATAGAAATACCGAGACATAGTTTGTCTATATCAGCAAATGGGCCGTTGATCATGGCCGTTAAGATATTCAATAAATTACCAACCTCTTTGAAGTCCTTACCTACTTTTAATTTATTTAAATCGGGTGTTCGTAATATGCTGCAAAAACCTAGTTTTTACTCTATTGGTGAATTTTTAAATTGTGACAATTTTGTCTTATGATTAATTGTACGTTTGTATTTTTGTATTGAATTGTATTTTTGCTGTTTTATACTATATTTTATTATTTTTTCCTTCTTAACTACAGTTAAACCTGAAATTTTCTATTTTTGGCTTGTATTTTTATTAACAATTTTGTGACAATATTCTACACTTGTATCTACAAGTCTTATTATTATTATTATTGTTATTCCCTTTATCTGCCGACTGATTGTGAGTCCAATCGAGTCAGTCCAAATGCCGATAAATAAAATATCGTTTGCAAGTAAACAGGTGGTTTTTGTGGTAAGGATCAACTGATGATTGTGTTGTGTGGTAATTTGTTAAAATGATTAGTGTTACAAAAATAATTAATTCAAAAACAAAAAATGGATGTTTATCTTGTGAAGTGCAAGTTAAAAATCTCTAGGACCTTCTAAGCCAAACAAAAAGGTTAAACAAAGTTTATGTATGAAGAATAAAACAGTGACAAGAAATTTCAATGTAAATATGTACAATTGTACAATAATGCCAGTTGGCTGTGTGGATTTAAAAAAAAAGCGTGTTTCATGTCTTAAATATTATGGTATTTACCAAGTAAAAACCAAATTATTGATGCTACCCTCATAAACGAAATTACTCTTTTTGAATTATCGTAAAAATAAATGGACACAGAGAGAACATAACTTTTTGCAGTAAAACATTCATTAGAGACTCACGAAAGTCAAATCATATAAATCTGCTTGAAAAATCTTATAAGAAAATTATTATTTACGTATTTATCTATGTATCTATTTATGTATTATTACTATACCTCGTTTATTTATAAAAAAGTAAAAATATGTGTTTAATAATATCTGAAATAGTTAAGACGCTTAAGGATTTTCCTTCTTTTTTGCTTAGTAAGTAGTTGGTTTGCAATCTTATATAAGTAACTCCATTTTGGAAAGGTCAGTTTCCAAATAAAGAATAATATAAAAACATCATATGTGATGTACCTACATTTTAAGATAATTACAGCAAAATTAATGGCAATTTTTACACTTTACTTAAAATGACATTATAAAAATAGTATTAGCAGAAGTTTAAAACCCTCCTCCTCACCAAACGCCTCCGCCATCAGTTGTCAGACTTTTGTTTCATCCCTCTACAATATCAGAAGAATGTTACAAAAAAAAAATTATTAGAAAATCACATAGGTAAAATGGTCAACAATGAAAATTTCATGTCTTCATATTTGTACAAAAAAAAAATATCTGTACATTAATGTTTTATTTGCAAAAGTTGCAGTGACTACAGGGGGTGATAGCTACTTTTTTAGCACTGTAGACAAGCAAATGATCAGCAAACAATTCATATTCAAAAATGTTTCAATTTCGAAAATGGGAAGGGGGGCAAGTTCACTGAGATTGTTAATTATTTTGCATATATGTTTTTAAGCCATTGAAGACAGTCTTACATGTCACTATATTAGCTTTATAAACCTTATAAATCAAAGGATCTTCTGTCTAAAACTTAGCTAATGAATTATGAACTGAAGTAGTTACAGACAGGAAATAGCTGGTCTATATATACAACACGCTTTACTGGGATTAAACTGCATGCTAATATTTTATCGGTGCTGTCAAAAGCCGATCTAGCAAGGTCTTACAGTTTATAATGGAATCTGAACCACATCGTAAGGATAATTTACTATGAAAAATTATTTCCCATGTGAGGCTCAAACTCACTTCTCTAGGTATGCATTGAGTGCAACACGTTAACCACTAAGTTACCGAGACCCCCAGTTTTAACACCAATAATGAACGGGGTTTCTTCATATGTTACTGTGTGACACAATGGCATAAAACTAACTAATTTACATAATTTAATGTCACCCCATAATGTTAGAAATTCTATTAATTCCTTTTGAAAATATTTAGAATTCATCATGCATACAAATATACAGTGACATAGGGCGAGATGGAAGTATCTTCAAATTGCATGAAGGAAATATTGTGAAAAAGGAAAATGTCTATAATCTGTTCATCAAGCTCAGAGCGTATGTAAATAAATATGTCAAAATATGTTGTCAAATGCAACCAAAACTTCAATGATTTTTTGTAGAGTTGTAGAGGATGAAAGATCAATTTGAACGATACGCCACTATCTAACCGTAACACACAAGACCTGCCAGCCCAAGCTGCTGGAGACATATGTAGCCGCAGAGCTCCGCTGCAGCCGCACACGGTAACACATTGCGGAAAACGTATGCCGCAGTGAAAAAGTTAATGAATAAAATCATTGAATTAATGTACAACTTTGATTGAATCAATGTCTGATAGTTATTATATTAACGAACAAGTTTATCGATATAAAATACTAGCATCATCGTTCAATTAACACATTTTCATTGACACAATGTACCGTTTATGGATTAATAAATTAATTTATCAATTAATGTACAGATATACAATGATTCAATAAAATCATTCATTCAATTTTAATGAAGAAATTCAGCATATTAATGTACTTTTTAATCATATTTATGGACATTTTTCAGTGTATCAATTATTTTTATAAAATAATACGTTGTTACTTACAATATAAGACACATGCTTAGAATGAGCATTGAACAGGAAGCATTAATAAAATAGAAATAATTATAATAGAAATAATATATGATTGAGTAATAATACTAACAATAATAATAGTGCAATAAAAATGTTGGAAACATGGTCACATAAATATAAAAGAATGAAAATTACAATTGCGAATTAAATAAAATAAAACTAATTTTATTTTTAAACTAATATTCAATTAAAAGTAAACTGAGATGCTTAAATTAATTCAGTGCCTTCAAATGTAGTTGTACGATGTTGAGGAATGGTGTATGTATATTTATTGTTTTTGCGCTCACATGAGGCGGTTTCACTGGATTTTCACTAGGCAATCAGAAGTTAAGTACTTTTACTGAGCACTACTGGGAGGACTTGTTTTAGTACTTGTCTCAACTTTGTTTATAACTTATAAAAATCAAAATGTTAACAAAACAATAGCAGCTCTAATATGATTAACATCTCTTCAAGAAAAGGTAACTTCGACAAGTTACTAAGTAAAGGATTTCTCTGCAATCTAAAACTTATGGATGGATGTTTAGCCAATCATAGAGTACAATCCATAAGTTTTTTTTTTGTAAAAATAGCAGACGTTAATTTTTTTTTTGAATTTCTTTTTTATTCTTTGTATTTTACCGAGTTGGAGGGGTCAGGGAGTAGAGGGTGTTCCGCCATATTTGCGAAAAGTTCACACAAACACTTATCTCGTAAATGACAAAATAAGTAAGAACCTTTCTTTTCAGCACTAAATCCTCTACAAATTTCTTGACAGGTCCACTTTCGTAAGAACTAACCGTTTACAAGTTAGAAAGCGTCAAAGTTTGCAAGAAGTAGGTTTTGCAAATTATTTTGTAAATTGTTAATCGTACATTCAAATATCAAATGACAATTAGTGCTCTACAAGAGCACTAAATTCTCTACAATTTCTGTCACAAACATAATTTTATTTAAAATACAATAACAAAAATTGAAAATTTTTAAATAAAAATACTTAGTTCATTTGTTTTCATTAATCCTCTTGCCCTCTGTTTTGTAGACATATTAAAATGATCATAACCGGCGATTCCAGTACTAACTTAACAGCGTGTTGTTTAAGATAGGAAACACCCTATTCCGACATCGAGATAACTTAATGCAAGTTTAGACATTTGCAAGATCTCTTGATTTGTTGGTTAAACCAATTTTCAAATTTAAATTTTCAGGTATTATTGTGCATTTCAGTGAGTTACTTTTTTTAGTACTTTAAAGTTTAACACTTTTGAACAGTATGAATGCAATGGCATTCAGTGTCAAGCTATGTTATTAAATATGTGAAACACCAAGTGAAAAGTAACGTAACTTTTTATAACGTGCATTACATTAAAATACATTTTTTTCTTTAATATCATTTTCTTCGTTCGTTGATTTCGTTGCGAATTCAATATACCTGTATTTAAAAATAAAGGCTCAAGAGGACATGACCAATTATCGATCTATATTCTATATGTATGCAGAGCCAATTAGGCAAACTCTTTGAACTGGCCTATAATATTAGGTTATGTAAATTTCTGGAATTTCATAAATTACTGTCTAATATTCAAAATGGATTTAGGAAAGGGAAATCCACATATAATGCTATTTTTGAATGCCTGGAATTTATATACAATGCTCTAAACGACAAAAATCACACCCTAGGTTTATTTTATGATTTAAAAAGTGCTTTCAACACAATAAACCATGAATTACTCTTACTGAAATTGGAAAATTGGAGGTGTGGCACTCCAATGGGCTACCTCATACTTAACAAAACGTATACAGACTGTAGTCTTAGACAATTTTAAATCAGATTTACAAAGAATTACATCAGGGGTGCCCCAGGGTTCTATCTTGGGTCCTCTCTTTTTTATAATATTTATGAAGGACTTGTCAACTACTTGTATTACATCTAACAAAATTATCCTCTACGCAGACGATACAAATATTATTATATCCAATAAGAATATAAGTGATCTGATTCAAAAGAGTAACATGGCTTCAAATGAATTCAGTAACTGGTGTATTCAGAATGGCATCCATCTTAATGCTAAAAAACACTCTATATAAGATTTTTACCAAACAATATAAAACCAAATTTTGATCCCCTTATTATGATAGATGGAAAAGCAATAGAATCCGCTGAAAGTATCAAATTTTACTTCCACATCCAGTGGAAATATAGTAACGACAAAAAAATTTTTAAAAATTTTTATTCAATAATTCCTACTTTACATATACGAAAATTAATTTTAAGGAGTTACCAATTTTTTTGTAACGCAAATTATTAGAAAATAATTTTCTTTACTTCTTAATAAGTAATTTTTATATATTTCTTTTTTCATGAATTGACAATAATAAAGTAATTTTACCGAGTTTTACTTATATATTAATTGAGCAGGTCTTTATCAGAGTTATAAGGGATGCAGATATAATGTCCCAAAAATACAGAGTGACAGAGTAAAATTCAGTTTTTAAAAAATAACAAAATTATTTAAGCTGTACAAAAAATGTTATTTTAAAATTAAGATACTACATACATGCGGATTTTATTTTTTAAGCACTACGTTATCCAAATATCGACCATCTTGCCTACAACACTCCTACAATCTGGTCCTTAAATTTTGGAAAGCTCGTCGAGACATTTCAATAGTAATATTGGTAATGGCCTCCTGAATGTTGTTCTTTAACTAGTGCGTATTGGCCGGGGGATTGATGTAAACAATACTTTAAGTATCCCCACAAAAAAAATCCTGGGTCGTTTGGTCTGCTGATCTTGGGGGAATGGTGCGGGAGCTAAGTGGCTTTTTCGGACACTCATCTTTACAAGCATTTTCTATGCGCTTATTAATTCTATCGAACTTAAATAACAACAAAATAGACTTCTGGCATATGTCAGCCCGTCGAGTTGGCCATGGTTCAAGATATAAAAATCAGTGAAATTATATCATCGTTACAAAGCCAATTTTTTTTGTGTGTACACATTTTATGTTTAGAATGAATAAAATAAGATCACCAGAAAGTGTGGGCCATCAGGGGTGCAACCAGAAAGGTCAAAGAGGTAAAAAAACGGAGTTATATAACATCATCGTTACAAACTTTTTTAAGGTTGAGCATGTTTATTTAAATGTTTTGAACACAGAAAAAAATTCCCAGAAAGAAACTCCCGTCAGTAAGGTTAGCCAGAAAAAAAATGTTTAGGATTTTTGAAGAAAATTGGTTTTTTTTTCGCATATTTCATCTCAGAACAGTTCTGGCTGCTTTTTAAAACATAAATATAAGCTCCTTCAACAATGGAATAGCCTCCCCGTAAAGTTCTTAGTGTCAACAAAAGTACCATAGGCTCTTAAATATACAGGAATTTAACACTTTCGGCTAACTTGACTCCGTACCGTGCCTCAGATGTATTGTATCATTATTACCTTTCTGGCAACGCCTCCTGACGGCCCACACTTTCTGGCGATCATATTTTATTCATCTAAACATAAAATGTGTACACAAAAAAAATGAGCCTTGTAACGATGACATTATTTCACTGATTTTTAAACTTTTTTATTTTTAAACAGTGTTCGTGACGCTCCTGACAGGAGGTGCCCCGCCAGAAGTCAATTTTATGAATCGTTATCATCCATTAAACCATAAAAATATCTCAAAGTTCATAAAACGATGAGCCTACAAAAAAGCACCCTAGCTCCCGCTCTAGAAGGGGATATCACCAAATCTGAAAATAAGCACGCCTGGAAACAATTCACGTAGACTGGTCATTGATGCTGCTGCTGTGTGTGCCGTGGCACTATCATGTTGAAACCAAGTCCAATTGGGGTCGTATCCAGGAAAGTTCTGAAGAGCTGGAGTAAAAAAAAGTGCAAATGTTGAAATGTGTCAACGAGTTTTCCAAAATTTAAGGAACAGGTTACAGGAGTGCTGTAGGCAAAATTGTCGACATTTGCATAACGTAGTGTTTAAAAAATAAAATCTGCCTGTATGTAGTATTTTAATTTTAAAATAAAATTTTTTGAACAGTTCAAATAATTTTGATGATTTTATTTAAAACTGAATTTTACTCCGAGTCACCCTGTATATCGTGAGTTACCAGCAAACTTATTTTTTTTATGAATAACGAATTTAGTAAAGAAAGTTTTTCATTTTATGAAATACTATCAAATGATATCGCGTTAAAAAATATATATAGATCTGTATTATGGTATAATAAAGATGGAGAAAATTTGAACTATTAATTGATAAATTTAGCAGTGTGAATTTAACGCGAGTTACCACGGAATGTCCGGAAAGCTATCTGACATGTAGTGGTAACAGTTAGTAATAGCAAGTCTGTTATAATTTAGATATTCTATGGAGTTGTCCAGTATTTTGCGATATGTTTTTAATCCCTCTGAATTAGCCAAGGCTATGATGGTATGGTATGTACTTATATTTTTATGTTACACTTGCAATTTTAACTTCATTAGTGTAACAAATGGTTCATGGCACAATAATTTCAAGATCTGCAATTTACATGATAGTTAATCTTCCTACAGTTAAAATCACTATCATGTAGGAGTAGATAGGATGATAAAACATTACTGTCAAGTCACACTCAATAAAAATCAATGAAATAACAATAGCAAGATTTTTAGGTTAGATAACTTGTGAAAGATTCATTTCCGGTAGAATATGATGAAACTTCACATTTTTTAATTCATCTTCTGTATAATTTATATAAATTTAAGCAGGTATTTTGGCAGACAATCTCTCAATGGCTAAAAGGAATTCTATCTTAAGCATTGAGTAAATCAAAGCAATTCCAATATTTTTTCATTTTCAAAAATACCTATGTTAAAAATAATGGAATGGTTTATATTGCTAAGGTCCTATGGTTGATATTTCTCCTTCTTGAGTGAATGTAAATCTTTGTAAACACACATGGAGTACATCAAAATAAAGACATTTAGGGTCAGACCCACCCTGAAAATAGTTGTATGATTTGTTTTCTCTCGAAAACCCTAAGAGATAGATACTTGTAGTTTGCGTCAATCCAAAAAGAAAAAAAAATTACATCCGCATATTTTTTAGTTGATCAAAAACCATAATTTTCTCTCCCACTAGAAAAAATATGGGAGGGGACTACTTTGTAATGTCACACTTTTGCTTATTACTCCTAAATGGCCTTATAAATCAAAAATCAAAATTTACCAAGAGTAGATTATTAAAGCTTTGTGACTTTTCCTATCGCTTGATATATAAAAAGTGAATGATACAGTGGAATACGAATATACTTGTATTCGGTAGAATTGCAATACAGCATTTAATAAATGATTTTTTTTTCTCAAAAATGGTAACAGTCTACATCAATGGAAAGAAAATAAAATATGACATTCCACACTTATTTTTTATTTGATCAAAAATCTTTAACTTTTTTTCTCCCCCTAGAAAAAATGTAGGAGGGGGCTTCTCTGCAATGCCACACTTTTACTTATTACCTCTCAACAGCTTAATAAATTAAAATTTACCAAGAGTAGAAAGTTACTCCTTATAATTTTTCTTCGATTGACAAGTATATAAAATAGTGACATATGTTTAAAAAAAAAAGGAAAAATTTGACTTTTAAGAAATAATAAAATCTTACATTTGAATTTTATTTTTCTTTATCTATTTGGATTTTGATGGAAGGGAAGGCAAACAGAGGGAGAGGGAATTAAAATTAAGGCAGTAAACTGAGTTAACTATTAAAAGTTAAATATATTTTGATGAAAATAAAAACAATATAAGAACAACCAATAAACTTCTACATTTCTCAAGAAAAAATTAACTAAACAAATAAACAAATATGGGAAAGGGTACCATAGCGCTAATTGCAATATTCTTTACATGTAGAAAACTGTACAATTGAACTTTTTATAAAACACAAACTTACATTTATGATCACAAATTTTGCAGTTGTGCACCCCCATCCAGAAGGGGTAGAGGGTGCCTCCACGGGTTTTCAGGATGGGTCTCTTTATTATGACTTACTCCATGGGTGTTTAAAGAGGATTTGCTTTTACTCAGGAGAGAAGGTATCCAACTATTTTTAGACTTGTAGGCTCTAAGCTAACATTATAGTAGGTGATTTATCTTTCAATGTAGCAGCAGTGCCGTAGCCAGCGGGTGGCCCAAGGGAACCACCCCCCAACCGAAATTGTCAGCACATTGCGTCTTTTGTAATTAAAAAAAAATCCTATTTTTCGCTATATTAAATCATTCTTTATTTATTTGTCAGTGTCAGTGTCATATTTTCGAAATGCCGAAATTAACTGAACACGAAAAAATTCTAATTCTCTCTAAAATTGAAAAGGGATGGTTTATCAGAGCAGTTGCCAACCATTATCACTTAAATAAAAGTACCATTATGAGTGTGAAGAAAAGGTGGGAGGAGGAAGGTATCATAAAGAGAAAAGATGGTTCAGGCCGACCGAGAAGTTCAAATCTCGCTCAAGATGAAGCGCTCTTTGGCTATTTGAGGAAAAATCCGTTTCAAACAGCAGTCGACGCTGTGCCAAGAAGACCATATTAACAGAAGACCATAAGCAAGCTCGCATTCTGTATTGTTTAAATTATGTCTATCGCCCGTTGGAGTTTTGGAACAATGTTGTGTTTACCAATGAAAAAGTTGTTCAGTCTTTTAAATGAAGGATATATTCGGGTGTATCGTCCTGCAAATACCAGGTTTCATGAACGCTATGTGACTCTGCGGAACAGGTCCGAGCAATTTTCTGTTAATGTTTGGGCATGGATAAACGTGTATGGCCCTGGTGTAGCGTAGCATATCATGGGTAATGGTAGATTTAATGAACAGGTTTATAGGGATATTTTGGAAAACGTTATGCTTCCTTCGGTGGAGCAATTATATCCAAACAACACATTCATTTATCAACAAGACAACTGTCCTATTCATACTGCCAGGATAATTACTTTATAGGGATATTTTGGAAAACGTTATGCTTCCTTCGGTGGAGCAATTATATCCAAACAACACATTAATTTATCAACAAGACAACTGTCCTTCATACTGCCAGGATAATTACTCAGTGGTTCGGGAACAATAACATTGAATTATTGACGTGGCCTTCGCACAGTCCCGATATAAACCCAATTGAGAATGTCTGGGGTTTGCTAGTAAAAAAAATTTATAAACGAAACTTCAGACCAAGAAATGAAGAAGAACTGTGGTCGGCCACTGAAAATTGTTGGGAAGAGCTAAGAGAAAAAGAAAACTATTGTCGTAGACTAATTGCTTCTATGCCAACAAGATTTAGTCACGTCTTGGAAGGAAACGGAGCCATGACAAAATATTAGGTTGCATTATTTAGAAAATAAACACAAGAGAGTGACTACTGTACTGTCTAGTTGGTGCAGCAAAAAAAATACGTGCACTGTCCAACATCCGCAGACGGGACAAAATTTGATTGACAGTTAAACCTCGCCAGCTCTAGCCTCTTTTAGTCTTTTATTCGATATTATTAATTAGGTATTAAAATTATTATTAAATTAATAGATTTATTAAATTTACCATCAACTTAAGCTATTCGGAGGTGTCTAAGGCAGTGGCTACCCCAGCCTTACTGACTGAGTTCATAGGGTAGCCAAGGAACGAAACGCAAACATATTTTCACCTTTTCCAACACCCCTAAATCAGTGACCCCGACGTGATCGTCGACATACTCCTCACCTGTACCTAGTCCTACATAAATGGACCATCACCTTAAGCTCTTCGGAAGCGTCTAAGGCAGTGGCTACCTTAGCCTTACTGACGAGTTCATAGGGTAGCCACGGAACGAAACGCAAACATCTTTTCACCTTTCCCAACAAAATATGTTCAATTTTATAGAAAAAGTTACACACCGACAAACAGATTTTTTTTTCTCAAATTTAAAATCTCGACGTTTCATGACATTCTAAAGCTATTTGAACAATAAAAATTTTCAATTTTTTTTTGTCAATATATTTCCACTGGATGTGGAAGTAAAATTATCACAGGCAGACAAGCGCAGAACAGCCATGCAGAAAACCGCTTTTTAATGTTTTGAGCTTTCAGAATCTGGCCTTATCTCGGGCACAACGTCAATTTTTACATTTGTTATAAATCGAAATCATTAACATTTTTCCAAATACCTTACTTATGACATTTCACAATCAATGTCACTTTTTTATAACCTATATGATAATAAAAAATCTAAATTCCAAAAAGACTGATTCACATCACTTAATATTAGTAAAAACTGGAATACTTGATTTTTCAAGTGTACGGAATTTTATTGCACAGAAGTATACTAATTCTAATTGAAAAATTGGTTAAGATGTCATTCTCAACATGTTCGCTACAAAAAATAAGAGGCGAAATTTATAGTGAAGGGTGTAGGTATAGTTGAAATATTCTTAAAAATGTGAGGAGTTATGACGTTATGTGGGGCAAGACGAATGAATAGGTCGGCAAATAGATCTCCCGTCTTTACATTAATTGAGTGAGAAGTTACCAGTTTTCTGACGTGGCATGTAGGAAGGCGTAGACTCTGTGTTCTGTAGCCAATGTGTCTCAATGACAACGCCTAGATAGGCGCTACGTCGATCACTATTGCGAATGCTTGCACTATATATCTCTCATCTATAATTCGATTATTTTTATTGTCTTAGAATTTTTAGTTTGGGCCCCTCCCAAACCAAAATCCTGGCTACGCCAATGTGTAGTACGTATAGTTTTTAAAGAAAACAAAAAATACGTATGGAACATTTTTAAAATTTTAACTTTGATCTTACCTCACTACTTTCTTCTGAAGTGTCTGATATCTCCCGTACCACCTGCCTTTTGTTCGTGGTGGTGGTCTTATTTGCCGGCTTCCTGCCTCTCCCCTGCGACCTGCTCTTCGTGGCGCTTATCTCCTCCTCTTCCTCCATCAGCGCAAACAACTCGCTGAACTGCTTCCTCTGGCTGTCGTTGCTGTTGTTCTGCGCAATACTGAGGGCCCTCTGCATGGAGTCCAGCGTGTAGATGGCCATGCAATCGTGTTTTTCACAAATAATACGAAGTTTTTCTAAATGTCCTAAAACCTGGTCAGCACTGGGCACTGTCGCACTCAATGTCTTGCTACCGGACCGTTTCCGTTTGTTGGGCGACGTTGAAGGGTACCTCGTACTTAACAGGGATGAAATTAGTTCTGCTACTTTGTCTATATACTCGTCGCACCAGTATTTAATGATGGTGAACACGAATAAGTCACCGTTGTCACAAATGTCTCTAGAAAATAAATATTTGATGTAATCCGCATTGGGCTTCTCTTGTTTAAGCATAAGCGTAATTGCCATTAAGGCTTCTGAGTGTTGTTCATAATCTAACTCGGTAATGAGAGGTAGGACAGTGTCTATGGAAACGTCGTGGGCGTTGACCAGCTGCCACAGGAAAAACTGTTCTATGCTTTCCCACGCCAGGCTGGTTTTCAACAACGTCAGAAGGTTCTCAGACTTGAACATAACCAGATGCCCCTGCAGAACCTTCCCCACTAGAGTCTGCAACTGTCGAGAGTCTATCGCTGAAATTATCACCCGCAATATTTGAGCATTGTTTAACGTCTGTTGTTTAAAATCCCTATATAAATCAGGCACTATCCACATCATTAATTTAGTATCACTGATATGGCATGCATACAAGTCATCGAAAATACAAATGTCAATTTTCTTTTCTATACTCTGGCAAAAGTCCTTATAAACACTGATCTTTAGTGCACTCGCTTTGGTGTGGTCCTCTTTTTTATTTTCTGTCCTTATTTGTACTTTAAGAAAGTACAGAATTAAGTAACCTAAGTTGGGTAAATCACTGTGCATCTCTGCCATTAGGTGATTTAAAACATCCTTACCCAACTCGTCTTGTTTAGTGAAACCGTACAGCGTCTTAAACAAAACGAATAAGGGGGATTTAATACTGTCCAACAAATTATCCTGCGTTAACACTTCCGGGAAAATTTCCCCTTTGACATCATCCTTTATGCAACCGCTCAGAGATTTTGCGATGGTGGGCAAATTTTCATCTTCCTCGTCCAAGTCCATTACTTGTTCCACAAATTTTTCCATCAACTCACACCGTTCCTCTGCATCGGTTTCTTGTTGGAGTTTTAAAAGTGTTTCACCTATAGGTCCCTCAATTAAACTATCATCCGACTTGTCACTCTTTTCTTTAAGCCTTACTTTAGATAATGGAATGTCATCATCATCGGTGTCGTCTTCCAGGTTGGTATTTATCGTTAAGCCCGGGTCCTCTTCATCATCACTAAACGCTGGTTCACTATCTAAAATGTGATTATTCAAAGTCGCAGTCATTCGAGATTCAGTAGGGTCGACATCCTCGTACTTTGCGGAACGAGGCACACTAAATTCTTCTTTTGATGAGGACTCGAGGGGCATAGCGTTGCAGAATTCTTTGAATGTTTCCCGCACCATGTTTCTCAGCTCCCTGTCAAGCTTGGAATTGTCAAAAAGAGGTAGAAGTGACTGTAAAACTCGCTTGTCCAAAATTTGCCTTAATGATGTAAAAATACCCGCACGGACTTTCTCCGTCAGTGGTGGGTAGAAATTTGAAATTATTCGGCATAGAAAATCCAGAAGCGTGGCAGACACGGCAGGATGTGACCGCATAGAATGGTGCATGACCAAAATGGCAGGTTCAATGTTCATAATGTTATCTTTTTCACTATCAAAAAATAACCAATCGTAAAACAGAGCAAGTTTTGCATTAGACACAGCCACACTTGACGTACATGTAGTTAAGAGCCAGCCTATCACTGCCCATCGTGGGATAATATCGGAACACAAGAGTTCGTTCGTAGGGTGGATGACACCTACGATAAAGCGTATTATGTCACATCTAAGGCTTTGTGATTCGGGTGTCGCTAAGTACTGACGTTGAAACCAGTCTTGGTACCTTTTGTGATTTCCAAATCTAACTTGAGAAGTAAGAAACACAAGCTTCCTCTCCATTTCTGGGGTCAACCTGGATTGTAAAAACCGACGTGAAGTTCTATTTTGTAGCAATTGTAAAATGCCGTTGAATGTGGGACTCAGCGATTTGGGTGCTATCAAAATATCTCTCCATAATTGCTCAAATTCTGGTATTCTAGCTACGTTTTGTAGAAGCCGAACTAGATCCCTTCCTATCACTAAGCATTCGTGAAAGTGCTCACGCATTATACTTATTAAAAAATTAACTTCTTTTTGTCTTAAAATGGCTAAGTAAGGCGCATGGTGATCTTCTATTATCCTTAAATAGGTATAAACTACTGATGCTATAAGAAGTGGAAATTTTTCTAACCAACTTCTGTATTCTATAAAAACATCGAGTAAGGATTCAATAAGCGTAATATTTTTTTGAGATACATCACCGCCAGCTGCATGCCTCATCAGGTTCCATACCAAATTGTCAACATTACTAACAGCATTCTTTATCATTTCCCGAAGAAGCCACACCAACTGCTGCTTTACTACATCGTTAAACTTTAAATACCTATCCAGCACTAACTGCGATAAATTTGTTACTATTAGTCCGAAACCATCACGTGTAATTAATGTTAAGTCCCTGTAACTCTTCGCTGCATTGTGGGGTTCCGTTAGAATTGTAACTAAAAGTCCAAATGACACTTCCTCATAACCTTTCTCCTTTAGAAGAGCCTTATTGAGAGCCTCGTGTGCATCTTTGTCGCTTAATCCCGCTATTGTGCCTTGAAGGAATTGGTAACTACGTTCTAGTTTCTGAAAAATAAAATTAAAATTTGAATTAGCCGCCTTTACAGGACTGACAGCGTCAAATACAAATAAAAGAAGAAGTCAAGGCGAGAATCACAATGGCGGACAAAGCACCATCATTTGCTAATAATATGATTTAAAACGATTTACCTCTTCTAAATCATCTTTATTTTCCACGGGAGACGTTAAAAAAAGCCTAGAAATTCCTGTCGACTTCACTTCCATGTCGTAAAATGAATATTAACGGCCGCTATAATTTTCGCACTGTTGACAAATACAGGAAGGCCTGCATCGTCCCGTCCTCGGAAAATGTTTGTGAAAATCAAGCGCGCGTTGATATATACGTTGTACCACTCTCGGAACTTCCCGAGTTTATGATCGTCGTAGCCCGTATCTTTAGGTTTAAATGAATTTATTTAAATAAGCACACAAGCAGTAAGCACGACGTTAGGTACTAAACTAATTTCTGTTTTCTTCCCATATGGGTGTCACATCTACTTATATCCAAAATAAAGGTTTCTGTGACGTATTAAACGGCGTAAATATTTTAACAAAAGCATCATCATAAACAACATATTTTATTATGTAGAATAGGACAATTTTAAATAAATTGTTAGATTTTTATAATTATGATCAAATATCAAATTATCTCGATCTCTCTTTCTGATTAGATTTCGCGTCAGAATAACGGAATCCCTAAAAAACGTACATCTTGGAAAAAAAAGTACATGACATACCTAGTACGCTAGTACGCAGTAAAGATAAACTAAAGAGTAAAGACACAGGGCCGGCCTCAGCACCAAGGTGTCATCTACCTGCGTGAACGAGCAGGTTTATAATTTCATCTTTAAAATTTTTTTTTTTGGCTAATCAAATAGTCATATCTTAATTATAAAATTAAAATATACCGTTTTTCGCAACATACTCTTTATGTAATCGAAATTGTATCAATAATATATTGTTTCCATGCATATATAGGATCTCTGTGGCAGTTATTAAGAAGTTCCAAAAATTTTTCAAAAATCTGTTTTTTAAGGAAAATAATTAAATTTTTTTAATTGTAATTGTTCACAATAGTTTTTACATCCACAAGAGCTATAAGTTTCATTAAAATAGATCTAGTAGATATTTTTCTAGGTTTAAGCAAAATTAAAAATTTTTGTGGTTTTTGCTTTTTTTTGCAGAAAAAACAAAATGGCAGGCGGCGAGATTTGGACCACAATTTATTTACAAATATTTTGCGTTTTTGTTTGGCCTGATCTAATGAACAGAGCTCGAGATATAAAAAAACGAAACAAAAACAAATTTTTCAAAATTAAAACTAAACTCCCAAAGAAATTGCCCCCCCCCCCCAAACAAAGTTTGAAAAAAGCAGTTTCCCAGCAAACACTCATAATGGTCATACGCACCGTCGCCAGCATTATCATAATTGGCACTTTTATGGGGAGCCACAAGCGGACCATTGGCGAAATGTCCCACCGGCCAGCAGCTGGCCATCCTTCAATTTGCCAACAGTGTACAATAATATTTATACATCCATAAAGTACGAAAAATTTTCCTTATCTCAGATTTGATGAGCGGTGGAGGGGAAGTCAGGAGTCAACTATTTTAAGAATTAAAGTTTTAAGTTGAGGTACTTATACAAACCTGGGAGAAAAAACGGTAAAAGTGTAATATCATCTACAACATAAATAGAATATTTAATGGTCTAAAACAGACCTAAAATTGAAAAAAAAACAATAAGCAATTATTACCTTGAAAAAAAACAACTAAAATTTTTTTCGCAAAAAAACGGAATGAGCAGGGACCGAACCGCCGACCTCATGACTTGGAAGACGACAACAACAACAACAAAACAAATGTATTACGTGTTTAACGAACATAAATACGCCTCGACGGATCCCGGCCCGGAGCCAGCCCAACAATCACGGCGTGCAGCGTCGTGGTAAATGTGAGGCTGGGCGGGGCGGCTCCGGTTCGGCTTAACGGTAATTAAATTGGGTTGTTAGAAACTCCTGTCTGCCGCAGGCAGACTTAAGAACTAATTAAAAATGAAAAAACATGTGCCCACATGGGCCTAAAACTAATTAAAATACACTATAAATAACTAAAAACTCACTGGGCAAACGCACTTTTGGAAAATTTTGATTGTTGATACGAGAAAACAGAGTTAACGAATAAACCCATTCGAACAAATGACGACCTCGTGGTCTGACCGCCGTCGAGGAAGGTAGAGCAGGTTAAAAGTTATATGATTTGAAAAGTTTAGATTTATAGGATGTTATATCGGCCTAGAGGGAATTTGGAAATACAAAAAGAGGACAAAAAGAACAAAAAAGATAAAGGAACAAAATTGTACAAACATAACAAGGTCGAAAGGAGTTAAAGATGTAAAGTTGGCGAAATATAAAGGGTAGGGTAGACATAGGTTATGGTAGAGGGAAGGTGTGGCTAGGGAGGTTGCCGGAAGATAGGCAACGCCTTGGAAGACGACGTCTTAAGCACTCGGCCACCAACCTTTCTGAGGCTACTTACCTAAAGACTTTATAGTTGGAACATGCAACGGATAGATTTTGCTTTTTAATGCATTTTAATCTAATTTTATTATTATATTAATTATTGAAAGAATAAATAGAAATATAATTTAAACCAATAAACTGCCGAATCTTTGCAAATTCTTTCGAATACAAATTATTTTGGATAATGTTAAAAAACATTATATCCTCGAATAAAAACGCCAATACTTATCCCTCACGATACGGTTTATTTTTTTACCGAATTTTGAAAAAATTTTTCGCAAACTGCTTTTTCAAAATTTTTTAGAGAAGTGCTTCTCGAGATGTTATTTCCCATATTTCGTATGGGTCCCATGCGCCACAGACGAGAAAAAAATTATTGAAATTTTTAGATCCGCGCTTGTATCAGAGTTGGCAAAAGTTGGTCAAAAGTTGAAAATTTGAGACATAAGTGGGCAAGGCAAAAGGAATATCCCTCCCGCTCATCAATTTTTATTTCGGTGGAGTGTGAAAAAATCAATTTCTATCTATCAATTTTTATTTTGGTGGGAATTTTTTTTTAATTTTCTTCCCCCCGCTCATCAATTTTTTTGGAGGAATTATTATTTATTTATTGTTGGGTTCTTAAGTTTATGAATTTGAAAAATAACCCCCCAAAAAAATTGGCTTGCTACGGCTCTGCTGTCAGATATTATTTGTTTCCAGTATGACAAAACAATTCATATTCTTTTTGATATCTAGGTATCTGATGATTTTTTCGGCTTCCACAGATTTTGTAAAATCTCCTCCGAAATCTCGACTGTGACAAGCTAAAGAAAATCATAATTAGCTATGGAAAACAATGGCTATAACATACTTAAGGTGATACGATTGTTAGATTACAAACTAATATTTTTTAAATTTCAATAATTATAACTTTTTATTCATTTTAAAAAAGATTATAAAGACAGTATGAAATAAAATATTATACGATACACGTCCGGTAGCTCTCATTACAGTACTCGTTTATATTCCGGACTTGGCTCCTGCATCGCCTCGTCAGTAAAACAACAACTTTGAGGGGGGAGGGGGGGCGACCGTGCCCCGCACGAGGGCGCCGTACCTCAGGGGGCGCCATGAGCCTAATATAAGGGGCGCCACGGGCTTAATATACTTTTTTTTCGAGTAAAATTTATGAGGACGAAAAAATTTGGTTTGGATGTTACCCCCTCCCAGCTCATCAATTTTGAATTTTTTTTTCTGACGATCAGAAAAAGGAGTCCCTTTTAAAATTTCGCACGAGGGCGCTTGAGGAACTAAGGCCGGCCCTGACTGTAAATAAGTCACCTACCGGACTTATAAAATTACTATTTCGCCAACCCAGACCATTCTAAAGAACATTGCTAACTACCAAACGGCATTAGGTTTGAACTTATTAATTAACCAGTAAAACATTGTTGATCTATGCTAATAATCTGCTGCGAAAATAATTTTTGACAATCCAGACCCGATAAGGGTAGAAATCACCCGCAAATGAAAAGAAAATTAATTATCACCCAATTAACCAAAAACCGCGTAAACAACGTGAAATTAACGTATGGTCACAAAAACCGACTTTAAAAAGATGATCTACAAAGACGTGAGTTTAACGCGGTACAAAAGCTTAATCGGCGACGAAGAAATAACGTCGCTGGAGATCACGTAAACAAATTCGACGGAATTACAACGTCACGCCACCTTCTTTATTAGACACAAATTACATATTTATGACTCACGTGATAAAAATAAAGAGTATAATCTAACGTTTTATCAATACGGCTCTCTGTACGGGCTCCGATCTAGGCGCCGGCACTCGATCAGCGATGTTAAGCAACGTTGGTCGCGTCCAGCGCTTGGAATGGTGACCCAAGTTCTCGCTGGAGATCTCAGTCCATATGCTGAGCTTTAAAAGCCTGACTGGACTGAGGCGGCTCGGCGAGAGAAAGACAGAGGCTGATAACCGTGCTTGGGGGCCCTTATCAACAGACTCGAAGTCTAGGAAGACCATGTTTGGATGGGGAGCCCTGAGGCACACAAAAAAGGAGTACTACAATAGACCTTATAGGTCGCAGTGGGGGGTAGGCCAATCGCCCGCTCCTTCAGAGTAATCTAAAAAAAAAAGAAAAAAACGTTTTATCACCTAATTTTGATATTTTAGTCATTTATAAAGAGATAAGAATTTATCCTTTATTTGCCAAAAATAATACAGTTTGTACTTAGTATGTACGATTTATAAATATACGTATGATTCTATTTCGTATGATAATAGGCGACCTTAACGCGCGACATTACGCATGGAACTGCCATCTCAACAACGCGAACGGCAACAACCTGTACGATTACGTAACTAATCGTAATGTCGTGTTGCAGTATCCGGATGATTCCACACATTTTCCGGAAAATGGTACAACACCTACGACCCTCGACATTGTGGTCAATAAAGGTGTGAGAAACTCCACACCACCCGTGGCGCTGGAGGAACTCGCATCCAATCACAATCCAATTCTTCTAGAATTGGATAACATGCCGAGGGAAGATATGACACGAAAAATCACTTCCTATAGAGACGCCGACTGGAAAATGTGGTGGGTGCATTCGCATGACGCCAAACAGCGTGTTGCCACTACGATAACGATAAACCCGCATAGAGACCGACTCGTCGCAGCGATCACACAAGACATACGCGAAAAGAATAGACTGAGATGTCTTTGGCAGCGAAATCGCGATGTCGACGCTAAGGCTGAGATGGGCGCAGGCTGCAACGGCAAATCAGGACCACCGTCAACACCGCAATAAGCCGGAAATGGCGGGATAGACTGGAAGCGCTGAATCCTCAAGAAAACTTGCCGTGGAAAGTGTCGAGGGCCATGAATACGCCAGAGACCATACCCGTACTGACAAATGCAAACTGACGGACGGCTCTGACGGACTCGTAGAAAGCGAACGACTTAGCTAATCACTTTGCGGACATACATAACGTACAAATACCTAATAACATCGATCACGACCGCATAGAAAACAAAATTAACGAACTAATTGGCCATGACGTCCAATTGATGCGACGCAAATTCCTAAAGGTCATGGCCAAGCCCTCGGAGGTGGCTGGCATTGTCCAGACATTACCAAATGACAAAGCCCCGGGTTCAGACCGCATCGAATACAAGCTTCTCAAATATCTCCCGAGGAAAAGGTATTGTGCAATTGACGTACATTGTCAACGCGATCCTGCGACTGCAACACTGGCCCAGCCAGTAAAAATGCGCCGTAGACGTGCCAATCTTGAAACCGAACAAGAACGCGAAGCTCGCCGGCAGTTATCGCCCAATCTCGTTACTGTCTGCGATCTCCAAGTTAGTATGTAAATTCAGTTTCTTATTATGGGACGGTTCAAGAACGATCTTCGGACTGCGTAATACTACCTCCGTAGTTTCAAAAATTTGAGAACTATTAAGGGACTGTTCAAAATTGATCAGAATTATGAATAAACCCGAACATCGGTTACCGTTTATCCGAACAGTGACCGTGATATAAAAGAGGTGGGGGTACTCCTAACCTAACTAAACTTTTCCAACTTCGGACTTTCATTTACTTTTATTTCAAATATTAAAATGAATAATGAAGTCAAGAGACAAACATTCAAAAGAAGAACGAAACAAGCAAAATAGGGACACTTTGTTTCTGTTTAGTCTGGACTCTTCCTTAAAGAGCATGCGTGAAAAAAAATCCGAAACCAGTACTTGCTCTAAACCTCGGACTGATTTTGATAGTTCTAGAACCGTCCGAGTAAAGTTCTTAAATTAACCCCAACACCGAACTACTCTACCAGGACTGATTCAAAAACAGTTCGACCAAACCCGAACATGTCAAGAGCAACTGCGCAAACTCCTGACAGTTCTCGGACGGTTCTTCTCAGAACCCGAATTTACCTAGTGTGTTCACATCGACAACGAGTGCCAGTTCGGTTCAAGCGGGGCAGGGGCACTATGCAGCAGGTCGTCAGGATCGTGAATGACGTCAAGGTGCAATGTAACCTTGGGAAGAGCACCGTCATGGTGCTCCTCGATATTGAGAAAGCCTTCGATACCGTATGGATCCCGGGGCTGCTTCACAAACTAAATGCACGCATAAAGAAACTTATTCACTCTTTCCTGACAGGTAGATTGCTGCAGGTCAGGGTGAATAACAAACTATCAACGCGGCGGCATGTTCGCGCGGGCGTTCCCCAGTGGTCGTGCCTGTCGCCAAAGTTGTACAACTTATACGTCTCCAACTTCCCGGAGTTCCCGAATACGAGCCTTGCCAAGTATGCCGACAAGACGGCCATGTATGCGCATTCACACAACGCACAAGCGACAAATATGTTGCTGAAAGCGCACATAGCCCGTGTGCCACGACGTATTACGACAAGAGGAAGATCCGCCGAGAGTTCAAATCGATTATCTTCACGCGCCAGTTCACAGAGAACCGAATATTAAAGCCAATTTCGTCAAGAAATTCCAATCAAACAGTGCGTGAAGTATCCGGGGGTTAACTTGGACAAACGATTGACGTTGAACACCCACGTTAACGAGACGATACGCAAGGTCTACTCCATGTCCAGGAGTCTGTATCCACTCCTGGCAAGGGGTAGCGGACTCAACAGGACGAATAAAAAATTATTGTATACGATGGTGATCGGACCGGCCATCGGCGGCGCTGCGCCGGTGTGGTGCAGCATACTGGTTACAACAATGAGAAAACTTCGAGTTTTCGAACATAAACTTATGCGCCTCATCTCTGGTTCAGACAGATACACCTCGCTCAGAGATATATGTGATCGTTGCCACGACACTAGCGGACTACGTCCAAGAAATTTTCTCAAAAATTCTACGAATTCAAACTGGGCGATAGTCCGCTAACCCGCAACATAACCCGAATCAGACAGCATAATGCAATTCTTTTCGATACTCGACACCTCTACCATACCAGGCGTTGCCTATTTTTCGGCAACCTCTCTAGCGTTACTTTCCTATACGACAACTTCTTATTTCCCCACCTTTAATCTTTACTAAATCCTATAACCAACCTTCTCTGTCCCCTTTATACGTTCTGTTTGTTTTATCATCTTTGTTCTTTTGTCCTTTGTCCTTTTTTGTTTCTAAATTCCATCTTGACCTATAAATTCTCAAAAATCAAAATATTTCGATATCTTTTTAAATTTCCACGGCATTTTCCTGGAGGCAGGAAGACCACCAGGGTGGAATTGCTTCGAACGGGTTTTTCGTTGAGTTCTGTTTTGCCGTGCCAGCAACCAAAATTAAATAAGTGCTTTGCCTAGTGGGTGACAATTTTTTAGTTTTCTTTTCATTAGCTTTAGGTTCGTGTGGGCATATTTCAGAGATGGGTCAAGGAAACTTTCGGAAGTTTCCGGAACGGAGTTTTGATAAAAATGAAAGTTTCCTTTAAAATATTTGAATATTCCGAATGTTTCCAAAATTCCGGGAAAGTTTCCAAAACTCCGGGAAAGTTTCCAAATTTTTCACGAATATTTACAGTTGTTCTCATAAATTTGAAATTGCCGCCACGATGATCTAACATAACCTCAAACGCCAGAAATCCAGGTTTAATTTGCTGATATTCTTTCGAAATTATCAAAAATTAATCGGATGTTTGATGACGTAGGGTTTCATATGGTCACCGCTCGGACTATTACTATTGGCACAGAATTTCTCTAATTTCGTGCTATTGGCTATGATCAAGGATGAGTTGACAGACATTTGATAAGTTACGTTTATTTGTTTACCCGCACTATCGCTTCTCGATGAATAATATCTAGCATTTTTTTCTGTTACATTAAAAACGAAAATGATTAAAAAGAAATATACATTTATATTTTTACAAATTATAAAATATTGAATAGTTTTAGTTTTATTTTAATAAAATTATGATGAATGTTATGTTGTGTTATAGTGGATGGTTTAATTTATTTTGATATTATTTTCTTGTTATTATTTTTTTAAGTGTTAAAATTTAAAATTAAATAAACATTTATTTATTATTTTATTTATTTGTTTTACACTTTTAATTCAATATAACTATAATATGATATTTAGATCTTATTTCTGTCTTGCCTTCTACATTTCTGGCGTTTGAGGTTATGTTAGATCATCGTGGCGGCAATTTCAAATTTATGAGAACAACTGTAAATATTCGTGAAAAATTTGGAAACTTTCTCGGAATTTTGGAAACATTCGGAATATTCAAATATTTTAAAGGAAACTTTCATTTTTATCAAAACTCCGTTCCGGAAACTTCCGAAAATTTCCTGGAAACTTTCCAATGGAAAGTTTCCTTGACCCATCTCTGATTTAGATCTTATTTCTGTCTTGCCTTCTACATTTCTGTTTCTGCACAAAATAGGAGTTACGACTTACATATGACATTTACATAAATTTTTAATTTTATAATCCACATATTTATCACATTCTATAAATTATTTTATTTATATTTAATTATTTAATAACTCAAACAAAACAAATTACTGAGTAACCACCCAATTGCTCCATATTCTTCATATAGCACGGGCACATATAGCGGGTGTCAGATAATATCAGTTATTTGGTAAAAGTCTGTAAAAGTAATGTAAATAATATATTTATATGCACTTATTTGGTATCAAAATGAAGCTTAGATCATCACGAATCAGATTTCACCATAAAATAGACTCTGAATATTTCCAATGGAAAGTTTCCAGGAAAGCTTAGTGGAAACTTTCGGAGTAATCAAAACTCCGGGAGTTTACCCATCTCTGGCATATTTTTAATTTCAATCTAGTTTATGTCTGTCTGCGGCAGACAGGAGTAAGTATTAATTCATAAGTCAAACCGGATCTGCCTCACCCAGTCCTGCAATCACCACGGCGCTGAGCGTCGTGGTTGTCTGGCTGGCTCCGGGTCAGGTCAGGCAAGGCGCATAAATGTATATAACACCGTTAATAAATTGTTATTAATTGATTGAGATGGCGCAAACGTTGCAGGTTCGATCCCTACAGACGGTAATTGGTAAAAAGGTAAGTAAAAATGAATTTGATAATTTAATAAATATTATAATTTGCAGGCAACCCTCGTGAGAATAAATTGGAATGTGGTAAACAATATTAGGTATGTTAATGTAAATAGAACGCATATTCGTTATTATGTAATTTGATATACCTGTAAAGGTTTGTTATGACTAAGTCATAAGAGTATAATTTTATATAACAACTTCCCCCTTAATAAAAAAGTTGATGTTATGCAGCAAACTTTTGAAAATTGTTAGAAACGTTAAATGAATATAATGCGAAATAAATTGAAACAATGTTGAATGAATACAAAGCAAAATAATAAAATAATGTAAAAGTTAAAATTGGTAAACAATAATAATAATAAGTGAGTAATACACATTACATAAAGGTAATAGGAATAAAATACAATAGTCTAAATTAATAGACAAGGGTAAAACTGCACATATGAAAGTCTATGTTAACTCGATATCCTCTTCTTTTTGAGGTTTAATACCGGGTCGCTTTCTTGGAGGGATCAGTCTAGGAAATTTGGTAAATACTCTGCTTCGCTCTGAAGGAGGTGAAGGAGGGTTATCCGTTGAGGGTTGGATTCGCAATGCTCCACATCTTCTTCTTCTGTATTTACAAGTTATGTAAAGTAGAATAGAATCATGAGAGTGATTATGAAATATGTGAACCAAGATACATGTTTGGTCACAAAAGGTTCGTTTGTGAGGTCATCCAGGTCTTTGGAATATTACTCTAATTTGTTTTTAGCAATATCTAGATCTTCTAAGTCGAGACTGTTTAATTTGAGCGGTTTTAATTTTGGAATTTCGATTTTGTTGGGCATGTGATTACAGCATTCAAAAGGAATTTGGATTGGATGTGACTTGTCCTTAATTTCGGAAAAGTCTTTAGCACTGGCTTGTATTCGAGCAATGCCTGCATAGGCGTAACATCCTGGTTGTAGTTGATGATGGAATTTTTGTTGATTAGCTCAGTTATGGATTCTCTCTTCGGACATCAGTTGATGGTAATGTGATATGGTTCGGAATGAATTACCTACTAGCCATGTGTTGTCTTCAAGTTTTTGGACGTTGTATCCTTGACTAATGATGAAGGAAGTTTGACAATTTTCTGGGAGTTTCGGCAACGGTTTTAGTATTCTGGCTTCGCATATGGTATTTTGGTCGATATTGATTATGAACGAATAATTCCTAATCTGGCAAATGTTGTTGAATTTAAAACATCGTTTAGATTGTCTTCGATATACAAATAGCTGGCCATTAATTGTTCGGAAATGTATAGAAATTTTTGTTTTATTTCGGCAGTTTGGATCGTTTGAGTCATGGTTTGAATTGTGTGCTCGATTTCTTTAATATCTTTGTTAAATGTTTCCTCATCAATTTGTAATTTTTGTATAGTTGAGTTGAAATTTTTGATAACAGAAGTTGTAACTGAGATTTGATTTTTGATTAAGTTTTCTAATTGATGTTCGTCATTATTTAATTTATTTATACAATTAGTGTAGTAGTACCCGCCATCTTCGGCATCTAAGTTTCCAGTTATTGATTTGAATACTGTTCCGATACCGTTAAGTATTCCGCGTTTATATCTCTTTGTGTCTGAAAAGTAGATATTTGCGTTAAAAGGTTAAACTCCGTTTTAACTTCGCTCCTAAAGAGAATTGATTTCTGGTCGGCACCATCGAGGGTGTTCAAGATTCTATCTAAAATATTTTGATTTTTTTCAAAGGCTAATTTTAGGGATGATATAATTTTGTGTAAAAGTAATGTCCATTTTTCGTTTGTCACTACGATGTCTGTGTCTCTGTGGTAGTATACACCAACAGTGTTATTGATCGGGGTAATTTTGTATTGACAGAGTGCTGATCCGAACAGCAGGAGAAACCTGAAAATAAATTTAATTTTCAGTATATGGTTTCAATCTATCAAAATTTACTTTAGTTTCTTGTTTTGTTTCTAGATTTAATAAGGTAGCAGAATTTTGAAAAATTTCTTTTATTTTAAAGGGACCATAAAGTTTGTTTTGTAGTTTGTTCTTAATTTGTGACTCTTTTACATAAATTAAGTCACCTACTTTATATTTGGGACGTTTTAGGGGAACATTTCTGTCGAAGCGAACTTTCGCTTTCTCTTTTTGAGCTTGTGTTCGATTGCGGGCAATTTCATAATAGTGAGATATTCTATTGTTTAGACCTCTAACGTATTTAGTTATTAATTCTTATTAGTTGTATAAAGTTTCGGGTGGTCTGTTAGACGTATGCCCAAATACAAGTTCGTATGGGGTGAAACCATGTGTCTTATTTACCGAATTGTTATAGCATATTACCGCATATGGTAAAATTGTGAAAGGATGTTCGTTCTGATTTTCAGTTTTGTGAACTCATCATTTCAGCTAAAGTAGCGTCAAATCTTTCTATGAATCCGTTGGATTGGGGATGTCCTCCGCTTGAATACGTTAGTTTTATGTCGTACAAAGGGTACAAAGATCTTTGAGCAAACGGTTGTCAAATTCGCCACCGTAATCGCAATGGATTCTCAATGGTGTTGAAAGTATAACAACAAAGTATTTACGACGGATTTCGCGGATGTGTCTGGGACTGCATAGGCTTGCGTGAAGTTAGTTAATTCGTCGCGAATGGTTAAAGCGCAATTTAGAGTGGAGAATTCAAATAAATCGATATTAATCCTTTCGAATGGTGTTCTTGGGGTTTCTGTGATTACTATCGGGTTATTAAGTTTTTTTCGGCATACTTTAGTCTTTTGGCAAGTTTCGCAGTTTTTTATAAAGTTTTCAACGTCCTTAGTTAAACCTTGCCAAATGTATTTCTCTCTAATTCTTCGAATCGTTTCATTTATTCCGCGGTGTAGCTTGTTTTTACCAGAATGATGTTGCTCTAAAATAATTGGAATTTCATCCTCGTCAGCAGTTTTGACTATATTTTGACAGATTACTACCTTTAAGTCTTTCTCCGCAAAAATGGATGACAGAATTTCGAGTATGGGGAGGTCTAAGTTATTTCCGACAAAGTATGTCTTATAGACCGTGGGATAGTGACAGATTTTTTTAAACGTTTGGTTCCTATCTGGCCTTTTGGGAGCCTTTTGTGCCTGATTTGTACTAACCATTTTCGTGTTTATCAAACGGTTATCCAGGGCCCCTCAGCGGAAAACAGAAAAGAAAATTTCATAAAAATGAGCAATTTCAAACGTTTTGTTCCTATCTGGCGTCAAGTTAGACTTACGTTTTAAAGAAAAACATTCGATGAAAGCTTATCCCCAGACTAATTCCGTGGGCCAGAAGGCCCGAAATTTCAATCCGAAGTTGTAAGAAAAATGGTCAAAATCAAACGATTTGGTTTTTATCTGGGAATTGTATATATAGGTAAATAGATTATAATTATCGCGATATAACAAACGCCAGACAAATTCCGAGGGCCCAACAGTGAAAAAATTATTGTCCAAGTTGTCAACTATTCCGCGAAAATCGAATGATTGGTTCTCATGTGAATTGATTTTTTTTTTGCAAAAATTAACCAAAACGAAAATGTATTGCATCATTCACATTTTTAGTGGGCCAAACATATTTTAAATCTTAAAAGAAGTGCACGAAAAATAGCCATTTTTTCAAACGATTTATTCCTGTCTGGCATTTGGATTTTAAAAAGATATGGTAATAAATAAACCATATTTCAAGTCCCAGACAAAAAGCGTGGGCCAAACATATTTTAAATCTTAAAAGAAGTGCACGAAAAAAAACATTTTTTCAAACAATTTATTCCTGTCTGGTATTTGGATTTTAAAAAGATATGGTAATAAATAAACCATATTTCAAGTCCCAGACAAATAGCGTGGGCCAAACATATTTTAAATCTTAAAAGAAATGCACGAAAAAAAGGCCATTTTTTCAAACGATTTATTCCTGTCTGTCATTTGGATTTTAAAAAGATATGGTAATAAATAAACCATATTTCAAGCCCCAGACAAAAAGCTTGGGCCCAGCCGTAGATATGTTGACTGAGAGTATCGAAAAATCAAAAACCAGTGTAAAAATCCATGCATTTTCAAACGATTCACACTCGTCTGGTATTTCATTAGCTTGTCATTGTAAAAGGATATTATACACAAACAAATTTGTTTCGCGTCACTACTTAAATGCCGCAAGCGCGGATTTATGGGGGGTAATGGGGTAATTACCACCCCAGATTCCGTAAATAATCAACTTTCATTTTAAAATTTCATAATTTTTATTATATTTTATATCTTTGAATATATATTCTAGTTAGTGAAAAACATTTTTGTTATTTTCAACACGCGGCTATGTTACCCCCCAAAGCTCAAGGTCCAGATCTGCCCTTGAAATGCCGTTTTTTTCTCACTTGAAACTAATTTGGAATTTGATTTTCTTTATCACTGGAATCAATATAACTGTCACTTTCACATTCATAATCCCTCGATCGAATAACATTTACAATAAATAAGTTACATATTAGCAAAAAGACAAATATAAATTATTACATATTAATAATTTACAACTCTGCACTACACCATATCTGAAACTGAGAGTCCTCGTAAGTCCGTACCTGTTTCATTCTCCCTTGGTGTAGGTAGTCAACCACACAAAAGTGATTTCTTCTCTCATTTTAATGCACGCGGCATAAGACACGTAAGATGCGATGTGGTAGAAACATATGTGGTATGAATTGCTAGCGAGCGACGCTGATTTTTATACTTCCCGCTCGTCCCGGAGTGGTTTTTATCAGTTGGTAATGGGGAACTTGCCCATTTTTTTTATTTCATTAAAGTGTGTGTTTATGTATAAAAACACGCCACACCGAATATCAGCTCTTAAATCGCAGTACTTACTGTGCAATAAATAATTAAAGTTGAAATCCTCGCTACTCCTCGCGAAAAGCACTGTGAAGTCAGATCGAGAAACTAGTCTCGCGTGGGGTCCCACAGATGGCGTACTTTAGCCGAGCGGTACGTCTTCACCCTAATTAATAGACTGGGTGGCGGTTGGCTTTGAGACGTCCGCATATTTGGTCTTTTGCTCTTTATGTTAGAGAAAAAATAAAAAAAGTGTCGGAAAGCTCAAGCAATTCTTTTTACATAAGCTATCTACAAATTTTTCGAAAAAATCAATAATTATCGAGATATTCGAGGAAATGTAGGAAATTACACGTTTTCCTATAGTGTATGTAAATCTAAAAAAAATTTTTTTCTCAGAAACCTTTGTTTCGAAGGACAGAGATTAACGGAGCGTCAAAGTACCTAGTACATGATATTAAGTGAACATCATATATGAGATCGATTTCAATTAATTACCGATTAATTACGGTGACAAAATGGAGAAATTTTACCGAAGAAAAAAGTCCCAAATCCCACCCCCTCTAATTCCTTCATTTTTGTCGGAATTGAAAAAATTTAAAAAAAGAGTTAGCAAATTTTATTCCATTTAAATTAGCTAGAGTAGTCTTTTGGCGTAGGAGCCAAGATTAAAAAGTTGCCAACTGTAGAACCTCAAAATTTGCGATATATCTACAGCTGCGCCACAGATTTTTGTCTGGCACTTGAAATATGGTTTGTTTATTAACATAACCTTAAAAAAAAACAAATCCCAGACGAGTGCAAATCGTTTGAAAATGCATCGATTTACACGACTGTTTTTTGATTTTTCGATACTTTCGCTCAACATATCTACGTCTGGGCCCAAGCTTTTTATTTGGGACTAGAAATATGGCTTATTTATTAACATATCTTTTTAAAATCCAAATGCCAGACAGGAACAAATCGTTTAAAAAATGGCATTTTTTTCGCGCTTTTCGTTTTGTCTGGCTATCCAAGGGATCCAGCCAATTCGTCTGGGAATCTTAAATTGAAACTACTTATTGCCTAATATTAACAGAAAAACAAATGCCAGACGAATGTAAATCGTTTGATTTTCGCGGAATAGTTGACAATTTGAACAATAATTTTTTCACTGTTGGGCCCTTGGAATTTGTCTGGCGTTTGTTATATCGCGACCATTTTTCTTACAACTTCGGATTGAAATTTCGGGCCTTCCGGCCCACAGAATTTATCTGGCGATAAGCTTCCGTCGGATGTTTTTCTTTAAAATGTAAGTCTAACTTAATGCCAGATAGGAACAAAACGTTTGAAATTGCTCATTTTCATGAAATTTTCTTTTGTTTTCCGCTGAGGGGCCCTGGATAACCGTTTGATAAACACGAAAATGGTTAGTACAAATCAGGCACAAAAGGCTCCCAAAAGGCCAGATAGGAACCAAACGTTTAAAAAAATCTGTCACTATCCCACGGTCTATTAGAAAGATCTAAAACATCTTGGTTTTTAAACAATACCAAGAATAAATGTTCAGTTACAGATTCAATATCGAAAGGTAGAGGAATGATAAAATATCTCCTGTCTGACCGTTTTGCTTGATACAATATTGATTTTATCGTTATGAAATTCGGGATTTTCTTCGAATATGTCGTCGATAATTTTGTGATGGAGGTCTTGTAAGTTATTTTGTTGGAAGAAAGTTATAATATCTTTGTGTTTTCGATATGTGAGGTGTTTGTTTGAGGCTTTGATTTTTGAATAATCTATTAAAGATGTTGTTTTATATAGGTTGGTGAAAGTTTCAAATTCTTGAATAGAATTTGGAACATTCGGAAAAATGAATAATTTTGATTCTGGAAAGTGCGTCCGCGTTCTTATTGATTTTGACAGGTTTATAAATTATTTAGTAATCTTCTAATTTGAGTCGCCAACGAGCAAGTCTACTTCCTGGATCTTTTATAGAGAATAGCCAGGTGAATGGTTTGTGGTCGGTGACAAGTTTGAACTTTCTACCGAACAGGTATGGTCTAAAGTGCTTCACTGACCATATTATGGATAAAACTTCGCGTTCAATAGTTTTTTTTAACTATTTAACGTGGGCCTATTTCCGCTACCGGGGCCTATCACCGACGCCAGGAGACGTGCTACCCCCAACCTGGAAATTTTGCCGAACCTCTTCCCTTAAGAAGAGTAGTATTCCTCGTCTGAAATTACGTAACTTCCGCGTATACACTGATATACAAGCCGCTAGAAGGTGGGACGAGAACGCTGTATTTCCCAAGATAGATGGGTCACCCATCCAAGTACTAACCGCGCTCAACGTTGCTTCAACGGAATATCGACTGATATTCACATTGAAGTCGCCTCTACGCTCGCCCCCATTCAATAGTTGAATACTTAGTTTCTGCACTGCACAAGGTTCTAGAAGCATAGGCAGTGGGTAAATCTTTTCCATAGTCCCCTGGCTCAGCACTTAGCAGACGGCAAATGCGCTCGCATCAGTGGTTAAAATGAAAGGTTCATCAGAATTAGGGTAAATTAATATCGGATTTGTTGTTAATGTTTGTTTCAAGTTTTGAAAAGAATTTATACAATCATTGTCGAAGAGAAATGGTATGTCTTTTTGTAGTAGTTTTGTTAGGGGCTTGGTAATCTTGGAGAAATTAGGGATAAAGCGCCTATAATATCCGGCTAAGCTTAGAAATGATTTAATTTCTTTTGGATTTCTTGGATGAGGGAAATTTAGAATAGCGTCAACTTTCGAATGGTTTGGCTTTACACCGTCTTTTGTAATGAGATGTCCTAAGTAAGCGACTTCTTTGCGGAGGAATTCGCATTTGTTGGGTTGAATTTTGAGATTAGCTTTCCGTAATCTTTTAAATACTTCGATTAATTGAAAAATATGCTCATGGACGTTGATGGGGCGTTCTTAAGTCCGAAAGGCATTCTTACGAATTCGAAATGACCATTCTCAACAGTGAAAGCAGTTTTCTGAATATCTTTCGTATCAATCTCGATTTGGTGAAATCAGGAGGCTAAGTCCAAAGTCGTAAAATATTAATTGATCGAGGAGGTCGGAAATATTTGGTAGCGGGTATTTATCGTCAATAGTCAGTTCGTTTAGTTTTCTGTAGTCCAGACCAGAGAGAAATCGAAGGTCTAATGATGCCTTGGTCAAGCATTTTAGAGACTTGTGTTTTGACTTCCTCTTTATGGATATGGGGGTAGCGATATGATTTTGTGAAAACTGGTTTTGAATCGTTCGTATCAATGGAATGCTTAATTTCATTAGTAAAGGTTAGAATGTCTCCTTCCAAGTAGAATATGTTTTGGAAATCTAAACAAAGCTGCGTTACTATTTCGGCCTCTTCTTCGTTTAGATGATCCAAACGCATTTCGTTCCTAATTTCGAAGGATCTGTTTGTCTGTAGGTGTTGGTCAGAATTTTGAGTATTTAAATTAAAAATTGATTTGAATTTTTGTACTGGTTCTGATGTGAGGTTCGAAAAATTTACCGTTTTGGGTATTGCATTTGCGTTTATAATTGACGTTAAAAATTCTCCGTTGCTATCAATTTTTACAAGAGCATTCGATAGGCGTACCCTTTCGTTTTCTTGGGTTAACAGTATAGCCTCGGTATTTTGCAAATTACACTTTAATTTGCATATTTTCTCCATACGAGGTTCAATAGAAATTAAGTTTTTGATGTTGCCTAAATTTGGATTTTGGTTTTTAATGTTAGAGTTACTAGTTGGATGCGAAGGTAAATTTACTGTAGTTTCTTCCGTGACTTTAAATAGTGGTACGGTTTTAAAATTTGTGACTAGTTGTTTATTTTTAAAATCGACTTTACATTCATAATGTTCTAAAAAGTCTGCGCCTAATAGTGCATCAAAATCTATATCTAGATTATAGATATAAACCTTGTGTGACTCGTCTGAAAATGGAATGAGAACGAATATGATTAGACGAAGTAATATTCTATGTTCTAAAAAGTCTGCGCCTAATAGTGCATCAAAATCTATATCTAGATTATAGATATAAACCTTGTGTGACTCGTCTGAAAATGGAATGAGAACGAATTCGTTAATATAAATTTTTTAATCAGTAATACCCTGTATAATTACATTTTCAGGAGATCTACGTCTGTAATTTTCAACTGTTTTAGGTTTAAAAATTGAAATACCTGCGCCTGTCAATTAAAATTTTGAATTTGTCGGTTGCGTCTTTCATATAGTAGAAGTTTTTTGAATTAACGGTTAATAAGGTATGAGAAAGCGTATTTATATGAACTTCTGTTCTGGGAAGTTCAGCATTGGGTCGAAACTGTCGTTGAGGTTCATTGTTTGTATTTGATTTGGTCTGTTTGCTGTGTTGGAGTATTCATGGGGTACTTCGGATCTAAACGAAAATCCTGAGTATTAGCAGTATAATCCTCCTGTGGTGGTTGAGAATTAGCAGTATAATTCTCTGAAAAGTTTTCAGCGTTTCCTAAATCGTAATTTTCATCACTGGCACTTACGTTTTGTGAATCAGGGGAGTAGTCATTGTATTGATGATACTTACATTGATCGTCACAATTATCATAAGGTTCATAATTCAAATGATGAGCCTTTTGCTAGTTAAAGCGATTAAAATTTGGGTTAGGTTGGATAGCTGATAGTCTCTGCTGGGTGAAATTTGGATTTGGCCTTATAGCTGAGGGCCTATTCTGGGATTGATTATGTTGGTTTTGAGGAAATGTCCACTGACCAAATTGATTACTTGGTTGCGCGAAATTTTGCAGCGAAAAATTTTGGGAGTTTGAGTTTCCTTGGAAACTTAGTCTCTGAAAGTTTTGAGACTGTTGCCTTGTGCTTATTACATGTCCATTCCGTTTACAGAAGGAACAAAACTTTTGTTGCAAATTGGGACCTTGTGGTCGCTTTTGTTGCCGGACTATTTTTTGGGAATTTTTGTTGTTCAAAATAAGAGATGCAGTTCTCTCCGAATTCTAATAATTGCGTTCAATATAGTCGGAGGGTTACTGGCACATATAATTCGGCCTAAGTTCGGTTCTAAGCCCGTTAACAAATTCATCGTTTCGATGGCGGATTACCTTTTTCTTCCCAACCCCTTTGACATGGGTATCGAATGAATGTTTGATGAGCATAGAATACGATAAGCTACGTGACACGTCATTCCCAAGATAGCGGCTTACCTTTTTTTTTCTTCATAACCCCCTTGATATGGGTATATCACATAAAAGGGTTTGACGAATAAATTACGTGACAAAGACTAAAAAGCTAAAAACAAAATGAATTTAAAAAAAATTAAAAACAACGGTTGTCTTTTAAAAACCAGTTGCATTAAAAAGTAGAAAATAATGACCACTTTGTAAATAGAAAACCATCTGGCGCTCATAAAATGTAAACGTAAATCAAAATGATTAGACGAAGTAATATTCTATGAGCGCCCAATGGTTTTCTATTTACAAAGTTGAAATTGTTTTCTATTTTTTAGTGCAATTTTGTTTTAAAATTGAAAAAAGTACATTCGTATATCGGTTTTATAAGCAATTATTACCTTAAAAAAAAAAATAAAAAAAAACGGGATGAGTGGGGATCGAACTGCCGACCTCCTGATTTGTAACTCAACAACAACAACAAAAAGAATTTTTTAGTAATTAAGTGTACATGTAATGTGCCTCGACGGACCCTGGCCCGGAGCCAGCCAGACAACCACGGTGCGCAGCGCCGTGGTGAATGTAAGGTTGGGCGGGGCAGGTCCTGTTTGGTTTAACGGCAATGGTTTATCGTTAGAGCTCCTGCCTGCCTTAGGAAGACTTAAAACTAAATTAAAAGTAATAATACGTGTCCACATGGACCTAAAACTAATTAATATTACACTAAATAACTAAACTCGCTGGGCGAAACACGCACTTAATGAATTTTGGTTGTTGATACTGGAAACACAATTAAACGAAAAAACCCGTTCGAACAAATGACGACCTTGCGGTCTGATCGCCGACAAGGAAGGTAGAGTAGTTAAAAATCTGTGGTTTAAAAAATTTTGATTTCTAAGAAGTTTTCGGCCTAGAAGGGAATTGGGAAAAAACAAAAAAGGGGACAAAAATAACAAATAGTACAAACATAAAGGGGGAAGGAGGGATTGGAAAGATATAAAGTTAAAGAAGATAAGAGGTAAGTTATCGTAGAAGGAAGTGTGACCAGTGGCGGTTTTACCACTGGGCACACTGGGCGGGTGCCCAGGGCTGTAAAATTTCAAGGGCGGCAAAATTTTTTCTTTTGAATATTCCTTTAGTCGTTTTTATGAATTCGCTGATTCGACAGTTCCATTGAAGCCAAAACAACGCATCGAGCGATATGGATGGCAGCCAGAAGCGGCTTTCTTTCATACCTAATTTATGGAGATGGTCCTTAGAAGACTAATACTTTTTTATTCATTGTTTCATTTAAGCAAGTAAACCGTTAACGAAATACAAAATAAATTATTTCGGGTTTGATAATTGATAAATAATAGTACAACTCGCTCAATTTCTTATCATCTAAATGAACTAAAGAAAATTGTAATAAATAAGCCATTAAACAAAATAAGTAAAATAACTCACTGTAGTACTTAGTACAGTAGTTAGAATTTAGAACAGATATTATTTATTATGTCCTGCTCGCCTGCTCCTGTTTCAATGTTTTTATCAAAGGCGGCCTTTCGGCTTTTTTTTATGAGAGCGCCAATAGTGCGCAATTCACATTGTGCACGTAGAAGTTGCGGCAAACATTTTTTGGGTAGTATATATATGTTTAAGAGTAGGGATGGCATCTTAAAATAGTTCCGGGGACGGCAAGCATGTTAAAACCGCCCCTGAGTGTGGCTAAGGGAGTTGCCGGAAGATAGGCAACGCCTGGTATGGTAGGGGGTGTCTTATATCGAAAAGTATGGCATTATGCTGTCTGATTCGGGTAATATTGCGGGTTAGCGGACTATTGCCCAGTTTGAACTGATAGAATTTTTGTGATGTTTCTTGGACATAGTCCGCTCGTGGGGTTATGTCGTGGCAACGTGCATAGAGATCTCCAAGAGAGGTGTACCTACCAGAGTCTGAAATGAGGCGCATACATTTGTGTTCTAATACTCTCAACTTCCGCATTGTCGTGGCCGGGATGCTGCACCACACCGGCGCCGTGTATGTGATAGCCGGCCTGATTATCATTGTGTACAATAACTTTTTATTAGTCCTGTTGAGTCCGCTACCCCGTGCCAGGAGCGGATACAGACTCCTGGACATGGAGTAGACCTTGCGTATCGTCTCGTTAATGTGTGTATTAAACGTCAGTCTTCTGTCTAGGTTCACCCCCAAATACTTCAACGCTTTAACTAATTCGTCTACTGAACTGGTATACCAGTTATTGCTTAAATACTGCTTAGATGGGTGTAATTTATTATGTTATTCTTAACCTTTCATTATAATCTAATTTTATTAAAAGAACTCGATACCTTCACAAATAAGCTGTCGGATCTTAGACTAATGTAGCTATTTATTTCAAAATGTAGAAAGTATTTGAATTTTTAATAAATGTTTAATCACAAATAATATCATTAATAATTTACAAAAAACGTTAAAATGAAGTTATTAATGACATAGTGCAAATTATTATAAAAAATAAACTACAAATTTTACAGTCGGTCCGATTAAGTCAGACTACACAAATTTTAATTCACAGGCCAAGCATAGAACGAAAATGTAAATGGCGGATGCTACTCGGTGAAGCCTTGGGAGATTTTTCACAATGCGCATGCGCGTAAAATATTAGCCTGCATATTACCATAAAAGACCATCAACGTATACACTGAAGCAGCATTTTTTATGGTTGTGCAATAATTGACCATTTCTGGTCATTATGTGGCAATTCACAACAACATGAAGCTATGGTACGCCTGCATATAACTTATTATGGGCCACAAAAGGTTAGCCTGTGCCATCAGAAAGTCATTGATCGCTACAATGGCCCATTTAAGGGCCGCAATTTTTGTGTTTGCTGGGCATATACATTAAAATAAATATATTTGTTTAAATAATGAAATATTAGTTTAAAGGTAGAAGTATTTTATCATTTTTGCAAGACATAAATATATGATCAAAAGGAATAGTGTGTACTTTAGATCTAAAAATTTGTGTTATTAATTTTGTTTATTTATACTGGATCTATAAACTTGATGTTATCTTCACGTTCGACGTTTGTATTAGCATATAAAGATGAAGCATACAAAAAACATCAGAGAAAACAGCAATAGATCGTTAATAAGAAGACTACTTTCCCTTTCTGAGACCGGTTGTTTGGGATCATTTCCCAAATCTTTGTACGCCTTTTCCTCATTCTTGCTGAACATCAAAGAGGGTTAAACAGAGCGGATGATTCGCGTACAAAGACAGCAGCGCCATCTGTCGTGTCCGATGCGGAAACACTCAAACAGATCCCAATGTTTGAGCACAGTCTATAAATTCTCTACTACGGTTTGACAGATCTCAGACCTTGGGAAAAACAAACCGAAATGCCTTAGATGTTAAATGACGACTGATTAAACCTTTCATAAGAATATTAGTGCTTTTGGAAACATTATCATATCATACAAAATGCCATACTTTTGTTGTGTTGTTAATTGTGGAGGTGTGGCAATCTGAGACGTCGGTTTTTATAAAATATTCTATTTATCACCAGAAGAAGCCAAGATCTTTCCTTAATAAGGAATTCATTCAATTAGAGATACGAAGATGCAAACTACAATTTTATAATACCACTGTACTATACGTATTTTATGTATGATATAAGATGTTTTAATACCACCGGCATAAAGTTACCTATAAAACTGATGATACACCCTTTTATTTGAGGTTATGCGCACGATCATTTAAATATATCTACAAAACTGCGGAAGAGAGGATTAATGGAAAACAAATCTACTGTTTTTTTATTTAAATATTAACAAATTTCTCTTTTCATATTTCACAGCATAGAATAAATGTTAACTAACCAATATGGTTTCTATTGGCTCGAAGGCATATGATTGGCTGCAATGCCGGTGCTGTGCTCTAGCGCATTGCCTCGTTAACTACATGTACTTGGAAACTCGGTTTAAAAATCGCCAACTGATTGGAAGCAATTAAAAGAAATGATTTATCAGGGCTATTCCTAGCATTTTATTAATGGTAAGTTGTTACATGTTAATATAAAAAATTGATTTTGAATGTGGGTTTACATTGTAGGAAGAACTGTAGTATTACATCAAGACCAGCATGGTCCATGCAGTTGGGTATGCTGTCATTGATCACTGCTCCAACGACGTCCCGGCCCGACGTTTCACTTCAAATAATATTTATGAAGTAACAATAATATTTTCAATGCAAAAAAAATTCAAATGGTAGTGACCCACATAACACAGTTTGTACTTATAGCACACGATGTCCGCCGGACGTCCGTTTTATGTCCATTTAATGTACTGACGTCCGTAGACATAAACTGGACATCTACCGGACGTTTATCATCGGATTTACTTAAAATTGTACGGAATGGACGTCCTCTGAATGTCCATTTTATGTACTGGGGAAGTATGTACATTTTATGTCCATATAGGGACAGGAGATGGACGTTCTTTTCGTGTCCGTTGATTTAAATATTATATTTTTGCAACAAATGATAATATCTCCATACCGCTTTCTCTCCAACACGTTTCCGAAATATGTATACATACCAGCGAATAGCACACTGAACGTCCAACATATGTGCCGCAACGGACGTCCTTCGGCAAGTACACACATTTTAGGTCCCTATAGGGACAGCAGCAGGACGTTAATATATTAACAAAAAAATGTTAACAAAACTGGTTTTTCAATTTTACAATGTTTTGTTTACATTTGACCGATATTTCTGTAAAATTTGTAGTTTATTTTTTATAGTAATTTATCTATCATTAATAATTTAATTTTAATACTTTTTGTAAATTATTAATGATATTATTTGATACTAAACATTTATTAAACAGTCAAATACTTTCTACATTTGAAATAAATAGTTATATATATATATATATATATATATATATATATAAATCCTTTATTTAGCCAAAAAGACTAATACATCATGAATACACAGAAACATCATATAGATATAAAACAATATATATATAAAACAAATCATCAGACAGATAAATTTTATACGTCACACTATAAAATTACACAATGAGCATCTAGAATAACAATAGTAGTACAGCAACCGATATCCCATCAAGATTAAGGCAGTTAATTCAGTTTTTAATTGGGAGGTTTGACAAACTATACAAGCAGCTACTCATCCAACAAATACGTTTTAAGTCTACTTTTGAATATATTTAATGTGGGACTGTTACTAATACTTAGTGGCAGATTATTATATTCACTTAATCCCTTATAGAATAAACTATTTTGGGTGGATTTTTTCTTGTATGTTTGCAAGTGAAAGTTTAGATTGTTTCTAGTATTATAACTATGAATATCTGTATTATAAACTAACTTATCCTGCAGATATTCGGTAGTTAAGTCATTTTTAATTTTATATATAAACACCATAGTGAAAAATGTTACATAATTTTTTACAGAAAGCCATCCTAGTGTATTTAACATAAATCTAATATGTGTCAGTCTACAGCAACCTAAAATTATTCTCATACTTCTGTTTTGAAGCTTTTGAAGTCTACCCATTTCATTTTTATTTAAAAGGTATAGAATTGAAGAACAGTAATTAAAATGGGGCAATATGCATGTATTATATATTGTAAGTCTGGTCCAGTAGCTCAAATAACCACTGCATCTGCTTAAGAAATTTATTTTGAATCCTATCGTCTTACATATATATTTAGTGTGATCTTTAAATGATAATTGGTTGTCAATAATTACTCCCAGATATTTAATTTTTGTAACTCTCTCGATTTCATCTGTACCAATATGAATTACACGTCTATTTATTAAATTTGCTCCTGGTCCAATAAGCATCCACTTAGTTTTTTGTGAATTAACCTTGAGTAGATTAATACAGTAGTACCTGTTAACGTTTTCCAGTGTGTTATTTATTATTGTGAAACAATCACTACTATTTACACTACTAACATAGATTAGGGTGTCATCAGCAAATAAATGTATTTTACAATTATCTATAACCTCCACTATGTCATTTATATACACCAAAAATAATAGCGGCCCCAATACGCTGCCTTGCGGTATTCCAGTATTATTACTTATTTTAGAAGATGTTATATTATTTAATTTTAATTTCTGCCATCTATTATCCAAATAGTCAGTCAACCATAGTAATGCAATACCATCAATACCTATATTTTCTAATTTCATTAACAGCCTTGCCCTATCTATCGTCTCAAACGCATGTTGCAAGTCTAGAAATACTGCAAGGGTAACTTGATTTTTTTCCAGACTTAATTTCCATTCATGCAACACACATTGTACGGCTGTTTCACAACTGTGTTTGCTACGAAAACCAGATTGGAAGCTTGTTAATACTTTATTTTTTTCCAAGAAAGCTACTAGTTGTTCACAGACTACTTTTTCAAGAATTTTCCCCATTGCATTTATCAGGTTAATTGGTCGCAGATCACTAGCTTTTATTGAATTTGGAATCTTTGGAACAGGTATAATGGTAGTAACTTTAATATCCATCGGTACTTTACCTTCCAAAAGTGACAAGTTTATCATATTTAACAAAGGAGTTGATAAATTCTCATAACAATTCTTAATTAATATTATGCTCACATCGTCAGGGCTGTTTTTGTTGGGCAGAGCAAAAATTAGACTTTTCAATTCATCAGCACTTAATAAAGAAAAGCTATGAAACTTTTCATCAACTATCCTGCTACTAAAAGGAAAATCTGGACCTATCGCAACAATTTTGTTCCTAATATTCTCTATACTTCTGACATAATACACATTTAATAAATTAGGGATTTCTGCTGTATCATTAATAATGTCATTACTGTCAAATTCTACTTGCGAGATCATGTAATTTACAGGTTTATCGTTGGGGATAATTCTTTTTAATATCTTTCACATTTCGCGAGGATTTCCCTTATTCACATCAATCTTTCTTTCATAGTACTTTCTTTTTTCATTTTTTATTACTTTGACCACATTGTTTCTAGCCTGTTTATAACGCCTCCAATTTTCATCATTTTTCAAATTTACAAAATCTTTATAACATTCATCTCTACATTGTGTGGCTTCTTTCACAACATCATTCCACCATTCCTGATAGTAACACTTGATCTTCAACTCTTTCTTTGGAGCTACCTCATCATACACCCCTAATATTGTACCCAACAAACGTTGATATACAATGTCTACATCTTTTACTCTATAATCCCATGTCACCCCGGACAATTTATCATTAATTTTTTCATAATCAATGTTTCTACCCCTACTTACAAGTTGCTGTGACTTTCCCCTGCTATAATTATGTCGACCTAAAGTCAAAGTTATATTATAATGTGAACCAATTCGAGGTTCTTTCACAATTTTAGCAGTCACCTCAGTATTTGTTAGTACCAAATCAATTAATGATCCTCCAGTATTATTTGGATGAGTAAACTCCCTTACAATGTTTTTAAAGCCAATGTCATTAACATAGTCTTTTAGTCTGATACTGTAAATACTAGTTTCATCAGACCAATTGATATTAAAGTCGCCTATAATAAAACTTTTAACATTCTGATCTACCATGTGTTGGTCACACCATGTTTCAAAAAAATCTAAAAATGCAGCAGTACTACCTGCCGGTGACCTATAAAGACATGCAATATCAAATGTATTTTGTTGAAATTGAATTCGCAGAGATATTAACCAATACATCTTTTCCAGTGAATATGTTTTAACATTAAATACTTTGTAACAATTTTGACTATAAATTAAAGCACCGCCAGTGTGACGACTTGAGCTATCTATCCTATAAACATTATATCCTGGGATCATAATTTCACTCTGACATACATCTTCTGTCAGATGTGTTTCTGATAAACATATTACTGCAGGATTTTTATCAATAGCCATTTTATAAATTTCATCATAGTGTGCTGGTAAGCTTTGCGAATTAAGATACAACAAAAAACAACTGTTATTTTTCCTTTGGGTTATGGTTCTTCTACTTCTGGGAAGATTAGATTTTAAAAAAAAGAACTATTTTCATTAAAACCCTCTGACATATCCTCATTATGTTCTTCCCTAACTACATTTACATCAAATTCACAATCATTAATTATTACAGTATCTATAAAAGTTAAGTTACCCATTTTCTTCCCACACTTAATTTCCTTAATAATTTTTTCACTAATTTTCTTTCTGTTCACTAATTTTCCTTCAAAATTCATGATATCTATTAACTTAACTTTCCCTTCTGCATATTTATCTAACTTTACTACATATTCAAAAAACCTGCTATTAAATTTTCTTATAAAACTTTTAATTTTATTACCGAAGCCAAATTCAGGTATTGTAACAAATAGGAAATTGGTATGAGTACAAAATTTTACTTTGTTGTGTATTTTACTTACTCTAGGATACCTATTATTTTTAAAATTATTTATGCCAGCAATTACTATTACATAGTCTTTTATTGTATACCCTTTTGTCAGTTCTCTTACTCCCTCTATAACATTCTCAAATAACGCCCCTGGTTTGATGATTGTTTCTACTTGACACATAAGATTATCTTTAAGCTTCAACCCAATCCCACGTCCTGTTTCATCACACAATATTAGGACTCTTTGCTTTTTAGTTTCTATTTTTTCTTTATTCTCCTTCTTATCACCTTGGCCATTCTCATTTTTACTTTGTACATAATGTTCAGTTACATTAAAATTATTATTACAATTAGTTAATTCAGATTTAAGTTTAACTATTTCTTGGGCGTAAACTTCATTGTCCATAGTCAACATTCTAATACTTTCTAACATACTAGTTTTCAATTCATCAAACATAGTTAATTTCTCTTTTAATTTTTCAATGAACATAGCATTTTCAGCATTTTCCTTTTTCAATCTGTTTATTTCCTCCTCGTGAAATTTTCTTAATTTCTAATATTAGTCAACTGTCCAGTCTTTAAGTAGATAATAATAAGCTAGGATAGTGGCCGAGTGAGAGAACATCGAGTTACAAAGGACGAGGTCGACGGTTCGATCCCTGCTCATTCCGTTTTTTTTTTTCTAAATTAATTGGAATGTACAAATATTGTCCAAAGTTGTGACATTTGCACGTCTCTCGGCTGCCCGTCGGATGCACTTAGGACCAAAAACGATTGTCCATCGGATGTCCTGTATGTCCGTCGAGGACATCCTTCAGATGTCCACAGGACAATGTTGTGTTATTAGGGTTAGTATGTACTTGTATATACTAAGTACAAACAATTTGTACTTTGTGTGTACATGTACATACTAAGTACAAACTGTGTTATGTGCTCTTTTTCAAATATATGTAAAGTGAATAATTGCATGTTCCGGGAGTAAAATTGAGTGAAATATCTGTATTTCATATTTATGTTCACTTATTAGTTGCAATATTTATAATGTAGTTATAGAGGAGAGCCAGACCCAAAACAATTCTCTGAATTTACTAAGCCTGGTTTTTTGCCAGTTGATTACAGTAGTTGTATACACTAACATACTGCGGTCAGTCAAGCGAAATCGAGAACAAGTATCTTAGGTATGCCATCAAAGGTGTCACAATTACTGAGGTAATAAAATGAATTTACTAAGGCTGAAAATCGTTTTGCAAATTAGATATTGAATATAAATAACAGTTATGTCAGTCAGTCAGCTGAATGTGGGGAAGGAGCTGGTCAGTCAGCCCCAATGTATATACGAAAAATAAATAACGTGTAATTCATTTACTAAACTTCAAAATCTTTGTAAAGTAATTAAATGATATATTAATTATAAATAAAATGGTCAGTCAACCATTTTGTGAGACAACGCACGTCAGTCAGCGAAATAAAATTAAAAAAAATTTCGCGCTCGCGATCGGTGTGGCAGGCGGCGACTCGCTCTTTTCCTTATTATTACTTAACGAACTATTAACTAACTTTATTTTAAAGCGTAATTGACAACAATGTTAATAATATACATTTTGTAAGTAATTGAATTTGTCCTAATTACATTGATATAATAGTAAAATATACAGTGTGTCCCAGGATAGATGTAACGGACCAAAAATGTTGGAATTTTGGAATGGTATTTGGGGACTGAGTCCTGCTTGTTGTAAAACTAAAGTATACCAAAAATGACTTGATTTGGTGTTCTACAGGGTGTTTTATAAGCAAAGTTGTAAAAATCACCACTAATAAAGTACCTTTATTTTTCAAAATATGAAAAAATTCCACTAAGAAAAGTTATTTAGAATGCAATTTTATACCTCCATACCAAATTTCAGGAATATAAAATTATTTTTTTGAAACTTCCCATTTTTTAGCGAATTAAGATGATAAATGATAAATGTGTATCCACTGCTTTTTTCATAGCCTACTTTTAGCTTCTACATAACTTTAAATATTAATTCACAAAAATAATTTCTATGCAGTTTTAATTGAATGGTTCAAAATAAAATGTTAATTTATTGAAAAAATGAGAAGTTTCAAACAAATTATTTTATATTCCTGAAATTTGGTATAGAGGTATAAAATTGCATTCTAAATAACTTTTCTTAGTGGAAGTTTTTCATATTTTGAAAAATAAAGGTACTTTATTAGTTGTGATTTTTACAACTTTCTTAAAAATATTTTCTTAACCGCTTCTCAAGTCACTGAAGTAACTCCTTGAAAATCCAGAATGGTTTTGTGATAGGTAAAGAGAAACGAGGCCCTACAGCTTATAGTGGAGTCCAAACCACTTCTTGGGGATAATTTTATAATTAAAATTATTTCGCGATGAGCAGGGATTGAACCTGCTTCGCTAGGTATGCCAGTATGCAAGCTAGACGCGCTAAACCACTGAGCTATCGTCCCCTTTGCTTATAAAACACCCTGTAGAACACCAAATCAAGTCATTTTTGGTATACTTTAGTTTTACAATAAGCAGGACTCAATCCCCAAATACCATTCCAAAATTCCAAAATTTTTGGTCCATTACACCTCTTGTTACATCTATCCAGGGACACAATGTATAGTAAAATTATTTGATCTCCGTCGACTTTGATTAAATGTTTTTTAAGAATTCATCTATACTGTAGAAGGCTTCCTTCATTAAAAATTCTTTCAGCAGCTGCTTATATCTCATCTCCCGGTAGACTTTTACCCAGCCGGGAATTTTACTATAAAATTTGGGGCCGTAACAATTAAAACCACAGTCACTATATTTTAATCTATTAAAATCAATTGCAATGTTATCTAGATTCCTTGTATTGTAGTTATGAGTTGCCTCTTGTTTTTTATAAGAGTGTATGTTTTTATAGATATATACTAAGCAATGAAATATGCAAAGTGATGGGAATGTTAGAATTTGCAGTTCAATACATTTTTTCCTCACGTCATCTCTATATCCGAAGTTTGTGATTATTCTAACCGTTTTTTTTATATTTTATGTTTTACAAATATTTTATTGATTTATCTTTTGTAATAGTTGTAATAATCTTTTTATAATAATAATATATGTTAAATATAATATTTTAAGGCAAAAAACCAGGCTTAGTAAATTCAGAGAATTGTTTTGGGTCTGGCTCTTAGACTATTAAGTATGCAATGCAAAATAATGTAAATTTCGTAAAATAATGTATATTTTTTTGTGTTACGTTCCTTTTCCTTCAATATTTAAAACAATTGGTGGCACAAACTCAATGTATTCGAACTTAAATTTCCTGGGAGGGAGAATTTAGTTTCACATTCGACAGGTACCGAGCGCTTACTCAATGTACCTGATTATAAAGTTCCCAGTTAGGGAGGTAGTAAAGTAATTTAGCTAAATATCCGAGGCGCAGTAAGCGGTAAAACTCTACCACAGAAAAATACATTGCGGCTTTATAGGACCTTCCACTCTCTCTAATCCTCTTTACTGCATAAAAATGGGATTTCGACCATTTAAGTTATTTTAAATAGTTACTGATCAAGAATCGGATATTCCTGCTTGCATTCGATGCAGGGCTGCGGCTGGGCCTGAGTGGGCTCATGTTTTGTAATAAAAGTAAGTCGCAGCCGACTTAATTTAAGTTTGGTATGACTTAATTTTTGAACATGAAATCCCAAGTCATATACTATATTTTTTGTTGCAATATTTGCAAAATACCTCCAAATCATTTTTATTTCTCAATCAGGAAATATTTCAACTTTCATTACGCAGTTTTGGTTTTTTGGTTTTTTAAAAATTTCGTAATGATATTTGAAATCTGTTGATCAATTTTGATTCTAGAAAAAAATATTTTACAGGTATTTTACAAATAAATTCACAAAAACTTCGGGGACAGACCATTTTAGAATTTTTTTATATACTTAGAGATAAAATAAACAATTTTAAAAAATCAATTGAACATTAAATTTTTATATTAGGAATAGGATTTTGCAGAGTAAGAGGGAAATATCAGTGACGTAGCCAGGGGAGGGGGGGGTTCTGGGGGTCCGGACCCCCCCCGAAATTTATTGACATTTATATAATACATAGACATGACATTTAAAATTATTATATTGATTTTATTTTCGGTTTTAGTCAAACATTTTTTGGCCGATTACGAATCTTGATTCCAGTCAGCCCCGTTGCAAATCGTAATTTCTTACAACTTATTGTAGCAATATTGACAGGGCGGAGCCTTAATCCAGTCAAATGTATAAAACTTTGTTGAATCGTAAGTAAATTCAATTTTTATTTTTATTACTAGGCCAGCGAAATCCATGTTAAATTGCATAGTCGCCAGTTACTTGAAATATAAGTTTTTGAATAGTTTACCTAAAGGACCCCGCACATTTCTTATGTAAATTGGCGTACAGTCAAATTAGCTGAATATTTAATATGTTGTAGATTTAGACTTTCTAATCAAACGTTCTCATGAGCCCAACTCGATCCTATGACTAGTTTCCGAGATACAGCTATAAATTTTTCTAAAATTCTGTATATTGTCGAACTTTTAATTTATTGATGGGGTGTCAGAGGTCAAAGAAGTTATTTCCGAAAGTTTTTTAATTAAGGTGTTTTGATCAGGAAGACATACTTTATGTAAAAAATGTTTTAGCCAATTTGACCGAATTTTATTTTCACTTGTTATTTTTATACAGATTTCCCGGAGCCTTCGCCAACATTTTTCAAACTTTAATTTTTTCTAAGCTATTTTTAAAACAAATATTTTTAGTGCAAAATATTATAAAGGGTTCTTAGAGAGAATTACAATATAAAATGTATGAAAAAAATCATGAATTCGAAATTATTTAAATTGTAAAAAAGGTCATTCTTGTACATTTCTTGAGCAGTATCTCGGAAACTAGACATAGGATCGAGTTATGCCCATGAGAGCTTTTGATCAGAAAGTTGGAATCTACAACATATTAAAAATTCAGCCAATTTGACTATAAATCAATTTACATAAGGATTATGCGGGGTCCTTTGTACGAAAGCTACATAACAATATATAATACACTTACAAAAAATGTTCAGACCCCCCCCCGAATAAAAATCCTGGCTACGTCACTGGAAATATGCGTTTATTTTATAAATAATTAAAAAACCAAACTAGTATAATTTTTAAAACTGTTTTAAATAACTGCCATTGTTCTAACGAATACAACTATATATATATTTTTTATTGTAAATTTCGGTTGTACTTGAATATCGTAGTTTGTCAATGAAAATAGTTCCTAATTTCATTATTAGAGTATGGCAATTAACTATATACAAAATTTATGTTAAAAACTATATGGTTGTATTCCTTAGAGCAATGGGAAGTACCTGAAACTATTTTACAGATTATACCAGTTCTGATTTTTTAAATATTTATAATAAACCGAAAATAAACGCATATTTCCCTCTCACTCTGCAAAATCCTATCCTTAATGGTAATCTTTTGTTTAGTGTTGCTTTTATTCAGTTTGAATTTCCTTTTTCGCAGTCGAGTTTCTAATTATTTAAAATGATCTATTTTATTTTTAACTTTTTAGTATTATACAACGTGATCTACCAAGAAATGTGGAAAATAAAATGGTGTACTAGTCTTCAATGTGGGAAAGCCCCTGCAAAATTTTAGAGGATTCTGAGGTAATTTAATATATTAAATTATTAGTAAATTTGCAAAGATATATTACTGATGTTAAGTAAGTCCTGACCTACTCCTGAATAGGTCGACGAACTTACTTGTGAAAGAACGTATTCGAGTTGTTTACATTTCCTTAATTGGCATAAAAAGTGAAGCCGGCCGGCGAGATCAAAAAAGAGGGCTACACACGATCCAGCCGTAGTGATCCAACATTGTCGGTATGCTTTGAAGATAATTGGAATTCCAGCGGACCAGTTCACTTTTACGAATGAGTTCAAAGCATGCCGACAAGGCTGGCTCCCTGCTGCTGGATCGTGTGTAGACCCCTAAAGAGAACCGCGTTTTTTTGTTTTCGGTCGAACAATGGGGACACCGCCGCACCGTGTCATCGACCGGTTTAACTAAATATCTCGTATATCTGCTTGTCGTTTCAGCATGGGGTCAATGTCTTCGATTTTTTCGATTTATTTCGCTATTTTTGTAGTGTGATTTGACTAAAACCAAAAAGTCACTTCTATCTTATCCAGCTTTGCTGTCAGTACTGTCAATCCCAAGTTTGATAAAGTGATATGGTTGTACCACGTTACGTTAGATTAGTTAAAGTCATTGGCGGCGCATTTCTACAAAAAAAATAAGGTAATTTTTTTGGTCATTTTTTTTAATCTTTCATTTTTTTAACTCCTTTCGGTGGGGACAACCTACTGTTAAATTTTCCACATGTTATGGTAGATCACTTTGTATATACAGGTGTCCCACTTAAAACGCCCAGCGCCATTTTCTCGATAACAAAAAGCGATATTTGAATTCTGTAGAAGGTACCCATTAGAATATATAAATGACTTCAGTTTTGAGGAAAAATGCTTATTTTAAACATTGAGCTATAGTTGCGATGCAAAGAAACTTTTTTAATATAAACAATTTTCGAAAAATCGCTGGTTTTCGAGATATTTGAACTTCAATGTAATTTTTCAAGTAAGAAAAATCGCATTTTTTTTTTCATATGTCTACAATTTACAGTGAAAAATTCAGTCGAATTTACAACATAAACATGACGCAAAAATTAGACAATACACAATAAACAAAAATGTCAAAATCTTTAATTTCCAAATAGCAGTTGCAGCCCCACCTTTGTTTTACTTGAAAAAAAAAAAGTTATCTTATTATTTTAAATAAATTCTTCATTACCATCTAAATCATCCTGATTCACTATAAAAAATGTCCCAAAGGACTTATCGTCTAAAATGTATTTTAAAAAATACAATACAATAAAATCTACGCTTGCGCTGGTGCAATTAATAGACATACATTATTAAGGATTTTTTCTTGTGGGGATATTTGAAAAGTAAAGTATATCAACAGCCAATAGAAAATATGGCAGATTTATACAATAAAATCTACGCTTGCGCTGGTGCAATTAATAGATACATTATTAAGGACATGTAATGAAGAATTGTTACATCGCTTTGACATGTGTATTCAAGCAGACGGAAATAATGTCGAGCATCTATTTTAAATATTGTTGTCAAGATATACTGTTCAAAAATAAAATTAATAAAACTGTTTGTTGTTTTTCCATTTAAATTTCTCAATTTAAAGTAATTTCCGGTAATATCGGAAATGCTATTAAAAAAAATTCCCACCAGTAAATAATTCTCTTATAGCAGACAAAAAAATTACTAAGAACCTACATCCTAAAATCAAGATTAAAAAAGTTACAGCAATTAAAAAATATATATAAAACACTTAAAAATTGACAATAAAATTAAAATAACTCAGAAACTACTGCAGATCTGACTTTTTGGAATAAGAACAATTTTGTTTAAAATTTAATTCTTAATCGAATGGTATATATTTCAAACCTTCCTTGATCGAAAAATATTTTTAAACTGCAGTGCCATCTCTGGTGATAATGTTATAATAGTAAATTGTACTTTCTGAAGAAGGCATTAACCATAGAAATCCATTACCGTTTACAGAATAAAAATATATTTCTTAGTTTCTGAAATATCGGCTGTGAGAATGTTAACTGAAACACCCTGTATATACAGAAAGTTGGTAAATATCATTTAAAGAATTTGATAGAAATGTAGTAAATTGTAATGTTTGAAAAATATTGATTTAACTTTTTGCCAACTGATGTCATTTTACCTATAAATTGTCATTTTGTTTGTGGAATCTTTCAACATATATACGTATATAACAATCCTGTTTTCACGCTCTATCATTTGATACTCAACTTTGGATTTTTTAATTTCTACAACTTTGGATTTTTTAATTTCTACAAAATGGCACCATAATTTTAGTTTTTCCAGATTTTTATACAGTCAGTGACACCGGATTAAGAGGAATCGCTTGATGTTTAGCTCAGACGTTTAGTCTAGCAGGGAACAAACATACATACATATACAGATTCGACAAATGTAGTTTTACATGTCTCGGGCCTATACTATTTTCTATGTATACTTTTGACCTACCCAACTGTATAAAATACTGTAACATACACCTATATGCGGACGACGTCCAATTATATAAAGCTTGTTCCATATCACAAGTAGAGGAATCCTTCAACTTTATTAATATGGACTTACATTCGATTACAGTGTGGTGCTCTAATAATGGCCTAAAGATTAATCCCATCAAAACAAATGCATTATGTATTGGGAATGAACGCCAAAGAGATGTCATTTGTCAAGAGAAGTTAACTATCAATAATATTCAAATTAATTGGGTCGAATCAGCTAAAAATCTTGGCTTGTTTCTTGATCAAAGTCTAATTTTTAATCATCATGTCAATCATATTATCAGTACGTCTTACTTTAAGCTCAAATCATTGTATCATCTAAAACATCTGTTAAGCGAGCAAACAAAACTAAAATTAGTAAAATCTCTTATCTATCCCCACACATATTACTGTTGCACTGTGTTTTATTACTTTCTTACAAATTATAATAAAATCAAATTACAAAAAATACAAAATTCATGCATGCGATTTGTCTGTCCATTTCGAAATCATGTTACTCCTTATTTAAATAGACTAAAGGAACTTAATGTTGCCAACAGGGCACGTTACCTTTATTACACATTCCTTTTCAAGGTCATAACATACCAACAACCTGAGTATCTATATGTTTTACTACAGAAAAGATCTAATATCCACAATGTCAACATAAGAATCAACACTTTTTGTGTTCCACAATATTCTACAAGTAAATTTGAGGGTTCGTTTACATATATGGCTCCTCACTTGTTAAATGAAATTTTAAATTTGTTGGGTTTATCTAGCTATTCATTTACTATGTCCATTAAGAATAGATTATTAAATAGCACTCAGTAACATGTTTATAACACTTATTTAGAATGGCTTGTATCGACGGGGTATCGACTAGAATCGGTTTGGTTAGGGATTGGGCTGATTTTGGTTTCGGCTTGGTCGATATAACCCATCTATAGATGATAGTTCATCATTTTTATTCATTTATATGTCTGTATTCTGTGTATTTATTTTCTGTGGGGGAGTGGAAGAACGGTTTAGCCAAACTCCCACCTTTTATGTAACATTTTTGTAACATAATAAACATTTTTATTATTATTATTATTATTATTATTATTATTATAAATGAGTGCAAGAAAGAAAACAGATAAATTAGGAAATGGAAAATCGAATATACTCCCAGAGCATGCTTCATACTTCGTGAAATCTTATTTTATCACCTTGACTTGCAACAACTTAGGAATTGGTACCCCGTACCGGCTTTGTGGGGGCACTTCAATGCCAGCCTAATATAATCAATGAACTAAATAAACAACTAGAACGGACGCGAAATAGCCAATAAGACCAATTTTATAATTATGCAACCCACCATACTGTGGAATCTCTCTTTTGCTGCTGGCGAGTATAGTCGTCTGGAGCAGTATGGTTCCAAGGAGTATTTTTTTTCATTTCTTTTTTTCAGTTAAAAAAAAAAATTTGTCACAATAAAGCATGTAATTTTGAAAAAAATCATAAATCATAACGTATACAAACTAAAAGAATTATTTTGATATGGTATGGTAAAAAAAAAAAAATTGCAGCACGATTGCAATCGGCCGGTTCCCACCCATAAACCTGAACACCGCGAGAAAATCCGGCTAGAGCAGTCAGATCCTATTTAATTTTGAACCGCGAGTTATCTCGTCTGGAGCAGTTAACCCGGTGGTGAGTATGCTCGTCTTGAGCAGTGAAAGGGTTAAACATGTGTACAGAGTGATTTATGTTATTATGTCATATTCAAAATTCTTTTTGGTTTTAGAGAAAAAAATTAAAAACACTCTTTCGGATTCCAAACTGATTTTTTTAAAATAACTCTGAAAATAATGTAAATAATAATTTTATGCTTTATTTGTAAAAGACATATCACAAACAATATTCAATGCAACAAAACAGTAACAAGAAACAAAAGAAATAAATATTTTTAAAAACAAACATTAAAATTATACTAAATAGGAAATTATAAGATTTTTATTTTTTTACATTTTTTATTTTAATAATATAAATTGAAGCTAATTAATACCTTTATAAGAGAACATTAACAGAGTTTATGTACAAGGCAAGGTAAAAAAATATTTAAAGAAATTAAGTTTCCTTTCTTAACAATTGTTTCAAAAAAAATTTTTTTTAATCACTCTGTATGCATGTTTAAAGGCTTTAAAAAGGTCTACAATTTGATGTGCCCAACACGCTCATCACTTCAAAAATAAAAAAAGTCACGAGTTTTAAGTAGCGCACCCTGTATACGTCTTTCTCTGTTTTCCTTCTTGCACTCGTTTATCGCAGGATACATATATGAAACTACTTTTATTTTGCTGAATATATACAAGGTGATCTACCACGACATGCGGAAAATGTATCAGTATGTTGTCTCCACCGAAAGGAGTTAAAAAAATGACAGATTAAAAAAAAATGGCCAAAAAAGATTCCCCTATTTTTTTTGTAGAAATGCGCCGCCAATGACTTTAACCATTCTGACGTAACGCGGTACAATTACATCCCTTTATCAGCCTTGTGATTGACACTATTGACAGCAAAGCTGGAGAGGATAGAAGTGACTTTTTGGTTTCAATCAAATAACACTACAAAAATTATAACCCCACTGGGGATTATACTTTGCTAGGCGGCAGCTCTCTCGTCGGAGGCATTGGGGGTGGGTAAGGATCTTTGGAAAATTTAATTTTAAAGTCTTCAATTATTTAAATAGGCGCCACTTAATCTTGTTTTAGTTAAGACCAAGAAAAAATGCCTATCCTAGCCTTTTGGGTTTGCGGGTGTTGCAGAAAAATAAAGTCAAGGTTGGGTCCTCAAATTAGATTTAATAATAAAAATGTATCACAATAAGGTATCCTTATGGGGTAAGAACGTGCTCTACGAGCATCAAAATGCTTAATACTTAATTCATTTAATTTCACAAATGGTCCGCTTTTTGGCCCCCTCAAATAGTACTATTTGCGGTTCACAGTAACTGTGGAACTTATTAAAATCGTAATATTAACGAAATTATCTGACTTAAATTAGGTGTAAAATTGGCTTAGTAATTTAGCAAACAAATTCTTTGAAAAGATTGGTAAATTTATAATTCAACGCCGTCGTCTCACACGACGTTTATTGTAAAATCAGAGGCTGGAATTTCACGTCGCCGTTTCTGAGTAAATAGAAAAAACAGTCTGACCTTATTTTTAATTTGTCGACACCTCACAGTACCATGAACATCCAGGGCAATTCCTTATTTACATAACGTGTTACAACCATGTGTTCTCATCAGGGTAAGCGACCTAGCGCCGGGCGGCATGCTTCACGTGCGACCAATAGCCGGTTGAATAATCGAATCACACAGCGCTTCCAACCATATAACCGTATTACAGCTCAAATTAACATAGATCCAGGATCATACAATCATAAAATATTAAACAGCAAGTCTACAGGGTAAGAGTTACTAAATGCAAAAATTCCAAAGTGTAAGTTGCAAAATGCAAGTTAGCCATGTGCAAATTAACCAAATTCAAGTTAACCAAACGTAAGTTAGGCCGGCAAATCTACAAAACAAGAAATATTGTTATCGTTACTGCAAACGAGGAACAATTAACAAACTGCCTACACGGCGAAACAAATTTAGACGTACCTTCTCGCAGAATGGCCCTTCTTTTAAATACAATTTAACAAAATTCTCTAAGCCATGTGCTCGGTGCCCCAACAGCTTCTTAAATGCCGTTACTTCCTTCCAAACCCTTTTTTCCGCAACCGAATCCATGTACGTTGGAAACCCGTAATGAAAAACAATTGGTATTTAAAATTAATACACCGCGCAATGACGCGCTCACCCTATACCGACAGTGCGCTTAGCCGATAATCTGATTCTAAACTAAACGTAAACAACTAACATGGCTGTTTCTATCCGAAAATTGGCGTAAACAAGTGTTAACTGAGAAACTATGACTTTCATGTAATTAAATTCCAGGCATAAAGTGATTGAAAACGCACAGAACGTTACGCGGCACTTAACTGCCTACATTTTACAATACTGGGAAAAGGTTTCACTTCTGCTTTGCCCTGTTTTAGACGCCCGCATACACTGACAATTTATCAACAAATTAATTTAAGCACTATGAGCCATGCTAATTACCAAACAAACTCTGAAGGTTCCTAGTACCATGAGGGAGTCGAACATTCTTCCAATAGGTATAGTAATAATAAGGTAACATGCTACTTCCTTAAATTAACCGAATCAAACTTTATACCATAAAGATATAATTATAAATGCGTTGTGTCGCTCCTATGCGCTCAATGAAGAAATGTTCCTACCTCTTACGTACAGGACAAGGTAAGGTATACCGAAAAGGAACCATGCATACAGGGTTCGCCCCAAAAAGTACTATTTACCCGTTACAAAATAGCGAAATAAATCGAAAAGACATTGACCCTATGTTAGTGAACTCTACACAACAAGTAGATATAAGAGATATTTACTTAAACCCGTCAATAACACAAAAACACCAACTTCGGCGGTGCTTTGTACTTGCCGATGTCCTGGTTGTTCGACCGAAAGCAAAAAACGCGGCACTTTGACCGCAACCCTTCAGCGTCACTTTTTATGTCAATTAAGGAAATGTAAACATCTCCAATATGTTCTTTCACAAGTAAGTTCGTCGCCTTATTACTGACCTAGATAATAACAGTAGTGTATCTTCATAAGTTTTAACCATTTTTAATATACTAAATTACCTTGGAGCGCTCTAAAATTTTGCAGGGGCTTTCCCACATTGAAGACTAGTATACCATTTTATTTTTCGCATTTCATGGTAAATCACGTTGTATAGACCCACATTTTACAGAAGTCTGTTCATTGGTATATCTGCTTATTCATTCATCATTCTATGTGTATTCAAGACAACTCAAAAACTTGATAAAAGGCAGATTCACCTTGACTATACTCATGTCTCAATACGAAAAGTTCACAAATTGCAGTCTTGGTTAGTACTTGGATTGGTGACTGCAGAGGAAATACAAAGACCTCGTGTCATCTTCTAGCAGCTTGCAAATCAGGGTATATGCAGAAGCTATACAATATTAGGCCAGGATTGCATAGTGGATACACTATCCCTCAGAGCGGATGTAAAGCAGTTGGTGCCTTGTCCATTAGATGTTAAGCAAGAAAAAAAACCTCTATTCTTCAATAAGAAAGGGGTTTGGCAAAATTCCCTGGTTGGGGATAGGTCATCACCTAGCATCGGTGATTGGCCTTAGTCATGGAAATAAGCCGACATTAAATAAATGATCAACAAGAAAAATTTCATATTTAAGACAGGGATCGTAACCAAACCGAAACCAGAACCGAAAACCGCACCGTAATTACGATTTTTTTCTAACCGTAACCAAAACCGAAATGAGAGATTCTGGAAAACCAAAACCGTAATCGAAAACCGGATTGGCGCTGCTTTGAAAACTAAAACCTAAACCGAAAACCAAATTAACGCTGCTCTGAAAACCGAAACCGTATCCGAAAATGGTGTACGTTAGGAACCGTAACCGAAGCCGAGCAGAAATTAATTTCGTTTTCAGATAGATAGATAGATAGATGTCTTTATTGGTTCTTTACATATACCCAAACGGGTGTGGAACATGTCACAAAACTACCCTAGTAGCACAAATACGCCACTAGGGTATACTAGCTTATTGCATAAAATATTGTATATATGTAAAATACGTAAAAGTAATAAAACAAATGAGTTAAAAAAAAATACACTATATCTCGATATACACATATCAAAAAATACTAACACATGAATTAAAAACATATTTAAAATGCTACAGGTCACTAAAATCATCATTGAAAAACTTGTCCAGAGTGTAGTCCCTGCAAACAATTATTTAATTCTAACTGAAACCGCATCGTAACTACGAATTTGTTCTAACGGTAACTGAAACCGAAAACCGGAATGTGAGATTCTGGAAAACCGAAACCTTAACCGAAAACCGAATTGACGCTGCTTTGAAAACCGAAAACCAAATTAACGCTGCTCCGAAAACCGAAAATGGTGTACGTCAGTTAACCGTAACCGAAACCGAACCGAAATAAATTTCGGTTTCGGTCCCTGATTAGAGATTTTCGATATTACTATAGGCCACAAATTTGGTGAATAAAGAGTTTTATATTTCGGAGTTACACGATTATGAATGAAATATTTAGTTCTTGATTCAACTAATTATTTTAGTTCTTTTGTTAAGTATTTGAGATTAACAACACATCATACATTTTCTGGATTATCGGTGACATGAAGTAGGAAGTGCCATTCTTCATGCTTTATTTACAGCATATCCAACTCTTGAAGGGCAGTTCATTTGAAAATATATAACGCATAAAAAAAAGTTAAATTTATTCATAGGTTTAATGGGTTGCCTCAGGTGAATTTATAGGAGTATAGGTGGGCTGACTAGGTATATAGAAAGGAAACCTAATTACAAATAATTTTTATTTATTCCATATACTGAAGTTATAACATTAACATTACCGTATAATAAATATTTATAAATAAAAGGGACTGCAGGTCATCTTAAACCAGTACCTAGATGTACCCCAAAAGGAATGATAAACTTACAAAATGTATACTTACAGCTACCAAAAGAATTTAACTTATTATAATTTTCCTTTTTTGTATCGCTGCCTTGCCTGGGACTTTGTATATCTTGGTGTGTGGGCTTTTGCCTCCTTTTGACTAGCTTCTGGTTCTGTTGCGGTATCTTTGACTAGAATTGAAAAAATTATACTTAGTAAGCATTAGTACTATACTGAGTTTTGTATGCCATTATCACATACAAACATACATTTTTCAAACTATCGTGCATTGTTGGCAAATTTACTACAAATAATGTTAAACAGTTGGTTCTAAGAAAGTATTGAATATATGGCTGAAGAATTTTAGTCGAAGACCTTTTGAGTATAGTATATGTAATATATTAGTGGATAGTACTACTTTCGACTAGACAGCTAGGCCACAGTAGGACCTTTATGCCTAATAGTTGGGAAGCTGTGAGCCCAAAACCCAGATAGCACACGACGTCCCAAAGACGTCCAGTTTTGATCCCCTTATGGTCTGAACGTCTTAGACCTAATATGGCCGTCCTTAAGACGTCCATAGCGGTACGTCCTTGGGAAGTCAAAGAATGTACGTCTTTAGTACGTCCTTATTAGGCCCCCTGTCATTTTATATTCTCTGGATTTGGAAAATAATACATTTTATATCCAAATGGATTATTCTTCAGTTTTAAATATGAATCCTTAATCAAATATTAGTCCAAGATCTGGCAGTTTATTTGTGCAGGTATCGACTCCCCTTAATAAAATTAGATGAAAATGAAAGATTAATGATAACATAATCAGTTACAGCCAAGTTGCTGACTTGCTACTTTCAACTATACAGTCTTTAAGTACATAATAAGAAAGCAGTGGCCGAGTGACTACGGCATTAATCAAGAGGTCGGCGGTTCGATCCCTGCTTCACAGCGGTTTTTTTTTTTTCGTTAAAATAATTGCGAAAAAGTTTTGGTTGTTTTTTTATAAAGTTAATTGCTTATAAAACCGATATATCCCATTAAGGTTTTTTTGAAACTTGAAGGTTTTTCTTAGGTCTAGAACGGACGTTCTGGGGACAGATGATTTGGTAACATTAGGCGTCCCTGGTATGTCCTACAGACATTTTGGGACCGAATTTGGACGTCCCTAGGACATACAAATGTCTTAAGCAAACTTCCGTGGGACGTCTTCAGTACGTATTTGTGCTATCTGGGAAAGTGGGATGAGGAGATATATCTCTTCAGCTTCCTGAGGTGAAAGTACATACCTCAAAGACGCCAAATATAAAATATTTTTGAATTTGGGCAGGGCGCGTCCTAGAACGAAGGCAAGATATTTTAAAAATTTTTTAGCGTTATATAGTCTTCCACTTGGATAATCTGTAGTAAAAAGTGATCAGTGTTGGCCAAAGTAACCACTCGAAAAACTTGCGCGTGCGGCTAAATTTAAAAATACGTAAGTGTACTTGGAGTTCTTTTTAAGCTTCGATATTTTGCATGGGGCTTCTTTAGGGACCAATAAAACTAAATTCAGGAGGGAAGGAGTTTTGGTCAACTTTACACCCCTTACCTTATAGCTCTTTTTACAGTTATTTACTGTACAATTATTTATCATTTGAAAATTTCTATTTTTCCATATTTAAGTGAATAAAGTTAGCCTGACTGTTAGTTAATAAGAAAAATAATCAATTTCAATCTCTTACATAAAGGTTGTTCTCCTTAATGAATTTAAATAGTACATTTTACCATAAAAAGTTGCACGTGTGCAATTGATAAGTTTTTATGTTTTTTTTCTGCTTTACTCTTTCTGTATTTAGTTTTTTACATAAACTATGCAGGTTAAATGTTACTCAAGTCATATTTAGTGTTTATATTGCATGCAACAGGACCCACGGCTACAGCTCATGTTACCGCTAAGCTGTAAAGTTTACAACTCTTTTTGCAAAAATATTCATTGTTTTCTCATACATATATTTATTGTTTAAATTCTTTAAAAAAAAGTTACTAATATAATAGGTACATAAGTAGTGAATAATTTTTATATTTTATTCGTCATCCTCCACTTCATCTGCCTCATCATACAACCTATTATCAGACCCAAATGTTTGCTCTTGAAATACGACTTCGAAGGAATCTTATAGCTCTCATCGCGTTTCAGAACCCGCAGACCCTAGCTATAAAGAACTACAATTTAGCGTGGACTCGAAACCACTGTCCTTGGCTATCAACGGGCAAATGCCCGTTGGGTTGAGGTAAATAGACATTTGTTCCAGAGGATAAAATCCCGACGGCCAAAAAAATTTAAAAGGCAGCTCTTTTCCCTCTTTAGACCTTACTTAGAACAAAAGAAATCTCAAATGTGATTTTCTGGCTGCTAACTTAAAAACTCGGCCACTGACATAAATACCAGATGTCATTTTGCATGACTCCCAAATTCTGCAAAATAGATCGATATATTGACAATAATGTTTCTAGATACCATTGACTTTCCATTATTCTATACATTTATGTGCAAATTGCATATTTTAAAATTCCACAGTGCAATTTTAAAATTGCTATATGTGAATTAAGTGAAACAACATAGTAAATATAATGATAACACAGAAGTGATCAACCCTCTAGGCGCTTCGAGCAGTTTGCTTATCAAACCTCTGATGTATTAAGGGGTCTTCCAGTGGCGGCTCGTGACATGACAAGTTGATGAGCAGGGCTCTAGATAGTAAGATAGGTATTTAGTTATGGTTGTTAAAGAATGCTACTTTGTCAGTTGAATAAATATATGAAACTTTAGAATTATTTTTGTTTTGTTTTTTCTAAGATGCTTATGTAGACAATATTAGTATTAGTCATAATAATTACTGATTATTGTCTATTGTTATACTGTTAAAATGCTTAAATTCTTCATTTATTTCTTTGTTTTTCAGTGTGAACAAATTTTAATAGAGTATGGATGTTTAATGGCGTTTTTAAAAATGTTACCGAGACGGTAGCAGCTTTCGCAGAAAGCTTTTACTGCCTTGGATATGCTAACGATCTAGCGATAGTAGTCTGGACTTTCCATAAATACTCTCAAAACTACAGTCGTCACCTTTTAGACCTGCCTCCACTACACATATTTATCCAAGGGGAAGCCCGTTCAATGGTACACAGGCTAATGCAAGGCATAACGCCCATAAGGCAACAACACGGAACAGAGCACAACAGTTATACTCGAGCTGAAGGCAGATCATATTCTGGGAATGCCCAAGGACACTATGGTCTCAAAGTATAACTTCAATAAAAATTTTCAAATCAAAATACTCAACAGAGAGGACTGGAAAACGGTTCTCCAATATTGGCACAAATGGACTGGTATATGGATGGTTCCAAGACAGAACCAGCAGCTGGGATTTATGGGATAAGGTCGAAAATGATAATCTCAATAAGTCTAGGAATACATGCCATAGTATTTCAGGCTGAAGTGGCCGCTTTACAGTGGTGTGCAAAGGAAATAATGAGACAAGGAACTGTTATCCAGTCAATTGCCACTTTTTCCGACAGCCAAACAGCATTAAAGGCAATCGATTCAAGACTATTGTCTGTTCACCAATCAATCAATCAATCAAAACAAATTTATTAGTATTAAGGATTACAATAATGCGCCTGGGTCAGATCTCGGTTCAGAGCCGACCGCACAACCACGTAGCGTAGCGTCGTGGTTAATATGCAGTCGGATGAAGCGGGTCTGGTCTCGGCTATGACAACGGATCAAATGGAAGTTAGGGCTCCTGTTTAAAATATAAAAACTTAAACCTAACAATTTGTAAATATAACCATGAAAAAGTTTTAAAATACTTAAGACTACTTAAAGTTAAACCTGAGTTCTTATTAGGATGCGCACACGCGCACTGTTTTTTAAAAAGATCGTGTTGCTGGTACGGGGAAAAACTCAACGAAAAAACCCACCTGTTCACCAAGCTCTGAGAGCATATGTAAACAAACAAATATATGTGCATTATCACGTGACCATGAGCTAGCGCCTCCTCATTGGTTGCATTTGACATTTGGTTTGCATTTGACAACAGTGAAAGCTTGGTGAACAATAGTATGGGATTGTACAAATGCCCTTACAGACCTGGGAAATCAGAACAAAGTGACCGAGGCAAAGATACCAGGACACGGAGGACACAGGGGAAATGAAAAGGCTGATAAACTCGCCCGAGAAGGCCTGTTTAAGACCCTAGTGGGACCCGAACCCTTTCGCGATGTGGCTAAGCCATGCATACGAGCATCCATTAATAAATGGGTACAAAATAAATCTGTAGAGTGGTGGAAGAGTTTTCCACCACAGGACAGGCCAAAAAGTTTATTAAAGAACGATCGGTCAAATTCGTGGAAGACCTACTACGCCAAAATAGGAAGGCCATTAGGATAATGGTAGTAGGCCGGGAGCCCGTGTATAAAATGGCTGACTATCCGGCGAACTTTGAAAATATGAAAAATGGATTGTTTCTTATATAAGTTAGCAATGAATGGACCGTCAGCTGGTTGGGTAGTGGTGGGGGTGGCTGTCAAAGGGTTGAAAACACGTAAAAAAAATTGAGAAAAAAAACTATCCGGCGAACGCTGAAACTTATATGAGGGGAAGATTATGTTATATAATGAAAGTAGAACATAGTCAGCTGGACGGGGGGCGGTGGAATTACCGTCAGCTGATCGATCAAACAGATCCAAAAACATGAAAAATTGAAATTATTCGGCGAACTTTAAAATTTGGGTATAAGATAATATTTACACTGAGATTCACGAAAAACATAGTCAGCTGCAAGTATGTGGGTGGAAAAGTCGTCAGCTGGTACAGAACAGTGCCGAGTGTTGATCACCTGCGAGGCAGCGCGCATCACCTTTCTTGCATCAGCTGACGACTTTTCCACCCACATACTTGCAGCTGACTGTGTTTATCGTTAATCTTAGTATGAATATTATCATATACCCGAATTTCAAAGTTCGCCATAAAGATTTAATTAGTAATATCGATATTGATAACTTAATGTTAGAAAACGTGCGTGCGGCACTCCCGAGTTTCTTTTTTTAATTTGATTAAATATTTAATTTATTATTAATATACATTATTTTATGAGAATACAAATTAATACATTCTACATTTCAAAATTATACAGGATGATCTGCTCAGAAAATTTATTTAGTTTAGTGAAAATAAAAATAAATTTATTCGGCTTCCGATAACAGATCTTCCTCATTCTCATTTTCATCCAACTCATCACTCTCTTGATGTTCAGTGGGTGAAAGATCATTTTTCTCTTTGTCACTCGCATCTAAAAAATTATTATTTACAAAAAATTGATTAAGATTATAATAGGATGAAAAGTGAAAAGCACAAATGATACAATACCTTCAGTATTTGTGGCATCTCGGATAATCATTTCCACTTATGGAGGTAATTGATCTCCATCAAACCACTTGCAAGTTAAATTTGTTTTCCTCAAGCTGTCACCCATAACCAAGGGATCTAATGTAGATGGCACTTGTTTGTGTGCGTTGTTCCAAATCATATATGTACATACACAGTTCTTAAAACGTGCTGTACAAGGTTCCGATTTCGACGGAGGCGAGAGAGATGCATCAAAATTTTTGTCTGGTAACCGAAATTCGTTATCATTTTCGCTAAATTTATACATCTTAGTGAAGGTAGCTACACGAGCATCATTGACGTTTTTTATAGCTTTAAACCCATACATCGTGTAAACAAACTTCTCTATTATGTTAATGACATTATTTAGGTTCTCCTCTGGTAAATTATTCAAACTTTTAAATGCTTCAATAACTTCTTCTAGAAGCTCTAATCAAGTTTCTTTCAATGTATTGGGCAAGTGATGAAATGGCTCCGTTCTTAGATAATAAAACCCCATACCTAAATACTGAAAACTGCTATAGTTATTGAGTTCGAAACGACCATATCCAATCTAGTGTCACCTAAGAAACCGTGAAAAGCTTATCGTGTTCTAGTCACGAGGAGGCAGACACTAAAATGATTTTTCACCTATAGATAGATAGATAGATAGATAGATAGATAGATAGATAGATAGATAGATAGATAGATAGATAGATAGATAGATAGATAGATAGATAGATAGATAGATAGATAGATGTCTTTATTTGTTCACGTAATAAAAAAAATTACAAAAACCCAAAGGGTGTAGAACTTGTCAAAAAAAAAGAAACAATGCTACAGTTGAAATATAGTATACACATGTATATAGTAAAAAAACTAATGTAATACAGTAAAAGACTAATGTAATAATATATAATGTATAACACGAGACAGAACAATAGTTATAATAACAATACAATTTAAAATATATTACAAGTAAAAACGGAATAGAAACTATTTTATAGTGTATCATCGAGGTACTCATCTAGCGTATAATATGCTTTTTCCACAAGTGTGGCTCGCAACTTTGCTTTTAAATGTTTTAGCGATAAGGTTTTATATGTGTCTGGAAGTTTATTATAGACTTTGATTATTGTGAAAGGCACGTTTTTCTGTACATATGCATAGTTTGCTTTAATATTAAGTAAGTCATTTTTATGTCTTGTATTGTAAAAATGAACTCTATCATGGTCTGCAAACAGAGACATATTCTTTGTTACAAATATAAATGAGAATACCAGTGTTGTCATAAGTTCAGATACTGACATCCCTATCATCATGCTGGGACACATAAAAAATGTACATAATAATGTGAAAATTTGGATAAAAATGGAAATAAAGAAACGTAGGAAATAAAGAACGATTTTTATATGTAAACGATTTGTATTCAGCACTTGGCGACGACTTGTGTAACGCATTGCCCGCTTTCCACGGTTTCGCGAGATGTGATTATAATCCCGTATTTTTCAAGAAAGGAAAAAGAAGCCTTTTGCTATATTAAGAAAAGATCAAGAGTTTATTGAAGCATTTAAAAGTTTGAATAATTTACCAGAGGAGAACCTAAATAATGTCGTTAACATAATAGAGAAGTTTGTTTGCACGATGTATGGGTTTAAAGCTATAAAAAACGTCAATGATGCTCGTGTAGCTACCTTCACTAAGATGTATAAATTTAGCGAAAATGATAACGAATTTCGGTTACCAGACAAAAATTTTGATGCATCTCTCTCGCCTCCGTCGAAATCGGAACCTTGTACAGCACGTTTTAAGAACTGTGTATGTACGTATATGATTTGGAACAACGCACACAAACAAGTGCCATCTACATTAGATCCCTTGGTTATGGGTGACAGCTTGAGGAAAACAAATTTAACTTGCAAGTGGTTTGATGGAGATCGATTACCTCCATAAGTGGAAATGATTATCCGAGATGCCACAAATACTGAAGGTATTGTATCATTTGTGCTTTTCACTTTTCATCCTATTATAATCTTAATCAATTTTTTATAAATAATAATTTTTTAGATGCGAGTGACAAAGAGAAAAATGATCTTTCACCCACTGAACATCAAGAGAGTGATGAGTTGGATGAAAATGAGAATGAGGAAGATCTGTTATCGGAAGCTGAATAAATTTATTTTTATTTTCACTAAACTAAATAAATTTTCTGAGCAGATCATCCTGTATAATTTTGAAATGTAGAATGTATTAATTTGTATTCTCATAAAATAATGTATATTAATAATAAATTAAGTATTTAATCAAATTAAAAAAAGAAACTCGGGAGTGCCGCACGCACGTTTTCTAACATTAAGTTATCAATATCGATATTACTAATTAAATCTTTATGGCAAACTTTGAAATTCGGGTATATGATAATATTCATACTAAGATTAACGATAAACACAGTCAGCTGCAAGTATGTGGGTGGAAAAGTCGTCAGCTGATGCAAGAAAGGTGATGCGCGCTGCCTCGCAGGTGATCAACACTCGGCACTGTTCTGTACCAGCTGACGACTTTTCCACCCACATACTTGCAGCTGACTATGTTTTTCGTGAATCTCAGTGTAAATATTATCTTATACCCAAATTTTAAAGTTCGCCGAATAATTTCAATTTTTCATGTTTTGGACCTGTTTGATCGATCAGCTGACGGTAATTCCACCGCCCCCCGTCCAGCTGACTATGTTCTACTTTCATTATATAACATAATCTTCCCCTCATATAAGTTTCAGCGTTCGCCGGATATTTTTTTTCTCAATTTTTTTTACGTGTTTTCAACCCTTTGACAGCCACCCCCACCGCTACCCAACCAGCTGACGGTCCATTCATTGCTAACTTATATAAGAACAATCCATTTTTCATATTTTCAAAGTTCGCCGGATAGTCAGCCATTTTATACACGGGCTCCCGGACTATAGGTCTTCTAAGTGGACACTGTAGGCTTACTAGACGTGAGTCTAGTGAGCCCGAAAGAGGATGCAATGTGCAGATTCTGTCAAGAGGAAGAGGAAACCTCAGTACATGTCCTGTGCCATTGTGAAGGCCTAGCCAGGCTGAGATTTCAACTATTTAGTGAGGAGAAACCATTCATAAGAGTGTTGTTAAGTTGGTGTGTAGTATATTGTGCTCTGCAAAAATTAAGTTTATATACTGGTTAGACTGCATTTTATATCACTTGTTCTATATCAAACTGCTGATAGAACAACCAACTCTTCAAATATCTCATGGATAATAGTGAATTAGTCACTGGTAATTGACTTTTTGTAATTTATTACATGCAACTTCTGCATTACTTCAACAAAAAATTATCAGCACTAAAGAGAAAAAACATTTCCACAAAAACTAATCTCTACTCACTTTCAATTCTTGAACAGGTCTGGACTTAAAATATTTGTGCTTATACTTGAACGAAAATAATTGTGTCTCTCTATTGACTACCGAAGCAACAAAAAATGCCTAATAACGCTAACTGCATGAAATGTAGTGAAACACTCGACACAGATACCATTGCCGTGTGCGATAAATGTAACACAAAGCTGTGCCAACAATGCGCAAAGGTAACTTCCACAGAATTTAGAGCCATTACTCTTAAGAAAAGAACAATATCCTATTGGTGTACAGACTGCAAACCAATGCTGGATTCCATTGGAAATGTCACATCCAATTCAACATCAGTGCCAGATTTAAGAAATGAAATTTCTAGCATAATAGAACAACTACTTAAAACTCACCAAGCAGAAATCTCAAACAAGCTTGCATCTTTCACAAACGTTATCAAAGAATCCCAAGTTGACCTAGTAAAATTACTAACAGAAAAACCCTTGCAAACAGCTGAGAAGTTACAAACTACTGCAAATCCATCGTAACACGATACATATAAGAAACCTAATATAGGATTCGAAAGAGACCTTAAACAACGAATGGATACTCTGGAAAAGGAGTTTAAAATCCTAAAAAGCTCACTTGGTGAAATACGTGCTGCCCTGTCAAAACCACCAAAAACAGCAGCTTTTCAAACTACACCCAAATCGCCTCAGACTACTGAATCTATGCAAAGTTCAATCAATCCAGGACAAAGAAAACCAAACTTCAACCGATATGCAAACACAGGTCCAAAACGTTCTCAGATTTCTATTAACCAGACCAGGCTTAGTAATAACACACAAAATGCTGCTATCATAGGAACGAGGAAGTCAGGAAATTCTAAGATCTCTGCTGCTGTTATTCCCCAAAAAACTGCAATTTTTATTGGCAAGGTATCACGAGATGTCTCGGTAAAGGACATACAGGAACACCTACAGGATAATTTTGAAAACGAAAATTTTGTTGTTAAAGAACTACCCGTGAGATCCGGTGAATATAACAGCTTCCGCATAGATGCCAAGAAAGAACTCGAAGACGAACTGCTGAATCCAGACCTGTGGTCAGAAGACTTGGTCATTCATAAATTTGAATTTTTTCGGTCAAGGTCCTACTCACATAGACATAGACACTAATAAATCTGTCAATGTACCGAATGTTAATAAGGTTAAACTCAGTAATTTTAACCAGATGATAAATATCTTCCATTTAAATATACAGTGCCTACACAATAAAACTTTAGAGCTAGAAGCCTATCTAAACGATACAGTCCCTTATCACTTCCTTTGTTTTAATGAGCATTGGCTGAATGAGGAAGAAATGGATTCTATAAATGTGGAGGGATACACACCTGTTTCTTCCTTTTGTAGATCCCATAGAATACACGGAGGTGTAAGTATCTTTGCCCAAAACCACCTAAAATGTTCACCGTTAACCTTTGATATTACTAGTTTGTCTTGTGAAATTCACTGTGAGATGGCTGGCTTACTGTTTGATGATTATCAAATTATCACAGTATACAGATCACCTCTAGGAAACCTTAACATTTTCGCAGAAAATATAACCCTACTTCTTGATAAACTCTCGGTTACAGGAAAGAGAACCATTCTAACTGGTGATTTTAACATTAAGTTTAACACTCGGGACCCACAAGCACAGCAAATCTGTAATATTTTTCAGTCCTATGGACTAAGACAAACAGTCTTTACAAATACAAGACAAAACTCTTGCCTAGACAATGTTTTCACAAATTGTGAACTAAATACAACACTTGTTGAAACTTGTGATCCAAATCTTTCTGATCATCTCGGTATTTCTATAGAGATTAGGCAAAAGAATAACTTCTGTAGTAAAACTAGAATTAATTATAGGCCGATTACCGATCATGGGCTTATGCAGTTTTATAACTTAATTGAACACACAAACTTTGATTTTATAGATGATGCAAATTTACAATCTGAGAATAAATGCGAACAGTTTCTGGATTGCATAAGTAACGCTATTGAAATCTCCTTTCCATTAAAATCAAAACTTATAAATCCCTCTTGTAACACTCCTAAGCTGAATTGGTTTAACGATGACCTTAGAGCTTGAGAGATCATCTAAATTTTGTCAGAAGAACACACGTAAGTGATCCCAATCTTATTACAAAGGAATGTCTCAACTCGTATAAAGCACGGTATCGTACTGAACTCAGTAAAGTCAAAAAAAATGCTCATGACAACTACATAAAAAACTCTTCCAATTCTCAAGCAGCCTTTTGGGATCTTATAAAAAGAAATAAAAAACATCACCATAGTGAGTCTTTAACAGCAAATGACTTCAACATTTATTTTACTGATATTGCAGATAATATTATTAGCGAACTCCCAGAAACTAATCAAAATCACTGGAAATATTTTAAAAAGACCAATGATGCTATAAATTTCAAATTTAGGGAAATTACTTACAACGAAGTTCGTGATATAATCGATAATCTTAAAAACAGCAAAAGTCGGGACGCTTATGACATCAATGTAAAACTTATCAAAAGTATAAAAAACTTAATTATAGTCCATTTAACAAACTTGATAAACATGTGCATCAAAAATAGTGTATTTCCCAATGTTTTTAAACTCGCAAAAGTAATTCCCATTCACAAGAAGGGTTCATATGAAGATGTTAACAACTATAGACCGATTTCACTGGTACCAATATTAGCCAAAATTTTTGAAACAGCATTAAAAAATCAAATCAATGAATACTTTGAACATAACAACCTATTTCACTGCTGTCAGTATGGTTTCAGGAATAAGCGATCCACAACTCTCGCAATAAATAATGTTGTTCAAATTGTCCTTGATACATTTGAAAACAAGAAATATACAACTGCTAGTTTCTTTGACCTATCTAAGGCTTTTGATTGTGTCTCGCATGAAATTCTCATAGACAAATTATTAGGTTATAATTTTCATCCTGACAGCGTGGCACTTATTAATTCTTACTTATCCAATAGATTCCAATATGTTAACTATAACCTATGCACTTCCCAAAAACGTAGAGTTACTCATGGTGTTCCTCAGGGTTCTGTGTTGGGTCCCATACTATTCACAATATTCATCAATGACCTTGCCAATTCTGATGATAACACAAACTTTATACTGTTTGCAGATGATACCACTGCACTAAACACTAATTTCATACCTGATGAACTAAAACGGACTGTCACAGAAACTGAAGAACATATATACGAATGGTTTTTAATCAATGGGTTAAAACTAAACGATGACAAGACACAATCATTAACATTTACATTGCGAAACAGGGATCGAGAAGAACAGACCGATGAATCCGTAAAATTTCTAGGTGTGTACTTGGACTCAATATTGTCCTGGGAAGAACATGTTACAAAACTATCGACTAAACTCTCTAAAAATATTTATGTCCTTCGCAACCTTGTCAACACAGTATCCCTTAACTACCTACTCACGGCTTATTATGTTTCTTTTCATGCAAATATGTTGTACGGAATTTTAAACTGGGGGCACTCAGCCCACGCTTCCAACATTTTTGGCTTACAACGTAGATGCATTCGCATAATATCTCATCTTAGATACAGAGATGATTGTAAAGACCAATTCATTAATCTCAAGATATTAACTATGCCTTGTGTTTATATTCTCGAGTGTTTACTTTATCTTAAACAAAATGAACACCAATATGTAACGCACAGCCAAATCCATGAATATACAACAAGGAATGGTGATAAAATTAATGTCAATTTTCTTCGACTTACGAGATCTAGAAATGGAGCAGGTTATTATTCTGCCAAATTTTACAATACTCTTCCTCATTCAGTGAAAAACTTAAACTTTTTGCAATTTAAAAATAAAATTAAAGGTTACTTAAAAACTAAGGCCTTCTACAGTTTTGAGGAGTTCTTTCGGAACGATTTTTCAGATTTAATTTAACAACGACCTAGGCACTGTACACTTATTACCACATAATTGCCCTTGTTTAATTTGTTAATTAGTTCAGATAATTTTATAATACTTTTAACTTTGTTTGTCATTGTCTTATGTATCAATGTGTGGTTTACCTATTTTTAATATCTTTATATGTCTACCATATTGTCTTATGTTTTGACGTGTGTAAGCATTGTATATATGTATTTTGACACCAATAAATTATTATTATTATTATTATTATAAAGGCAGATAGCTATACCAAGGAGCTCTTATCAATGCTATGGAGTCTGATACAAAGGACAAAGCTGGATAAAGAGCTTTAAGTAAAATTAGACTAGGAGTGTCACAATAGATCAAGGCCAATCAGCCAGCTCCTCTCTTCGAATTGAATCTAAATTAAATATAATCTAATTCCAGATCTTGTTATAATACATAAATGTACCAAATTTCAAGTCAACATCATAAACCATTCCAGAGTCATTGAGCACACAAAAAAAATCGTTACAGACAGACCGACAGAAAATTTTGTTGCTCAAACTTAAAATCTCAACATTTTATAACATCCTAAGCTTATTTGAAGAAAATTGCAATAAATAATAGTAATATACTTTTGCTCTTGTGATTGTTGCTAAAAAATGCTTGTGTGTGTATTAACGATGACAACTTAATTCCAAACATTTTTTAAACGCATATAAGCAGTATAAAATATAAAACAAGGTTCAAATAACTCACTACTCTTGCTCTGGCGAATTAATGATTGCTTACAATAATAAGCTATCTAGTCAATGTGGATTATCAGGGGTGGACTAACCGTTTCTTTGTCATGAAAGTTTAATAATATAATAATAATAATAATAATAATATTTATTTGCCAATTTTAAATGTACATTATGTACATGTACATATACATACATACATACGAATAAATAAATAAAGCAATAAACAGCAAACAAATAGGGAGGTAAACCACAAAAAGAAACTTTGTCTGTGGTTATTTTTACCGTATTCCTTTGCTCCTCCATTGCCCAATAATTATTGTGTTAAGGTAATATATATGTGTGAAGAGCTTCTTTGACGACTAGCTTTCTGGATCCCCAGCTGTGAAGTTGTTGCCACTACGTTTTTTGAAGCCTGGGAAGTTTCGGTCTTATCTTCACCGTCCACACTTAGGATGTCTTCATCTGAGTTACCGGCTTGCTCCTCGTTTGCTATCTCCAAAGCATTAACCGGTTTTGCAAATTGTTTATAATGAAATTCAACATTATCAATAATAATTTTCTTTCCAACTATTTTAACATTTTGGTTTTTTCCCTTAGCCTCTTTGTATTTTTGCCTTAATACCTTATCTACTGCTCTATCTTCCTTGGATTTATCGTTAACAATAAATATTCCTGTGCCTTTTAATTTGTATGTGTTTTTAAAAATCTCAATTTTTTTGAAATATGTTAAAAATTCAATAATAATTGGAGTACTCAAATGTTCATTTTTAGGTATGTAGATGTTTGCAACATCGCTGCTCTGTAATGTTAATCCTAGCTTCTCATTTAGACGATTTAGTGTGTCCTCTAAAATGTTTTCACCATTTGACTTAAGTCCAAAGACTGCAATATTATTTCTCCGAATTTTCCTTTCTAGGAGTTCTACTCGTTCTGTAAGTTGTGTATTTTCTGTTTGAAGTTCTGCTACAGTTAAATTTAAGATCTGTAATTTATTGTTCAAATCTTTAAATTGATCCTCAATTTTTGAATTTAATTGATCAAATCTCTGGTCGATTTTATTATTTATTAACTGAAGTAATTGAGCATTAGTTAAGTCTTGGCCTGCCATTATACATTATAAGCAAATATTTATTATTAGTGAATACTATGCGTATTTATATTTTGAAAATTGGAATACAGAGCTACAAACTCATTGCCTGCGAGGAAGTAACTGAGGTGATTGTATATTGAATGCTGAATTGTCCTTAGCTGCTAATGAAGCGTAGGTGGGGTATCACTATCTTGTAATAAGCGAATATAGTCTTTACTCATGTGTATACTGTCTAGGTTAATTATTAGGTATATGCCAAATTTGTTATACAATATTGTTTATTGCACTATAAATCAACTTCACTACTTAATTCACTCACTATATATATTATTGAATAGTTGTATTTTTTAATTTTTTTTTTTTTGGTAGTTTATTAATTAATGCTAAATAACTTGAGACCCAAACTACAACGTGATTCTTCACACAAATCTCACAAATATATATAATGAAAAGTTTTATTAAATCTTTTTGTTGAATTAAATAGTTTATCTTGTTTAACAGTAAAATTAAAGTTTACAAAAATAAATAATTGTTAAAAAGATGATTATGATAAAATGAAAATGAAGGGTAATGAAATGGTTTTTAATTAATCCGTGAAAGAACGCTCAACACTACCCAAATACTTCAAATACATAGGAATACTAGATGCGCACTGGGAGATACACGGAAAACTTATTAAACCTAATAAGTGTAAAGTGAAAAGTTAACGCCATTAATTTTAATGTGCTGTAAGTTCTGTGTGTGTGATATTTTTAAATAATTTTGTTCTGAATTCCCATTTGTGCTCTGTGAATAATTAAATGTGATAATGTTTCAACCCTGGCAAGATCAACAAACAATGTCCGTGGGAGTTGTAGTAAGGAAAATAAGTACGGGAATTGCAATATTATTTGTATCAGTAGTGACGAAGACAATGATACCGGTGTTTAGAAAAATATGATAAGACAACAAAGCTCATTCTAGTTCAAAAAGAAAAAATGTTTACTGAACATACAAGCGAAACAGATTTGTTTGAATGTATACAAAAGTCTCATGAAGGACTGGTAAAAAATGGTAAAGGAAGTATGCTAAAGAAGGCAGCATCTTTAACGAAAATTCCATATTCGACAATGGCTGGCCCATTGTCGAGGCAAGTGAGGCAAGGTATTAGAAAAAGGAAAAGGAGGTCTGACGCTAAGCGGAGATGGGCACTACTTCAAGTAAAAGTGGTATAAACTGTACTTCAATTACTTTTTATTACTTGAAGTATTTTACTTCAAATACCCGAAGAAATGAGTACTTGGTACTTGATACTTGCAGATATTTTAGAATACTACTTAGTACTTAGTACTTGTTAAATGAAATTACAGTACTTAAAGTACTTTACAATTTACTCCAAGTATTTAAAGTACTTGATCACTACTTCAAGTACCTTAGATACTGCAAGTAAGTTTACAATCCACTTGAAACTTGCAGAGCAGTTATTCGTTATTGCTAAAAAGAGCATTTGCCTTTAGTTTGTATTAGACAGACGAAAAGATAGAAAAATGACACATTTAGTGAGTAATGACCGAGAAATTATCCTTTTTAACATAACAATAACATTTGAATGTTTGGGGCTTTTGGGGGTGGTTTGAGAAAAACATGTTTTGACAAAAACAGTCATTGAATTAATTCAGAGAGAAATTTCCAACATATGAGAAGACAACTGGAGAAAATCAATTCACAAAGTAATCAAAGATGAGGATGATTACAGAAAACTGGGCCAAATCTTTACAAATAGCAGAAATAAATTCATCATCAACGTGGGAGGGAACAGTGGTAAGTTTAAAACATGTTTTATTTGTAACATATTAAGAAATGTTATTGCTTTATTTATTTTACTCTAGTAAAATGCCATAGTCGGACTGACCAGGCCCACTGACTCGCAATCGCGAGGGGCCCAACACACCAAGGGGCCGTTCTTAAGGAAAAGTAAAAAATTAACTATTTGATTTAATAAAGTTTTTAGCATGTACCTGAAACTTCGAATGTTCACTTGAACGGATTTCATGTGAAAATTTCCAATTAATCGAGTTAGGCGTACAATTTTTCTGGTTATATTTGCTGGCAACAGTAGTATCGTTGCCAGCAAATACCAGAAAAATCGTACGCCTAAGTCGATTTGTAGTTTTTATTAATTTTTCCTTTTCATATGAAATTCGTTCAAGTGATCATTCGAAAGTTCAGGAACATGTTTTTAGCAATGATCCTTTAATAGATATTGAAAATGATTTCAAAAAACAAAAAGTCAGTGTAAGAAAAAAAATGAATGGTGAAATAGCTTCAGATGAAACTGGTAATTTTACCCCAGAGCAAAATTTTAAAATAAATACCTTTTTTAGTATACTTGATAGTGCTTACACCAACATTAAAGAGAGATTTGTACCTAATAAAGACCTTTATGAGGATTGTGCATGGTTAAATCCAGAAAAATTTAAGGATATTTCCAATTTTTTTCCAGAAAACACTTTTATTAAGCTTAGTGAATTAACTGGTGTTAATAGAGTCAATATATTGGTAGAATCAAAATAATTTGCTGACCAATATGATGCTGAATGCAGGGAAAAGTTCGGAGAAATGCAGCGAAGAACAATAGATTCTGTGACTGACAATGAAGAAAGATATGAATTTTTTGATTGGGTGAAAAATAATATTCATCAAAATAGATATAACTGCACCCAGTGCTTATTCCGTGTTTTTTCGGTTTCAGTGAATTTGTCTCTCTTTATGTTGTATATATTTATATACAACATAAAGAGAGACAAATTCATTGCATGCAGGGTATTTACCCTGCATGCAAGTCACATGCGAAAGAGTTTTTTCCAAATTAAAAAAATTAAAGAAGCCTAAAAGAAGTGGGCTTTCTGAAAATACATTAAGCCTTTTCTTACTAATGTATGTTGAAAGCGATATACTACACCTGATAGATAAAAATAAAATAATTGACGAAATAGTTCTTCGGCAGAGTTAAAAAAATATTAATTAGTTCTTAGAGTGCATATGAAACATTTTTATAGTATGTAATTAGATTTTAAAGTTTATTTGTATATGTTTACATTTGTAACTATTTTGTAATTAATTTTATTAGAGAATATTATTTAGGTATTAAGCAAATCACAACATACACACTATTTTATTTATTATGAAATTACCTACTTTCTGTATATTGTGCCCTAATCTGGGCATGTTAATATACTAGTTAGGTAAATAGTTTAAAACACTCATTATTGCAGAACCAATCAAAACAACTACTCTTCTAGCTAATACTGATGAAGTATTGAATTACATGATAGGATTCTTACCATTTTAAAGCAAAAAAATATATTCAAAATACTTAAATCATTTATTTAAATTCAGTCATTCACACTTTTTTTATTTAATATGAAATTATCTACTTTCTGGATATTGGTACCTTAATCTGGTCACGCTAATATACTACTTACGAAAACACTTTAAAACACTCATCATTGGAGAATCAATCAAAACAACTACTCTTCTAGCTAATACTGACGAAGTATTGAATTACATGATAGGATTCCTAGCATTTTAAGGCAAAAAGATATATTGAAAATACTTAAATCATTTATTGAAATTCAGTCATTCACAACAATTATTGAACCTTACATTCTATTTCAACTCTAGAAAAGTTGTACAAGTTTTTTCGAATTCGTTAGTTCTTATCAGTACTATCGGTAGAATATAGAAACATTCATTAATTTTATCTTTGATCAACAAGTTCTTCAGTTCAGATTTTTATATGTAAGTGTTTCGTGATATTAATTTTGTTGATTTTGTTTTCGTGATATGAGTTTATTATTTTTTTTTTGATTGTTGTTAGTTTTGTTATATTGAAATCTTGTTTTGTTTTTTGTTCTAGCATAGTTTGGACTTTACGTAATGTTAAAATTTTTGTTTCCCTTCAGTGCCTTAAAAGGGGGCCCTCCGCGGAATTCAGCGAGGGGCCCTAAACATAGCCAGTCCGATACTGGAAAATGCTATTAATTTTCTTACTAATTTAATGTTTTTTATATTGTGTTGTTGAGTTTAGCTGTTTATTTATTTTTATTCAGTTTTTACTTTGAAACTTTATTATGTTATTTTAATAAGAAAGTTTATTACGTTGTTATTTTGTAGAATAGTTTATTTATTATTTTTTTAACCTCTTATTTCCTAATTAATAATCCTGTCACCATCCTATCCTGGCAAGAGATAAGCTTATACCTCCTCGTTGGTCCTTGCTGGGCAATCAGAAAAACTGGTTTCGTTGAGGTTTGTGAACATTTTTGCAAACATACTTATTTTACAGTTCTGATGTCAGATATCGTATCGTATTGTTAAAAAAATTATGTCATTAAAAGTTTTCTTAAAAGAACACCAGTTTTTGTTTTTGGCTAAGATGAGCATAAATACATGGATTTCATTGTATTTTATGTAATTACTCTCTATTTGTTATTAGTACAATTGAACGAGTATTCAAATCCTTTAATTCATTGTTTGAATCTGAGAATACATTTTAAGTCCGGTCCTGTGTACTGCACAATCCAACGCCGGCGGTACACTAATCAAAAGCGGTCAGTGTCCTTTACGTTTTTTGGGAGCTTTGTTACATTGCTGAATTATATACAGTACCTACTATAACGTAAATAGCAGTTCTGGGTAAAAAGCTTAAAAAAATCAGTAATTATTTCATGAAATTGGAAAACGAACAGTTAGACGTCCGAAATGATAACAGAAAATTGTTATGTGTATTTTAAGGAAAAAATCTCATTTTTTTTAACTAATCGCTCATAATTTTTTCCAATCAGGTATCGAAAACTAAAAATCGAGTCTTTGATCTCGGAAATCAATGTAAACAATAATAAGCACATCAGAACAAAACAGCAAATAAGAATAATAGTAATGCCTCTATTGCCCTACAGGTAACAATCCATAACAGAACAATTCTTTTAAATTTGTCACAAAACCACAAAAGTTGCTCCCATCCTTTCCAATGTAATGATAATAATAATCATAATAATATTAACAGATGTCTTTATTTAAGAAAATACACACACATTTCACTTTAAATACTTAGAAAGGGGTATAATGGTCTACTCAAAAAAAGTGCTTTATTTTTTGAGCACTAAGCACTGTTAATAATAGAGTGCTCGCAATTACTAAGCACTCTGAAAAAGTGCTTTAAATTCAGGAGCACTGATTCTTTTTAAAAATTTAAATAATGGAGTATCTATTGATTGAGACTAAAATTTCATTGAATTTATGTGTTATTTATAGAAAAGGTCAACAAAAACAACCTCAAATTTCATATCTGACCTTTTGTTGACATTAGAAACAACGTTTTCCTGTAACAATCTCCTCTCAGAATACTAAAAATGCAAAATAATATGATAAATGATAAAGGTATCATTTTTACGTGAATTTGGTGAGTATGCTTATTGTGCTGTAATGTAAAACTTAACATGAATATAATGACTGACATATGAATGAATTTTAAAGTGCTCACGAGTCATAAAGAGCTTGGGAGCTTTTTGGAGTGCTCCCAAGCATTTCAGTGCTCGTGAGCATTAAAGTGCTTACGAGCTTTTTTTGAGTGCTTGCTCCCGAGTACTAAAGTGCTTGCGAACCTATTCGAGTGCTTGCGAGCACTTTGTGGAATTACTAAGCGCTAAGCCCTTTCTTTCGCAAAGTACTCGAAGTCCTAAGCACTAAGCACTGATTTAAGAAGTGCTCTTAAGCACAGTGCTCCCGAGCACAAAAATGCTTAGAGTGCTTAGTAAAGCACTAAGCACAGTGCTTAGGAAGGCTCTGTACTGGACCACACTATACTGAGAACTGGCGAAGGGCGTGTCGATTGGGGACCCCCTAGTTTGTTCGCTTATTGCTCGAAAACCGCTGCACCTTTAAGAAATATGTAAAGGACCTTATTTGTAGCAAATTTTAGAACATTATCAATGAGTATAAAATTTTTTGTGGGACCAACTATTTCGCGGGAAAATCCAAAAAACCGCGGGGTGGTTTTTAAGGGTGAAGCTCACCCTTGTGCCTTAGGAACTTTTTTGTTTCTTAAAGGCAGCCCTATGGAGCAAATAATCCGCAAAGGGCAAAAGATTATAATTTATTTCCGCTATTCCCAGATTTTAGGTCAAATATCAATGGACTACTAGGGGTTGGTGTCCTTCAAGGGTGCAAGCCTTCTAGGGAAACAAAATTTGGTTCACTAACACGCTCTTTTCTTCTAGCCTAGATCAACATCGAGTGAAGTGCGCTAAAACCAGGCATGCCGAAAGGGCAATCTGCCCTTGTTCCAGCTCTGTATACAGTCCATTTTATGATTACCATCAATTTTTAGCTTCTTAAACATCTTAACAGTTTTGTGCAATGTCATATATTCGGTTTATGTATCTACTACTAGAAAAAAGAACGTAGATATTCTACAACACTACTTTATAAGCATACAGAAACTTTAAATATTAAATCACTATATGTTCACTCTTGTCTGAATTATTTACTTAAAATCAAACATTTATTTCCAACAGTTTTCCACAACTATGGGACTAGGTCAATATCAAACGAAATATTAACAATTCCTTTTTTCACAAAAACTCATAATCAAAGACATATTGCTTACTTTGCTCCAAAATTTTTCAATGCTTTACCTTCAAAAATTAAATTAATGGTCAATAAACCTCACAAGTTTAAAACCGAAACAAAAAGTTACATTATGAAAAATTATGACGATTTTTGCAAAATACTGAATGAACGTGTAATGTGAAACTTAATAATTAAATATTTTCCCTCTCTATATGTAACGTAGATATAGGTAGTGTGTCATTCTCACGTGTTCATTGCTCTCTGTAGCGTGGTGCCTTGCCTCTGTACTCTCTCTTATCTTATTTGATTTCTCTAGCGTTGTGATAGATCTTTGAAAAGGGGTGAGCACAACAAAGACCAGGTGTATTCTTTAATACAACAAGGTCTAGCGTGGCATCTCTTATCAATATTCTACATAGGTAAAATTCATTTTTTACTATGTTATAAACTTATTTGTACCGGAACTTTTCAAAATAAATGATTTGATTTGATTTGACTTATCTACCTACTTTGCTCTGGGTACTTACTTAAATCTATTGGAGGATCCAACAAACCATCCCTCTGACATTTTACCCAGTATCGGTACAGTCTGGCAATACCATATCCTACCATTGCAATCACCATTGTCACAAAAGCCATAAGCATTGGATGCTAAAAAAAATTGATAATACTGCTATTTTATCATTATCACTATAGTTTAGGTATGTTAGTTTATTTTATATTTTTTTAAAAAGTAAGAAATTTAAACAAAATTGAAAACTATACTCACTGTAGGTTTAAAAGTAAAAAGACAGTCAGCGATTACAATGATAACTCCCACAACAATTCCTATTCCCGCTCCCAACCATGGTACTGTTTCATCGGCTGTTAAGATAAAATTTCAGTTTATATAAACAATATAACAAATGAAAGTGTAGATTACCTTTCCGTTCTTTTAAAATTTCTTTGGCTGTTCTGTTTAAAGCTTCAACTAAGTTTATGTCATCAGGTTTTAACTCTAAAGCTTGCCGATATGAGTTACACGCATCAGTATAATGTCCTGTTGCATATTCCACTTCACCTTTGCGAAAGTAACCCTAAAATATAAAAAGTAGAGATAAGATGCATATCATCAGTGGTTTTAATAGGTAAGTAAAGTAAGTAAACCTATTTTGGTTGTACATTTTGATTTATTAAAGTTAATACACGAATAGCAAAAAACAAGCCACAGAGATTTACAGAAGCTAAAATAAATCGTAAATGTTCAAATTAACTGGTCACTGCTCTACCAACCTTTGGCCAGGAAGGATTCAATCTAATGGTTTCATTAGCATCTTCAAGTGCATAATAAAACTGCTGCACTTTTAAAAAAGCAAAGGACCTGTTACTGTGTAATGTATAATTCAATGGGTCTAATTTTATACCATGAGTATAGTGCAAGATAGCTTCTTCATATTTCTGATCTTTTACAGAACGATTCCCCAATTCTTTCAAATCGTCTGGGGTTGGCTGCAACTATTAAACTTTTGTACCATAAATATTAATCATAAAATTCGTCTTACCTCTTCCTCCATCACTTTAGACCTATGTAATTAACGTTATTATAAATCTTAAATAATACAAATCTGCAATATTTTCATCGCCTTAACCTAACTTTTAAATGCTAGATATTAGTAGGTTATGCAAGGCTAGATGTCGCTTGATCGGCTGTTGTTTTCAAAATGAAAATACAGGGGCGTATCACTATTTACGTAGTTCACTGATTAAAAACAAAAATGTTCTTCAGCTAGAGAATTTCAAAGTAAGTACCACGTACCTAAAGAAAATTGGGCGAGAATAATTTTGAAGCTACTCAGTAATTAATCAAATGCAAAAGCCCACAAGTGAATGAGGAAGATATATAATAATATATAGTTTTATTTTTGAATAGAATAATTTTCTAGTTGAAATCCTAGTCTAAGGTTGAAATAAAATACCTCTTCGCGTTTCTGCTATCCTTATACTCGGAAACACTTCGAAACTGTCTAACTGAACTTAGGCACCAATGGTTCCAATCTTTTAATAATTACAAATTTTGATCGTACTGTTCGATTGATATTGAGGGGGGACAAACGTATTAGTCTAACTCTCAATAATTTGGTAAGGTGGTGAGTTCCCATCTTCCGCTTGGTAGTCTGAAAGTATAGGCAAAATAAATACTTTTTTTTATTAGGCCTTTAGCCAAGGGCGGATCCAGAAAGGTTACTGGGGGGGGGGGGCACTGCGGCCGTCTACCGCCGAACGATCAATAATTATATCGACATTTTCAATATTCCCCAGCTAGCAAGGGTACGTTATAATGACGTCAAAATCTGGTGATTCTGGTCAAAAAGACGTCAGGGCACTAAAAATCGACGACAGAATGACGTCTTATAAATGACATTAAAATGACGTGCTACACATCACGTCATATTGTCGTCTTTTTTCGGTGTTAAATTTATTTATATTTTATCGGATTACAAACTTTAAAACTCGCTAATGGCATTTTGTTATCGTAAGCAGAGTGTAAAGTTAAAAAAAAAGAAACCGTGTCGTGAGGGATAATTATTGGCGTTTTTATTCGAGGATAATGTTTTTTAACAATATCCAAAATAATTTATATTCGAAAGAGTTTGCAAAGATTCGGCAGTTTATTTGTGCAGGTTTCGAGTTCTTTTAATAATAAAATTATAGATTAAAATATATTAAAAACAAAATCTAGCCGTCGCTGTTCAACTGTAAAGCCTTCAAGTAAGCATTCTCAAAGAGCTCGGTGGCCGAGTGTGTTAAGGCGTCGTCTTATAAGTCACTAGGTCAGCGGTTCGACCCTTGCTCATTCCATTCTTTTCTTTTTTTTTTTTTTAAATAATTGCGAAAAAAATTTTAGTTGTTTTTTTAAGGTAATAATTGCTTATAAAACCGATGTACGAATGTACTTTTTTTCAATTTTAGGTCTGTTTTAGACCATTAAATATTCTATGTTGTAAATGTCGATATTATACCTTTACTGTTTTTTCTCCAACACGTTTCCCAGGTTTGTATAAGTACCTCATTTTTAAAATAGTTGACTCCTGACTTCCCCTTCGAGATCTGGGGAAAACATTTTTTTTACGAACCGCCACTGAGTAAATGTAATAATTACGTTGTTCAACAAGTAGGTACTCGTACTTCTCAGGTGGCACTGGTGACAGTTTAATTAAATTAAAGTTCTTCTTAATAATTATAAATAAATAAAAATACTAGTAACTCGAAAAATTCAGGTTTGGGAACACGTAAAAAAACAGAAAAGAAAAAAGAGAATCTGAAAGATTTTCATATATTTTAAATAAGGCAAGAAATTCAATTTCACATAATAAAGACTTCATTCACCACAATAAATACTGCTTTTAGCATCCGAAATAGCGGTCGCCAAGCTAGCTCAGTTGGTTGAAGCGTCAGTACTGTAATCGGACAACGGGAAACATGTAGGTTCGAATCCTACGGACCGCAATTGGTAAAGGTAAGTAAAAATGAATTTAATAACTTAATAAACGTTATAATTTGCAGGCAACCCTTGTGAGAAAAAATTGGAGTGATGGTAAACAATATTAGATATGTTAATGTAAATAAAATTACGGATGGCTAACAAACAAATTCATTAGGACAAAACTTATTTATGCATTAATTATTTTATTTTTATCAAGTAGATTACTAACTAGTATGTAGTTTTATATGTTCCTATTAGTAAAAACCTGTGGGGGGATTACCAAATATAACCTGAAAAAGACGTCATTCGTCTGAGACATTAGGAAGTCATTTTCACGTTTCATTTACGTCATCTAACTCGTCATTCTCGTCACTCCTGACCATTTTTTCACGTCATTTTCACGTGCCTTTGCTACCTGGGTCAATAATAAATAATATTAGATCCTATTCTTCTCGGGGCCCTCAGAGGGGCAATTGCCCCCCCTTAGATCCGCCCTTGCCTTTAGCCCGACGGACAAAGGTAGGGCAGAGGTCGCAAAGGGCACCCCCTGTAGCACTTACTATGGGCAGATTTCTAAATTCACCGGTGGATCGCACCGGTAAGCAATAACATTATTTGATTGGCTAATTTGAAACAGATAGCCAATCAGCTTCGTATTTTGTCCACCTGGTGCGTCCACCGGTGAATTTAGAAAAATGCGGTATACGTATTTGTCATAGCAAAAAAATAAATGCGCGAAGTTCAAAAAAGGGGCAAATAAAATTAGCGAGCTCCCTTTTGACTAAACTATATTTAGATGTTCTTTTTTTCAAAAACAACATGAAAGATAATTCTATATGCAGCCATATTCGCCAATATTTCCAAATTTGAGTGCCCAAATTTAAAATGGCCAATAATACGTCTCTAAAACCATAATTTCTGTCTTCCAATCTATTGAATAGGTTCATTAATGTCTAATAACAATGTGAATTGATGGAAGAATTTTTTTGATTTAACAAAATTAAACAATTGTTGCATTTCGAGCATTGGAACCGAACTTATCTGAACGTAAGTAATTTCTCAAGAAAGGATTTTGCCCCTTTAACAGGTGGTTTTGAATGGGTAAATAAAAAAAATTGTCTTCCATCATTATACAGGGTGCGCCACTTAAAACTCCCCAAACTTGTAACTTTTTTATTTTTGAAGCGATAACCATGTTGGGCACATCAAATTGTAGACATTTTTAAAGCCTTTAAACATACACAATGGCGGCTCTTAATATTTTGTGCAGAGCAGGCTTGATATTTAAAAGACAATTAACTTGCAATATGATTACAATTTGTACATTTCCTCACCACCCCTGGATATGCTGCTAGAGGATGAGGCTCATGCTGCTAGAGGAGGTTCAGCCTCCCTTGCCTCCTCTGACGAGCCGCCACTGAACATACATACAGAGTGATTTAATAAAAAAAATTTTGAAAAAATTGTTAAGAAAAGAAACTTAATTTCTCTGAATATTTTTTACCTCACCCTGTACATGAACTGTGTTAATGTTTTCTTATAAAGATTTTCATTAGCTTCAATTTATGTTATTAAAATAAAAATTAAAAAAAAAAATAAAAATTTTGCAATTTCCTATTTAGTACATTTTAATATAAGTTTGTTTTTAAAAATATTTATTTCTTTTGTTTCTTGTTGCTGTTTTGTTACGTTGAATATTGTTTTTGATGTTTTTTTTTCAAATAAAGCATAAAATTATTATTTACATTCTTTTCAAAGTGTAAAAACCACTTCAAATCAGCTTGGAATCGGAAAGTGTTTTTAATTTATTTCTCTAAAACCAAAAATAATTTCGAATATGACGTAATAACATACATTGAAGCTAATTAAAACCTTTATAAGAAAACATTAATGCAGTTCATGTACAGGGTGAGATAAAAAAATATTCAAGAAAATTAAGTTTTTTTTTTTAATTTTTTCAAAAGAATTTTTTTTAAATCACTCTCTACACATGTTTAAATGCCTTAAAAATATCTACAATTTGATGTGCCCAACATGGTCGTCGCTTAAAAAATAAGAAAGTTACAAGCCTGAGGAGTTTTAAGTGGCGCACTCTGTATATTGTTATTAGACATATTAATGAACCCATTAATACTTTGGAAGACAGAAATTATGGATTTAGACCTATTTTTTGCCATTTAATTTAGGCACCCAAATTTGGAAATTTTGGCGAGTGTTTCATGTGAATGGGGTTATTTAGTCAAATTTCACATTGCACTTTTTCTTACAATTGTGCGAAGTAATCATCAAATAATTATTACACTGAAAATTTGAGTTCGATCCGATATGTAGTTCCAGAAATATACTGCTTTAAAATCTAATTACTTATAAGCTGAGGCGGTCAAAGCACTGACGTAAATCTCTCCACAGTCCTACCTCGCTTACCTTGCCCACCGCAATCGAATGTCAGTGCTAGTATTAGGAGACGCAGACGCAGTATCTTTTAATAGTTAGACATCTAGACAAGCGGCTCGGCTACATCCAAGATTTGTAGAGAATGCGAGGTTCCTTAATATGCAGCTTCTGGGGGAGACGTTGAGTGTGGAGATGAAACGTCAGACTATCCTTGTACTTCGAACGTGCAGTAGCGGCGCAGTTATCTGACTCTAGAAGAACTGTCCATACTGGCCCGAACTATGGTCTGAAGTGTACTATATTCTGCAACTTATCCTGATTACCACCATGCAGAACATCAGTGACTCAAAATGCGGAATAATTACCCCCGACCTCAAAAGCGGGTAATTGTGAGCCCGTTCCAGTTACGAGTTCTTTGCCTAATTAACAGTACACAAATTCTTACAATATTTTGAATAAGGTACTGCATCTGGTGTGATTTCACACCAACTGCTCATTGGCTAATGACATTTTTTGGTGGGGATCATGAGTTATTAGGCCACCTAATCTTGGGCTACATCTACGTCTCCCGATGCGATAGAGAGATTGACGTCACACAGCTATAACAGTGCCACGCGTTGATATGTGTTGATATGTTCTTGATTAATTTTGAAGCATATAGAGACCCTAGAAAATTCTTTTTTTTTGCATTTCGCTCTAGAATTAATAGACCTTTCAGAAAATGTAATAAAAAAAATGCTAAATGAGCCCATTGGCTGTATAGAATTATCTACCAAATGAATAATTTCCGCCTAGTTTGGCCAAGGAGCTCACAATTTTTTTTTGGGCCTTTTTTTGAACTTCGCGCGCGCGCGCCCCCTCTCTCCAGTGTCTTCTATTTACTTTTTCGCTATATCAAATACAGATAGTAAGTGCTATCGAGCATTTTGATCGAGTTCCTTAAAAATTTTGCCCTCTGTGGCCTCTGCCCTACCCCCTACCCCATGATCCTCCGCCTTTCACGCTAAAGACCTAATTTTTTTTTTTAAGAGGAGCTCCAATCAATCAATGGTATATTGGAAGTGTCAGACTCTTACTGACTAAAGCCCCCTCCTCCCCGGGCTCGTCTGTATACTACTCCGAGGGCACTGCAGCCTCCTGGGTTTATTGTGCTCACCCTGTATTGCCCGTAAGGTGTACTTACTAGCATTGCTAGCAACTGTTTCGCTGTGCGGTACCTCCTAGATGGTCTGACCACCATCACCCATCCAAGTCCTCACCGCGCGCGACGTTGCTGCACTTCGGTGATCTAGTCTAGGTCTGGTATAATACCTCACTGACTTCTCACCTAATAAAAATAGTGTTTATTTTGTCTATAATACCTTCAGGCTACTGAGCGGAAGATGGAAGTTCACAACCATTTTTAGGCTAAGAAACAATAATGTATGTATCACATCACGCTAGACAGTGGAGGGCGCGTCATAAGTACCTGATGATAAATATTTTTTTCTTTTTTTTTTTACAAAGAGTTGTGGCACTTTTGACTAGGAAATCTCATACATCAGTCATTTCTACATAAAAAGGTACACTTGACCGTTTTCGAGAAAACTGCCACAAAAGATTTCAAGAATTCTTTGAAAACAAACTCAATTTGAAAAGGACAAATTGTATTTATTGAAAAAAATTACACAACATAAGTAAAAACTAAAGATTGGCAACTACACGCAAACTCACTGACTTTCTTATGAACTATTTGCTGCAACTTAGAGAGTAGTTGAGATATTGGAAAAAAAATACAATTTTGACACCCTGTATCTTTTACCATAGCTACAATTTACTAAAGCATGTTTGGTTATATCCTCATAATTTGGTCCAAAGAATCTACCCTTGAACTTTGGCCTATTATTAATGGTCCACCCTGTAGAGTGTTTAATTGTTAAAACATAATCGTCACATATCAAACTATAGTAGTGAAAACCACCCTTAAAGAGTGACCACAAAAAAAAATTCGCCTGTTTTTGCATAGTAGATAGCAGGCCAACGGAAAGAGCAAAATAAATCCTATGGGGCTCAAATTAGACTGAGAAATTTTAAGGTGAGCATATTTTTTACTTTTTTGAAAAAATGCAAAAATCTCCCCTACTTAAGGGTAGAAAATATTTTAAAAAGGCTGTATATAATGAACATTTTAAAAAATAAAACAACTGTTATTACTCAAGTCTATTGTATAATGGGGGTAGGAGTTACGAATTGTTTTTCTTTCTCAGGGTGCTTTTCTTATTATTTCAAGAGGTAGGAGGGTGGTGGCACAATTTCTTAGTACGTGTAAGTTCGACTAGTCATAACAATAATTCTAGCGAACATCTGATATTGATTTTCGGGGGTGGTTTTCTTATTATTACAAGAGGTAGGAGTAGAGTTTCGGAAGTCTCGACATTCTCAAAGTCCTGGGACACGAGACATCGCAAGATCAAAGTCCCGGGACTTTAAAATAAAATTAGAAACGAGTTAATTTTTGGCGAGATATATGAATAAAATCGCCATTTTAGTAAAAATCAACATTTATTGAACACAAAATCAAATTCTAACATTTTTAACGGTAATTAAAGCCTAAACAATTCGTATGTTTAATTCTCATACACAGATTCATATTTTGGTAATAAAATCTTATAATTATAAGACAAAACATATTTAGTAAAGTAATCATACTAATCATCAATAATCATCATTTAGTCTCTAGCCATTAGTCATAAATAAATAATATCCCGCTAATAGGGAACGTGAGCTGAGTTTAGACCATCGTGAGACAGGTTTCTTTTACCCTACTGATGATTCATCGTTGCGATAGTAATCCTTTTTAGTACGAGAGGAGCCGCAGGTTCGGACATTTGGCTCACGCACTCACTTGAGCGGGCGGGCGGTGGTGCGAAGCTACCATCCGTGGGATTATGCCTGAAAGCCTCTAAGGCCGTATCCTTTCTAGTCGAAGGTGGCAACGAATATCTCTTGGAGTTCCGAGAGTCGAAAGGCTTAAAATAATGTGACTTTACTAGGCGGTCGCGGTTCTCCGCGATCGTCTTTTTTCCTAATTTAATAAAATATTCTTTTAAAAAAATGAGTGCATTAACAACTTTGTCCGACAATCTGTTCCTGATTTTTGCAATAATGCCTCTGGAAAGAGAACACTTTCTTGTTTTCAACAGATGTCGTTTTTTTTGTGTATAGTAAGTTAGGTACGTACGAGTATCAAGTAATTACTCGTTAAATTAACAAATGGTGCTCTCAGTGACAGAGTGCGGGAAGCCTGAGCTAATGAAGCTTATTAAGACCTTTTGTTATTAAAATGAATATAAGCGTGTCTCGAGTCTCGACCCGAAAATCCTGGGACATGAGACAATTAAATTTGGGAAAAGTCCCGGGACTTTGAGACATGAGACGTCCCGGGACCCAACCCTAGGTAGGAGGGTGATGTGGGTTCGACTAATCATAACAATAATTCTAGTGATAATTTTTTACTAAATGTATTAACCAATCAAAATTTTGCATTTCATGTCGTGCCAAAATTCATCCAATCAGTAAAAGATTACAGCGATAACACGCATACATGTGGTGTTATCAGGCAAGGCACACATGATATGTTCAAGTGTCAGATTAAAATTCAACAAATGTCAAATTGAAGATCAATTTATAAAAATGTCACAAAGGTTTGGTAAACGATTCAGATAATCAAATTGTATTAGAAAATACACCCAAAAACACCATTAAAAGTAAAAAGGATACGTGGAAAATGTTTTTAGAATTTTGTTCGATCAGAAAATACGAATTGAATGGAGAGTAAAAAAATTATCTTACCGAATACTCCTCGAGCATTGATAAATACTCAAAATTTTGTCGTAGAGAATGCTTCAAGCATGTTGCTTAAAGGTAATAGCAAGCAACACGCTTTCGGCAGTCTCTATGACAAAATTATCTCGGTATTATCAATGCTCTAGGTGTATTATTGGTGAAAATCCCTTGACGATTGTATCATGTGGGTAGTGCTAATGGATTTTTTGGTTTTCTGGGGTTGATATTTTAACTATTACAAGAGGTTAGAGGGTTGTAGGACAATTTTCTAAACTCTTTCAAATACGCTATAGAATTATATATAATACGTAAATAATTCATATGATATAAAATCTGAGTAATAACAGTTGTTTTATTTTTTTAAATATTCATTATATACTGCATTTTTTAAATATTTTCTACCCTTGCATGAATAGGGGTGATTTTTGCATTTTTTCAAAAAATTAAAAAATATGTTCACCTTACAATTTCTCAAAGTTTAATTTGAGCCCTATAGGATTTATTTTGCTCTTTTCCTTGGCCCGCTATCTACTATGCAAAAACAGGCGAATTTTGCGGTCACTCTTTAAATATTCAATATCTGAAAAAGTATTACTAATTTGTTTTTGAAATGTAGGACAGTTATGTGTATTCATAGACCTTGCTAAAGCGTTCGATATGGTGTGCCACAAAAAACTCTTACATAAATTAAAATGCTATGGACTAAGAGGAAAAATTTTTAGCATCTTAAAAAGTTACTTAGAAAACAGAATACAGTACGTGAAAGTAGACGATAAGATCAGCGATCCAATGACAGTGAAGTACGGAATTCCTCAAGGTACGGTGCTAGGCCCAGTTATGTTTTTATTGTACATAAATAGTCTACTATCTCTTAAAATATCAGGTTCCATCTTGTCATTTGCGGATGACACAGCCATATTATTTGAGGCAGACTCTTGGCAATCACTAAAAGATATTGTAGAAAAAGATATGTCATTAGTAAAAAAATGGTTCCAGTACAATACCTTAACTTTAAATTGTAATAAAACCAACTACCTACCGTTTACATCTTACGCCAACAATTTACCAAATATGGGTCCACTAAATGTCGATCAAGACACAAAAATACCGGAAGCTGAATCGGTAAAGTACTTAGGAATTGTAATTGACAAGCATCTAAAGTGGGATCTACAAATAAAAAATCTAGTGCAGAAAATCAGAGGCCTTCTTCCAAGGTTCAAATACCTAAAAAAAATTCTGGAAGTAAATCAACTTAAAACCTTGTATCTCGCACTAGTACAGTCCCAAATATCATATGGTATTAGAGGATGGGGTGGTGTAAATGACTGTTACATGAAAAACCTAGATGTTATTCAAAAATGGGTACTTAGAATAATATACAACAAAGATAGAACCTATCCCAGTGACCTTGTATATCAAGAGAGTAAAATATTGGACAGCAGACAGTTATTTTGCCGAAGCATGTTGCTGGCCATCTTTAAAAATAAAATAAATATTACTTATGTAAATAATGCATATAGTACCAGACAACAACGGCAGAATAATTGTCAACTGCCCAGATGCAATAAAACTATAGGGCAAAGAAGTTTTACATACCTTGCACCCAGGCTATATGATATAATACCATCATGCATTAAAAAAATAGATAGCTTCAAAAAATTTAAATTAAACGTAAACCAGTGGATTCTCCAAACACCGAGACATACCATTCATGACATAATAAACCAAAGAATATAATTTAAACCACAATAAGAGTAAATATATTATTATTAGGTACACTTACTTAATATGACACCTATTTACCTGATTTGACATAACTACCCTTATTTGACATAGTACTCGGATTTGACACTAAATTGGCTGGACACTCAAACCCCGAACTGGACACACAAATTTATAAACCAAAATTGTTATAAATAATAATAGAATCTATACAATTTTACTACCAAATGTTTCCCTAATCACATACAAGGAAATAATTCCTTCAGTGATATTACTTGTTTATTTACATTTTGTCATTTGTATTTATATTTCTATGTATACTTGTTTTCGTAAATAAACGTTATTATTATTATTATTATTATATTTTTGGGATTGTTGATTACGAATCTGAAGTCAAATTAACGAATTCAAAATGGCGGCCCTAATATGGCGGATGGAAATGCTTTTCTAAAACAAGCTTTTAAACGTACAAAAAAATGGAGGATCTAGGTGATGCTATATATTAACGAAAAACAGCATTTTTGAAAAAAAATTTAATACTTTAATAACAAAATAGCGAAGCGACATTTTGTTTTCCTTATGTTTTTCGGGGCACTGAACACGAATTTGGAGTTGAAATAGCATTTTTGTGGACGAGTTTTCGAGCTGTATGAAAATCATGAAGAATCGTGATTTGTGATATTTCCAGGTTCGAAATGAATAGAAAAAATTTAGGAAACATGGAAATATCATTTCAGGGAGAAAATACAGTATTTTCCAATGTATTTCATTACTTGATAGAGCCTCATGTACGGTGAATTACGGTGTATTATACAAAATTTCCAAGGATATTGCTCCCAACGGTGGTTTATAAACATATTCATGTAGATTCGTTCGGGATTGTACTTGTGTTTGCGGTACTGAGCAGAACTGCACACACGAAAAAAAAAACAATGAGAAGAGGCGGGAATTATATCTCGGGATTGTATTGAATACTCAGTCTGTGAGATTGGACCCTTGTCATCATCGACTTGTGATGATACCTTTTGAATCTTACCTTGCATCTGTTAAAATCATCTTTTTATTTGAGCGTTTCAACATCTATCAGTCTGCATTTATCTCTCTATTTTCAGTGTAGCAACTTAACTCGTTTATCAAAACGCATTCCTGTATGCCTTTCCGTTTTGTTAAATTTTGATTTATTTAGTTACATTCAGTTAAGGGCTTGTGGTATGCACATTTTAATTGTGTTATATTTAAATATTTAGAACCGTCTCTCCTTTTCAAGGTTGGCGCAATCAACTGATCCTTTTTGAGGATGTTGCATTCAACAGTGAAAGATGAATACATCGATTTAAAACCATTGAGGAAATTGGACAAAATATCTGCATTGGCATTCCGGTTTGGTTATTTTAAATATATCATATTATATCGATCCCTACCGATTTGGAAAACCTTCGCCACTTGTGAGAGGAGAATTTAGTCAGGATTTACAAAATATCTTTGCTTCCTTTGTGAATGGGATAGTAGAGACCAAAATAATCACTACAAAAAAAAAGATCTGGCCCACGCGATCGTGCCTCTTACCAGGTGACAAGAATATAATAGAGCAACCATTGGTTGCATATAAAATTAGGGTTGATGAAGCAATTTGTCAAAGCGCTTGATAAACAGCTTTGAATATTTGAATCGAACATTCAGTCAGTTGTCGGAAGCTAAACTTAAGGAAGGAATTTTTGACGGATTAGAAAGATTTTGAAGGATGATGTTCATTACGACGACGACTCCAAAAAAGAAAGCCTCATGGGAAAGCTTCAAGATATCAAGGAAATAGAGAAACGGTATTATAGACTGGCGGTACATGACCAGTCAGGTGCAACGTTTTTAAAATGTATGCCAATCATATATATAAATGAAATTACCATGAATATGCCAGAAACGCAAATTTTAGGCAGTCGTCGCGTGCAGAAGGGTGTGCAAATCTTTTTTTTTTTTTTTATTTTTTTGTGTTTTTTTTTAAATTTTAAAATGGATGCCAATAGTGCCAAACGAAAAGCCTTGAAAAGAAATCCAAAATCAAGAACACCGAAAAATTTTACGATTTAATCTGAGCATCAAGAGTTGTTTTGCGAGCGGAAACTGCATGCCAGTGAATTTCTGCTGGATTCTTTTTCACGGCTTTTCATTTGGCACTATTGGCATCCATTTTAAAATTAAAAAAAAACACAAAAAAAAACAAAAAAAAATCGATTTGCACACCCTTCTGCACGCGACGACTGCCTAAAATTTGCGTTATTGGCATATTCATGGTAATTTCATTCATATATATGATTGGCATACATTTTAAAAACGTTGCACCGCCATGTACCGCCAGTCTATTAAGGAAGATAGGATATCAATATGATGGCAGATTTTTGTTGATCATTAAAGATAGAAACAGTCCAAGAGGCATAAGAACGAAAAAAAATCCATTGCGTAGATCATTCGATAAAAGAGTCAAGGAACGAGCAAAAAATAACTAATCTCCAAATTTAGAGGAATGCGTTTTGATAAATAAATTAAGTTACTACACTGAAAATAAAGAGATAAATTCAGACCGATTAATGTTGAAACGCTCAAATAAAAAGATGAATTTAACGGGTGCAAGGTAAGCGTGAAAAGGTTTTATCACAAGTCTATGATGACAGGGGTACAATTTCACAGATTGAGTATTCAATACAATCCCAAGACACAGAAGACTAAACAATCAGAATGGAAACTGGCGGCATATCCTTTGTACAATTTAACTCCAGAATCGCGTATCTTGTTGGAATAGATATCAGGGGCGTATTTTGTAATATTGTAGTCAGGGTCGCAATTAGGAGTTTATAATTTAATTTTGCACAAATCTTCAACTTTAATCAAATTTGCAAAATCACTCTTTCTGAATTGTCTAAAAGTTGTCTTAGTTTGACATAATGCTGAACTTGTCATTTTGTTGATTTTTTATTAAATCTATTTTCAAAATTACAAAGTATGTAACTAAATTATTGTACAAATCAGATTTCTTTGTAAATCTGGCAACTCTGTATTGAGTACCAGATTACTTGTTGTTCTCAATCTACCAAATGTGGCATCGCTGTATTCTATTCCAGGGATTCGATGCGCGCTTAGAAATGCGCTAACCTTCCCCCTCCCTGAAAGATTCCATTCTGATTGTTTAGTCTTCTGTGCCCAAGATATAATTCCCGCCTCTTCTCATTGTTTTTTCCGTTCATGCAGTTCTGCTCAGCACCGCGAACACAAGTATAATCCCGAATCAATCTACATGAATATGTTTATAAACTACCATTGGGAGCAATATCCTCGGAAATTTTGTATAATAGAACAGTTCAAAGTGAACTCACCGTACATGAGGCTCTATCAAGTAATAGAATACATTGGGAAATACTGTATTTTCTCAAAAAATGGTATTTCCATGCCTACCAAACTTTTTCTATTCATTTCGAACCTGGAATTATCACAAATCCCAATTTTTTAAGTGATTTTCGTACAATTTTGACCTCTAGCTCGAAAATTCGTCCACAAACATGCTATTCCAACTTCAGATTCGTGTTCAGCGCCCCGAAAAACATAAGAAATAGTGGGTCTTAATTCTCGCTCATGAAAAATGAATTTTTTTTGTGGGCCTGCGTAATCTTCAATTTTGTTTCTTAGAATTTTTTATGGAAATATCGCAGTTTCTAAGATATTTAACATTTAAACTATATGTCATCCTAAAAACGGTTGGTTGTCACCCTGACAGTTTATAAGCTTCATTCTTGATGTCCATCACAGAAATGTTACGTTTTTTCTCAAATCCCTTTACAGTTTAAAATGCAATTTTTTTCTAAAGCAAGTGCTGTAAGTGGACAAAAAAATGTAAGTGTCTTAAGTCATACTATATATATGAACGAAAAAAAGTATATTTGAATATATTTTTTTAATTACTGACTACTTACAATAACAAAATGGCGACGATTACGTTAAAAAAATGTGAAAAAGTATACACTATAATTTTGAGCAATATTTACGAGCTTAGTGTCCACCATTTGAAAAACCATTCATGCAGAAAACCTATATCTGATACTTCGTAATTTACCCAATAAACAAAGTATATAGGAAATTACTACTAAAGATCTAAATTCAGGTAGTAATTAATAAATGTTTACTCTACTTTGAATGGAGATCAACAAAATTCTTGGGGTGAGCGTAGATGCATCTTGACTGTGCTGTATTTCGATACTCCATTGATACAACGTGCATTGCGGTTAGTACTTGGATGAGTGAAATCCATCTTGGGAAACACAGCGATCTCGTCCCATCTTCTAGTGGCTTGTATATCAGCGTATACGCGGAAGCTATATAATTTCAAGACGAGTATTATGTAGTGGATATACCACCCTTCAGAGGGGATGTAAAGCAGGCGGTCTCCTGTCTATTAAATGTTAGGCAAGTAAAAGATCCCTACTTTTCTCACGGGAAGAGATTCGGCAAAATTTCCAGCTCGTCTCCTGGCATCGGTGATAGGCCTGGTAGCGGAAATAGGCCGACGTTAAATAAATAGATTAAAAAAAAAGTTGTGTTTATGTCTAATTTTTTCAAATTCAAATAACTGATCAGTGATCACGGATCATATATCATACAATTATTTTGCTACATAAAATGGCTGCCAATAACTTTGTGACTACTTGTGATCAGTCGGGCTAATGCCGCTCATGCAAAATGATCAGTGAGTGCTACCTTATCGCTCACCGTGATGAACCCACCCAATGTAATTGAAGACACGTTGTTAAACTACTCTTTCAAATTCAAAGTACTAGAGTACTTTTCAACTACAATGCATTTTTGACAAGTACTTAATAGTTAGTAGTTAGCTACTTTTACTTCCACGTCCAGTGGAAGTATAGTAACGACAAAAAAATTTTTTAAAATTTTTATTGTCCAAATAGGCTTAAAATGTCATGAAACGTCGAGATTTGAAGTTTGAGCGAAAAAAATTTCTGTCTGTCTGTCGGTCTGTCTGTAACTTTTTTTTGTGCGCACGTTTACTCTGGAACCGTTTAAGATATTGACTTGAAATTTGGTACACATATGTACTTTAACGAGATCTAGAACTAGATTATATTTTCATCTTGTTCCGTCGAAGGGTTGGGGGGTAAATTGGGGTAAATTTGGGGTAAATGGGTAAATCAAGCAGGTAAGAGTTCATGAAATTGGTATTTAGTATATACAAGAGAAGCTAAGGTCTCAAAAAAATTTTTGGCATTAGCCACCCCCATTACCACCCCCACCTCCTTATTAAAGGGGTTGAAAAAAAATTGTGATTTAGTATATGTACAGGAACCAGAAACCTCAAAATACTTTTTTACAGTTGAATATATCACAAGTATCACAAATTGAATTGTAGTTAGTGCAAATAACGAATATAGGAGACTTAGACAGCATTATATTGGTTCGTGCCGGTTGACAATCAAATGTGAGGGGGTTGCGACTGGCGGCTCTTGGAATCAAAAAGTTCAACTGGCTTAGTGCAGGAGGGCAGTCAACCCTGTTGTGTATGAGCAAATACAGGAATTTTACAGCATAAAATTGCCTTCTAAATTTTAATGAGTCGAAGTTGAACCTATTTATCAGATAAGTCTGGTCGCAGCCTCTGTTTGGATATCTACCATCAGTACGGAAGCAGAGTAGTTTTAAGAATTTTCTAAGAACGGACTCGATTAATTCGATTTGATAATCATAGATAGGGCTCCAAATAAGTGAGCAGTACTCAAGTTTAGACCGAATGTAGCAATAAAATAGTTTGATTAAGACGCCATTGTCCCGGAAGACTTGACTTAGTCTTAAAATAAACCCTAAGGTTTTCATAGACGAGGAAACCGTTAACTCGATATGCTTGGCAAATGATAATTTGTTATCAAACAATACTCCTAGATCTCTGGTTGAGTCGGTACGGGACAAAGATTGTGTGTCGATATGATAGTCGTATTCAATGAGTTCATCTTTTGGTGAGTAAGTGCATTTGGTTATATTTAGAGCAAGAGAGTTTAAAATGACACCACTGTGCTACTTTATTAAGTTCCCTTTGTAGCATATGACAGTCGTCTATGGATTTCCGTGCAGAAGACAAAGACAGAGATTCCGGTAGGGTCTACAGCCTACGTCACCTGTAGACACTACAAGCATCTTTGTCTCTGTCTTTTGCATGGAAATCAGATATGTCTGTCTCTTTCATTCTATTTTCCGCCCCCCGCGTCTCTTTCGCCCTCAAGCTGCTGATTGAGACAACCGTATGGTTTAATGACCGTGCTTTTCACTAAATTTAGTGATGCCAATCTAGTTTTTGCCATGACACTTTTTATCAAACTTTCTAATGTGAAATAGGATAATTGGCGTTTAAATTTGGAGGAGTTGTAATCCAAAATAATTTTTACAAAGGCTTATCAAATCAACGTTGCTCAATGACATGTGCCGCTTGAAACTAGGGACATTTCACTATCCTCCTTTTCCAGTTAATGAATACTAATGAATATTGTCAGACTACATCATATTTATGAATATCACAAGGGATTGATAACACCAATCTACTAAAGAAAAAAAAAAGGTCTCGTCTTAAGGTTCTCATCTAACTTTTCTGAAGTATTTCGATGCACTGAAGCCAATTTTGAACAAAAAAAAAATTTTCTATGGAGTCAGTTTTCATCTACCATCCCCTAAAAAGGGCGAAAAAGGTATTGTTTGTCCTAAGGTTCTGATTTTCTGAAAAATTTTGACGAACTGAAGCATATGCAATACTGCATGCACGGCAGCTAAACTGTCTGCATGTACAGCACGAGTACATTGTGCTAGCGCCATCTATTAGATTAAATGCAAACCGAACACATGCAGATGCCATTAACAACATTGAGGTGACCAAGTTGGAGCACCTATTTAGTTATCATGATTCTATGTCAAGGCAATTTATTTAAAGTAATTTGAATATATCAAGCGCTGCACGTCTTTTAAACTGATGTCACAATATTACTGCGACTCCATGATGTCAACAAAATGACAACACGATGCAAGTTTAGCCGAGTTTTTCAACGCAATGTATGGCTATCTACCATGTAAAAATGTACGTGGTGCAATACCAACTTAAGTGTTCCATATATGCATACGAAATTTGCATGCTGATAAAATTTTGAGTTGGTAATTTATGATGTCAAAATATCACTAGTGATGATGTGCACTGCTTGATATATTGGAATAACTTTATATTATAAGTTTCTTGGGTAAGGAAATGAAACAAAAGTTCAGGATGCTTTAAATATATTGCATAGTTCAAAAATTTACAATAAAACATAATGTCGTTATAAAACCTAAGCCACTTGATTTGAACTGGACATAAATATATCATTTAGTTAAAAATTTACAACTGTTAAAATAATCAATATTTACACAGTGGTTCGACACATAATTATACATCGCATTTCTGATAATTAGCAACGTCTCTCTAAACAAGTGGCATGCTTTACATAACAACTAAAGAGAGCATAAAAAATGCACTCCGATTTGTTAGTCTACGAACGTACGGTCACTGGATACTCATACAATCAATACCAACCAAACCAAAACAACCAATGAACCAAATTTATTTCTTTTATCACATTAATCCACGTGTCATGTAATTATAAGTATGAATTTCCAAATGAAAAACAAAACAAGAACGTGTTTAGGATACTACACATTTCACATTTATGCAAAAACAAAAATTCAACCACTTTGCGTGGTCCATTCCTTGTTAAAAATGTTATAGTGATGTAAGGTTAACTTTGGTTTTATGAACTCAGTAATCATCTTAAACCTTAGGTACTTTTCAATTTCTTGCATTATAGTTTAACGTTTAAAAATGCTTTTGAGGCCTCCCCTTTTGAGGTAAAAAAAAAGTAAGAGGAAAATCTTAAAAAAGAAACCCAAAATCACAACATAGGTCCACAATTGTACAATACAAACGCGGAAAGGGCCTCATTACAAAACGAGTACGAAAGTTTGCTAACACTCATGAAATAAGTGACATCATCTATTATTGCGTACCTATTCAAAACAGTCTTTTAATTGAGAGTGTGGCAAGTAATTGTGCGGTAATATTCATGCCAGAAACCAATTTTGGTTTTTGAAGTTCTGATTCTTCAACACGAACTTAGAAACATACAAGGTGATGCGAACAGAGCAATCACATCTCAGAGGTTCGCAAGATTGGAATGGTTAATGACATGAGAAGATGAAGATGCACATCATTATGTTCAGTGATGAATCCAGATCTTATTTGCAGCTAAATGACGAAGAGGGGAAGACATTGTAGAGACTAATGTCTGCATCATTGAATTGCTTTTATAAGAAGACGAAAAAGGCTCATTATGCTTCATAGGAATATTGTCTGTGAACCATCCTTACAAGCATTAACTTTGTTTAAGGCATACACATTTTAGAGACATATAACAAGGCACTCAATATGTTCTTCTTATAAAAATTAAGGCATATATTTACATCACACAGAGCTTTTGCTAGATTGTTTGTACTTTTTGTACATTTTAGGTAAACCAAATTTTAATATAAACTAAATATTATTAAACTGCTTGTATCTATTTTGATTTATTATAGCTTTCTCTTGATTTAGAGGAAGACCTGAACTTTGGCTTGTTATCGTCCATTTGCCATACAACCACAAAAAAATAGGATGTAGATAAGGTTTGCGGGTGACAATTTTAGTGACTAGTCCATAGATCCTCTTAACATAAAAATCAGCACTCAAATTAAATAACCCCCAAAGCCAAAGAACTACAGCCTGTGCCAAAGAGGAATATATTTGAAATAAATATAGATACACAATTATTCTCTACCGGCATTGTCAACTGCTAGGGCTGGAAGTCAAACCTAGGGCATAACAAGTAGAAGTACGCTCTCCAGCATCATACTTTTTCATACTCTCAGACAAACCGACCGACAGACAGAAATTTTTTTTCGCTCAAACTTAAAATCTCGACGCTTCATGACATTCTAAGCCTATTTGAACAATAAAGATTTAAAAAAACTTTTTTGTCATTACTATACTTCCACTGGATGTGGAAGTAAATGTTAATGGTTCAGGAACAACAAATGGTAAGCAGCGAAGAGGATTGCTCCAAAACATTGGGCTGATATCACAAAGGAGCTAAGGGGAAAGACTTTAGAGATGCCGTACACCTAATGGATAATTGTGTGAGATGATGTGATGCTGTTAGACGTGCCATACAGCAAAGGGAAGCCAACTATTCGAGCAATGACAAATGGTGTGACGCCTCTTATATAAATAGGAACTAGTGTGGTGAGAGTATTAGTTAGGTTAAGTCTCTAGCTTTAATAACCTATTCGATCTCCTTGATTGGCAATATGAGAAAAAATGCCACACAATCTAAAATCTATCTTCGGCAAGTTGGATAATGTTCCCACAAGTAAGGCAATTTGGAACACAAAATGGACGTGATGTAATTACTGACGCAGAGTTTCCCCCCACTAGGTCGATATTTTGAAATTTACTAGCGCCATCTGTTGGTTGTGATTTTCTCGGATAGAATAATCCATGGGTCAAAAAATGTTCAAGATTTTGTGAATGAGAAGTAGCTCATGATTACGAAACACAACTTTTATACAACATTTATCATGGCAACAAGTTTATCAATTATTATCAGTAAACTCGTTCTGTGGTTACTTTAAAATAATAAAAAAAAAAATAGTTAGAAAATAGACTAATCGACAGGGATTAGTCTAGATTATTTCATGTTCTTACATAAATGATAAATGTTTCAGTTTCTGTACTTTTACAATACTCTGATGGACTTTTGAATTTAAATCATTTTGCAAAATTCTGTTTATGGGAAAGTTAACGTTCCTGTCAATATCTTTCATGAGAAAAACCAACCGCATTAACATTCAGACAACTAAATTTAAACGAAAAAATTTAAAATTGACTCGGTACGTATTATAGAAAATTACACAACCCCGGACTAACGACATTTATTATTTTATATATTTTTTTTGGTTTTCGTATTTGCTTTGTTTTTTCTCAAAAAAAATTAAAAGCGAGAAGACAGAAATAGAGTTGATTAAGCATATTTCTAACATATTAATATATATGTAATAATAATATAGATACATGGTACTGTACGCAGTTTGTCCCACATAACGTACTTTCCTCGGGCAATTTTAGATTATGAAAGCAATAAATAAATTACTTAATAAAAGAGAATATTTTTACCAAGAGCTCATATTATGTTACTTTATAGACCAAGAGAATTAGATATATTTTGAGAAACAATTGCTGTAAGAGAGATGCTGCGTAAATTGCTCCAGCGTTTGAGGGTTTTGTTCAGAGATAATGGTCATACAATCAATCATGTATAGTAACTGAGTCAAAATAATTTCAACTAGAATTGTTTTGCTGCAGTAATTTTATGATTTTAACTTGTTTTAGGTGTGATAGCAAGTATAATGAGAAGTTTTGGATTAAATTTGTCCAATGCTTCACATAATATTTAAACAATTTATATTTTAACATTGAAATTTGTGCTATCGTCCTTATCTTCAATGCTAATAATCACATCGCAAAAATGAAAATACCAAATTGTCTGCAAAATGAAAAAACTTTTTGATAATTTGTTAATTTGTAAAAAATTGCCTTTTTGGATAATTTTAGAAATATAATGTAATGCATCAATTTTAAAGAAAATTGGTGGAACTACTGCACTTTATTGAACTAAACTTTCCTGCGAAATTTTAGCACAAAATATTTATTTAAACGGCCAAAAATAAAAAAAGATTTGAAATTTCAATCGCTTATTGTTTTTAAGCTACTAGAGTAGGAAATGATTGGAAAAGGTAGAAACACCCCTTTTATCACGGGTTCCATAACTTGTAGAATTAGGTCAAAAATGAAAGAAAAACAATAAATTTACCTTTTTTGGCCCAAAATAAGATGTTTTTACTCTTGTGAATTTTTTCGAGAAATGCATATTTTTGGAGATATGGCCACTCGAAAATTCCTAAAAGTGGGGGAGGAGAAATGTAAAAGTTGAAAAAAAATCTGAAAAAATTCAGGTCAATGTATCATCGAAATACAAGATTTTCTTTTATTTTTATTTTCTGCAAAGTGAGTTTTCACCGAGTTATTCCGGAAAAACATGAAAAACTACCCCTCCTTTCTTTGAAATTGTAGCGCTTTAAAAATACGTAATTTAAAAATTTGAAAAATCAGACGTATGCATTGAGGCCTTCTAAACATTTTTTGTCTCTTGGAATTTTTTTGTAACCAATTTTCCGAATTACAGGCAATTTTTCACAATAACTAATGTACTACATTTTTTGCACATTAAAAAAGACATGAAAATTTAAAAATTATATGAACTTTTAAAAATGGTATAACTTTATAGGTTTCATATTTTTTTATAATAATATACATAAATGCATACGTCTGAGTTTGTTCAAATTTTTAAATTACATATTTTTAAAGCGCTACAATTTCATGTTTTTCCAGAATAACTTGGTGAAAACGCACTTTACAGAAAAGTTGCAAATAGAAAAAGGCTTGTATTTTGATAACACATTCACCGGAATTTTTTCAGATTTTTTATTCAACATTTATATTTACCCTCCCCACTTTCAGGAATTGTGGCCATATCTCCAAAATATGCATTTTTCGAAAAAATTCACAAGAGTAAAAAACAACTTATTTTGGGCCAAAAAAGGTAAATTATTGTTTGTCTTTCATTTTTGACCTAATTCTACAAGTTACGGAACCCATGGTAAAAGGAGTGTTTTCTATCCCTTCCGATCATTTCCTACTCTGACCTCGTTTCAACTCTTTTATTAACGTCATTACAAACACATTGCACAAGGTTTCATCAAAATCCATTCATTCATGAGCACTCAAACTAGAGGTGAACCCCCTCGTTGACGACTATATGCTAACAGCAAATAAGCAAAGCAAACGACGTCCGTCGATTATTCCTTTATCTAACTGCGCATGCTCCCACATCTGATGTGGTGATGGGCATGAATTCAAAATAACTAAAATAACTTTAGATTGTAAAATAAAAAAATACGGGTCAAATAAAATTTAATAAAGTACTTGAATATAAATTTTTTTAAAAATGATCAACGACCCTATTCATTAAAACGAATCAACAGAATTCAGAATTGATTTAATTATGCAAACTAGTTAATTTAAAGGAATGAAACATTATATCTTGTATTTTAATTCTAAATGAAATTAAGTTTCCAACATTTTCCCCTCTGGACTTCTAAACGCGAACGTATCACTCATTTATCCCGAATTTGTTATGAACTATTTCATATTATTTAAAGGGACTTAAATATTCATAATAAAAGATCGTAAAAAAAATTAACACAAAAAAAGTAATAAATTTGCATAATATTTGCTCCTACTAAAGATTAATCGATAATTAACATTTGCTGAATTAGGTATGCTCCAATATCACTAGAAAAATGGTGGAAACAGGATCGGACTCATAATTTTGCAGTCTAGTTCTTGAAATAGCTTTTAAAAGAACATTTACTATATAACGTTTAGGGCCTATTTGGCGACTTTCAGATCTCTAACATAATTAAAGAATATTATTTAGGTATTAAGCAGCAAATCACAACTTACACACTTTTTTATTTATTACGAAATTACCTACTTGCTGTATATTGTTGCACTAATCTGGGCATGCTAATATACTAGTAAGTAAGTAAGTAAGTAATCTTTATTAGCAAAAAGAGGAATGCTATATCTTACAATTACAGTCACTTAGGTAAATACTTTAAAACACTCATTGGGGAACCAATCAAAACAACTACTCTTCTAGCTAATACTGACGAAGTATTGAATTACATGGTAGGATTCTGAGCATTTTAAAGCAAAAAAATATATTAAAACTACTTAAACCATTTATTTAATTTCAGTCATTCACATTTTTTTATTTAATATGAAATTACCTACTTTCTGTATATTGGTACCTTAATCTGGTCACGCTAATATACTACTTAGGAAAACACTTTAAAACACTCATCATTAGGGAACCAATCAAAACAACTACTCTTCTAGCTAATCCTAACGAAGTATTGAATTACATGATAGGATTCCTAGCATTTTTTAAAAATATATTGAAAATACTTACAACATTTATTGAAATTCAGTCATTCACAACAATTACTAAACCTGACATTCTATTTCAATAATGAGTGTTTTAAAGTATTTACCTAACTAGTATATTAGCTTGCCCAGATTAGGACAACAATATACAGAAAGTAGGTAATTTCATAGTAAATAAAAAAGTGTGTAAGTTGTGATTTGCTTAATACCTAAATAATATTCTCTAATCACGATGAAAGCAATAGAAAATAATTAATTGTAAAAATAAATCTCTAACATAATCGCCCCGACTTTCGGGTCTCTATACGTTATCTTTTAACAACTGGGCTTCTGGATTACTTTCAACTAGCTGAGACAAAAATATAAGTATTCGAGAATAATCAGTTCAAATTTTAAGGAGAAATATTAATTTTCTTATTTATAGGCGACTGAAACGCAATAACTGGCGTATCTCGATCCCAGATGCAAGTAATTCATTATTTTTTTATTAAAATGTTAGATATTTAATCAATTTTCATCATTCGTTTGCCTTTTTGGTTTGTTAACCCTCTCACTGAGGTACCCGTAAGGTTTTGCCGATTTGTATGTCTCCCGCAACTAATATAGAATCACATTCGCGGATGTGTACGTTTCCCGCACTGGCGCGCTTTAATTGTATTCAAAATGTTACATGTAAGTATTGTAAAATGTCACATTTTACAGATTTCTAAATAAATTTTGTTTTAGAATATTTATTATTATAAAAACATATAAAACAGAAAATAGTGAATATATAAAAACATAAAAAAGAGCATAACAGCATCTCTACTCTTCTGCCCCACTGGTATTTGACCTTCCCAGTTTTTACTTTGTGGGTGTGTCAAATTGAAGTTTAGTACATATTACAAACGAATTCACATACGGATTCAGTCGGTTCCCCACATTTAAATATGCCACCATCCTCACGTAATTAGCCGGTTCCCGATATACAGAAATGACTTTAATTTCCGTGTCTAGATGGTTAAAGGGTTAAAAAATCCAGAGTTATTTGAATTTGTTACCAACTATAATTTTGAAAATTATAAAGAAATTTTTAAAAAAATGGTTTAACGAAGATACAATTTTTTTTCTTAATATCATTGTCAAATTGATGTAAAAACCTACCTACAATAAGCAATTGAAATTTTAAAATATTTTTTTTATTTTTAGCCATTTAAATAAACATTATGCGCTAAAATTTGGGACAAATGTTTAGTTTCACTAACTTTCGTTAATGCACTATTGCATCATATTTCTTAAATTATCCAAAAAAAGGTAAATTTTAGTGATTTTTATTTTTTTTATAAATTAACAAATTATTTTTTCATAGTCCTAGTTTTCTTCAAAATTTTTTTGCGAACAATTTGGTATTTCTGTTTTTGCTATGTGACTACTAGTACCGGAGATAATAAGAGAAATAGCAGAAAATACCAATGTTGATATGAAAATTGTTTAAATTTCACAAGAAGCAATGGCTTGATTTAATCCAAAACTTCTCACAGCACTTTTTATTATACCTAAAACAAATTAAAACAATAAAATTGCTGCAGCCAGAAAATTCCTTATTCACCTATTTTGATGCTTAATTTGACTCCACTATAGTGAAAAATATTTCCGCTAGTTTTCTGATCCTCTTGTTCTATCGACAGTGAAAAAAGTTCTCCCGTGAGAGTACGGCTTGCGGAACACACTACATAAATATATATATTTATATAAACATGATGCGTCAAGGACAGGCCAAATTCGTCATCGTAGATCATATGTACAATCACAACCACATCGCAACGTGCGATTGACGGACAGTCAATTGGCAGGAGGGACACCGCATAGGACAACAAAACAATATCTAATCAGAGGAATGAGCTTGGCCATCACAGTTTAAAAACTATAACTATTCTAAATTAGATCTATCGTCTCAGAACTAATGTATCGGCACTGCAGATTAGTTTACTCTTATAGGCATCGCCAAACCAACAAATGACATTCAAGTTATGCTACTTTGACGTTTACATTTAGCACTGGTGACTTTTTGGTCCTTCGAACGAGATATTCAATTCCAGATCTTTGTTTGAAAATGTTTTCAATTGCACTCTGATCCACCTCAAAGACTCCATCAAAAAGGAGATCTAGATTCGTCCGAGTACAGGAGACGGGGTCCTACAGATTATATTGGAATATAAAACATTCTGTTTTTGTGAATACTGAGCAGCCGTTAGGATCAATGTTTTGTTTTAGATGATTAAAAAAAATCAACAGACCCAAAAATATATTCAGAATTATTAAATACGACTATAAAGTGTAACTGTTGTCCAACTGATTATATTATCTGTCATCAGATATGTTCTAAGCATTACCGAACAGGGTAATGACAAATAGGGACAATACTTCTGGTCTAAGATCCAACATAAGAAGTTAATACCCTCCTCTGTTATTCAGATAAGAAATAGTTTATATAAAAGATAACATAATAGATCGCGACTAGCTTGCCTAGCCATATCTTGACTCCACGACATTAAATTTGAAAATTGTTGGCAGGCGAAATCGAAATTTTGTCTTTAAACGTATATAGCAGCGAAACCATTAATCCTACAGGAATTTTTCAAGGAAGCAAATTCATCACCATTTTATAATCTTTCTAATAGATCCCTACCAGTTTTTTCCTAGAACCAACGTTTATCTAGATATTCGCAAGAGATGAGAAAAAAACACGTTTTCTTGGAAAATGTAAATTTCCAGTTGTATCGCTTCTAGCGTACTTATTTTTTGTCGTAGGGCAAAAAAATAAAAGATAGCTCGACTGCTGTATCAGGTTTTTGAAGTAAAATTCTACACGTCTGTACCCCTTACTCTTTGCGAATTTGCATTAACAAAGGCTTTTTTTAAACATATCTGACGAGATCGGGACAGGCGCAGGTCGATTTAGAATTAAACTCTACGTCTGTTAAGTTATCTTTCGTTGTTATATTATTTATGGTTGATTAGTTATTAACAGGAGAAGGTTGACTATCTCTTTTTTTGCAACAGAAAGAGATGGGCGAAAGACACTCTTCTAACACAAAATCGCGATCCAGAAGCGTTAAACAAAAAAATGTCAAAAATATCAGTTTTGATTTGTTCGTGTCGGGCCGAATTTTCGAATTTCGACGTGCGGATCAACTACAAGTCTTCCTCTTTCCGTATCGACATGGTATCGTATTTTTGAAAATATGAGTATATTTAGATGTCGGGTTTTCGACGGAAATTTCCCTTCGGATTCCACATCTCTGAAAACGGTTTTTCGGATTCTGTGAGAGATAGCTCAAAAATAAAAACTCCCAAAGAAAAACTACATAATGTGAGGAACGTTTTGTCGTGTTCCAAATTCTACTGTGACTCTTGGTTTGGGCCCGGTGGGTCTTTTAAGATGGCGGTGTCTTGCACTTTTTTACTTAAAACGTCCATAATTCCTAAACGGCATCATTCCTAAATGGCTCCTATGGCAAAAAAAATACGACCTAACGAATTCATAGAGAATTTAATAAGCCACAAGTCTCTTTTTTATTTTTTGCCCTACAACAAAAAATAAGGACGCTAGGAGCGATACAACTGGAAATTTATATTTTCCAAGGAAACGTGCTTTTTTCCCATCTCTTCCGAATATATAAATATAAACGTTGGTTTTAGGAAAAAACTGGTAGGGATCTATTAGAAAGATTATAAAATGATGATGAATTTGCTTTCTTGAAAAATTCCTGTAGGATTAATGGTTTCGCTGCTATATACATTTAAAGACAAAATTTCGACTTCGCCTGACAAAAAAAAGAAGAAATTAATTAATTTTTTTCAAATTAAATGTCATGGGGTCAATATATGGCTAGGCAACCTAGTCGCGATCTATTAGCCTACATGTTATCTTTCATAAAAACTATTTCTTATATGAATAACAGATGAGGGTATTAACTTCTTGTGTCGGATCTTGTACTATTCCAAGAATCAAAATTTCTGGAATTTCTCAAAAAATTCTGAATTATTTTTGGTATTGTCATTCATTGGATTTTATTTAAAAGAAATAAAAATGTACGGATAAGTCAAAGTAGCTAAACGTCAAGGTAGAAAAATGTTAAACTGTACATTCGTTGGATTAGCTACACGCAGTAATTTATTGCTTACTTTAATGTTACTATTTGACATATTCCAAGTAAATGCATACGTAAAAATAATATAAGCATTACAAAAATTATTCAAAAATATTATAAGTGATTTGGAATATGTTAAATAATATATAATATACAAGAGTTAACAGAGAATACAAATTGCTTGACCACCTAACCTAACTTTCCCAAATTAATGAAAAAAGCACTCCACCACATCTACTGTAAACATTTTGTCTTACTAAGAATAAGTACACTTATTTTTTCTACCATGGGGTTAAGGATGTTTAAGTAATATCTACTGGATAGCCGTGATCAAAGAAGTGTGTTTTTAAATGTAAAACAACAGAGATTAAAGTTTCTCCATCTTATTTAAAACAATTTTCTATCATCACAACAGTCAGAATAATTCAGAGAATGAAATAGAACAGATATGTTCTTACATTTATGGATAAATAATTGAACATTAACTATTTTAATATGTGTTGGGTTTATGTGCATTACACTGAGTGTTATTATAAATTATTTCAGGTGTATATATAAGTGGTTATGTGCTTCTAACTAATTAATACATCATACAGTTTTTAAGCATGGTAGATTGGCAGGTTGGACCACTTAGATCACCAGACTTCACATCACTTGACTTATTTCTAGGAAGTATTTTGTTTATATAAGTAAGCACAGAAGACGGATTACAGCAAGGCAACTTTTTATACACACGAATATATTTGAAAACATGAGCAAAAGTGAGATAAGGTGGTCTATGTTTTGAAAATAATGTCTAAATTATGTGTTGTAAGATTTCGATGATTTTAATGGCTTAAAGAAGTTGGTAATTCACAATAATTTTTTTATAACAAATGAGGCAAAGTGATACATTTTTATATTATACCTTTAATGTTACGAATGTATGATTTTCTTAACGACACAAAATTTAGACGATTGTAACTAGAAAACCAACAGAGAACAAAACAATCTCTGCAAAGCAGACAATATATATATGGCTATATAACAATCGACATTAAACTATTAAAATATAACATAATAATTAATAAATAAAAAAAGATACATTGCATTTAAAGTGAAGCAAAAACATGAATTTTGGACAAAAAACAAAATAAGATATCTCATTACACAGGGGGATTTTCTTTTATATAAAGGGGAGAATACGCTTGGTTGCGTTATTAAATTACACCTAATGGTTTGTTTTGTCAGTCTAGAATAAACAAAAACGTAGAGAATTACTTAGACTTAAGTCTTTCAATTTTTGAAAATATCATTACGTTTGTCAAGTTTGGCACAGCAATAAAAATAAATAACATAGTTTGGAAGCAAAATTTAACACTGGCATAAGGAAGGGTTCCAATTTAGCAAGAGAAAATTTTCCTTAAACAAATAAATGATCAAGAATCGAAGTGATCTGCCTTGACATTTGGATCAAATTCACAGTATTTTATTGAAACAATTTTCCATTATCTGTCATGGATGAATTTTATCTTAAAAGTTTCAAGTTTCAGCAGCTCCTGAACTTCCTCAGCATTATCAGACTTTCTTTTATAGATATTAAATGTGTACTGTAAGAATTATCTTAAGTTTTAATCAATCAAAATAAAACAAAAGCACCTAGACTCGTGCGACAAAATTTTGTTGATAATATCCATATAGCCACATTAAATTTGATTTATTAAGACATCATACAAGACAATAATTTTTATGCTAGCTAACAGAACAAAGTTAATAGGACAGGATTTTTTAATACCCACAAAGAGAAAAAAACTCACATCTAATAGAGTACAGTACCTAGAGGTAAAAAATATGTAAAATTTAGGAATACTCTCATACGTAGTAGTTTTTGTAGTAGAAGGTATTCATCTTCAGTTATTCTATGATCTAGGCATTTGCTCTTACCTTCAAGGAGTGAAAACCACCCCTAAATTTAGATATTTAATGTTTGAAAAAGTATTGTTGATTTATTTTTGAAACATAGGATATATTTATATTTTTGGGATCGCCGATTACGAATTTGAAGTCAAAATTAAAAATTTCAAAATGGCGACTCCAATATGGCGGACGGAAATTTAAGTGTTTTAAACGGACAAAAAAATGAACATTTTGGTGATGCCATTTATTAACGATATCCCCGGGACCCGGGCACTCGTAGGAGGGCCGAGGCTCCGGCTATATTATGTCATATAGGCTAGGCATTCAGTTGTGAACGTTTGGCAATTCTCAAAGAAACAAAATTATATAAATATTTCAATTCAATAAAAATCTATAACAATTAAATACTGTGGTAGTTTTTAATAAATTGAAAACTTAATGAGAAAAATAAAACGACAAAACCTTTAAAGAGAGAAGGGGCCCTCAATAATAGGCAGCCCCGGGGCTCGGTAAAGCTGTCGGCGGCCCTGTTACCATTAATTTTACAGAAATTCGAAAAAAACTAAATTCATCCTTAGTTTAGTAACTTTCTTATTTGTCTCTGGCATGTTCTTGCTCAATGTAAGACTATTCGAGTTATTTAACGAAAATCATTTTGAAATACTTCTTTTTTCAAACTGAAATCCCAATTTTCAAGTTGTTATAACTTAAAGACTATTTATATGAGAGTTGCTTAGAACCTTTTCTTCTCAAAATTCAAGTCAAAATCTTAAACAGTTCCAGAGTAATCGTGCGCACAAAAAAAGTTACAGACAGACAGACAGAAATATTTTTCTGCTCAAACTTAAAATCTCGACGTTTCTTGACATGCTAAGCCCATTTGAACAATAAAAATTTTCAAAATTTTTTTTTGCGTCACTATACTTCCTCTGGATGTGGAAGTAATTCGACTCTCTTTCAGCTCCAATGTTTTTGTTTTTTTGCCATCCATGAATTAGCAAGCCCTCACACAATACAGGAATCTTTCTTTGATGCATTTACTATTAAGTTGCCAAAAATGAACAAAATCTAATTCATATGATATTATTCCGAAGTTAAAACCTCTAGTTACTGTACTAAAATAACATACTAGAAGTTCAAATACTGTATCAAAAATTAAAAGAAATTCTAAAAATGTTTGAGAAGAGTACGTATATATTGAAAACTTGTCAATTTTGTAAGAATTTTGTGCAACAGTTTCACTCCTGAAAAATGCTTTATTTATGTAGATGTTAAAGCAGGCTGAAACTGATACAAATCTGAATAGATCACATCAGTAATTAACTAAATTTGTACAGCTTGAAAAGCTGAGCACCGTTTTTACTTCTATTTTCAATTTTTAACGATAATGGGTTTTAAAAAGATATATATTAAATTCTATACAAAATCTTTAAATATTTCAGAAAAACAGAAATCAATGTGTGAAAATACAGTAATCATCTATTGGTAATACCATAAAAAACTGAAAATATTGCTGACAGTTCCACTCCTAACAAATATTGCATTTGCATTTCAACATCTATCTGTAGGAAAAAACCTCTATATTTCCATTTAAAACCTGTGACACATGACTCAAAGTAGCCAGACTCAATAACAAATCAACAAAACTATAGAAAAACTGCCACAATCAACAATTAAAAGTAACAGAGGAGGGCAGGATTAATTTCAAATAAGCAGTTTTGACTATATCGACCTGCCAGTTAACTCTGTAAGCCTCAATTCAAAAACAAAATGTCAGCCATAGGCTGTGAACTGTGCTACAAGTATTTTAAATTTTTTTAAGTACCTGAATGCAATTCATAAGTATCTAAAATGTCATTAACTGCTAACGACTTATCGAAAAATCAGCAGTCCACAAATTTTCAAAATCTTAACGGTGCGAACCGGGCAAGTTTTGCAAAACCGAGTAACAATTACACTGTGGAGTACTTATGGCACTTAAAAATTTCTGTACCGGTAATTCGATAAAAATTTAAATTGATCTAATAAAATGTAAGTTTTAGTTCTAATAGGATAAAATTATTTAAATTACGGTAAAATTAAGACGTTTAACAGAGATATGTAGTATTACTAAAAAATTATAATAAAATACAATTATTATTGGTAGATATGACTAAAGATCAGTGGGATTTTCCGTTTTGTTGAATATGGTGTCGGATATGTTGAAGACTTTTGATTGTGATAAGAGCACTGTGCCATTTTGTTGGAAAAGTTGAAAGAAGTTACATTGTTGATTATTAATTCTGCAAACTCCAGGATTAGACTCCGAATATCTCCTATAAAGGCATGTATATGCAGCGGCATATGCTTGAGCAATGTGTAATGGCGTTCCTGATTGAATACCTGCAAAGAAAACGGCATTATTAGAAATTTGTTTTTGTTCAGATGTTAAGAAATGTTTTTGTAATATTCTAGTCCTACAGCTTTTATAACAGAGCACGATGCCTTCAGTTTAATCAGTTATTGTAGTTGTTTGATAACTTGTTTTAAAATTTATTATCTTCTGAATCATCAGTTGAAGCCTTGGATAATAAAGTATATAGTTTGTTGTGTTGATGCTTAAAAATTAGTCTAAAGCATTTTTATAAATAAATTTGTGACAGAACATAATAATTGTGATTTATGTTATTGGCTTCATGTAATTGGTTTTTTTGAAAATCATTTACTTACATAGGTACAATCTAATTCACATTACATTTGCAATCATATTAATAAGGCACTTGTAATTATTTAAAAAGTAGCTAATAATAATTAAAAACATACATAAAGATGTATAAATAACTATATTCAAAATGAATAAAAAACATATAATTTACATACATTAAAAAATGTTACAGTAATTTTTTTTTTAATTTCTTAAACGATTTTAGTGTATCAGAGTTTTTAATTTCAGTTGGAAGACTGTTATATTCATTTTATCCTTTAAAGAACAGACAATTCATTGACTTTCTAGTATAGGTTCTACTGACTGATATGCATATTATCTCTACTTCTAGTGAGATAGTCATGAATTTCATTATTGAAGTTAATATTCACATACATGTATGATGGTAGTCTCCCCAGGCTGCTGTTAAGGCAGCGGATTGGAGGACGGCCTCGAAGGTGGTGACAGTGGAAAGAGTCAAGTGGGCTATTTCCACCTTTGATCCATACAAAAGCCCAGGACCGGATGGGGTGTTCCCGACACTTCTTCAAGAAGGATCGGAGACCCTCATACGTCCTGTTTATCACCTGCTGAGAACTTGTCTGGCCATGGGGTATATTCCTGTACCCTGGAGAGCCGTCAAAGTGGTTTTCATACCAAAAGCAGGACGCACATCTTACGATACTGCCAAATCGTACAGAGCAATTAGCCTTACATCCTTCCTCCCCTCTGCTATGGAACCTCGTTCTCGATGGGCTACTCCAGGAACTCGAGAATGAGGATCTTTTTGCTTGAGATTACGCAGATGACCTGGCAATAATCATCTCGGGAAAATTCCCAAATACGGTTAGCGGGCTCCTGCAAAGGGCCCTGCAGATCGTACAGAGATGGTGTAACAACCAGGGCCTTAAAGTCAACCCCTCTAAGGCAGAACTGGTAATTTTCACTAGGAGGCGCAGGCTAGACGGTTTCGTCGAACCTGTACTTTATGATACGACTCTAAGGATCTCCAGGACAGTGAAGTATCTGGGTGTCATCCTGGACTCTAAGCTGACCTGGAAAGATCACATAGACAGACAAATACAAAGGGCCACTACAACCCTCTGGGTATGTAGAAGGACCTTTGGTAAAACATGGGGGTTAAACCCCAGGGTAACAATGTGGTACTATACTGTGATAGTTACACCAATGATCACGTACGCTTCTGTTGTGTGGTGGCCTGCCATAACCAGGCTATACATTCAACAGAAACTAACACAACTCCAAAGACTTGCCTGTTTGGGAGTCACAGGAGCCATACGCACGACCCCCACAGCAGCTCTGGAGGTCCTTCTGGATCTCGTGCCCCTTCACTTGGTGATTGAGGCCGAGGCTCGGAAATCGGCTTACAGGCTGAAGTGCGGTGGTCAGTGGAAAACTGGAGGAGAACAATTAGGGCACTCGAGGATCCTTTCCGACGTGATAGGGACTCACTCGCTTCTGGAGGCAAGGAGTGATGATATGGTGCCTTCCTTCTCCTTCTCGGAACCCTTTGAGGTTGTCATCCCCAAAAGGGAAGACTGGAACCCACTCGAGGACATACCCAGGTCTGCCGATATCGTCTGGTTTACAGACGGATCGAGGTTTGAGGAAAGTGCGGGGATATACGGTGAAAAGCCCAGAGCTGAACTTTCTTATGCCCTGGGCAAATTTGCCACGGTATTCCAGACCGAGATCTTTGCTATCTTGGCCTGCGCACAGGAGAATATCCGAAGAAAATATTCCAACAAGCACATATATATATGTAGCGATAGTCAAGCGGCCCTCAAGGCCCTTGAATCAGTCCGGACCAAGTCAATACTGGTTTAAAACTGCAAACAGGCGCTCTGTGAACTTGGCTCATCTAACTGGGTCAAACTTCTCTGGGTGCCTGGACACAGTAACATCGAGGGTAACGAGCGGGCAGATGCTCTGGCCAGAGGGGGCTCTCAGAGACCTCTACTGGGTCCAGAGCCTGCTCTCGGCTACCCTAGATCAAGTGCCAAGAAGTCAGTAGAGAACTGGACACGGTCCCAGTTCTTTGACTTCTGGGCCTCCTACCCAGGACTCCGGCAAGCGAAGCTCCTGATCTCAGGGCCCTTGCCGAAGCGAGCAGAACAAATCCTGCGACTAAGCAGGAAACAGGTCAGAATCATGGTAAGTCTTTTGACTGGACACAGCTCTTTCAAGAAACACCTGCACACTATAGGGGTGGTTGACAATCCCGACTGCAGGTTCTGCGGGGACGAGGAGGAGACTTCCATCCACGTCCTTACTTCCTGCACTTCCGTCTTATGAACTTAAGGAACAAACACTTCGGCATTGGTTTTCCGGTGTTGGAGGAAATAAGGAATGCCCCTATAGGAAGGATTCTGGCCTTTGGGTTAGAATCCGGCCTGAATGGGGGAATTCAATAAATTCGTAGCGGTTGCACAATGGGCCACAAGGCCTGAGTGTGGCGACCTTTCGTCACCCCGCTAAAAGAAGAAGAAGATGATGGTAGTGGTTTATTTAAAATTTTATAAACAAAGGTCATAGTAAAGTACTCAACTCTTAAGTCTAATGAGAACCCCAGTATTTTAACATCATATTAATTGGAGTATATTGTTTGCAATGCAGTATTATTCTCATTCCCCTATTTTACAGCTTTTGGAGAGAAGCTTTGCTATTTTTGTCTAAGTACTGTCGTGCAAAAAAAAAATGGGACGTCTTATAACGTATTTTTGCTAAAATCTAGTTGTGTACATCTAACTTTAATTTTTGTGACATTGTCAGTTATTTGTCAAAATTCATTGCAAGTGTGCAAATATAGACAGATTTACATTAGAAAAAAATAGTTGTCCTATTTTTTTTTGCTCACGACAGTACAATAAAGAATTTCTAAATGCGATATTCAACTCCCACTAACGCTGGCATATTTATTTTATAATAAAAGTACATCACTACTAGAACATAATAACATTATATTGAAAAAAATGCCTGAGATGGGACTGAAGCTTGCAGTTGCGAAACCGATTAATAAAAGAGGGAATTCATTACTATAATTGTCGTTATATGCCTTAATAACAATTCTGAAAGCTATGTCTGTCATCCCGATAGTTTTCAGCATTAAGAAGGCAACAGGTGGCCTTGACACAGAGTTGTTAGGTCTTCCATTCAAGTGCTAACCAGAAATGTAACAGAGCTGGTTATAATGGATGCAGATGATATTTGCGGATGCAGATAAAGATGTTTTCTTTTTCCTAGAATTTATTATTACCTTATTTCTTGTAAGCCAACTATTATAGTTAACCCAATAATGGACCCCATTAGTGTACTGTCAATGTTACGTAACTCACGTAAAACTGAGATAAGGAGAATTTGAAAAATTTTGGGCTTGCAACTAACTTCACTTGTGTTTATTTACACCGTTTATAACCTTACTTTCTGAAGTTTCTGACAAGTTATTGTTTTATGCTCGATTTTAATTGTTAAAGTGGTGTTTCTTTGTTTGTTTCAAATTACCTGCTTGTGTTTTATTTCATATACCTATTAAATTTAATTCATTACTCTATTAGAGGTTAAAACGTTATAAATTGACATTTGCAAGCAAGAAGTAGAACAAAGTTAGAAGCAACATTCATTTTTCACTTACATACCCGCATCATTGAAATCATGTTTCGTAGCGAAATGGTTAGAGTCAAAGTGGCCAAAGGTGTGTACAGGGAGGGATTGTCCCCAATATTGTGGAACCTCATGCTCGATGGGCTACTGGTCGTTAAACGAATGAGCTTCTATGCATAACCTTATGTAGGCGATATGGCTACCATGATAAGAGGAGAATTTGAAGTGACTATTGCAGGGCTCATGCAAAGAGATCTCAATAGAGTGTTACAGACATGTGCTCTCTGTCTTCACGAAAAGGAGAAAAATACGCAATTTTCACCTTCCTTATTTTATGTGTACAAATTTGAGTCTTTCCCATACAGTGAGGTATCTGAATGTAACCCAAACTATCGTGGAAGTATAAACAAGGGAAGCCTGCATATTTCTATGGACGTGCAAATGCATCTTCTGTCTAAGTGGAGAATAAGTCTCTTACTGAATGGTAAAACCTCTCATAACATATGAGGTCCTGATGTGGGCCTCTCCAACAGCTGTAAAAGATGGTCTCCTTTACAGCTGTTGGAGTTGGATTCATTCCCTTTCATGTGGAAGTGGAATTGAAAGCTAGGAAAACAGCAAACTCACTGTTCAATGTAGAATATGATAGGCCAAGGGCTGAAGCACATCATTGCTCTAACTCTACCTTTGAGAGATTTCGAATAATATTAATATTAATATAAAAATAATAATAATTGACCTAATAAACTATCAAACATAACATAACATTCATCATAATTTGATGTGAATAATAATGTTTATCTACTCTTATTAGGTTACATACTAATTAATGAACTGCTTTTGATCAATTAATAGTATCCATAAACAAACAGTATGAGTTATAACACGTGAGTTATTATAACTCACTAGGTACAGAGCCAATCGCCTTTATCTTCATGCCTCACAAAATGCTACTTTTGATCCGTTCGTGCCGAGCCGAATTTTCAAATTTCGTTGTGCAATTTATGATCAGGTTTATCTGGAAGACTTCCTCTTTACGTCGCGACATTGGTACGGCCGTCTCAATGGTGTTTTTTGAAAAATATGAACGTGTCAAGATTGCATGTTTTTGCAATTTTTTCGACTCCGAAATGTAAGCTGTTATTTGTTATTTTTCGCAGTTATCTCCGAAACGGTGGGAGTTAGCTCGAAATAAAAAAACAAGGTCAAACGAGTATTTTCCATTACGAATCTTTTGCTACTATCAGAATTTTGATTTTTTTTTTCGTTTCGGAGATAACTACTGAAATAATGGCCATGTACGGCAAAAAATCGCAAAGTTTGAGCTTCTACAGTTGGCAACTTTTTAATCTTGGCTCCTACGCCAAAAGACTACTCTAGTTAACTTAAATAGGATTAAATTTGCCAAAATCCTTTTTTTTATTTTTTGAATTCCGACAAAAATGAAGGAATTAGAGGAGGCAGGTTTTGGGACTTTTTTTTTTGTCTACAAGCAGTTTATACACTATTTCGATTAAAAAATCACATTCTACCTCCGCTTAAAGGTGGCTAAATCTTTAAAGACAATAAATATAAGAGGGCGAACAAAAATTAAATTTTACCGTTAATTTTATTAATAAACAAACTGAGTAATTTAAACAAAATTTTCTCAATTTATTATTTATTGTTATAATCGTAGATAAAGTAATGCGGTAATGGTAATAATTCACTTGATGAATTACAGCACTCATCTACTTGTGCTGTAAACTTTTATCTACGTGAGTTATTACCTACATTACCGCTCGTTGAATAATATACTATTTTTCTTTTGGTTTTTGTTGTTAATGTTGTTTTTAATGTATGAAAAAAACTCAATGCTAAAGTACATTCATCGAGAAGCAATAATGCTGGTTGCTGACCAACAAATAAAAACAGAATTTCCTTTGTTTGAGATTGTTACCAAACTAGAGGTCACCAGATCGTCATGGCAGCAATTTCAAATTATCTAGTAACCCTGTATAGTGATCTCTCCAAAAAACCAGAATCTATAAGGATGATAGTGCTTTTCTAAACAAATTATATATAAAAAAACTAGAAGCAGCTAAAAAAAGTTACCATGACCAGGAAATTTATAAATCTGACAACAAAGCCAAAACTATGTGGAATATAATTAAATCAATACAGGGTACTAGCACAATTTCTAGAGACATATGTATAGCCAGAAATAATAAGGAAGTTCCTAAAGAAGAAGTTGCGGAGAATTTTAATCTGCACTTTTCTAGCAACATAAATATAAATCCCTTATATGATATTAACTACTTAGAATCCAACATTCCTAATTTTAGTAAATCTCTTTTCTTAAACCCAGTTTCTAGTTTTGATATTGAATCTCTCATAGATAGATTGAAAGCTTCAAACTCGAGTAGCTATGACAACATCTCTAACAATTTAATAAAAAAATGTAAATATGTATATGTAGACCACTAGTTCACATTATAAATTTATTCATAGAAAAGGGCACTTTTCCAGACAGATTTAAACTAGCAATAGTACATCCTCTTTATAAGAAGGGGGATCCAAATGAATACAGTAACTATAGAGCTATTAGTTTACTTAGCAGTTTTTCTAAACTTCTGGAACTCCATCTCCAGGACCAACTATCAAGTTTTTTAAAATTTAATACATTGCTTTCTCCTTCACAACATGGCTTTACTGCAAACAAGAGCACTGAAACAGCCCTATGTAACTTTCATAATTTAGTTATCAATGCGCTTGACAAAAAGAAATATGTTGTTGGTCTTTTTGTGGATTTCTCAAGAGCTTTTGACTTGGTTGATCACCAATTGCTTGAATTTAAACTAGCCAGATATGGCGTCCGTGGAACTGCCCTGCAAATCTTTTCCCCTTATCTGGAGAATAGGATGCAAATTGTCAAATTGCCTAGTGGAGTAGAAAGCAGTACTTGCATTGTCAGGCAAGGAGTTCCACAAGGCTCAATTCTTGGTCCCCTTCTTTATATATTATTTGCTAATGACTTAATTACCCACCTAGAGAGAATTCCAAATGTGCATGTGATTTGCTATGCTGACGATACCAATATCCTAGTCACTGGTAATAATTTAAAAGAAACAAAGGTCACATGTGAAAGAGTGTATGAAATAATAATATGTTGGGCCAAAGAAATGGATGGTACTGACTATCCAATAAAAACAAATGATGCCAGCAAAATACTTGGTATTACTTTTGATCGGCATATGCAATGGTATCAACATGTAGATAATCTTTGCATGAAATTAAGGACCAGCTGTTATGCTCTTAAATTTATGTCTTAGCACTGTAGTCAGGATGTTCTCAAAACTTTGTATTATGCCAATTTTCACTCACATCTAAGGTATGGAATTGTAAATTGGTAGTGTAAACAGGGTATTCGTTTTACAAAAATATGCAATACTTATTTTATTAAACTTGGATTATAAAGAATCATGTCGTAATGCCTTCAAATCTCTGAAAATGTTAACTGTTGCTGGTCAATATATTTGTGAAGTTTGTACATATGTATACAAAAATAAATTCAGTCTTATTAGTAATCAAGTTAACCATTCATATGAAACCAGACGCAGAGATCTTTTACTACCCAATTCTCATAGAACAAGTTCTTTTCAAAAGAGTTTTATTTACCAAGGCTGTAAATTTTACAACTATTTACCCGAAGATATTAAAGTCTCTGCAAGTATACATATCTTTAAATCAAAATTAAAAAAATTTTTACTAGATAAGAACTGCTATACAACAACTGAATTTTTAAATAGTTGATTACTTTTTGTTTAGTTAACTTTCTGGTTTTTTTTATAATTACCTTTTAAGCTTATTACCTATTATATTATATTTACATGTACTTATTTTTGACCTTTTCTGCATTGTTTCTTGTATGCATATATGTATATTTTTTTCAATGGAGAAATAAAGATTATCTATCTATCTATCTATGGGGACAATCGTAAATATTCGCGGAACATGGAACATGGAAACTTTCCTGGAATTTTGGAAACTTTTGGAATATTCATATATTTTGGAAACTATCAGTTTTATCAAAACTTCGTTCCAGAAGCTTTCGATAATTTCCTGGAAACTTTCATATAGAAAGTTTCCTTTACCCATCTCTGGCAAAAACTATTAAAAAACCCTTTATAAACACACGTGTCAAGGATCAAGTTCCACTGTGATTGGTAGGCATCAAGGTGACATGGCAGGTTTTTCTTAAATGTATGCAATTTGCCATATATTTTACATTAGGCGAACATATATCAAACTGTTTGGTTACCGCGGAAACATTATGCATGACTAGTAGAATAGCATCATATTCAACTTTAAACATTCTTAACAATAAGTACTTCTACTAAATCATCGCTATCAATAATTAATCTAAATAATGGCACTTCAACTCTGTTATTTAAATTAGTTTTAAGGCAATATATTATTTCCACAATTATTTTTTATTTATTTAAAATACTCTCTCTCTCTCTCTCTCTCTCTCTGTAAACTAAATTTAAATTAAGAATAAGATCAAAATAATATTCATTTAAGGTAAAAACATAAAAATTGACCAAAATATAAAAAAACTGTTATGTACTAGAGCTGAAGCTCCAATGTTCTTCATTTTTAATAAGACTATTTACTAATATGTTTAAATATAAATAGGTTTATAAAAAAATGTCTTCATTATAACAAGGTGTTTTCAAAATGCTAATATTTTACTTAACTATTACATTCAATGTTCCTTGCTTAAAACCTTATCTTATTATCTTATCAAGAGGAATAAAGAGTGTTTGAATATGTAGATATTCTTTCATATCAAAACAAGAGATTATAATAAGTTTATTAGGTATATTGTTGGTCTATAATTAGCAGTCCATTTTTATTTAGCAACAATATTAACACGTTCGCTGCGCATGACTCTCATGAGAGTTGGTTCCGTTCTCAGCGCAATGAGCACGACTCTCATGAATTTTTTTTTTATCTATTTATTTAACATCAGCCTATTTCCGCTACCATGGCCCATGACCGACACCAGGAGACGAGCTGGAAATTTTGCTGAACCTCTTCTCGTACGAAAAGTAGGGGTCTTTTACTTGCCTAACATTTAATAGACAAGGGACCGCCTGCTTTATATCCCCTCTGAAGGATGGTATATCCACTACGTAATCCTCATCTTGAAATTACATAGCTTCCGCGTATACACTGACATACAAGCCGCTAGAAGGTGGGACGAGATCGCTGTGTTTCCCAAGATGAGTGGGTCACCCATCCAAGTACTAACCGCGCTGCACGTTGCTTGACTGGAGTATCGATGATACATGCACAGTGAAGACGCATCTACGCTCGCCCCTGACTCTCATGTATTATTATTATTATGCCAGTCAGCACTGAACAAGAAATTCTTGGCCAGGTGGCCAGTCCAAAAAACATGGAATACCCTGTAGTATATACAATTTTTATTGACATACTACTCGATTTCTGATACCTAATTATGCAATATTTTCGAAAAAACCAGTCAGTGTGGGGCATGGCCCACAGCCTGAATGGCCACAGGGAAAGTGTTAAAAAATCATTTGAGTGGATTTTTAAATGTACCTATCCAAGCTACGATACGATTACGATATAGGAATTTAAAATGAGAATAAATTTATGAAAACTTAGTCATATTGATACACCTGTGAATTAGCAAATGTACGATTTGCTCGTTTACGTCGACTAAACTTATTTATCTGTTTAGTTTCTACTTATCAGAATACTTTTAGAAAAAAACAAATATATTCACAAATTCTTAAACGACGAAATGTTTTCTTTTATTACATTTATGAAAAACTCTACAGTTTCCATCCAAATAAATTTTGGTGTAAACCAAAAATGAACGGTGATTAATCACGTTACAATAGAATTTTACAAATTGATCTTTGATCAAGCTGATTCTGGCTTAAACTCAGTTGATGCAACCTAATTTTAGTAAATTAGTATACATCATTATTGTGTTTTCTTACCTACTATCTTATTATATCATGAAGTGGTACAAAAACTGCTTCAAAATAGACATTTTTGTATTTCGATAAGTTCCCCACATCTTGTATCAGCACTTTTGGATTCTCTGCATTCACCTAAAGATTTACATTGAGCAAAACAGACAGGCACCGCTCAAAACGTATTTAACATGTTAACAGCCAAATATGAGTTAGGTCATAGTTGGCTGTCTATCTGCCGATGGCAACTGCAAATAGTTTCAGATAATAACAGGACAGCGTCAAAGAACACAAATACAATTTTTTATTAAAGTTTCTTTTAACATAAATACAAACAGAATGTTGACTAAACAGGCTTCTGGAGTAGCATAACCCAGCATGCCTGGCAGTCAACATGTCAATAATGGAGGTCAAGGTCATTACACTGTTTATTAGCATGGCCAGTGGCAATTTAAAACACATTCTTCAATAGGTACCAAATAATAGTAAAACATTGTGTCACCAGTAAACAAAAACTAGAGAAATAATAAATTGCTTGTTTTTCACGACACAAGTATTAATTTTTACCTTTTTTCTTTTCTAAATGCTGACACAACTTCAAGCAGACACAATAAACTATATTGATAAATAATATGCATAGAACAGAAAGTGTAAAGTTATAAATAAAATACCAGTTCCGATACTATAAAAATAGTAATGAATATTAACCGTCAAGAAAAGTCATAATCTATTTGCGACTCCAGCTAAAAGAAACACCTCCTGGTGTTAAAGATTGGAACTACAAAATTGACGTTTTTTCAAGTTTATTTCTAAAGTATATGCTTATCCATGTCAGTCCAGCTTAGGTCAATGGTGTTATGCACATACTTATATTGTTTGTGAAATGAATTGTGAAATGGGCCCGTTCAGCATTTTTTTTTCATTTTAGAAATTGAAAGTAGAACACTTTTTAAGGTAATTTCCAAATTTTTCGGTTTTTATTAGGACGTTTAAGCCCTTAAATAAATTACCAAAGTTGGACCGCGCGAAAACTGGGCGGTGCTTAGCGTGATGTCACTTTGTAGATGCTGATCAGGCGACAGTCAAGATGTGACTTCACAGCTAACCTCAAAAATATGTATTTTTTAAGATTTACAAATATTACGTAGCTGTTATTAAAATTTCTGCCTGGTTCCTGTACTTTCAACCAAAATCTAATTCAATGTAATGTTTATGAAGTTTTAAATAGTTTGTCACAATCAAATAAGACACTTTTTGCAGGTTAGGAATCTAACCTATAATTAGCAGTCTATTTTTATAAATCAACAATATTGAAAAATTATTTGCGTGAATTTTTAAATATTTGCTTGGAACCAGTTGGCTCCAAGCTAAAAATGAGTATACAAACATTAAAAATGAGAATAAACCTAAAAACATAACAATTGAGGTTATGTTAGTTATATGATGCACATGCCCTATAAGCGTGTGGCGCATGTTAATGTGTTTCTCTATGGAAACGGCGTTTGATTATTGAATTATATCTCTTTTATTTTCCTGCTGGTTTAAAATGCATTTATACAGAATGACGTCACGAATCGGCAAAGCGCTTTGTACTGAAACTCAATCTTTAACATTGAATATCTAATGATTGGATATACTTATTAAGCTGAAATTTTAACAGTTTATCTAGATGATCGAATCCTATTGAATGCCATAAAAAAAATAACGAAAAAATAATTATCAGTAACAAGCCCATTATGGCAACATCTAATCCTGAATCCAAGAGCAATAGAAATTATTGTGTAGCACGTTTAAAAAGCTACAATTTAAGGGAAAAAAATCTTAGTGTGACCATACGGCAGTTTTTTTATGAAGCTTCAAAATATTTTAAAAAAATCTTGATTTCTAAAGAAAGTAATAAACATTTTTATTTGTAATTTTCCTTAATAGTTTATACCTATAGGACCTGTAATTTTACCAAGTTTTATTAAGAAAGGTTAATTATTTCTTTAGTAATTTTGGTTTATGTAAAATTAGAAATTTTTGTAGTTTTAATTTGTTTTGCAAAAAAACAAAATGGCCAATCGAATTTGAACTCCATGCAGTTTTATTCATAATTTATATGCAAACAATTCGATTTTTTAGTTGACCTGATTCGATGAACAGAGCCTTCAGAGCCTAAGATATTAAAAAAAACAGACAAAAATACGTTTTTCAAAATTAAAACTTAATTTCCAAGAACCGTTCACCTCCAAAATTAGACAAAACTTTACTGTAACTTCTGATAACATACAGATTGCATTTTCAGAAAAAAATTGCCCCCCCCACAATTGCTGAAAAAGTGCAATTTTATTCGACTAATTACAGAAGTGACCTTGATTATTAATTAGTTTCTTGCAAGTAATTAATGATTGATATACCTAATTGTTACGGGAATTTTCAAGGTATCCTTTCTTATGTATACCGGGTGCCACAGGCTAGTGGCTCCCCCCTATATTTCATTTATTTTTTAACTTATCCATGTAAAACTTGGGGTGCCTAAACTACCTATAAAAATGGATTTTTGGACATAAAAACGGTATAAGACCACTTCCGGTTTACCCGGAAAAGACTGCAACCCTGTATATTTTTACTTATTTGGATTCAAGACAACATTCTGAGTATACCATGAGATTTTCGCGAATTTTTGAGTCGATGTTTAGTTTTTTTAAGCATTTTAAGTTATTCCTCTAGAGTGCTTTGGAATACCAAAATTTGTTCTACGACAGGTAAAGTCCAAGGGAAAAATATAATTTTTCGTTTAATTTCATTAATAACTATTTACAAAGCCTCCAAAATTGAACAAGTCACTTTTTCAACGAAAACTTTTTTTTCCAACGGGAAGGTGGTGGCTCATAGTGTTCAATAAAATATAGATTTTTTTCTGAATTTATTGATATCCGTTTCAAATCTATGCTATTTGTTTTTCTATTTTATTAAATTTATTTAAATATAAAAAATCACTTTCAATATAATTCTTATTAATCCTTATAGTTTTCACTAGCACTTATGCCTATTAAGAAACAAAAGAGAGAATCACAAGGCTATAGGAGGAATGCATAGATTTAGTAAAATATTTCGCCACCAGGCGGTTACCGATCGGCTTTGGGTACACTATTCATTGTGTTCTGTGCTTTGTAGTTTTGATGTGTTAATAAGTTTGTTTATTTGAAACCTACGGAAAATGGATAGTTTAGGTGAACTAAAAGAAAAGCTTGGCATTTTTAAAGAAGTAGTAAACAAAGATGCACAGAAAATGAGGTTATGTTGCAGTACCCAAACGCGACTCTGACTCTGCCTACATGCATTCGGTCTGTATGTTTTGAACACACTAGATGGGGTTTTTTGTAATTTGAGAGCAACTATCCACTTTCTTCTAAAACTGCTGCATAGTGGAAACTGGTGAAACTTTAAATTTTTATTTTTTCTCTAATAGGAAGTGCATTGAGGCACACAACAATTGCTTGGCATTTTTAAAGAAGTAGTAAACAAAGATGCACAGAAAATGAGGTTATGTTGCAGTACCCAAACGCGACTCTGACGCCACCTACACGCATTCGGTCTATTATTCACAAAAAGGTAGTTATTCACATTTCATTATTAGGCATATGATTTTTGCAAAGGCAACTACGTTAAAGTTAAAAAAAAATTATATTGAAAGTGATTTTTTATTTTTAAATAAATTAAATAAAATAGAAAAACAAACAGCATAGATTTGAAATTGATGAATGAATTAATATCTATGAATTCAGGAAAAAATCTATAATTTATTGAACAGTATGAGCCACCACCTTCCCATTTGAAAAAAAAAAGTTTTCGATAAAAAAGTGATTTGTTCAATTTTGGAGGCTTCGTAAATAGTCATTAATGAAATTAAATGAAAAATTATATTTTTCCCTTGAACTTTACCTGCCGTAAAATAAATTTTGGTATTCCAAAGCACTCTAGACGAATGTCTTAAAATGCTTAAAAAAACTGACAATTCAAGACAATATTCTGAGTATACCATGAGACTTTCGCGAATTTTTGAGTCGATGTTCAGTCTTTTTAAGCATTTTAAGACATTCGTCTGGAATGTGTTGGAATACCAAAATTTGTTCTATGGGAGGTAAGTTCCAAGGGAAAAATATAATTTTTAGTTTAATTTCATTAATGTGGTGGCTTAAGTGTTTAATATATTATAGATTTTTTCTGAATTCATTAATATCCATTTCAAATCTATGCTATTTGTTTTTCTATTTTATTTAACGTATTTAAGAATGAAAAATCACTTTCAAAATAATTATTGCCTTTGCACTACGATTTGATACAATATTATAAAACAAAAGAAAGGTGACATTTGTAAACAAGTATTGTTTACAAATTATTGATATTTCTTAACATGAACTACACCAATAACGAAAAAACTGACATGATAACAATTTATGGCGAATGTCGAAAAAATTCTGTGCTTGCAGATCAAATGTCAGATCAGATTTCCTGAAAAAACACATCCATCTCATCATTTCAAGAAATTAGAAAAAAAAATGCGGCGAGAGCTACCAAAATGAAGAATTCATTGTAAATGAAAAATTGGAGATTAATACACTACACAATCAATCAGCCTCTGTTAGAGAAATAGAGGAAGGACTAGAATCAAATAGGAAAGCAGTAAGAAGAGTTTTGAAAAACATAATTACCACTCGTTAAAGTACAATCTGCACCAACATTTGTACGAAGGAGATTCTGTAAGACGAATTGTGTTTTGTGAGTGGTTAATTAATAAGTTTCAAAGAGACAATAATTTTGCCTTCAATATCCTTTTTTCCGATGAAGCATGTTTCACAAATAATGCGATGTTCAACCGGCAGAACGTAAGATACTGGTCCCAACAAAATCAAAGATTAGTTAGACAAGGGAGGTTCCAAGAAAGATTTGGGATAAATGTATGGGCTGGTATTTATGGAACACGAATCAATGGCCCAATATTCTTCCAAGGTACGGTAACATGACGGTATCTCGAATTCTTACAAAATCAAATTTGGCAAGAAATCGAAAAAGTTTCCCTAGCACAATACCGATTGTTGTATTTCCAGCAAGACAGAGCACCACTCCATAACAGCCGCATTGTTATGGATTATCTCAATGAAGCTTATGGCCCATAACTTATTTCAAACCCAGGTTTCATATGGTGGCCTGCAAGGTCACCTGATCTAGCCCCATTAGACTTCTTTCTTTGAGGTTATGTCAACGGACAGGTCCACAAAACTCCCGTTATGACCATCGGGGATCTCGAATTGAGAATAAGAAGAGCTTTTACTCCACAAATATTAAGGAATGTAATAAGTAACACAATTGTGCAAGCAAGAAAACGTATTGATTGTGATACCCATCACAATTTCATGTCATTTTGAACAATATTTGCAAAATTCAAATGCCATTCACCATTTTTAGGAATTTAACACCTGTAATTGTGCCATTTGCACTTGTATATTAGAAAAAAAATCATGTCTAATAATGAAATGTGAAAACAACCTTTTTTGTGAATAATAGCCTTTTAGTTCCCTCGTTTGTTTCTTAATAGGTGTAAGTATTAGAGCAAACTATAAGGATCAATAAAAATTATTATGAAAGTGATTTTTTATTTTTACATAAATTAAATAAAATAGAAAAACAAATAGCATAGATTTGAAGTGGATATCAATGAATTCAGAAAAAGGTCTAAGTATAATTTATTGAACACTATGAGCCACCTTCCCAATTGAAAAAAAAAGTTTTCGATAAAAAAGTGCCATAGAACAAATTTTGGTATTCCAAAGCACTCTAGACGAATGTCTTAAGATGCTTAAAAAAACTGGACATTGACTCAAAAATTCGCAAAAATCTCATGGTATCAGAATGTTGTGCTGAATGTGTTGTATAAAAATATACAGGGTGTTCCATTTAAAAATCGAAAGTTGCGGTCATTTCCGGGTAAGCCGGAAATGGTCTCATACCATTTTTTATGTCCAAAAATCCATTTTTACAGTAGTTTATGTAACCCAGCTGTGGAAAATTTCAAATGGATAAGTTAAAAAATAAAGAAAATTTTTGGGCAGCAAATATCTAATTTGAATATCTATCTGTTTTAAAATAATAATAAAGCAGTTTTTCACAAGAAAACTATCACCATAAGTACTTTTCGTTTTCTGTCTTTTAAATAAATGTGAAAAAAATCCTGTTCAGTACAGTCCAGTACTGGTGTCATTTTAAAAAATGAGATGAGGGTTGAAATTGTGTACATATGTTATTTCAATAATTCTAAATGAAATTTTAAAAAATCCTTAAAACCTGAGCATGGCTATATGGCTTCTCATAATATATCATACCACTAAAGTCAACTGGAACAGTCAGTCCAAGGCGTTGGTACTAAGGTATTTCATTAAAAAGCCTATTTGCAATGGAATAACACCGAAATCTTGCTTGAATATTACGAATGAAGCTTTATAAGACTACAGTCGATCTACATCTTCACAAACGGGTCTAAAAGAACAAGTGTTTGGAATTTTTCCAAACTGCATGTGAATTTTTCACATAGAGATTGTATTAGGTCTTTTTAATCTAATTTCACGAATTAAAAAATCACTTGCATGAGACCTTTAAAAGTGCATCAAGCACATGTGTAATTACTATGTCCATAATCACGAATGAAGAGCTTCCCAGCGTCATGGGCACCATATAATCTATTTTTTTTTGGTGACTTGATGATTTTTTTCAAACCGATTAAAATCCTAAAAAAAAAAACCTTTCTCGACATTTCACGGTCTATCCGCAAAGGAGGAAGAAACAACTAAAGATGATTTAATAAGAGGTAAAAATTGAAAATTTAGAATTGACGCCTTCTTTATAAGATGGCGTGTCATATCGGTGCAGCTCTAAGCTGTGGAAAATTTGAAGACGCAAGCAAATGGTTTGATTAATTTGGCACAAACTTTGAATTAAATTTCCTTTATTTCAAAAAGAAACATACAATTACAAAAATAAAATGAGTACCTCAACTTACATTAACACATAATAATATTATTCATATAACGTTCACCCAGTGAGGTTATATGTACACTATTAAACAATAACTAATTAGTTAGCACTTATAATTACGAATTTCGATCGCGGGCTACAAACAATACAAAAACAAAAAGAAACAATCCGCGATCTCCTTCCTTCCTCCAATCCGACATAAAAGCTCAAACTTAAAAATAGTAAAGATAACAATAAATTGAATAAATAACCAATAAATACTACTACGATAAAATAAACATACAGTAAATTTTGTGTTATAATTGCTAGATGTGTAAAGCGACTGCGTGAGTAACATGATAATATTCAAAAACTTACTTTGATTAATAATGATGTTACGCCGGCTTCTCCGTCCACATCTGGAGCGAAAAAAATTTACAACAAAGTCCTTAACACTTCTTAGCACTTACTCAAAATGTACAGTCGTCACAACTGATAAATTAATAATTAACACAACGTGACCCATATAAAAAACGTCAACTAATTACACCTACTACAACACTTAAATTTGAATGCACTTCTCATTTAATAATAATCATAACCAACAAATATCAACAAAAGAAGCATTTACAACACTTTTTTTTAAACGATATCTTGCGATACTTCAGCCAATGTAACTTCACTATAACTTAAATAGAAGAGGAAAAACTTTTTATATGATTCGTGATGTCGCGATTGTGTCGTCCGATAGCAGATGTCCGTAGAAACGAAATGGGGCTTGGGGCCTGCGGGCCGGCTCCCTGCGTCAGTACTGACTGTCTGTCATGCCCTGATCATATTCCAGTACCAGTCGTTTGATGTGCGATAGCTTATCATGCAGATAAGTGAACCTCTGCTTCGCCCTTTGATGTTCCAGATCTTTCTTGTTCTCCTGATACTCACGCACAATCTGCTTCTGTATGTCCTGCAACAAAAGAAATCAGATTTACTAAGTGTAACAATTCGGTGCAGTTGTTATACATATATTTAAAATATGGAAGGATTCAACACTAAACAAATTTCTCTATAATATAATAGCACATATGTTGCATGTGTGTATATATAGTGTGCATGTCTTGTCAAGTGCAATTATAGTGATTTTTTTTCAACAAGTACAAAGTGGATACATGTATGATACACAAAATAATTTGTTACGATTGCCAAAGACAACCTCTTCTTGTGTTCAAAGAAATGTTGAGTTGCAAGTTGCAATTCAGCAAAGAAACTGCCATAGGAACCTTCTTAGACATAGAGGGAGCTTTTGAAAATACCTCATTCGACTCACTTAGTGATGCAGTGAAGAGGATCGGAGTCGAAAAGTCAATAACAAGATGGATCGACTCAGTACTCAGAACTAGGAAAATTCAGTCCACGCTAGGATCCACGACAGAGGAAGTGTCCGTGACCAGAGGGTGCCCGCAGGGGCGGGGGGTCTTATCTCCTCTCCTATGGTGCCTGGTCGTGGACGAGCTCCTATCTCGACTGGAACAGCGGGGAATATATGCGCAAGGCTACACAGATAATATCGCCATCCTGGCAACAGGAAAAAACGAGGGCGCTGCAACAGAAAAGATGCAGCGAGCTCTCGTTATGGTAGACGGATGGTGTACCCAGGAAGGTCTTTCCGTGAATCCAAGGAAGACCACTGTGGTCGCCTTCACAAGAAAAAGGAAACTCAACCTGGGAAGATTATATCTCCGGGGAAACGAATTGCAGGTGAGCAATGAAGTGAAATATTTGGGACTGACTCTAGATACCAAATTAAACTTCAATGCACATCTAGACAGAGTGACTACCAAAGCTACGCGGGCCTTATGGGCCAGCAGAAGAATGGTAGGTAAAAACTGGGGACTACAACCAAGAATGGTGCACTGGCTGTACCAAAGGGTTGTAGTACCAATAATAACCTATGCCTTCCTGATCTGGTGGCATAAAGCCGGAAAAGGGGAGGCAATGAGAAAACTACGGAAAGTACAAAGACTGGCATGTCTAGGCATAACGGAAGAAATGTCAACAACGCCTACCGCAGATAGAAGCGCTACTTTGCCTGCTCCCACTACAGTTAGTAGTGGAAAATGAGGCACAGTTGGCGGCATATAGGCTGAAAATAAACGGACATGGGACCATTCCAAGAATAGGATACCACACCGAACTATTCCAACATATAGGAAAAAATCGACTATTAGATATGCAGTCAGATAGAATCAGCATAAGCCACAACTTCACAAAGACCTTCAGGGTATACATACCCGATAGGGAAGAGGAAGGAACAAGGCAACTGCGAAGACATCCAAATGATACCATATGGTATACTGACGGATCGAAAACGTCAAGTAGTACTGGAGCAGGTGATACAGGGGACCAACCAGGGACAGACACCTGGGCAGTAACGCAATGGTGTTCCAAGCAGAAGTCACAGCCATAGAAATCTGTGCACAAGAAATGATACGGAGGTCATATACTGACAAAAGAATCCGCATCATCACTGACATCCAAGCGGCTATCAAAGCTCTGAATGTAGTAGAGATACGTTCCATAACGGTAAAAGACTGCCTTGAATCCTTAGCGAAACTGGCGGAACACAACAGTATACAACTGGAGTGGACGCGAGGACACGAGGGCAATGAAGGCAACAAAAAAGCAGATAAGCTGGCCAAAGAAGGCGCAAAAACAGCCTTGATGGGACCTGAGCCATCCTGCGGGATATCATACAATACCGCAAGAGGAATGGTAAAGGAACTATTGAGTCAGAAACATATCTTGTATTGGACCGGCACGCCGAGGATGAGGCAGTCACGTATGTTCATCACCGGCGGGCCATCCATGACAAAGACCAACGAACTGCTAAAGCTGAGCAGAAAACAGCTGAGATGTGCAGTGGGAATCCTAACAGGACACTGCACACTGAATAACTAACATGGATGTGAAAGATAATCCAGAATGCAGGATGTGTGGTGAGGATGAAGAAACTCCTCGCCACATACTATGTGAATGCCCAGCCTTAGTGGCTGGGAAGTTCTCACACTTCGGGGGACTAACCGTAACCCCGGAAGAAATAGCCAGAGCTCCCATTGACCGTATACTCTCTTTTTGGAGAAGAACGGGAATTAATGGGATAACGAGATTATGGGGTACAATAAGCTTAAGCTTCAGTACAGCGGGGCCTCGGCACCGCAACCCATAAGGAAAAAAAAAGAAAAAAAAAAGTTGCTGTTAATAAAATTTTGTAATACTTTACCCAACAATTACAAGGACTTATCTGCTAAAGACTTTAAAAGAACTCTTCACAATTTTCTAACCATTGAGGCATTTTACTCAATTGCCAAGTTTTTAAATTACAAATTTTAGTTCTCTAATTCTTTTATTTATCTGTATGTTTGTTCCTTTGATGTGTTCTACACCCGTTTGGTTTTTCAAACTTATAGAGGACAGAACCTATCCTTGTTTCTGATGGTATATTTGTAAGCCAAGCTCATGCAGGGAAAAATTAATAACCCAGAACAGATTCTTGCCAGGTCCAGAACATACATTAAAAGTAATAATAAAATGAAATAATATTTTACTGAGATAATTTTTTTATTTCTTATATAAAATGAAGCTAATTTTTATCATATTGTAATATGTTGCAACCCTTTAAAATTTAAGGTTATGTTGGTTCAGTGTTGCGAGCAGGTCTCGTTTTTTCGTACTAGATGTCGGTATAACTTCGTAATAGATTTGAACTTTTCGTAATCACATATCTAGAGGAGGAGTAGGAGAACGCCACCGGCGAAATTTTTTTTTAACGTCATCGTGATTTTTTAGGGTATCTTCATGTAACGTATACTTATTACTTATTACATCGAAGTGAGTAAATTGAATATATTTTAATGTTTCTATAGTGGCTCCACCTGTCACTGAATGGCGAAAATTTTTATTACAAGGATTTATTGTAAAAGTCATGAATTACAAAGACAAGGATTACGGACGCTAACGGCAATTCCTCAGATAAACAATCTTTGTTTATCTGAGGGCAATTTCGATGAAAACCGATCCGCAAAATATGAAGAAAGAAGGTGGCGCTAGTAACACTAGCAAAAATGTCATTAGCCAATGAGCAGCTCGCGTTCCAGTGTACTCGTGAGCGCTGCGCCATCTATAACGCCCGTTTCTTTCTTCCAGTTTCACGGAAATGTTGAAAGCACGGCGTGCGTCATCCTTGTCTTTAGTATTTCATGGTAAAAGTCATGACTTTTAAGAGTATTTAGCGATTTCGTTTCACTTTCAACACCAACTACCAGTTCTGCTGGTAGCATTCATCGGTATAAATATGTAACGACATAACGAAAAAAAAAAAAGTAATAGATGTTCGTTGCGGCGTAATAGCGTAATAGGGAGCGTTTAATAGTAATAGATCTATTACAAAAGTAATAGTGCTCGCAACACTGTGTTGGTTACTAAAAAGTAGGCAGACTTCAACAGATCGAATGTCTGAATGTAGTGTATTTGCACCTACTCGAGAAACCTACCAGAAGTTAGTTCTGGTGACATCTGGAATTATCTAGAGAATGGTGGCGTCATCAGGGAAAAATCGAGATCTGTCATTTTTAGGTATAAAAGACTGACCGCATTCTCAGCGAGTAGTTCAGAGAGTTCAGAAAGTATAGAAAGTGAGGTTAAGACTTCAACGATAAACAAAGTGATAAACATTGTGATTTTTAGTCAGTAAAGTGTATTTAAATTAATATTAGTATTGTGAAGTATCCAGTAAATATTTAATAAAGTGTGTTAGTGGACATCTCTTGTTATAATTTTTGGAACCTACGGAATTTGCGAGGGTGGTTTCCTAAGGGTGGAAACACGTTACAATATAGAATAACAAAATTTTACAAAAATTGTTATTGAGAAAAATAATAGATATAAATATATCCACCCAGTAATTATATGTTCTTTAATTTGACCCATTAAGGACTAAGAATGTACATGTACGTTTTCATTAAAGTTGCTGTTGACGGCCGAGTGCCAGACTAGTACGATATATGACCCTAAGTATTGTACACAAAATAATAATTTTATATTTTATATTTTTCCTGCTCTCGGCTGGCATAATCTGGAGTATCATTCCCTGGCTCGTCACAAAAGGGTTAACAACGATAAGGATGAATGTGACATTCTCGTGGATTAAGTTGTAATGGTGTAACTTTTATGTAAAATTCTCGTTTAGGTTAATAACTAATTTTTGTTACAATTTTCATTCATTTTTATTTTTACTGTCATAAAATAAGAACACTTAAGTTGCGATCTAAATTAAAAAATTTCTATTTATATCTTAACCATAAAAAGAGAATAATGATGAATAGTCAATAGTGTCAAACGGCACATGTAACAGAGCGGCGTTTATTTGATAAGCCTTTGTAAAACTTATTTTACTAATTAATTACTATCCTCCTCTTATAGTTAAGGTATAACCATAAGAGGGACAGATGTCTAAATTCTGTTACTTTTTATTTTGTGTATCAATGATTTTGAGACGACCTTGGGGGGATTTCACTTAGATGGGAATTCCCAGATGCCTGTGTAAGCCATGCTCCGCTCATTCATCACGTGAACAACTGCATTCTTAACTGAGACAGATTTTCAGCCTTTACCACATAGATGGCAATGGTTTTTCCCCTCATCAAAAATTTTCCCAAAAATTGTTTTTTCCTGTGAGGCTTAAAACAAAACAAAAGACGTTTTTCTACGATTGTGTTGAAAGTCAAATTTTCTAACCTCAAAATGACAGCGGAAAATGTCACTTTGCCGCACGCCGTGCGGCAAAGAATGTGCCACACGCCTCGATTACATCTTCACAAATTTAAAATTTTGGAAAAACTAAGGGAAATAACTTCACAACCATAGAAAAAAATAGTACGTAACACACACGTGGCAAGCTTCAATGCAAAACTCGTATGATACTTTCATACATCGTTTTGCAATGAAGCCCTTGCCACACTTGTATTACAATATACTATTTTTTCATTTTTTAATTTGCCGTCAATTCTAACTTAACTTTTCCTCAAAAATTCGTTATTTTATCATTTGGCGTGAGTGTGAATTTTTTCCAATTTACTATTAATAAACAGGGTAATATTGGTAATAAAGAATATGCCCGATGCATTTAATTGCAAAAATAGAATATTTTGGGAATTCATTTTGATAAAAATCGGGGAAAAAAATAGTATATTGTAATACAAGTGTGGCAAGGGCTTCATTGCAAAACGATGTATGAAAGTACGAACACGAGCGCAGCGAGTGTTCCTATCATACTATTACTGTTACATACTATTTTTTCTATGGTTGTGAAGTTATTTCCCTTAAAGTCTTTCAAAATTTTAAATTTGTGAAGATGTAATTGAGGCGTGTAGAAATTTGTCTTTCAACACCATCGTAGAAAAGTTTTTTCCCTGCAAAAAAAAACCCAAAAATAAAAAGCGGGCTTTTATCCATTTTTGATTTACAATAAATATTTTGAAAAATAAAAAAGATTTTCTGAAAATTACTGCCTCATGTCCCACAGTTTCAGCATGTATGACTATATTGGCTTTATACCTATATTATAATAGTACGGTTTTGATTATATATGTCCACTAAAATTACACAGCCCCACAAAAAAAAAAGTATGTTGTATCAGAAACCAGACCCTCATACCTCCACTTATTTTGACGTGCTAAATCCGAAAATTTTCGATATCTTCTATATCGGCCTTAGAAAACTTAAAGTTAGCTTAAAAGTTATTTTTAGAGAACTCAAAAGCATTAAGCTTTTGTTATTATATAGTATTATATAAAGACCAATTCATTACTCTCAAGATATTAACTACGCCTTGTGTTTATATTCTTAAATGTTTACTTTATCTTAAACAAACTGAACATCAATATGTAACGCACAGCCAAATCCATGAATATACCACAAGGAATAGCGATAAAATTAATGTCAATTTTCTTCGACTTACGAGATCTAGAAACGGAACAGGTTATTATTCTGCCAAATTTTACAATACTCTTCCTCCTCATTCTGTAAAAAATTTAAACTTTTTGCAATTTAAAAATAAAATTAAAGGTTATTTAAAAACTAAGGCCGTCTACAGTTTTGAAGAGTTTTTTTGAGAACGATTTCTCAGATTTAATTTAAAAAGGACCTAGCATTGTACACTTATTACCACATATTACCCCTGTTTAATTTGTTAATTAGTTTAGATAATTTTATAATACTTTTAATTCTGATTGTTATTCATTTTCTTATATATCTATGTGGTTTACCTATTTTTAATATCTTTTATACATCTACTATATCGTCTAATGTTTTGACGTGTGTAAGCATTATGTATTATGTATTTTGACATCAATAAATTATTATTATTGGTATTATTATTATTATTATTGCAGTAAACTCCAGATAAAATACGAAAAAAACACATTTTTGCAACTTACTAAAAATGACATGACAGAAATTAATTTGGGCCGCGCCAAAATAAGTGGGGGTATGATGGTCGGGATTTTGGTACAACATACTTTTTCTTTGTGGGCTGTGTTTTTGTTATACTTTCCATAGTCATATCTTATATCACACGAAAGCATTATATCTCGCATTATATAATAATAATAATAAAAGTTCTTTATTGAATACATAATAAATACATATTCAAACGGCTATCGACCGGAGTCCTTCAGCCTATTTTTCCTACATTGTTACTGTTGATACATTATTTTTTTTGTGGAATATTTAAAAACGAATACATTTTATAGAAAAAAAAAAAAGCAAACAAATTTTTATGTAAGTATTATCTAAAATTTTTTTATTTTAATTAGTTTTGAATTAATGAAGATATTTTTTCAATTAGAGACATCTCTGGGTGTTGAATTTTGATCTTCTGTTGCGGTTTCTTGTACGGCAGAGAGGTCGTAACAGATGCATATTATGTGGCCGATTTGCAAATTTGGTTGTTAATATTTGAAGTCTGCTCAAGATTGGGGTTATCCTAGTTTTTTCATATAGTAAATTATTCGGCGGATTGTGGAGGTTGTTGACTGGATGCCGAATTTTAGTTATAATGCGTAGCGAAGAGGTTTCGGCAACTTTTAAGTTGTTTAGTACCGGCGCTTGGCAGTTGACATATAGAGTGTCCATATTCCAGTATAGGTCGACATATAGATGTGTAGATTTTTGTGGCTGTTTTAGTAGATATTCCTTCATTTTTATATGTTAGTGATTTGAAGTGTTTTGCTCAGTTTTTTATTCTCGATTTAATAATTGCTGAGTGTTGGTTAAAATTCAGTTTTTGATCCATGGTAATTCCTAAATATTTGGCCGAAGGTGTTGGTTTTACATGTTCGTTTGCAATGCTTATTGTAGGGGAGGACAGAAAGGGAGCGTGGTTAAATATAACGAATTGTGATTTATTAGGATTTGGAAGTAGACGCCATTTATTGAACCACACTTGAACCTCATTCATCTTTGCCTGCAACTTAGGAATTAAACTCTGCAATGATTTATCATGTCCCACCAATGTAGTGTCATCAGCATATTGCAGAATGTATGTTGTGTCTTCAGATGGATTTTGTAGAGTGGTGATGTCATAACTGTATAAGATGTACAATAGGGGTGAAAGTGGTGATCCTTGTGGAACCCCTTGCTCAATAATAAATTCGTCCGATGTTGCGCCGTCAACCTTTACATGTAGTGTTTTATTTTCTAGGTAGTTTCTTAATAGGTGTATCAGATAATCAGGCGTATCTACTTTTTTTAATTTGTATAGTAATCCTTTGTGCCAAACGCTATCAAACGCTTCTTTGATATCAAGAAATATCGCTGCCGATTTTAAATTTTCGTGCTTGGCAGTCTGGACGTTTGAGGTGAGAATCGTCGGTGGATGAATGGTGGCACATTTTTCTTTGAAACCAAACTGGTGATTAGGAATTATGTTCCTAGTTTTATCATACAATTTGTTTCTTATAATTTTTTCAAATAATTTTCCTAGTACTGGTAGCAGAGTAATTGGTCGATAATTGTTAATTTTTTTGTGATTAGTATTCGGTTTTGGTATATTTATTATCCCACCCTTTTCCAGAAATAAATGATGCTTTAGACAATATTTGTAGATTTTTAAAATGTAACAATGAACCTGATAATTTAGTTGTTTAATTACTGACCATGGTATTATGTCTACTCCTGGTGATGTATTTTTTTGCTTGTGTAGAATATTGAAGTATTCTTCTTCATCGATTTCTATAGGGTTGTTAGGAATCTCTGTGTTAAAGTATTCGTGGTACCATCTATTTACTTCATCATATTTATTTTGATCAAAAACTGGATTTTGACTCTCTGCAAATTGTTGTTCGTAATAGTTTGCGAATATGATGGCCTTGTCTTCATTTTTCGCATTATATATTAGTCATAATCTGTACAGTTTGTTAGAAATAAAAGTTATTATTATTATATTGCTTCTTCTTATTCAAGACTGATGTTTTATGATCCACGCATTACTAAAATTGGCCTCCTTTTGTTGTATGGCACACTTAATAGCACCACGCCGTCTGTCACGGTAGCCTGTTACCTAAGATCTTTATTATCAGCTTTTAGGTGGCATCGACCCAACTTTTTGGTGGCATCAATCCAACTTTTTGGAGGTAGTTCTCTTTGCCTCTTGCCACATGGTTATTCCTGAACTATCAACTGTTCTGGGGTGCTATTCTCGAGCTTAATCGAATACATTTGTGCACGATAGTACGCACACAAATATTTTCCGTGTATGAATAAAACAACGAATTCTCAAAATCATGCGATTTGAATTTTTCGTGCGATATTGATATTCGTATGAAAAGTAGGGCAACATAGCACTTTAAACAGTGTGTACATGTTAATGAAACTAAAAACCTTATTTATAATCAAATATACCTATAAACAAATATCACATTTGACATTAGTTTAGTTCAAATTTATGTAGATTGTGACATTAAATTTCTACATAATGCAGAGCAATAAACGTATTGATAATATAACTTTTGTTTCTTTGTTTTGTTACATTTTAATTATATATGAATGTACACTGAGAAAAATGAGATAAATAAAATAAACAAAAAGCTTTAAATGGAAATGGGAATGGTAATATAACTGTGGAGCAGAAGAGGATGCTGGTTAAGTTCATGGAAGCAAGCTTAAAAAATGGAAAGTTTTGCACACAATTTGCATTTAAAATTGCACACGCACTTTGGATGGAGGTAACTAATATTTTAAATGCCATGCCAAGTGTTAATAAAGAGTGGAAGCAGTGGCGTAAAGTAAGATGATTAGTGAAAGTCATCATTATTTCCTCAAGAATTAAGTACCTTAGATACATGAGGGTCCAAGTCCATTTTTTGACGTATTAGCCCTAATAACACTACCTGGTTTAGACGATGCTGATAAAGTCAACAGTATTTATAGCTTTACTGCATCAAAAATGAACTTGGGCCCTTATGTATCTAAGGTACTTAATTCTTGAGGAAAAAATGATGACTTTCACTAATCATTTTTTACGCCTATTAACACCTGGCATGGCATTTAAAATATTAGTTACATCCATCCTAAGCGCCTGGGCAATTTTAAATGTAAATTTCTTACATTCTGTGCTCATATTTCAGCTTCTTCTAATGCTGCAAGTCCATCTAAATAAACTATTTCATTTAGAGCCATCACTATATTTATTAAATCACATCTTGGTAGACAAAATATTGTTTAGTAAGGCCTCTGGGTAGTTTGTGCTGTTAAATTAATGTCAACAGAAATATCTGTCACCAGTCATTTCATATAGGAAAATCAAAATTCGATTACCCTCAGACCATCCGATGTAATCACACGGAAAAATTCGTGGGGGAATACGATCTGACCGTTCAAGAATACACACATGTTAAAACTATGCGAAAGTCGCTTACTTCCATATGCGAATAAATTCGAGAATAGCACCCCTGTATTGTCCTCTCTTCAGTTGATGTGACCAAAAAAATTAGAGAATTTGCGAGAATATGATGCTACTTCACTTCTTACCCTGAAGAGCCGTTTTAGGGGAGGTGTTTCTTTGAGAATGAGCTCAGTCTTAAAGCCAGTAACGCCATTAGATCAATACAAACTTTCTGTGAGAGTACCGGTCTTGCAATTAATAATACAAACACAGATTTATTACTTTTTACTAGCAAGAGACAGGACTACAGCGTATTAGTTAAAACTGATAACCGCACTGTAGAATAGCATTAAATTAATTGGAGTTTACACAGTGCCGGTCCAAGGGTTTTTTTTTGGCACATACGAGGTCTGATTTTGGTGCCCCCTTACTCCCCCTACAACAAACACGAACGTTCTGAAATACTGACATATCCCCCTACCCTTTATTTTACTTTTTACTTATAACATGTAATATGATATGAAATAAAATTTTATCTAGGATTAACAATTTTCAATTTATTGAGGTAAATTTTATGTGGAAGGTTATATTAATTTTATACAATAATTACGGGTTTACAATAAAATAAACACAATTTATTTTATACATTTTAAAGAAACCAACATAAGTTATATATAATGGTTTACGTAATTGTACTGTAATTTAAAAGTTAAAGCATTACTAATAATGAGTAGGTAAGATGAAATAAGAAAGAAAATCGTATTTTGTGGTGCAATTGCCATACTTGCGCGAGGTTCAATTTCACGTAAAGATTGGTATCGATATTGACCTTCTATTTATATAGTAGAGTTCAGTGGAGAAAACAGAAAAGAGAAGTGTAAGCGAGCGTGCCAGCGTCACGGGCGATTGTATTTTTTCCCCGGGTGAAAGTGGAAAGTAAGATATGCGTTCGCCGGCGCCCCATGCGGCCGTATGTGTCGCATGGGCCTCGGACCAGCCCTGACTTTACATGGATTCTCTTTTAAATTGGGGAATTCAACGTAGACTTTGTGAATAATAAGTTATCACACATTGCTCATCATTTGGCAACTGTGTTCTTTTGTTAATGAATTTATTTTAAAAATGTACTATTTTGCTCATGTCCAGTTCTATTTAAATTATTGTATTATCTGTAAATTGTACGTACAATGTCCTTCAGAGAATTAGGAATTTTAACCGCTCCATCTCTATACACCTTAAGCTGTGTAACCCATATAAAAGAAAATTTTAATCATTTCAATAGCAGAAATAACACTAGTCATAATCTGCGACATAATTATAATTTGAACATACCAGCTCACACCTTATCCATCGTTGCAAAAGGTCCTAAATTAATGCCTGTAAAATTATTCAACAAGTTACCCATCCATATTAAAAAAAGAGAAGTAAAATCACTCTTACTCAAATATTCGTTTTATTCAGTTGATGAGTACTTAGGCACTGATCTTACTGATTGATACCAGTTGATTAACGAATAATATTTTTTATCCTAGTTTTTTTTCCTGTTTGGAAAGTATATATATATTATGTATATCTTGATACATCATGTTTTGTTAGTCTACATTGTTTGTTTTTAAAATAATTTTGCAATTGACATATTTTTTTGGTATTTACATTGATATATGTGTATTTTAATCAAATTGATTATATTCCGATATTTGTTAAGTCTATGAAAATAAAGTTTATTATTATTATTATTAGTGGGATGGACTGTCCAAGTAATTTACAACATACAGACCCACATATCGAAAGCATCAATATGTCGTATGACTGTTTCTTTAACGAACAAGTCTCAGAGGTGTAAAAAAAAGACAGAAAAAATTAAGGCATTAGCAGGTCTAATCTTCATGCGCTTTTTGATATTTATATCAACCCAAATTTTTTTATCGAATAAATCGTAAAGTAAACAGTTGTCCTGTCCTGTGTTTATGTTCATCATTGTTAAAATAAAGGACTTATGCAGCGTCGTAAGTCGAAACTTTGCCGCCCAGGGCAAGCATCTAATTTTGCGCACGCAAATACGAAATACCCAAGTACTAAACATAGGTCATTGATTTTGAATTTCGCTCCCCAATGCTCGCACCCCTGGCATGGGCCCGGTTGCCTTGCCCTAGATACGACGCTGGACCTATCTTGCCAAATGACGTTTGCCCTAAATACAACTGGTTATTAAGTTTTTAAGGGAAATGGTTTCTGTCCTATATTCAAGTTTTGTTAATTTGGTTATCATTGTTTAGTAGACTAATCGACGAATAATGGGTTTATCAGAATACCATATATAACAGACAAATAAACAGCAGTGAAAATGTTTGCCTACTAATCTACTCTCAGCTCTCTAGCATTTGAGGAATGTAAAGTTGGACCAAAAACGAAAATTGTGGTAAATCAATAAATAGCTTGGTTATTGTATGTCTCTAATCTTTCTTGAAAATGTTTCTATCACCCGCAGGTATTCAGCCCCAAACAATCAAGACATGATTAAAATGAGATAATAAACATGTTAAACAATAAATTGCAAAGTTATTCGAAATTATTCTCTAGTGATAAGAAAAGAAACATGTATGGGAATTCTATTTAAAATATATTTGATAAAGAAAATAATAATAATAAGTGGCAACAGCACCTAACTCTACTCACGATTGACGTAGAGATTATGAAGGCATTTACCGATTTGAAACAAATTCATCAGAGTTAAAATTGTTATTTTAGCAACAAAACTACATAAAAAATGCATTGAAAACCTCTGTTCTAATTGAACCTAACACATTTATTCATAGATAGATAGATAGATAGTTTATTGATGTTTATACACAAAAACAGTGTTTACACAGGTCAAAAGAAATAGTCTGACAATAAAATTACATTAAAATACATAAAACTTACATTGAAAAATAGTTAAACTCTACATCAAAATTAATAAATAACGGAAGACAGAAATATAGAAAAATACACTTAATACAACAAAACCGTATATAGAACATACACAATACTAGTATTAATATTAATGGTATATTTAATACCTGTTTGTTGATTTTTTATTAAGAATTTAGCTTTCATATGAATAAAAGTTATGAACAATTTCTTTTTTTTTTTTCAGCATGTAACTTTTCGAATCTGGACATTTCTAAACTTCTTTATCTATCTTCAATAGATGTACCTTGTACGTCTTAAATTTTTTGCAAATATAATAACTTAAAACTGGAATCATTAAAATCTAACCCTAATTGGCAGTTCTACTTTTTCTTCTACTCTTAGCCTATTTCTGTGGCTCTAAATAATTTTAAGGACGATACATATTTTCTAAATTATTTACAGTTATATTTGAAATGTAGTTTTTATCGTTAATTTACATGATTTTTGTACTCAGTGTGTTCTTTCTTTTCGCTACACAATTATTAAATAACTGACCATTTTACATCGTGCTTAAGAGCTGGATGTTTGCCTACTCTAAGCAGAATGAGTTGCAGTTAACACAAAATTAGAACAATCCTATCTTTTGGCAAATCATATACCCTTCAATCATATTATTTTTTATACTAGCCATTATGCGGAGCGAGGGGTTTGGAGATATATTTTTGAATTTACATATCACAAGGAAAGCTATTTGGAGCCATTAAACAAAGAATTTGGTTGGTCAATCAATATCAAATTCACAAAATTAACCATCCATCATATTTCTTAAAATTTAATTGACACGTCTTTTATGAGAAGTGGACGAAGTTCTCTTATAAATAAAAATGATCAATTCTTGAAACCTAAGAACGCCCACGTTAGGCAAAAAATAAGGGCACTTGCTTCTCCTAACAAATTCCGAAGGAATATGATTTCTTGCCTCATGAATGTCGGAGTCTAATCTTACTTTTTAATTTTTCTTTGCCATTCAGTGTTAGTTGTGTTTTGCATTAGATTAAAAGCGGTAATATAGATCTAGCCGATTTGTTTATTGCAAATGAGATATTAAGAAACTAAACAAAGATGAAGAAAATGCTAAATGAGAACAAAAAGTTCTACAAATAAAAGATCCCTTCATGTTACCACATAGTGCATTTGTTAAAAGATTCAGAGTAAACAAAGATCTTCTTCGAGATATTGTTGTCATTCCTAGATTTATGCACTCATCTCAATCAACAATTTTATTACACCGTAACCTTTATGACTCGACTGAGCACTGACAGGGACTGACAGATGATAATTGTTTACAATTCTCGACAGGCACATGCGACCATATTACTAAAATCGGCTTCTGCTATATCATATGCACAGACAGAAACCGTAGTTCAGAATAGCAATCTTATGCTTAGGCCCGGTACTTTCATCTTAGATAGTTACATTTAATCTGCAGAATAAGGTTTATCCCGGAGATAAGCAAAAAATCGGTATTTTCACCTATAAATAGTGATATCCAACAGATAAACATGCCTTATCCCCAGGATAACCTATCCAGCACCTAGACCTTTATATAACGGTTTTATCCAATGTATAAAAATAGCCATGCCCACAGGGTTCTGCTGTGATTAACAGAATTGCTATTTTATTTTCTTACCCAACTTTTAAAAAATTTGATTTGTTTTATACTGCGTTTTAACTCTAAATTTGCACATTGGGTGACTCTAATGTCAGTGGTAATACCATGATCTACTGGTTTATGTTAATATAGCTTTACTTTTTTTAATACATGTATTAATGGCACATTTAAGAGGGGGGGGGTTGAAATGTCACACTTTTTAGGTTAGGTTAGTCCCAGGTTGTATTTGTGATTCACACATGGGCAATGCATGAATCGCAACTATCGTATCTATATATATTGTAGTTAATAAATGCAACAAACATTCATTCGTGCATACATGTATTCCCACGCACACGCACACATACAAATATACAAACTCACACATAGACTCAAAAAAACACATACACATGCAAAGAATCTCAATAATATAGCAACTCAGGAGACCATTCAAGAATTAAACACAGTACATAAAAATATTGAATTTTTGCCGTTTTTGTCCCTTAAAAACGGCCGTTCTGCCTAAAGATGGGCATTTGAAGCTTTGACCCCATTGAGACTTTTGATCAGGGATACAAAATGAACCATTTCCCAAATTTTCAGTCAATTTCACCGGAAGACCGATTTCCATACAAAACGTGCGGGGTCCTTTAATTACTGTTTATATCGTCATACTTTGGTAAAATGCAATCAAGCAGAAATCTTTAAAGAACAACCGAGTTTATTTTAATTCAATTTTGGTTTCTTAAATATACACAAGGGTGCTATAAAACTATTTTTTATAAAATGCCTTGAAAAATCTATTTTGCTGTAACAATATCCTTAATACCATCATAAAGCGACTTGTAGACTAAAAGGGCCCACTCCTATGAAGGTTGTTAAGGCCTTTTTAAATTCCATCATAAAACTCCTTAGTGAGGCAAAGTGCCGCTCTTGAAAACCTTGTTAAGGCCGTTTTAAAACCTTTCTTAAAACCTATTTTAAAGCTATCGGAAGCTTTTTATTAGCTTCATGCATTTCTAGAAAACACCTAGAAGGCTACCTTAAAACTGGTTTTTAAAACTTTTATAAGTCTATATTAGAACTGAGAAGCTATAAGAATGTCCACGAAGAAATCCAAATAATTTTATTATTGCATTTATTTTTTTGAAACTGATTTAAGCAAACACACCATCAGGCTTATTGAAGATAAAATGAAATTTGAGATTTATAAAGCGTAGAGTGGCAGTATAACCTCTCTAAGGCCGATTTAAAAGGTAATAAAAATACATCAGGCCTGACAAAAAAAATTAAAACCAACGGCAGTTTATCGTTAAAACTACAAAAGAAAGGCCCAAAAAACAAAGGGGCCGCAGAAATAATAATGATTTTAATATTCATACAAAATTTGCATAGACATGTAATCAGCAAATTTAAAAAAGTAGGCTGCTTCTCGGATCCCACGGTAATTTTCGTTTCATGTAATTCTACCTTAATTTGCTAAAGAAATTGAGATTGACCTTGAATATTTTTATATAAACAAGAAAAACATGGCCGACCAACTAAAAATCTAATTGTCATTTTACTGTCCTCTCATTAAACTATATATTCTAATAATGGCAATGCCCTAGAACATTTACCCTAAATGAAGTCCTTTTAGTCTTTTTGTATACTATCACAAATAATCCCTTCCTTACATAAATGCAAATGCACTTGACGAAGATCACATGGACTTGATAAAAGCTGTAATAAAACGTTTGGGATTTAAAAGAACCGCCTCCAAGGCGAACCGCGTTGACATTTGATACAAAAAACTTAAAACTTAACCTCAAAATAATTTCTTCCATAAATGACATAATTACACATCAGTAAGTCGTGAAATGCTTTTAATTAACACACACACACATGCACCAACGACACTTCAGGCAAACATATTGTTTATTATTTTTATAATGAATGTTTTATTGAGGTTTTAGAAAGTGTTTTATGGAATTAAGATTTGCCTTTTAGATTTATAGAGGCCTTTTTTTCTTCATAACTTTAAATCTAACTGGAATTTAAGACGTTCATAAAACTAATTAGCTTTATGGAGAGTTTTATGTAGATATGATAAACCCATTACAAATATGTATTATCCTAGAAGCAAATTAGCTTTATAATTAGGTCTTACAGAATGCTTTAAAACTTACCATATAAGAGCAAGGATACTTGAAGCCTAAAAGGCCTTAACTACAACATCAATAAAGCACAGACTATTTCCTAACCCCGACAAACCTTTTTTAAAACCTCCTCAAGTCCAAATGACTTTTAAATTGTTCCTTGGGATGGTCATAATGATTGGCAAACGAGTTTTTTCAAGACCAACAAAACAATAACAAAAAAATAACAACAACAGTTTTATACTTCTAGATTCCTTTCGATGGGTATTATGCTAATAAAGAGACTATTATTATTATTATTATTATTAGCATTATATACGAACAGGTTGAGACCTTATTCAACACCATGGTAAACATTAAAAAATGTGATTTCTACAAATTAGTAATAAACTAGATACTAGATATGATAACTAAATAATTTAATACAAAGCAATTTTTTTGAGTATTTATTTTTGTCTAATTTTTAATCGATTTTATGAATCATTTTAATACTTCCAAAAACATTTTATTGATCCCATAATAAAACCTTTTAAGGCTAACTTTGACTGTAACATTTTTATGTGGTCTGTATTTTGGCTAATTTGTTTATATTTGTTAGCACATGTAGGTGTATATTTTTATTCCTTATTAAAGAGACTTGAAAATATCTGAATATTCATATTTAACAAGGTATAATTAAACAACTATTTCTCTCTGGGTACCCAGAGTTAATGTTATGGGAGGAGTTGACCTAGATCAATGTTTCTCAACTCAAATGTATCGAGGACCTGCAAAATTTCCAATTTTTTGTCAGAAACTGGTAGAGGTTATTTCACTATCATTATCAGATATTGGACCAGTAATTCTTAATGTAGGTACTTTAATTAATAAAAATATGAGTAATAATGAAAAAAAGACGTGGCTTTTTATTACTAACTAGTCAAACATTTATGCATAGAGCAAGCCAATTTCTGCTTTGTTTTTATTACAGATATAGCTGAAAATGTGCTATCTCATAAATATGTTTTGAGAAAATGCATTGGCCAAAATAAATGGCATCTAGTAAATATCTCAATTGACGCATTATGCGAGCTCTAGCCTTTTCTATTATAAGATAACTGTGCAGTCCCTCTCTTGTATAACGAAGTAGTTTAGGACTGGCGTTCACAATATTATTGCATAAAGAAAAGATACTAATAACTCACCACAGCACGCATTATTTAAGTGATCATTTATAGTACAGTAAAATTAAAAGTTGACCCGGGACAAATTTCTAACAAGCTAATTTCTTCGGGATTGTATTCTATGGCTATCCAGGAGCCTATGAATGGAAATCCCAAAAAATCTGCCGTGCAGAAATAAAGAAAAAATGCGACGCCATGTTGAAATTAGGCACTTTTTTCCTTTAATCGGTAATAGCCCACACGGATGACACTTTAGGAAAAAGTAAAGAGGCAAAATTTTAAGAGAAAGAGCTAAGTCTTAATGTGATATAGAGATTTTTGCAATCGGTTAAATATTAGCAAAATGACAGATTTGTATAAAAAAGATTACTTTTTATATTTTAATACCATAAAAGGCAACAGCAATTATTATTGGCAATACTAACTTAATATCGTTTATTTTAGAAATTGCACTTTTGGATGTCGAGTTGGCAGGTTGTATAAAATATTGACTTTTTTTAATAAATAAGACATACATACACAAAACTGATTTATAGCGTGCTACAATTAGTTTACGAACTAATCGAAGAAAGTTATTTGTCGCATCGATAGGTTGTATAAGAAATGCTACTGTTATTAATAATTAAAATAAAATAAAATCCATTCTAAAAACAAAAAAACGTAACAACAAACAATAACAGAACGCATGAATAAATAAGCATAAAAAACCCTCAAATATGAGCGTTAACTAAAAACTAGCCTCATTCTCAGAATGTAACACCTCTAACGCATTGCCACAGTACTGTCCAATGGAATTTACACAGCTGGTACTGCACGTTAGGTTATATTTTTTACATGTACAAGACTGTTTGCAATTTTTCTTGCAACCACAGAATAAAATATTTAAAATGAAATCAGGGGCACACTTTTGTACTGTTTTTATTGGTTCTAGATAACCGCTGTTTTTCCAACCCCAGTTCTCTGGATTCAGATTTTCACCTAACCAGACTTGAATTTGCCAATACACTCTATAAATATGATATTTAGTGGCATCAGATGTTGGTGGACGAACTGCTACATCGAAGTGTTGGAAAATATTTTACCTCGCAGAAATCTCATTATACCTAACGAACCTGTAAGATTTAAACTATTACTTTTTTTTTATTGCCATACCATCTTAAAATAAATTCTTCCCCAATTACTGCAAGCTGATTTGCTTCAGCAAATTTACTTTTGAAAATTAATAGGCTGTTACTTAGTTTAGTATTATTTTTACACATATCAGCTGAGCAATCAATAGCAGCTTTTACAATTAAATAATCAGCATCTGCATCCGCACATTTGACTCTGATATTATTTTGGGAAAAACTTAATGTTTGAAGTTTAACTAACTGATTTTTATTTGACGCTGATGCTAAAAATTCGTCTTGAGACATCTCTACTATTTTTTGGAGGGTCGATGTTAATTTCTTTCATAAATGCATTTTTAGCTCTTCTTTGATGTTCTGTAAATTTAACGGAAGTGCTTTCATTAGAATAGCCATCGAGAATAATAATACAATTTAAACTGTAATGATAACAAACAAATGAAATATACTGATGAACAATATCTTTATATTGAGCCGGGCGTTGCCACACAATTTTTTTTACTTCAGGCAAAGTTGGACTTGATGTAAGTTTTTTTATCAAAATAAGAAAAAAGAGATGATTTTGTTGTTTTTCGAAACAAAATATCGTCAAATAAACTAACCGGTACATGATTGAATTCACATTTAAATCATTTTGACCTCGAGCAACACAAGTAATCCTATTGAAAAGTTGTGTAGGATTAACGACTACTGATGCTTTTTTTATATAATAATTTTCCTATTTGTAAATGCGATTGGTTTTACTCTATCGTTCCTTTTTAGTTTTAAGTTCCCAAATGAAGTTTTATTTAATAACATTAGTTTCTTATTGCTGGGGATGTTTGATAAACTGGTTGTAAGAAACGCGATCAATAAGTTTTGTAGGTGCACGACTATTGTTATTGTTACATTCTTACGGTGTTAAAATACAAAAAATACCAACCATAACTTTGTTAATATTTAACCTATATATACCATATTGAAGCTTGACTCTTTCTCTCAAAATTTTGCCTCTTCACTTTTTTTCCTAAAGTGTCATCCGTGTGGGCTATTATCAATTAAAGGAAAAAGTGCCTAATTTCAACATGGCGGAGCATTTTTTCTTTATTTCTGAATGGCGGATTTTTTGGAATTTTCATTCAGAGACTCCTGGATAGCCATAGAATACAATCCCGAAGAAATTAGTTTGTTACAAATTTGTTCCGGGTTTGGTCCAAATTTAATTCTATTTTACTGAAGTATTAGGTATGTGGCGAAGATTTTGAACTCACTAATGGAGGAAAGAAAAATATATTTTTTAAGTTCCATATGTTTGTATTAAAATCTCTATAACACAAAAATTGTACCACTAAACTTTTTAATTTCTGTTTCCTTTATAGAAATAGTTCCTGATAAAATATTGTAATTTGTTTTAGTTCATATGGATATCTTCTTTTCTTTCTTTGTTTTTTTTTTACAGATCAATACGCAAGGGCGGATGGGCCGGCTGGAGAAATTCCAAAATGCCAGCCACTTTGCGTACGGTTCGAACATACGTGATAATACGGCCAGTATTAGGGCTCGTTGCTATACCCATCGCTAGACCCATTCTCTTGCAAAAATGATATATTGTTTTAATAAAATATCTTTTATTTTACTTCCATATCTAGTGGACAATACGTTACCATTGAACTAGTATGGTATTCATATTATACAAAAATAGCAAAATGCCCTTGCTTCACTACTTAACCAGTTTTTATATAAACCAAAAACCAAACGATTCGAATAATAGACATCTATATTTTTTTTTTGTTTGGAAGTGCCAAAAAAAATTATAAGCAAGCCACCGTATTGGAGTAACCATTTTCAATTTTTTAATTTTCATAATTATGTTGAAGGTTTGATGTTAGTCCCTATATACTTGCAAAATTACAAGTTTCCAGCATGTCTGAGCATGTAATCAATTAATGCAGACAGACAGATATAGTCCTAATATTGCTTTTACAGTAAAGATACGTTCAATAAAAATCATTTTTATATTATTAAAATTGGTTTTCAAATGTTTCGATAAATAATCAGTCCATACTAGGGGCATTTTAACACAATGGCGATATGAGACAGTGGCTTAGTTCGGTGTTGAGAGCCTTTTAAAACGCAGCCTTGTGTGATCTCACAACACAGCGGAGCTGCCTTTTGCAAGATTGTCAATTATCAAAATCATCAATTTAATTACAAAACCTGGGTATATTTTACTAAATTCAAACAAGTCCCTGTATTTATGTTGTTTCTGGATTTCTTTCGTTGTAACATTTCTTTCTACTGGACAAGATAACTCAATAACATACATTATCTTTTTAATTAAATCCTGAAATACTATCTCTGGCATGCAGCTTTCGGCACAGAGTACAGTACCTACACAGAGGCGAAATCTTTGGCGGCACCTTTGAGTTTTGATGGCTCGATTTCTGTGAACTTGTGTACCAATTGCATCTACACTGAGAGAAATGTGTTGTTAATTTATCTCTATTTTTTTTTTTATTTCTGAGGATACACTGAAAAAACAGTGTATTTCGAGTTGGATTAAAAAGTATTACCATTTGAATTGTTTATAATCGGTGTCTATTTTCAATTGAGTTGGGCACTAGGTTTCATTTATGAAAATTTTAATTCTCGGTTAATGTTTTCAACCTCCCAAAATGAGTGGAAATAAATCTCACAAATCCAAACTTAAAATGATAAACGTCAACAGTGTCGACGCAAAAGTGAGGTTGACTGATATACCATTTTTCCCTGCTTCGTAATATTGCCGATATTCTAGCTCCGGTTTTTACATTCTTGATAAATAAGTCTTTTGAAGAAGGCATCTTCCCAGCCAACTTAAAAAATAGAACACAAGAAAAATGAGACAGAAATGATAGAAAACTATAGGCCAATCTCTTTACTCTCTGTTTTCTCTAAAATTTATGAGAAAGCCTGTCACTCTAGATTACTGAACTATCTCAGCAGAAATAATATTCTCACTGATGCACAATATGGTTCCCGCAAAGATCTTTCTACGCAAGATACTATACTAAATTCAGTTAATTCCATAATTAAAAGTCTTGATAAAAAATGTGTTGCAGGTTTTATATTTTTACCGTGGTAAACCATGAGTTACTCAAACAGAAACTCTATTACTATGGAGTAAGGAGACTGTCCTATAGTTGGATCTCTTCCTACTTGTCTGAGCGTTCGCAGATGGTTGTACTACAGCCGGGTGGCAGGGAGCATAACTCCGACTTGCAACATATCAAGATGGGGGTGCCTCAAGGGAGTATCCTAGGCCCCCTACTCTTTCTAATCTTCATAAACGACATAGTTGAACCATTTCATAAACATTGCCACAGCACAATAACTTTATTTGCAGACGATATGTCAGCAATTGTCTCAGTTGACAATGTAAATATGCTTAATACAGCAGCTAATGATTGTACAAATGCTGTCCTTGATTATAGCATTGCGAATAATCTATTATTAAACTTCAATAAAACTGAACTTGTGTTGTTTAATACTACAGCTCCCAACTATACTGTCATAAGGAGACTAGCCGCATCTGTAAATTGTCGGTTGACGAGGAAAGTAACAAACGCGTTTGTATTTTTCCCAACTAGTAAATATTAATTCAGAAAATTAATTTCAATGAATCTTAGGGTACTTTAAATATTCAAATTCTAAAATTTTTTTAACTGCAGAACTAGGTTAAGTAATCTTGGATGCTCATATATTATTAGAATCTCATTTATGGCAAATATGTAGATGCGGCTTTTCACCTTATGACGGCAGTATAGTCTCCTGGACAGAACTATGACAGGTGTTCTTAGCATTAATCAGACTGGTAACAAGAAATTTTTGGGTATTCAGATTGACAACAGGTTATCATGGAACTCTCAAATCAATAAACTCTCACTCATTTGCTTTATCATCTGGAGACTAAGGTCATATTTGAATTTAAAAATTTTGCTTTCATACTATTTTTCGTATGTAAATTCAGCATTGTGTTTTGGCATTATCAGCTGGGGCAATGCGGATAAATGAAGTACTAACTGCACAAAAAAAAGTAGTTCGTACAATGAAATTTAAAGGCGCTAGACACTCCTGTCGCGAACTGTTCAGAGACTTAAAATTCTTACTGTTATCTCTATATACATCTTGCAGTGTGCAATTTACGTCAAGAATAACATTAGTCAATATACATCAACTGCAGATATATTTAGCAACTATACACTACGGTTTAGTGACAACCTAAGATTACCCCAACATAGACTTGCCTCGATGGCTAAAAGTAACTACATAATGCCGATAAATTTTTTTAATCATTTACGTGAAAATCTCAAGTCTATTAATTCTATAACTACTTTTAAGAAAGAAATCAAAACTCTACTCTTAAGACATAGCTTTTACAGCTTGAATGAATATTTTACCAGTGATCTGAATTAAATTGTACTTCTTTTTATTCTCCCTAATAGTCTTGTCATTATTCGTGATTCTCTACCCTGGCACGGTACAGGTTTTTTCTTTTGTGTGTCTTTCTCTTATTATTAAGTCTTTCTTATATATTTATATCTGTAGTTGTAAGTTTTATATGTTCTCATTTTCCTTTCTACATTAATTCACTTATCGACGAACTCATGTCATTGTATAATGATCTACGTGGAATTTTGATAAATAAATAAATAAATACAACAAATGAAAGTATGACAAAATATATAGACAAATCAATACTTACTTTAAACCTGGGACTGTTCTCCTCCTCCTGCCTCAGCCGTTCCTCTAACTGCGCGAATCTCCTGGAAACTTTCTCTACAACACCATGCAAGACCCTATACTCTGTGTAATCAGCATTGAAATCAGCCTTGTACCGCCTCCTCTGTTCTGGGTTCTGTATGGTAACATATTGCCTGCAACACAGTTGAAAAATAACACCTGACCGATCTACGACCACACCCAAACTTACTGTTTGTAGTCAGGAAACTCGTCTTGGTCCTCCTCTATTTTTATTACAGGGGGTGGCTCCAAGTCCACCGCCGGTATAATGTCTGTCTGACTATCAGGACTGACTCTAACTATCCTATTCTGGGTAGAAGACGAAACCTTGTTATACTTGTTGCTTCGCTCTCTTTCCTTCTCTCTTTCTCTCTCCCGTTCCTCCAGCTTGATCCTGCCGTTTATCATGCCATTCGTCAGCCCATTCTGCCTCTCGCTTAAAATCTCCTTCCTTGGCTCCTCCGCTACGATTTTGTTAGCGGGAGACGAACTTCGATTATTAAGAAATGTCTTTTCACGGCTAACACCGAAGCTTATACTATGACTATCACATGAGTTTTTCTTATTAGCGTTGTCTTCGTCGTCACTTACATTCCTTTTATTATTGAGCATTCCATTAGTGTAACCATTTATCGAGCCAAGGTAGCCATTGGTGGGTGACTCCCTGCTCCTGGGGTTCATGTTGCTGGCGTCGCGAGAGTCTGTGATTGGCCGACGCTGGCTGTTGTTTTCTATTGGTTGACGGTATGTCTGTTCGGGGGCCTTCATACCATGGGCGATACGCTGACGCTTGTAAGGGAATCCATCGGGGCCATCGTGGAAGCCTGGGCGTTTGGTGGAGGTTATGGGTGGGGGTGAGCCGGGGTGTGTACTGGTGGGGGACTGCCCGCTGCCCGAGCTGCCTCCATCGCTGCTGCCTGGAGGAGTTAAATTTTGTGGCTTGCGGCTGTAAGTTGAAAAAACAATGTATATATCAATGGGGTACGAAAGGTAACGGTAGTATGTGTTTATGATGTCATACTTAAAGAGCATTTTGTTGACAAAAATTATGTTATTGGATCATGAAACTGCAACAGCGGAAAATTTTCAGAGGAAGGAGTTAAATTCAATACAAAGCTCGGATTCAGGATTAAGGATTGTTTATGGTTTGTTTTTATGTTGCTGAGATAGTACTTCGATGGATTAGTGGAGGTATAATTATATTTAAAAAAATTACCAAATCCAAAACTAATTCGTAATTTGAACTTCATACCTCTAAGTTTATAAAATTCATCTATTGAAGACAAATTAACATCAATTGGTAAAAATATGCAACTATTTTGATATTCTACTTACACAATATACAGGGTGACTTTTGACATTAAGATTAGGATATTCCCACAAATTTGTATATCATATTTGGATATTTAAAGAAGAACAATTAGGACACACATTTTTTTATTTTTCTCAAACCTGCAGCAAAGGTCCACAAAAAACTTGTGTTTATAGAAAACCAACACACACCAACAGCTATTTGAATTTTAACTCAAATCAGTCAGTGCATGTTAAAAAGGGTGTTATAAAATGTTTATAAAGTAGGCCAAAATAATTCTCCTAATGAAATATTAGACAATGAGAAACATTTTGTAATAGAAGTTCTTATAAACAATCAATACCCTGAAGCCTTTGTTGATAGACTTTCTCATATATAGAAAATATTTAGCGAGTACGACAAAAACCTAAACAATGGTACACAACGTTAATTCCTTATCTGAAAAGCTACACCGTGTAGCCAATGGATTTGATATTAGGACGATATTTCAAACGAGCAATATGTTCAGATCTACTTTAACAAAAACAAAACCACTAATCATGAGCAAAATTCAAAATTCTGCATTTATAGTATTCTGTGTGAGTATAATAAACATTACGTGGGTGAGTCATCCAGACCATTTAGTGTCAGAATGGGTGAGTACATTAGGAAGAATGTCTGATCGAAGATTTGCGAACAGGTTGCGAACAGGCTTGGGAGAACGGACATAGAATAAACTGGGACTCTGCAAAAAATGTAACAAAACAGACAATATCTGTCTCTTTTTATTAACGCAAGAAAAGAAAAATTAAAGAATCAGCTATAATATTACTGAACGAGGATAAATGCGTGTCAAATTGTTCCGTAGATGTTTGCACAACTTGGCTACTGATGTTAAAAGAACTTAACAAACTGAACATTGTTTAAAATAAAACTACCAACTAGATATATCAACATTTCTGTGTAAGCAGTAAGTATCTATGGATACTGAATATAAAAAATATATTCTTAAAACTGTGTATTTAATATACACAGCACACAAACACTTTCATAATAAGCTTTCAGAAAGAAAACAGATTAGGTTTCCCAAACGTCAGCAAAATAAGTTGTTTTTAAATTTTTGTTCTTATTCATTATTTGTCAAAAAAACGCCCTCTAACTGCTCCTTTGACGTAAGTCACATACCAAGTCAAATTTATATTTCTTTCTTTAAAATAATGTTTAAACTGCCTACTTAAATAAGACAAAGAATTGTAAGAAAAATAAACAATTTTTGTTCATAAAAAAACAATTTTGGCAAATTTTCCTCATTTGTTAGCACAAAACTAAATATTTTTAGTATTCAAGTAGTTCGTCTATAATATCATAAATGGAAATGTTCTTTTATGAGAATATATAGATTCTGGAAAAAAATGTGGTTCAACATTAAATCTTTTACACTTTTGGGATACCAAACCAATATTGTATCAAGAAGTAAATTTGAGATTTCTCCTCGAAAGCATCAGGCCCCCTACCCAGCTGTACTAAAATCCAACCAATTTCAATTCTAGTGTAGTAGGGTAATAACAAAATTTCACTAGTTAAGAAGATTCTTCAAATAACTGTATCTCAGAAATTATTGATATTAAAAGACGGCTATTGGGTATTCTATTATGAAAATTTGGATATATTCAAGGATATGGTTTTAATTTATCTCTGATTCAAATGTGACGCGAAAACTCGATAAAAAATTTGCGCATTTCAAGTGATATTTCAATTCAAATATGACACAAGCTTAAACTTATTTCGGTAAATCAGCTATTAGTACAAAAATTAACACTAGCATTATGCATATCTATGTTTACACATAAGCAGTAGATAGAAAGAAGGTACAGAATCAGGAACACGCTAACACTAGAAGCAAAAGTGAACAACAATATTTCAATTGTGGATTCACCAATAAGGGAAGTGGAAGAATATGAGTTCAAGATTACATCAGCATTTTGTAACGGCTGCAAAGGGTTTTATAATGGATTAAAGAGCTAGGTGTACAAAATTTTAATATTACTGCCAGAATAAAAATTCAACTTTACACACCCATGAGAGTCAATAGTGAATAGCTAAGTTTGGAAAAACAATTCTATTTTAAAAGTGGGCGGATTTAATCTTGCAGCAGGCGCCATCTTGTGATACCCAACAGAATCATCCAAAAAGATTTACTTTATTTGTGACAGCCAGAGTACTATCACCAACTTTAAGTGTATTATTCACATTTTCGTTGAGTTAAAATAAGTTATTTCCCTCTTTATACTAAATATAAGAAGAATGGTGACTGGTAAGAAAAAAATTAACCAGCCATGTTAGCGTAAAATAGAATTTTGTACGTTCAAAAAGAGGTCACCCACTACTCCACAACAGTGGTTTCTGCATTATTATCAATATGTCTTATGCATATTGCTTTTGGAAGTGTTACTCTTCTGTGCAACCTTCAATGCACTCGAGGGTAGCATAGTTAAAGGCCGAGAGACTGTGATTAAATGATATTCTAGTTTCATGGAATAAATCTACCTACATTTTGAAAAATAAATATATTATTTACCGGTTACAATGCTGCCATCCTTAAGAAAAAGGGAGCAGGACACAATTTTTATAAAATCATGGTAATGATATTATTGCAATGTACCTTAAATTTTTATATTACATTCTGGCGGAGTTTAGTCATCGATATTCCACCACTTAACCAGGACGCATACACAACAGACAATTACACAAAAACCATTCCCTGCCACACTGACCTAACTGAAACTCACACTCAAGAATGATAACAGCAACTAGCCATGTTGTCCCACTCAATTGTGGACTAACTCACTGCTACCATCTCGGTAACACATTAAAGTGCTAGAGTGAAACGATATCGGTCTCTGCGCATTCTATGACGATGTTATCTTTTCTAAGTAATTTCACTCTACTAATATCTGTACTTCTTCCAGGAATCGAACTCGCCTCCCTAGTTTTAAGCCTAACATATAATCACTAAAAGTCGGTTCAAAAAAAGAACAAAAAAACTTTTATTTTATTTAAATATAAACCTTCAAGAAATGGATACTTAGGGTGGGCTCCCCCTAAGTATCCGTGCACCCCCCGATCCTTTAGAACAATGTTTTTCATAAAAATTAAAGCAAGCCTAAGGAACAATTCAAGATACGTCCTAAAAAAAAATTGGCTGCACTTTCAAAATGGCGTCCGTTAAAAAAAAATTTGCAAATATGGTTTTTGTCATTTAACACAAATTAACACAAAAACTAAAAAAGATGGAGAAAAACTTTCTGCACAAAAAACAAAGTGCATAAATTTTTCTACAATTTTGTTCCTATACAATCTGAAATGTGCTAAACCTTATATACATTTTTCATTAAGTTGTTAGTGTAGATATAACTTTTTTCTTAAAAATGGCAAAATAACGCAATGGCATTGTGTGACACACAACTAACTGCTACCTGGCTAGGTCCTGGCTGTAAAGATGGCAAAGTCGGTAGGGAAAGGTGTGTATCAAAATTTTTTTAGGTGTGTAACCTTATCTGCTTCTTGAATTTGCGAATTATCTGATTTATGAGGCATGCTTTCTATTGCTTGTTGCAGTTTCAATACCAACAATTTATTTTATTTGATATGTTTCAATGAGTATAAATTAATTTGCGATGCTCTATGGAAAAACTGAACCAATATGTGACTCATACCGTTTCAACATTTGTCTTTCCGATTCAGTGTAAAAAGGCCAGTCTTCGTGCACCTCATTCCACATAGGCCTGTTTAGATGGAAACAATTGTCTCTGCACTGAGACACCTGTTTTAGCACCGAGGTCCAGCCATTCTTTTCACGAAGACCTTCTGCAATATACAACTCAATTAAATCATTGTCCAAATTGGAGATGGTGATACAAACCTTTAGTTAACCGATCGTGCAGTTCAATCTTTCTGAACGGCTTCAACGCAAGTAGATGAATTAATCGTTCTCTGTAAATGACTTTATTGTAGACTTGGCAACAAAAATATATATTAGTAATTACGAGGGTTAGGTTGGGGGCCCTGGGATCAGTGAAAGTCTGCATAGGAGTTATTCGGCAATTGGAACGGTTCTATACGGTATGAACATGAATAAGGACTGTGACCGGAATATAGTATACAACTTACTTAAGTGGTCGCCTGGCGATATCGGGCACTGATGGTTTTTTGCTGTTGAGCTGCGGTCGAGAGCTGCTGACATGGTTGCTGCCTAGACCGTTGGACAGTCCGTTGGTGGATGAATGAACGAGTGGCGGGGTAGACTTGGAGGGCGCGCTTGACTGATAAGACGGCTGCATTGACGGTCGCATTGAAGGAATATCTCTGCGGATTGGAAGGACAGGCGGGCGGATCTGCTTCACTTTTACCTTTCTACCGATATCTGTTTGGGTTGGCTTTATTTCTCTCGTACTGCAACAAAAATCGTTAATCAGCGGACTAAGGATATTGGCTATCCTGTACCAACCTACTATTTATTTTTTTAAAGTTTGAAGTAATAAGGCGACTATACTTGGGAACCAAAAAATTGGGCATAACTATGTCTTGAAAATAGGAAAAGATATATTCAAGATGACTGAGGTCTGATTCTGAATTTGACTGTTCCCCACCTTATCCAGCTATTTTAAAAACCGTGCGCAAGTAGTCTATGAGAATGGAACAAAGAGCACTAAATATCTAATAAATGCCGGTGTACCACAAGGCTCCATACTGGGGCCATTTATTTACCTTGTCTTTGCCAACGATCTTGCGTTATACATTCAAAGCAAATACAATGTTTGTATTACTTGTTTCGCTGATGATACTAACTTTTTAGTTGTTCAAAAAAGTTCTGACACAGTAAAAAAGATATCGAAAGATCTATATCGAGATGCTATAATTTGGTCAGAGAAAAACCGGCTTACACTTAATAGGGAAAAAACAACTACTGTATCATTTAGGTACAACATCGAGCAAAATGCTAACGACGAATTTTTAGTAACAGATTCTGCTAAAATCTTGGGTGTTATGTTCGACCGAAATTTGACGTGGGCTCCTCACATAGATAGTTTGTGTGTGAACTGGTTGTTACGGAATGCGCAACTTAAAAAATCACTGCGGTTTATTGACATTTTATTACTCTAACATACATTCCCACCTTCGGTGTGGAATTATGCTGTGGGAATTGAGTACTACTGATGTTCGTCGGGCATTTATTCTGCAAAAGCGCGTCATTCGGATTATGGAGAATTTACATCCCCGAGAATCGTGCAGAGAATCCTTTAAAGCCTTAAAAATACTAACTTTGCCTAGTATATATATTTATGAAATATGTTATGTTTTTAAAAACAAATCAACTTTTCTTACAAACCAAACTCATCACATTTTTCAAACAAGATTTAAAGATCAACTAATTCCTCATAAGCATATCAAAAAAGTGTATTTTACAATGGATGTAAAATTTATAATCAATTGCCCATTGATTTGGAAAATTGTAAAAGCCTATTTACTTTTAAAAATAGGATAAAAAATTTACTAATTGAAAAGTGCTTGTATGGTGTTAATGAATTTTACTCCGTCTGACTATTTATATGTGTTTATTTACTTTTTGTGTGTTTATATACTTTTGTAGTTTGTTATTATGTACATGTTATCCCTTATACAATTTTACATCTATTTTATTCTATATTTTGAATTGTATTATGCTTATGCATGTATATTAGCTCAGATTTTTGACGCAGTCCTGAGTTACTTGTATGGTTATTAATTAATTGTACTTGTGATTGGGAAATAAAGGTTATTATTATTATTATTATTATTATTATCATTATCTGAATTTTTTCAAATAAGTCCAAAAAGCTTAAAATTTAATTTTCGCATTTTTTTATTATATAGTGTCAAAAAAATTATTTAAAAAAATTTCCATGAACATGGGTCATCCAAAAATCTCTATTAAAGGAGCTAGGGCCTTCTGAAGTGGGCTTTTACTTAATATCTCGAGAATGAGCCTTTGAGCTACATTGACCAGTATTTACACGTGATCTTATATCAATAAAGGTCATTATTTTATGTTATCCATCAAAAGTAAATTCAGTTAGGGGAACGCAAAACGGGAATGAGTGCTTCCTTCTCCCCCTCCCAACTTTTTTATGTGATTGTCATCGAAATATGATTCCTTGGTCAAAAATACAAAAGAAATAATTATTACACTGAAAATTTGAGCTCGATCCGATCTATAGTTCCAGAAATATACTGCTTTAAAATCTAATTCTTCATAAGCTGAGGCGGTCGAATCGCTGACGTAAATGTCTCCACAGTCCTACCTCGCTTACCTAATAACCTTACCCACCGCAATCGAAAACCCGACATCTAAATATACCAATATTATCAAAAATACGATACCGCGACGCCCATACCATGTCGATACGGAGAGAGGAAGACTTGTAGTTGATCCGCATCGTAAATCGCACGCCGAAATTCGAAAATTCGGCTCGACACGAACGAATCAAAATTGACATTTTTGGCATTTTTCGTTATATAAACTATTTCTTATCTGAATAACAGATGAGGGTATTAATTTCTTATGCCGGATCTTAGACTACTAGGCAAGCGGGTCATCTACGTCTACGTCTCTCGATGCGATAGACATTGACGTCACACAGCTATAACATGAAAGCGTCACGTGTTGATATATTATTGATTAATTTTGAAGCCTATAGAGACCCTAGAAAATTCTTTTTTTTTGCATTTCGCTCTAGAATTAATAGATCTTTCAGAAAATGTAATAAAAAAAAAGCTAAATCAGCCCATCCACATCCAATGGAAGTATAGTAACGACAAAAACATTTTTAAAAATTTTTATTGTTCAAATAGTCATCTCATGAAACGTTGAGATTTTAAGTTTGGAAGAAAAAAAATTTTCTGTCTAACTTTTTTTGTGCGCAGGTTTACTCTGGAACCGTTAAAGATATTAACTTGAAATTTGGTACACATATGTACTTTAATGAGATCTGGAATTAGATTATATTTTCAACTTGTTCCGTCTAAGGGTTGGGGGGTAAATTGGGGTAAATTTGGGGTAAATGGGTAAATCAAGCAGGTAACAGTCCATAAAATTGGTATTTAGTATATACAAGAGAAGCTAAGGTTTCAAAAAAAACCGCTGCCCAAGGAATCACTACTTCCACATCCTGATTCTCTATCCAAGTCACTCACAACGAAAAAACTTTGCATCTGAAAATAATTGTTTATGGAACTTTAATAATATAATATTTGAAATCCTCTACCCCAAAAACCCATAAAACGATACCCCACATCGGTAGTGGGGGGGGTGGGGTGGGGTGGGGGTGATAAGGGGGTGGTAGTGGGGGGTGGATGAAGTAAAAAAATATTTTGAGGTTTCTGGTTCCTGTACATGCACTAAATCACATTTTTTTTTCATCCCCTTTAATAAGGAGGTGGGGGTGGTAATAGGGGTGGCTAATGCCAAACATTTTTTTGAGACCTCAGCTTCTCTTGTATATACTAAATACCAATTTCATGGACTCTTATCTGCTTGATTTACACATTTACCCCAAATTTACCCCAATTTACCCCCCAACCCTTAGACGGAACAAGATGAAAATATAATCTAGTTCTAGATCTCGTTAAAGTACATATGTGTACCAAATTTCAATATCAATATCTTAAACGGTTTTAGAGTAAACGTGCGCACAAAAAAAAGTTACAGACAGACAGACCGACAGACAGACAGACCGACAGACAGACAGAATTTTTTTTTTCGCTCAAACTTAAAATCTCGACGTTTCATGACATTTTAAGCCTATTTGGACAATAAAAATTTTTAAAAATTTTTTTGTCGTTACTATACTTCCACTGGACGTGGAAGTAAAATTTGGCACTAGCCACCTCCATTACCACCCCCACCCCATTATTAAAGGGGATGAAAAAAAATTGTGATTTAGTGTATGTACAAGAACCAGAAACCTCAAAATATTTTTTTTACTTCATTCACCCCCACTACCACCCCCTATCACCACCCCCACCAATGTGGGGTATCGTTTAATGGGTTTAATGGGTTTTTGGGGTAGAGGATTTCAAATATTATTTTATCAAGGTTCTATAAACAATTATTTCCATATACAAAGTTTTTTGTTGTGAGTGACTTGGATAGAAATACAAATAAAAAAAATAAAAAAAGTGCAGTTTTACAATTCTCAAAAATGTATTTTTTTGACCCTCCTTTTTTCCACCCAATATTCATCGAAACAAAATGATTTTTTCCGTATTTATTATATTTTTCGTGCTATTAGTATTTTTTGAAAAAAGTGCGAAAATTATCTCCCATTTTTATTTATTTTTTTTTACTTATTTGACAAAAATCACGTGGACAACAGGCAGATTCTTAATCAATGACCTCAAATAAACAAGTCGGTTACCTTTTCAGAAAATGTACCTAGTCTATAAACGCAGTAAGTTGTTGTTTTGTGGCTCGATTGGCTCGTTAACTATTCAGGCGTAAAACAAATTTCAATGAAAAAATAATTTATTCTGTATTAGAAGGCTGCAATTTTGAAATCAGAATGATTCCGATTCGCTGCCTGGAATCTGCTTTCATTAGACCAAATTAACCTTAACTTAAACCAATAAAAACGAAACACGGTTGATCTCTAAATTTAAAATAACCAATCACATTGCCTCTTCATTAATTTACTTGTTCACGTTAATTTGATTCCGTGAGTCAAAAGTTGCCCATCATAGCAATGTATATATTTTTTTCTTTTATACACGTTTTGATTTTTAGGAATCACCATACCGTGTATATTTTAAAAAAAGTTTATTTCATATGGCTACTACGCGATTGCGTATCGAGTGCCGCGAATCGTGACAAGACACCTCCACTATATCATTCACGCTACACAGGTCTGAGATGCAGTAGCCTGATATAAAAGCAGCACTGAAATGGAGAATCGTCAGTTCCTGTGCAGTCTTCAATTGAGCAGTATAAATTCTAAAGTCAACAGTTTTGGTAAGAAATTTATTACTGTCATATACTAGACCGAATTGTAGTGTCAAGAACAAATCTTACTTTCCATTCTGGAACTCATTTCTTACGTAAACTTAGGCTGGGGGAGACAATAATTCCGCAACATCGGCATCTGCAGCAACTTTCCGATTCTATTTTTGGATTATCTTGTTTGGTTTTGACGGTTTCTTTAATTCTTGAGACAATTTCGAGGTTAACTCCATACTTTTGAAATAAGGGATACCGGTAGATGCTGTTCACTCATTCCATCGTCTCTTGCGTGGACTCGAAATCTCTACCTTCTGTTATCATTCTATATGTTTAATGGGTCCCATTTTATTTTATTTTCTTCACCTTTTAACAAAATTCATTTGCTGTTTTTTTGGACCATAAGAATCAGATAGAAAAAATAGGGGAAATCAATTATGTTTTGTCGTTTGGAAATTATATGCGCAAGGTGGCTAAGTTTTCAGTTCAGAAGCAAGAGTTCCCAAGGCGTAAGTGGTTGCTTTACCCTTAAAAACCACCCCGAACACGCCCATCGCGGTTTTTCGCATTTCTCCGCAAAAAGACGATTTTCTACAAAATTTTATACTCACTAATATTCTGTACTAGCTATGCCCGCGACTACGTTCGGGTGGAATTTTGAAATTAACTAAAAAGCTTCTTTGTAAACGACGTTTGATCAAGAATCACCAGGAGCACGCACAAAGAGATTGTTTGCGTCACTGACACGGGAGAGAGTCACGTAGAGCTCGCCGTGGGAAACTAATTTTCTGGAATTTTTTGGAATGTTACAGAACATTTTGAAATATTTCAGAAGGCTCACAAAATTTCTGGAATCTTCCAAAATAATCTTGAAATTTCTGGAATATTAAAATTATATTTTTATAGTTTCTATATAGTATTGTAATGTTGATTACTCTACTCGGCCTATTTCTGGCTACTGCATACTATCAAAATAGCGCATATAGTAAACCGCAGATTTAACAGGCCCTTAAAAATGTCGAAGGGGCGTGTTTGATGTGTCAAAGGCGCCGACATTTTTTGAGTGCCTGTTAAATCTGCGGTCAACTATACAATTTAATCTAGAAATTTATAAATATTTAGGTTACAGTAGATTCAATACTTCTTCTATTTTTTATGACATTTCAGGTTCGTCTAATATACCAATTCCACTGATCTAATGGCTCGAGAAACCAGGATTCACGGAAAATATGATAGAGTAATCAAGTACGAAATGTACCATCAAACATTTGAATGGCTCGATTTTGAGTTGAATCTCCTTGTCCTTTTACAGTATGTTTTGAAAATAATGGAACATCGCATATAAAGATGTTTTTGGGATTGCAGTGGCGGCTGGTATTGCTTATAGGGAGGGGAAAAGTAATGTAAAGATGATGCAAATTAAAAGCTACGGGGTATCAGTTACAGAGATGTGTGCAGCAAGCGATTTTTTTTCTTAGGAGTTCAAGGTTATGATTCCTTATTACCATCAAATTTCAACATGACTTAACAAAAATAATTCGCCGACGCATTTTTAATTATAGGTGGTATGCTGCTAACTTTTGTGGAGAAGTATTTCATAAATAATGTTACAATAAGATACAGAGGGGGAGGGTTAAAAATGTACCATTTTTGCGAACGCATTTTAAGAATGGCCCCTTTGCATTCTTGTAGAAATGTTTATAGTTTAGTTTTTTGGATTGTATTAAAAAATACCCGTTTTAATTCTCCATTTATTAAACTTACTATTAACATTGAATCCAGAAGGTTATTTTGTATGGTTTTTGATAATAAGTTTCAATAATGCATGCCTTTTCATTTTATTAATATCTGTCGTCTTTCAAAACCGAATCAACGTCCGCGAAAAGATTAACCAAACCGCAAAAATACCTGGATTTTCAGAACTGGCTGTATCTTCTTATAGTAGAATCATACATCGAAAAATTATGACTTAGAAAAAATCTGCGAATAGGCCAAATTTTAAATATTTTATGCAGCGAGAGAGTATAGCTAAAATTTTTTCATCTGGCATTGACCTTCATCACCAGAGCCCGTATTTTGGATGACATTGACGTAAAATGCAGAGCCAGCATGGGAGGGTAGTACAAAATTATAATAATTCTTATCTCTTTTTGTAGTTAACTGCTCATCCAATTGGAAACATTAAATCAAACTGTTACATTGCAGATTAATACCACGTAATTAACAATAGATAATTAAATATGAGTTTAAATATTCGGCACGAAAAGAACGCCGCGCGCCGTTTCTCTAAGAATATCACTTGTAAATCCCTATTTTCGTGTTGATGAGAGTTAGACGACACATGCCATGTAATTAAAAACTTGCGCGATCATAACAGGGTAATATTGCACCTTTGATAGGTACTTGAGCTTTGCATCATTTAATGTTAACCCGGCGTCTTCACAAATCCACGATTGTACCGTTTGTATTATAGTAATGGACGCGCCATTATTATACTAAACTGCCGAAATAGTCATTGGAAAGTTTCCCTTACCCATGTCTGGAAATAGTATATCAGCGGGTAATCGACGCATAGTGAAGCACTGAATTTAATTATTTATTGTTTCATGTTAAATTAATAAAGAAATACCAGCATAGAAACACGCCAAACACAGCGTATGCAATGACAATATTAGAGATGCAGGTAAACGAAAATATACAGTTGGAGAAGAAAATATAAAAGCTCTGAATATATTATGATTTAAAAAACAGCTAAAAATCAGTACATAAAGTGGATGGCTCGAGATTTCTACAAAAATATTCAACTCTGGCAGCCCTTCATTTTTAAACTCGGTGTGCGTGTTGTTGGTGTGTGTGTGTTGTGTCTGTTGTTTTCTCACCTGTTATTTTCGAACAGAAATAACAGTCTGTTAATGCTATTTACAAATAACAGTTATAAAATAACAGGTTGTTAAATAGCAACTCATCTCTAGTGGTTTGGCTTTGGCAGTGTGCGTTGGGTTTCGGGCGGGTGAGTCACGCAGTGTTGATAGCCCCAACACTTCTTCTATTCTACTCATACCTTTACTGTTAGTGCTTTATAACTGATGAGTTAATATTTATGCATGTAAAATGAATTTGACAAATTTATTTTAAATACTTTCGAGTCTATTAACATAATTATTATACTTCGGGCTCCATATCATTGAACAATATTCAATACAGCTATAACTACTAATGTTTTATATAATGATATTAAAATCCAATTTTATATCTTTAAAATCTAGATTTTGTGTAGGTCGACCAAAAAATAATATTTAGAACTTCCAATATTTAAGAATAATTACTTTACTGTGTAATGATACCACATAATACGACTAATAATTTTCTACCTGTCTGGAGGGTCAGGGACTCTTTTTATCTGTAGAGAAACGTAAACATCTCAATAAGCGTTCGCCTGGACTTTCACTAAGGTTTATAAAATAAAAATTTTGTATTTAAAGATTTTTTGGTTTGTGTGGCAATAATACTTATTGTTAGCGACCGATGTTTCTGATTGTAACTTTACAAAAGTATTAGATAGTATCGTGTAATTCAGAGTCCGTCTCTGGAATGTCATCCGAAATACGGGCTATGTTCATCACAGTCTTTTTAACAAATTGCGATTTTTTTCGTGTCTCCAATGTTCTTCAAATATCTCGGCTTCTTTGATTCGTAATAAATATCCCCATAAAACACTGTAGGTTAGAATTGTTTAAATGAATTTCCTAACTTCAAAAGAAAAACCGCTACCATTGCCGACTTTTCGTTTTTTTTTTTCTATTGAATGCGTTATATTATTTTCCGTCATACCTCTCTCGTAAGTATACTCTAATTCCATTGTTTTTTCGATCGTAAGTGGCGCTTTATATACCAAATACTTGTTGCCATTGGCAACGGGTCGTTATTTTTCATAACGACCCTGGGGAAATAAAATTGGGAGAATTTTCTCTTTTATATAACAAGTATTAAATTAAATGTTTTAACTTTTTTGGAAGTAAATCCAGACAAGCCTTACTTGCTATATCTTCTATATCTGGCATTATTTTCGAAAATGTTCAGAACTATTATTATCTTTTAATTTATCTTGACAGTAGTTGTCATTTGAATAGAAGCCGAATCCTAAATTTATTTTATTGACGGTTGTCACAGATATTTCAAGCATCGCTACCTTTAGTATTAGCAATATAAAATCTTACTCAAATAATTATAGTTTTCCACTAGTTTTTCTCAAGTTTTCTCTAGTTTAATGATTCATGGATATGACGAAAACCATAATATGCATCGCGGGTCGTACAGTGCGACTTTTTGGTCTCGAATACTTACAAACCTCGACCCTACGGGCCTCGGATTGCAAACTGTATTCTCGACCAAAAAAAGGGCACTTACGACCCTTGGTACATAAATAACTGTTAACAAAAATATCGGGAAAAATACTTTTAATAGTTAAACACGTGTACCAAATTGGGCTGTAAAATATTAGAGAGAACGGCTAAAAATTGTATTTTCGTCAACATTTTGATTTGTCAAGACAAACTTACCATTTGTTTTTATATTTATCTTCGGCTTCAGTCATGCGATTGCGGGTAACCTCGTAGACGTCGTCATTGGCGTGAATGCGAATTTTGTAGGGGATTGAACCGAGACCTTCTAGGGGGCCTCGGGGTGACCCTACCTGCTTGATGCACTCGAAACTGCCCCCTTGGCCCTCCATATCCGCCGTACTCGACATCGAGAAACTGAAGGATGTGTTGCCGTTGACATGGTGCATAGAAGGAAATGACAGCTCCTGAAAAAGAAAAAAAAAACATGAGTACACGTTTTTCTTTGTGAGTATGTATATTGTCATTGTCGTTGACATTCAATGAACGATCTAAAGATTGCCTCAATTTCTGTTTTCTTATAAATAGAGCTCGTATCTTCCGTTGCAGTTCCAGGAACAGATTTTGTGTACAACATGAATTACTTAGATTTACTTTTCTTAGTTTATAAATTATAAAATTGGAAGTGCACACAGACACAATTTTGTAGCAGCTACATTTAAAACTGTGTACGTTTTTTTATTTACTGGCAAATTAGTAAAATAAAATAATATATCTTCTTTACAAAGAAATTCCCACTTCAAAGAATCTGCTATTCTCTTATTGAACCTTTGCATCTATATTATTTTTCCATGAAAAGTAAATAAAATGGCAATAAATATAATATTAAGTTTATTACACGAGGCGACCCTTTTTTACTATTGCGGAAGGTAAGTTACACGCCGAAACTCTACTTTAACCTGTTTATTCATTTTATTGTGCTATAGCAAATGCGTGAAACAATCCATTTGTAATTTCCACGCATGTGGGTGATAATCTACGCGTGAGGGTGATAAGTCGAAGACTAAATAAAAATTTCGACGTAAAAATTCATTTAAAGACATTTTAGATTGAAAGGCATCAGCACAAGATTGAAAGGCGTCAGCGCCGAAAACTGACACAAGAGAACTCATATACGTTCGCAAAGACGTAATGCCTTGGCCTACTTCTTAGTTATCAAATATCTCATACATCTTACTGGACCCGCCTGGGAGTGGAAGACCGCACACGAATAGGGGAGAACGCAACTAGCCCCCTTAATAAATAAATTGGTATCGCGTCATTCAGACGCTGTGTGGTAGGTTCATCTACAATAACAAGTCAGTTTTGCGTTATTTAAATTTTATAATTTGCAACTAGTGGAACATAAAGGGCACATTCGTAGGTAGTGACGATCTGTATAGTTTTTTCCTTCAAATTAGTGGCGCACATAAGATGTATTTTCGATAGTAACGGTTTGTTCAGTTTTTTTTTTAATCACTGGAGCATATATAGGCATTTTCGTTAGTGACGATTAGCACAATTTTCTGTGTTGAATTAGTAGCGCATATAGTACGGTACAGTCTACAGAGCAAAAAAAACGGGATATCCGTAAATAATAAGTTTTTTTAATATAATGTAATGGATAATGTAGGAACATAGGGTATAATGTAGAGGGAATTGTAACAATTATTAATGTTTTCCAAAAAAATATCATTGCCGTTACAACCACCATGTTGGAAAAAAGGGCGTAAAATAGATTTTTCTCGGTTATCTCCCTTCTGTTAGTTCTACTCTAAAATTAGGCATTACCAATACTGTAGAGACCAAAAAATGCTAAAACTTTCCTTTACATAATTTTTCTCTATTATCTCAGTTCTCGTTATTTCATTACCAATACTGTAGAGACCAAAAAATGCTAAAACTTTACATAATTTTTCTCTATTATCTCAGTTCTCGTTATTTCTATGTAGTAATTAGTTATTGTCAATATTGTATATTACAAAATTTGTTAAAACTCTTGTTTTAACATTTTTTTTTAAGGCCAACTGTTTTAAAATCAGCAGCTCGAAGACTGAAAAATGATGAGCTCTTTACTCTCATATTGTGGATCTTTTTATAGGAAATACTGTTCACTACCAGAGCTGGGTAATAACTTGTAATTTAAAAATGATTACAATTACAAATTACTTTCTTAAAAAAGGAACTAATTACAATTACAAAGTACATGTCTTTAAACAAGGAATTATATTCATTCAATTACAATTACATGAAAAATGGAATTAGCAATTACTTTTCTAATTACTTTTATGATAAAGTAAATTATAGTGATCAAACAGACAAAAAGGTAATAAGTTAAAAATTTTAATTAAAAGTGTTGTGTAATATTGCGTTTTAATATTTATTAGAATGTTTTTTCTTCAAATGAAATAGAAACAAATAGGATGATGCGATTTCCAGAGACGGAAATTTACGCAAGACTGCAAAGTCTGTTTGTTAAACCACATACGCATGTTCTTAAAGTAATTGTAATTGGAAAAAGTAATTGTACTTATAGAATTAATTTGTAATTAGATAGTTCAAATAATATAATTACAAATTACAATTCCTATAACAATTCTCCTGCAATTACAATTCCAAATTACTTTAATAAAAAAAGCACTTAAATACAATTACAATTACACAAAAAAAAAGGAATTGTAATTGCTAATTACTTTTTCACCAGGAATTACCCAGCTCTGTTCACTACCCAATATACATTATAAGTATTTTAAATATGTTTCTACGTTGACAAATAATTTTCGATGTATTCTTAGATTTTTTGACAAAAACCATCAGAGTTTGAAGTCTGAACATTCAGAACGACCCTTACTTTTAATTTTTATTATTGTGCCGCCATAAACGAATAGTTTTGGCATCCCACGTGTTGTATTGTGTAAATTCCACAAAGTTTTAGCATATCACATACACTGATAAGGTATGGTTGTATCATGTTTGCACGTGCAAAGTAATAACGTTCTTCCAAACCTGCCTGAGTCTGCCCCTGGTTTGCAACCTGAGATACGAGTTCTGCTAACAAATTGTCTTTACGGAGACCGCAAGGAGAATCAAAATCGCCTATGAACAGAGTTGAGTGGACTAAAAAGGTAAGACCTCAAGGTTTCACTAGGTATCGACAAAAATTTCTAAACTGCTTGCATTTATACAGGAACCATTTTTGCATACATTTACATAGGTGTTAAAATCTATTAGCCGCATTTGCATTTATATTTCCAAATTATGATCGTACTAAGTATAATTTACAGTACATTGACGTATGTATTACAACGCATTCATTTGTATTTATATTTTCAACTGCGATCCTAAAGGTCGATCCTCACTATAGGGTCAAGTTACGGTAGGGTCATGGTCAGATCACGGTTCTCTTCCATTGTGGATACATGCTCAGTGGGACAAAATTCCGAAAACTTGGCCAAAAGACAAATTTTACGCTTTTTTGGAAGACGGTAGTCATAATTATTTATATAACTTTATTTCAATTGTGATAATCAGTGTAATTCAGCGCTTCAAACTGTCTTTTTTCGATAATCGCAGCGAGTAGTACGGTGCAGGGTTGGAAAAAAAACAGTTTTTTTTCATTTTAAACAAAAAAACAGTTTTTTTTTGTTTTGAACAGTTTTTTTTGTTTAAAACAGGTTTTTTTTTTAAGTTTAAAATGGTATGTTTAAAACATGTTTAAAACAGGTTTAAAACGTTTAAAACTATATTCAACTAAAATTAAATGGTGCCAGGCACACTATGTCTGCTGCTACTAGTTGATGTCAGATGGCGCTCTTAAACGGATTTTACAGCACTCAGCAAATAAAATGCTCAGTTTAGTGCACGTGACCACTATATCGGAATGGACCATCATCGGCACTTTTCCTGCTTTTCCACAAACTCCAAAATAATACATTTGTTGAAAACTTCGCACTGTGTTTTAAACTATGTTTTAAACAGTTGTTTAAAACCTAGCATTTTGTATTAAATATGTTTTAAACATTTGTTTAAACACAGCGCGATGTTTTAAACATGTTTTAAACACTTTGTTTTAAACATGCCAACCCTGGTACGGTGTATTCAAAGTGTTCTTATTGTTCTTTAACATAAATTAAAAAGGGTAATATGTCTGGTATAGAGCAAGGTAAGTATTTTACAACGCACGTACAATATGCCGGGCAGGCCGAAAATGCTACCAAAGCAGTTAGGTCTGCCCTTCCTCGAGCTACACAGCTCATCCTTACCCTACCGATGATCCGGATGACAGGATGCCTCTTGGCATCCTGTGTACCGGCAGTCTCTCCTGTCAAAAAACGCAAACACCCAACTGACCGATGACTACCCCCCGGGGGGAAACAAGCTGGCGAAGAAAAGAAAACGAAGACAGAAGAACGCCAGAAGAGGCCTTAGCCAGCAAGGTCCAACGAGCCAGGACCCAGGGAGGTGGGCCGAAATCGTCTACACCGCTCACATTTGTAGCTGCCCGGCCCCAGTCATCCGAGACCGACATCTTTAGCCAAGAATATTGGCGTACAATATGTTGTCTATTTCAACACAGAATAGCTGTTAGATCCTTTTTGTGTATAGGTCTTCAAATACACGATTTTGTTATAGTGGACCAGGAGCCCGCCGACCACTAATTGGGTGTCATAGGTTTACTCCCAAAATGTGTGAATTATTGTTAATTTGGGGCAGTAGAACACAGAAATTACCATGCCAGCCCCTTTTTTTTGGGGCAAGGGTGTACGGCAAAAATCATGAATCCAGACTCCCATTCATTTTGGGCGGTACAAGCCCAAATTTGAAAAAAAGTCGATAAAAAAAATGATGAGTTTATGAATGGCAATCAGGAACCTGGTAAGTATGAACCTCCTGAGTGCGGAAAGACATTCGCCATCTTTGAAAAGTGATGCGAACGTCTTGCCTTTCACGATAATTGACGGCGTATCGGCTGTTCCTACCGCATGTACTAGTTACCCTTGTGATTCGATGAGTATCACAAATTTACGACTGGCAATCATAAACTTGGTAATTATGAACCTCCTGAGAGCGAAAATATATTCGCCATCTTTGAAAAGTGGTGCGAAGGTCTTGCTTTTCACGATAATTGACGCCGTATCGTAGCTTCCTACCGCATGTACTGGTCATCCGTGTAATTCAATCAGAAACATGTGTGGTCTCTAGTGTGATTTTCAACATTTTTTAATTGCAGTTACGTCTAAATTATTTTATCACGTGCTTCCTAATATGTTGTTAATACGCCGTGAATATGTAGCTGCAATTTGCTGCAAAATTTTGAGATATGATTTTTTTAAACTTGGAACCCAGGTTTTTTCTGTGAAAATTGTGTAAGTATACAATGGCTACATATGCCCACAAAAGATTATAACTTTCACAGAATTATTATATTAGATTCTTTTGTCCTACAAGTGTAAACATTAATTGTAATAAAACTAATGTAAATATATAAAGAATAATGATATTAGTAATACTAATGATAATTTGAACAATTACTTTTTGTAAACGTTAAAACCACTGTGAGCCGAAGCATACCTTTGATTATAAATACACTAAGAAAAAATAATAAAATTTTTGCATACATCACCCAGCTTCTTGAAACCCCAGATATTATGATTATTAAAAAGCGTACAATATGTATGTAAATATAAAAGTTTATTCACCCTCTGTGATAGTTACTTATTTCATTAACTATTTCTTATTTTTTTTCCCGTTACTATCGTAGTAAATATTCAAAAAATGGAGTGTTCTGAAATTGCTAATTTGGGCACACCCAGGGTTGACAAATTTTTAAAATTCCAGGTTAATCGCCACAGATAAAAGTCACAAGTTCAGAATTTTACATAAAGGGTATAGCAGAATAAGCCATGGTAAAATCGCCCCAGAAGCGTTTGGGTCTAATTTGGTGTCAGTACATCGACAATAGGAAAAGAAATGTTTTCCTAGAGTTTTAGCCCCCCGTCGCCACGGGTAACCCCTGTACCCTAATAAATATGACAATTCGTTTTCATTTTTTATCTCTGCAAGTTGTGCGTTAATTATTATGAAAAAGTACACGATGTACACGTAATTTAAATGCATCTTAGGAAAAAAAATCAGCTGATTTTGCTGCCTCTGAATAAAAAAAAATATATTTAAAAATTAGAATATTTATTTTCTCATGAAAATAATGATTCGCATTTACAAAACTTTTACCAAAAGTACACTGTTATGAGTAGTTTATTGTAGATTTTTTTTAAATTGTTTGAAGCGGTGCGCCATAATTAAAAAAAAATAAAAACTGTTACGACGCATTGTTTACTGGTGCTTATCCATTAAAACTTGTCCGGCGGACCAGACCAGTATGTATTTGGACCCGCTGAAACCGAATCCGAAGTCAGAATTGTCAGATTGGCTCGTTTTTCACCCCCCACCCCAAAAAACATCCCCACAAAAAATGGTCTGTCCGGTGGACCAGACCAGTATATTCTTATGTATTTGGACCTGCTGAAACCGAATCCGAAGTCAGAATTGACGAATTTTCAAAAATGGTGAAATATGGTAGAGGAGGACTTAATTTAGTTATATATTTAATTTGGAAGAAAAATTCTTAGCGCAACATATTTAAAAAAATTGTTAAACTTCGACTATTTGAATGTGCCGCGAAGACGGTAGTGATATCATAACGGCAGTTAGATGTGAACTTATAAGCAGAACAGATTAAGACGAATAAGTTGACATTGCTGACAAGAAAGAAAATAACCTCATATGTCAAAAGTAAATTTGATGTTTAGCTAGCAGTGATTGATGTTTGCAGTTATTGTTAATATTTTTTTACAAAACGACTAAGGCAGTATATCTGTAAAAGCTAATTCTGACATTCTACTTGCGGTAGATATATTTATGGTCAGCGAATCTTTAAAAAGAGACGATCGTTTTGACATTGCAATGGTTGGAAGTGCAAAAGCTGCAAGGTACTTACGTTACAGCTGCTATAGACAGTACAAACTATTGTAATTTCTGCAAGAACTTCCTTTATCTTATCTTATTAATATTACATAATATGTCTAATATGTATTTTATTATTTAATTTAGATGAATTCGTTAACTATACTTTTAGTAGAGTAAAATCTGGAAGTAAAGTCGCTTAGTTTTCGAGAAAAAAAAACCGGCGTAGAACCAAACCAGACTTGGTGGGATTCTTTAGTAAGATAATCGTGTACACGAAATCGTTTTTTACGACATTTTTCGGTGGTCGAGAACTTTTTTATTTCGGAAAAACTCAAAAAATTAGATTTTTAATGAAATATGTTTTTTAACGTCTCCACCGCTATATCTCTGAAAATATTTGTGCTATCAAGCTATTTTTTTTTTTTTTTAGATTAAAGTAGACACAATAGCGCTTCGAACAACGTCCCACGTGAACCCGATTTATTTTTTTTTAAGTTGGTAAAATAATAGGAAACTCAAACTTGTTATTTTCAGTAACGTAATTTTAGGCAATCGAGAAAAAAGTTTATTTATGAAAATTTGTATATACATGCTGCGTACAAATTGAAGCCAATAGTTGAAAAAAGTTTTTAGGGTAAAAATTTTTCATGTCCCGTTCATAGTATTGAGTCAGCGATTTTCTTAACGGGCCAAAGTCATATTCTTGCGCGCTCGGCTGTAGTAAGCCTGCCGACTGCAACGATCTGACGATCCCGGTCGGGGTGTATATAATAGTTTAACTTATATCAATAGGTACAAAACCAGTAGTGATCAAAAGCATCTAGGGGATCAATACTATCGTTCAATATTTCATATATTGTACAGTAGTATTGATCATATGTTGTTAATATTAAGAAATTGTATAATAAATATTAAATAGTCTCCTTTTAATAATAAAAAGACAGGTGGTAGTAGTACAGTACCTAGAGGTAAAAAAAAACTTCGAAGCAATGTCATATTGAACGGATTTCGTTCATTTTTGGCAGTACAAAAGTAAATGTTTCACAGAAAAGTTTCTATATTGAGCGGGGGCTTGTTAATTTATAGGGGGTGGATGCCACCCCCTTTGAGGGGGCGGCACTTAAAAAAAAATATATGAAGTACAATCATATTTTAAAAAGAAAAGGTTCTATGCAATTTTTCACATAAATTGAAGTTTTTAAGTTATAACGACTTCAAAATTGCGATTTTAGCTTAAAAAAAGGTATTTCTAAACGGCTTTCGTCAAGTATCTCAAAAAGTATTACTTTATCGAAAAAACGTTATAGACCAATTACAGGAAGTACAAACTGGGAATTAATTATATTTTTTGTTTATTGATGTAGGATTAATAATTTCGGAGATATTTAAGCATTTGGCATCCAAGTGTTCGTAAGATAACTATTTAGAGTGATAGTTAAATATCTCAGAAACTGTGACACCTACGCCAAGGATACTAATAGATACAATAATAGGTTATTAATTAAGCTCTTAACTATTTTTTTATTTGTTTATGTAGCATAAAAAACAAAGAAGTTATGACCGAAGCAATGTCCGTCTACACATTATTTTAATAACAACGTCGCCATTTTGTTACTGTAATCAGCCAGAAATTAAAAAAAAAATTAATTTCAAACACGGTTTCTCATTAATATACAGCATGACGTAGATGCTCAAATTTTTTGGTTCGTATACAGCACTTGCTTTAGAAAAAATACAGTTTAAACTATAAAGGTATTTTCGATAAAACGTATTTTTTTTTCCTATTCCAAATATCTCAATAAATATTAGTTTTGTTCAAAAATGTGTAGAGACCAAAAATAAAGCTCATAAACTAATAATAATGAATTTCGCTTGTTTATTTATTTACATAGATTTAATAGTTTCGGAGATATGAGTTTACAAATGGCATCCGAACGTTCATAAGACGAAAAATGCAGTTTAAATGTTAAATACCTCAGAAATTGTGACGCATGCTAAGAAAGGAAATTAAAGACAATTAATTGCGCTTTCAAATTATTTTTTACTCGTTTTGTTACTCTAATTAGCCAATAATCTAAAAAAATTATCTCAAATACAGTTTTTCGTTAAAATGTAGCATTACCTAAATGCTCAAATTCTTTTTTGCTCATTTAAAGCACTTGCTTTAGAAAAAATTGCATTTTAAACTTTAAAGGTAATTTCGAAACCCTTGGATACCAAATATAAACTTAAATATTTCCGAAATTATTAATCCTACATCAATAACCAAAAAATATAATTAATTCCCAGTTTGTAGGGTGCTTTCTGTAATTGGTCTATAACATTTTTTTGATAAAGTAATACTTTTCGAGATACTTGACGAAAGCCGTTTGAAAATACCTTTTTTAAAAGCTTTTATTTTAAGCTAAAATCGCAATTTTGAAGTCGTTATAACTTAAAAACTATCAATTTATGTGAAAAATTCTTCTTAAAATTTGATTCTATTTCAGCTCCAATAAATATATATATTTTTTAAGTGCCACCCCCTGAGAGGGGGTGGCACATTTTTTCTGAATGATATCTAATTTTTTAGATGACAGTAAGCAACTCCACCCCAACCTAGAATGCCATATATCAATCTAGATTCAACTAACGCTACTTCTACGCGACTAATCTAACCTCCGATTAAAGAACTTATATCTAGATACATAATGGCATTGATTTATTTGTCGCTGAAAGACTCCCATTCTAAGGCACTTTTTCCCATAAGTTGCTGATTGGCCCATCGGCGTATTCGCGGCCGCTCGTGCACGATCGGCTTCAGTTCGATTATCATAATCGCAGTTGACAGTTCGGCCATTAATGTCAATAAATGTTTTTCGTCTTCTCCGACCAAAAACTGGTGAAAAAGTAATTTTATTTTAAGTTGTGATTTGCTTAATACCTAAATAATATTCTCTATTCATATTTACACAGTTTAGTGACAATATATTTTGTGCAAATAAATAGTGAGGTGCTGTGCCGTTTGCAGAAAGCAGTTTAGAAAAGAAGAAAATCGATCGTTCCATAGTCGTAACATGATGAAGTTCAGTTTACAGTTATAAAGTAAATAGCAATTAAATTTTAATATCCTTTCAATACATATTTATCTTACTGTTTTATCTTACTGTAATATCGTATGCCTACATCACGTTATATAAAGAGCCGGTAATGCAGGAATTGCAATAATTCATTTTAATGAAAATATTTACCATTCTACACATTTTCTACACACACAACGCCACTGTTGCCTATGGGATGTGATGTTCATCTATCCATTTTAATGGACATATAATGTGACTATGTTAGGAGCAAATAAGGTATATAGTGAAAAGATAGCCTGTTATGTATCTAGATATAAGTTCTTTAATCGGAGAATCTAACCAACCTGCATGCGAGGTGTATTAATTGCGTCCCAATGTCGCGTTTAGCGCTGATAAAAAAAATCGCTGTTGCCAAACGGTACACTTTAGGCAAAAACATATTTTTTCAAAAACTTTTGTGATTATTAGGCTTTATTTTCTTCGCTGCATGTATGCAAATATTTTCAAAAATAAAATAGTTTATCGATTGGTGAAGATTTCAATACACAAAATATGTATTTTTAGTTTATTTGATTTTTAGAGAAATGAAAGTGCGAATTGTGCCCAAACCGTTTATATTTTTAAAAGCGCTACAGTGTGTGCTTTAATTTGACACAAAACAAATTTCGGTACCTTTAATAGTTTTAAAGATATGGCGGTGGAAACAAAAAAAAAAAACAATTTTCTTTAAAAATACATTTTTTTCACTTTTTATTGATTTAAAAAGTTCGAGACCACAAAAAAATGTCTTAAAATATGATTTCATATGCCCGGTGACATACTCAAAGGAACCTAATATGTTTGAACTGGTTCTACGCCAAAAAAAAAACGACACGATAGACTTAAGAAATCACTGCTCTATTTGTATTTTATTAAATATTTCCTTTTCATTGTTTTATTTCCTATTAACATGCGTATCTAACTGAAAACAACAAAATAAGTTTATCTACTAAAGAAATTATTTATTATCCATTGATACTCACTTCCAAGAAGAGTCAGAATGAGACTTACGAAGATATCAAGAAAGGTCTGTATTATAACAAAAAATAATAAATAGGGTAGGTAAGTACTTTATGCTAGTATCTATCTAAGCAATAAACAATGATATGTATTTATAACACACATAATTCAAAGGGCATTTATAACTACAATCCAACGCATTCGTAGCCACTCCCGACTTATTGTGTCATGGGCGCAGCCAGGGGGGGGAGCCATGCCCCCCCCCCAAGTTGTCTTCCATGAGCCAAAAAATTAAGAAGCAGTACAAAGCCAGTATCTAATTATCCCTTGAAATAAATATATATTTTTTAATTAATACCAATATTATCTAATAGAGGAATCTACATACACATCCGTTTTCAACCATTTTCTGGTATTTCTGGTATTTTCTAGTATTATGGGGCGTCCAGGGAGCTTCATAAATAATCAATAGCTAACAAAAACAACTGCACTTTATTCCAACATAAACTAGATAAAATACATAAAAGCAGATTAAAGCCATTTCCCTCCTTTTAGAAAGTCAAAGCATGAATAACATTCTAATCTAGAGCCGTTAAGAATACAGTAATACACCCTGTTTTATCCACAAGTTTGGCGGGTAATTTAAATTTGTAACAGCTAGAACGCCACACAAGTCTTGTAAGTTTTTCCTACAACATAAACCCATATTAAAAATCAAATTCCTACATTAAGATGCAACTTACCACAAATAAAACGCTTAGAATACATTGTAATTTGTTACTTTACTTGACATTGAAATGGTCTCCACAATAAGAAGACTTGGTCCTTCTCTGGTGGCTTTGAATCATTCATTATTACGTTCAGCGTTTATTATTGGAACACAACAGTTTTTCTGGTGAATTGGTGGTATTATTTACACAGTACGGCAGAAAACACTATCTGTACTTATATTTATCCATTATCCATAACTCGATGCTGTTAAACTATGCCGAATTGTAACCTATGAACGTCAGTTGAATTTGACGTTAAATATAATGTCAGATCAAACTGTCGTGATTGTCTTTTTTCTCCGTCGCTATCAGCGAGTTTCTAAATTAGTACCCGTTTCTCGTCATTTTATAACTAACTTCTCTACAGACTGCAGTTATTATGTCATCTCCGTTTTAAATGCATGTATTTTTGTAATTAATATTATAATATTATAAGAATTTCTTTTCACCTTCTACATGTTTCTAATGATTTCTTATGAATAATTGTTATTGTTTAACATAGATTCTCCTCAAATTTTAACTTAGTACAACAACCCAATTGTCAGATTGGCTCGTTTTTCACCCTCAACCACAAAAACACCCCCAAAACAAAAACAAAGTGGTCTGTCCGGCGGACTACCAATGTATCCTTATGTATTTTGACCTGCTGAATTCGGATTCGAAGTTAGAATATAGCCCAGGGCGGCAAAATCCAGGGGGGCAATTTTTTTGAAAAATACCAAAGGCACATAAAAACAAAAAATTATTATTATTAGTATGTACTTTCAGAACATTTTAAATTTTTTTGAGAACGTGTTTTTTATTTTAACTAGACTAGAATTATTATAGTCAACTGTACGCGAACATTAGAACCTCATTTAACTTCATTATTTTTGGAAACAATTAAAAGTCCAATTTGGGAGATATGAGCCTTACTTTGGTTTTTATACCACTTGCATGGCCATAGAAAAACATTTTCAATGATGTGACACAGCATTTTTCTTAAAAACTATAGTAGATATTAAGTTTTATATTTTCTTACATTTAAGTCATGGTAGTCCGAAAAATATATATCAATTATGAAATTCTCCATTTTATTTAAAATAAAGTGAAATTAGATACTAACAGGTATTTTGACAGAACTAACATACTTTTGTTTTTCATGGCTAATTTGATAAATTGTAAATTTATAGTAAAAACCGCTGCCCAAGGAATCACTACTTCCACATCCAGATTCTCTATCCAAGTCACTCACAACGAGAAAAACTTTGTATGTGAAAATAATTGTTTATGGAACTTTAATAATATAATATTTGAAATCCTCTACCCCAAAAACCCATAAAACGATACCTCACATCGGTAGTGGGGTGGGGGGTGATGATAGGGGGGTGGTAGTGGAGGTGGATGAAGTAAAAAAATATTTTGAGATTTCTGGTTCCTGTAGGTACAGTAAATCACAATTTTTTTTTCATCCCCTTTAATAAGGGGGTGGGGGGTGGTAATGGGGGTAGCTAATACCAAAAATTTTTTTGAGACCTTAGCTTCTCTTGTATATACTAAATACCAATTTTATGGACTCTTACCTGCTTGATTGACCTATTTACTCCAAATTTACCCCAATTTACCCCAATTTACCGACGGAACAAGATGAAAATATAATCTAGTTCTAGATCTCATTAAAGTACATATGTGTACCAAATTTCAATATCAATAGTCAATATCTTAAACGGTTCCAGAGTAAACGTGCGCACAAAAAAAGTTAGACCGACAGAAATTTTTTTTTCGCTCAAACTTAAAATCTCGACGTTTTATGACATTTTAAGCCTATTTAGACAATAAAATTTTTTTTGTCGTTACTATACTTCCACTGGACGTGGAAGTAATTAGACACATTTTTTTTAAGATTAATACCATGTATTGTATATAATTAAAAACTTTTTTATGGCCTTTCAAATGGTGTAAATATATATGGAGTGTTCCATTAAAAAAAAAAACAAAATAAAGTTCATATCTCCGAAATGTAACTTTCAATTGCTATTCTGAAATAATTTTTGGAAAATACATGTGATTTTCTATAACTTCAATTTGTGTACTTTTATGTAACTCCAAAAATAACGAAGTTAAATTAGGTTCTAACGTTCGCGCGACCACCCTGTACATAGAATTTTCTGAATATCTATTATAGAACTTAAATTAGTAGTTGTTTTGCTGATTGATGATAAGCCTATCTGGCCTAGAGCATAGGCCTATTTGGCCTATGTCTAAATGAATAACATTTTAAATGCATACCAAAGTTTATTTCAAATTTGATTTTGTTCTCTTTCTCATTTGATAAAATAAACAATATTATATATCGATCTGGTTTTTAATATATCCAAAACCACTGTTGCTAGTAGTAATGATTTTGTACTTTGTGCTATTGACAAACCTATGGGGAGAAAGCGTAAAAGGGAGTGAGTGAGGAGGGAATTGGAGGGGAGGTGAGGTGTAGAGGTAATATCATTTTTTACTGCTGAGAGAGTGGGAAGGGGGTGAGAGGGCGGCAGGTTTCCGATGGCCCCTAGGCGGCAGAAGTATAAATCCGCCACTGATAGCAGATGGCGGCTAACTCCAACCACCGCCGACCCCGCCAACTTGACAAAATACTCAGAATGAACCCCGTACACTTTACAAAAGAAAAACTGACCTACGCTATTTTTGCAATAAAAAAGTACCTATTGATTGGATTACCAAACCGGGGCAGCGTATGACCCAACACTAACAAATCAATTACGGAAAAAAAATCCAATAACTGTCAATTATAAAATTTGTCCTCCGGCACGTCATCCAAAAAAGGCTCGATTAATCTAGAGATCCGAGCCAGTTTATCTAAAACAATAACAATGAAAATAAAATGTCAACTCAGTCCAAACCGTAAACAATTCTCGGTTATCAATCCAAACGCGGCTGAGTTGTGTACAATAAAATAAATTTTAATAATTAAGTCAGACCTCGGCTCGCTCCACACGAAGCGCTGGGCCGGACTGGCACCATTTAGCCTGCCGGGCGGAATGATAATTTTGGCCACCGAGAACAAGAGCACGCCTAGGCACTTAGGCACTTATCTATTTTATTCCGCATCTTACACTTAAAGAAAATGATAGGTAAATTCAACCAAAAAGAGCATATGAAATCGCGCCTATCTAGTTTCATAGTTAAATCAATCAAAAAAGAATAGTCATACAACTTTATTTGTTTTCGTAAACAAATAGTAGTTTAATAATCATATCTTCTTGTAACAAATTAAATAGTACAATGACATTTTTTTTATGTTCATTAACCATTTTCAATTTGGTCTACAATTAAATAGTACAACTTCACCAACTAATTTTTAGGTTGATCTACACTTTATTGTATGATGAAGTTTTTTCCAAAGATTAGAGATCGTTTATAAGATCCATCCAAATATATCGATGATCCCTGAGAGAATTTGAACATTGCAATCATGTTATTAATTTTCTATAAATTCATAAGAGTATAAGATAATGCATGATTGATTATTGATTGAACGACATGAAAAAATACTCTATGTATTCTCCTCCTACTCCTACACATTTTTCAGCATGTTTTTAAAATTTTTCGTACACGAAATGACTCATTTCTGTCAACTATTTCTTGTCATTTTCGTTTTTTAAAAAGTTTGTTATCGTGGAGATCAGGCTCATAAACTTTTTGCTTTAGGTGATTCAAAAAAAAAAAAACTAGTGGGGTAATGTCAGGGTACAACGTTCTTTCTTATCTGAACATGCATTGATATTAGACATATCTTTTTCCTAATATTTCTAATCTCTCATCAAATCAAAAAAATTATACTCTAGTCTAGGCATAGTTTAACATTTCCTTATTTTTTCACCACCCTGTACGTTATTTCGAAATTCTTACTATGGTTAAAGACTTTTGAAAATAAGCAAAACTTGTTATGACTATTTCTCTTAAAATGCAAAATAAGAAAGGTTACAAGTATAGGAGGGTCAGAGGGCACATTGTATAGTGCAAGATAATACTATACCGGGTGCCTCAGCCGATAGGAACACTCTTGTAACTCTTGAACGGGCCAATGGATTTTTTTCAAATTCGGTGTAGTGATATGGGATGAAGTTTTCAATTATATGATGTAAAGAACCAAAATGGCCGACTTCCGGTTTCGTTGCAATTGATATGAAAACCAACTTTTTAAATGGGACAACCTGTATATTTCTGCATATTTGGATTCTGCTGGTCAAAATACATATGATTTGACAACTCAAATGTTATTTTGATTTCTAAAAAATATAGATTTTTTTAATTTTTAAGTTTAATCACAGAAAGCCGCGATTTTGCCAAAATTATAAAAATCAGCCTGAAAGTACCTTCTACCTTCTCTTTGTACTAAATTTATAATTAAATAAATAATATTAATATGTTTTTTTTAATATCTTTTGAAAATCAAAATAATATTATTTGAGGGTCAGATCTTATGTATTTTGGCCAGCAGGATCCAAATATGCAAAAATATACAGGTTGTCCCATTTAAAAAGTTGGTTTTCCTATCAATTGCAACGAAACCGGAAGTCGGCTATTTTGGTCCTTTACATCATATAATTGAAAATTTCATCCCATATCACTACACTAAATTTGAAAAAAATCCATTCGCCCATTCAAAAGTTACAAGAGTGTCCCTATCAGCTGAGCCACCCAGTATATGACAAACGTTGTATGCGATATATATGTTTATTAGTTATTTATTATGATAATGTTGTTTATCTTTTATTCTTCTAAGCTTTATCGTAATTATTTTGATGTGGTTTTTGATCTGTGTGTACACAGTGGCTAATAAATTACTTATTATTATATACAAAACTAACTCTTTTATCGACTTCAATGTGAATATCAGTCGATATTCCGTTGAAGCAACGTCGAGCGCGGTTAGTACTTGGATGGGCTCTCATCTTGGGAAATACAGCGTTCTCGTCCCACCTTCTAGAGGCTTGTATATCAGTGTATACTCGGAAGTTACGTAATTTCAGACGAAGATTACGTAGTGGATATACCATCCTTCGGAGGGGATGTAAAGCAGGCGGTCTCTTGTCTACTAAATGTTAGGCAAGTAAAAGATCCCTACTCTTCTTAAGGGAAGAGGTTCGGCAAAATTTCCAGGTTGGGGGTAGCTCGTCTCCTGGCGTCAGTGATAGGCCCTGGTAGCGGAAATAGGCCGACGTTAAACAGTTAAAAAAAAAAAAAAATCTTTTATCGGGGAAGGACTTGTTACAATGTACATTCGATATATCATCTCTACTTAACATTTATAAAACCCATTTTATAGTTTAACGTTGGGTGTGGGCCTCGCGTGTTTAAAACTCTTCCCCACCAGAGGATTTCCCGGTAGCCCTCTCTCGACCTGTCCGGCCCTGGCAGGAAGGTTATCCCAGAGAAACTGGTTTTTGGTGTTGTTGCTGCTGAGCAGTCTAATAAATTTAAATAAATATAAAACGACGGACCTATGCATCTATAATTAGTCGACATGGAAATATTTCAGCTTGATGTTTTGTTTTTAACAACAAAACAAGAAATAATCTAATCTTGTGAGCATTATTTATATATAATGAAGTTTACACAGATATTTCAAAAACAAGTATTTTCGAAATTCAATTTGAGATTTCGGGGAAGTTGTCACGAGATTGTTAGAAAAAAACAGAAAATTCAAAAAACAAGTTTTGTCACCTAAGATGCATATTTCAAGGAAATCTGACAGAAAGCATTTGGATACAAAATAAAGATGATATTTCCACAAAGTATTTAGTTTCAATATTTAGTATCTCAGAAATAATGACCCTTGTCACACAGGACCAATATTAAAGATAATTAATTAATTATTTCTTTATCATGAAAAAACAAAAAAGTTATGACCGAAACGATGTGCGTCTTCGCACTTTTTTAACAAGTATGTCGCCATTTTATGACTCTAATTACCCAGAAATTAAAAATACGTCTCAAATACTGTTCTTCGTTCGCCTAGATGCTCAGTTTTTTTCCGTCTAGAACACTTCCATTAAAAAAAATTTCATCCAACATTTTGACTTCAGTTTCGTAATTAGCAACACAAAACATAAATATAGCACATTTCAAAAATAAATCAGCAATACATTTTATATATTGAATTTTTCGAGTACAGGGTGGTTTTCTAATATCGGGACCATATAGAAACTGAAGATGGTTTTGCTATAAAAATCACTAATTAAAAAAAATCATCATTACATATGATATTATTTCTAAATTTTGCATATTTTGTACCTTTAGGGCCGGTTTTATAGGTACAGTTTAAACCAAAGTTTAACTAGAAGATTCTGTTGAGGTCCGTGATAAAAGTAAATAGCATATTTAGCAAAGTGTATATTAAGCACATTCATCAAATAGAAAATTATTAATAAATTTGAATAAAGATTCTGTGGTATTGTTAGTTGTTATTGACAGTTATTATCGATAGTTATCGAATGATTCTTGTATGAAAAAACACTTCTGTGAGAAGCGTCTTTTTGAGTTCTTGTTAATTTCCTGTTTGATGTATGTGTTTAATATACAAACAAACACACCACAGATAGTAGACAACCCCCAAATCCATAGCCAAGTCTGTGCGGAAGGGGGTTACACATTTGGAAAAACGCAGACATACATCCACACCCACCGGTGTTGTCAATACCGGGGCTGGGGGTCGAACCCAGAACGCGGTAGGCAATCGATCAGCATATTCGCCACTCAATACGCCTTAACCGATTGAGCCACCGCGCTGGTATACATTTTGCTAAATACGCTATTTACTTTTATTTCGGACCTCAACAGATTCTTCTAGTTAAAATTTGGTTTAAACTGTACCTATAAAACCGGCCCTAAGTATACCAATGCTTCGTTCAGACATTATAGTCCAGTGTTTCGCGGTAAGAATAGGAATTCTTTCGGACGACATCGATTTTGATGAAAATTTGTAATTAAGCTTCCAAAGTTATATGTTCCTGATGTGTGCTTTTTGTTTTTTGGGGGTGAAAACTACCCCTTCTGAGAAAAAAATTTAAAACATGGATTTAAGCGTTAAGTAGTTTGAAATCATGTTTAAATATGTAGAATAAATATTATTTCATGACCTGGAATATAATTTATGAAGTGTTACAACATTTCAACCCTTTAAAACCACCCCTCCTGACGAAATTTTTCAACAGCTTGAAATGTTTTAATGGTGCTTTTATAATGAATTAAAATCCCGTCACTGTTTATAATACAATTATGATTTATTCATCACAAACCGCTCTCGTGATAAAATTAACTACCATATTTACTTAAAATTACTGAAATTATTGTTTAAAGGGGAAAAATAAAAATTTTCTTTACATTATAATAGCATGTCTTATTACTGAAAATCTATGGATCAGCAGAAGAACTATCATCACTATCGACCTCCTCCTCCTCTTCGTCTATAATTGGAGGACAATTTTGACCGGAGCATGTTCAGCATGTTGCGTTACAAAAAAGTCCAACTTTTCGGCACCTACAAGCTCCGCCGCATCCTTTTTTGCAATTACAAAATATCATTTTGAGGAGTTCTTCCGGTGTAGGCATATCCAGCATTTTGATTGGTAGCAAAAAAAAATCCTTCATTATTAATTCATCTACAATCAGTTGGACAAATATTTTTGTTCTCAAGCCACATCTGCGTTTGTAAATAAACCCTCTTAATGTGCTCATTCAGAGCATCAACTGCCGGAACAAAGGATGATAATCTCACGGCACTGTTTTTAGTGGTAGCCTTAATAAAGGAATCATAGCGCATCTGCTCGAGAAACGCTGATAAGTCTTCGACACGGCTCTATTTTACTTCCACATCCAGTGGAAGTATAGTAACGACAAAATTTTTTTTAAAAATTTGTATTGTTCAAATAGGTTTAGAATGTCATGAAACGTCGAGATTTTAAGTTTGAGCAAAAAAAAAATTTCTGTCTGTCGATCTGTCTAACGTTTTTTTGTGCGCACGTTTACTCTGGAACCGTTTGAGATATTGACTTGAAATTTGGTACACATATGTACTTTAACGAGATCTAGAATTAGATTATATTTTTATCTTGTTCCGTCGAAGGGATGGGGGGTAAATTGGGGTAAATTTGGGGTAAATAGGTAAATCAAGCAGGTAAGAGTTCATAAAATTGGTATTTAGTATATACATGTGAAGCTAAGGTCTCAAAAAAAATTTTGGCACCACCCCCACCCCATTATTAAAAGGGACGAAAAAAAATGTAATTTAGTGTGTGTACAAGAACCAGAAACCTCAAAATATTTTTTTTTACTTTATCCACTCCCACTACCACCCCCACCCCCTATATCCACCCTCACCCCACTACCGATGTGTGGGGTATCGTTTTATGGGTTTTGGGGTAGAGGATTTTAAATATTATATTATTAAAGTTCAATAAACAATTATTTCCACATACAAAATTTTTTCGTTGTGAGTGACTTGCATGGATAGAAAATCTGGATGTGGAAGTAGTGATTCCTTGGGCAGCGGTTTTTACTTCCACATCCAATGGAAGTATAGTAACGACAAAAAAATTTTGAAAATTTTTATTGTTCAAATAGGTTTAGAATGTTTAGAAGTTTGAGAGAAAAAAAAATCTGTCTGTCTGTCGGTCTGCCTGTAACTTTTTTTGTGCGCACGATTACTCTGAAACCGTTGAAGATATTGACTTGAAATTTGGTACACATACGTACTTTAACGGGATCTGGAACTATATTATATTTTCATCTTATTCCGTTGAAGGGTTGGGGGGTAAATTGAGGTAAATGATAAATAGGTAAATCAAGCAGGTAAGGGTCCATAAAATTGGCATTTAGTATATACAAGGGAAGCTAAGGTCTTAAAAATTTTTTTGGCATTAGCCATCTCCATTACCACCCCCCCACCCCATTATTTAAGGGGATGAAAAATTGTGATTTAGTGTGTGTACAAGAACCAAAAACCCCAAAATATTTTTTACTTCAGCCACCCCCACCTCCATCCCACTACCGATGTGGGGTATCGTTTTATGGGTTTTTTCAAATGTTATATTATTAAAGTTCCATACGCAATTATTTCCACATACAAATTTTTTTCGTTTGAGAGACTTGTATAGAAAATCTGGATGTGGAAGTAGTGATTCCTTGGGCAGCGGTTTTTTAACTGTATCTCCTTAGCAGCTCCGTACAGTAATATTGTGCAGTACCTACCGGCTTTTACAATTTCTTTCAGTTCTGAAGTACTATCATAACATATCCCCACCTGATCTCTATATGTGTTTACATGTATTTACAAATGCTCCAAAATTATCGAGAATAAAACAATTTACATACAACAATTTCACCGAAAAAGGAAGATAGTTTTTCAACGATAACTTCCTTCATTTTTAAGATATTCAATCGATCCAAAAACCATTTTGCAGAGAATTTTAAGGGCTATAAGGCATGTAAAGTTGAACTTTCTTGAACCCTTCGTATTTAAAATTTTTGAGTATAAAGGGATCGGGGAAGGTGGATTGTGAAAAAATTAAAATTTTTTAAGAAATTTCAAAAATCATTTTAAAGGACACCGCACGTTTTATAGGTAAATTGGTGGCCTCTCAAATTTGATGAATTTTTGATATGTTGTAGTTCAACTGATTCTAAACAATAAGTTCCTTTGTCAAAACTTCAAATTATGGACAGTTTTTCCGGTAGATGGCTCCAAGGACTGGACTGGACTGGACCCTCGATACTGTCTCAACGATTTCTCAAAACGTACTGCAGGTATTGAAATGATGACTATTGAAAATGAACAACCAAACTATTTACCATTATTTGGTCTCAGATTGATGTGCCTGAACTTCCGGTTTTGCCGGAAGTGACGTCAAATCACGTTTTTCGAATGCACAACACCCATTTACTTCAATTTAATACATCATAAACATAAGTAGCTTCATTATAGTCACTATCTTAGTAAATAAGTAAGTACGTGCATTGATTGATAGAACATTGATGCTAGCTTGATACCGGGTATATCATAATTTTGGCACAAAACAAAGTTGATTTTATTTTGCAAGATATAAAATTGCAGTTGTGTCTAGTCAATAAAAACTAATTATCCGTGGCACCTTTAAGTAGAATAGGCAGATTTTGTTTTTGTTTTTTTTTTTAATATTTACATATTTTAATCATTCATTATTAGAAATTTATTAATAGAAGTCAAACAAAAAAAAATTATTTCAAATTAATTAACAAAGAACAGCATTCCTCCCCTAGCACATGTCGGCGCCAGCCAGATATACATGGTGCGAAGCCATTGGTTCTATTTCTGATTTTTTCGCCGAAAAAACGGGACAACCATTTTATTTTCATCATAATTCCGTTAGTTTTTTTGCTAGACTTTTACCAAAGCTCATTTTAAAGGTCTCTTCACGTACTTTTAAAAATGTCTTATATGTTTTTCTTCTCCAAAAATGTTCCGTTTTTCCGTTATCTAACGTTGAAAGGTTCGAATTCAGTTTTCGGCGAACAAACAGTCACATTCAACGAACCATAACTCGGTTCGTATTACATCTACAGAATTAAAAAAATATCGATTTTATAAGCGTCATTTTTGCTTATAATAATTTTTTTGATAAAACAAGGTTTTCGGGTTATTCGCGAAAAATCATTCTAAAACATGCACTTTTTAGATGAAAAATCAACATTTTCTATCACGATTAACTCAAAAACTATTGACTCATCGAAAAAACTACAGAACATTTTTTGCTTAGAATTTATTCCCCTATCGATTTCTACGGTTATTTTGAATGTAATAATATCCACCCCCGAGAAGGGGTGGTATCCACACCTAGGTTAAAAGCACACATAACTTTTGTTCCTTGTGCCATTCCCTAATTACTGTCCAAATTTCACGTCAATCGGTTTTGTCCGAAAGAATTCTGAGCGAAAAACCGTCAAACACTGGACTATTAAGAGCGATGCAGATGATTAACTAGTAATGGTTGAACTTGTGCAAATATATTTAGTAACGCATTAAAGGTTTCTTTTGTAACATAAACATAGCATTTATTGTCTGATATTAGTTGTTCTAGGATGAACCGCTATTTCTATTGTACCATAATTATTGTTTTACAAGGTGTAACAGACGCCATTCTAATACTGAATCATATGGCGCAATAATTTCTCTGTTAAAACGTCTTCTAAGCTGATTTTACACATCAGCCCACACTATTAGTATGGTATTCATTCATTCTACAATTATTCGTTCGAATTTCACACAAAGTTGACTGACCTAACCAAAACATCACCTAAAAAAATCGTCTGCGATATTTCACAATCGCCCCCCACCCCTGCCATAAACCAGATCCGTTTTTTTCCAGCAAAACGGAGACATTCCTATTGTAATGGCCGTCATTAGAAACTCCTGGCTGCTTTCACATTTAATTTTGTATACGGAAACGCGTTAAAATTGAACGGTGATTATCAGGTCGAAATAAATACAAACAGCGCTCGGTGCGACGCATCAACTTATGATAAAAAAAACTTTCTATTGCAGAAATAATCTTCTAGATCCTAATAGAACATCTTTAAGCGATCTGTTAATGGCGTGCCGTGGAACACGTGAGCCAAGGCAGCCAGCGGTGAGGCAACATCCCGACTTTTAACTGTGTAGAATAATAATGCATAATAACCTTTCTCTATCGGCGTACACCTTAGATAGTTCAGATTTCACTTTCGCATTGAAAATAACGAACATTAATTTATCCACTTATTCGGATATAATAGCCTTATTTGCTTTATTATACAGCTATTAAAAATCATGGAAAAAGTGTACAAATAGTATCCATATAATTGACGTTGAAAGGGTGATAAATCGCTGATTGGTCTGTTACTCGTGAGATTCTTTATAGGTATTAAGAAGAGTTTGTAACAAATTCACCTGGGGTGACGTTTGACATTTTCTGATAAAAAAAAATCTGCAGTGCATCTGCTACCATTGCCGTCTTGTAAAAATAGCCGCCCGACCTATACTCAGAAGTGTTTTTAGCAAATTCCTCTGAATGTGTACCGTTTACCCCATCAGAAAAGGATAACTCCGGATGAAATGAAAGAGCAACTGATATCTTACACACTAAATACAAATTTTCTAAAGCAAGATCATATACAGAGTGTTTCGAAAGCAGATTTGGAAAAAAATATGATTTAAAAAAATGAAAATTAGTTGTTTTAAATTTAAATCATGAATTCTAAAATTAAATTCATCAAATAATTTAGAAAAAATAAATATAAATATAATACAGTATGTCCCACTTTTCACGGTAACACCTACGTAGCTCAGTTATTGGTCATCCAATTTCAATCAAATTTGGATCTTTATCAAAGATATTTAATATTTCTTTTTTGAGTAAGACAAAACTTATTTCAGTCAGTGGCGTGCATTTTTTTGTTGAAGAACTAATGCAATATTATTGATCAGCATGCTGTAGAACCACTATATCCAGAATTTAACAACATTTTGATTTTTGGTTTTCGAATTACGATCCCCTTAAAATTACTTATTTTAAACATTAAATAATCAATAAATTGGTAACGAAATTTTTTTCGAAAAAAAGTGATTCTTCATTTTCTCTTTAAATTCACTTTTTCCACTATCTCATATTATCAAAACTTTCAAATTTCCAAGGCCACGAATTTTCATTGAAAAATTTTGGGTAATCAGACCTGTATTATTCGGGCTATAAGGATTACCGAATTTGAAGGTATTGATGATATAGAGTGGTAGAAAAAATGAATTTAAAGAGAAAATAAAGAATGAGTCTTTCGAAAAAAGATTCGTTACCAATTTATTGATTATTTAATGTTTAAAATAGGTAATTTTAAGTGGGCCGCAATTCAAAAAACAAAAATCAAAATGTTGTAAAATTCATGCTGATCAATAATATTGCATTAGTTTTTCAACAAAAAAAATGCCTAATATGATTTCTCGAAAAATCGACCATTTTTTTCTTAATAAAAATGCACGCCAATGACTGAAATAAGTTTTGTCTTACTCAAAAAGGATATAGTAATGGTCTTTGATACCGATCCAAATTTGGTTGAAATTGGATGACTAATAATTGAGCTACGTGGGTGGGAAAAGTGGGACACTGTACATAGAAAAATTACGTTTTTTAATGTTTCAGAAAGTTTTATTAAAACTTAAACTTGATACGTGTTATGGCTTCTTTAGGCCCTTTTCCAGAGTGAAAACAATAAATCTAATAAATATCACTAACAAGGGCGGATGGACCTTGAAACGAAAATTGGTGGTTTACAGAATCTTGGGGGGGGGGGTAATTACCCCGTTACCCCCCCCCCCATAAATCCGCGCTTGATCACTAATAAATCTAACTTTTTACCTCTTTTTATAGCAACTGGGTGAATGAAGCAAAAAGAAATTTTGAGACCTTTGGTTCTTGTATACGCACTAAATTACAATTTTATTTTTTTCACCCCCTAATGATGGGGTGGGGGTGTTAATGTGGGTGGCTAATGCCAACAAATTTTTTGAGACCTTTTAGCTTCTATTATATACAACGTGATCTACCATGACATGCGGAAAATTTAACAGTAGTAGTAGGTTGTCCCCACCAAAAGATGAACATTTTTTTAAAAAATGACAAAAAAATTACCTTATTTTTCTTGTAGAAATACGCCGCCAATGGCTTTAACCAATCTGACGAAACGCGGTACAAACATATCACTTTATCAGACTTGGGATTGACTTTAAAGGTCCCATTTTTTGGTTTTTCGCTTATATCTCGGCGTCGTAGCGGCTTGACCACTCTATACAAAATTGAAGCTGACAAAATTTGCTACAAGAATCACTACTTACATTTATCAATATATTGTTCTGCTCTCGAGATATCCGCCCTCGAAATTCGGAAATTGCGTAAAACAATTTTTTTGCCTCACGTTTTTTGCTCTATTTGTTAAGATAACTCTTCAAATGTTGTTCCCACGAAAAAGTCGTGAGAAAAGAAGTTGTAGGGCATCAAATTTTTAAATTTTTTAACGTGAGGCGAAAAAATTGTTTGCCGCAATTCAATTTTGTACAGTTTCCGAGATACAAATAAGCGAAAAAAAATGGGACCTTTAAAGTGCCCCACCCCCCCGCTCACCACCTAGGAGTGGGGACTTTTGATATGTTCATCTCCAGACTAGTCCAAACAAAGTTCCGAAGTCAAATTTTCTGTCCCTAATATTTCCCTCTACACCCTTTTTTGAGCATTCGTTGCTTGGATTACAATGCGTTCTTTCACAAGAAAGTTCGTCGACCTATAACTAACCTACTCAATAGCAGTAGTGTATCTTCGCAAATTTACTAATAATTTAATATACTAAATTACCCCAGAACACTCTAAAATTTTGCAAGGGCTTTCCCACATTGAAAACTAGTACACCATTTTATTTTCGCATATCATGGTAGATCACGCTGTATAATATATGTCAATTTTATGGACTCTTACTTGCTTGATTTACTTATTTACCCTTCAACCCTTCAACGGAATAAGATCAAAATATAATTTTGTTCTAGCTCTCGTTAAAATGGAGGAGTTAACGAGGAGGGAAATCCCACAATACCTCGTTAACATCGTGAGCAGCTATCTCGAAGAAAGATCGTTGGAAAGAGGGGAAGTTCTCAAAGTTACAGCTGGCGTCCCGCAGGGTTTGGTACTTGGTCCGACATTATGGAACATCCTTTATGACGGCGTTCTGAAAGAGAAAATGCCGGAGGAGACTTGGATCGTAGGATTTACCGATGACATTGCTCTAGTGCTTGTAGCAGACAGAGCAGAAGGACTAGTCTCCAAGGCAGATGAAGCTTTGGGGATTATAGACGCATGGATGAGACATGGCGTCTCTCTCGACCCAGAAAAAATGGAGACGGTTATCCTCAAAGGGGAAAGGGGCAGAAGCCAAATCAATTTCCAACTGAGCGTTCAAATTATTCCCAAGAAACAAGTGAAGTACCTAGGAATAATAATCGACGACAAGTGGACATTCGGCGAACACATCAAGCATACGGTCAAAAAAGTAGACGCGAATATAGCATCACTTTCGAGAAATATGCTCAATATAAAAGGACCTGGAAGCAAAAAATCGGGAGGTGTTATACAATGTCACACAGTCAATACTGACGTATGGAGCTCCCATATGGCACGCGGCTATAGAGAGAAGACTGCATAGACAAATGCTAAGAAGCACTCAAAGGAAAGCCCTATTGAGGGTTATAAGCGGGTATAGGGCGATATCTGCGAGCACAACTCAAGTAGTGGCAGGGATACTCCCCATAGACTTCTTAATAGATGAAAAAAGACTATGAATCTAAGACGGGAGCACCCTACAAGCCAAAAAAGTAGAGAGAGAGAGAGACCAGTCTGGAGAGATGGCAGGTGCGGTGGACGGACACGCTGAAAGTAGTAGCTCAGTGGACCAAAGTTCTCATACCCGACGTGAAGAAATTGGTCAAGTGCCAACATAGGCGTACGAACTATTTTACAAGTGTTGACTGGGCACGGATCCTTCAAGTCGGAGTAGTACTAAACGAGAACATCATAAAAGAAATGATGGAGAATAGTGAAAAATGGAACTCGATATAAAAGTACATCAGAAAAATGATGCAATCAAAGGAACAGCAAGAGAGAGATATGCAAAGAGAAGGCAGAATCTCCCACATCCAGATGTATGCTGCAAAGCGATTCCGTGTGAGAGTGGAGAGGTGAAGGTTTTTAGTGGGTAGAAATCCCACACTACCACGGACCGTGGTGTCTTTGAAAGATTTTCCCCTACCGAAAAAAAATAATTTCAAGTCAATATCTTAAACGGTTCCAGAGTAATCGTGCGCACAAAAAAAGTTACAGACAGCCTGGCAGGCAGTCAGACAGTCAGACAGAACGACAGACAGAATTTTTTTTTGCTCAAACTTAAAATCTCAACATTCGTTTCATGACATTCTAAGCCTATTTGAGCAATAAAAATTTTCAATTTTTTTTTTGCGTTACTATACTTCCACTGGACGTGGTAAAACAAATGAAGAAACTTATCTAGAAATTTAGTCTATTTAATTATATATCATAATGACTTAATTTGTCCCCTTTCTTTAACTTATATGTTCTGATTTTAACCACGTACGTAAAGAGTTAATTATAAAATACATCAGGATTTTAAGTAGTTGTAGTAAGTTAATGTAATATTATCATGGATAACCTCAGCAGAATGTTACTGTCATTTTATGTTCCTTTTTTTTAGTTTTTGTTATTTGTTTCATTTTATATTTATTGTAGTGGTTGCGTGGAAAAGAGTTGAACGTCACCACCTCTTCATTACATTCTTCTGCAAATTTATTGGAATTATAAATAAAGACTAGTATTATTATTATTATTAAACCACTTTAATCTACATTCTTTACGTAATATTTTCACCCTATTAATAACTGCCTTGATCGGAGAATCAACCATATTTTTAATTCAAATCCGTAACTTCCCTTAATTCTATTTGGTACTCATTTAATCGAATCGATTTTATTGGCTGGGAGCAGAATAAATCATTTACTGCTGGTTATTCCAGTCAAGGATTAAACGATTTATAATTGCTTTTCATGTTGATGATTCTTTTAAAATCATATTGAAACGCGAGTATTTAAACCAGTCAATAGAGACCGAAAAGTTCCATCGAATGAAATAGAAAATGTTTGGGCATCTGGAATTCCTCTGCATTTTCAGGTGTACTTTGACGTAAATAAATAAGAAAACCGCTGCCTAGGAAATTACTACTTCCACATCCACATTATCTATCCAAGTTCCCCATTACCATCTCCACCCCATTATTAAAGGGGAGGGTAGGAGGGGTGGCTGATGACAAAATCTTTTTGAGGTCTTTACTTCTTGAACACATTACATTTTATTTTTTAAACTCCTGTAATAATGGGGTGGGAGTGGCTCATGCCCAAAAAGTTTTTGAGACGTTGGCTTCTCGTACATGCACTAAATGCCAATTTTTGGACTCTCACTTGCTTACTTTAACTATTTAACTTAAAAATTATCAAATTATGTGAAAAATTACATAGAACCTTCCTTCTTAAAATTTGATTCTTTTTCAGCTCCAATAAATATACATATTTTTTGCTAATTTATTAGAGGTGGATGCCACCACCTCCAATAAATTAGCAAGCCCCCGTACAATATATAAACTTTTCTGTACAGCATTTACTATAGTACTGCCAAAAATGAACGAAATCCGTTCAATATGACATTATTTCGAAGTTAAAACCTCTAGTTACTGTACTATATATCGCTTCTATTCATTTGAGAGCACTTTATTTCAAAACGACGCTTGACCCCCAGCTCTGAGCTAAAGTTATCTCCATTTTACTTTAATTGTTTGTTTTTATTTAACTTAATTTTAACGTAAAACCACCGGCGTTCGAGTTAATCGCGGAGTTTAATTGGACCCCGCTCCGAGCATCAGCAATTTTGAATTTCTATTTCGGTCACACCGACGACCGACAACATGTAAATAGAATCGGGTTCGACAGTAGAATTTTTGTGTTTACCCGTTTATTTGCAATTTTCGTGTGTTTGAACCATAAACAAGTCTCGAATAACGCGAGACGATTTTCAATGTTGCACAGTGCACATTGTATGTGTTTCTTGTTTTAGTTTCTAAATTGAAAGTAGCTTTGCATTTAAGATGGCCAAAGCACCGACCTCGCGGACGCTGGTCACTCTCCGATTTTACTTTTATCGGTTCAGAGCATAGGCGTAGCACGCGATAAAAAAATGACATTCAATTTTTATATTCCATACCAAGTACGTAGTATTTATGCAATTTGTTTAAAAACGAAGGAATTCATTTTTTAAAACCACCTTATGACACATGCACGCACACAATAGTTGCATCTATAAATTCCTTGAACATGTTTAGGTACACTTCTGTGCAATAAAGTCACGTACACCTATTTTCGCTATATTAAATCATTCTTTATTTATTTGTCAGTGTCAGTGTCATATTTTCGCAATGCCAAAATTAACTAAACATGAAAACATTTTAATTCTTTCTAAAATTGAAGAGAGGTGGTCTATCAGAGCAGTTGCTAACCATTATCAATTGAATAAAAATACTGTTATGAGTGTTAGTTAGTTTTTTTCCTTGTGGATTGCGGTGCCAAAACCCCACCGTACTGAAGCTTAGTCTTGCTTTATTTCATACTATCGTTATCCATTCAGTACCGTTCTTCCCCAAACGGCGAGTGTGCATTTGATGGGAGCTCTGGCGATCTCTCCCGGAGTCACAAATGGTTTCCGAAGTATGAAAGTTTTCCAGCCATCAAGGCCGGGGCATTTACATAGTTAGTATGTGGTGAGGAGTTTCCTCATCCTCACTCACTCTGCCTAGATGTGCTTTGTAGTTTAAATTTCAATCAAGGATTAAATTCAAATTATTCGAGTACTTATTAGGCCACTCAGTTCTCCTGATCCCAAGTTCTTAATATTTCTAAAGAAGTGCTACACTCGCAGGTGGCGGCATGCATACCTGTCGAATTCCTCATTTCTCAAGCCAATCAACACTTATGATATACTTGAGGAGGCCTGGCGGGGTACCACCTATAATGGGCATACTGGGCAAGAAGTCCTAGTACAGATCCTCTTTTCGTTGAGAGAGCAAGGCAGTGACAACACATTCGCGGAAGTTTCGCCTTGCACTGCACCCTTTACACTTGGTTATCTATAACTCCCGGTGTATGAAGATGTTAGTGTAGTCTGCAGCTGCTTAAAGTCATCACAGACAGGTGTAATAATGCTATGGCCATAGAAGTGTAGAGATCCCAACCAATCGCAGACGGCATAAAGAAATATGCCGTTTTTATACCGTCTGTGATTGGCACAAATCCTTATACTCCTATACTAAGCATTATGCTGAAATGCGTGTGATGGCCTTTAGATTACTGCAACAGTCCGCGTGGCGTTTGAGTGTACATTTCTTTGACAGGGAACTCTGAACTGAATCCGAGAGAGCTATTGCAGGATCCGAACCAGGCAAATCCTTTGCGGGCTAGAGCATCCGCTTCCTTATTACCCTGAATTCCAGAAGCGGATTGGCATAGGTGAAGCGGTCCGGGACCGGATTTCAAGGATAATTCAAGTGGATAATTTTTTCGACAGAAATTAAAAGAGCAGCGCTATTTCTCTTGCAATGCTGGCTGCCCACCGGGCATTTGCATTTGTCCCGCAGGTCTAATCCGCCACTGTTGAATTCCATCGCGTCCTTACAGCCAGCAGAGCTTTGTGTCTGTGTGAGTGTTGCAGAACCTTCCAGAATCGACCTAAGTCGAAGACAGAATCAAAATTCGACTTGGCAAAAATTTCATTTAACGACATTTTCAAGAGTCTGAAGGACTACAGAGCCACAGACCAGTCCATAAGGACCGTCATAAGTTCTATAAGGCATTAGAAATGACCAAGTGAAAATTCGAAGAAACACCGAATTTTCACTTAGGAAAATATGTTTTGGTTCAGGATATGAGAGCGAAAGTATATAGTGGCAAGGATTTAAGAATAATATACTTTTTCAAAGGTGCAACAAAGTTGGACTTTGAAGAAAATAATATTTTTTAAAAGTAGAATAATTTTTATCAAAAGTACGCCAAAATTGGACTTGAAGCTTAATTTTTCAAAAGTACGCCGAAGCTAGTTTAAAAAGTACTCCAAAAATGCACTTTGAAAAATATTAAAATATTTTCCATTTGTATTCCTCCACCAAAGACATTGACCATTGAGGTACGTACGGTCATTGAATGTTCTGTTCTAAAGTATGAGCATAAAATTGTAACGATGCAATGCATCTAAAAGGCGAAACCGACGATTTTGGCAAAGACGGCGCGCACAGTGGGGCAAATAGCTCATTTTTTGGACAAACGATAATTCCCAAGCCTGGAATTAATGAAACTTAATTTTTTTTTTTAAACTATTCGTTATAAAATTGCCTTTAATTCTATCGAGCCCGAATTTTGAAATTTCAAAATTAAATATGGCTAATCCAATATCGCGGACATAAATTTTGAAAGTAAATTAAAATTTTATCAAAAGATTGTTTGAAATTATAAAAAATTGTTACTTGGGGGATTTTTTTGGTTTCTAATCTCATTTCTGATCCCCGAATTTTCCGATTCAAAAAACCAAGATAGCGGATCCAATATGGCGGCCATAATATTTTTTTAAAGGAAATGTACATGCACAAACTGTTCAAAATTGTTACTTAGGACTGATCAAGAATCTGAAATCTAAATTACGTAATATCATAATCCAAAATGGCGAATCCAATATGGCGGCCATAATATTTTTTTAATTGACATGTAAATGCGCAAATTGGTTAAAATTGTTACTTGGGGGTCTTAGAGATTGCTGATCATGAATCTGTAGTCCAAATTACGTAATCTCGATATCCAAGATGGCGGATCCAATATGGTGTCCGTAAGTTAAAAAATAATGACAAATCAAGAAGGAAACTTAAAATTTGTTTTTCGGCAGTTTGATAATCTCGTTTCGGATATTAAAATTTCAATATTTTGCAAACCAGAAAATTAAATTTAATATGGATGCCATAAATTTTTTAAAAATTATGATGTACATGCGAAAATAGTTAAAAATTGTTACTTGCAGGTTTTTGCGATTGATGACTACGCATTCGTAATTTCGAATTCTAAGATGGCAGATTCGAATATGCCATCTTATAAAAAAATGAGATAACCAATCAAAAATGTTAAAATCCTTAAACCTAATGTAACCTCATGAATCAAATCATAAAGGAGCAGGTAGGCTAGAAACCTATTATTACTTAATGTAGAAAATAAAACTTGAGTAGAAAGGGGATCTAAGCCTAACATAACATATACCAAATCCTTTAAAATAACCTAATTAGTCAAGTCACAAACGAGCAGTGATATTAATACTATAAGCTGTAAACAAAATCTAGTTGGCCAAATCTTAAACGGGCATATAGGCGTATTTCACAAATTTTACATCACTGAATAATTCAATTCTTGATTTATCATTCTATTTTAACTTACGGACACCATATTGGATCCGCCATCTTGGATTTCGATATTACGTAATTTAGACTTCAGATTCATGATCAGCAGCCCCTAAAACTCCTAAATAACAATTTTTAATAATTTGAGTATGTACATTTCATTTAAAAAAGTATTATGGCTGCCATATTGAATCCACCATCTTGGATTACGATATTACATAATTTAGACTTCATTTTTATGGTCAGAAATCTTTAAAAGCCCAAAGTAACAATTTTTATCAATTTACGCATGTACATCTCATTTAAAAAAATATGGCCGCCATATTGGATCCGATATCTTGAATTTCGATATTACGTAATTTGGCCTTCAGATTCATGATCAGCAATCTCTAAAACCTCTAAGTAACAATTTTTAACAATTTGCGCATTTACATGTCAATTAAAAAAATATTATGGCCGCCATATTGGATTCGCCAATTTGGATTACGATGTTACGAAATTTAGATTTCAGATTCTCGATCAGAAACCCTTAAAAGTCCTAAGTAACAATGTTTAACAGTTTGTACATGTACATCTCATTTAAAAAAATATTATGACCGCCATATTGGATCCGCTATCTTGGTTTTTTGAATCGCAAAATTCGGGGATCAGAAATGAGATTAGAAACCAAAAAAATCCCCCAAGTAACAATTTTTTATAATTTTAAACAATCTTTTGATAAGATTTTAATTTAATTTCAAAATTTATATCCGCGATATTGGATTAGCCATCTTTAATTTTGAAATTTCAAAATTCGGGCTCGATAGAATTAAAGGCAATTTTATAACGAATAGTTAAAAAAAAAAATTAAGTTTCATTAATACCAGGCCTGGGAATTATCGTTTGTCCAAAAAACGAGCTATTTGCCCCACTGTGCGGCGTAGCGCCGATAAGCAGAAATTTGATTAAAATCAATGAACATACACGAGGCCGGTTTCTCGCATATAAAGAGTTTGGATTCACTCAACGGCTCGCAATTTGGTCGAGCGCGTTGGGTAGTCTATACAAAGCGATGGTAGGAAAGCCAATAGCAGGGCTTTCCAAATAATAAAGTTATAGAGGAAAACGCCTTGTGCATAAAAAACCAAAAATTCAATTTTGCCTAAAAGTCGCTCGGAGGTGGATCGTTGTAATTTTGCTAATATTGAACAACTGCATAGGGGCCAGTAAGTTGTGGACTGATCGAGCGCTATCAAACTTATGCAGTAATAACTCATGAATGTGGTTTAGTACGTGAACCGCCACGATACGAGAACTTTAAAGCTAAGTAGTCTCTAGCGAAACTAATTTTTTTTTAATAAAACTTTTTTAAGTTATAATCAGTCAGCCGTAATTATGAAATTACATAGAGTCTAAGACTTATCTAAAAAGCTCGCATTTTGATTCTGACAAGCCCTTTGTGACCGTAATCTTTTGGCTTACTTTTGGTTTATAAGTTTTGGTTTGGGCTACAATTTGAACCTTACTCTGTTCTTTGTGAACAACGAGAAAACACAATGGCAACATGGCAATCGACCGTGAGGGACAAGATTTAATATTGGAGGGAGATGTTATAAAAAACAAATGAATACACGTACCTTGGAGTTATCCTAACGGAAAATGGAAATGATGACAGGGATATCCTAAATAAGGTTGCCCGAGGACGAAGAGTAACGACAATGCTAAACTCCTTAGTATGGAGTAATGAACTGAATAATAATACGAAAAAACATATGTTCAAATCACTAGTGGGGTAACTTATGGTTCTGAGATATGGACAGTAAATGATAAAATGAAAAACAAAATAAACGCCGTTGAAAATAGTTATTGGAGAAGGTGCTGTGGGCTAAATTTCATGGACCGTGTAAGAACCGATAACATTAAAGAAATTATGAACATAGAACACTCGCTAACTGACACTATAGAAAAAAAAAACAACATTTGTCCTGGTACGGCCATATGAGAAGGATAGAAGAAGATAGATTACCAAAAAGAACATAGAACTGGATACCAAAATAGAAGAAGAAAAAAGGGAAGACCAAGAACGAGATGGAAAGATGGTATCCAAAAAGCCATGAATAGAAGGGAAATGGATGAAGAGTCATAGCTAGATAAAAAATTATGACGCACGAATTGCGATAAACGGCATATATATATATATATATATATATATATATATATATATATATATATATATATATATATATACACACTTTGTTCTTGCAGATTATGATGTAAGTAAGTGTTACTGATGACTTTTTTCTGTGACCGATATGAACTGGCAGATTGACAAGCTGCCTTTAATGAGGTCAATACTCTTGAACAGCATGACGTAAGAAAATCTGTTGTGGGCTCTCCATCTATACGAAGAATGTTGAAATACTACAACAAATATGCCTTAACAAAAATCACCCCATGATGTTCGTATTCTGGAAGCGTCCGCCCGCAGGAAAATCTGATATTACGTCCATGTCTTCTACAAATGATACCCGGTGCGCTTTCAAATATGTAATTACTCAGCAGTAGTAATTCATTCTTATAGAGAAATCACTTTTGGACTTACAGGGGACTAACTATTAATGCATAGCCTTTTCACTTGTTTAGTAAATTAACAGGCGTTTTACAACAAATTACTTAGGTAAACTTACCAATTAACACTTTTAAATATCAAATATTTTACATTAAATACAGCTGAAAACTAATCGACTTGACAAGGCTTACGGTGAAACAACAGGTCGTAATGACGTGAAGAAATTAATTTAAAGAATGTCTGTGCCATCTGCCAAAATGCAGACGGGGCTATAAGTGATTTTACGTATGTAAAATCACTTATACGTCTTTCCAGCTGAACTCATGAGAAGGCACATAATTTGATGCATAATCCAGTCCAGATTCTTTAATATTTTTTAAGACATAATTAGACCAATAAAACGTTATTTCAGTTAGATGCACTTATTGGTTTTATTGATATTTTATGATTAATTACACACAGTCCACTTTGTATGGGTTTTATCCCAAAAATAATTCGTTAAGTAAACTTTGTACACACAAGAAGTATTTTAAAAATAAATATCCTTTATTTCTGCTTACATCATTGTTATAAAATATTATTTTGAATATTCAGCAGATAACTTTCAAAGAAATCATTCGTTCCCTTCATGTATCATTATCTAAATCTGATCAAGTTAGAATAACAACAAGGAGTCCCCTTACGAACTGACTTGTCAACTTCCTTCACACACCCACTATATCTAACATTCAATATGAAAAACAAGAAAACAACCATTCTTTCTACATATTCTTATTATTTTTTAATAGTAATTTTGTTTTTGAATTGAAGATATATCTCTCCCGATGAGTTCTAAAGAGAATAAAAAAGGTTGCGCAATTTTTAGGGAGATTTGATCAGTCGAACATTGATTGAAATATTTTATTTATTAAGACATGTGAGTGAAATTTTATACCTATATTTCATTGTGCTTTTTAGTAGTTCTTGGCTTTGAAATGTAACAAATGTTTGTTTGTGATGGAGTATCCTCTAGGTAGGGCTCGAGATGCTTGAAAAATTTCCTCGTAAGGGCGGATTTCTTATATGTCACATACGTGCCAGGAGAAGCGGTAAAATCAGTCATGATATTTTAACTCCGTTTCGTATTTGAGATGTCAAAGTGCAAATACTGTTTCAATTTTTCCATTTCATCGTGATCTGATCATTTTTTAATATAACAATATTTCGAGACCAAGATGGCGGCCAAAATTAAAAAAAAATAAACATCTATAAACTTTCTATAGAAATTGTATGGTGAAAACCTTATATAAATCGATTCATTCCTGACAAAGTTAGAAGGTAAGAGACACATATCAATTTAGTCGTAAAGGCATATACCCGATTCGTGCCGTCGAGGGTAAAAATATATAAATAAAGAAGAATGTGATCATGCTTCGAACATCTGATGATCAAAGAACAAGTAAAAAGTATGTACAAGGAACCGATGAATCAATATTTCCACAATATTGAGTTCCAACGGTCCTTGATTTTTAAAATCGGAATACAGGTATTTGAAAATATATAAATGGGAAAGGAAATCAAAGGGGTCTGAGGAGATCAAAATAATAAAAAAAAACAAGCGAAAAGTATGTGCATATGTGCATGATTCAATATTTCCACAAAAATGTTCAGCTTCAGCGGTTCCATTACAAATAACACTGTACATATTCTACAAGGAGAAATTAACAAGAGGACACAAGGCGATGAAATGTTACTAATATTCCATAATTTCGTCCCTTTTATATTGTTAGGGAATTTCTCACAGAGATCCAGGAATGCTAACCTGCTGACGTACATAAAAAAACAATGAGACCTTTAATTTGGAATCTTGTTCTGTCTCTCTCTCAGGAAACGAGGTTCTCTTTTCGAGCGTCGTATCTTATTTATATTATTTTAGTTTTTGTTCTGAACATTACCAATTTTTTTCAGTTATAATAGGAAAAGCGGTTCCCTTTCCTAGACTATTTAAAGTACATGACTTGACTCTCTTAGAGGTAAATAAATTCTCAAAATTTGGTGAAAACAGCTCAAACTGTAACGGAGATTTTTGACAGAAGTGATATATCTCTAGAAACCAATACGTTTGAAATTTCCTTTTTAAAACAAAACCTACATCGCTCTTTAAAATGTTCTAACCTACGGAGCTCCCTGTATATTGCGCTTCAATCACCCTTCGTTATTTCTCCTGCCTGCCCACAAACAGGATACGAAACGGAATTTACTCGACATTTTTTTACGCTGTACGCCCCGCCAAACTTTCCCTTCGTGTACATAGAGACTAATGCGTTTGTAATGCCAGTAATGCAATATGAATCATGTTTCAAACCGTACTTACCACTGCTACACGGTTTTATTTATGACTCTGGCAGTGCAGCGTGAATCCCAACATCACAATGCCATTGCCAATTAACACGTCCATATCTCTAATAATGCATTCGCATACATGGGCTCTTTACTCGACTATTAATTGCAGCGAACCCCGACATGGAAATCGTCCATTTGTCCACCGCGATTACCGTATGCCTCGTTACTAATCAATATATTGTTTGGTCCAATATTAATCATTCCGGTTGACGACGTCGGTAATGCCAAATGATGATAAATTAGTTTTATACAGTGTGACTCTAACTCCTAGTATCTACATTGGACCCTGTATTTGTATTTATACTGCTGTTTACTTAGACGAAATATTTTATTTAAAAAAAAAGCTTTTATTATTATTTAGGTTTACTAAAACGAGAAAAAAGTTATATCGAATGAATTGTCTTAAAAGCTTGTGGCACGCGAGAAGTTCATACAGGCATTCATTTAGCTTGACAGAGATTGTAAGTACCTAAGTAATTTTTTTTCTATTCACGCGACAATTAATTCAACATAACTTATTCTTTTTCGTTTTAGTACACCTAAATAATAATAGTTTGATTTTAAAAAGTTTTTCTTTACATTTAATTTTCAAATTTTTAGTTGTCTTAATTATTAGTTTTATATTCTTTGCGTCGTCCTTACTTAAAATAATACCGGATCCTTCGCCATTTCTTAGAATGCAACGCATATGAGTGAATACACAATACGACCAAATTATAGTTTAAAAACTAAAAACACACTTTTTGGTACCATATTATTGTATTGTCCCCAGAACTACACGTGTATGCAAAATTTCAGCTCAATTGGGCGTCGTTAAGTGGTTCAAAATTGACTTGCAAGATTTGAACATACTACCATAGAAGCTAACATACAAACAAGGCAAGTTAAAAGCTTGTAAAAAGTAAGTTATTACGAAATCGATTGGACCAGAATGGCTTTCTATAATCATAAACTAGGTTTTCTACCATTTTTCCTTGCCTATTAATCATTTTTAGAACTAAAAATAAAAACAGTTTTTTTATAAAGATTATGTTGAAAATGCTATTAATTGGAAAAAATTCGGTAATGTTGGCTTGAAAATATTCACCTAGAGATTTTGGAGGTCATTAATTATGGATATGGTGTTTAAAGAGAATGGCGACACCTGTGAGGAACCAAAAAATGCAAAGTAATCAATAAATTTTATTTACGTAGCCTCCTTTTTACAAAAAAAATGGATTTCTACGTTATATATCATTTTAAAGGAAAATACTGTACTTATTTTACTCTTACTATTACTATAATTCTATGCGGACTTCTTTAAAATGTGTCGGCAAATATGAGAGATCTTCAGTTAATAAGATTTAAAAGGGAAATTAAAACATTACTTACAACTTGCAAGTAATTGTTATTACAGTATAAATGAGTTTTTAGAAAGGCCAAGACGAATTGATTCTTAAGTTATGTGGTAATTGTACTATTTCAATATTTTAATCAATTAAATGCTAAAAATTGTATCCACTCTTCCACTTTTACATTTGTCAATCCGTATTGATAGAGAAAAGAAATGTGGTAAAATTCTGCGTAAAATGCGTGTTCTAGTTCTAATATGTTTCAAAATATGCCCTTTCACGAAGAGTATAGTATAATAAGCATAAGCATAAGAATAACAATAGATGATCGCACTTCGAAAAATTATTCTATTATTTTTCCTCCATAATTTGTTTTGTTAATGTTTCTCTACGACTTCATGGCATAATTTTATGAGGATGCAGTTTTCAATTTATGTTTTTTTTGGTAATTTAACGAAATGTTTTAACCTAAAATGTTCTGTGGTTGTTAACATCCATAAAGAGCATATTTTCCAAAAATTGTATCTAAATCGACACATTATTATTCAGGCTATATTAAATTGTTTAAAAAAGCCATATATTGACCTACATTTCTTTGAGGATAAGGACATATTTAATAGAGGTCTTGTATATATACAGGGTGTTCCTAGATCCATTTGTGGTATAAGTAACCCCTTATACCCCAAATGGCTCTGGATTTTAATTTTTCAAGTCAAAAAAATTTGCTTGTTTAAAAAATACGATTTGCGTTAAATTTTTCAAATGGGACTTTCATTAAAAATGAAAAATAAAGGTAGTTGTTTACTATTAGGTAAAATTCATATATTTGACATTTTTGAGCACCCTATATAAAACAATATATTTTCTTACCACAAATTGTATTTTTTTAACAAGCAATTTTTTTGTATAAAGAGTTACTCATTTCTTGTCAAAAAACTAGAATTTAGGTCGATCTGTGGTATAGGTAACCCCATCCGGGGACACTTTGTAGATCTGTTCGAAATTTTATTGCTAATGTGACTAACACGATTTCTTTTGCTATGTGACTAGCACGACCGGAGTTATTTGCAAAAAAAAAACGAGATAAAACGATATTTTGCGATTTCAATTAAAAAAAAATATGTTCCCGACCTCGCATGAAGTCCAAGACTCAGTCATACTTCTTTACATGTGTACTTTAGATTCCACCAAAAAAACCTGCTCCCCAAATACTTTTTTAAGAAAGAGTGACCCCAAAAATAGTTGTTTCAAACTAAGTGATAAATTATTGTTAATAATGAGAACATCCTAAATACAAAATTTCAAGTTCAAGATGAGCATATGTTTGGTTTTTGAGATATGAAGGATTGAAATTGTGATATGCGTTATGTTGATGCTGTCAAAAAATACACATCCCCGCAAAAACTGAATACTATCAGTTGTGACAGAGCAATCAAGTTATTCTTAGTATTTTTCGACAGAATTCAAAATCTAATATCGACGAATTTGTATATCCATTGATTAATTTAGAAGAGCCAAAAACATCCCCTATAGAAAACAAGGTGGCCACTTTTTCTCCACAACGAATTTCCCTGACTTTTCCCGGTTTTCCAGGCGATTTTTTAGTTTTTTTCCTGACTATTGTCATTCCATTTTGTCGTATATTATTTTTTCTGAAATCGATCGGCAATGTCTACATATTCGGCGCGATTTCAGATCGAAAAATGCACAATTCCAGTATTTTAGTCCGTTGCTAAGAAACTATCAGAAAACAGACCGGAAAAGATCCGTTGCCAAGCAACGATCAACAAAACCGTACGAGAATGTTACTTTCCCGGCCTAGGCCGGGAAAGTAATATTCCCGTACGGTTTTTTATGTATATTTTAGACAGTAAATGAATACACGCAGCCAAACCCACTTACATTAAAATTGCATTTATTAGTAAGCAGTTAGATTGTAATGAAGAAATGTTATGCATTAATACAAATTCCTTGATTTATAATAATATTGTTTGTGATTTCAGAAAAAATAGTATGTGTACTTCGGTGTGAAAGCACATTCCCGGACTTCTATGCTTGTTGGCCTCGGCTAGCGCCTCGGCCAACAATTTGCATCGTCGTCCGGGAATGTATTACTTTCACACCTAAATACACAATATACTATTCTTTACAACTGCTCGTTAAGTGAATGTGATTAGTTATATGATTTATCCTATTGACTTCATCAGTTTTAAATGAAAATCAGTCTTTTTACCAGTATTTTAAAAGTATATATGAATAGAAAAGGTACATATCAAAAAGGACAAACGGCATTCGGCATTGACTGGATTTTCACAAAAATCCCTGACTTTCACCAAGATTCCCTGACACTTCCCTGACTTTTCCATGACCTATTAAATTCCTCGACTTTTCCCGGTTTTCCAGAAAGTGGCCACCCTGTATAAGGATGAAAATAGGAAAAATGATGCTATTAAGTTATAGAGCTTTCATGAACAGAAATATAATATAAGTCTATTGGCTGAATACACGAACGAAGGTGTTGACTAGGGCTCACACAAAGAAATCGAGACACGCCCTTAAGGGGGTGAAAACTACCCCAATATAATATCAAACTGCACAAAAGCTCTAATAACTGGTGAAAAAGCTCGAACTCTCCAAGCTTTGTTAATATGAATGAACCATAAATCTGTTACGACCTAGTACACGAAAACATTCCATTACAGGCTAAAAAACTACCCCTCATCTTGAATTATGAATTTGAGTCAGGTAAAAAATAGTGAATGTACCAGATATCGCATTTTGATAACAGTAGGTATGAATGTGGTCCGATAACCAGAATTTTTATAACTATTTTATGACACACCTACGATGGGGTAAGATAACGGGTCGAAAACTTATTGATGGGTCTTCACCCCCTGACCCCCGTCGGGATCTTTTGTGGGATGAGAAGGAATCAAGAGAAAAGCACTCTTGGAAACTGTTACATCAGTACTTTTTTTTTATGTAATGCAGCGATTACGAGATTGCTCCGATATTCATCCCTTCGATATCATCCTCCTCATAAAATCCACAAAACGGACCTCTAGACTATGGCGTTCGGGAAAGGGATATTTACCTTTATGTTAGAATTTTTTTCGATACAATATAATGATTTTAAAATTGCTCAGATTTCCACCCTCTAACCACTGTGAATTTCTCTACAGCGATGAGAAAGAATCACGAGGCCATAATATTCCTATAGAGCGCTCTTGAAAACCCTTGCTATAGGATTTTCGTCAATATGATACAGCGATTACGATGTCTCTGATATTCACCCCCTCGCACCCCCACTTTCTTATAAAATTCACTTGAAGTTTGAAAACAGACCATTAGGATATTAATTTTATGGAGAGCGCCATTTATTATCCCTGTAACAGAATTTACTTTGATGTAATATTCTTACAGCGAGATAGCTTATATGTAGTTGGGTATTGTAAACGGTAAGTTTTCAGCCAGTTTTCTCACCCCTTCATAGGTGTGTAAAAAACTATTGTGGGAATATTGGTTATCGTTCCAGATCCAGACACACTGCAATCATAATGCAATATCTGGTACAATCACTATCTTTTCACTCAAGTTCATAATTCAAGATTAGGGGTACTTTTGCACTCTGTGATGGGTTGTTTTCGTGAACTAGGTGTAACAGATTTATGGTTCATTAGTATTAATAAAGCTTAGAGGGTTCAAGCTTTTTTGCCAGTTATTGCAGCTTTTATGCAGCTTTGTATAATATTGGGGTAGTTTTCACCTTCTTAAGAGTGTGTCTCAATTACTTTGTGTAAGCCCCAGTCAACACCTTCGTCGATGCATTCAGCCAATAGATTTATACTATATTTCTGTTCATGGAAGCTCTATACCTCAATAGCATCATTTTTCCATATTTTCATTCTTATATAGGGGATGGCCCTTCTGAATTAATCAGTAGATATACAGATTCGTCGATATTAAATATGAATTCTGCATCGAAACATACTAAGAATATCTTGATTGCTCTGCCATAGCTGATGAGTATTCATTTTTCGTCGGGCTGTGTATTTTTTTTTGATAGCATCACGCATATCACAACTTCAATCCCCCATATCTCCAAAATCAAAGATATGCTCATCTTGAAATTTTTTATTCAGGATGTTCTCATCATTATAATTTAGCACTTAGTATGAAACAAAATTCGAGGGCTAGAAAATGGGCGAATTTTGGAGTCACTCTTTATTTTTACTCCATAAAGTGATTTTAGTGAAATGTCGACGCGTCGGTTATGTTCCCAAAAAGACGGACAGTATGAATGCTCGCCTAAATTAATGTACCGGCGATGTTCCCTATAGTGGGAATCGACCTTTATAGAGACCAGCCCTAACATACGCTTGGCTTGGGACATAAATTTATTCCTCAACGTAACATACCTCAATAGTGCAACGAACCAGCATATTTCTAAACCATGTGCATACAAAGCCCTTTTTTTTCTCCAACATCCAATGAACATCGCAGTTAAAACAGCTCGACGTTGATAGAAGATAAAAAAAGAAACAATATTTTTTTTGTGGCATGCCGGTTGAGTGCCCCCAATAATTAATTCATAGAAAATGAACAGGGCACATGCAGTTGAGTGGTCATAAAAGCGATCAAAATTACAGTTGAACGACTCGATCTAATATTGATTTATTCGTTTCGAGCTACATGCGACATTTAATTATTAACCGAATGGTCTCAATTTCAAGTTTTAATATCTGTAATTTAGCAAGACCGAAAAAGTTTACGTTACAAATGAATTGAAGCTACGTCTGTCTACAGGGTGGCTCGACCCACACTTGTTATTATTCTTAGAAAAGAAACTGAAGAATGGACTGCAACTTTATTTATTTAAAAAAAAATTTCTTGTTATCTAAAACAGGTAAATCTTTTACTTATCGTACACGGTGTGCTACAACCAAATTTAAATCAAAGTTGATGCCACTCGGAATTTTTTTATTTTTACACATTCTTGGATGTATATAGAACCAGTTTTCACTATATTTAAAATCGTTCATCGCAGAAATTTTTTTTACAAGTATTTAACTTTTTTTGTTTAATGACATAGCCACACAAAAAAAAGTAGTCTGGCCTGCGGACCAGACCCGCTGAAACCGAATCCGAAGTCATAATTGTCAGATTGGCTCGCTTTTCACCCCTAATCCCAAAAAAACGCCCTCCCAAAAAATGGTCTGTCCGGCGGACCATGCCAGTGTATCCTTGTGTATTTTAACCCTCTGAAACGTAATCCGAAGTCAGAATTGTCAGATTCGCTAGATTTTCACCCCTAACAACACCCTCAAACCAAAAAAAGTGGTCTGGCCTGCGGACCAGACCAGTGTATAATAATAATAATAATGATAATACATTTATTTACAAAAAACAGGTTAACAAAAATTCATTAAATACCATTGCATGAGTAAGGAAGACCACTAGGCTGTGTTCAAGCAAGTAGTGCAAGGCACTACCCCCCGGATTTATACACTAACATAGGTTACTATATCATACGCATACAAAATTAATAACTTACAGTGTCTATCCCACTCCTATATTACATTACTAAATGACTAAATTGTGTTGCACGGTTAAACAAAACATTTAAAAATTATACTGTTTATTTTAACATATTATATAATATATTTTGTTTTCAATTTTTTATTCTTTTTTTTTTAAATTTTTTATTTTATTTTATTACTGATTACTGTATAAGAAACTTGAGATATTTCATAGTATCTTTAAGTATTTGGACCAGCTAAAACCGAATCCGAAGTTATAAGTGTCAGGTTGGCTCGTTTTTCACCCCTAACCCCAAAAAAACACTCCTAAAAAAATGTTCTGTCCGGCGGACCATACCAGTGTATCCTTATGTATTTTATACTTACTTCCACTGCATTTGCATGCAAGGAAGGAGGCAGCACTTAGTGCCTTAAGGCTGCATCAGGCATTTAAATTCAGACCAGGCGACCTGGTTGGTCACTTAAGGATTCTGGAGCTAATCCAATTCGAATCCATGACCAAATCCACTGACTCAAAGCCAATCAACCATGACTTCGCCTGTACGTCTGATGTGTTGATTGAAAGCCGTCAGGCGAGCAGGGTCGAGGTACTGCGATTGGATAAAGAGTCACACATCTGGTACACAGATGGATCCACATCTGGTACACAGATGGATCCAAGATGGACGAAGGGGTTGGTGTGGGCCTAGTAGAGCCTAAATGCACCCCAACCATCTTCCAGGCAGAAATCTATGCTATAGATCAATGTGCCCAGGAATGCTTAAACAGAGGTACTTATTATTATCAAAGATCTATATACTTTCAGATAGTCAGGCAGCATTAAAAGCTCTCAGGTCCTATACCTTCGAGTCAAAAATCGCCTGGGAATACAGACAGTCCCTCAAGCAACTGGCAAAAAACAACAAGGTTACCTTGATGTGGGTGCCAGGGCATGAGGGAATAGAAGGCAATGAATTGGCTGATAGCCTCGAAAGAAAAGGGGCTGAAGCTCCATTTTTTGGACCCGAACCATTCGCGTTCTGAGGCTTATCTAAAGGACACATAAAGGACACATAACGGAGGAGGTCCTAAAATGGAAAAAGGAACAAAAGAAGTCCTACTGGAGGAATACTCCAGGCCAAAGACAAGCGAAAAGGTTTATAACCTATTCAACAAAGAATGCCACGAGCAGGCCCTGCGCACTCCCACTATATTTCAAAACAGCGTGTTTAGTTTGAACTTCCGTCGATCTGTCGCTACTTGTACTTGAATCACGGCGGCTGCGGAAATCTGAGGCATGTTTTTGCGCATAAGACGCTACAAACCGCGATAAGCGGAGCCATCCCAGCGAATAAGCTGTGACGTCACGCTTAAAGCGGTATCGCGCGGTCTAATTAAGGCGCTAGAAAATGTGTAAGCGGAAAATAGTAGGGATATGACATAAGAACGTTAGACATGGTTAGAACTAAACTGTTAAAAAAAGCTAAAAAGACATTCATTTTTGCGGAGAAATATGTGATGACGTAGCGCTTCAAGGCGCTTAAAGCATTGGGGTAAGACGCGAGATCGCAAAAATATGCCTTTGTCGCGCCATTATTGTTTACATGTCTGTGCTTTGTGTTTTGGACATTAAACTAATAATTATTAAATCCATAGAGCAGGAGTCCATTTGCTTATTTGTAAATAATGTGAGTTTCCAATGAAACTGATTAGACACGACGCTGTTCTGTTAAATATTAAAAACTGTAATGGGTTATAAGTGTTGTATGTGTTCACGTCGTGTTGCGACTTCGAAAAATTCCAACATGCATAGGTATTATTGATCTGCAAAGAACGTGACTCCCAAGAAATTGACTAAAAACGAAAGACTGACGGGTTGTACACTTCTGTGCAATGAAATCCCGTACACTTATTTTTCGCCTTATTAAATCATTATTTATTTGTCAGTGTCATATTTTCGCAATGCCAAAATTAACTGAACATGAAAAAATTTTAATTCTCTTTAAAATTAAAGAGAGATGGTCTATCAGAGCAGTTGCTAACCATTATCAATTGAATAAAAGTACTGTTATGAGTGTGAAGAAAAGTGGGAAGAGGAAGGTAGCGTAAAGAGAAAAGATGGTTCAGGCCTATCGAGAAGTTCAAATCTCGTTCAAGATGAAGCACTCCTTGGCTATTTGAGGCAAAATCTGTTTTAAACAGCAGGAGACGCTGTGTTCATGACACATTTTCTAGTGTCGAGGTTAGCAGCTAGCCGAAGGATAGGAAAATCGAAAATAAAAAACTGTACAAGTGCCAAGAAGACCATATTAACAGGAGAACAAGCAAGCCCGCATTATGTTTTGTTTAAATTGTGTCTATCGCCCGTTGGAGTTTTGGACCAATGTTGTGTTTACCGATGAAAAAGTTTTTCAGTCTTGTAATGAAGGACATGTACAAAATATTAGGTTACATTATTGACATAATAAATACAATCGCAGCTATGTGCAGTTGCTGTGAATTTTTCAACGTCAGTTTTTACATTTGTTATAAATCGAAATCATTCCCATCGAATGGTGTAAAAAAGTAAAAAAAGACAAAAATACGTATGTTTTTCTTCTGGATTAACATTATTCAAATACATAACTTATGACGTTTCACAATCAATGTCAGTTTTTTGTAACCTATATGATAATGAAAAATCTAAATTCCAAAAAGACTGATTCACACCACTTAATGTTAGTAAAGGACGTGAAAATGTATATTATAGCGGGTTTATACGTGCATGGATTTAGTGGCGCCAGTAGATATTGGCACGCTAGTAAAAAAATATTACACATATAAACAGTTACTGGCGAGCAAGCTTTTACCTTGCATGCATTGATGCATGCTCGCCAGTAACTGTTTATACGCGCAATATTTTTTTACTGGCGTGCCAATATCTACTGGCGCCACTAAATCCATGCACGTATAAACCCGCTATTATTTAAATTATAGGTATTTTGGTACATTAGTTACTTTAACATTTTACTTATTTCAAGGCAGTTTCAACATCTTAATACTTTTGTAATAATTTTACTTACGTTAGTTACTTTTTAAATGTATTTTTAAATATTATTGTATTTATTGTAATGATTTTCCGTTAAATTAATAAATGATCAATTTCTAGTTTTGAAATGACTTATTTAATTTTAAGGCCACTGTTAGACTATAAAAGTTCTTTGACAAAGATCTTTTATAAAAGATATTTTATGAGTAATTTGATAGATATTTCATCTCATAAAATATCTTTTATAAAAAATCTTTGTTAAAGAACTTTTGTAGTCTAATGATGGCCTAAGCAAATTGTTTGAAAATCATTTAAAATTCCCGCCTATATAAAAAAGGCGGGAATACAGCGCCACTCTCGACGTAAGTTTTGCTGTTCAAAAAATCCTTGAGAGTTGCCTATCTATAACATATATAATATTCTTTAATCTATGGCCACGAGGCTTCTCGAACTTGAAAGTCCGACTTAAGGCTGATCACAGGCCTTCTAACTGGCTATTTCCCCTTGAGATATCACCTCAAAAACATGGACATGGCAGAAGATGACAAATGCAGATACTGTGAAGCTGCAACTGAAACTGCGGAACATATACTTTGTGAATGCAAGGTACTAATCCGCATTAGGCTAAAGTACCCAGAACAGGCGGAACTAACGTGAAGACATAGGGAAATTAGCTCCCAGGAAAATCGCAAGCTTTGCAAAAAGTTTTGGAATCCCTACAACTAGTTGTAGGGTGATTCACAAAAGACCTTTTAAGTCGAGGTGAAGAAAGGCCAACCCACGGCCAAGAGACCTCTTAAACAATCTACAATCCTTATGTATTTGGTAAGGATACACTGGTCTCAAAAACTGAAAAACGAGCCAATCTGACTTCGGATTCGGTTTCAGAGGGTCTAAATGCATAAGGATACACTGGTCTGATCGCAAGCCAGACAACTTTTTTGTGTGGCTGTGTTATTAAACAAAAAAAGTAAAATACTTGTAAAAAAAATTTCTACGATGAATGATTTTAAATATCGTGGAAACTGGTTCTGTATACATCTAAGAATGTGTAAAAATAAAAAAATTCCGAGTAGCATCAACTTTGATTTAAATTTGGTTTTAGCACACCGTGCCTAAGTAAAATCTTGAGAGAAATTTACATACAATTGACTAATTTAACGAATCTATTTCGAAAAAATCAAAACTTTCGATTGTGTTAATCATGCACGTTTATAGAATTTGTACAGAAGTTTAAGGTAGGAGAAAAGTGAAGGGCACATTCAGAAACCTCTGAAAGGAAAAAAAATAATATTAAACGATTTTGAGAAAAATAGAATTCGGCGTAAAGTTCGTTTTTTCTCTGATAATGAAATCGTAGAGAATCAAAGAAAGTTTTACAGTCCTTGAATGAAGATGAAGACAATGTTTTTCATAGAGATTAAAGCCTAAGGAACAATTTTAGACATGTCCCCCTAAAAAATGGCGGCCATATGTTAAAAAAACTTTCTACAATTTTGTTCCTATACAATATTTTGATAGGAGTTACCATTTTACAGATAAATGGACCAAAAATTAAGAAAACATGGAAATTCATATATTGGTAAATAATTTAGACAAAATAACTGTGACAATAATTATTATAAGGCGTATAGTATAACTTTATATTATTATTAACATAACAAAAAATAAAATAAACTGAAAAAAAAATAATAATAATAATATAATTTACAGATATTTTATCTCGAAAACGGTAACTCCTATCAAAACATTCCATCAAAGCAAAATTGTAGGTAATTTTATTCAAAATATTTTTTGTGCAGAAAGTTTTTCTCTTTTTTAAAGATAAAACCTAAAAATGTTACTTTCTCCCAAATATACCAAATATATCTGAACATTTCAAGATTTGGGGGCAGCTGGAATATTGATGATAAATTAGTCGCATCATTAGAGGAGTTTACATGTGCCATATATAGATCAAAGAAATGCACTAGCGTGAACGAGCTATTAGACAGAAATGTGGTGGTAAAGATTTGTCTTTATCAATTGACACTAAAGTTGATTTTTCTTCGACTCCACCATCAAGAGCTTGTCTTATCGAGCATATTAAAGGGAGTGTTTACCAAACGCGTATTTGGGGATTAGCCGACGAAGGTATTCACAATATTCCAAAGCCTTGGAATGATTATGGATGGCAAGAAAATGGAGAACCTCTTTGGTGTTCAGCAGATAAAATACTGCCTCAATCGCTTACTGAAATTCTTCAGATGATTCCAAATCAAATCATAATAGACGAAAGTGAGGATGATGACGATATCATAAATGAAGCAATAGAGGAAGAAGACTTGGAAGAAATATTCGATGTATCGGGAGACAGCGATAGTGAATCTGAAAGCGAATGAGGTGTTACTTACGTTTTATATTGAATTTTATATTTTATTTTAAGAGCTGAATCATTTATCTGAAAAATGGTAACTCATATCCAAATATTGTGTAGGAACAAAAATTTTATGCACTTTGTTTTTTGTGCAGAAAGTTTTTCTCCATCTTTTTTAGTTTTGTGTTAAATGACAAAAACAATATTTGCAATCTTTTTTTTATAAACATGGACGTCATTTTGTAAGTAGAAACAGGTTTTATTTTTTTATTTTGGGGACATGTCTAAAATTGTTCCTTAGGCTTTAATCTTTATGAAAAACATTGTCCCCAAGGATCGAGGGGGATCAGTTAGGGTGGGCTCCCGTAGTATTAGCAGCGTACATCAATTTCTCCACTGAATCTTTTTCTTTTTAGACCATTCACACAGACCTTTCTCGATCCCAGGATGTTACACGGACTTACTTCGGTGCAAATATTTCTGTTTAAGATGATTATTAGTTATATCTGTTACAACATACCAATTTGATAATATCAGTTAGTATTCGCGGTCGGTAACGCATTAATGCAACTATTACTGTATTAAACAAAAATAATTGTTGTTTTGCCGTGGACCAATTGACGTCAATACAAAAATACTGAAATATGACCTTCTGCTTCTAATATATCTAGGTTTCTGTCTCGGCTCATACGAAGCACGAGTTCTTGCATCTCAAATAATAATATATGTTCCCACTTACTTTCCATACTATACACAATTTAATTAAATTGGTTGCACAATAATTATTATAATTAAAACCGCACTAAGTGCAGAGCTATGTAATTTGGTAGCTGATGCAAATATGTAATATTATGTAAAAATGTATTAAAATAATCCTATTAGGTACTTATTTATTATTGATAACGCAATATTTTTAGATTGTAGAAATACATTCAAGGACAAATTAAACCGTTTAAAATTCCTCCGTTTGGTTCTTTCGTTTGTATTAACATGCCGATTGAAGTGAAATAAGTTACTGAAGCATTTCAGCCAGTTCTTAGGTATTTACAGAAGAAGAAAACGATAAACCTGCAACATTCTTTCTTCAAATTGGTAATTTTGGGGGAAATAATAAATCGTTGCTAAAACCTAAAGTGCACACTCCGAAGTTGTTTTATTCAATAAATGTTAACCGTACATTCCACAAATTGCAGGGGTAAGTGTAGCAATCCGGAAACTTTTTTATCTTCCGGAATAAATACAGGTATATTGAGAAGAAATAAATGTAAAGGTATTTGAAACTTTTCTTTATTGAATTAGTAGGTTTCGAGAAAATTGCATGTTAATTTATGATTTCCTCTTTGATGACCGGTGGCCCAGCACTGCAATTACTCGCTACTAGATTTTCCAGACCTTCATAAATAAGTCTTGCATATGTCCCTGCGCTGCGCCGTTTTACTTTGTCTTCAATCTCGGATGGTATGACTCCTTCACTATCGGCAAATTATTTATAACAAAAAAATAACTACAACTTAAAAAACTAATAATAATTTGACCAATGTTATACGCATAGCACTTATATCCCAGACAAATTGGAACAAATTTCGATGTCTGACAGAAAAAAAACTGATAACGTTTTAAAACTTGGCAGAAATGTTCACTAAGGCCTACGGTTAAACATATTAAAGTCCCTAACTCTATCTCTTGCGCTCGAGCCGCCATGTTGAAAAAATGGCGCTGCGTTTCAGTTTTTTGCTTATATCTCTCTAACCGTTCGCGACATCGAAATTATAAGAAATACAGCTTATAAAATTCTTTACAAAAATGTTATTATACTCTTTGGAAATACGAAAGCAAAGAGTATATAGTGCATTTCATCGACACGTTTTAAAAATTGTAAATATCGCTCGTAGAGAAAAAACATACCATATCATTATGTTTTCATAGAATTCGCAACCACTTTTAAAATGTCCGTCTGCTTCTCCGTCCGTCAGGTATCTTTTAAGCTAAATAACTAAAAGAAGAAAAGTCCGATTTTATTGAAATTTGGACAATAAATTAGTGTTAGCTAGAGGAAGAACCTCAGCGTTTTTGAAAAAAATCAATAATTAAAATAAAAAGGTTATGGAACATTTTATGAAAAAAATGCACGTGAAGAGTGATTCGAGAATAATATTATTTATACTGGAGTGGATCTGGAGAGAAAAATAAGAGTTTTAAAACCAACTATTTAAAAAAAATTTTTTGATAATTCGCTTACACGCTTTCTCTTTCATCGTGTTATGAAGTTAGTTCAGCTTAATCACACGAGATGGGGTAGGAATTCGCATTTAAAATTCGCAAAAACACGTTTTTTCAAGATAACTCTGTTATTATTGATTTTAAGCCACATATATGGGGCCTGGGATATAACATGTTGGCATTGCTGTTATGTTTTAGCAAATATTTTTCTATTTCTCGGTCTTCACTCGCTAAATGTGTCATTTTTGTATCCTTTTTGGCATAATAATCGGTATTTGAACATTTGAACGTTTGGGGGTTTTGGTTTTTTTTTTTTGGGAGAAAAAATGTTGGCACTCACAGAGACTATTCTTTGGTAAAAAACTACAAGTTTGAGAAGGTGCCCACATTTTTTCTTTTTTTAAGCACCAGTTTTAGCCCGTTTTTGGCCAAAAGTCCAATTTTTGGTCAAAAATGTGGAAAATGGGCAAGCAGAAAATGTTGGCATATGGTTTTCCAGCAATTTTTCAAGATGGCGCCGAGTGATGATGAATCAGAAAGTGCTACTCTCAAAAATAGTGGTGATAAAATGACAAATAAAACTTTTAAGTGTTGTCAAAGTAAACCTAGTAAAGTGATAATCTGTGTAAAATGTGGAAATGTCTTTCACCAATCGTGTTTAGCAAAAAATAATTTGAAATACATTAAAATATGTGAGAGCAGAATTAATTGCTGTGGAAGCACAAGCCCAAATGAGAAAGATATCAAAATCACAGATATACAACTAAAAATGGAAAACGAACTTTTGAAAAGCCTGTTAAAGGAAAAGGATGAAAAATATAATATTTTATTAGAAAATGTAAAGTTATTAAAACGAAACAATCAATTACTAGAAGATAAACTAGCAACAACAAAAAGTGAAAACAAAAAACTAACAGATAAGATACAACATGAATTGGACAACAAAGCAAGAAAATATGAACAAAAACCTGCAGACAAAACAAAAACTGAGTCATTAGACCAAAATAATCCTGTAATCTGGGAACCCAATCACAATATAAATAATACAGAAAGGTCTAAATCAGTGATCCCCAAACAAACTTCTACAAAACAAACAAACTTGGAAATACTTAAAAATAAACAAAGAAACATCATGGAAAATCTAATACAGATAAATAGTGATATAGACACACCGCAACTGCAACAAGTAACCGAAGACAATTCTCAGTGGACCACAGTGAAACATAAGCCCAGAAAGCTAATCAGACCTAACCCATACTCTAAAAATGCGATAATTAGGGGAACTAAATATGATGACACGCTAGAGGAAGATGTTGCAGTGCCCAAGAAAGAATGGTTATTTGTGTCCAGATACAAGACAACTTACACCGTAGAAAACCTAATTTCCTTCCTAGAAAATCTCCACCCTGGTAGACAGTATGTGTGCCATCAAATAAAAAATTTGGGTAATTTCAATTCGTTTAAAATTGGGGTAGACTGGGATATTAAGGAAAAATTTATGAATCCAGGAATCTGGCCATATGGAATTGAGGTATCAAATTTTCTCTTCCGAGAGAGGAAAACAGCAAAACGTTGAGTTTGAGTGAGGTTAACACACAAGACGAAGTAGGGACTGATACATATCAAGATCATCCCCACAAAAGAAACAAAAATAGGAGGTTAAGCAAGGTGCAATACACATCGGCTTCCAAACTCAGACAGACAATAAAGCTGACAAATAACTCGGAGTGTAAACTATCAGTTTTTAACCAAAATATTCAATGCCTAAGAAATAAAGTAAGTGAAATTGAGGCTAAACAATTTGAATACGACTTTATGTGTTTCTCGGAACATTGGTTACGTGAGGAAGAATTGAAGCATATGTACCTCGAGGAATATTATGCAGCCGATAGTTTCTGTAGGTCAGAACATGTACATGGAGGGGTCGCAATTTTTGTTAGAAATAATGTGTCAAAATTCTGTAAGCAAAGACCTGATATCAAAAGTTTTTCTGTTGAAATTCATTGCGAGATCAGTGCTGTTGAGGTAACCAAGTTTAATTTACTTCTTATATCAATCTATAGGTCCCCGAACGGAGAGTTCGACATTTTCATGGAAGTTTTAGTAAAACTACTGAATCACATCTATAAAGCTAATAGTAATCGTAATATCATCATTAATGGTGATTTTAATATCCACTTCAATGTAAAGAATAAAAAAACCATAGATTTTCTTGATTTACTCTCAACATTTGATCTGTATCCCACGATACATGAAAATACTAGGAAAAATGCATGTATTGATAACATCATAACAAACATAAGTAACTTCCAGTCTGAAGTACAAGACAATGGTCTATCTGACCATCTAGGTCTATCAATTACGTTTCCTGCGCCTATACATCTTAAAAACCAAAAAGAGTTTGTTAAAACTAGGCCTATCACTCAAGAAGGTCTCTTTACTCTTAATAATTTAGTTAAAAATATTACCTGGGATTTTATTGAATGTAATAATATACCTGTTGACGAAAAATTCGATATTTTCACTAACAAAATCCAAGAAGCAACTGAAGCCGCTTTTCCCCCAAAAAATAAAACTTTTGTAAATAAAAATTTAAAAATAAATTGGTTTAGTGATAACCTACGAAGTATGAGAGATACTCTCCACTTTCTGATTGACGTTTCAAAAACAAGGGCCTCTCCCGAACTTACAACAACTATCAAATATTTTAGGGCTAAATATAGGCAGGCAATACAAGAGGCCAAGATTAAAGCAAACGATAACTTTATAAATAATTCCTCTAATATTTCCAAATACATGTGGCAAGTAGTGAAAATGTATAACAATAAATCTAAAAAGGATACACCTACAAATTTATCTCCCCAGGATTTTAATAGTTTCTTCGTAACTGAAGTTGAAAACATTATAAATGGGCTGCCAGATGCAGTTAAGACTAGTGTAGAATACTTACAACAAAAGCACTCAGACAGCATTAATACTAACAGTGTTATTGAACAGTTTGAATTCACAGAACTGACATACATAGAGGTCAGAGATATTATTCTAAGCTTAACAAATAAAGAAAGCAGGGATATCTATGGTTTAAATACCAAAATAATCAAAAGCATAGCTAACTACATTTATATACCATTAACAAAACTGTTAAATGCATGCCTAAAAGAGGGAGTGTTCCCAACTTGTCAAAAAATTTCTCGTGTGGTGCCAATACACAAGAAGGGATCAACAGACGTATTAGGAAACTTTAGACCTATTTCAATAATACCTATTTTCGGGAAAATATTCGAAAAAGCCCTAAAAAAACGAATTACCGAATATTTCGAAAATTTCAAACTGTTTAACCTACGACAGTTTGGTTTCCGAAAGTCATATTCTACAGTTATGGCTATACAATGCCTCACTGACATTATAAATCAAGGCTACGCGGAAGGTGGGCGTACCGCGTCTCTGTTCTGTGATCTGTCAAAGGCATTTGACTGTGTCTCCCCTAGCATTTTACTTGAAAAACTGTTACACTACAAGTTTAGCACAAAGAGCATAAAGCTAATCAAGTCTTACCTGGAAAATAGAACCCAGCTTGTAACTGTAGACAGAATAAATTCTAACGTACTGCCCGTGAGTTATGGCGTACCACAGGGATCAGTGCTGGGACCAGTGCTATTTCTGATATACATAAATGACCTGGGTCGTACTGATCCTAGCACTGATGTAATATTGTTTGCAGACGACACAACCGTTGTGAGAACCAACAATAACTTAAATGTTTTGCAGTCAATGCTGAGGGAGTCGCAGTCAGGTATAACTGATTGGTTTACAGCAAACCAGTTAAAGTTAAATAATGACAAGACACAAAAAATTATATTCTCCTTACGAGACATAAGTTCAGTTATTAATCCCGAATGTGTTCGCTTTCTTGGCGTATACCTTGATCCAAAGATGACATGGTCCCATCACACAGACTACATAGCAAAAAAATTAACCACTAATATATATCTTCTACGTAATCTTTCAAAAACTGTTTCACAGCCTGTACTTGTGGCAGCTTACCACGCAGTGATACAGTCAATAATCTAATATGCACTGCTTATATGGGGGCATGCGGCTTCAGCGGCAAGAATATTTGCGCTACAGAGACGGGCCATAAGAATAATAGATGGACTAAAATATCGGGATGAGTGTGGACCCAGTTTTGCTAAATTCAATATTTTAACAGTACCTTGTTTATATTTATATCAGTGCCTTGTTCACGTAAAAACCAATGAGAGCAGTTACACTCGACACAGTATCCTACACACTCATGGAACAAGAAAAAAATCAAAATATTCAGTTGAATTTCCACAGACTTACAAAGACAAGAAACGGAGCCAATTATTATGGTCCTAAAGCGTTTAACCTCCTCCCCAATAAAATCAAAGAACTTCCTACTACAGCATTTAAAAAAGTTATAAAAGGTTACCTCAACAGGAAAGCATTTTATTCCATTGATGACTATTACAGCAACGATTTCTGTGATATGAAGGTATAACTATTGGCTTGTATTTTAAATATTTCTCTCATATTGATTTTTCATATAGATTTTGAATATGTAATCTTTTCTTATGTTACATGTAAAATGACGTATATTTTATAGAAATTTTAATATGTATTGTTTGTGACATGTACATTGTGTTATGTTAACATACATTATTTTGTTTTATAAACCATTTTACCATTGTATTTTGTATTTTGACGTGTGTAAACACTTTTGTGTATTTAACACCAATAAATTATTCTTATTCTTATTCTTAATGAGCATTCACAACGAAAATTTTCCGCCTGGCAAGAAAGTGTTATACTACGTTCCAATTTTGGCCATAACTGAAGAGCTAAGTGGATAAAGGTGTTATGTCACAAAAACACGTTATTGAGCAATTTAACTCGAAAGTTTTTAGGCGAGAACTTTTTTGTTATAACGACTATATAGCTTGCATTTTGCGATGATATTGACATTTGATGTACTTTTCAGAGACAAATAACTAAAGTTGTCAGTTGTCATTATTTTCGAAAATTTTTAAAAATTAATGTACATAACACCTTTATCCGTTCATAAGTTTCTCTGAAATGAATAAGGAACTAGAGGAAGCATTATACTCTTCGCCGATTTTTATATAATTGTTACACATTCTATAGGATACTCTTCGCATTTTTCTTGTAAATAATGTTAGTTTTTGGACATTCTAAATTTTGTGATACCAACTTTGTTGTGAAAAAAAAAATATGAAAAAAAAAAATATATGAAAAAAACCGAAACTGAAAATCCCGATGTGAGGGATCGACCCCGGGACCCTTGGATTGCGAGAAGAAGAAGAAGAAAATTTATTGTGATTATTGGGAAACACATTAGTAAAATATATTAAAAAAAAATAGTGATAGGAAATAACATTTCGCAAGGTTTCTATTTATTACAAACCATAAAAAAAATGCAAAAAATATTTTTTTAAATTTTAAATTACTAATAACTTTTTTATTTACCAATCTATTTTGTTGAAAAACAATAGGGTTCTTCCTCTAGCTAACACTAAGTTACTCTCCAAATTTCAATACAATCGGATTATTCTTTCTTGAGTTATCGTGCTTACAAGAAACGTGACGGACGGACAGACAGACGGACATTTTAAAAGTTGTTCAGAATTCGTTCATTAACATAACGATATAAACATTTTTTCTCTACGAGCGATATTTACTGATTTAGAAATGTGCCGATCAAATACAATATACTCTTCGTTTTTGCGAAGAGTATAATTAGTGAATAAAAGTGTTATGAAATTAAACATATTTTATTATTATTAAAACATTGTACAATTTTTAGGTAGTCGGACAGTTCTACGGTTTTGAGCCACAGTTTGGTCATTTCCAAGTATGTTGTGATAATACGGCCTTACCATTCATTTATGAATGGTAATTGTTCTTTAAGTTTGGCCAGTTTTCTACACTTAGGCTGCCTTTGTTTTCATTAAACACCGTTAGAGCAATACCGTCGGAATTTATCTTATGCATATTCCTTTTCTTTAAAATATCGAATTTGTAAAATGGAGTCATTTCATCTAGTGATGTAATAGTAACACCCATAGGTGCCATTTTATACCGTCGCGAAAATAAACCTTTTCATTGTTAAGTTTTTCTTCCTGTTGTACAAATTGAGTTTTGAGGCAATTCCATCAATATCCTTGAAATGATTTTTCATATCTATGACAACGGCGTCTTTGGGAGTTCTTAAAATTTCTCGATACTGATCCGGAACGTAGATGTTTTGATGTTTCCTTAAAATTTTCTCGATTCTGCCAAAGTCTCTGTCTGAATCTAAATATGAATGTCCCACCTCTGTAAATTTGTGGTCGATATCTTTAAATTCTCTCTTTAAAATCTACAACTGGTAAAGTGTAATGATATTGAAGTTTTTATTTTGTCCACCACAGGAGTCGGGCCATATTATAATGTGATCGATCTTTTCTTGGAAATATTCATTGTAAATTTGTGAAAAGGTATGTAAGCAACTAGCAATTTCTAGGCTTTCACGGCTGGCCACATCTTCAGTTCATGTGAAAAAGAACGTTTTTTTTTCAGTATTCCTCAATGTATGTATGCCAAGGTTGTAAAACCACATTTGACGAAGGTATGGATGCTTTCGATGTACTTAATTTTGGCAGCGGCATGGTTTGCTGAAGATCTAAAGTAAGAAAGCAAATCGCTCTATCTACTGTAACTTTTGCTCCGTCACGCTTTTGTTGTTCGAAAGCTAGTTTGTAATTTTCTCCGTATTCTTTAGTATTATTTCCAGCATCACATTTGGGAAAAAATGTGAGTCATTTCATGATCTCAATTAAACAATTTTGAATACCATGGACGTAATTTCAGCATTTTTATTGGGTAGGCAGGGATTTTTCACAGATAACTCAATAGATGTAAGCATAGCGAACCCTGTAATTCTTAAACGATAACCTTACAAACCCAAATGACCTTTGACTTGATTGGCGTAATTATCATACTTATTATTTTTTCCGCAAGAATTTCGGAATTCGCCAGATTTGCCTTAAACAATTTAATGCTCTTTCAAAATATTGGGTGGGCAGATATCAGTTTTGCTCTTGTCATAAAAATAAAAATTTCTACGGACCAGCCCTCTTCTACTAAAAATCAACACCGCAAAGCGTCACTTTCCAGTATTTCTGATTTACAGACTAATTTGCTAGAATACTTTGGTAAATTCGTATTTTATTATTGCATTTTATATTGATAATGTTTTGTTTTTAAAGCATTATTAAAACTTGCCTGGGAAGAAATTGCCACTATGTGACTGATTTCTACTGAATTGCCAAAAGGTATAAATGTGTTTACAGCAATTAGATACTCAAGTACCATCTCGACTCTTGTACCATCTCATACCATTTCGAAATTGAACGAAATGAATATATGGATTAAAACACTATAAGCACTATTTCCAAATATCAGCGAATTTATAAACATCTTACATGATTCATGAAATCGTTTATTCATTGCCATTTGTAATATCAGTTTACTACGACTGGCCATTTTCACTATAATAGTAAGAAACACTTAACACAACTTGTCACATTAATGTCAATATAACATAACTTTAAAAGCAAAGTGTTTTGGATTAAAACAATTTAATATCGCACAGTAATGGATAAAGGTGGTATGTGATCATGACACCTTTATCCATTAGATTATATAAAAACCATATGTACATAACACCTTTATCAAACATTAAAACGCATTTAGGAAAGGTTTATTATCCCAAAAACTTATTGAAATGATAGATTATAAGTTAAAATAGTTGTCTGTGTAGAAATCTCAAAATTTTCAAAAATGTCACATAACACCTTTATCCACTTAGCTCTTCAATTGATGTCACCAGTGCTGCCAATTGCACGGAGAAAAAATATTGGCATATATCGAATGTTGATCGCCAAGATCTTCAACTGGCTTCAAGCCCCAAAGTGTTATAATTTGTTCCACAATTAAATATTTTCTGGGGCGGCTAGCGCCAAAACGGGCAGGGGAGGACTTGACTCACATAAGATAAAATACTTAGAAAAATATCCCAGGCCCCATATATGTAACTATCTCCTAGACTAGTAGGTCAAATTATTTGTTTTAAAATGCTCGATAAAAAAGCCCTGATGCTTTTTTTTCCATAAAATTAATAGAAAGAAAGTTATTAACAATAATAGTTTTTCATCCCCAAAATTTTAATTATTCTTGTGTATAACTTCTTAATCATCGAAGTTACAACAAAAAGTTGTTAATAAAAGTTGTACTAGTCAACCATCCTAGGATGGCAAAAAGCCGCGCAGAGAGAGAAGAAATATGATCACTATTGGAGAGAGACAAACAAGCTTGTTTGTCTCTGTCCAACAGTGACGATATTTCTTTTCTCTCTGCGCGGCTACTTGCCATCCTAGAATGGTTGACTAGTAGATAATAATCTACAAAAAATCTCTACAATTTTTTCGTGGCAGTTCTAGTTTTCAAGATATATTTAAAAAACCATGTATGCCCTTATTTTCAAGATGGCGGCCAAATGGGTGCACCCCCGACCCCGAAAACTAAAATTTAAACTTATATTGGACCCCCACATAATAAAAAAAATAAAATCGCATCATAATCAAAACGCACGGTTGAATTCACAATTGACTGGACTAACCCGAGTCTGTTGGATCCTTCTTTATAACGTAAAACTTTTCGTACGTCTTGATGAGACATTTAATGTCGGAAACCGGCTAGACAAATCTTGATGAATATTTAAACACCTTTAAATAAGTTAGAGGTGTCCAAAAATACCACAAATCTTTAACAGTGAATTTATTATGTTCCCGCAAATTTACGAGTCTCTCTTTTACGTGCAGAAATTTTATCCAACCGAATCGTCATGATAATTAGAAATATTCTAATGCACCTACCTACACCTATAAATAAATTATAAAAATAGCAATTAATGAGGCAAATACGTTTGAGGCTGTGAAATTCTCTTAATTTAGAAAGCAAAAATTATTGCATTGGAACGCCAACGAAAACGAAAGGAATGTGCTGTGCATCTCTTGCATACGTAGGTATACACCGACAAGCAGGCGCGGATCCAGCCTTGATTTTCAGAGAATAATTCTAGATCTGGTAAAACCACAATGTTTTTCACGCAAAACATTTTTTATACAGGGTGTCCCGAATTGCATAGGCTAAACTTCACTAAGTAATACAACTTTTCCCCAGTTCTAATGACATTGATATGATCTACTTATGACCAGAAAAACATTCGCCTACTACAAAGGCAAAGTCACCTGTGGTACCAAAATATGCTGCAAAATATTAAAAATCATATTAGTTTCACGTATCCACCACAAATTGAGGAAACTGAGGACCCACTTTGCCAGATGAGCTTACGTATGAAAAATCCCCCATCCATAACCAAATCAAATTTTGGTGTATTTAGGATTGTGGCGCCGATCCGATGCATTTTTTAGAATTTTTAACATTCAAAATGTTTTTATTTTTGCAGCATATTTTGGTACCACAGAAGGCTATGCCTTTGTAGCAGGCGAATGTTTTTATGGTTATAAGTAGATCCAAATTTGTTCTATACTTAAGTAAAATTTGATTCAAATCGGAAAAAAACTAAAAAAGTTATAAGGGCGTCTTCATTTTAAGTGAGTCACACTGTATATTTAAGGAAATCCATAGATTTCGACAAAATATTACGTTAGTAAATACGTCGAGTGTTGTAAAATAAAGATTGTTTTGAGACTGTGATTTATTAGCAGACCACGGTAAACCGCTTTGATGGAAATATTCAAGATACCTAACACTTTTTTTTTTTAATTATCTATTTTGGCTGGCGAATATCTCGTAAACACATAAGAAGAAAAAGACATTCTTGTAGGAAATTTAATTATGTTTAATTTTACATAGATTACCTTTTTCCATACGACGCATAGTTTCCGAGATATAAGCGAAAAAACAAAAAAATAGGACCTTTAAAGTGCCCCCCTCCACCCCGCTCACCACCTAGGGTGGGGACTTTTGATATGTTCATCTCCAGACTAGTCCAAACAAAGTTCCGAAGTCAATTTTCTGTCCCTAAAATTTCCCTTTACACCTTTTTGAGCATTCGTTGCCTGGCCTATAATATGTCTTGTTTTCTATTGTTTTGAAAAATATATTTTGATTTTTATATGTTCATATGTTTGTTAAGGTAACGTTCTAGGCCTTTAAATTAAAGGCTATTTTAAGTTTTATTATTGACTATTTTATTCCTATAAATTTCGTCTAATCAAAATCGATCATTTTAATCAAAAAAAATAGTTTCGCATCGATAAAATTTAACATTTAAAATTTTGCCAGGGTTGCTCAACTAATAAAAAGCCAGAATGAAGCAACCAACCTGTTTTCTAGCGGCAAATGTTCCTTTGTTTTTTGAAAACATAGTAACCAATTCAACAAATCGGCGTCATTACAATAATTTTTGCAAACGTCAGTTCACGTCAGCTGTAAAAAATGTGCGAGAACAACAGCCCCAAATGTTCAAAATTTAGTGATTTTTTTTTTAATTTACTTTCTATATCTAATAAATTTGTTTTCCTTTGCCTAAATTTTTATTCATGAAGTAGTCATGAAGAATACGATTCGTGATATAATTTCGTTTGCCAAAATTGAATGATTATTCTACTCGAGTTTGTTGCTTTGGCAATTTCGCTCTTGACATTGACAAAAATAACTCGCCTGACGGTTCGTTATTTTTATCTGTCAACGTCAATCGCGAAATTGCCAAGCTGGGTCAATCACTATCCCTTTGGTTTAACTAGTTCACTTATAATTATTATTAGATAAATTAATTAATTGAGGATTATTTTAACGAGAAATTGAGAATTATTTCAAAAGGAAAAATTTAGCACAAGCAGTTTTAACAGCGGTCTTTACAAGCTTGTATTCGCCTAGGTTCTTCTTTCGAGCTTCTTATCTTCACGCAGGCGGAGTAGGTTTGTGCCAGGTTAATGCGCGCGTGATTAAATTAAATTACCGAAAATAGAAATTAATATTATTAAAATAAGACTAAATATTATTAAACAAAATATACATATATATATTAAAAATTAATAGGAAAAACGGCAGGCTTGAACATACCGCCCACCAAAATACATAGTATTGTAAGAGGTAATATGAGGGAAGAGGACACAATTTTACTAGGGGTCTTTGGAGTAACCCCTGAGTAGTAGAGATAGTTGCTACGCGAGCAACACCATCGGGGCCTGGATAGGTTCTTACCACACAACCGAGATGCCACTGCAGCGGGGGAGACGAGTCGCCTTTTATGAGCACGAGACTACCAGGTTCAATTAATCTCTCAGGCCTTGTCCATTTATTTCTCTGTTGGAGGGTATGCAAATATTCATCATGCCACCTTCGCCAAAAATCTTGATGGAGGCGTTGCAACAATTGCCAACGCTTTAAACGGTTTAATGTAAGATGAGATAGGTCAGATTCTGGAATTACAGTTAAAGGCTCAAGGGTAAGGAAATGGCCGGGGGTTAACACTGAAAGATTATTTGGATCAGAGCTGATGGGACAAATGGGTCTAGAGTTAAGAAGGGCTTCCACCTGAACCAGAACAGTATAAAGCTCTTCGTATGTTAAAATTTGATTGCCAATAACTCTATACAAATGTGTTTTCACGGACTTGATGCCGGCCTCCCATAAGCCTCCAAATGGGGTCGGAAGGGGGGTTAAATGACCAGTTAATTTTCTCACTTTCCACAGCACCCTTCAAGCATTTAAACAGATATTTCTGAGCCCCAACAAAGTTAGTACCACAATCACTAAAAATGTGGGTGCAGCGGCCTCTACGAGCTATAAAGCGCCTGAGTGCGGCTAAAAAAGCCTCTGTGGAAAGATCTGAGGCTAATTCTATGTGAACGGCCTTAGTGAGAAAACATATAAATAAACAAATATATGCCTTCTGAGATTTAATACATCGACGTTTACCCAGAGTTACAAAAAATGGGCCACCATAATCAACTCCAGAACATTGAAAAGCTTTAACCTGGTTGATTCGGGAATGAGGTAAATTCCCCATAGGGGGTTGCAAAGACACAGGTTTAACCCGAAAACACCTATGACACTTCGAAATAGTATGTTGAATAGCCCGCTTTGGAGACAATATCCAAAACTGTTGACTTAGTAAAAATTGAAGGGTCTGTAATCCGGGATGCAAATGTTCGTTGTGGCAATTTTCAATAATGAGTTCTGTTAACCTATGAGAACGGGGTAAAAGGGCAGGGTGCTTACGATCATAAGATAAACTAGAATTAGCAAGACGACCGCCCACCCTGAGAAGACCATCCCCTCCAATAAATGGGTTTTGTTAATAATCACTAAATTTTGCCGACAAAATTATATCACTTATGATATTATATGAAAATAAAAATTTCTACTGATAAGTTTGTATTTTTTCTTTATAATATTTAAACTTTCAAAAAAAGCACGATTTTTAAAAATACAAATTATTTGATTAAAATCATGATTTTAATCAAATGATTTAAATCAGTTCAATCCTGCTAAAAAATGGTACCATTGTTTAGAGCAAAATCTTCCCTTTTCAAAAAGCTATAATTAAAATCCTTGCAGAATTAACTAGTATAATATTTTTATCGGTGAAACTGAGCAATGGCGCGATGTGTGAGAATAGAACACACACCCAGCGAGGCATGCAATAACGATTGCATTGTATTTGCCTGGTGGAACTTTAACTTCAGTAATTAAAATAGGCAAACATTACATTTACTATCTTAAAAAAAAGCGAATACCATTTTAATATCATTTTTAAATCATTATCATCTCTATATATAGTTTACTTCGCACCTATATTTTAATTGGTACAGATGGGAAGTAAAAAAAAATATTGGAGAAAAAATATTAATCAAAGTAAAAAGGACAATGAAACTAAAAGATTAAAAGAATTTATGAAACATTTATTAGTAAAGGTATCCATATCCATGCACTGATGTTAAATTTTGCTCTGCTGAGACGGGAAAAGAAACCGAGCAAAATAACCACTGCAGGAAATTAATAACATAGCCCCACAAAAAAAAATAATTCTTGGAACTGCTATCGAGACAATTGTATCCCCATGTAATTTTCGACGCTGAATCCGAATCCGAGGCCAAAAAAAATCAACCCCTAGCGCTAAAAAACACTCCCTAAACATGGTAAAAATGACTTAACGCTCCACGAATAGTCTTAAATCTCAATAAATCGAATTAAATATAAATATTCAAGTATATAACGCATAAACTCTATTTTCCATTGAAAATCACCCCCATGAGTGGGCGAAAACTACCCCTTATACGACAGGAAACTTAAAAAAATGCAGTGATTGTAAAAAAAGCTTACGATGCCCAGTTTTTTTGGAAAGAGTGAGTAACCGCATTATTTCCGATGCGATGCTCAAAATCTACCCCCATAGAGTGGCGGAAACCACCCCCAGATTAAAATGCAAGGAAAATCGGAGGAAAAAAAGGAAATAACAGAAACAATAAACGCCCCAATAAGGAGCCCAACTTGACGTATACTTAATCCGCATTCAACACTCGTATGCGGTTGTCAACGCGCCACCTACCGGTTGGTCAAAAAACTATATAGTCAGAAAATTATATAGATGTTTTTTCTGAATTTTTAGACATTCTTTTTAGACGCCATATAAATAAGTAATAGTATTTTCAGAGAATTCTTTTTTACGAGTCATCTAAGCAACTGCAATTTAAATTTGGGGGTGGTTTCCGCCACTCTATGGGGGTAGTTTTTGAGCATCGCATCGAGACTAATGCAGTTATATACTGTTTCTAAAATAACTGGGCATCGTAAGCTTTTTTTGCAATCTCTGCAGTTTTTTTAAATTTCCTGTTGTGTGAGGGGTAGTTTTCACCCACTCATGGGGGTGATTTTCAATGGAAAGTAGTGTTAACTCTGTATTTATGCGTTATATACTTGAATGTTTTATATTTAATTCGATTTATTGAGATTTAAGACTATTCGTGGAGTGTTAAGTCATTTTTACCATGTTTAGGGAGTGTTTTTTAGCGCTAAGGGTTAATTTTGGGGGTGTACGATTTTTTCTGACCTCGGATTCGGGTTCAGCGTCGAAAATTACATAGGAATACAGTTGTCTCGGTAGCAGTTCCAAGAATTTCTTTTTTTTTGTGGGGCTGTGTAATGTGCAGAGCGGATGTCAAGCTACCTAATTTGAATTTAAATATTTGGGTTTTAAAAGATTATGACTTTATTAAATTTGATAATTGGGAATAGTTTAGAAAAAAACATAAAAAACTAGTGGAAGCATTATACTCTTTGCCGATTTACTGAGCTTTTTATATAATTGTTATACATTCTATAGGATACTCTTCGCATTTTTCTTGTAAATAATGTTAGTTTTTGGACATTCTAAATTTTGTGATACCAACTTTGTTGTGGAAAAAAAATATATGAAAAAAAAATCACCATGTGAGGATCGAATACGAGACCTTTGGATTGCAAGGCAAAATCAAATCAAATCAAATCAAATCAAATCAAATCAAATCAAAGATATTTATTAAAGTTTAAAGATATGAATGCGCCTCAGCTGGGTCCAGTCTAGAGCCGATCACCCCACCGCGGCGTGCAACGTCGCGGTAAGTAGGTGATCGGGTGGAGGGGTTTAGCTTCGGCTGTAACGACAGATGCAATTGACGATTTGCACGAAAGAAAGTTTGGTAAAAAGTGTCATGGCGCACAGTATAATGGCATCACTGTAATTCACTGCACATGTTGACCAACTCGTCTAATTTTCAAACTTTGCAACAATTAAATACCTATAATATAATAATCATAACATCGTTTTCATTATCTTTAATGTTAAACCTGCTTCCATTGAATATAAATCGTCTCTATTAGGTTGTTTCGTAGTCTACAATATTTAAAAAACGTCGAATTATGCAATTTGTCAAACACTGTTTCCAACACTCAGTTTATTAGAAGAGTTGGCAGCAGTGATTGACAAATTGCATAATTCGACGTCTTTTAAATATTGTAGACTACGAAACAACCTAATAAAGATGATTTATATTCAATAGAAGTAGGTTTAACATTAAAGATAATGAAAACAATGTTATGATTATTATATTATAGGTATTTAATTGTTGCAAAGTTTGGAAATTAGACGAGTCGGTAAACATGTGTAGTGAATTACAGTGATACCATTATACTGTGCGCCATGACACTTTTTACCAAACTTTCTTTCGTGCAAATCGTCAATTGGGCGTTAGGGCTCCTGTTTAACATATATAAAAAACTTAAACCTAACAATTTCGTTGAACAATAATCCGGGAAGATATTAAAATACTTAGAAATAGCTAGAACTACGAAGAAACAATTGCATTTTTAACACACGCGCACTGTCGCACGCGCGCATTAAAGTTATGAACAAAATCTTGTTGTCCATACGGGAAAACTTAGTGAAAAAACCCGTTCGAGAGTCACGGATTTATCCAGTGGTCTACCTGCCTCTGGAAGGATGGGGTGAGGGGAGATTATGATTTTAAAAGTTGGGGTTTACTAGCAGTTATTGGTCTAAAGGAAATTTGAAAGAAGAACAAAAAGGGACAAAAGAACAAAAATTGACAAAAATAATAAAAATGCAACTAATGGGGGAATAGAGGGGATACAAGTAAAAGGTGGTGAAAGTAAATTGTGGTATAGGAAAGATGTGGCTAGGGAGGTTGCCGAAAGATAGGCAACGCCTGGTATGGTAATGGGTGTTTCAGGTTGAAATGTATGGCATTATGCTGTCTGATTCGTGTGATGTCTCGGGTTAGCGGACTTTCGCCCAGTTTGAATTGGTAGAATCTTTCGGAAGTTTCCCGGACGAAGTCCGCTAGTGGGGTTATGTCGTGGCAACGTGCATAGAGATCTCTGAGGGAGGTGTACCTACCGGAGTCTGAAATGAGGCGCATATATTTATGTTCCGTTAAGTTTCCGCATTGTCGTGGCCGGGATGCTGCACCACACCGGCGCGCGGCGCCGCGTATGTGATGGCCGGTCTGATCACCATCGTTTACAATAATTTTTTATTAGTCCTGTTTAGTCCGCTGCCCCGCGCCAAGAGCGGATACAGACTCCTGGACATGGAGTAGACCTTACGTACAGTCTCGTTTATATGCGTGTTGAATGTCAGTCTCCTGTCCAAGTTGACCCCCAGATACTTCACGCACCGTTTGATTGGAATGTCTCTACCCCCGATCGAAAGTGGCGTTAAAATCCGATTTTCGGTAAATCGGCGCGTGAAGAGTATGGACTCCGACTTCTCGGCGTTGATCCGAATCTTCCACTTGTCGTAATACGCCGTGGCACGAGCCATGTGCGCCTTGAGTAGCATGTTCGCCGCTTGTGCGTTATGCGAATGCACGTACATGGCCGTGTAGTCGGCGTACTTGGCAAGATTCGTATTCGGGAACTCCGGGAAGTCGGAGACGTATAGATTGTATAACTTTGGTGACAGACACGACCCCTGGGGGACGCCCGCACGAATATCCCTTCGAGTTGAAAGTTTATTATTCATCCTGACCTGCAGCGATCTGCCTGTCAGGAAAGAGTGAATAAGTTTGGTGATGTGCGTAGGAAAGTTAAGCGTATTAAGTTTGTAGAGTAAACCCGGGATTCATACTGTATCGAAAGCTTTCTCAATATCGAGCAGCACCATCACTGTGCTGGATTGCAAGGCAAATGCTTTAGCCATTGGGCTATTTCATCTTACCAGAAAACTTGAATGAATATCATTCAAGAATTATATTTCAACGGATTAGATACATTATTATGAAATATATATATATATATATATATATATATATATATATATATATATATATATATATATATATATATATATATATATATTGTAAAAACGTAAAAACAAAAAAAAAATTATAGAGAATAACATTTCGAAAGATTTCTATTTAAGTACAAATGACAGAAATTTTGAAAAAATTTTTTTTTTATTTAAATGATTAATAACTTTTTTATTTATTGATTGATTTTTTTCAAAAACAATAGGGTTCTTCCTCTAGCTAACGCTAACTTACTTTCCAAATTTCAATACAACCGGACTTTTCTTTCTTAAGTTATCGTGCTTACAAGAAACGTGACGGACGGACAGACAGACGGACATTTTGAAAGTTGTTCAGAATTCGTTCACTAACACAATAATATGAAAATTTTTTCTCTACGAGCGATATTTCCGGTTTTAGAAATGTGCCGATCAAATACAATATACTCTTCGTTTTTGCGAAGAGTATAATAAACGACAAGGGGATAGATATTGGAACACTTACTACATCATACAGAAATCGGTTATCTAGATGTCACTAATATACCAAGATAGTTTTTGGAACTTTAGACCCGAAGCGATGATCTTGCCTTTAGGGTCGATCATAACCTGAGTTAATAAATTACAGTTATATAACGAAAGAGAAAAAAATATATTTTTTGAAAGTATTTAAATACTAAGTTTAAACTATCTAATTAGTTTTGTCATTTATTATTTAAATACTTTTTCAAAGTATTTGCGGTAAACACAGCTGACCGATATTATCTTTCGTACCTAGACCAATACAATTGCAATAGACTCAACAAATGACAAAAAAACTGGCTGCACTTACAAAATGGCGGCCATATTTATAAAAAAAAAACTGTTGCAAATGTTGTTTTTGTCATTTAACACAAAAACTAAAAAAGATGGAGAAAAACTTTTTTCACAGAAAACAAAGTGCATCAAATTTTCTACAGATTTGTTCCTGTACAATATTTTGATAGGAGTTATCATTTTCCAGATAAATGATTCCAAAAAACCGCTGCCCAAGGAATCACTACTTCCACATCCTGATTCTCTATCCAAGTCACTCACAACGAAAAAACTTTGTATGTGAAAATAATTGTTTATGGAACTTTAATAATATAATATTTGAAATCCTCTACCCCAAAAACCCATAAAACGATACCCCACATCGGTAGTGGGGTGGGGTTGGTATATAAAAGTGTTCCTTAGGCTTTAATCTATAAGAAAAAAATTGTTTCATAGGAATGGGATGGGAAGTGGCTCCCCGACTAATAATAATTATACAATTTCTTCATTTGGAATTTTTTTATTTAAAAACTATGGTCGCACTCGATATAAAATATTTTCAAATGGAGATAATAACAAAACTAAGTATTAGGTACTGTATTTAAAATCACTTAAAAAAATTTAGTCAAGTGGGATCGTGTATGACCTATCTGTGCACACTTGCACGCCTGGATCCGCGCCTGCTACTACGACGTATCTACTTATTTGGTGAAATTGAATAATGAGTCAAACGTCATGAATCATTGTTTTGTATTCAATTCCAATATTGTGCCAAATATTCGATATAAAGCGGGGACGGTAAACACCGTCATATAATTCTGCATACCTTTGCGACACCGAATGGACTAGTTACACACTTGAGTTATTCTATTTTTTATGTACTCACACCTACTCGTCTCGCTCCAAAATTAGAATAATCCAACGGTGCTTTATTTCGATTATAAGTTATGTGTGATTATGGCAAGATTTTAATGTATTCGCTTCGATGACAAATCGATCGCACTGATTTCGTGAACCTAAATTGGCCATCGCCCTCGTCGTGAACTAATTAGCGACCTTTGTAACGTCGAAATTCGCCAACACGAAAAATTCAGCGTGCCAAACAATTGAAAAAGTGGTATTGCTATTTATGGAAACTGTTTGTGAAGTGACTGTAAACCTATTATCCTATAATTACAACTATAACGAACTATTATTGTTAATAACTGTGTTGTTGTTTTGACAAAACGTCAAATCAAAGGCAGTACAATAGCTGCTGTCCCCACACAGAACTTTCTGAGGGAGGTCTAGATATTTGGAGACAAAGGATTCACGTACAGTAGGATTAATGTCTTCATCCGAAAAAATCAATACTACTTAATGGTGGTAATGGTAACGCCACACACCAAAGACATATGTGACATACATACCGCATGATTAACGCACCACAACCGCAATTATGTACAATGTACATACCAGAGAGTTAGAAATGGAACAGAGGTATAATACACGTATATCGATGTGATTTATTTTGTTTCTAACACATAATATGGTCGAATAAAACTAAACATTAAAATACGATTTCAACGATTGTCTGGGGGGCAAGTTTTAATTTTGAAAAACGTGTTTTTGTCTCGTTTTTTAATATCCTGGATCAGGTCAAACAAAAAATCAAAATGTTTGTAAATAAATTATGAATGAAACTGTATAGATCCAAATCCGATGTGTCATTTTGTTTATTTGCAAAGATAAAACATAACAAAATTTCTAATTCTACAGATTGCATTTAAATATTTGTATGGCAACGGGAGGAAGTTAAAAAGTCGGAAATATCTAAAAAATAACATAAACAAAAAACATATCTGATAGGGATAACTCACTCAAAATCATTTTAAAGGATTGACTTCAACTTTAAGCAAAAAAAATAAGTATACAAAAAAATGTTTTGGAAGCAATCAATAGTTAGTTATTCGCGTGCTTTGGTGGTAAAAATCGTGATTTTTCGGTATGCTTGTATTCAACTTCAAAAAGTTTGGGATGCAGTGTAGAAAACCTCCTGGTAATATATTAACGCATTGTTTAGACCCCTGATAACTTGCGTTTCAAGTGAAATAAATTTTGGTACACATTATCTACACATTACATTATCCTTTTTACGTTGATTTGGCTGCCGTATTATTAGTAAAAGTTAAATGATTAATTACTAATTAACGCAGATAGAAAACCGCTGCCCAAGGAATCACTACTTCCACATCCAGATTCTCTATCCAAGTCACTCACAACGAAAAAAACTTTGTATGTGAAAATTACTGTTTATGGAACTTTAATAATATAAATAAAACCCATAAAACGATACCCCACATCGGTAGTGGGGTGGGGGGTGGTGAAAGAGGGGTGGTAGTGGGGGTGGATGAAGTAAAAAAATATTTTAAGGTTTCTGGTTCCTGTACATAGGTACACTAAATCACATTTTTTTTTCATCCCCTTTAATAAGGGGGTGGGGGTGGTAATGGGGGTGGCTAATGCCAAAAATTTTTTGAGACCTTAGCTTCTCTTGTATATACTAAATACCAATTTTATGGACTATTACCTGCTTGATTGACCTATTTACCCCAAATTTACCCCAATTTACCCCCCAACCCTTCGACAGAACAAGATGAAAATATAATCTAGTTCTAGATCTAGAGACATTCGTGTACCAAATAGTACCAAGTCAATATCTTAAACGGTTCCAGAGTAAACGTGCGCACAAAAAAAAGTTAGACAGACCGACAGACAGACAGAAATTTTTTTTCGCTCAAACTTAAAATCTCGACGTTTCATGACATTTTAAGCCTATTTGGACAATACAAATTTTTAAAAACTTTTTTGTCGTTACTATACTTCCACTGGACGTGGAAGTAAAACATAAAATGGAAAAATTAGAAAGTTAAAATTTGGGCTGAAAAGGAGAGAAACAGTAAATGAGAGAATAAAAACAGCATACAGAGTCACAAGAGCAATTATACCGTTCATCGAGAAAAACAAACTATCATAGGGCCTGACCAAACGGCTGTACATAGCCATCATGCTGCCAACAATGACATATGGAGTTAAAAACGCGGCAACAACAAAAGCCAACAGAAGAAGTTTGAGAAGAGCTGAATTACTCAGAAAAACAGCAGGACAAAAACAGCGACATAAAACATCAACATTACTAGAAGGGAAGACAATCACAAAAAGGATAGAAATGTATGCAATGAAGTACTGGGGACACGTCCAAAGAAGGGAACCAACACACCTACTGAAAAAAGCACTAACACTGAACAGCAGCAAACTAAAAATTGGGAGACCATGTTACACGTGGAAAACAACAATCGAGAGGATCATGAACAAACTGGGAAAGGACCAAACATACTGGGAAAGAAAAGCGAGGGGAAAAATGAAATCCACAAAGAAATCGGAGCGATATATACTCTACCAGAATCAGAAGAAGAAGACTTGTAGAAACAGAAGTACAAAAATAGGAGCACAAACAGCAGCGACACAACGCGGCAAGATATCTCACAAGAAGGCCCAAAATAGGTAGAAGTCCAGAATCAAAAATAAAAAAAAGGGAGCTTAAACGCTCCCTCACGACACAGTGCGGTAACGCATCTCACAAATACCTACACCTTCCATCCCACATTCCTTTACCATGCGCCATGTGGCTCTCGCTGCTGGCAACAAGCATGACCTTAGTTCAACCCAGCGTGGGCGTAGCAGGCCCAGCTGTATAACCTGGGAGTGGCAGCAATGCCTACTGCACGCTGGTAAATCAATCAATCAATCAAGAAATTAAATTCTTAAAACAAAACAAACTTTTGTTTCAAGAAATAAATATTTACTTCAAAGTTATGTCTTGAAATAAAAGTGTTTTATATAAAGGATTTAATTGTTTTGTGTATACAGGATGCGCCACTTAAAACTTCCCAGACATGTAACTTTCTTATTCTTTATCAACGACCATGTTGTGCACATCAAAGAGTAGATATTTTTAAGACCTTATAACATACATACAGAGTATTTAAAAAAAATTGTTTGGAAAAATTGTTGTTAAGAAAGGAAACTTAAATTCCTTGAATATTTTTTTACCTCACCCTGTACATGAACTGTGCTAATGTTTTCCTATAAATTAGCTTCAATTTATGTTATTACGTCATATTCGAAATTCTTTTTGGTTTTAGAGAAAAAAATTAAAACACTCTTCCGATTCCAAACTGAATTCTTTGAAAATAACTTTGAAAATATGTAATGTAAATAATAATGTTTGTAAAAGGCATATCATAAACAATATTTAAAATAACAAAACAGTAACAAGATACAAAAGGAATAAATATTTTTAAAAACAAGCTTTTATTAAAATGTACTAAATAGGAAATTGCAAAATTTCTGGGGGTAAAACCTCCCCCTTTTTTTAAATTAAATTTAATTAAAACCTTTATAAGAAAACTTTAAAAAAATATTCAAGGAAATTAAGTTTCCTTTCTTAACAATTTTTCCAAAAAATTTTTTTTAAGTCACTGTATGCATGTTTAGGGGCCTTAAAATATCTACAATTTGATGTACCCAACATGGTCGTCGCTTAAAAAATAAGACTGTTACAAGTCTGGGGAGTTTTATGTGGCGCACCCTGTATATAAGAAAACTTGATTTAAAACTAATTTTTTCCGTGTAGGTTTCACCATTTATATTAAGAAACCGATAAGCCCCTAACACCAAAGGGCGCAGAAGAATATTTTTTAGGCTGCGCTTCTTAATCCTCTTTAAGGTCAGGTAGGTCAAAACAGTACAGAGGTTATCAGTTTTTCTATATTCATCTTAAATGCATCAATAAACAAAAAAAAAACGTTAAGAGTCAACTTTAAACACTTTTATCTCCTAAGCTATTATCTTTATAAAAAAAAATTAAAAAACCAACTTTTTCCTTAGTTTACTGCTATAATTTCTTGCCTCTAGTAACATTTAGCTAAGATGCTTCCCTGCTAAGTTATTTAACCTTAAAGAAAAAAATAATAATTTTCTCAAAAATTCTTAAAATACTTGGTGTAAAATCTTTTGGATAATGCATCCATCATGGTGAAAAAAATAAGCTTCAATTTGGTTCAAGGCATGTTAAAAAGTTTTTTTAAACCAGATTTATGACTGTTTGAAGAGCGTGACCTTTTCTGGGCTTCGTTCAAATGCACTTAACATTAACTGTATCTCGGTAACGATGAGCCTAAACAAATTTTTATTTCATGGGTTATTTTTGTTATTTCATAAACTAACTTTTTTGTTATGACAAACTTTCTCGAAAATGTGATCCTCTTTGAGTAATTTGCTTAAAACCTTTGAAAATCAGTATTTTTTTGCTTAAAAATCAACATTTTTAACCTCCTGTAACTCGGCGGGTATCAAAGCAGAAATAACGTTATAGGGGTTTTTCTGGGGTAGAATTCGACGATATATACGTTCCAATAGTCACTTTTTTTTTTCGAAATGAGTTGGGATGAAATTCACCCCCGAAGCACTAATTTTTAATATTTCATATCTAACCCATTTTGAATCAAACTATCCAAAAATATTTGAATTTAAAAGTTCTATAGAATTAGTCCAAAGTTACTGTACTAGTAGCTTAATTTATTGTTTAAAATGTCATCGAATGTGGACGTTAAGATAAAGTAAAGATTATAATCAGGAAGAATAATTTAGAACCATAACAAAAAGAAATGAAGAGAGGACAGAAAGGAAAATGAGGAATGAATGGTATCATAATGAAAGGGTGAGAGGTGGGAGAGAGAAGAAAGTGGGGCTAGATGGATCGCCTAGAGATGGGCAACGCCTGGTATGGCAAATTATGTTTTATTCTAAAGGGGGCATTATGCTCTCTGATCTGGGTAATGTTGTTTGTTAGCGGAGTATTCACCCCGTTCGAATGCATCGAATTTTTAAGTGATTTGTTGTATGTAATCCGCTAGTGATATTATGTCGTACGTGAATATAAATCTCTTTTAATTATGTGCAAGATAAATTAAGATTACAAGAGAAAATTTGAAGTAAAATTCAAAACAAGTCAAACTATTTTCAGCTTTAACAAAGTGATCTATGGAGTTTGTAATCAATTTATATGCAGAATAAAATGCTGTTATTAATGTTCAAATAAATAAATTCTACTACAATTTCTGTTACTCCATGTTCTATAATGGAATGGATTCATTACCATACTAAGACGATAATGAAGCTCTTAACGAAACTCAAATTAATTTTAACAGTCAAAAATTGACCCTTGGGGTCCGCGTACGATGATCCTGCTGATCTTTGTGCGCTGGCTTCTGGCGGTCGGTAGCTGTTGCTTGACGCTGCGGGAACGGACCTGTTCCTGTAGCCTTTAATTCAAAAAGCATTCACAAGAGATCTTTTTAGATCGAGGTTAAGAGAGGCGCCTCATACCTAAACGACCCATCCACAATCTAATCCAATACAGGGTGGACCATTAATAACAGGCCATAGTTCAAGGGTAGATTCTTTGGATCAAAATATGAGGATATAACCAAACATTCACTCAATTTGGTAAGGAAACATTTTTTAAGCTAAGAAACAATAATGTGTGTATCACATCCCGCTAACCTCTGGGAGGCGCCTCATGAGCTATACATGATGATGTTTTCTCTCTTTTTTTCACGAAACGTTGTGGCACTTTTGACTAGAAAATCTCATGCAGGAGTCATTTCTAGGTAAAAAAAAAAGGTATACTTGACAGAACTTGGTAATTCCAACCGTTTTCAAGAAAACGGCCCCAAAGATTTCAAGAATTCTTTGAAAACAAACTCAATTTGAAATTATACGTACTTGACAGAACTAAGACGTCACCGAAGCACACTTTTCAATAAATACAATTTGTCCTTTTCAAATTGAGTTTGTTTTCAAAGAATTCTTGAACTATGGCCTATATATTAATCTAATAACAACACCGACGAAGATAAAGGAATTAAAGTGCTTTATTTTTGTTACAACCTGTACTACGATGAAATCGAATGTTGTCCTTACCGCGCCGTTCTTTGTTTCAAACTTAGCTGGCACGGCCGAACTTTACAACGCAACGTCCCCAGTTCCTAGGAGTTAGCGCTTACTTATCTAAACAAAATGATCAATATTGCAGCGGAGAATGGCTTCAAGGGCTCATAAATAACTCTATTCCAAATTAGAAGTGGCTTTAGCATAAAAGACGTCAGTTAACACATAGTCGCAGAGGGTTAGCAGGCCCGGGAATTTCCGGACGGATATATATCGGTATTTGGTATGCTTGAAGGGGAACGAACTTTCGCAGGGGCGTATTGGGTCAAGTGGATAACATCGGAATGACTCTTTATATTCAGCGAGAACGGTGGCAGTCAAAATTATTCAATACTCTTATCTGGGGTGCGACTAGCCTGATTGATAAGTCACTGATGGTGATGATACAGTTTCTAATAAAATAACAGTGGATAATTTAAATTGTTGTTTACGTATTAGTTATTTATCCTTAATCCAATAGTAGATAAGATAAATTAACAAATACTTTACTTTAAATTCTCACTTTTGTCTATACGTTTACCTTTTTGCTTGTTAATAGGTGTAACAGGCCACGAAGGTGGAGTCAAATTAAGGATCAAAACAGATGAAGGAATTCTCAGGCTGCAGCAATTTTATTGTTTTAATTAGTTGTAGGAATAATAACAAGTGCTATGAGCAGTTTTAATTCAATCGGTCCATTGCTTCTTGTAAAATTTTAACACTTTGTTTTTTAACACTGAAATTTTCTGCTTTTTTACATTATCTCCGGTCCTAGTAATCGTATCGCAAAAACAAAAATACCAAATTGTTTGCAATAAAATTAAGAATAAGACTAGTATATAGACCAATGAAAAATTTTCTGATAATTTGTTAATTTGTAAAATAATAAAAACCATCAAAAATCACCTTTTTTGACAATTTAAGAAATATAACGTAACAGTGCATCAATTTTAACGAAAGTTGGTGGAACTATGTCCCTTATTGAATTAAACCTTCGGGCCAAATTTTAGCTTCAAACAAGGACAAAGCATACTAGAAAAGAAAAGCGAGGAAAAAAAATACCACAAAAATCCAGTCAGGAGGGACAAACAATGATTTTGATATACAACGTGATTTACCATGATATGTGGAAAACAAAATGGTGTACTAGTCTTCAATGTGGGAAAGCCCCTGCAAAATTCTAGAGTGCTTTGAGGTAATTTAGTATATTAAAAATGCTTAAAACTTACGAAGATACACTACTGTTATTGTCTAGGTCAGTAATAGGACGACGAACTTACTTGTGAAAGAACATATTGGAGATGTTTACATTTCCTTAATTGGCATAAAAAGTGAAGCGGGTGGGTGCAGTCAAAGTGCCGCGTTTTTTGCTTTCGGTCGACACCGGCAGGTACAAAGAACCGCCGAAGTTGGTGTCTTTGTGTTATTGACGGGTATAAGTAAATATCTCTTATACCTACTTGTTGCAGAGTTCACCAGCATAGGGTCAATGTCTTCGATTTATTTCGCTATTTTTGTAGTGTGATTTGACTAAAACCAAAAAGTCACTTCTACCCTCTCCAGCTTTGCTGTCAATAGTGTCAATCCCAAGTCTGATAAAGTGATATGGTTGTACAGCATTGCATCAGATTGGTTATAGTCATTGGCGGTGCATTTCTACAAAAAATAAGGAAATTTTTTTTGGTCATTTTTTTTTAATTTTTCATTTCTTTAACTCGTTTCGGTGGGGACAACCTACTGATAAATTTTCCGCATGTCGTGGTAGATCACCCTGTATGTTGTTTAAGTCGAGGTATTGATGAAAAATACAAGTTTTCGACCTTGGGAGGGGGAGGCGCGATTAGCTATCTTGATCAAAAGGTGAAAAAAATTATTTTTTTCAAAATAATTCGGCAACGCTAGATCCTACGATAAAAGCTTGAGGCGTTTAACTTGGATAGTTGAGTACTATGGAATTAGATATCCTATTTGATTCCTTTTGTCTCCAAATAAAAGAAGTTGTAACGCCTTAAGCTTTTATGTATTACATGTCATTTAAAAAAATGTATGTTATACCCACCTATAAATCTTCTATCTTCGCCTACGATCGGTGATCAAGAAGGGGCTTATAGCGAAGGTTTGAATTTTAAGTTTTAAGTCATTTTTTTACTTTTAGTACGTTTTTATTAAATAAAAGCTTGGTTTAAAAAAAATTTTGTTTTACTTATATTTTAATTTTATACTTTTTAGTCCGAGTTTTCAGTGATGTTTCTCATCGTACTGATTTCTGCTAGAGCATTTTTGTTGCATGATGTTTTCCCTGATAATTGGGAACAATCTAACTCTTGAATCATAAGACCATTTAATGATCGAACTCTGCCCAGCGGCGAAAACATTTTGATTTTTCAATTTTGATAAAAAAAATCGTAATCCGCGTCCCCGAAAACCCCCAGAGATCGATTTTCAGTCGTATCCGATTATAAATAAAAAATATGGTTCGCCATCTTGGCGCCGCCATTTTGATTTTTCAATTTTGATCAAGAAATCGTAATCCGTGTCCCCGAAGACCACCCAGATATCGAGTTTCAGTCGTATCGGATCATAAATGAAAAAAATGATCCGCCATCTTGACGCCGCGATTTTGATTTCCCAATTTTGATTAAAAAAATCGTAATCCGCATCCCCAAAAACCCCCCGAAAAGTGGTCCGCCATCTTGGCGCCGCCATTTTGATTTTTCAATTTTTTTTCAATAACATTGCATTATCAAAGGGCTTATATAAGTGTGCAAAATTTCAGCTTGTTAGGACAATAGGATGTGCGATAAAATTCCATCACAAATTTTGACCCGGAAAGACATAGTTACAAACATTGTAAGTCTCGTTGTAAGTTAAATAATAAAAGGTTGTACTAATTAAAAAATATAAGTATAGGCAGACTCAGCGACTAATTTTCAATATCCCTGCATTGGGGGTGGTGTCGAGGGCCCAAGCCGACATAATGTCGGCTTTGGATAATAATTATACACAGTCTTTAAAAAGCATTACATACGGATTTAGTTCAATTCATTCACTGTATAAGAATTCCGAGGTTTTGCCGTTTTTATTACGGCTTCATCGGCTTACTTGTAGAGTAAACTTTTTCGACAAATTAATAAAAACACTAAAATATCAGACTGTGTACTGACATTGGCGAAAATGAAACAACAGTTTTAATCATATTTAGACATGATTTAATTATATAATTTATCTTGTCTTCAATAAATTTTTAAAAGCTTTATTTAACTTGCAATGTTTGTATGTTTGTTTGTTTAGGTCAAATCTCGCAATCAAAATTTCGGCTATTTCTAACTAATAAGCTAGAACTTTGAAATTTGGCACACGTGTATAAGTCCGGTGACAATGCAACATAGTATAGCCATTATCAGTCTAAATCCAATATGGCGGACGTCCCAAGATGGCGGATCGGCTTTTTAGTCACAACCTCCTTGATATGGATATCAAATGAAAGGGTTTGACAAGTAAAATACGATAAACAATGTGACGTCATTCTAAATTCAATATGGCGGACGTCCCAAGCTGGCGGATCGCCTTTTTCTTCACAACCCTCTTGATATGTGTATCAAATGAAAGGGTGTGACGAGTAAAATACGATAAACTATGTGACGTCATTCTAAATTCAATATGGCGGACGTCCCAAGATGGCGGATCGCCTTTGTCTTCACAACCCCACTGATATGCGTATCAAATGAAAGGGTTTGACGAGCAAAATACGATAAACTATGAGACGTCATTCTAGATTCAATATGGCAGATGCCCCAAGATGGCGGAGTATCTTTTTCTTCACAACCCCCTTGATATGGATATCAAATGAAAGGGTTTGACGAGTAAAATACGATAAACTATGTAACGCCATTATAAAACCAATATGGCGGACGCCTTAAGATGGCAAATTATCTTTTTCTTCACGACTCCCTTGCCATTTGTATCAAATGAAAGGGTTTTGTCTGATTGTTTGTATGTAAAATAAGTAGACTATAAAGTAAAATTATATAGAAAAAATATTTTTAAGAAAAACCTTTTATTTGAAAAAACTGTACTAAGTAAAAATAATTTTTTAAAATTCCTACACCTGAAAACCAAAAGCTTTGGGGGCGATCAATTGAGCAAAGTAACTATGCAATAGTGCTATATGACCATCCGCAAAGCTTTTGGCCTCCAGGTGTATGAATTTAAAAAAAAAATTTTTACTTTTTAGTAGTTTTTTCAAATAAAAGCTTTTTCTTAAAAATATTTTTTTTATATAATTTTTAAAGATATTGTAAATGATTTTCGGATATTATATTGTAGTAATTAGAGGTTTTAACTTATGAATTAGAAATTTCGTTCATCTTTGACAACTTAATAGTTCATGCATCCAAAAAAAGTTTCTATATTATGCGGGGGCTTGCTAATTAATAGATGCCACCCTTTTTCAGATACCTAGGGGTGGCACCTAGAAAAAAATAAAAACTTTGGAGCTGAAATAACTCCATCTTATCGAAAAGATATTCAATTTTGATTTTTTTGTCCATTTTTGGTCTTTTCTATGTTTTTCCAAGATGGCGGATTGACCTATATATATATATATATATATATATATATATACAGTGTCAGAAAATGTTTCATTTGGGTCGGCAATGATAGCAAGCGAGAACGAAGCAACTAGGCTATTCTTTTTTATCGTATAACACATCCTACTCGTGCCACCTGCTTTCCCCACCACATGTACGTGGGCAGCTCTGTTTGCTGGAAATGTAAAGAATTATTTGATTCGTTTTGAAAGTATAACGAGTTAAATAATTTTAGTTATTAAAGCACGTAATAATATTACCTATACTGAACAGAGCCAACTACAATAAATAGTACTGAAATTTTTAATAGCAATAATGTGCGTGTTTTCCTGATCACGCATCATTATTTGCTCCCTCTACTAGAGCACTGGTACACGCCTTTATTGCAGGTGGTCTGTCAAGCCGTTGAAACTATGCCTGCCATCCAAATCCAAAATCTTCCGAGACTGTATATATATATATATATATATATATATATATATATATATATATATATATATATATATATATATATATATATATATATATATATATATATATATATAGAACAGGTCTATATTTGTTTAAGAATTTTATTTCAAATAAGCCAGTATTTTCAAAATTCCCATTCGATTTACTAGTACAAGATATATTAAGCAGATAAGTAGAAAATCCGTGAAAGCGTATCAAAAAGTGCATATAACTTTTGACGCACCAGGAATTTTAGGGCAAATTTTTTTTCTTGATCAAGAGGTCGTATTACATAAGAATCAACAATAAAATTTCTAGTGGAATGTTGTCGCCGAAAAAAATTGAATTAAATCAATTCGACTGTACTCTATGTACTGTACTATCGGAAACATAAATATGGTTACAATAATTACCAGTGATATTCATTCACTTTGTTTTGATGTTTGATACTATTACTTATAAAAATGTCCACTGTTTCATTCTGATTAACGGATCCATTCCCGCCCAAACAAAACAAGACAATTTACGATATTCGTCGGTTATTCCCCTTTTCTGCTAGCTCTGGTCTACAGCTTTCATTTGGCGAAAGCAATTTTCGATTAAAACATTTGGCCAAATAAACATTGACAACAATTGGACGGACGAGAATGGGAAGAGACAATTAACTCTGGACAAAACCTGAAATTGAGTTGATTCGGCACGTTTATCAACAATTATTGACAGAATGGCACCTTGCAGATTAAAAGGGATTATACCTGGCTGCGGGGGTCAATTAGGGGCAGGCAAACAAGTTATACAGTGAAATCAGAGACTTGTTATTTGCGTGGGCGGTTATGGATCCCGTGGAATTAAATCAAATTGTTAAATTGTCAAATATTCCGCATTACACTACTTTTAAAATATTTCCAAAACATCAGGCAACAATAGTACATGACTACAAATCTAGTAAATGAATAACAGTTGGCCAAAAGCAAGGTTAAAGACGACATAATGAATATTTCCAAAAATTACTTAAAATTAATACGCAAGTTTTATGATCATATACAGGTTACAATAATTAGTCTTTCAAAAGTGTACTGAATGAAATGGAATACGCCTTACTCTAATTTACCCCCCAACCCTTCAACGGAATAAGATCAAAATGTAATCTAGTTCCAGGTCTCGTTGAAATACATACGTGTAATCGATATCAATACATTAAAAGGTTCCAGGTTCTACCCAAAAAAAGTTAAAGACTGAAAGACCAACAGAAGTTAAAAAAAAACTTAAAATCTCGACGTTTTGACATTCTAAGTTTATTTGGACAATACAAATTTTCCATTTTTTTGCGTTACTATACTTCCTCTGAGATGTGGAGGTAATTAAGGTGGCTAAATATTTTTGAACAGAAATGTCCAGATTTAGATGAAAAAGTAATATTATACCAAAACTATAAATAGTGCCAAAAATATAATACCAAATCCAAATGAAGTGCTAACAGAGAAAGAAATATGACACAATGTAGATGCGAGTGATCATGATAAGGTTGTCGTTAACGTAGATAGAACAGAGAGAAAAGAAATTAAAATTGAACTTTTAAATTATCTGGATGACAGTGGACAAAATTTAAACATGCTGGATTACCATAAAATACTAGCTGACCCAGCAAACGTTGTTTTGCGATATAAATTATAAATTTTTGTCCAAAAAATAAAAATAAAATTTCTGGATAGGGCCACCCTTATCACCTAGGGGTATAAAAACTAGCCTACGACCTATTCTCAGACCTACCAAATATACACCAAAAATTTCATAAAAATCGGTCAAGCCGTTTCGGAGGAGTTCGATAACAAACACTGTGACACGAGATTTTTATATATTAGATTAAAAACGTTTTTATACGTATAGAGGGAATTCCTACATATATAAAAATATAACATTACTGTACTACTACAGAATGTTCAACAATTGTACAAAACTTCAATAAACCGGCAAAAAGTAAATAAATGCTTACATCCAGTTGTGTAATTTCTTAAAAATACTTGCTGGCGGTATAGTACAGTGAATGAAGGTAAAAATCAACTATTACCTCCGATTTCGGTGAACCTCCATCGATTTGCATGAAAATTTGGGATTGAGTATATTTTACCCTCAACTTCAAAAGTGACATATGCTCGACTTGCGCTTCTTGCATTTTAGGGGTGAAATCCACCCCTTTCGTTAAAAATGGGAAAAAATGCAGATTTAAGCATTCTGGCGTAAGTAATCTCGTTTAATTAGATGAAATAAATATTTTTCAACACTTATATGCATGATTTATGATTTTAATTAATTCTTCAACCCTTTTAGCAACCACCCCTTAAATCGAAAATCATGAAAAAATCATTTTTTGTATTTCTGAAATATGAAATCGCATATTAACATTACACAAACGGTTACTTTAATGTTTATGATATAATTTTTGGTTGACTGTGAAATTTCAACCCTTAAAAACCACCCCCTTAATGCAGAATCATTGAAAAAATTGGTTTCAAGAAACTTTAATCATTTGAATAATACATTACTGAATTGAAATCTCATTTACTGAGTATTAAAGTAATTATTTATTTATTGCGAAATTTTCCACCCTCAAAAACTACCACTTGTCACAAAAATAATGGAATTTTTTTTTTATCAGCTTTAATAGCTTTAATTATTTAGAATCTTTTCTATATACTTATGATAAACTTTATTAATATATTTCAAACTTTATTAATATTATTCTTTCCACATTCCCCAAACTACTCTTCGTGCACAAATTGATGAAAAAGCATAATTTAACGTTGGAAACAATTTTTTCAGTGCTTATGTGACATAAAAATTTAATTTATTAATTAAGAGGAAAATGTATTAAAATAAACATTAAAATATATGAAAAGTTTATTCATTTTTTTATTTAAATAATGTTTCATAAATTAATCAAATATTAATAGTACATTAAATTTAATTTTTCACTCTTCATCAGAGCTCTCTTCACCAACTTCTCCTTCTTCATTAATTGGAGGGCTATTTTGGCAATTGTCCCCACTGTATGATCCGCAGGTTGCATTGCAAAATAACCCTACTGTTCGACACCCGCAATAACTCCGTTAATTTTTATGATATCAGGTTCATCCAAAAACCATTTGAAAGGTAATTTCAAGGGCTATAAGATCGTATTAAACTTAATCTTAGAAAACCCTCATTTTTTAAAAGATAAAAGGTTAAAGGGCCCCGGTTACATGGTTCTCGCAGTAAAATTTAGACTTTAAACGTTTCTATCTCGGTTATTTTTTATCCTACAAAAATAAAAAAAAAAACTAAAATCTTTGTTAAAAAAAAAACTCAAATTTTGTTCTCTATTATTTTTTACATATATCGAGTATTTTTGGAGTTATTATCAAAAGAAAATGAAATTTACGAAAATTTGAAAAATTCTGATTTTTTTAAATCATATTTTTTTTCAAAAATATGCATTCTAAACCGGTCAAAATTTTTAAAGTCATTACTTATGCTAAAATAAAGAAAGTCTTATAGGGATTACTATAAATTTTAATTTTTGTGGAAATGGCGTAGGTTTTATTTTTCACTTTTTCCTAAAAAATTCGAAAGGGTCCTCTTCTTATTTTCATCATAACTTGCTTAATTTTGACGCTATCAACTTCTTCTACAGCTCATTTGATAGGTATTTCTGAGTACTTTGAAAAGTGGTCAGTAAGTATATTTTATAAAATGCATCGTTTTCCCGTTATTTAAGCTTGAATACTTAGATTTGAGTACTCGCCGAAAAAAAATATACATTCAATTACCTATAGCTCACTTTGAATTAATATTAAAAGGTTTTTTAAGGAAGGAATTTATTCGTTTTTTTATTAGCTTCAATTTTGGTAATGACAACTTTTTTGTAAAAACTTATAGTTTTTGAGTTATTTATGAAAAACCGCTTTAAAACATGCATTTTTTTCACGAAAAATCAAAATCTTTGATCTTTAATAACTCAAAAAGTATTGATTTATTTTAATAACTTTATATAACAAATTTTGCTTAGAATTGGTCCTTCTTTCGATTCCTGGGGTTATTTCTCATAAAATAATTTCCACCCCCGAGAAGGGGTGGCATCCACCCCCAGGGTAAAAGCGCAAATTGGCACTATGTCACTTTTGTTTCTTGAGGTATCCTCTAACTACTCACAAATTTTCATGAAAATCGATGGAGGTTCAACGAAATCGGAGGTGAAAACCTTCAGTGACTGTACTAGTATTTGATTTTCGTACAATACCGCTACCACCAACTTGTGAGAGGTACTGTCATAGAGACTACCTACTTATTTTTAATATTTCTAATATAATATTTATTATTTTCACGACGTGACGCAAATTAAAGTAATTTTCATACGTAGTTTTAGAACTGTTTTATTACCTGTTCAAGTGCCAAATAATTTAATAAGGATTGAATGAAAAATCGTTTTAACGCGAAGTATATACAATGTTTCGTATAATATAAGTTTGTGAAATATTAAATTGCCCTTGTTCGTTTCAATCAATGACATCATAAAGTACCAACTCAAAATTAAATCAACGTGATAATTTAATTTAAGTCCATATACACTGTGTCTCAGGATACAACAGGGTTCGTAGCAATTTTTCAAACTTAAATTGTCTAACTTCTCCAAGTTTTCCAGGACTATTGGAAGGTTTTTCCAAGTCTAATAATCGATGAGCGAGGGAGGGACACTGCGGCGTCACTAAATAATCGGCACGGAACTAGAAGTACAAAACTCAAATTTTTCTTTGGTGGTGAAAAATTATTTTCAAATTCCATGACTTTTTATGAAAATGACTTTTCATTAAATTTTTCAAATTCGCTGACTTTTCCGTGACATTTTTAGGCAACTTCAAAGTCCTTGACTTTTCCAGATTTTCCAGGTCACTATGAACCCCGAACAAGAAGTGCCATATCCGTCCGCATTGGTGTAAAACTAAGGAGGTATATCAAAATGAGTTGAATTGAATTTATACAGGACGTCTTATGGTCAAATTTGTAAAACTAATAACCAACAAACTACCTTTATTTTCAATAAAAAAATTCGCTAAGAAAAGTTGTTCAGAATTCGTTTAGAATGTTTATGTCTTTGTCTGTTTTATGTTTTATGTCGTTGTTGGAACTGCCCTTTTTTAATAAATTAGTATTTTATTTTGAACGATGCGATGATAACTTTTTAAATATTATTTTGACAAGTTGAGAGTGCTCTGAAATCACATAAATAATGGGCGCTCTACTACATGGGTCTCCTAACGGAAAAAGACGTTTGGCTGAAATTGCGACGAAATCGGGTTGTGCCGAAAGTTTAGAAATTGCTTCAGGTTTCCAGGTTTCAGGTTTCGTCTGCAGGAATCATCATTTTTATGCAGGAATAAAAAATCACCAATTATAGACATTTATTTTTCTCTTTGTATTATATAAAATAAGCATTATTAGTATACCAATGCAAGGGCCATCGATTGTGGACGTGGTGGTATTCTGGCCCTATAAAAAAAAATTAAAGTTTTTGAAACAAATGTTTCATCTTTATATTTAAAGGTGAAACATGTAACGTGTAAACATGTAATGGATTCTGAGAAGTTTTGCATGCTGAGTAGTCCCTATGGATTTTTCGAAAAAGTACCAGAACACCTGAAAAGCACACAGTGCCACTCTCTGTAGTTTTCGAGAAAAAAATATAAGTCTGCCCGCGCTGCGTACGTTATCTTGACAAATTTTGCATATTATGCCACCCTATGCATTTTTCGAAAATACTACCAGTACAGCTGAAAAGGACACTGCCCTCTCAATAGATTACGAAAAGATCAGAGTGGCATAATCTGCAGTTTTCGAAAAAAAAATAGTCTGCCAGCGCTGTGTACGTTATCTTGGCAAATTTTGCATATTCTGTATTAGTAAAGTCACACTGTTTTGAGCCTTTCGACTCTCGGAACTCCAAGAGATATCGTTGCCACCTTCGACTAGAAAGGATACGGCTTTAGAGGCGTTCAGGTATAATCCCACGGATGGTAGCTTTGCACTACCGCCCGCCCGAGCGAGTTCGTGAACCAAATGTCCGAACCTGCGGTTCCTCTCGTACTGAGCAGGATTACTATCGCAACGACAAGTCTAAACGACTAAACGACGGTCTAAACCCAGCTTACGTTCCCTATTAACGGATTTTTCGAAAAAACTACCGGCACAGCTGAAAAGGACACAGCCTTCTCAATAGATTGTGAAAAAATCAGAGTGGCACACTCAAAAATTCTTTTTTATGGGGCTAGAATACCACCACGTCCACGATCGTTGGCCCTGGGTACAGCTGAGAGTGGTATACTAATAATGCTTATTTCATATGTCATAAAGAGAAATATAAATGCTTATATAATTAGTGATTTTTTTTAATTCTTGCATAAAAATGTGATGATTCCTGCAGACGAAACCTGAAACCTGGAAACCTGAAGCAATTCCTAAACTTTCGGTACAACCCGATCTCGTCGCCATTTTAGCCAAACATATTTTTCCTTGATAGTACAGAAAACGAAGACCGAAAAATCCCTCAATTCGGAAATAAATAGTGCTCAACGGATTATTATTTTAAGTTGTAGGGTTGACCCTTAGGAGTAACATACCAAAAGTCCCCAGCCGTGGGCGTTGTGCGTTAGGCGGGAGGGGGGTGGAAAGGGTCGATTTGTAGGTTTTTCATTATTATCTCGAAAACTAAGCATCCTAGCGAAGGTCATTCTATTCAAAATGAAAGTAAATTAAATTGTCTACAAAAAGATCCTATTCGCTAGGAGCAGTAGTTAAGGGCGTACGTGAGTTTGAAAATGCGAATAGCTGGAAAAACTGTGTATTGTGGGAGGTAATTCTTAACAAGTAGAAAATTTTATAATATTACAAGTATTTACAAGGCCATATTAAGTAATTGGTCGAGTTCATCGACAAGATCATCATCATCATCGTCGCCGTTGATGCTGACGATTGGAGGGCCGTTGGTACACGAAGCGCGGCAACTGCTGCACACAAGCGAGCAGGGTATGCCTGCTTTGCGGCACCTGCAACGGCCCCCGCAACCAGTTGTGCACCCGCAAAATATGTTATTTAGGACGGATTCTGGCGCAACTGAGTCCGTGCTTGTGACGGGGGTAAGGAAGCCATCCGACCCCCAAGCAGTTGGCTCCTGCTGCTGATCCCCATATAGCCATTGCTGAATCTGCAAACAATAATTGCCTATCTTGCCTAAGCACAATACAAAACTAAGCACAATACAAAACATAAGTTAATGTAAACAAGCATATATTGATACAAACCTGCGAATGAACTCTAAGGGACTGTTGGCGAGCAGCCCCTCTGGTGGGTGGAAGTGCCGCAAAATCAGGCTTTGGCTTTATCCAGGCTTTAACAAAGGCCTGGTGTCGTACCCAGTTCAGGTCTGCTCCTTGTTGGGCCTGGTACAATGAAAAAAGAAAGCTGCTCTCCTGCATCAGCTACCATGTCCTGCGTTGCTGAGGGATCACAGAAGACTTTGTAGATGTCTGTGACCTGCTCCTCGGTCTTCCCTTGCTCTTCTGTTGCTCCATTCGTTCAGCCGTTGTGATACTACCTCCGCTATTCACAATAAGAGCAAGGGAGGTGTGGTGAAAGCATTTTTGAAGGCCGAGGAGAACGTCACAGAAAGCTGCAAAGTCTTCTGTGATGCCTCAGCAACACAGGACATGGTAGCTGATGCAGGAGAGCAGCTTTTTTTGGCATTGTACCAGGCCCCACAAGGAGCAGACCTGAACCGGGTACGACACCAGGCCTTTGTTAAAGCCTCGATAAAGCCAAAGCCTGATTTTCCAGCACTTCCATCCACCAGAGGGGTTGCTCGGCAACACTCACTTAGAGTTCATTTGCAGGTTTATATCAATATATGCTTGTTTACATTAACTTGTTTTGTATTTGCTTAGACAAGATTGTGTCACTCAGCAATGGCTATATGGAGATTAGCAGCAGGAGCCAACTGCTTGGGGATGGATGAGGGGGTCGGATGGCTTCCTAACCCCCGTCACAAGCACGGACTCAGTTGCGCCAGAATTCGTCCTAAATAACATATTTTGCGGGTGCACAACTGGTTACGGGGGCCGTTGCGGGTGCCGCAAACAGGCATACCCTGCTCGCTTGTGCGGAGCAGTTGCCGCGCTTCGTGTACCAACGGCCCTTCAATCGTCAGCATCAACGGCGACGACGATGATGATGATCTTGTCGATGAACTCGACCAATTACTTAATATGGCCTTGTAAATACTTGTAATATTATAAAATTTTCTACTTGTTAAGCATCACCTCACACAATACACAGTTTTTCCAGCTATTCGCATTTTCAAACTCACGTACGCCCTTAATTACTGCTCCTAGCGAAAAAATGAATAGGATCTTTTTTGTAGACAATTTAATTTACTTTCATTTTGAATAGAATGACCTTTTCGCTAGGATGCTTAGTTTTCGAGATAATAATGAAAAACCTACAAACCGACCCTTTCCACCCCCCTCCCGCCTAACGCATAAGGCCCACGGCTGGGGACTTTTGGTATGTTACTCCTAAGGGTCAACCCTACAACTTAAAATAATAATCCGTTGAGCACTATTTATTTCCGAATTAATGTCTTCGTTTCCTGGCCTACGAGCGTGAACCAAATGTGTGACTATGTTTGTGCCCTAAGAAATTAATTAGTCATCGCATTATCTTTCACAGTGGCAGTAGTGGTGTAATAGACATAATCAAATAAATTATAGTACTTACTAAAAGGCGATTCAGCATAAATGGCACTTACCTGAAAAAGAAAAGAAATAGTTAATTAATGTTCAAGTCTCTTCTGGGTTACTTTAAATACTTGTATATTTACAACGTTAATAAGGCTCCTTGGATTTTGGCAATACATATACGGGGTGAGTCCAAAATGAGTTAGATACCCAATGGTTTTCTATTTACAAAGTTGAAAATTATTTTGATCAGCTTCTAATCACTGAAAAAAAATATTTTCCACTTTTTAGCGCAACTTGGGTTTAAAAGAAAACCATTGTTTTTAAAAAGGTTTTTATAAATTTATTTATTCAAGATAGTCCCAAAAGTTGTTAGTTTTACCAGGCGAAATATATTTGTGTACACATTTTCATTTCTATGTATTCGATTATGACCTTGGTCTAGGATGACTAAGATACGAACTTGAATTTGAAAGGAAAATTACCGACATTTTAAAACACGTGGAAAATTGAAAAGACCACGCCAATGAATCAAAAGTAATGGGTATCTCGTGCACCTCAGTTGCAGTATATAAGCACATAACTAAACGTCCATTGTTAATACCCAAAGCATTTATTTTATAGGTACCTATTTCAATAGCTGCTATTTACTTATTTATTAACCGATCAAGCGAGCTCGTAGTAACGTATAACGTCATATACAACTATTATTATTAACTTGTAATGAGCTATATTTTAATGATTATAAATTATAATAAACAAAACGTATCTATCTCGTGTGTTTTTAAGATTATCATTAGCGATAATAACTCGTCAGAGGAAACTACGTGAGGTACATTGTTTTTAATAATTTCAATTTAATAAAGAAAACTAAGGCTTTACATGGCAATAATAACTGTTGTTGTTTTTCAATTGCTTTTTTCGAATGATGACAGAGAGATTAAAAATAATCACTGAAGCAAATTATTAATAGTTTTATCGCAAACGTGCTGAAATGTTATCGAGCAGATTCACAACATTAATTATTTGCCAATTGTCACTTAATATTAAAAAATAAATACCTATTATTTCTGCTTACATCATTGTTAAAAATTATTATTTTGAGTATTCAGCAGATAACTTTCAAAGAAAAACATTCGTTTCTTCCATATACCATTGGTGCAAGTCTGACCAAAATAGAAGATCAACAAGAGTTCCCTCTACAAAACTACTTCAGCATGATCAGACTTGAATCATCAATGTATAGAAAGAGTGGTTGTTTTATTGTATTTCATGCTGAATGTTAGACATAGTAAGAAAGAAGTCGACAAGTCGTTTCGTAAGGGGAACTCTTGCTGATCTTCTATTTTGGTGAGACTTGCACCAATGGAATATGAAAGAAATGAATGTTTTTCTTTGAAAGTTATCTGCTGAATACCCAAAATAATATATTTTTTTGTCACTTAGTAGTTGAGTATAAGGGAGAATATCGCATTTAAAAGGAACTCACCAGGTATAAGGTTTCAACTTAAGGTTTTCTGATCCATATACATTATTTGACATTACATTACATACGAGTATCTTTTTTAAAGGACGTTGAAATAAATATTCAAAACACCAAAACACTGAACTCTATAATCATTCACTAGATGATGCTAACTTGGTTGGCGAAAGAGTCAGTGGTACATCAAATGTGCCAACCTCCCTTCAAGACCAAATTACATTTACACCAGTTTTTCAAAAATTTAGAAAAAAGTAGAAACAAACAATTTTATAGAATTATATTAACTCGATATAAAGGAAACGACTTTTTTAATATTGAGCGCGGAATATAGTAATTTTGGAACATACTAAAACAGTTTCCATCAGGTTCCAATAAAAAATTACACTTAATTATTCTTATACAACAAAAAAAATGTCAAAAACCACAAAATATATTTCAAGGTAAAAATTGGAATCTTTTTGTTTAGAGCGCCAGTGCTGCGCTTCTTTATTTACTTCTCTAAGGGCGGCTTGAGTATATTTCCCAAGCTTGGAGGGAACTGAGGGAAGTTAAAGTGACGTTTATCCCAAAAATAGGCAGACGTCCACAGACGAGCCTAAATCTTATCGTCCCATCAGTTTAACCTATTTTCTCCTTAAAACAATTGAGAAAATACTAGATCAACAGATTAGAAGCGAAATCATTACAGAGAAACCGCTTAACTCCAAACAATTTGCCTATCAACCCGGCAAATCAACAATAAATGCTCTACATGACCTGGTCAAAGGCATCGAAAAGACATTTACCGCAAAAGAACTGACTCTGTGTGCTTTCATAGATATAGAGTGTGCTTTTGACAACACCTCCTATGAATACACATAAAGAGCCGCGGAAAAATGGGGAATACAGTCCCCAACAGTCGAATGGATACAATCCATGCTAAGAAGCAGAATAATTACCACAGATATGGGGAACGAGTCGGCCACCGTGACTGCAGTTAGGGGCTGTCCAAGGTGGAGTCTTATCGCCCTTGCTGTGGTCAACGGTGGTCGACGATCTCCTCTATAAGCTGAGTAATTATGGCTTCAACGTTCAGGGCTATGCTGATGACCTGGTCGTTACTGTTAGAGGCAGGCATGAGGTTATGAACTCAAACCACATGCAAATTCTCTTAAACATATTAAACAAATATTTAAATGGTGCTCGTCAGAGGGCCTTAGTGTCAATTCGAGCAAAACTAAATTTGAGAGCTCCTTATGTTAAATGGAACAGTACTGAATTTTTCCAGTGAAGTCAAGTATCTAGGAGTAATCCTGGACCAAAAACTTACCTGAAACTCACACTTAGAAAGGACCCTTACCAAAAACAACGACGGCTATTTGGACGTGTTATAGGCTGTTTGGTAAGACTTGAGGTCTGAAGCCAAAAGTGATCCAATGGTCCTACCTTTCGGTTGTCAGACCCATAGTTACCTACGCATCATGTGTATGGTGATCACAAACAGAAGAAAAAATAGCACAAGGAAAGTTGCAGAAATTGCAATGCCTTGCCTGTCTAGGGACAACAGGAGCAATGCGTTCGTGTCCCTCAACAGCTATGGAGGCAATGCTGGACTTACTTCCTCTGCATTTGCATGTAAGGAAGGAGGCAGCACTTAGTACCTTAAGGCTGCATCAGGCACTCAAATTCAGATCAGGCGGCCTGGTTGGTCACTTACGGATTCTGGAGCTAATCCAATTCAAATCCATGACCAAACCACTGACTCCCAAACCCACCGACTTGAACAATTTTCAAAAAAAATAACAGTTTATTCAACTAAGTTGAAAACTATTCCACAAGTAGACCTCCTATTAGTACACATTTTTCTCATTTTTTTCTAAATTCTAGTGACTACCTGCTTGCCACTAGCACTGGCCATAAATAGGATAGTTTATCGATTACCATTGTAATTGTAATTGTTTCTCTAAAATTTTATTTATTTGATAAGGGACTGTTTGAACCTAACGTTGATACATGGTCAGTGCTAAGAGCAGGCAGGTAGTGAAGACTTTGGAGGGCTATATTTCCTCAAAGGTGCAACTTAGTAATGTGGTAAGGTATATTAAAACGTCATACTTTAACCCGACGTAGTTGTTCTATGTCCACTTACTCACAAGACACTGTGTATCTCTGTAAGGACAAATAATTTAATAGGATGATTTACAACAGACATAATATGATATTCATTTGAATCAGATCGGAATCATTATTCATTAGTCACAAATGTATAAACAGTGCAAACAATGAGTTGTCTGTCTCGTCTAATCAAGACGGATATCAGGAAACTCGTAACGTTTAATTTTTCCAAGTATTCAATTGATTAAACAATAGAAACAGGAAAACACAATTAAGAAAACAGATACAAGACCCGTTTTGAACGTATAAAGTAGTAGACTATCTGGCGTAATTCTGGACTGTATTGGAGATGGGAACACTCAGACATCTGGTTTTTATCATTCAATGACTGTATAAAGAAAACGCTGCTTTGGTGGAAGTTGACAATGCGAACTCAACTAACATCTATAGTAAACATATGATGCGACGTGTGCTGGACAATGGTAGGGTGAAGTACCTATAGGCGGAACTAATATTTCTAACTTGATATTTGGAGACGGTACTACCTTAGTTGAAGCAAGCGAGGATCAGCTCATACACTTATTGGACAACCTTCAAACTGATTACGATTTAAATGTAAATTACTACTAAACGAAAATCATGATTATAGATCGAGCAAATGAAAACCACCCAGACACGTTAAAGATATATGACTGTGAGTTATTAAACAACATTTCTAATTAATTAATGTGATCGTTATCAAAGTCATATTGGGTAACACTAGACTTTCAGATTTTCCATATTTGAGATGGGCCGTATGTTCCTTGAATCTAGTTATAATGGAACGTTTCGTTTGTCCAATATATTTCATGAATCCCATACCTTTTCCTTAATTGAATTTTATTCTTCGGGTTGCCTAGAAGTTGTCAAAACTAAAAATGTACTTCAGCTTTCCCCTACATTGTCATCAATCGAATACGGCTTCTAGCAACCCCCAAAGTCCTTGTTAGTTAATGGTAATGACTGAGGCCGAGTAAATTAAAATTTATCGAATTTTCCTTGTTGATGTATGAATAAACCGCGACGCCAGATTATCCGCCGTTGAGGACCCGACTGAATGGGGATGCGGGTTCGCAAAAAGAAAGGTTAAAGCGCCGCCGTGGCGCCGCGATATCCTCGCTTGTTGCTACACTCGAACAGCAACCAGGAAGTATAACTATGCCGTCTCGTAAAATTTAAAAGCGTCGATATTCTAGCATGCTCACAAAGTGAACAAAGGACGAGCTTGGTGGATTTATTGAGAGATGGTTGCGAATTACTATAACTATATTGTTACTTCCACATCCAGTGGACATACAGTAACGCAAAAAAAAATGTGTATTGTTCAATGAATGTCATGAAACGTCGAGATTTTAAGTTTAAGCAAAAAAAATTCTGTCTGTCGGTCTGTAACTTTTCTTTTTGGGCGCACGATTACTCTGGAACCGTTTAAGATACTTGAATGGACCCCGCGTCTGAACCTCTGTAAAAAGCGGTTTCAGTCAAATGAAATAAAATTGGAGTATGGTGTACTTGCCATGCTGACTAAAAGTCTCATTAGACCCAACCTCGTAAGTCAAGGGTTTCCAAGATATTTAACTATAAAGTTTGAAAAATGCAGCTGGCAGGGGCAGTACGTTTCCACCAAGTATACAGGGTACGTAAGAAATTTCAGGAGGTGATTATTATGGCCAATTTCAAGCATAAAAGTAATAATGAAGGTATGCTCTAAAATGCTTCGTAAAGAAGGTATAGCTCTATAAAGATGGCGTCCAAAAGTCGATTTTCAGATAATATTTCAGCAACTAGATCTAACTTTTATCTAAAAATAATAATTCACTATAATGTATTTTGACAGTTTCAAACAATTACTTATGTCATTGTTATGAAAATCCTATTTTCTTTATTTTTATAGGGCTTTTTTATTTTTTTGTAAGTTGGTTTATCCAATAAATGCTATGTGTATAACACTCGGTATAACATTTTATTGTTTAATTTATTTTATTATACTCTTCGCAAAGATGAGAACGAAAAGTATATAGTACAGTAACTAGAGATTTTAACTTCGGAATAATGTCATATCTCTCAGGGGGATGGCACTTAAAATATATATATATTTATTGGAGCTGAAATAGAATCAAATTTTAAGAAGAAAAGGTTCTATGCAATTTTTCACATAAATTGATAGTTTTTAAGTTATAATGACTTCAAAATTGCGATTTTAGCTTAAAAAAAAAGATATTTCCGAACGACTTCCGTCAAGTATCTCGAAAAGTATTACTTTACTGAAAAAAATGTTACAGACTAATTACAGAAAGTACAAACTGGTAATTAATTATATATTTTTTTTTATTGATGTAGGATTAATAATTTCGGAGATATCTAAGTTTATATTTGGTATCAAAATATTTCGAAATTACCTTTAAAGTTTAAAATGCATTTTTTTCTAAAGCAAGTGCTTTAAATGAGCGAAAAAATTTGGGCATCTAGATACTGCTACATCTTAACGAAAAACTGTATTTGAGATAATTTTTTTAAATTGCTGGCTAATTAGAGTAACAAAATGGCGACCTTTTCATATAAAAAAATGTAAATACGCATATTTTTCCGTCATAACTTCTTTATTTCTTATGCTACAGGAATGAGTAAAAAATAATTTGAAAGCGCAATTAATTGTCAATAATTTCATTTCTTAGCATGCGTGACGTAGGTGTCACAATTTCTGAGATATTTAACATTTAAACTGCATTTTTCGTCTTATAAACGTTCGGACGCCATTTGTAAACTTTCATATCTCCGAAACTATTAAATCTATGAAAATAAATAAACAAGCCAAATTCATTATCAGTTTATGAGCTTTATTTTTGATCACTACCCTTTTTCAATAAAACTAATATTTATTGAGATATCTGGAAAAGAAAAAAAAATTACGTTTTATCTAAAATACCTCTATAGTTTAAACTGTATTTTTTTCTAAAGCAAGTGCTGTATACAAATCAAAAAATTTGAGCATCTGATGCTATATATTAATGAGAAACAGTGTTTGAAATTCCTTTTTTTTTAATTACTGGCTAATTACAGTAACAAAATGGCGACGTTGTTATTAAAAAAATGTGTAGACACACACTGCTTCGGCCATATCTTCTTTGTTTTTGATGCTACAAAAACAAATAAAAAAGCAGTTGAACGCTTAATTAATAACCTATTATTCTACCTATTAGCATCCTTGACGTAGGTGTCACAGTTTCTCCATCCTTGACGTAGGTCTCACTCTAAATAATTATCTTATGAACACTTGGATGCCCAATGTAAACTTAAATATCTCCGAAATTATTAATCCTACATTAATAAACAAAAAATATAATTAATTCCCAGTTTGTACTTTCTGTAATTGGTCTGTAACTTTTTTTCGATAAAGTAATACTTTTCGAGATACTTGACGAAAGCCGTTTGGAAATACCTTTTTTTTTAAATCCAAAATCGCAATTTTGAAGTCGTTATAACCTAGAAACTATCAATTTATGTGAAGAATTGCATAGAACCTTTTCTTTTTAAAATTTGATTCTAGTTCAGCTTCAATAAATATATATATTTTTAAGTGCCACCCCCTGAGAGGGAGTGGCATCCACCCCCTATAAATTAGCAAGCCCTCGTACAATATAGAAACTTTTCTGTGAAGCATTTACTATTATACTGCCAAAAATGAACTAAATTCGTTCAATATGACATTATTCCGAAGTTTTGCATATTTTTTACCTCTAGGTACTGTACTAATATGGCATTTATTTCATCTGGTTCGCACATTTTTCTAAAACCATAAATGTCATATCTCTGTGTTAGTGAACTTGCAAAATGTCCGTCTGTCTTTCCGTTCGTCACGTTCATCGTAATCACGATAATTTAAGAAAGAAAAGTCTGATTGTATTGAAACTTATTTAATGATAATAGTCCAGTCAAAACAATGTTTAACCTCCTGAAAATCCGAAAGTTTTGAAACTTCGCATACCTATTTAAAGGTACCTAAGAATGAATATACCGAAAGTCTTTATGAATATGAGGCGAGCTCTAGCGGCAATTAGCGAAAATTGTGGCTGTCGAAAGGCAGGAATAATGTGTACAACTGCCATGGCGAATGCTTGAATGGTGTTACTTCCAACCTCGAAGAAGACTTTGATGACCCTGATGATCCCGATGTCATAAACCTTGAAGAAGCAGATCATTCAGTGCAAATAACAAACACTGAACATTTGGTACATAAAGGTCAAAGCAATGTGCTTGCTGGAACCAGAAGTCAGGTGAGATTGCACATTTGTATTTTTTTTATTATTCATTTACCTTGCAATAGTATACATAAATCGGTTGTCATGTTCAAATGTTTTACTGGTCGCTTACTACTTTCTTATATTTACTTCTTCTGTTTTATTTATTTCTTATATACTTTCTTTTACTTACATGTTTTTATTTGTATAATGGTTCTCTCACACCTTCATCTCATGCATACTTACCTATTGTTTCAGGCAGCAAGTGTAGAAGCTGGCCAAGATAATCAAATTGCAGGGCCTTCTACCAAGAAGCGATTCAGAGCTGATTGATTTTTCTGTACAAAATTTTCCTTGGAATAACTAACCTCAGGATTTTGTTTGTTCATATATTTCATTGTTTAATATACCTACATCATGTGTCTCATCAATATACATCATAAGTAACATACATCATGTGCTTTTTATACAAGGTTGTGAAGTTTATCTCCTCAATTATCCTTAGTATACAAAAATGTAGGTAAACTATATGTCAAATATTATTAGAAATGCCATATTGTACCGCCCTAGCGTGGTTTTTCACAAAACGCTCTCTTTTAGCGCCTATAACCATTGGGAATACGAGAAAAATGTATATAATATCATTTTTGTAACAAATTTGATAAGCCTTAATTATGTATATAATCAACTTTTGCCTCCGACCAACGGTTCTCGAGATATTAACGAAAAACCAAAGAAAGTGCCCTATTTTCGCTAATTGCCGCTAGAGCTCACCTCATATTCATGAGGACTTTCGGTATATTCATTCTTAGGTACCTCTAAATAAGTGTGCGAAGTTTCAAAACTTTCGGTTTTTTCAGGAGGTTGGGTCATTTTTTTGAGGTTTTTTGACTGGACTATAAAGAGATCATAAAGAACGTGGAAATCTAATAGCAATTAATTGTAATATCGAGTCAACAATCACTGCGATTTTCTCGAAAACTTGATATCAATTTCGAAAGATAAAAAAGTTCGAATAAATCTGAAAATGGTACCATTTTTTAGAATAGCATCTTCCTTTTCAAAAAGCTATAATTAAAATCGATTCCTCGCAGAATTACGCAAGTAAATAGCTATTTGTGTATTAAGAGCGCAAAGTGCCACATTTGCCGCTTGAGAGTAAGCTGAGGCGCGACGCGAAGCGGACACATGATTTTAACTACGATCGTTTGAAAAGATGAAAATAAAAGGAATAATGAAGTTGAATTTTGACTGGAAACGGCGATTTATCAACATAAGATGCATATATGTTCAAAATAACAATAGCTGTCAATTTATTTAAGTTTTATTAATTATTATATACCTCGTATTCTTCGTATAAATGCATTAAGTAAATAATTGTTACTCTTAGATCAACTCTCATTATATTACAACAGTTTTGGGGCATTATTATTTCATAAAAATACATGTCAATGTTCCGACCAAGCTTGTTTAAGTGCAGATGCACTCAAGCGCGAGTTAAAGTCTTTTGCTGCTCGTCGTCATGGGAGACGAGCGGCAAAGTGACATTATTCACAGCCGGTCGGAAAACGTGAACTTTGCTCTTTCAAAATGCGAGTAAAAAAGCCTACTTTATATGTCGATCGTAGATAAAATACTATTTTCGTCATACCTCCCTCGTAAGTATACTCTAATTCAAAAAAGTGCATTTACGGCCCTTGGTACATAAATAACTATATCAGAGAAATTGAGAGTTAGCGGGCTGATCAAGAATAGAGCACATACCATCGGGTGTGCAATTAACTAAGAAGTTCGAAAATGCATATTGTGATGTGTTGCCACCCCTAGAATGAATTCAATTAATTCAGATGTATTTGCACCTACTCGAGAAAGAACCTACCAGAAGTTAGTTCTAAAGTGACATCTGGAATTATCTAGAGAATGGTGGCGTCATCACAGAAAAATCGAGATCTGTCATTTTTAGGTATAAAAGACCGCATTCTCGGCGGGTAGTTCAGAAAGTATAGAAAGTTATTAAGTTTCGAAAAGTGAGGTTAAGAATACAAGTGATAAACATTGTTATTTTTAGTCAGTAAAGTTCATTTAAGTTAGTAAACAGTGTTGTGAAGTATACAGTAAATTATTTAATAAAGTGTGTTAGTGGACAATCTCTTGTTATAATTTTTGGAACCCACGGAATTTGCGAGGGTGGTTTCCTAGGGGTGGAAACACGTTACAAATTGGTGTCAGAAAGCGGAATTTCATGACAAGAGGAGCTCTGAAGTGTTCAAGAAGTATTCTCGAGGGTTAGTGCTAACACAGAGGACTAATTTACTGGACATTGCTCGAACAGGAAAATAATGTTAAGTGCATTTTTTTTTGGGAGACATTGTAGAACATTTTATTAGGACATTAGTGTGATAATTAAATCCTTTAAACTGAGTAGTGATAGAGACACTGAAAAAGACTCATTTGTGTTAGTGTGTGAAAAATTTCTAGAACTTTTCTATTTGGACATTAGTGGAGATTATTAAATTCTCTGAACTGGAAAGTGACAAGACTCTGGATAAGACTTTTTCGTGCTCTTTCGAGATTTTTCTGGAAAGTTCCATTACCGATATTGACGTGGATACGCCAAGGTCGAGAGTGCGAGCTGTGACTCTCGAAGAATCGCAACCAGAAATGAACCAGAACCCTATGTTGATTGTTGACTGAGATGCAGAAAATGTTTACCAAACTATTCGATCAATTAGATGACCTCGGAAAGCAAGAAAAACAACAAAATAGAGGAAAGCCGAGCGGAGGTATTAAATGTAACTGCGGCAAGGTGGGACATATGAAACGAGACTGTCGACAGCAGAACTCGGAGAGTCGAGTAAATGCTGTGAATGTTGAAGAGAAGCAGGAAAACTAGAGATAGCCAGCACCAAGGGGACTGTGCTGGCTAGGGAATGCGGTGCCCCCTGAGAAATAAAGATTTCCCAGCTCCAAAGAATTCCAAGTAGTCTGTTGTTGCAAGGATATGTGAATGGAAGAAAATGCGTGTTTACTATTGACACCGGTGCTACGTCATCAATAGTGCGGCCAGGGTTTATATCAGGCTTGCAGATTGACAAGAAGCAAAATGGAGTAATAATTCGGACAGCCACGGGGGACAGGGCTGCGGTCCATGGAGAGGTCAACTTGGAACTGCAGGTTGGACGGTTGAGGTTCAATTACAAGGTCATTGTGGCTGACATTATGGATGATTTCATTTTGGGTCTGGACATCATGGGAGAGCAGGGATTTATTGTTGACGTAGGGGAGCGAGTCTTAAAAATTGGAAATGAGGAATTTATTCTGGTAACCGCAGATGACCAATTCCATAAAGCGAGATTGTTAACAACACAGACGATCAAGATTCCTGCTCATTCAGAACAAATGATCGATGCTGCCTTAGAAGGAAATTCTGGAGGGTACCGTGTTGGCCTAGTTGAAGATGACGAATCGATTAAGTCCCTACCCAATATTATTGTGGCGAGAACTTTAACCCGAACTAAAGACAAAATCCCAATTAGAGTCGTTAATTTAAATTCCCACTCGGTGACAATTAAGGAAGGCAAACCGATTGGCTCCTATGAACCGGTCACATGGGTAGCAAGGTGCGAGGAACAAACAGAGGGAAGTTCATCTATGAAAATAGACCAGGAAGTTTTGAACTTGCTGAGTACCCAGTTGGAGCATTTATCTGAGGATGAACGAAGGGAGGCAATCGAGTTCCTGGAAAATGAAAGTTCAGTATTTGCCAAGAATACAGAGACCCTTACAAAAACAGACATAGTCCAGCATCGGATAAATACTGGCGTCTCACCCGCTATTCGACAACCACCTAGGAGGATTCCATTAGCGAAACAAGAGGATGCCTCGGAAATGATAGACAAGATGCTACAAAATGGAGTCATGAAGAATCAACGTGATTGGGATCTCCACATACCGTTCTTCCTCATGGCATACAGAGCTGCTATCCACGAGTCTACGAAACAAACACCAGCCCGTGTAGTATTTGGACATGAGATCAGACTGCCGTGTGATTTGATTTTCGGAACACCAGGCGGAGAACAGCTTCCTGTGAACAGCTATGTGGATGAAATGAGTGAACGGCTAAGAAATGTTCATGAGCTGGTTAGAGACCAAATCACCATAGCCAGTGACCGAATGAAGGCTCGATACGACCGTAAGGGTAGTTCAGAAGTGTTCAAGGCAGGAGATCTGGTTTGGCTGTACAACCCTCAGTGAAAGAAAGGGAAGTCACCGAAACTTCAACCTCCTTGGGAAGGACCGTATACTGTTATTACCCGAATTAATGATCTCGTCTATCGGATTCAACGAAACAAAAAGTCCAAGATGAAGATCGTACACTTGGATAGACTGGCGAAGTATGTGAAAGAGGCTGAATTGCCTGACCGGGACATTCAGGCTTAAGGAGGGGGCAGTGTGATGTGTTGCCACCCCTAGAATGAATTCAATTAATTCAGATGTATTTGCACCTACTCGAGAAAGAACCTTCCAGAAGTTAGTTCTAAAGTGACATCTGGAATTATGGTGGCGTCATCACAGAAAAATCGAGATCTGTCATTTTTAGGTATAAAAGACCGCATTCTCGGCGGGTAGTTCAGAAACTATAGACAGTTATGAAGTTTCGAAAAGTGAGGTTAAGAATACAAAGTGATAAACATTGTTATTTTTATTTAATAAAGTGTGTTAGTGGACAATCTCTTGTTATAATTTTTGGAACCCACGGAATTTGCGAGGGTGGTTTCCTAGGGGTGGAAACACGTTAGAATATATTGCGCAACCTGGTTCTACAGTCATTAATTTACAAAAAAATATATTATAAGTCAATAACATACGTTTACGAGGTAAAATTTTGAACTCTTTTAAAGGTTTATTTATTAGTTCTAAGTATACTAATCTACAACTCTTGGCCTCTACTGAAATTACTCGAAATAAGTAATATTAGTCTGTTGATGTTAAGTAAATTTTGTACAAAGAAAAATTGCTTTCAATTTAAAGCCATTTTCTTCTAGCAACTTTAATGACGTTACCTTCAGTACCAATATTTTCATGAGCAAGTTCCAAACACAAACAAAAGAATTTGAGTATTTTCATACCATATGGTTATTCCACACATAATTTTCAAAGGTATGACAGCTCTCCATCTACCAGAAAATAAATTACAACTTTTGAGGCAATCCAAAAGCTAAACAATAAACGAAAGTATGTCGGACAAACTAAATATTCAATCATAACTAGATTTAAGGAGCATAAGCCTACACAAATACTTGGAAGTTTAAAAATACTTCAAATACATTTTCATGCTCATCAATGTTAGCAGAAAAATAATGGGAAAATTATTCATGAGGAAAGATGTAACCAAAATTGGATCACAGACGGAAATACGTTTATGAAAATTTGATTTATGAAAATAGAATATTATTAATGCTAAATAATACTCCGACTATCAACGGAACGTCAATTCTAGCTTGGATTAACCCGTCGGAGTGTTACTTTTCATTCCGACGACGAACAATATCGATTGTGTGCATCGCTCCGCGCAAAATAACTTTTTAATCATGCCTTTCCTCGTGAAATGGCTCTGGTAAGTTCAAGATATGAGCCGTGGGACCGGGACGTGTCCCTCAAGGGGTTGCAGACCGTCAGGCTTTGTGCGAGTCGGCAAGGGCGGGGGCGAACTGCACCGTCCAACAAAACCAGGAAAACAAGAATTAGTCGGGCTGCTTGGGGAATCTCGGCGGTTTTATTACCTTTTATTAGAAGGATTTCTGCAGACAGCGCATGAGGAAATTATCGACAGGAAATGTGATTGAGCTCGAGATTGGATACTTTGTAACATATCGTTAAAACTTGGGCAAAAGTTTGGCCAAGTCGGTTCCCGTTTATGTCTCTTTGTTTGAGAAATGTCAAGCTCGTTCTTAATGATGAAATAATATCCACGTGAGGCGCCAGGTTTTTCGTTGCAAATGTAGATTTGCGCTTTTAAATGCCTTATAAATCTGGAAAAATAATTCATTTTGTAAGTATAAAGTTGCCGTAGGAATGAAATTAAATAGGATTATTACATATATCTCTTTTATTTACCTGCAACTCGATTGCAATGATCCTGACCACAACCGACAATGTAAAATTGTAAGCAAAAATTTTTTCTCAAAGCGGTTATATGTGACTCACCCAGTATACAGGGTGTAATCAGTTTCATGTCATTAAAAAAAATTGGTGGTGGGGAACGACTAAACGAACAAAAAACCTTATATAACATGGGGTCTAAAACCTATAGTTTTAGAAGAAAAAAATAACAAAAATTTCGAAAATTTTCAATAATATTGTTTGAGAACTGCTGGAATGTTGGGATAGGCTTTTATCTTCGTGTATGTCGGCGCCTCTAACCAGCAAATATGCTAATACGGCTCTTTCAAAATGTCGCGCTCCTTTGTTGGAGACCGCGCGTCGGCGAGAACACAAGTTGATAATCACACTTTTTTATGGCTTTTTAAAAGTAGATAAGGTAAAGGTGAAAGACGTCGGTGTTTTCTGAGTGCTTAGTAGATCTGAAGAAAACTATACTTTCCCTTGTGCAATATTTTAGTTTCTGTGGGCACTTCGTTAAGTACACACGTCGTTGTTTTTGTATGTTGCTTTTGTTCTTTTTGAATTTTGGGCCACGTATTTACAGTTAAGATTTATTTTATTAACTTACCGTTCAAGTCGTTAAGTTCTTGATTACGTACACACTACGTACTTGTTCGTTGTGTTGCTTTTTGGATTTTGGACCAAGTTTTTATTTTCTTTATTGACAACGTTAGTTCATAGTTTAGTGTGGTATTTTAAAACGCAGATTTTAAATGCTATGGGAGATTACACTTACCCAGAGCTCGCGGATATGCACTTGATTTATGGATAATGTCGGGGAAATGCAGCTGCTGCCGAACAGCTTTATAACAATAATTTATTGGTAAGTTCTAGATGTATCGAATATTTTAGTTTTCGATACCTGATTGGCAATTCGTTAAATAAATCAGATTTTTTTCTAACTTAAAATACACATAATTGTTTTCTGTTATCGTATCTCAGACGTCTAACTCTTTATTTTCCAATGTCATGAAATAATTACTCGTTTTTTAAGCTTAACCCAGAACACTCATTTAGGTTACAAATGTTAATAAATCACATTTAAATCTGATAAACTATAAACAACAATGAAAGCTCCAATATTTTGTTCTAAATTAAAAAAACACACATGTAAAGAAATGCTGTGTTTAAACCTCTAGGCCCATCATTTGCTTGCAGTTCTGCAAAAGAGATAACGAATTACTACATTTTTATAATTGGTTTGGTTGAGGTGGTCATCAAAGGTGCCGCCCTTCTTTGCTTTGAAACCGCGGGCTGCCGGTCGGTAATCTTTGCACTTTTTTATGACAATTTAAAAGTTGTACAATTAGGAAGTACACGTCCATTGACCCAGAAAGGCAGTGGCTCTCAAATGTTTCCTACCCTATATATTCAAATTGTTGACCTAGGTCAGTTTTTTTCGAAGTGTCCCTAGAGGAAAAAGTCATAAAAGTTTTTTGTTTGTCTAGTCGGTGCCCATTGCCAGTTTTTTTAATGACATGAAACTGATTACACCCTGTATACGCGTTATTACTATTACGTAAAAAAACAATGTTACGTCTATGGAATTTGTAACTTACGCATGAAATGTTCGATTTTGGTTTTTATCCTGGTGGATATGACTCACTATGAATGCACCTCTTTCTTGCTCATTGTTTTTTCTTAATAAAATACGTAAAATGCCACAAAACAATAGTCACACGAAATACAAAAACCAAACAACACTCAAACAAGACTGAACGTTATATTGGAAACCATGATCTATGTAGGACGTCATTATTTTGCGACAACCAATGAGATTCGAGGATTAATGTTTACTAATTTACGATTGTGACCCGAAAAAAGAAACAGCTTTTGCGCGATCTCTATTTTCCTCTGTATCCTCGAATAACCCAGACGACAGAGACCATTTTATAGTGAAACCCACAAAAAGTTGCAAACTGAATAATTTTTTTTTAATGAATTCATGAAAATGTATAGAATAATATCCTGAAAAGTTTACATTCCGCTCGCATGCAGAACATAAAAAAAAAGTGAAAAAAAAATTTTTTTTACCAAATTTTTCAAAATTTTAAAATTAAGTCAGTGCAGGAAAAAATAAAAAATACAGAAACGCAAATTTTAGGCAGTCGTCGCGTGCAGAAGGGTGTGCAAATCGGTTTTTTTTTGTTTTTTTTTTAATTTTAAAATGGATGCCAATAGTGCCAAACGAAAAGCCTTGAAAAAAAATCCAAAATCAAAATCATCCAAAATCAAGAACACCGAAAAATTTTACGATGTAATGTGCGCATTAACAGTTGTTTTGCGCGCGGAAACTACATGCCAATGAATTTTCGCTGGATTCTTTTTCACGGCTTATCGTTTGGTACTATTAGCATCCATTTTAAAATAAAAAAAAAAACACAAAAAAAAAACAAAAAAAAAAATCGATTTGCACACCCTTCTGCACGCGACGACTGCCTTTGCGTTTCTGGCATATTCATGGTAATTTCATTCATATATACGATTGGCATACATTTTAAAAACGTTGCACCTGACTGGTCATGTACCGCCAGTCTAGTAGGAATACGCACGGAATTTCGCTGTATTTTAATGGTATGTATAGCATGCTTGGATGTACAGCAAAACGTACAGCATTACATTTGCCTGGAATCATATTATTTTTAATTTGGAAAGTTTGTTTTTCTGAAAAGTGGTATTTTGTTTTGGGATGTATTGAGCTTTGTCATTGGATAGTCGGTCAATTAAGGGTTTCTCAGAGTACCGGATAAATGCTGAAAGTGTGGAGCTGTACGTTTTAATAGGTTTTGTATACGGTTATTGGTAGTGTTGAGATTGCGTCTTGTATCGTGTAATTTTCTGCTCTGACTCGAATTCTTGAGACAGAAGGAGACTTGGAGCGATGATTGAGCTGTGGAGATAGAGGGAATAACTTGGTGATCGCGACAGATTTTCAGGAATGTATATAGGGTCACATAGGAATCTGGTTTTAAGGAGGAGTGTACAGTGCGATTGGGTCAGAGTAGGAATTTCCTTCCAAATAGGCAAATTAAATGTTCCGAGAGATTTCCGCGATTGTCAGTATGAAAATTACTAGATTCACTGGTTGAGTTGCGGTTGAGATCGTTGCGGTTCCTGCTTTGGAATCGTTTTTAAAAGAAAAAAGCAGGATGGACCGTCTACGGATCCTTCATCTCCCATCCCTTCTTTCCACACAATGCCACACTATAAATAACTCATCATACATGTATATTTCGCATTTCGCCACAGAACGATTGGCTTACAAAAAAAGGCCCCACTTTATTCCACAATCCAAGTGTACAGCATTCAACTGCAAATATCTGGTCACCCTAGTTTAGTGGGAGCAAGACACACAAATATAAAATACCAATAAAAAATATTTTATTATAAAAAAATTGTATATTATCTCTAAACATAAACATTAAATATAATATTAATAGATTGATCAGACAGATCAATGGTAAAAGGTAAACGTCGCCCGTCAGCAGATAAAATAAGTTAGTAGTGTTCGATTCCTAAGATCAATTTTGGAATTAGCTGGACAAAAAAATCCCAGTGTAATATTAGGTTAGTGTCCCAACTTAAAAAAAAATCTTTTCAGTTGCTAACAATAGCAAATAAAAGCACCTTATTGGATAGAAAACAGGTGTGGAGTTTTCTTTGTATGAAACCCAAATAGGGCCTTTATTTTCTCCTTTTGGTCACAAATGAACCGTGGCATCTAAAACGATCACCCTATACAAACAACTATTCAATACTTTCACTGCATTTTACAATTAATTTTCATTTTGCAGCAATTTTCTTAATTATATATATGCTAGCGCATACCAAAACAAATCTATATGCTAGAAACCTCCAAGGAATTATTAATTATTTCTATTAACGTATGCATAATAATCATTCTAACAAAACAGTTACGTTATGGTTACGCAGCTAAAAGAATTCAGAGTTGATTACGCCGATTTATTGACACTGTTTACTTCGATTGGCGATTACTGACGATGGATGAAATGAATCAGAACATTTACTAGCAAATGTGGGATAGTGGAATAAACAGTGGCGTGGCTGAAGACCCAATAATTCCGTAGAGGGCGTGTCGTTGCATTGTCGGTAAAATTGTAGGTATCAAATAAGCATACACCAAAACTTTTTTACACTAATTTTCGAGGGGGAATATTTTAAAAACAACCATTAATCAATAATGCGTTCAAGAATTAATTCTTTTCAGGCTTATATGGCTAAAAGACGTGGGGCGCCCGTCATAAAATTTCACTTTTCTCTGAAGTCGCTTTTTCGAAAGCAAACAATTTTCGAAAATTTTTGCCACGCGGAGGGTGATGAAAAATTATTTTCAAATTTCATGACTTCCCTGACTAACTTCAAATTTCCTGACTTTTCCAGGTCGCTATGACCCTGATTTTTGGTAAGTTTGTTTTTTAAAAGTTTTTTATATACTTTTGTTGATGTATGTGTCAGTCGATGAGAAAAAGCACAGAAGCATAAACAGCAGTTATTACTCTAATATTCGTATTACTGAAATTGCTCTTCTTCCTGGTTTGCACAAACACCAAAACACTTGAATACTACTGTAGCGTGGGTGTTGATTGCAAAGGTTGCCTGCATTAAGTTCTGATATTAGAAGGGTCCGTCCGAATAAGCTTTAACCTTAATTCGTACAAGCGAAAGTCCTGCCGGAAGCGCTTCCAGAAGTACTTTTGTACACAGAATTTCAGATTTGTAAGTCCTGCAAGTAGGACGCGCGTTTCAAGCATTTTTCACTGTGTGGTGCATCAAAATACGTAACCAAAACGTAATACATCACACCTTTTCACTATCTTGCACGCCATTTTGGTACTAAAAGAGCTAGAAACTTCGTCTTTTTTTGCGCTTAATCGTTGGGAAATTATCTATCGAATGGTGGGGGCCTCAGTCCTACTAAAAAGACATGAAGTGCTCAAAAATCGAGCTAAAGTCAGTAGGACGAGTAGTACGCCCCGTACTGCCAGAAGGACGCTGTACGAATTATCATTAAGTACTGGTCTTTAATTTTTGCTTGCTTATCCTGTAATAGCCGAGCTTGCTGAAAACCCAGATATTCATAGGTTTCTCCAACCTCCATAGCATGAACGATTTCGCCATTTGGCCATGTATCACTTTTCCTTTTTCGATATTTAAAGCTTTTATTATTATTATTATTATTGTAAAAGCCAGTCACCCTTTAAACTCTGTGGCTCCGACACTCACAGAGGGGAGCTGGTAGTACCGGTAGCCACTCCCCACGCCCGTGGGGTGAGTGACTACTGGGTCCGCGAATCGTGTGCCCTGAGCAGACGTAATAAACCGAGGATGACGGCCTTCTGCATTCTGCCGGCTAAGACCTCTGCCGAATTTCGGCATGCCGGTATGATCTTAAGTTCTGAAAGCAGTGTGTGTCTCGTTCCATCGAGGGCTCCTATAATCAGTACCACTATCTTAACAGTATGGTCTGGATAGAGTCTGCGGAGTTCGAAGAGCTAATCTCGATATTTTGTCCGTTTTTCCTCCTCCTTCAAGACAATGTTGTTCTCCGCGGGAGCCGAGAACTCCACGACAAACATTGTCTTGAGTTGGTGGTCGAGGAGGACTATGTCAGGCTTGTTGGCTTGTGTTTGCCTGACTGTGGGAAAAGAGTAGTTCCAATAAATTAGACACTTCTCATTCCTCACAACGGACTCAATATCCCCCGGAGCATAAGGCAGCACTGGTGTCTCGTCTATCCCATACGAGTGCCTTAAGTGATAATAAAGCACTCGTAATGCCTCTGGATATAGGCCGAGACTGCATATGTCGGACAGGCCGACAACAAGTGCATTAAAGTCTCTGGCGCCCTGCGGCAGGCCCTGCAGCTGACATCAGGGACCTCTATACCCATGACACGACTTCGATAAACGAGAGTGTTAAATACACCATCCTGGCAAGCCATTATGAATCCCTCGGTCTCAGACTTCAGCCCGGCTGACCTTAAGAAGGCAAAGGTCAGCCTTTCGGATAAGCCAAGATCTTCTATATTTTTATAGAAGACTCCATGCATTGGCTTATCCGTATGAAGCTGCAGAAAGATGTTGTGTTCTGCAGCTTTAATTTGGGCTTTTCGCCGAGCAGGTTCCAACTCGGCGACAGAGTCGGGATTTACCCGCTCGACGTCGAAGGAGAGACCAAGTTCATCGGCTGCTCTCTGTGCTGCCTTAAACAAAAACGCTCCTACCCCTGCATTTTCATGGTCTCGGACCATGCAGAGGAGGGGATCCGAACTCCTGATAATCTTACAGGCTCCATCCAGAACCATCCTGTTATGGAGACTCTGAAAACTCAAGAGTCCACGGCCTCCCCGATGTCGTGGGAGGTATAACCGTGGAACGGACGATTTAGGATGCAAACTCCTATTGAGATGCATCTTCTTGCGGGTTCCTACGTCGAGTTGACGCAACTCCTCTCGGTTCCATTTCACCACTCCAAAGGAGTAGAGAAGGATCGGAACGGCAAGCATGTTGGTAGCAGACACCTTGTTCTTCCCCGACAGTTCTGAAGACCAAATCTGTCGGAGTCGGTGCTGATACTTGCCGCGGAGAGCGTTTTTCACTACACTCACTTCTTGGGTGGAGCGTTGCTCGACACCCAAGTAAGTGTACGACTCTCCGGCATCTAGATGATGTAAGATGCTTCCGTCTACGAGCTGCGCGTCCTCTCCGTAGTCCCCGCATCGTCCTCTCTTGAGATGGACCAGTGCACATTTGTCCAACCCGAACTCCATACCGACAGCCTGCGTGTACTCCTGTACCACCCTAAGGGACTGGTGTAGGTCCCTTTCTCCGGAGGCATAAAGTTTAAGGTCGTCCATATAAAACAAATGGGTGACCTTATGCCTCCTATCACCAGGGGTACCGCAGTTGTATCGACGGGTTTTCCGGAGCGAAACGGATAATGGCAGTAGTGAGATGCAAAACAGAAGGGGGCTGAGGGAGTCTCCCTGAAATACTCCCCTTCTGAACGATACCGGCTCCGTCTGGACTCTATCGTTACCGGATGTTATAGTAAAGCGAGTCCTCCAGAGCGGCATCAGTTCTTCAATACATCTCACTACGGGACCGGGTATCGCAAGACATTGGAGCAAGTGTAAAATAAGCTCATGAGATGTCATGTCAAATGCCTTGCGGTAGTCGATCCAGGCCATGGAGAGGTTCCGCTTATACTGCACGGAGTCCTGCGTGACACATCTGTCAATAAGCAGGTTCTCCTTGCAGCCAGCGACACCTCTCTTCGACCCTCGTTGCTCATGTATCCGTTCATAAACCGGTTCAACTGCGTGGAGCACCCGCATGTACAAAATGCGTGTAAACACTTTGTAACATGCGTTTAAACAGGTTATCGGGCGGTAGTTCTTTGGGTTAGACAAATCTCCGTTCTTGGGGATCAGCACTGTCCGCCCCTCAACAACCCAAGAAGGAATTCGCTGCTCCCCATTTAGCCAGGCATTAAAAATTCTGGCCAAATGGTGGTGGGTACTTTTTCCACCAAAAGTTATTTATCCCGTCGGGACCTGGAGCAGCAAAGTTCTTAGAGCCCTCAAGAGCTCTTCGAACCTCTTCTGGGGTTATTGGTTGGCACACCTCGTATGGTTGGCGAAACCTTTGGATAAAGGTTTCAAAGTGTGCCGGGGCTGGAGAGTCTCTGTTGAGTGGAAGCTTCTGTTCGTACAACGTTTTCCAGAAGTTTTCCACCTGATCTGCAGTCGGCGGATTTTCAGCAACACGCTGAGGCGGTTCGAAAAGGCGCGAGGGCTTTTTGCGGAAAAGTTGATTTTCCGCTAGCCCCCTCGCCCGCCTCACTAGTGACTTCTTACAAGACACTAGCATCCGTATCCTGTCGAGGCAGTGCTGTTTGGTGGTTTGCAGCACTGCCCCATTAAGTGTGTGATGGACGCGTCTTAAGTTGGCAGCTACTCGCCGCACTTTAGGCGTGAAAGGCCTATTGGCTGCCATATAGTCCATCACACATTGGATACGGGATGCGTGTTGCCTCGTCGACCGGATCTTGGCTTCCATCTTCTGTATGCGCCGTCCCGCTCTTTCCTGTGGAGAGGTACTATTTCGCCTCTCCACCTGAGACAAGCGTTGAGCGGCAGCATACACGGCACAATTTATGTGCCAGATGTCAGCCTCTTCTGGTAGCGATGCACGTAGTTCTGCATCCACTCTGGCCAGATCTTGTGGCCCGGGGGGGTTTATGTTGTGCAACCCCCGTCTGGTACTGAGACCCTCTGGTGTTAGTGGAACGATAGGAACCGCTTCCTCAACCGGTTCGTTCGGTGGCTGTTCGGCCACCTCATTCACTGGCTGAGGAGCGGCTCTGACATAGCCTCTAGCACGAAGGTGGGATGATACATAATCACGTAGGTTCTGAGGTGTGAAGGCGTCATGCTCTGGGTGGTTTTCACACCACAGAGCATGCATTCGCGCCATGTACCCCCTTCGGCCGGGCTCATTGCTTTAATAACAGTGCATCAGGTCGTCTCTCAGTTCATGTGTCCACTCAAAGCGTCCTTGGTTATAGCGGTCGTCATCAATGGGCATCCTTCCCTGTTGGGCCCCACCACCTTGCCCTTGACCCCTATCCGCACGGGGTCGATCGTGGGGGCCCTGTCTTCGGCCAACTGGAACCGGAGGATCGGGCTTGTGGGTGGTTAGCCCAACAAGCCCACGACCGACACCAATTATTATTATTATTATTATTATTATACCATAACTGAAAAAACGATGTAATTTTAACATTAAATACAGATTATGGACAAAATTATGCTAGACGTACCCCCGTCAGGTTAATCGATCAAGTAAAAACTGAATTGCATTCAGAATGAAGTCTATGGGAGTTATGTCTGATATTAGACTGGCGGTACATGACCAGTCAGGTGCAACGTTTTTAAAATGCATGCCAATCATATATATGAATGAAATTACCATGAATATGCCAGAAATGCAAATTTTAGGCAGTCGTCGCATGCACAAGGGGGTGCAAATCGGTTTTTTTTGTGTCTTTTTTTTGGGTTTTATTTTTTTATTTTTTTTAATGGATGCCAATAGTGCCAAACGAAAAGCCTTCAAAAAAAATCCAAAATCAAAATCATCCAAAATCAAGAACACCAAAAAATTTTACGATTTAATGTGCACATTAACAGTTGTTTTGAGCGCGGAAACTGCATGCCAATGAATTTCTGCTGGATTTTTTTTCACGGCTTTTCGTTTGGCACTATTGGCATCCATTAAAAAAAATAAAAAAATAAAACCCAAAAAAAAGACACAAAAAAAACCGATTTGCACCCCCTTGTGCACGCGACGACTGCCTAAAATTTGCATTTCTGGCATATTCATGGTAATTTCATTAATATATATGATTGGCATGCATTTTAAAAACGTTGCACCTGACTGGTCATGTACCGCCAGTCTATATAGGACGCCTTCCTTGACCGGTTGAGATCTTGACCAAGCCACTGTTCAAGATAACTGTAGATCGACGATTTGTTGTGTGTAACTTTTTACTTAGCGGCTTCCTTACGCGCCGTGTTAAATACCTCACCATTCAATTTACATTTGAGTCATTTAAAGAATTTTAAACCAAAGGAAAACAAAACGCCAAGTTCCTGTGTTTGCCGGTCATCGTAAACGCGGATATTATTTACAAGCAGATGGAAATCGGTTACCCAACTGACGTGTTTTCATTTAACCTTAGTTTCTATTACCTATTTTTATGATTTCTAATAATTTTAATTAATAAAGTATTTATTACAAAACATATGATTTTATATGTATGTTTCCATAATTGAATATCCACCTGTTGGACATAAAGGCCAGTCGAGATAGAATTTTACGTTTTGCAAAATTCATTTTTATATTTATAAAATTAAGTGTCCTTTCGCCAATAGCTATCTTTTTATTCCTGAAATCACTTTTTTTACTACCCACTGTCAACGTTACATTCTAATTCGGCGATCATTAATGCCCAAATAATTTACAGGGCTGCTGGTTAAAAATTTTTGGTAATTTTTTAATTAAAATTCTTGGCCTACGAAATTTGAGTGGGTGGAGGAAAAAGTGAATTTAAATAGAAAATGAAGAATGACTTTTTTCGAAAAACAATTCGTTTACAAGTTATTAATTATTTAATATTTCAAAAATATAATTTTAAGAGGGCTGCAATTGGAAAACCATAAATCAAAATGTCATTAAATATTGGATATGAGGATTCTAAAGGATGTTGGTTAATAATATTGCATTAGTTCTTCAGTGAAAAAATGCGTAATATGACTACTCGATAAATCACTCTTTTTTTCTTACTTCAGTGACTAAAATAAATTTTGTCTTACCCAAAGAAGAAATAACAAAGGTCTTTGATACCGATCCAAATCTGATTGAAATTAGATGACTAATAACAGAGTTACGGAGGAAATTGGGACACACTGTATATTATTGGTTAAAAATGGCCTATTTATTGGGAAAAAATGCAGTTTTTTGTCCAACTTTAAATAGCTGCAATTTTGTCTAGAAACATCCGATCGATACGTATCTAGAAATAAATTCAAGATAATTTCATCAGCTTCAATTCCTAAAATATGTATTTTCTATGCGAAAAATTCAGAATTGTGAAAAATCACGCAAATTTTTCCAAAAAAGTGATTTTCAAACGTGTGTAGCAAAAAAAACTATTGGGGCTATTGGGTACTAAATTTAGGGGCACGGGTTTCTGAGGGCCCGCCAGAGATGTTATTCCCTAACCCTAAAAAGTATTCAACTTCTAACAAAATGGTTTTTCGTTTTTTTAAAAAATATAAGAAGTTTTGAATTTTGTTGTACTATTCATGTCCATCTAATGATTAATTACTCTTTATAGGAAACCGAATTAATATTGCAATTTCAAGCGACCTTTTCCGTTATCTAATTTGTTCTCAACTTGAAACTACTTTTCAAGCATGATTAAATGCTAGTCTCATTTAAATCAAATTATTCAATTATTCGCCAACCGTGGGAGGTTCTCAACTTACTCGATGAGTCTATTGAATTGAAATTAAACGACATTAATTCATATCGACGTTATCGACTTGTCCCGAATAAAGCAATCCTAATAACTTATTTTAAAATAATAGTTATTACTAATGCATCCATTGTTCTTGTTAGATTTTTCATTTTTAATTATTTCATTATATTAAATGAATATCCTCATTTATATACGATGAGTCGTAAGATAATATATACCTAGAGTTATTAGTGGAGTTCACTTAGGTTTTGACTTTTTGAATTTTTTGACTTTGAATTTTTTTTTTTTTAGAAAACTTGTTTAGGATGTCATGAACATGTAGAAAAAGTTGACCAAAAAGTGCTGACATAAAACGTGAAGACTATGAAATTACCTTGAATTTGAGCTCCACCCAATTTGGTAAAAAATTTACCGAGATGACTTTTTTGATGAGATGACAAAAACTAAGGCTTTGCAAAAAAAAATGTTGATGACAATGTTGAAAGATAGTTAAATTCCCTACAATTTGGGTTTTCGTAGAACGCTCTGCGATAAAAATTGGCTCAGATATGAATACTTATTGTTAGAAAAATGGATTTTTATGAAAATCGAAATTGCAAATTGAATCCTTTAAATTGCGTTGCAATAAAAAGTTCATTTAAAGTTTCGTGTAGCTTTTCAAATAATTAATCGAATGGTATATTTATTTAATTTATTATATTTATTTACAACCGAGAGTCCCTCTAGAGACGTTACGGTGAATAGACGCCTATTAGATAAGGTTCCTTTTAAATCGGAAGAAAAACCGGTAATAAGCTGGCCCAAATAGGTCAAAAGTACATTCGTTGTGAAGTGAAAAATTGTGCATGCTGTGGTAGTGTCCGAATAGCAACAATTAAGTGATAAGTGCTAATATTTAATTAATACGAGTGATTAAATCTTTCAGTGCAGCGTAAAAAAGTGAAAACAGTCGACAAATATCGACCCGACCCGAAGGAAGGAAAGGCCATAAATCAATCAAGATAAGTCCACTTTACCCTTAAAATATTTATGTCTTAAGTACCTACTCATAGACAACTTAAAGAATTTCATAAACAGACCTGAAATGCAATAAATTAGAAATAAGTTAATAAACAATTCTCTTCCAGCAAATACTACCAGGGGCGTACCATTAGAGTAACAGTACACCGCGCCAAATTAAATCAATTCAAAAATAATAAAAACCTGGATAAAATTGTTGCCCATTATTAGCTTGGTTTCAGTACCATTAAAATTAAAAAAATCTCATGCATGCTATAAGAACATACTGACTGTCTACACTTCACATCTGGTACGGCTCTGGTAAGGTTAAGGAATTTTATTAAAAACGTTTAGGTCCGTAAGAATACGCAAAAAGTAAGCAAGAAATAATAACTCTGCAGAGGACACAAAAATAATGTATCCACTACAAAACGTAACAACGAAGACACATCAGCTACTGGTATAAAAATCGAGCACTAAGCCATCAGTTAGAAGGAGAAAACATAACAACCCCGGCACACGCCAACACTATGAAAAGACCAGTAGAGGAGTTGCATAGGTAACCAGACGAGAGAGCTCCATCGAAATAAGGACGGAAAATATAAACGAAAACATAGCCACAGCAATCATACAAAATGATCAAGATCATTGATCAATCAGACAAGACAGCAGGAAGGGTATTCATGCAACTGACTCAAGAAACCAGAAGAAACGAAAAAAGAAAAAATGGGGAAACCGGGTTACACGTGGAAAACAACAACTAAGAGGATCATGAACAAACTGAGAAACGACCAAACATACTGGAAAAGAAAGCGAGTGGAAAAAATGAACTCCACAAAGAAATCGCAGCGATATACCCTACCAGAACCAGAAACCGAGGCATCAGAAGTCTCAGAAGGAGAAGAAGAAAATTTGTAGAAACAGAAAAACAAAAAGAGGAGCATAAACATTAAATAACGAACACAATGCGACAACACATTGAACTTGTCATCTTGCTGTCGAGGCGACCAGACCTACTTTATAATGCTCTGTCACCAATGGATACCCATAAAAGTTTATAAAAGTTAAATAGTGAAAACGTGTAAAAAATATAGTTAAAAAAAGTATAAGTGGATGTGTTTGTAAAATAATACATATCTCGGAACATTTTCAGTGATTGATAAGAAATATTAGTTAGTGTTTAATTAGGTATACAAACCAAAACTTTACACAGTGCTTCCCCTCTAACGCAGTAAATAATGGTATATATAGTGCAGTGAAATCGTGCCAGGCGGCAAAGAGGAGAAAGAAATCAGTAATAACCGAAGAGAGGACTGTCTATATGGAGCACTAAGCCATTAATTAGAAAAAGAAAACCGGCACACACTAACGCTATGAAAAATCAAGAAAAATGTCCATTATACTATTAGGAGACTTCAATGCACATATACTCCACACATGGCCCAACGAAAATGGAAACGCGCTGAAAAACCTAGCACACATGTTTGACTTAGCAATAAGAAATACATGGAGCAAAAGTCAAACCTGCATTGACACCTGGAGTAATGGAAGCTCAATCACACAAATAGACCATACCCTGGTAAGCAGAGAGATAAGGGCAAGGATCAAGAAGGTTAAAGCAAAAAGGACAGCAGAAGAAAGCGCTAACACTGAACAGCAGCAAACTAAAAATAGGGAGACCATGTTACACGTGGAAAACAATCGCGAGGATAAAAAAAAACTAGGAAAGAAAAGCGAGGAAAAAACATGCGTCATGTGGCTCTCGCTGCTGACAACAAGCATGACCCAAATCCAACCCAGCATCGGAAACCGAGGAATCAGAAGACTCAGCAAAAGAAGATTTGAACAAGAAGAAACACAAAAAGAGGAGCATAAACACTCCATATCAGGACACAGCACATATTTCACACGAAGATTCAGAAGAGGCAGATGTCCAGAACCAAAAACACAAAAAAGGGAGCTTAAACGCTCCCTCACGACACAATGCGGTAACGCATCTCATAAATACCTACACCTCCCATCCCATGTTCCTTTACCATGCGCCATGTGGCTCTCGCTGGTGGCAACAAGCATGGCCTTAGTCCAACCCAGCGTGGACGTGGCAGGCCCAGCTGTATAACCCTGGGAGTGACAGCAATGCCTACCGCACGCTGGTAAATCAATCAATCAATCAATTATATTTATTTACAACCGAAAAAACCCAATTTTAAAAAAATGTATGTTTTTCCGAATTTGTTATAAACAATCATCTTTAAATGCACATAATATTGCAATTTCTGAGGCAAAATAGAGCTTATTCAGTTACCTTCCATATGGGACCAACCCCTCTAATTATAGCGCCTTCTATAACCACTTGAATCTGATGAAAATTTTGTAAAATTTTATTTTTCCGATAGATGGCGATGTGTTCCATCTAAACGGCATAATATTCTTCCAAACGTGCTAGAAACTTGCGAGTATATAGGCGCTAATCTTAAACCCTCAAGAAATCAGAAAATTGAAAAATTTCAAATGGCGGCTCTAATATGGCGGCGTAATCAGGAGAAGCGCAGGCGAGGTCAAGTCGAGTAGCTAGTATATTACAAATGTTGAATCAAATATTATAAGTATAATTTTCTTAATTATATTAAGACATAAGATCTAAAATAATGTTGACGGCTTAAAAGGAAATCTCAATTCACAGAATAGATTGACAGTTCGTCATCAGTTACGTATTTTTTTTTATTATTATAAATTGTTGTAGACTACGATCATGACCTTGTTGTCAGTTCCAAGGGCTTCTACGATTACTGACCCGACTGTGGTCTTTACATTCCACTTTTTGCTAACTTCTATTTGGAGATCTTTGTAAGCAGTGCGTGTCTGTTCCAACTAGGGCTTTTAGCCCACTTATTATTATTATTATTTTTTGTAATACCAGAGACCACTCCCTACACTGTTAGTTCATACGAAACTTGCAAAAAAAAGTGTAAAACCCCAAAAGTGCAGGGGTAGCGACCAAACATGACTATCTCACCGTTTTCGAGAACGGCCAACGATGGTGATAGTCGCGCGGTCCCTACCCCCCTCGAACTACCACTAAACGCAAAAAAACACGATTTTTCCTCGGATTTTTCGTTGTCAGGCATGCGAGGACTTGCTGGATCGGTTATTTTTGAGGAAACTCAATATGTCCCGTTGAAACCATCCCCTCCATCAATACCGGAACATGCAAAAACCATTCAAACATGCTAAAAATTATTTTCTACACGTTTTCAAGGCCGGGGAATAAGATGCTGATATTATTTAGACTCCCACCTCCAACCAGCATAATGCCACTAATTTTTCCCATTTTTCGTTTCAGGCGTGCGAGGACTGGTTGGATCGGGGTTTTCCAATACGTACGTATGAGTACAGTTAGTCCTTAATCCATATATATTGCATTTAATTATATTTCTCAAGGGTCCTCAATACTGAGGACGTAACAAATGGAAAGTATATGCCGAGAATACACAACCGACGGCTACGGAACATATTTTGTGCGTCGGTCCTCGCTGGATCGCTGTATGGAGGCCGCGTAAGAGGAAAACGACTCCCTCTCTCTATGATTTAATTTGTAAACACCGAAGAATACATTAAAATTTAATAACAGTAATATATAACGCATGTCTAGAATAAGAATAAAAATCATGTACATAATATATAATAAAAAAGTGGACTATGTACATACACGATATACATGCGCATAGCCCGTTCTATCAAACTCCTTTTAAGCTGCAATAAAAAAATTTCTCTCCCTAGAAAACCTGATCCATTGAGCGCTTGTGATCTCACTATAAGAAAAACCGATGGTTTTGGGCATGGAAGGGTAGTTTTTGAGAACTAAGAGAGAAACTGATGCAACTATCGTGTTCTCCACCCTTGAAAACGGGGGATACCTTCTTCTCCTTGAGGGATACTTCAGGTTTCAACCCCTCTGGGGTCGTTAGAATGTCTGGTGGCAAAATATTACAGGACATATTGAGTTTCTTCAAAAAAAAAAATCCAATTCAACGAGTCCTCGCATGACTGAAAACTAAAAATGGGAAGAAGGGATGGTTTTATGCATTTAGGGGTGTGGAAAACAATTTTCAGCACGTTTGGATGTTTTTTGCATGTTTCGGCATTGAGACAGGGGGTGGTTTCAACCCCCGTGGGTCGTTAGGATGTCTTGTTGCGAAATTTTACAGGACATATTCAGATTCCTTAATAGAAACTCGATCCAACAAGTCCTCGCATGCCTGACAACGAGAAATCGAAAAAAGGAGTGGTTTTTTGCATTTAGGGGGTAGTTCGAGGGGGGTAGGGACCGCGCAACTATCACCCGTGTTGACCGTCCTCGAAAACGGGTTTGTTTGGTCGCTACCCCTGCACTTTTGGGGTTTTTGCAACTTTGACACGGACTATATAGACTCAGTGATCACTGGGTCTGCGAATCGTGTTCTCTGAGCAGGTGTAACGAACCAAGTATAACGGCCTTCTGCATGCTTCCGACTAAGATTTCTGCCGAGTTTCGGCATGCCGGTATCGTCTTCAATTCCGAAAGCAGTGTATGCCTCACCTCACCGAGGGATCTTATAATCAATACCACTAGCTGAACAGTGTGGTCTGGATAGAGTCTGCGGAGTTCGAAGAGAAGATCTCGATATTTAGTCCGTTTTTCCTCCTCCGCTCCTCTGGAGCGGAGAACTCAATAACAAACACTGTCCTGATTTGGTGGTCGAGGAGGACTATATCAGGTTTATTGGCCTATATTTGCCTATTATTATTATTATCAAGAAAAATCGATTTGCTAAAGCGTCAATTTTGTTAGATTGGTTCCTTATCGGTATTAGAAATCGAATACACACTCCATGAACAGTTTTATCATTTGACTTATAGTATTAGATTATTACTTATTTATTTTACGTTGGATATATTAACAAACAGGATTATCTGAATAAGCCCATTTTTTTAAATATTCGTCATATAATAGGTATACACATTCGCTATTGAAAATAGTTTTTAAAACAATTTGTGGTAATTGCTTTTTACACGATTTTGATAAGGTGGGATTTGGAAGTTTTAGATAAGGTGTAAAAAAACCATAAGTGAACGAGAGTGAATTTTAACATAACACTGAGGTCTCTATTGCACACCTCGACCACTAAAAGTATAGCAGATTTCTTTCTCGACAACTAAGTCAACTAATTGGAGCGTTTTGAAACGCCGAAGAAGGCGCTAAACACTAGTTAATGATAGATAGATCTCCCTTTCCAAAACGACGAAATATACGAAAAATGCAACATTTATTTGAACTAAGCCAAAAAGGCGGACAAATTACCCCCTCCTCTTAATTATTAGGAAAATGCCTAATTGAGTATTACATGTTACGGTAATTCTAGAATCCAGATTGTCTCTTTATTCTAATGACGTTTGAGAGTATAGACGGTGAGAAAAGTGAGGGCTTTTGGAGGTGGGTCCGTCATGATTTGGAGTTGAATAAGTTCAAGCAGATAGACAGCGTTGCGTGTTTTTGAAAATGAAACACCAACGGCCAGACGATACACTGATGAAATTCTCCAAACCATTTGTCAATCAGGAAGGTCCCAATTTCATTCTGTAGCAAAACAATACAAGACCTCATACTCGATTAGCAAAATCCTGATGTAATGAAATGGCCAGCCAACAGTCACGACTTCAATCTTATCGTGACCTTTGGGGTATTTTGGGACTGAGATTACACGGTCGAGAACAAGCAGAAAAATCTTCAAGTATAAGTTCTGCAACTTCAAAAGGAATGAGACAATATCCGCAAGATTTGATCCGTCGATTGATAGATTTAATGCTAAGACACTGTGCTGATGTTCTGAAAGCCAGAGGTGGACATATTTGTTATAAATCTTGTTGTTTCGATACGTTTATGTGGATTATGAAGTCTTATCGTTGACGGTTATTTTGCTTTTTAATTTTTCTATGATTACCAATATAGTTTTTTTTAAATGTGCTATATTTTTTGTTGTCTGAACATTAAACAGGGTTAGTTCGAAGTGAATATCTCACAAATTTAAGAAATTGTAGCTATTTCAATGAGTGATGCGCATTTCACTGTGACTAGTTTATAATGATTCAGTCACAAAAGTTACGCCACTTGGGCTTAGAGCGTTTAGACCTGCCTGTAATAATAATACTGTTTTTAAACATTTTTTCGCCATAATATATAAACTTGACAATATAATAATTCACATAAACTTCTTTACTCCTAAATATCATGCTCGAGCGAGTGGAAAATTGAAAAAAGTTGGGAGGAAAAATGCACTTTGATATTCAACAATATGGTCCGAGGTAATTTATGTCAACGACTGTGAAACGTTGCCTCACCGTGAGATTTACTCCAGGATGTTGGTTTTAGATCGATTTTATGTAATAATAAGTTAGTCGGGTGTATAATTTGCGCACAGGTTTATGCCGAAGTCACGACTATGGATAGTTCCATGTAAATCCGTTTATTTATTGATGTTAAAGTGTGGTAAAATACTGAACGACTCACATAAAACAAGTGTCTGGTGGTTGATATTAATCATGTACGCCAACGCGTATCATGCGGTGTGGTTTAAAAAGTGGTCGTTGTAAAAACAGACCATGGTAAAATAGGCAGAAAAGCCACAAAATTTAACTATTTAAGTGCCGCCCCATATTTTTTGCTGGATAGGAATACTACCAGTTTATGACGTTTTTATTACTCGAAACGAAATTAATAAATTCGCTGCGTAAAACTGAAAAAAAAGAATGATCTTGTTATAAAATACTCGTTATTTAATTTTCAAAAACGTAAGAGAGCCGATTTCGGCATAAACTTACTTTATAAGCTAACCTACATTTTGATATGCAGAATGGGCATCGGTTATATTGTTATTTAGTAAATGCAAATCGGACAAATATTTATAGATCTTCATTTTTTTTTGGACACCTATAGATAATTTCGTTTATTACCAAAATAGAGACTTTTTCGAGAAGGGTGAAACATCAGCGGAGTGATTTCAGACTTACGATTTTATTTTCGGGCGGACTATCTGATACACCGGACGTGGTCATGCATCTTTGTAAATAACTCGTTTATTTTTAATTTTTCGAAAAACTCTGTTTCAGATTTTTTGTCCAAAAAGGTCCGTACCTTATACTGGTTATTCGTGCCACTGTGCACCGTACAATCATCGGGGAGACCGGTATTTAAAAAAAAAGAATAAAGAAAAAATAAAGAAAATAACGATTTTTAGACTAAAATAGCAAATAATTTTGGATCTTCGAAGGGCGCACGTGGGAAACTAATAACTAGTAGCGTTTGCAATATCGATTAGCCAGTTAATCGGATAATGAGAAAAAAATACATGATAATTATCAGTTATTTTTTTACCGGTTATTTCGGTTAATTTTAAACCCATATCAGGTGATTAAATGTCCTATATTCATGCCAGTGAATAGTATACTCTAAATATAGAACAGCCCCACCACTGTGTAGATCATTTCTGTTCATTTCAGTTCAGTTCAAGCAATGAGAAGCAGCAGTAGATAGCTATCAGCAAGAACATGAAGATGGCAGATGTAATTAGTGATGGGTAAAAGCAGTTATTTTTTAACAACAGTTTAAGCTGCTACTGTTATTTTGAAATAACAGTTTAAAATAACAGTTTAAAAATAACAGATCGCTGAGAAGTACTGGCATGCGCATACCGCAACTGCTTATCTGTTATTTTCTCACCTGTTATTTTCGAATAGAAATAACAGTCTGTTAATGCTATTTACAAATAACAGGTATAAAATAACAGGTTGTTAAATAGCAACTCATCTCTAGATGTAATTATACCGAAACGTCGCTTAAACAATCTCTGCTTAGAGGCATACCAAACTCACCGAAATACACAAGAAAATCGAGTAACACATCATATTACACCTGCGAAAGTCTGAAAACCAACTATACTATATGCCCAGAATAGACACAAGACGAAAAACTTCTTTACTTTCGATTATTCGAAAATTAAGTCATTCTTTAAAAGAAATTCTGTTTATACCATCGATTGGATCTGTATTTCCATACGTATGTTTGCGCAGAATTATTATTAATATAAATAATACAGACTGACTTTCTCACAAGTAATGATGACAAAAAACTATTCATGGATCAATTAAAGAAGTATTTACAAGAAAAAGAAATTGTTGCTCTTCAAGCCACAAATGATTTTAATTGTGGATACTGCAATTTCACAGTCCAAGAAGAATCCCAGCACTGTTTTTGTTGGCGATGACAGTGATTTGTTAGTTTTATTTGTGAAGGTAAACAATTTCTGCATAAAAATATTTACATGTTGAAATCTGGAAACAGCAGACTACCCGGCTCATATAGGAAATACTGGGACCAACTCAAGAGACTTTTAATTTTACAAGTACTCAGTGGTTGAAAACGTCGTACTCTTAAAACAATGTATAAAATTCTGAAAAAAAATGTTAACCTAAACTAATAATTACTTTTGTTTAATAACAAAAACGCAAATAAGCATGATTTACTTTACTTGGGAAATAAGTTCTTTCTTTGCATATATTGGCACAATAAGTCATATGACCAGATATTTAAACATTTTTCTTATTTAGAAGTAGACAAAATTTAAATAAGAACTTTAAGTTTTACGACCCACTTCCAACATAATATTTATAGGGCATATGGTCAAATGTAAATTTAGCTTATTAAAGAAATTAATTCGTCTGACTAGTTGATAATTGAAAAACAATGTATTTATCGAATGTGCTAGATAATATATAAATATTGAAACTTCTTATTGCAACTGTAAAAATGACTAGTAGAAATTGTCCTTGCAATTACAAAAAGTATTTTAATATATGCAGTAATTGCCGTGACATAAGTTGTTTGATCACGGTAATTGTAACTGATATTGAAGATTAGAATTAAATTTAAAAAAGCAGTTTATTTTTTAAAATGTCTACCTCAAAAATGAAATACTCTCGGCAATTATTTTTTTTTATAAAGAACCGCTGCCGAAGAATCACTATTTCCACATCCAGATTTCCTATCCAAGTCTCTTACAACGAAAGAACTTTATAATATTTTAAATCGTCTACCCCAAAAACCCATAAAATGATGTCACATAGTAGCTGGGGTGGTACTGGGGATGGTAGAGAAAGTGGCTAATGACAGAAAAAAAATTGAGGCCCTTGGTTCTTGTATACACACTAAACCCCAATTTTATTTTTACCTCCTTTAATAATAGGGTGGAGGTGATGGTGGGGTGACTGATGCCAACAAATTTTTTGAGACCTTGGCTAAATTCTAATTTTATGGACTTCTACTTGCTTGATTTACCTATTTACTCTCGTTGACCCCCATTTACCTCCGAACCTTTCAACGGAATTAGATCAAAATATAATTTAGTTCCAGATCTCGTTATAATACATAAGTGCACCAAATTTCAGGTCAATATCATAAACAGTTCCAGAGTAATCGTGCGCTCAAAAAAATTACAGAGACCGACCGACAGACAGAATTTTTTTTGCTCAAACGTAAAATTTAGAAGTTTCATTTTGGCATTTTAGCCTTCCAGTCTCATCCCAAACAATGGCTATAAGATAACTGTTGGCGATTCCTAAAACATCTCGTGCGATCTCACCATTACGGAGTGAACCCAGCAAAGCTGTCTTTTGCATTTTGACTACCCCAGTGACGTGACACCAATCTACAGACCGCAATGGTGTTGAATTCCTTAAGACAAGACAGTCTGATACCACCAATACTGCCAATTATCAAGGCCACCAATTTAATTGCAAAACCTGGATATATTTTACTTAATTCGAAAGTCTTTGTATTTATCTTTTTTTTTTTTTGGATTTCTTGTAACATTTCCCTCTGCTGGACACGAGAACTCAATGACATACATTTCATTTTCAATTAAATCCAGAAGGACCATCTGGCTTGGTGGTATTTTTTTCTGGTTATTGGGAAGGAATAATTCCAATTTAACCTACACTTGCTGTTCTTTACGGCTGACCCGATTTTTGTCACGATGCCATAAGCGTACCTAATATGGTAGAACACCCTAAGAGCTGCGTGCGTCGTGTCTGGTGGTATAGGATGATACTGCATTAACGAGATATGCCAAGAGGAGGTGTATTAGAAGTCTCAAATTGTCATTACAGGTCCTGCATGCAGTTTAGACATTTTCCTTTAGAATAGCACTCCGGTATATTCGAGTACTTCCTATTACATCTTGACACGCCAACACAAAACCCTCAACCTCTGACCTTATATCTATTAAGATTAGATATATGATTTAGCCTGTCGACTTGTGGAAAGCAAAGGTCAAATTATTAGACATTCCCTGATATCGTAGATATTTATAAAAGGCTGATTGCATCGGCTTGTCCATATACCGCCTCAGCAGGTCTTCACGCTCTGCCTTCGCGATTTTAACTTTAAGTCCTCTATCTTCCTCAGGCCTTAGATGAACACCTGCTTGCAGAGACTTGAGGAAAGCAAATGTCAAGTAATCAGACATTCCCTGATCTCGTATATGTTTATAAAAGAGTGCATCGGCTTGTCCAAATACCGCCTCAGCAGATCTTTACGATCTGCCTTCGCGATTTTAGCTTTAAGTCTTCTATCTTCAGGCTTTCCTTGATCTTGTAGATGTTTATAAAAGACAGAGTGCATCGGCTTGTCCATATGCCGCCTCAGCAGATCTTCACACTCTGCCTTCGCGATTTTAGCTTTAAGTCCTCTATCTTTCTCAGGCCTTAAAGGAACACCTGCTTGCATAGCTCGAGGAAAGCAAATGTTAAGTCATCAGGCATTCCTTATCTCGTAGATGTTTATAAAAGACAGAGTACATCGGTTTGTCCATATACCGCCTCAGATCTTCACGCTCCACCTTGGCGATTTTAGCTTTAAGTCCTCTATCTTCCTCGGGATTTAAAGGAACACCTGCTTGCATAGGATCAGACGCGAGTTCTGGTAATCTAGTTTATCAGTGGCTTGTTCTCCATTTCATGCGTTGTAATCACTTGTGCTAGTTAATTGTTACTGACAAGTGTTCGAATATCTGTATCCAATGTCATTATCTCATACAGACACTGCAAACTAGTGAGACCTCTCCCTCCCCGACGCGATGGAGATAGATGGAAGAACTTCGACCCATATGCATAAGTCTCCTGCTTTCTCTATCTATTGCCTTATATCATTTACCGGGCAACGAAGGACACCAAATGAGTACGAGGTAATTACTATTATTATAAACATACATATTTTGAAAACTGATCTTGGAAATAATTTTTGTGTGGTCAGTTGCATCGTAGGTAAAAATACATATCGTACCTTTTAAATTTTGATTTTAACGATCCCTTTAATGAATCTACATTATTATTAAAGCTGTAAAACGGCTACATATTCTGAACAATTCAGCTGGGTAGTCACAATGTCTAGGTTCGCACATATGTCACGGCTATTAATTTCGAGTATTAAAGGTAGGAGAACGCCGAAATGTAATTTACACGAGTCTAGAATATACACGTTATTAGCCATTTAAAAACAATAATTATACTTTTTAACCCCGCTTTATAATTAACAAATATAGGTTGAAAACTTAAAAACGTATTTCGTTTGTCTCAAAATGTCCCACTGGCTCGATATGTCATCTTTTTATATAAAATATATTCCTCAATTTTGCAGGGCGGTGTTAAAATTTTCAAATGACCCAACTTCATTTATGCGTACAAATAAAAGTCAACAAAACAAAAGAAAAATTAAACTTCACCGTTGCGCGCTCGTTGTTTTGTTTTGAAACGTAAAACTTTCTCAAAAGTAGAACCTTTATGCAAAGCCTTCTCGATTTAATTATGATAGTTATGTAGTTATTACAAAATCGTCTTTCACTAGAGAATTTATTCAATGCAAGAGCGGGCTTTTATATAATGGTACGGTGTAACAAACTTTAAAATGTTGTCATAATGGGCTAAAAATTGTAAATGTGAACTTTCATTGCTGGGGGCGACAAGGACCGCGACCCATTACCGCTGGGTAAGAAAATAGGTCGACTATTCTATATCGTCAACCGGTTTGCGATATACAAAAAACAATCAACTTCCTGCTCGGCGATTCAGTTCGTAATGAACCGGCACCAAAAACATTAATAAAATATCGTTCAACTAAAGTTTTTAATTGTTAATTTTTCACAGGACAAATATATTACCGAAATGTCTACTTTAAAAAAATGTAGTCTCTTAGAAAGGGGACCTTTTCTCAGGTTCGTCAATATTAGTGGCTATATACAGGGTGTCCAAGTTGAAACAATCCACAGCGAACAAACTCGTATACGATCGATTTCAAGTAAATGGGCACTAACTTTTGCAAGGAGGGTATAAAAAATAAAATTCATCCATACTTTTCATTCACTGGCCACCACACAATATGGAAGCCATGAATTTGACCCGAGAATCTTTTTTAGGCCTCTGAGCCTTTGACGGATCGGTCCCACTCACAAATGTGAGCGGTGCAGACGATTTCGGACCATCTCTGTGGGTCCTGGCTCGTTGGACATTGCTGGCTAAGGCCTCTTCTGGCGTTCTTCTGTCTTCGTTTTCTTTTCATCGCCAGCTTGTCCCCTCAGGGGGGTAGTAATCGGTCTGTTGGGTGTTTGTGGTTGTTTGGCAGGGATTGACTGCCGGTACACAGAATGCCAACTGACATCCTGTCGTCCGGATCATCGGTGAGGTACCCTTTAAGTGTTAGAAGCTTGGGAGATATACAGTCGAGTGGAAGGATACCACGTGATCTGAGTGCACCAACCAGGTGCACACTACCATGATGTCTTCCTGTCTACAGTGATGTAAAAACAAAATATTTTGTACTGACCTGGACATCGCGCTAGACCTCGATCTAAACGGCTAGGGTGAGCTGGTGCTAGCATCCTCGTTAAGCGCGGTCACATTAGATTAGAAGATTCTGTTTTGAGGTCCGAAATAAAAGTAAATAGAGTATTTAGCAAAGTGTATATTAAGCACATGAGCTGTAGAAAGGCAAGTCTATATTGTTCTATATTTGTTTGAACTGTGAAGGAAACTGCGATAACTTGGAGAAAGTCGATGTGGATGAGGATGAACATGTGTAAGGACCCGACATCGAAGTTATTACAGACCAAGATCAAGAACTTGAAGCAGAACAATCAGAAGGTATTTTGAATACTACTTTTACGAACACAACTTTACATTCTTCAATATTCTACATCCGATTGATTTATACCTTAGTGACACCTTGATAGAATTACATTGAATTAACAACAGTTTTACATATTTTCTTCTTTTTTAGGTAGACGAAAGGCTGGTGTGGACGAGGAAGAAGATGTGTATGATTCTAACATCCAAGAAATTCAAGAACAGGGGCGAGAACTTCAGGCGAAACTATACATACCTACTTTAATATTCCAATTGCCATGATTTTATACCTTAGCTTCGTTACAGTCAGGTTGGCCTAGCATTACATTTATTTACGTCTTTTCTAGGAGGACGAAATTCTCTGGATGAAGAGAACAAGGACATCGGACAGCCCGGACTTTCTGCGATAAAGATGCCAAAACGATTCTAATAATCTGTTTAATTAGTACATACTACATATTTCTCTTGTATATTATATTCCTACACATTTAAGAAAATTATTAATAGTAATGTTCTCTACTTTGTATTTTATTTTTGCAGGTACCTACTAATTTGTACATAAGTTTTCACGTCATAAGGAAAAAAATCAAAAAATGAACTTTTTGTTTTTTTGCCTAGGCCGGGAAAGTAACATTCCCGTACGGTTTTTTATGTATATTTTAGACACTAAATAAATACACGCAGACAAACCAACTCATATTAAAATTGCATTTATTAGTAAGCAGTTCGATTGTAATGAAGAAATGTTATGCATTAATACAAATTCTTTAATTTATAATAGTATTGATTGTGATTTCAGAAAAAATAGTATGTGTACTTCGGTGTGAAAGCACATTCCCGGACGACGATGCAAATTGTTGGCCGAGGCGCCAGCCGAGGCCAACAAGCATCGAAGTCCGGGAATGTGCTTTCCCACCTAAATACACAATATACTATTTCAAAAGAAAAAAACATAAAGAGGCTTTTTTGTGTTTTTACTTTATTTGAGATTTCTCGAAATTTTTCGGGGTGGCCAAGTGAAAATTCACAATCAGCACCCCAAAAAACATAAAAGAACCAAAAATCAGAACTTCTCCAAAACTTTCCCGGTAGAAACTACCAAATGATTAGACTATAGTATCATGATTTCCAAACACAGTACTGCCAAGACACTCTGTATGTATGCATTAAAATAGGTCAGTGTATTTGATGACCCTATAAAATGTGATTTGTCTATGAGTATGAGTCGCTTCGCTTAACAAAAGCATTACTTTATAGCGTATTTTGAAAGAGTGGGCAGACTCAATGGGAGTGTTAGCCGAGATGAGTGATGCCGCTAACGGGACAATAACCAAAGCTAGCCCAGATGGAATGTTTACGGCACACCGGTAATTATAATTAATGTCTCAAGATGCCAGAGGCGGCCCCTTAAGGGTTCTAATTTGTTTAGTATATAACGAGTAAACATTAGTACAAACTAGGCCAATTCAAAGACACAAAAATCGGCGAGTTTTTATGTTTCTTTTTTAACCGTTCAATAAAAATGCAGGAAAAGTAAGAAAGAAAGAAATCACATGAGCCATTAGCGTAAGCAAGGAATTTTGTTTCTGCCTTCTTATTGAATGTAAGTATATCAAAAGTCTCCTAACATCGAGGGCGTGCTACCTCCGCTATATTGAAAATTGACGCTCAGTTTTTTTCCTTAACCGTGCAGATAAAAGTTTCAAATAAAGAATGTAAACCAAAATAAAATAAAAAAAATTATATCTTATTTTTCTCTAAACCTAATGGACATTGAATTATGAGCTTTAGAATGTTTTCCAAAAATTCCTATGTTGAACAACATGTACTGTAAAATACAATTTGCTATTGTCAGTTAAAGTTTACTTATTTAGTTACCCCCCCCCCCCCCCTCCACAGTATTGGAAAAAATACAGGTAATGATGGATCTATAACCCAGTCAATGAATACATAAAAACAAGGTTTGTTTGCAAAAGGTCGGGAAGTTTTGAAACTTGGCACATACCTAGATCTTGAGGTCCTCAATGAGCACCTGATTTTGCGAACACGGCGTGGCGTCGCTCGCGACGCCATCTTGAAAAAATGGCGCATGAAATTAGAAAATTAGCCATATCTTCCCTACCGTACCTTTTATTAGAAAAATACCTCTATTCAAAATTATTCCTTATAAAATTGTCTACAATTTACTATTGTTTTGTCCGATCAATATTTACAGAGATATAGCTTCTCAGATTAGGAAAAAAATTAAGTTTTGTCTTACAGAGCATTTTTTAGATGTATAAAAGTACGTTTATTTTTCAAATGTAGAATATTGACCCAACTACACTAGCAGTGATACGTTAACACCTAATACATCCCCCCTCCTTGCCTCTACCCCCAGCAACGTCTATTACCCCACTCTTTAAAAATCTTTGGTGGGGAGCCGGCTGTAGTAGACAAGATTCTCTTTCTCTTTCTTCACGCATTCAGTGGTTGCGATACCACATCGTCTATCTACAATCAGGGAAAAGTGAAATTTTTTAAAACAATCGGAAACTCTCGGTCTCTCAGTGACATCATTGGTATTTTCAAAAATCGTGATGCTGAACCCGCCAGCATTGCTGAGGCTGGCGAAAATTTTTTAATTGAATTATACGCGAAAAATTTCGAAACCAATTCCACCCTCAACTCACTTCGGTATAACCTTTTTGCCAAGTGTGTTGCAAAACGTACCTTCCATCTTGCTTCTCTACCACCAACAACCGAGGCCGCCCGACAGCATTCATATAGAACGTACCATCAAGTTCAACAGTGGCTTGGTGTGCAGAAAAATCCACTCGATTGGGGGGTGGAAAAAATCCAGAGATGGCCTGATTGCCATAACTACGCAGAAAGAACCTGCTCCAGCTAACCTTCTCAATTGCATTTCTTGCAAATGTCAAAAAGGTTGTGGTGCCGCGTGTAGCTGCCGCAAATGCTCCAGAATGTGTGCTGTTTGCAATGGAAATGCATGCAGCAATGTAGCCGACATATGTCTGGATGATGACCATGACGACGAACTTGACGTGCTTCAGAATATAAATAGTGTTGCTGAGGATGTCATAGAAGATGCGGAGATGTCGGATGATGATTGCGCCGGTCCGTCGGGTCTTTGATTTAGATAGTCAGATCTGTGGATTAGGCCTACTGGGGATACCACATAAAAAAAAACGCGCCGATTTCTCTACCTCATAGGTGGTGTGGAAACGAGAAAAATATCACAACTTACATTTGTTTTCATCTATAGCGTCGCTATAGGTGATAAAATTGTCTCCCTAACGTCGGGCAACCGTTGCCAATAGTTGGTGAAACAAATTGCTTTATATTTTAAGACAAAACTCTTTTTTCCAATTGAAGATGCTATATCTCTGTAAATATTAATCATACAAAAAAATAAATTGTAGACAATTTTATAGGGAATAATTTTGAATAGAAGTACTTTTCCAATAAAACGTACGATAAGGAAGATATGGCTAATTTTCTAATTTCATGCGCAAGATGACGTCGCGAGCGGCGCCACGCTGTGTTCGCAAAATCAGGTGCCCATTGAGGACCTCAAGATCTAAGTATGTAACAAGTTTCAAAACTTCCCGACCTTTTGCAAGATCATTGTATTCATTGACTGGGTTAATATACATATTGAGTAAAAAAATAGTAACAATATATAGGGCGCGCCACTTAAAACTCCCCAGACTTGTAACTTTTTTATTTTTGAAGCGATGACCATATTGGGCACATCAAATTGTAGACAGTTTTAAAGCCTTTAAACATGCACACAGTGATTAAAAAAAAACTTGTTGAAAAAATTATTAAGGAAACTTAATTTCCTTGAATATTTTTTTACATCACCCTGTACATGAACTGTACTGAAACTGAAATGTTTTCTTATAAAGGTGTTAATTAGCTTCAATTTATGTCATTAAAATAAAAAATTTTAAAAAACAAAAATTTTGCAATTTCCTAGTTAGTATATTTTAATATAAGTTTGTTTTTAAAAATATTTATTTCTTTTGTTTCTTGTTGCTATTTTGTTACGTTGAATATTATTTGTGATATGTCTTTTACAAATAAAGCATAGAAGTATTATTTACATTCTTTTTCTAAAACCAAATAGGTAGAAAATTGATTTTTTTCTATTTCTTGAATCTGGTCTTAGAAACCAAAGATGCTACTTTATCTTTAAGCAAGGTAGTTAGGAGAATTTTTTAAAAATGTTCAGAGATGGGTCGAGGAAACTTTCCATATTTGATAAAAAATCTATAAAATTCATGTAAATAATATAATTGTATGCACTTATTTGGTATCAAAATGAATCTTGCATCATCACGAATCAGATTTCACCATAAAACAGGCTATCAATATAGCCAATGGAGAGTTAGAAGGAAAACTTCCTGGAGACTTTCGGAGTTTTCAAAACGGAAGTTTTCCTTCTAACTTTCCATTGGGTATATTGTGTTACCAAATAAGTGCATGCAATTCAAGGTGGCCACTTTTTCTCCACAACAAATGTCCCTGACTTTTCCCGGTTTTCCAGGCCTTTTGTTCGTTTTTTCCCTGACTATTGTCATTCCATTTTGTCGAATGTTATTTTCTTTACAACTGCTCGTTAAGTGAACGTGATTAGTTGTATGATTTATCTCATTGACTTCAGCAGTTTTAAATGAAAATCAGTATTTTTACCCATATTTTAAAAGTATATTTGAATAGAAAACGTACATATTATCAAAAAGAACAAACGGCATTCGGCATTGACCGAATTTTCACAAAAAACCTTGACTTTCACCAAAATTCCCTGACATTACCCTGACCTATTAAATTTCCTGACTTTTCCCGGTTTTCCAGAGAGTGGCCACCCTGCAGTTATATTATTTACATGAATTTTAGAGACTTTTATCAAATGTGGAAAATTTCCTCGACCCATCTCTGAAAATTTTATTATGATTTACATTTTTCATTTCAAATTCTCTGTCTGCAACGGTTAAGTAAGTATAAGTAAGCTTTGATTTTAGAGGAATTTTAGTATATTTAATGAGGAGGCAAATCCAATAATTTCTATCAAATTGCTTGTACAATTTTTTTTAAGTCAAAACCTATTTTTCCTGCACTATAATTCTATATTCACGATTTTGACCGTATTAATTTAATTAATATATTTATACTCTAGATAACAAAATTCCTGTTGTAGGATTAATAGGTATTACATAAATCCTTAAACACCATAAATTAATATAATAACTACTACGATCTTTAATTGTGCAGCATAAATCATTAAGCCTATTGTGTATTTGATTAAAATTAATAATAAAACCTTACCAGTGTAAGATTTTAACATATTTGTTTGAGTTTTATTAGTAATATAATATGCATAAATAAATAAACAAATACTTAATATTTTATTGATATTCATACGTATATATTTCAAGTACCTGGGAAAACTGGCAGTATATAATCTTTCTTTAAAATGCAGTGAGGAGCATTTAATAGTTGAAAGGCTTCCCTCGCTTAGAAAGCATTTTTCTATACTTTTACCTTCAATTTTTCCAAATTTTCTAGTTCCATATTTGGTATTAAAATAAAGTTGTCACTTTTAGCAGCTGTCAAAATTTCTGTCAACTTATGAAAATGTCATTTAATAATAACACAAGTCTACAAAAAAAAGGTCTGCTCCTAAGGTTCTCATCTAACTTTTCTGAAGTATTTTGACGCGCTGAGCCAATTTTGGACAAACAAAATTTTCTATCGTGTCAGTTTTTGTCTGCTACCTCTTTTATCCCCTAAAAAAAAAAAGGTTTTGTCCTAAGGCTCTGATCTAACTTTTCTAAAATATTTTGATGCGCTGAAGCTAATTGTGGACAAAAAATTTTTTTTATCGTGTCAGTTTTCCTGTACCATCCCTTTTATCCCCTAAAAAGGGTAAAGGAAAGGTTTTCACCTAAGATTTTCATCTAACTTTTTTGAAGTATTCTGACGCGCTTAAGCAAATTTTTTTTCTTCCGGGTCAGTTTCCTTATACTATCCATTTTATCTATTTTTTTTTGTGCAAAATTGGTTTCAGTGCGTCAAAGTACTTCAGAAACGTTAGGTCAGAACCCTTGGTCAACACTTTTTTTTTGCTCTTTTTAGGGAATAAAAGAGGTGGTAGAGGGAAACTGACATGATAGAAAAAAAATTAATTTCAGCGTCTCAAAACACTCCAGAGAAGTTAGATCAGAACCTTAGGACAGACAGGATCTTTTTTGCATTTTTAAAAGAGATAAAAGGGGGCGGTAGTAGGGATTGCAATACCGGTTAACCGGTTAACCGGTTATCGGGACAAAAAACACATGATGATAATTACCGGTTATTTTAATTTTTTACCGGTTATTTCGGTAAATTCTTAACTTACGATATGTCACGTATTCAACGTTTCTATTTATGTCAGTGACTAGTATTCACTAAATACATAGTGACTGTTCCAACACTGAGCACTTTTAACAATAAATAAATAATAAATAAATAATAATATCAACAGACTTGAAGTACAAAACAAATTTGTCCGATTTATGTGCTATAAACTGAGCATGAGGGGTATATTCTTAACCTGAGAGGAAGCAAAATCATATTTGGGAATTACTTCCTTATATAGCAGGCGCCAATATTACGATGTTTGTTTCGTCTTCAAAATTTTCAATAACTGCATCAGTTCTCCTGATTGCTTGGAGTCTATGCGTTGTAATGTACCATCTTTTAATACTAGAAATATATCCATTCTGTATGTACCTTATTGTCGAACAACTTACGCTATGTTCAGTCCGGTGAATAGAATAAGTTCAACAGTCAACAAATACTGCACTGAACTTGACTTATTGAGAAAATCTCTTGGTGGTTTTAAAAACCAGGCTAAACGCGCTATACCGCAGTAATTGTCGTTAATCAGTTTTTAATCTTATCTTTGTATTTCGCATTTTCTCTTCATGTTTATTTTAGTTGTCAAGTTTTTAGGATTAGTATCACAATATGTAAATGTATTTATACGTAAATAAATAAATAATAAAAAGTAAAATCCACACACCAAGCCCTATGAAATACAAGAGAGACATTGATAATATCTTGCGAAAGGAAATTGAATATTTCGCTGCCGCAAATATCCGTGGAATACATTTAGAAGTATGTTATTACCATTTTTTTTTAAGTTATCGACCAACTAATATCGATTGAGGAAGGGCATCTTCAGCTGATGGTATTCTATGCACAAATATCAGACGACTAACAGATATAGCTTTGAAAAACTAACCCTTTTAACCGGCTATTTTTAAAAAATATTGTATTTTTAGATTAGGTATTCAGTAAATGCGCTATTTGAGTTTATGTTTATAATTTTTGTTATTTAAGTTGATATTTTTGTTATTTACAGAATAATTATTTATTTAAATTTATTTAATTTATATTTTTTCCTTTAAAAAAAAAAACCTTTTGTTTGTTCACTATATTAAATATACGTATATAAAAATGTATTTTGTTAAATTTAGATAATTTTGTACATCAAAAAAGGCAATTGCCATTTTCGCCACCCTAATCATTCATTTTAAAAATTACCGGTAATTACCGGTTAACCGGTTATTTACATTTTTATTTACCGATTTACCGGTTATTAAAACTTCCGGTAAATTGCAATCCCTAGGCGGTAGTAGAGGCAAACTGACCCTATAGAATTTTTTTTTTTGCAGAATTGACTTCAGCGCGTCAAAATACTTTAGAAAAATTATATGGCAACCTTCGGATAAAACATTTTTTTTAGGGGAGATAGAAAAATGTTTTGTAGACCTGTATTATTAAATGGCATTTTCATTAAGTTGATTGAAATTTTGACAGCTGCCAAAAGTGAAAACTTCTATGAAAACATTATTTGTAAATTTTTGAATTTGACAGCGACTTTGGCAGCTGAACAGCTGTCAAGAATTAAAAAAGAAATGAAAAATCTACTTTGGTAGATCGATTATGTATTTGTAAAGTAAATATTTAATACCAAAATTGTGTGAATGTTTATATATTTGTGACCTGTAGACTGATTTTAATTCAAAAAACGATACTTTCTAATAAAAATTTGATTTTAGATCAAAATTATAAAAAAAATTGTAGCTAAAAATAAAAAATCCGGCTCGACCGATTGATAGAGAATTTCAAAACGAACATTTGAAAAAAAAAAGTTTCTGATAACTTTAACTTGACGACCTGTAGAGTGATTTGGGTGGCACAGTAGGGTTTCATCCCACTGTGGGTGGGAGCGGTCATATGACCTGTAAAATTCAAATTGAAATTTGGCATTAGTGTGCTTTATTTACTTCATTTAAGCAAATTGCTATCATAAATTTGGTTATTTCCAAAAAAATTGTTTTAAAACATGTGGTGAACGGACATAGAACAACCATTTTTAGACCATTGCACAGTAGTTTCTGAGACCACTTTTTTTGGACAAAACCAAATTTTCGTTCTAATCGTGAAATCTGTTAATGCAAATGCATTTTATAGTTGGTGGTAAGAAATTGAAAGTTATTAGATGTTATTTCTTTGTATGGGAGTTATACTGGGTGATACAAGGTCGTGGTACACCCCCTTGTTTTTCGTTACTAGAATTTTGAAATTTAGTACAACGAATATACTTGGTAACTATAATTTCCTCACTCTATTTTTTAGTGGACTTTAAAAAAAATAAAACCATTGTTTTAAAAAAAGATAAAATTTATTTATTTATTTTTTTAATTAAGACTAAAAAACCCTTTCATTTGATACCCATGTCAAGGGAGTTGTGAAGAAAAAGGTAAGCCGCCATCTTGGGGCGTCCGCCATATTGGGTTTAGAACGATGTTAGAAATACTACATTGTATTGTCATCAGAACCAAAGCCGTGTGCCAAATTTCAACAGCTAAATTTGACACATACATAAATTATACAGATTTCCAAACTTAATAAAACCATTTAAAAAAATGTGTATTTTTAGATGATAAGGCAAGTATAAGCAGATAAAGTATACGCCACATTAAAGAGAAAGAAATGCTTTACAATCTATTGCTGGTTAATCCCGTAAACTCTTTGTATGCCTTCTTAAATGTGCGTATTTTTTTTTTTTTTTTTTTTGAGAGAGAAATGCATCGGTTCCATTCTTATTGTGACACCGATTTTACAGATAGTATGTAAGGATTTTCATTAGAAATATAATATATGCACACCCGAACGATAATGCAAACATTGTTACAAAACAAAAATTTTCAATATTAGACTGACGACACACTTTCAAACTTGATATTTATTTGTATACGTACAAAGCGCAACTGAGACATTCACTAAATTATTAAGAATCATACCTCTGTGCAGGTAGTAGAAACGTGCACCCATTCGGGTGGCAGGTCCGGAATCAACAGCGTTAGGGTATCTATTTTCATCATTATAGGGCCAATTATTTATTTACGGTACTTAAAAAAAATTCGATTTTGGCCACAAAAATGACCCGTAGAAACCATAGTGCATTGGTTGTAATATTACATCCTCTGCAAATAACAGCTTCCTTTGGACGACCTGCAAAAACCCATTCTTGCGTATTAACCCTTTCAGACTCACAAAAATGCTGTCAATAGTATCCTAGCTTCAAAAAAAAAAGTCGCCACGTTCCATCAAGGCACTTGGAAACGTTTTTTCGCAATATCCGGAAGTTGGGCCTGGACGCCAGACTTGACCACGAAAAATGCTGTCAAGGGTATTTTCGGATTTTTTTAGGGCATCTTAAGACATGTATCAAATAGACAGCAACAAATTTCATTAAAAATCCGATGTCAAATTTCAATTCGAATTTTACAAGTTACATGACCGCTCCGAGGTCTAACTCCTTTACCCCCTCCTCCTGTACTTGCTGACAGAGAGACAGCCAAAAATGAATTGAGGTACTTTTTTGCTGTCCTATGATGGACTATATCAGTCTTCACAGCGTTGCGCAGCACTTTTTTTGATATACTTCCATTTTCCGCCACCAAATGTCATAGCGCCGAATGTCAAATCACTATTATATCTTGACAAATAGCTGCCCGTGTATACTAAGTGTGTACAGTGTACACATTGTAAAACTTATTAACATATTATTCGCATTCATGATTATAAATTTAGTAATTCGAATTACTTATAATTCATGAATACGACTAAAAATGTCAACTCGTAATTTGTATGTTGATTTATATTATTTTTATAATGATATGTAATTTATTATTACCATATTTTTATGAGTGAGATTTAAGGATTTATACAGAGAGATCAACGAAAACTTAACTACTAAGACAAAACCGAGGACAAAACTATTAAATAACAACTTTAAAAAAACCACGATGGTGCATTTTGGTGTTTTCGAAAGATGATCTGTCCCTAAGAAAGCTGCTCTAAAAAATTATCTAACGTTTAATTATTATTTTTAAAGTTATGAGGGAACAGACAGGCAGACAGACAGCCGTTCAACTGCATCGACAGTAATAATTTCATAATAATATTAATTAAATTTTGATAAATACAAGGTAAGAAACTGCAAGACCAATAAGCCGTTTCATTTGGAAGATTTTTCTTTTAGAATTTTTTTTCCCGAAATCTCTTCAGGGTTATTCATTATATTTAGGCCACCCTTTATTATCGTTATTATTGGAGATAAAATAAAAAGTTTCGGACGAAAGTTGTAGGGCTGTAACTGAACCCCTCTAATAAGACAATGAAAGCTCAGTGGCGTGCAGAAATTGAGGTGCAATCGTATATTTTTTTATGGAACGTCCTGTGTATTGACGAATTTTTTAATTATTCTTTTTCTTCTGATTTCAAAAACATGACATATGATAGTCCTATCTTTAACCGCTTTCGAGTTATTGAACATTGCAAAATTGCAAAATATATGTTATACCTAAATTAGATGTTGCATTAAACACTTTACTGTAGCTTTAGAAATTTTACAAAAAAAATAAACAAATAATTGCTAAAAACGAGAAGATTCATTTGAACAACTAAAAACTTAATTAATCACTATATAAAATATAGATAAATTAATATCAAACAAACAAATAATAACCTAATTTGCTTTCGAGGCTTTCTTCTCCCTCGCCTTTTTACCTTCTGTAAGTGACTGTCTTTCTTCTTCAGACATCAAAGGTAAAGTATTGGTAACTACTCCAGTTCCTAAAGTTTGTGATCCATCTCTGAGTGTGAATCTTTGACCTTGAAAGTCGTATTTAAGCTATTTATTATACGAAGGGAAATTACAATTATTAAGGTAGCCTGTGAAAATGACAAGTATTCTGTTATTATATGAAACGCTGGCAGATTTAATAATAGAATACTTGTCATTTTGATGGACTACTTTAATAATTGTAATTTCCGTTAAAGATAGGACTATCATATATCATATTTTTGAAATCAGAAAAAAAGGAAAATTCAACAATAAAAAAAATACAATTTCTGCACGCCACTGTGTTTCCATTAGCTTATTAAAGGGGTTCAATTACAGCCCTAGAACTTTCGTCCGAAACTTTTTTTTCTATCTCTAATAATAACGATAATAAAGGGTGGCCTAAATATAAAGAATAACCCTGTTCATTTTAGAAAAAGAAAATTAAGAATTTGTTTATATTTTATCATCTAGAATTTATTATACTCTTCACAAATACGAAAACTAGTATATTGCATTTGATCAGCAATCAAAAACTTATGACTTTTTAAACTGTCTTTTTTGTACACATCCCATACTGTTACTTTATGGTCAAAGGATAATTATTATGACAAATATAGAACATTACTTTGCGTATTTTGTAAAATATCAGAAGAAACTGACTGTGATATTTTACCCCGTAGTCTCAATTTTTAATTCTAGAAAAAAACTTATAAGAACTTTCTTATTCAGAATTTAATGCCGAACAATTTTTCTTAACAACTTTTTTTCATAAAATCAATAGTTTAGCTAGAAACGTCGACTTTCTAAATTTTCTAAAACAGCCGCCACCTTGAAACCGGAAGCCATTTTGATTTGGCGCTGCTCGGAAAAATAGTCGTCTTAATGATAGAAATCAGTATACCAAATTACAAGACTGTTTCACTAATAGCCGTTTCTTATGGGTTACCGCTCAACTTTCTTAATTGGGAGTTTTGTAAACGATTTACTTTGGCACGTAAAAATGATTATCGAGGTATTGATTTACTAACTTTTTCCTTTACAAATACGCTATTTTTAATTTTTGTATTATAAATTCATACAAAATAAACCCAAAGACATGATATAATGAATCAATATTTAATTATTACATTTGTATTTTTCAAATTTGAAAGCTTTCTTTTCCTTCAATGATACCACCCCCTCTAGAAATTATTCGCCAGGCGCCGATGTGACCAGTGTACGCAGCGGTACGCCATAATTGGAATTTACAATCAATTTGAATTAGGCAGCGCTCCCTCATTATGTGACATCCATTAATCGGTGACGGTACGTCAAAAGTAGTTTTAGGCCATTTAAAAACCGATGAATTTTAACGAGGGAACTTCAACGTCAACTGGAATTCGTACGTCAATGCAATTAATGTACAGGTTGGTTCAGGAATAAAGAAGCAGTATCAAGATTGAGCAAATATTTTTCTAGTTAATATATAATAATAATCTTTTTTTATTGTCCATAATAACCAAACGACCTCTAAAAAGTTATATAGGACTCGTCAGAAAACAAATTTGCGATGAACCATTTCACCGCAGACACATACAACCACACCATCGTAGACAACTCCCAAATCCAAAGTCAAGGTTGTCCGGAGGGTTGAAAAAACGCAGGCATACATTCATACCCCACTGAGACTGTCAGTGCCGGTGCTGGATCTCGAACTCAGTACACAATAGACAGTGCAAACAGCATATTCGCCACACAATACGCTTTAACTGACTGAGTTCCTCCCCTCCCCCACCAATACATTAAAAAAATTGATATTGATAAAATTTCTTAAAAACGCGAGTCAGTTAAAAATCCAATTAATAAACAACTTCAAATTAACGACATATTTAAGTTCAACTGGAAGTCTACTTTACGTCCCTGGGGGCACTTCTCATACTTCATTGAGGTGCCTTGGAGAGCCACTAAAACAATGTCAAGCAAAATGGATGAAATATCAGACGTGTTGGCATGCATTGGAATACTGCAGCATCACTAACATTTCTTTTTGTCATTATGTATTAGATCTTCGAGGCCAAGTAGAGACGCGGCACTTAATTATATAAAAAAATAAGTAGCAAAAAATCTTAACAAAAAGCGAGACCCATTAAAAATTAATAACTAAATTACACATAATCTTGGAGCATCCGTAGAAACAGAAGGAATTGCAATTTTGATGTTAGTTGCGGTCAGTAGTAGAAAAAGATCGAAGCAGGAAGTCCGTAGTCCATCATGTGTAATTTTGTAATTATCAAATGAAGGCCATGAAATGCAATCGGTATGTCAGGGCAACTTTAAGGAAATCTAAGAAGACAGGTCAAGAACAAATTTAAATAGATGTCAATTATATCAATGTCAGTTAATTTTGTGTAGAACGCTAGCTGTAGCATCTCGCTCCTTTTTAACAACATTAATTTACTTCTCAAAAACTAGACGTCAGTAACACTCACTCTTTAGGTGCGTACACATTTCCTGAAGTTAATTTAGGCGAGCGGTGCACCCCTAAAAAGATGAATAAAAAAGTGACATAACCTCCCGAACAAAGTTGCCAGATTGAAACCAATTGGAATTGATTAGTTACGTTTTAGGGAACAAAAAACCTAAATAACATTTTTTTGTCCGAGTGGCAGGTAATTTGTTACTACCAATGAAATTGCAGAGTAAAAAAAATGTAAAAAATCCATTTGAAAACACATTTTGTAAGTTAATTGGGCAAAAATAAACACTTTTTGTCTCTTGTAATGTTTTCGAAAAATGTACTGTTTTTGAGTTATAGGCGATTTAAGGTCCGAAAATGGCCAAAAGTCGACAACGTCAAAAATTCTTATCTCGGCTTCTACTGGACTTTTTTTAATGTTTTGGGTCGTAAAATGATCGTTAATACTTATACTTAAACATACTATTTTTTGCAATAAAGCAACTTTTCATTTTCATTCCACTCGGATGCAGACCATAAAAAAAGTGAAATTTTTTTTTTATTTTATCAATTTTTTCAAAATTTTTAAATTAAGTCAGGCTAGAAAAAAAACAAAAAATAAAAGTGGGTAGACCACATGTTTTTGAACAAAAAATGTTCTAATAAAATGTATCGCTAAAGCCACGGTTTTCCCGGAAAAAAATAGTGAAATAACGTTGTCACTCTGCTCGGACAAGCGCACGGTTAAATGCATACTACGGAACCTCAAAAATTCTTAGCAGTTCTAACAAGTAAAATAAAGCTATTTTCTCTTTCTGATTACACATTTTTAAATTTTTTCTTAGTGACTAAGAGGATAAATAGTGAGTCTGGAGGGAAAATATTGGAAATGTAAATGTAATGTATTGGAAAAGTTTCAGAATTTATATTCAAAACAATCAAAGATACTTTCATAGTTATACGGATAATCGCAATTTCTTATCATGGTTACAGCCTCCAATATATTTATCAAGAAAACCATCAAGCAGTTAAATTAAAATGATTTGAGATGTACTTCTTTTGAATCCACGTTACTACAACTTAATAAACCATAATAATCATAAAGTGTACATTCTTTTTAACAGTTTTCAATGAAGAAAGAATTTTTTTGAAGGGGCTTTTATTTTTCTCTATATTGTTTATTGTGACGATTGAGTTCGGGCATGATAATTCATATAAGTATATTTTTCCATCCATCCTTTGCTCCTTTTTTTCCGGGAAAACCGTGGCATTAGCGATACATTTTATTAAAACATTTTTTGTTCAGAAACACGCGGTCTACCCACTTTTATTTTTTTGTTTTTTTCTAGCCTGACTTAATTGAAAAATTTTGAAAAACTTTATAAAATAAAAAAATTTTTTCACTTTTTTTATGTTCTGCATCCGAGTGGAATGAAAATGAAAAGTTGCTTTATTACAAAAAATAGTATGTTTAAGTATAAGTATTATTGATCATTTTTCGACCCAAAACATTAAAAAAAGTTCAGTAGAAGCCGAGATAAGAATTTTTGAAGTTGACTTTTGGCCATTTTCGGACATTAAATCGCCTATAACTCAAAAACAGGGCATTTTTCGAAAACATTATAAGAGACAAAAAGTGTTTATTTTTGCCCAATTAACTTAAAAAATGTGTTTTCAAATGGATTTTTTACATTTTTTTTACTCTGCAATTTCATTGGTTGTAACAAATTACCTGCCACTCGGACAAAAAAATGTTATTTAGGTTTTTTGTTCCCTAAAACGTAACTAATCGATTGCAATTAGTTTTAATCTGGCAACTTTGTTCGGGAGGTTATGTCACTTTTTTATTCATCTTTTTAGGGGTGCACCGCTCGCCTAATTAGAGAATAGTAATTTCGGAAAGAATCATATTAGTCGGGGAGCCCTCCCTAGCCCTCCCGATCCTTGAGTCCAAAATTAAGAAAACATGGAAATTCATATATCGGTAAATGACTTAGCGGAAATAACTGTGACAATTATTATAAGGCGTATAATATTACTTTATATTATTAACATAACAAAAAATAAAATAAACTGAAAAAAATAATAATAATAATATAATTTGCAGACATTTATCTCGAAAACGGTAACAATGGTATCTGGAAAATGGTAACTCCTATCCAAATATTGTATAGGAACAAAATTGTAGAAAATTTTATGTACTTTGTGTTTTGTGGAGAAAGTTTTTCTCCATATTTTTTAGTTTTTGGGTTAAATGACCAAAACAATATTTGTATTTTTTTTTAAACGGACGCCATTTTGAAAGTACAGCCATTTTTTTTTTTTTGGGGGGACATGTCTTAAATTGTTCCTTAGGCTTTAATCTTTATGAAAAACATTGTCCCCAAGGATGGGGGGGTGTACGGACAGTTAGGGTGGGCTCCCGTAGTATTACGTTTTATATTGAATTTTATATTTTATTTTAAGAGCTGAATCATTTATCTGGAAAATGGTAACTCCTATCGAAATATTGTATAGGAACAACATTGTAGAAAATTTTATGATCTTTGTTTTTGTGCAGAAAGTTTTTCTCCATCTTTTTTAGTTTTTGTGTTAAATGACAAAAACAATATTATTTGCAATTTTTTTTTAAACGGACGCCATTTTGAAAGTGCAGGCAATTATTTTTGGGGGGGCATGTTTTAAATTGTTCCTTAGGCTTTAATCTTTATGAAAAACATTTCCCCAAGGATCGGGGGTGATGCACGGACACTTAGGGTGGGCTCCCGTAGTATATGAATGAATTGAGGTTTGAGTTCAGAGTTGTTAATGTTGTGAGATCTATTTTAAAATATAAATGTTTGAAAATGGTTTTAACCGCCTTCTAGTCCGTGTCGCAGTCAATATTTTGGTATAATTTGAGGGGGGGTCAAAATAGTATTTGGAGTAATTATCAATTAGGTCTTGGTAACCAGTAAACGGCTGCATATCTGTCTATAAAGTTGAGCGTTTCAAATACATTTTCCGAATCGAATGATTTTTTTTTAAGTTAAGTCCAGAATTTACCAGTAAATCAAACACATCTTAGGATTTTCCCAAAAAATTGAAAATGGTGCAGATATAGAGTAAAAGTAAAAATACGCTTATTTCTCTTAGCAAATTTTTTTGTTATTGATATTTAAAAAAAAAAATCTTTAATAAAATATGTGCCTACAGCAGAGGACAAAAAGATAACCACTCAGCTGCCTACGAAGACTGTTTATTGCAATATACACTTCGAGCCAACTACCAAGCAACCATTTGGAAACGATGTCTTGATGTGCCAAAATCTACTGGGTTTAGGTGGAGGCTCAGTAGTGGAAACGAACTTTTCATTCAATGGATGTTAGGATCACCGGTCCCTGTAAGTTTTATCAAAACTCTGTTGTAGGTGCAACAGCAAATGTCAAATTCCAGCCTGCTTTTCTTATTAAATTTGAACCTCTTTTTGACGCATCCACAGAATGGAAAATCAATTTGGTGTCAGCTTCTTCGTAGGAGCTTTTTAGATGTATCACATCACTGAATACAGCTGTAGCCTTTATTGAGTCTTTGAAAGCACAAACAACCTTTTTATTGCATTTGTTTCCTGAAACTATCAGTTTGTTGGAAAAATATTCCGTAATAACCTCCTTAGTTGACGTATGAGATAGCAGTTTTTTAATATTTGTACCTTTCAGTTGCGTTGTACCATCAATGTGATATTGAACAGGTAGGGCACCTTTTACTCTTCTACTTCCTTGTAGTGACTCAAGAGATCCTTTCAAATATGTATCAAAAACTACATGTATTTCCGAGTACTGCGCATATTTTGTGAATATCTTCCTTGAAAATAGCTCTGCTAGATCTAAGACAAAAACAGCATTTTTAAATGACAGCGTTTGTACTTCTGCCATGCCATCAATAACAGCAACACTAAATATTTCACCATCATCTCCAGCAACCACGGTGGCTTCAGTTATTGGATTTTTACCGACCTCCTCTAAATGATGCATCAATTTGCTTTTACCTTGTCCGTGGATCATAGAGCTATCTGGATAGAATAAAGATCTTGGTACTAGACTAAATTCGAAATTTCCAATTATCTGTTTTAAATCTAAATCTGTACGACTTCTGCAGATGAGAATGCATCTAGAGAATAAATTATGTTATTTAAATGGACTTTATTTAACACTTAAAGTAATACAAATAAAATGAATTAAATACTTTAACATCGCATGGCAGATATGTGATGTTAAAGTATTGATTCCGTTGACGTCTATAACAAAAGAAGATAGGCAAAAATCACTAGCGGAATTGAATTTATTGTCTCCAAGAACCTCGAAAATGATATAAGACTCGATTTTTTTAAATCACCATTACCCCTTTAGTATTCTCTCACCCCTGCAAGCCCATTTCCATCGAGCCATGGTATGGTTTTTATCCCTTGAGACCAAACAAACGTTTTGCATCCTTTATTAACACACATAGATACCTGGGAATTTCCCAGGTTTTATGTGTCAAAATGGATGCTAAACATTTGATAGATCTCAAAGGATAAAACTATTAGGACACATACGTCAAGTATAAGCTTCAAAAACTAAAAGAAACTAATCTTGTAATGCTTTCAATATTTTAGACAAAATTCACGTATTTTAATGAATTAAACTGGGTTTATTTGCAATGGGGGTGATTTTCTCCCTCCCGACGCATCTGTAAGGAACGGCCCAAATAATTTCGTAATCTAAATATCTAAAACTTTTGACGTATGGCTCAATATTGGTTCACCTAGTTGCACACGGACTCCAATTTTCGACAAATTGAAAACTGACTATTTTTCAAACTTCTTAATTCTTGTCAGTAAGGTATAGAGCTACCTATTCTGTCGCCTGACTTTCATATTGATTAAAACCAACTTATATACCTATAAAAATCAATTCTTGCAACTTGCAATAATTACCAATTGCACGAATTACGTGAAGTTTTGATCAAATATTTGCCAAGTTCTCGATCGAGCCAGCGTTCATTAGATTTAATATCGAATGCATTAAACAACTCGTTTCTTTATTGCCCGCTAAACTTACAGAGTGCTTAGCTTACGTTCAGTTTAATAGACGTACATATGAGACTGCGAAACACCGTCTCCCCTCTTTCTCTGTGTCGCATTCTCTTCGTCGACTTGTTTCCCTGAAATGTCAAGGATGCCTGTAAGATCTGCTGGTGGATATACCGCATGGGATTCTCACTCTTTGCACTGGTCTTTATTTCTTCTTTAACTAATTAACGGATTCGAGTGAAAAACTCGGTTTATTAACTTTCATTAGACATTTATCATCTCTTAAAGAGGATTTCGTCATTAAATCCGTGTTTGAAGAATTATTACATCATTAAGTACGCGGTTTAACAACTATGAAAATATATTTAGAACTGGAATGGACGGGGATTCCCCAATATTGAAATTAGCTTGCTCCGGCACGTGCGTAATCTGTTACAGAATATTTTTCGATAACAATAAATTGTCCCTTGTGAAAACGTAGTGGCGTCGCTAGGCGGGGGAGGATCGGGTGGCTCTTCGTTCATCGAAAACTACCCTGGCTCGCTTCGTCTCAGTCTGAGTTAAATTACGGTCACGAAAGAGTTAAAATATAGAAATGTCACAGTGTAATATTGGAGTAATGTTAAATTTTAACATTTTATGCTACGTCACCGCAACATGCCTACGTAACGTCACTGTAACAGTGTACCAGTGTTTGCAATCTCTAGATTTTGGAATCAAGCTTAGACGATTTGCGGAATGGTTAGAAATCGAATAAAATAAAGTAGGTTTAGGTATATATATGAAAACATGAATATACGAACAAAGATGATTGAATTTTATTCCATACTATCCGCTAAGATAACGTTACTAACATGAACATAACAAACCTAAGCCAAATATTTAGTACTGACAGTGCCGACACTATCTAAGTATAGCAAGATCATTCTCATCCTTGCGGAGATCAATACTTATTCGAGGTCTACCATTAAAGGAAAAAAAAAAACTAATGGCATCCTTCTGAATGAATTTACTGAAATCAAATATAACGAAATTCCGTTTGTAATAAATAACACTTAATGCAGAGTAACGCAGAAGAAATTCGTTGTATTTTTACTAGACTACGCAACGTAAAGGGGAGTAAATTATTCCACGTGTCTGTATGTACGTATGCGACATGTTTACGTGTTAGCTTGTATAGTCTAAACGGGTAGACCGATTTTGAAAAATGAGATATTAGGTTCGTTTGATTCGCGAAAAAAAAAATTGGCGGATGTAGACTATATGTCTTCGGATGTTTTACCGTAGTTGTTTTCTATCGACTTCAAAACATTTTAAAAAGGTAAATTCTCAATTCGATCTTTACTTTTTTTTTATATTTGTTCAGGGCCGGCCTTAGTTCCTCAAGCGCCCTCATGCGAAAAAAAATTTTTCGTCCTCATATCAAAATTGATGGGGGGTGGGGGGTAAAATCCAAAACAAAATTTTTTCGTCATAAATTTTACTAAAAAAAAAGTATATTCCAAAGGCTGGCCCTGTATTTGTCAAATCATTACTTTGGTGAGGCTTCGGTGATTTATACGAAATCTTTTGCAAATTGCATGGTATGGTTAAAAGAATTTATTTTTTTTTAAAAAGAAGTAAGACTTAATGAAATACTTATATGATATATAATGTTACTACCGATACCATGAAATGTCGCCCCTCAAATAGTTCTAGAACACCCTTAAATCCGTCCCTGTAACACCAAAGTAATTTGAAAAATGTCGAATAAGTGAAAGATTAATACAATAGTATTAAAAAATTCGCTGTAATTTGGGCGTCTATTTAGTGGTTAAGGCTAAGTTTTTAACGTAAAATGTAAAATAAATAAATTATCATGTTTGATATCGAGCATCGTACGTGTAGCATGCCCGTCAATGTTTTACGAACAAAATTTAATTTTCATACATTTATATTCAACTAATTAACTAAGTAAAGTAATTAACAACTAAGTAAAAAATACATCATGGTAAAAAATACGTTGGTTTATATTTTCGTCATAAAAAAAACTTACCCCATTTTCATTTCCTAGGAACTTTATCGTTGGTGTATGATTGGCGAAGGTTTTCTGAAAAAAAAAAAAAAGAAAATGTTAATGTAACCTAATGTAGGGTTCGAAAATATCGTGATATTTATCATAAATATAAAAATATTCGATATTTTAACCTATATCCTATATCGGATATTTTAATATTTAGCTATAATAAAAATATTTCAAAATAGTATATTATTTTATTAGGAGTAAATGTGATACTTTTATGACACTTCGTTCGCCCGGTATGAAGTAAAAAAATAATTTGAAGTTTTTGGTTCTTGTACACACACTAAATCATAATATTTTTGGGGGGTGGTAATGGGGGTGGCTAATGCCAAAAAATTTTTTGAGACCTTATAACTTCTTTTGTATATACTAAGTACCAATTTTATGGACTCCTACCTGCTTGATTTATTAATTTACCCTCATGTACCCTTCAACGAAATAAGATGAAAATATAAGCTAGTTCCAGATCCCGTTAAAACACATACCTGTACCAAATTTCAAGTCAATATCTTATACGGTTCCAGAGTAATTGTGCGCACAAAGAAAGTTACGGACAGATCGACAGACAGACAGAAATTTGTTTTTTGCTCAAACTTAAAATCTGACATTGTAAGCCTATTTGAACAATAAAAATTTTCCATTTTTTTTTGTCGTCACTATACTTCCACTGGATGTGGGAGTAAAAATAGGAGGTAGTCTTAAACAGAGTGTCCATATTGCCTCACGAAAGTCATATTTTGCCGATTGAAACGGCAAGGTTTTGCGTGATCTACTCCAACATTCCACAGTGTCAATCGTTCTTTCACGGATTAATTAAAAACCGTTTCACTACCCTTTATTTTAATCTTATCACGATCATCTTTTTAACAATAATTTATTTTTGAAAACTTTAGTTTTACTGTTAAACAAGATTTATTTATTTATCAACAGAAAGATTTAATCAAATTTTCATTAAACTTTTATGACAAAGAAACAGTTACCTAGTTCAGCCCTGGATAGTCCACGTTGACTACATAGCTTATTGTATCCAATGATCACTCGATCAAAGAAAATTTCAACCAATTATATTCAGTGGCCTACGTTCTTAACTTGTTGAAGGGGTCTACACACGATCCAGCGGCAGTGAGCCAGCCTTGTCGGTATGCTTTGAACTCATTCGTAAAAGTGAAACTACCGGCAGCTGGATCGTCTGTAGACCCCTTTAAAGGGGCAGCCGGATCGTCTGTAGACGATCCAGCTGCCGAGACCCAACATTGTCGGTACGCTTTGAAGATAATTGGAATTCCAGCGGACTAGTTCACTTTGACGAATGAGTTCAAAGCATGCCGCCGCCGGATCGTGTGTAGACCCCTTTAAGAAACATACAGCGTGATCTACCAAGAAATCCGGAAAATAAAATGGTGTAATAATCTTCAATGTGGGAAAGCCCCTGCAAAATTTTAGAGGATTCTGAGGTAATTTAGTATATTAAATTATTAGTAAATTTGCGAAGATACACTACTGATGTTGAGTAAGTCCTGACCTACTCCTGAATAGGTCGACGAACTTACTTGTGAAAGAACATATTCGAGTTGTTTACATTTCCTTAATTGGCATAAAAAGTGAAGTCGGCCGGCGAGATCAAAAAAAGAGGTCTACGCACGATCCAGCGGCAGGGAGCCAACATTGTCGGTACGCTTTGAAGATAATTAGAATTCCAGCGGACCAGTTCACTTTTACGAATGAGTTCAAAGCATGCCGACAAGGCTAGCTCCCTGCCGCTGCATCGTGTGTAGACCCTCGAGAGCCGCGTTTTTTGTTTTCGGTCGAACAATAGGGACACCGCCGCGCCGTGTCATTGACCGGTTTAACTAAATATCTCGTATATCTGCTTGTCACGAAATGGTTAAGAAATGTCATGTTTTTCTGACGTTTGAAGAAAAAGCCTTTATTTTAAAAATGTACCAAATAGTAAAAAATAATGATTCTTAAATTCATACATCCGGAAAATAAAATTTTTGCGGGCAGTCAATTGAGCAAAGTAACTGTGCAATAGTGATCGCCAGCAAAGCGGTTTTTATATTGGAAAATTACAAAATAAAATATGAACTATAATTCGATAGACTAAATGCCAAGCATCATTTTCGTATGTATTTATTTGCATCAACATCTACGTCTTGAAGAAAAGCGCTTGTTGGGGCCGCTTAAGTTTGTTTTGCCCTGTAGTATTTGAAACTCCAGTAATTTAATTTATCAGTTTATATTTAGCATGGATAGTAAGTATAAATGACAATGTAATTTACTGGAACGTCAATATTAGCTTTCGTGGTGATAAACAAGGGGAGATACGGAAATGACACTTAAAGCAAAATGCACTAGGGGTATTTCCCTTTAATATCTAATTCTAAATGCTCTGGAATCAATACAAAATGTACAACACTGTCATACCATTATTTCTTTTAGTTAGTTACAGAACTCATGGTCAGGACTCTGGTAGTCCAAAAGGTAGTCTAGTATAGCGCTTTACCATTTGTGGCACACAGTCACAGAAAACATATGTAACATTTATGCGGTTAATTTTTTTCTTGTGGGGTTAGAGTATTCGAGAAAAATTTGAAGCAAGCTTTTTTAACGTATAGTTCAGAGTTATATTCAAGATGTACAGTATAACCAAAGATAATTGGACTAATAAATATTACGCAAAAAATTAAAAATGTAAATAAAGTGTGACGAAAGTGGTAGCTTATTTATTGTGGGTGATTTAATAATTCGTGCCTGTTGTAGGGAAACGGAGGCGGAATCGAGAATCGCACGTTTCAATATCATGAAATAAATATTTTGCCTTAACGAATAGTATCGCCAGGTTTTGTTAACTCATGGTCATGAAGCAGATCATTTGTATATTAATAGTGTATTTAACACTAGTTGTTTTATTAATACAGCTATCATTTGTATGGTCAAAAAAACTGGACATAAAACTTTATGGCTGGCTCATATTTAACACAATTGGGCTAATTTTGGGTTAACTAAAAAAGAAAGTACGACAAAACGACACCTTCCCTAGTTTAGTGATAGAGTTGGGTGTTTTATTTATTTTAATCACTAAAAAATTTCCCAATTTTAATTTTTGACAGATTTTTAATAAGAAACTAATGAAAACATCATATGAAAATATTAATATATTTATCTATGTATTAAAATCCGTATGTCTTTCTGGAACTTACTGCATTTATCGTAGGGCTATTATGCAGTCGGGTGGGTTTTTAATCTTTAAAGTTATAAGGTTTTATGCTAAAGTTACTAACATTTTAGTTAGACACTCTAAATAATCTGAGTATATGTGTAAATGTCAAATTTATCTAGCTAAATCCAATTTATCTAATCGAAAAATCGTAGCACAAAACAATAACAGAAAATTACAAGTAGACACAACAAGTTGTTCAAGGAGTCGTCCTTGGACCATCATTTTCCTTTTGTTTGCAAATGATTTACCCAATCATATATCAAATCGTATAAATATAATGCATATTGATGATGCCTGTTTCAATCCAAGCTGTTGGAGATACCTTCTCAATAAAATGCCATAAAAATTTAGCTTGAAACAATACTATGATGAAAAAACCACAGCTTATAAGTGGGCAATTTGGAAACAATTCACACAAGAAATGTCAAAAAATTGTGGGATGAGGCCACAACTACTTTAAATGCTGTTCCTGGAGGCTGCATCAAACGTTTACAAATAACTACAAAATACTAAACAAATTACCACAAACTTGAAAATGACAGTTCGCCAAAAAAAAGATTACACTTCACTTTCACACGATAACAGCAACCCAATTTTCTCGTAATTTACCAAGAGAAGTAAGTTCCACGATTTTTGTCGCGACGTGAGCACCCTACAGTTAGAGAATACGTTATTTTGGTTTTCAAGAGAACTCCGTCCATTTTCTCATGAGAACATGTTTTCACATCAATACAAAATAGTCGTCCTGATCTATTCGTTTCTCACTCTATTCATCAAATTGATATACAGCACTGAATGCTTCATTACCCGCTGGCAGATCGGTATACAATGTATGTTTTTCTTGGAGTGACGATCTCAAGCCCATACAATGTGCCAGGTGGTCATAAACTTCCCGCTTGAGATTAACCGGGTTTTTCGGGTCTCAGGATATATTCGAATTTTCTAAATGCCAGCCCACGTTGGATTGATCCTCCTTAGGTTGTTTAGTTGTCATTGGCTAGCTTAGTGTTGTATCTCCGGGATATACGTGCTCTTTCCCCACTTGGAGGGTGTGGTTGTTGAGCGTGATCTGAATGTTGTTGGAGCTCCTAATCTGTGTCTTTTGGATATTCACATCTAGATCCGCCTCCTATGACCCTTCTTTTAGCTCGCTCAGAATAAGCGCCGGTGATTTAGGAACCTGATGTCGATGTTGGCCAAGAGGCCATTAAGTCAATTTCTGAAACCGTTTTCCAGTTAACAATTTCGGAAAAATGGCATCACCCTACTTGGCACACCTTTCTGAGACTAGATCTTCGTCTGTTTTGATGTGGAGAATACACTCAAAGAAAATGATAGGTAAATTCAACCAAAAAGAGCATATGAAATCGCGCCTATCTAGTTTCATAGTTAAATCAATCAGTAAAGAATAGTCATACAACTTTATTTGTTTTCGTAAACAAATAGTAGTTTAATAATCATATCTTCTTGTAACAAATTAAATAGTACAATGACATTTTTTTATGTTCACTAACCATTTTCAATTTGGTCTACAATTAAATAGTACAACGACTTTGTTTTTTGTTCACCAACTAATTTTTAGGTTGATCTACACTTTATTGTATGATGAAGTTTTTTTTTGGTTAGCCAAAATCTCAGTATTGAGACATCAGACCACCCAAACCAAAGATTAGAGATCGTTTATAAGATCCATCCAACTATATCGATGATCCCTGAGAGAATTTGAACACTGCAATCATGTTATTAATTTTCTATAAATTCATAAAGAGTGTAAGATAATGCATGATTGATTATTGTCAGTGATTTGTATGTGGCGTCATCTGGGAATAATTTCTGTAATAGACTACGTGGTAAGCAAGTAAATTTTATGGTAATTCTTTTAGAACTTCTAGAAGACGACAATAATATTGGTTTGTCTACCAAGTACAATAGTACAGCGAACTAATACTGGGTTAGAATTACAATTCGATAATAGTTAAAAATAAAATATACTATTATCTAGTTTAATTTGACAGAATTCAACAAAATAATAGTCAGACGAACAAAATAATAGTCTTATTCATCTATTTTTTAAGTTAATGTTTGTTTTGTTGTACGACAACTTTTTATTAGTTAAAATAACAATCACTTCTTGTTTAAAAATACCATCAATATAGTTTGGTTTAACAAAATTAACGATATTGTTAGTTAACCATTTTTTTGTTGAATTTTTTTTTTTTTTTTTTTTTAAATTTACCCATACTATTTCTTTGAGTGTAGTACCTTCGTACATATCTCTGTTGAAGTTTGCGTATCCCGAGTTGATTGTTGCCCCATCTATTGGCAAAAATTGTCGAAAGAAATATAACATTTATCACTATTTTGGATATTTGAGTCTTTACCAACTTTACCTGGTTTTGGCCCAATGTGGGTCAGTTTCAACCAAATGGCTGTAGAGTCCCTAGTAAAAGTTCTGGATAATTGGATGAGATGTCCTTTCTATGGTTTCAATTGTACAACAAATACATCAATCAATTCGTAAAAACAAAACCATACAAAAAGGATGTTACGCATAAAAAAATCTTGCTGTACTTACTACTACTATAGCGTTGGTGAATATCAGTTGTTGCTGTCTGTACCTATCTATAGATATTGTTTACGGTACGCGTGTCTAATTCGCATAATGTAACCTACAATTTGGAACGAACCAGAAGGAGCTTACATTGAGCGTTTATTGTAGTCGTTTGCTCGTTGTAGCTTTATAAAAGACCATAACGTAAAGGTTCGTGACTCAGTAACGGGCGGCAGGGTATTGTTTTGATCTCATCTACACGTTTGTGAATTAGTGACTGAACCCTGTATACTAAACCATTTAGTGGTCACTCCTGCTTAGTCAGACCCATCTTAATTCTAAAATTCACATTAAAATTCGACGAGGTTTCAACCCGTCCAGGGGCAGAGGTCAAAGGGACGACCGCAGTTTACTTAGAGCGTATTACATGTCATCCTCAAGACGATCCGAGATACGAGATGATAATCAGAGCTCATTGAAAATGCATACGACATGCGACACGACTCAACTACGTCCGTGGACTAAATGCCTCTGGTGTTTACATAACAAAACGTTAGTTCAGCTCGTATAAATGGGCTCGTTAGTAATGCATAATCTCGGCCGGGATGACCTTAATGGAATGGTGCCCTGGTAATAAATGTTTAACGCTTCGAACTTTTTTGCCAGTTTACGTTGCACGAACTGAAAATGATTATATAATTCAAGGGATTGCTCATAATGCTTTGAGTTATTCTAGATGTTTCACATGATACTATAAATTCATAGCATTACGGATATTTTATATACTTCCACTAAGATTCTTTGTTTGGAAAAGCTTCTAGAGTTACAACTCGAGCTCAAGTGGATTGACATAAAATCATATATCAGATTGTGTGTGTGCCTGTGTAATATATGAATATCACCGGATCCTCCGCTAGTTTCTAAAAAACCGCGTATGCAAATATTATCTAGATACACAAAAAAAAAATAATAAAAAATGTCTGTTTCTGGGACTCCATTGGGCATGTATTTTGACGTGCTGGATACGAATCAGGTGTCCGTTTAGCTCCATCAAACACCAATATTTAGTAAATCCCGAAAATAACCTAAATTATGAGTTTTTTTTATAGTTTAGGAGATAGCTACATATATGGGGCCTGGGATATAACATGATGGCATCTTGCCTTCAATTTATTTAATAACTACTAATATTTTGAGTACCCATATAACCACCCAATTACGTTACCTATATGCCTTTATAATCGTCCTCCAGTTAACCAAGTAAATAGAATTATGCACATTCGTATTCCGAAATAGTATTGAAAAATTCACGAACCCAAGTCACGTAAGTCTCTTGGTGAGTGGTTCTGCAGAAGCCACTATTGCGTTTCTTGTCCATTAGTGCGGACATACATATTAAAATCATCAGTCCGTGTTTTGGATATGAACTAAATGTGTCAGGAGATGCGAACGGAAGGAGCAGGTCGAGTCTGAAAGGCTTATTACACAAATTAGACGAAAGAGTAATTAGTTTTAGTATCGCATGATAGTATAAATAGCTGATGGTCTGTGCTTTAATGCTGGTAACGGTTGACGGGTATAGACCTGAAGGTGTTAGGAAAAGACTTTTTTAAATAGTCGACGTTTCGTCAAAATTTATTGACACCCTCAGGACTATTTAGGTGAGTTTTCCTTTGCCACATTAGATTTGAAAAATAAAACAGAACACATTTATATTAACAAATACAACAACTCCTCACGGTGAGGAAAATGGTCTCATACTGGTTATTATGACCAAAAATACATTTTTCTTCAAGCGTATAACAATACTTACATTATATATTGCAACACGTCCTGGAGAAAGAGCCTATTTTTGTACTAATACAAATATTTTTCATTTTTTTCCTAGGACAAAAATGAAACAATGTACACTGCCTTGCAAAAGTAAGTAGGACAGTGACAGTAGTGGTGTAATATAAATGTATCTGCTTTTCCACGCAGATAATTTACTAATTGCTGATCGTATTCAATCATCATTTTTACTTCGTCTCCCAGTTGAAAGCCTTCTTTTAATACTCCTTTCTTCTTATCTCGCTTTTTAACTCTTATAGGTACAGTAATAAGTGCTGCCCTACTTAGTTTTGCACAGTAGTGTACCTATCATGCAACGAATTAACAATCCAAGTAGCTATGACTTGTCATAACTGTCAGTTTTAAATTTCACGTCGGGTCGTTTTTCAAATTGAAAAGGAAAAATGTCTCAAGAAATGCAGTGCACACCACCTGAATTACTTGAAATTGCAAAGTCATTAGTGGCAACATTAATTCCCGCGAAATCCAAAAAAATTTATGATAATGCGTACGATAAATTTATAAAATGGGCCAAGGACTAGTACGTATGTATTCGAAAAATGTGATGATAGCATATTTTACACATTTATTCAAAAAACTGAAAAGTTCAACTATATGGGCTCAATAAATAAAGTGGTTACTACTATGGTATGCTTAATTAATAAATAAAATGGTTAGTATTACCTATATTTTATTTTTCTGCCAAGATTGAACTTATTTGATGTAATTTTTGGAAATTAATGTCGTAAATTTTTATTTTGACGCTTGAAGAAAAAATAGTATATGTCACTCGGAGTAGAAGGCACATTATATGTTTCGCCCAATTGCTCAGCCTCGGCTCAGCAAACTTCTGGGCTCAACATGTAATGTTCGCCTTCTTCTCCTAGTAACATAATATACTATTTTACAGGTAGTTTATGCACCCCAAATGGATATAAATGGATAAGTTAAAAAATAAAGGAAATATAGCCTGTGGCACCCGGTATACCTTTAAAACGAAATATGTTTTCTATTTTCTACATGAACTCACGACGCTTTATTTAATTTTATGATATCGTACCGATTACTATGATTTATTAAGCCATTGTTTTGGCGTCTTTCACAAATGTGAGAGTTCAATGAAAAGGAAAGTGTATTATATAGTTAATCTAATGTCAGGATATTTAGATTGATACATTTACGTGCATGGCATACGCTGACAATGATATAGTGCTCAGCTCCGTAATTAACTCTAATTTGCAAGATAAAACAGACTTTACATTTATTTAAGTTGCGATGAAGGTGAAGCCTGGGGTAAATGTGATATATAGTTTTTGGTTGTTGACAAAGAAATGGTCTTAAAGTAAGGCTTTTAATGAAATAAAAAAATATATCAAGGCTTTAGAGACAGTTCTTAGTAGCTTCTTGAAGTTACAAACCTTATACTTTTCTCTTAAAAATTTTAAGTATTTTCTTAAACTATGAACTTTTTCAAAACATTTATAACAACTAGTTAAAGAGGTAATTAGCAGAAATAGAAGCACACTCATAAACGTATCAGCTTTCAAATTACACAGAAAATCATAAAAAACCACGTCTGTTAGGATTTGGTAAAATCTTAACAATATCAGTTTCATCTATAGTATCCGTGTCATTCTTTTTTGGTCAAAAAATGTATCTGAAAAGATCTGAATATCTGCCCAACAAAATGCTTAGTTACTTTTAATATACAGTATTTCACCATTACCCAAATAGTCTCAGCAAAAATGTTTATACTATGTGGAAATAATTGTTTATGGAACTAAACACACTAAATCACAATTTTATTTTTTTCACACCTTCAATAATGGGGTGGGGGTGGTAGAGGGGGGGGGGTGGCTAATGTCAAAAATTTTTTGAGATCTCAGCTTCTCTTATATACACTAAATACAAATTGTATGGACTCTTACTTGCTTAATTTACCTATTTACCCCCAATGGAATACGATCAAAATATAATCTAATTACAGATCTCGTTACATACGTGTACCAAATTTCAAGTCAATATCTTAAACGGTTCCAGAGTAATAGAGGGCACAAAAAAAGTTACAGACAGACAGAACATTTTTTTTACTCAAACTTAAAATCTCGACGTTTTATGATATAAAAATTTTCAATTTTTTTTTCGGCGTTACTATACTTTTACTGGATGTGGAAGTAGATGATAATTTTTAAGGTTTTGTCAAAGCTCTTCAGCGTTTTCTAAAGTGGAGACTCAACATCCTCCACTAGTTGATAAACTTGATTTCCGTTTGTTGGTTATATTTTAGCTGGTTTTGGCTCTTTTGATTAGTATGACTTTTTAATTTTTTTCTATTCACTGTCTCTTCTGAAATTAGTAATTCAGAACCAGAACATCTTTTTTTTGATCAGTAGCCCAGTCAATGAACGTTCAATAAGGGGAAATGCCTAACAGAAGTTATCGTGTTTACAAGAAGCGGTATACACGCACACACACACACACACTTACAGGCGCAAAGACATTTTTTATTCGATATTTCAGTTCAGTCTGCTCTAAAACGGATATCTGTACAAGATTTTTTTTTCTACGATAATTATTAAACTTTATTTTCAATTTTTAATAAATTTATAATAAAGTTAGAATACAGTCAAAAGATATACAATTCATTACTGAACCATAACAGATACGAAAAAAATTAATAGAAACATTATTGTAGAAACTTTAGTCAACTTTAATTTTGCATATAGCCACTTTTTGATTAGGGCTAACCGTTTTCGAGATATGAACGAAAAACCAAAAACCAGGACCTTCTTCGTGCCCCCTTGCATCCCCCCCCTCACCTTCTACGTTCGGGGACTTTGGTATGTTTACCTCCTAAATAGTCCAAACACAGCCCTATAGTCAAAAATTGTGATCTCAGCATTTCCCTCTAGAAACCATTCATTGACTGGACTGCAGGGAGCCAACAATTTTCAAAATATGTTATATTGGTACTGGTGTACTAAGTGTTCCTTTCGATGAGGTAGATATCTACAGATTTATGTACTTCGTGGTTATAGGTATGTTTGGCGTTAATGATGCTTCCTCAATATATTCATTACTCCCATCATCAGTCCATATTTTAATAACTTTTGGTAGAAAGACCGCCTCTGGTACATTTCTATTCAGGGGTGAAATTTGTTCTTTCCTGAGTAATATCTTTCAAAGTCTCACGAAGAAACTACGAAAAGACTTTCTTTGGGCTGTGTCTGGCCAGCAGCGTGTTGTGTATTCCAAGAGACCAACATCTCCCCACATTTATTTGAATGATCTAAACAGAAAGGTTCAAGGGTTGAAGTAAATGTGGGGGTAGTCTTAAAATTGTGATCTGGAGCTTTTTTCTCATACCCTTTGAGGCCAAAATCATGGCATTTTTTAAAACACTGAACCACTTCCCACCATAGATGCCATCTTTAGAATTAGTCTGAAGTCCACCACATAATTCTCAATCATTTCAAAGGCTTCTTATCATTACAGTCCAAATTCTTGTTTACAAAAGGTTCTTATCAGGGGCGAGCGTAGAGGCGACTTCAATGTGAATGTCAGTCGATATTTCGTTGAAGCAACGTCGAGCGCGGTTAGTACTTGGATGGGTGACCTATCTTGGGAAATACAGCGTTCTCGTCCCACCTTCTAGCGGCTTGTATATCAGTGTATACGCGGAAGTTACGTAATTTCAGACGAGGATTACGTAGTAGATATACCATCCTTCGGAGAGGATGTAAAGCAGGCGGTCCCCTGTCTATTAAATGTTAGGCAAGTAAAAGATCCCTACTTTTCTTAAGGGAAGAGGTTCGGCAAAATTTCCAGGTTGGGGGCAGCTCGTCTCCTGGCGTCGGTGATAGGCCCTGGTAGCGGAAATAGGCCGACGTTAAATAGTTAAAAAAAAAAAAGGTTCTTAGAGCGTTGACTTATATTTGTTCTTCTAATGCTGGAATCATGTTGGACGATCTTTATTGTCTTTTTCCGCGAATACTTTTGACACTACAGAAGATATATTAAATTGCGTTTTTTCCTGCCGCCACCTCACTGAAAAAAAGAAATTGAGATCTTCGAAGGATTGATAAACTGACAAATGGATGAATTTATTTGAGCAGCTAATTTTTTGGCGCAATGTAACAAGTCATCGATGAGGTAAGATGCTACAAAAAAGTTTGACAAGTGTGCTGTAGTAAAATTTAACAACCGAATACCTTCACAGGCCTATATTACAATACAAAGGACAAACTATTAAAATTTAATTTGTAGCCGCTAATAATATTCTTATGGGTGCTAATGAGGTAATTTAGTCGATAAATAATACGCCGTTGCTAAACGCGAACGACAGTTTCCAACGTTTTTTTTTAAACAATACATTCGCAAAAACAGACGAGGTGAAGCATTAATTAATTACACAATGAGGTTTTGAAATGGGTAACGTATTGAGTGGATCAAAAAATTACACAGTTGGCTGTTAACTACGCGCACGTGAACCACATGTTGCAATAAGCTGCCAACAAAAGGAGAAAAACCCAGTCGTAGTAATTTTTATTCAAATATTAACTAACTGTTGAGAATAACAAGAAATACCTTGAGATTCAAATTTAAAAGGCGCCTATTGAAATGAAAGGATCCGTGTTCAGGCAGTAATATATCATAAAAAAGACAGTGAAGAGATGCAACCAAGAACGTAGACGTAATTCATTGGCGTAAACGTGGAAATACACGTGATTTATGTTGTAGAACCTCCCAGAATCGACCTAAGTTGAGAGCAAAATAAAAATTCGACATGTAAAAAATCCATTTAAGGGCATTTTCGATCATAACATACAAGTCTGAAAGGCTTCAGAGCCATAAACTAGCACAAAAGGACCGATATGAGTTCTTTAAGACATTAGGCACTACCAGGTGAAAATTCGAAGAAACACCGAATTTTCATTTAAGAAAATATGTTTTGGTCCAGGCCATGAGGGTGAAAGTATATTGTAGTCATGGAAAAATGAATCAAAAATAAAAGTATAATTTTTGGTCAAGGAAAAATAACCAGTATACTTTTACGAAATTATTTATAACTTTTTATATCGTCCATAAAGAAATAAAGATACAGTTATTATCATTTAAAAGAATGAATATAAACATTCAAAACAATGAATATAAAATTTCAACTACGCAACGTATCAAAAATGGCGAAATGGACAAATGTGGCGAAGGCGTATAGCGTCTATAAGCAAAAAATGCACAAGGCCGGTTTTTCACATAAAACAAGTTTGGATTCATCCAGCGGTAATTTGGACGAGTACGTTGGATGATTAATAGAAAGCGATAGTCGGAATTCCAAATAATAAAGTTATAGAAAAAACTACCTTGTGCATAAAAAAGTCAAAAATTCATTTTGCCAAAAAGTCGCTTGAAGGCGAAGTGGTGTCATTTTCCCTATATTGAACCTACATGGGGATTAGTAAGTCGTGGGACTGACCGAACGTTATCAAATATTAGTCGAACTCCGTTCTGTGAATGATATAATTAATAGATTAAACGAACTTAACCTTAAGGGCCGGTTTTATAGCTACAGTTTAAACCTAAGTTTAACTAGAAGAAATAAAAGTAAATAGCGTATTTAGCAAAGTGTATATTAGGCACATTCATCAAATAGGAAATTATTAATTAAATTTGAATAAAGATTCTGTGGTATTGATAGTTGTTATTAAGTTATTATCGATAGTTATCGAACTCGTTATCGAATGATTTTTGTATTAAAAAACTGCTGTGAGAAGTGTCTTTTTGAGTTTTTGTTAAAGGGTTCTTGCTAATTTCCTGTTTGATGAGTGTGCTTAATATACACTTTGCTAAACACGCCATTTACTTTTATTTCGAACTTCAACAGAATCTTCTAGTTAAACTTAGGTTTAAACTGTACCGATAAAACCGGCCCTAAGTGAAGTTTGATCTTAATTATATGACCGCCTCTTCCGAATAGATCACTTTGTAGTTTACTCTTCTTCCGCTAGGTGGCGCCACGCAGTTCAAAGCTAGACTAAAAAACCCCCGCCCCACACAAGCCCGTGCAATGACAAGTTCATTTTTCTTCAAAGTAAGAAAACTGTAATTAGAATAGATCACAGGCAATGGGGGGAGGGAGTGATCTATTCGGAAGAGGCGGTCATATAATTAAGATCAAACTTCACTTAAGGTAAGTTCGTTTAATCTCTTAATTATATTTCCCGCCTCTTCCTCAAGATCACTGTGTAGATGTTTAAAGTAGCAGAAATTTGCAACAGTTCAGGGGAAAAAAACGACTAACATGAAAACATTAAGTAATAAGACAGTTAGTACCAAAATGTGGAGTACAATTCTTGTAAAAATAAAGACAAACAAGGATCTTATTCTTAATATAAAAACTTAATTCTCAATATAACTTTTTTTGTTAAACTTACTTAAAAAGAAAAATAAGTAAGAGGCAAAGAATAATTTATTCCAAAATAATGTCTCCAAATCTTTCAAGATTTGCTACAGGTCTGTTATAAAAGATTATGAAAACATTAGATGAAGCAGTCCATTCCTGTTGTATTTCTTATTGTATCAAAATTCGCACCTTTTCTAGTTGCCGCTGATATAACGGCATGTCTAGTACTATGGGCTTTGAAGATTGATGTGTCAATTCTATTTCTTTTTTTTTTTTTTGTAAAGCTAAACGAGTCCCAACGACTAATAGACTGAGGTTTTGCTACACTCTAAGGCTTTTTGTAGGTAATAGTTTGTAAAGATTCTTTAATTCCCTTACCTCCTTGGTTCTATTTAAATAACAGCAAAGTATACTAGCAGCACTTTGTTTTTCTTTTTTTTTTTGTGAAAAAAAAGGTAACAGTAATATTGGCTGAACTGAATTTGGAGCCGTGGTTTTAATTCTAGCCGGAATTTTTATTTCTACTTTAAAATATTTATATTTTCTATTTCTATTAGAGAAAATGTGTACTCTGTGCGCTGTTTGGCTGGCATTTCCAGTGCTCTCAGCAGTTTCGGCTTCCGATGATTCTTCTCTTTGTCTGATTTTTCTGCTTTTTCCTACCCTTTAAATGGTTAACTTTATCACTGAACAGCTTTAATTGTTTTCTTCTTTTATTGCACATATTTCGATGCATCGCGTCTGTACCGTAGCAGCGTTCACACCAACACGCAAGAGAATAATGAACTTGTCATTGCACGGGCTTGTGTGGGGCGGAGGTTTTTTAGTCTAGCTTTGAACTGCGTGGCGCCACCTAGCGGAAGAAGAGTAAACTACACAGTGATCTTGAGGAAGAGGCGGGAAATATAATCACAGTATAGAACTTTAAAGCTAATCAAAAGCGAACCAAAAATTTTTAAGTAAAATATTTTTATATTATTTTCAGTCAGCCATAATTACCATAATTTACAAATTTTAAAATGCTTGCATTAAATTCTGAGGAAGTTGCATGAATCTTTTCTACCAAATCGATTGTTAGCGCACGCCCTCATTTGTATGATAAAATTTATCTTGCCTTAGTTGAGGAGACGATTCTTTCAAATTATATAATTTATTGGATAGGATATTGCAGAATTTCTCTGTACTTGTTTTAAAGCTGGTAAATAAATGGTACTCTTTGAACTATTTGCATTTTATTGATGTTAAGGACTTATTGCTAGTCTTAATCCCCGGAGTTTTCGTTTAGAAGACCGGAAACATTGAGTTAATCGGAGTCTCATAACTCAGCAAGTTTGAAACTCAATGTTCTGGTCGCCTTACGGGAGCTCGACAGGGATTTTTTTATGCGAATTTTCAGAAATCATTATGTGAAGAATCCATTATTAGTAGGTGAATAAGTGGAATCCCGTCAAAGAGAAAGACCAAATTCTCATTAGAGAGGAAGCATCGTTAATGATGTAAGGTAGTGCAGCCTTGGTCCATTACTTGTCTATCGAGTTATATCTTATCTCGAACCCGCTTGGGAGTGGCAGAACGGAGCAGAACGCAACTGGCGCCCTAAATAAATTGGTGTCGCGTCACTCAGATGCACGGTAGTGTGTTCTTCTACAATTACACGTTACGGTATATGCATGTAAATTCAGATAAAGCAATATTTGAAACGTAGCGTAGCCGTACGTTTTCAGCATAACCTCACTTTTTTCGTTACTATCATTTATTGTTTACGAAATTCTTTTGGAAATGCCACAGACACAGAATTACGTTTATAAAGAAAGGTTATGTTGTAAAATATCGAGTAATGGAATGCAATCGGGCGATAGGTAATACCAACTCATCTCGACACGGATACGTTTTAGGTATCGTACGAACACGCAAGTTTACGTCAGACGTAAGTGCAAACGTACAAGAAATCGCTATTACGCGCGCGTATCTGTCATTTTGTACGTTCTTGGTGTTGCTTTTAGGGATGCACCTTGCGGGATAACCGGATGCAGTAATCCAGTCCGAACCCGCCGGATAAAATTCAGCCGGATTAAATCAGGCCTGATTATCCGGCCAGACTTTTCATGGAGCATGGAGTCATGGACCTTCTCACATGTACATGTCTAGACAAGAAATATAGTTAGATTTTGCAGTCAAGGGAATTTATTCTGACTGTGCTTTTTGGCTTATTACTCACTGTGCAATGGATTTGATTAAACTGAACATAAAATACCTATTATTTATATTTAGTTGAAACTTTTGAAATCGTTTATTTTTATTACATCTATTGTTTTTATTTCTGTTAAGAAACATATTGATTGTTTCGTTTGTATTAAACGTTTAAAAAAATATATTTGATATGTACTAAAAATAATAAATAATAAATCCGGCCTTGCCGGCCGGATCTATTTGATAGATCTGCCCAAACCGGATATCCGGTAAAAGTGGCCGGATGAACCGGAGCCAGTATATCTGGTGCAACCCTAGTTGCTTTAACTCCATAACAATAAAATCAATATTCTGCGCCTACTTTGCACCATATCAGCAACGATAGAGAAGTATTGCCTCGAAATTTCCTCCTTACTCGCCATAGCTCCTGGTGTTCACCTTACATGACATGTGACGCAAAGCACATCGGACTGATTTAGTAGTAATAGAGAGATTTGGCACCTTTTAAGTGACACTGTATAAAATAGTCTCCACCAAAACACTCGAATACTACCCCACTCGACGCGTGATTCGTCAACAATATTGACATCATCGAGAGATAATTACAATTCTAGTCGATTTGTTGAAAAAAAAAACGGTTTCGAAACGGTTGCAAAAAATTGTTATATGTGTAACTAGGGAGGAAAGTGTCTCATTTCATGCTTGTTTCGCTCGGATAATACATTCAATGGAGAAAATAATACTTTCCTGCATAGGCTTTTTCGCAATTTTCACATTTTGATGATAAAAAATATTTAAATATAAAAAATACGAGGCTAGTTAGTAGATGTCACCATAAAGTTAGAAATAGTCAACAACTGTTTGTTTACTCTTTACATTTGTAACGAGAGGCCGTGCTTTTGCTAAAAAGAAAATGAATTTGAATCAGAGATGGGTCGAGGAAACTTTCCAAATTTGATAAAAGTCTGTAAAAGTCATGTAAATAATATAATTGTATGCACTTATTTGGTATCACAATGAAGCTTGCATCATCACGAATCAGATTTCACCATAAAATAGCCTATCAATATACCCAATGGAAAGTTAGAAGGAAAACTTCCTGGAAACTTTCTGTTTTGAAAACTCCGAAAGTTTTCAGGAAATTTTCCTTCCAACTTTCCATTGGGTATATTGATCGGCTATTTTATGGTGAAATCTGATTCGTGATAATGCACGCTTCATTTTGATACCAAATAAGTGTGTAGCGACTCGCTCACTTCTATTCACATTCTATTAACTTATAACTTACTGGAGTAACTACGAAGGTATAGAATAATAACAAATGAATATAATATTTTTACATTATAAGAAATGATATCAATTTTAATGGAATAATATTTATCCTAATATACGCTCAAATAGAAATTCGTACGTTTATTTAATATATGGAAATTATGGTGAAAGACACCATAAATTGGTGACCCCGCCAAGTACTCAGTCTTTGACAAAGAACTTTTAGCTTTATATTCTGCTATTAAGCATTTTAAACATTTACTAGAAGGTCGCAAATTTATTTGTTTTACCGACCATAAGCCTTTAATCAATGCTTTATTCACAAAAGCTGAAAGATCTCCGAGGCAAATACGTCATCTGGAATATATTGCTTAGTTTTCTTGTGAAATTAAACATATTAAAGAGAGTAAAAATGTCATCGCAGATACCTTGTCACGTATTCATGACGAATCTTCTTTGACCCATAGTGTTTCACCAATTCAAATCGAAAAATCCCCTTCACTGAATGTTAATTTCGATTTGAGATTATTATGTAAAACACAAGAAAAAGACTCTGACCTTAAACACTTATTGTCCAATCAATCTTCAAATTCTAAACATACTTTTAATTTAAAGAAAAATAAAATTCCAGACTTGGATGAATTTATTTGGTGCGATGTTTCTCGTCCGAAACTACGCCTATATGTTCCGATTGTTTATAGAAGAATGATATTTGATATATTTCATGGCCTATCTCATCCTGGGATTAAAGCTACTAGAACTTTAGCCACACATAATTATTTCTGGCCCAAAATGAGCACTGATTGCAATTTATGGGCTAAGACTTGCATTAACTGTCAAGCTGTCAAAGTTTTACGTCACACTAGGAGCCCGCTAGGTGAATTCGAAATACCTAAGTGTAGATTTGACCATATTCATATAGATATAGTAGGACCATTACCTCCATCCAGAGGTTACTCTTATATTCTGAGAGTAATTGAACGATATACTAGGTGGCCAAAGGCTTACCCTCATAAGGATATTACTGCAGAGACTGTTGCACGTTCCTTATTTCAGAATTTTGTGTGCCGGTTTGGTGTCCCTTAACGGTGACTACAGACCAGGGAGTTCAATTTGAATCGAAATTATTTTGCGAATTTTCTAAGTTTTTGGGTTTTTATAGAATTCGTATTATTACTTTTCACCCGTAAAGCAACGGAATGGTAGAACGTTTTCACCGCTCTCTTAAAGCTGCATTAACAGCAAGAGCTAATACGTCACATTGGGTAGATGAACTTCAAATTGTTTTATTAACTTTCAGGACAATTCCCAAAGAAGATTTGCAATGTTCATCTGCAGAACTAATTTATGGTCAACCTCTACGGTTACCTGGCGAATTTTTCATTAAGCCATATGATACTCCAAACATACCAGTATTTATTGACAAGTTACGAAGATACTTTCACAATTTTTTCTCCAGTTCCTCATGTAAATTTGTTAACCTTGAGATTTCCAAATGTAACTTTATTTTTATCGTAAAGAACGTTATAAACGAAGCTTTACTATATTGTACTAAAGTTTTGTCCCGTACAGACAAGTTAATTACTTTTATTAAAAATAATAAAGTTGTGACTGTCAATGTTGACAGTCAAACCTGCCTTTTTGTTGGTTGACATATGCAATATTCCGCCATCTCATGTTAAAAAGGTACATTTTTCCATCGACACTTTGCTTGATTGATTGTTGTGATTGGGGGGAGGTGTGTAGCTCGCTCACTTCTATTCACATTCTATTAACTTACAATTTACTGGAGTAACTATGAAGACATAAAATAATAAATGAATATAATATTTTTACAATATAAGACATGATATCAATTTTAATGGAATAATATTTATCCTAATATACCCTCAAACAGAAATTCGTACGTTTATTTAATATATGGGAATTATGGAAGGTATAAAATAACAAGCTAAAAACGTACTCTTCGCCAATTTACTGAGCTTTTTATATATAATTGTTACACATTCTATAGGATACTCTTCGCAGTTTTCTTGTAAATAATGTTAGTTTTTGGGCATCCTAAATTTTGTGATAAAACCTTGTTGTGAAAAAAATTGTATGAAAAAAAAATCCAACCTGTGGGATTCGAACACGGGACCCTTGGATTGCAGCGAAAAGCTTTAGCCGCTGCGCCACCACCTGTTGCTAGGAAAATTGATTATCTGTGATATATATCTTTCGATATTCATACATATTTCACTTCTAAGAAATATTAGTAAAGTTCATACACAAAAAAAAAATTGTTATGGAAATAATATCTCGCGATTTCAATTTTAGTGCAAGCCACAAAAATTAACAAAAAAAAATTTTTTTTAAATTAAATAATTAATAACTTTTTTATTTACTGATCGATTTTCTTCAAAAACAATAGGGTTCTTCCTCTAGCTAACACTAACTTATTTTCTAAATTTCAATACAATCGGAGTTTTCTTTCTTAAGTTATCGTGCTTACAAGAAACGTGACGGACGGACGGACAGACGGACATTTTGAAAGTTGTTCAGAATTCGTTCACTAACACAATGATATGAAATTTTTTTCTCTACGAGCGATATTTACGATTTTAGAAATGTGCCGATCAAATACAATATACTCTTCGTTTTTGCGAAGAGTATAATAACAAATGAATATAATATTTTTACAATATAAGAAATGATACCAATTTTAATGGAATAATATTTATCCTCAAACAGAAATTCGTACGTTTATTTAATATATGGAAATTATGGTGAAAGATACCATAGATTGCATACAATTATATTATTTACGTGACTTTTACAGACTTTTATCAAATATGGAAAGTTTCCTCGATCCATCTCTGATTTGAATAGTGATTGTCAAATTCCTGATGCCACTGTAGAAGAGCAAAAAGAGGGTCAGTTGTGTGGCTATTAACGTCGTAAATGGCCATTGGCAGAGTATCATCGTAACTGTGAAATTGTCAAAATAATCTTAGTGACTTATGAAACATTATATAATTATACAGCATAATTAGTAGCCTCTATTACACCTGAGCTTCGGTCAGTGAAGGATTATGCATGTGCCTACTAACGTCGTCAGTCGTCATTGGCAGCATTATGACAGCTGTCAACTGTCAAAATAATATTACTGATAGAGGATAAAATGACCTTTTATTTAAAATGAGGGTCAATGGACGGTACTAAATCTGCTGTATAATTTTTTTCGGCGAATAGAGTTATTATGACAGTTGACAGCTGTCATAACAGTGTCAATGCCACGAGGAAAACCGTATAAAGGTATATACAGGCGAAGCATAGGGCTTACTGACATCATGAATTCTGTTGTATTACAAGTATTTTTTTATGATGAAATTATAGTATTCTGACAGTTGACAGCTGCCAAATTCTGTCAGTCATTTATACCTTAATTATTTTTATTAACATTATTGAAATAATAAAACTGCATGTTAGCAAATAATTTTATCCTTGCAATACTACTTTGTCCCCTGGTAAAAGTAACTATTGATTGACAGATGTCAAATGTTCCGTTTGAGCGATTTAAAAATCAGTATTGGAATTTGACAGTTATCAAAGTAGCACACAAAATAATGTGCACAAATGGAAGAAACAATATTATTATGTACCATGTGCTAATATTAGGCAATATTCGTTTACGAGTTAGTCATTCAGTTAAAAAGCGACCAAAAATTAGTCGAAAAACACTGTTTCTGCACTTTCGTCAGGATTGGCAAAAAATGACTATTTTTTTAACATTATTCTTTCCATGTTAAATCTTATTTCATCAAAATCAAGAATATAATATGAAAATGAGTATGATACGTTCAAAACCTGAATGACAACTGATAACTTCAGAGAAATAGATGTAATTCTTAAAATGACCAGAAAAACATTCGCCTGCTACAAAGGCAAAGCCACCTGCGGTATCAAAATAATCTGGAAAAAAACTTAAAATCATATTAGTGGGTATTGATGAATTTCACGTATCCACCACAAATTGCAGAAACTGAGGATCTCCTTTGTCATATAAGCTTATGTATGAGAAATCCCCCATCAAAAACCAAATCAAATTTTGGTGTTTGTACGATTGTGGCGCCGATCGGATGCATTTTTCAGAATTTTTGACATTCAAAATGATTTTATTTTTTCCCGCACATTGTGGTACCGCAGGTGGCCTTGCCTTTGTAGCAGGTACTAATTGTAATTTTGCAAATCTGTATAGTAGGTTTTGCAGAAAAATTTTGCAAAATTACTCAACATGTTTAAAAATCAATTGTCCAAAACTATCGGTAAAATTACAAAAAAACATGTGTAATTTTAATAGCAAGAAATGTTTGCAAATTTAAAAATCATCATCTTTTTTATACAATTTATGTTTGCATTTTTGCTATTTTTTGTGAAAATCGAATACGTCTTGTAATTTTACAAAACTGTATCGTTAATTTGAATACAAATTTTGTATATTTCTTATGAAAATTTGTAATTTATTCTCCAGAACTATTTGTAAAATTACAAAAAAATCATTTGTAATTTGATTTACAAGAAATGTTTGCAAATTTACAAATCATCATCTTTTTTTATACAATTTATGTTTGCATTTCTGCTATTTTTTGTGTGAATCGAATACGTTTTGTGATTTTACAAAACTGTATCGTAAATTTGAATTTCAAATTTTGTAAATTTCTTATAAAAATTTGTAATTTATTTTTAATTCAATTTTTAATGAAATTACAAACCAGAATTTGTAATTTGAATTACACAGAAAATTCAGAAATTTACAAAGCTTATTTCCATTTTTATTACTTCTGTACTACCTATCTATCGGTGCTATTACCAGTTCAGTCGATAAAATTATCGACCCTGTTTAACCCATTTTATCTACTCGTCTGTAGAAACCCTATTCGAGTTTATAGCATCGGCAAAAATAACTCTTTTTACATATTATTTTGAGCTAAGTTCACTTCATTATTATCGAGTAGGTATAAATTAATCGCTCTCGGTGGAATTTACCGATGTTGGTTCTGTAATTGACTTTTAGGACAAACTCGGTAAAAAAAATATCTACATTAAAGTTATCGATGGTCGATATTTTTAGCGATGGAGACTGTATTTTGGCTGGCGAGTATCTCACAAACTATAACACATATGAAGAAAATGAATATAAACATTATTGTAGGAAATTTAATTATGTTTAATTTTGCACAGATTATCTTTTCCCGTATGACACATCGTTTCCAAGTTGTAAGCGAAGAATCGTCCTCCTGAAGCGGCGGGGCTAGGAGCGGGGACTTTTAGTATGTTTACCTCCAACACATTCCTGAAGAGGAAAATTCTCCCCTCCTCCATATTCTCTACAATCCCCTTTTGGGCATTCAGGATTCTCTGATAATGAGCCTGGTGCTAAAGTTCAAAAATTCAAAATGACGTATATTTTCTTTTACCGTGTAGAAGGTAAATAGGGAGACCACTACGAAGAGCGACAGAAAAAAATTGAACCGCCTAGTTAAGTGAACTTTATTAGCTAATGTCAATGTTACCTCAAGGTCGGAGTAAAAATAAACAAATCACGGATTCAAACGTATTTTTACCTGACTTCAATATCAATATTAGTAGTAGAGTTTCGGCACTCTTTTCAGTTTTTTTTATGATTCTATGACATAATTTTCCAAATTTTATGACACTATTTACGGCATTTAGTTTAATGAATTGTGTTGATCTACAACATTAATTTTATTACAGAACGATGTTTACCATCCCAACAAACACAAAAGATAGGCCCAATGGAGGGCCGACCTTTTGTGTTTGTAGAGATCGTATTTTAAAATATTTAGATACAACAAAAACCTTCATATTCTTGGAAGAGAATCATAAGTAAATTTTTCCTAACTAAAAATAAATCTCACAAAATGGCTACTAATCCAGTCAACGAAAGAGTCGTAGAGAACATTGCGGAGGGGGAAAATTTTCCTCTTCAGGAATGTGTTGGGGGTAGTTAGTATTAAAAGTCTCCGCCCCTAGCCCCACCACTTTAGGGGGGCAGAGGCAGATCTCTTTTTTCGATTCTTCGCTTATAACTCGAAAACGATGCGTCCGTACGGAAAAAGGTAATCTATGCAAAATTAAGCATAACTAAATTTCCTACAAGAATGTCTATATTCATTTTCTTTGTTATAGTTTCAGAGATATTCGCCAGTGAAAATCGATAATTAATAAATTAATTAATTAGGTACATACACTCAAAGAAATAGTATGGGTAAATTCAACAAAAAAAAAATGGTTAACTAACAATATCGTTAATTTTGTTAAACTAAATTATATTGATGGTATTTTTAAACAAGAGGTGATTTTTATTTTAATTAATAAAAAGTTGTCGTACAACAAAACAAACATTAACTTAAAAATAGATGAATAAGACTATTATTTTTTTCGACTGACTATTATTTTGTTGAATTCTGTCAAATTAAACTAGATAATAGTATATTTTATTTTTAACTATTATCGAATTGTAATTCTAATTCAGTATTAGTTCGCTGTATTATTGTACTTCGTAGACAAACCAATATTATTGTCGTCTTCTAGAAGTTCTAAAAGAATTACCATAAAATTTGCTTGCTTACCACGTAGTCTATTACAGAAATTATTCCCAGATAACGCCACATACAAATCACTGACAATAATCAATCATGCATTATCTTATACTCTTACGAATTTATAGAAAATTAATAACATGTTGCAATGTTCAAATTCTCTCAGGGATCATCGATATATTTGGATGGATCTTATAAACGATCTCTAATCTTTGGTTTGGGTGGCCTGATGTCTCAATACTGAGATTTTGGCTAACCAAAAAAAACTTCATCATACAATAAAGTGTAGATCAACCTAAAAATTAGTTGGTGAACAAAAAACAAAGTTGTACTATTTAATTGTAGACCAAATTGAAAATGGTTAGTGAACATAAAAAAATGTCATTGTACTATTTAATTTGTTACAAGAAGATATGATTATTAAACTACTATTTGTTTACGAAAACAAATAAAGTTGTATGACTATTCTTTTTTGATTGATTTAACTATGAAACTAGATAGGCGCGATTTCATATGCTCTTTTTGGTTGAATCTACCTATCATTTTCTTTGAGTGTAGAACTTTTCTGTCAAAGCGGTTTAGCGCGGTCTGTTAATAAATCACAGTCACAAAACAACCTTTATTTGACAACACTCGACGTATTACTAACGTAATATTTTGTTGAAATCTATTTCCTTAAATATACAGTGTGACTCACTTAAAATGACACTATAACTTTTTTATTTTGTTTCCGACTTGAATCAAATTTTACTGAAGTGTAGAGATCTACTTATGACCAGAAAAACATTCGCCTGCTACAAAGGCAAAGCCACCTGCGGTACCAAAATATGCGGAAAAAATAAAAACATTTTGAATGTTAAAAATTCTATCAGATCGGCGCCAAAAACGTATAGTCCGGTAACACGACGTACGATTTGATATGCGATGCGCATAAAGCTATCGTAGTGACATAAAGATGAACTAGTTGCGTATGTCTTATTCTCTTAGTTTATATGATGAAGCGACCTTTGGACGCGCCAGATTAGAGTTTACTCGACTTTACACCAAAATTTGATTTGGTTATTGATGGGAGATTTCTCATACATAAGCTTATTTGGCAATTTGTGGTGGATACGTGAAATCGTCAAGACCCATTAATATGATTTTAAATTTTTTTCCGCATATTTTGGTACAGCAGGTGGCTTTGCCTTTGTAGCAGGCGAATGTTTGACTGGTCACAAGTAAATCCTAATTTGTTCTATACTTCAGTAAACTTTGATTCAAATCGGAAACAAAATAAAAAAGTTATAAATTAAATATGATTCACTTCATTTTAAGTGAGCCATATTTAAGGAAATGTATAGATTTCGACAAAATGTTACGTTAGTAAATACATTGAGTGTTGTAAAATAAATATTGTTTTATGACTGTAATTTATTAGTAAACCGTTTTGATGGAAACATTTCAGATACCTAATTAATTAATTTATTAATTATCGACTTTGGCTGCCAAATATCTCCGAAACTATAACACACAGGAAGAAAATGAATATAGACAATCTTGTAGGAAATTTAATGTAATAGAAAAATGTTTTGGGTAGGACGCATCATTTCCGAGTTAAAAGCGAAGAATCAAAAAAGGAACCTTTTCACCCACCCTCCCCCACTGGAGCAACTGGGCTAGGGGCGGGGACTTTCAGTATGTTTACCTCTTAACCACCAACACATTCCTGAAGAGGAAAATTCCCCCCCCCCTCAATATTCTCTATAATCCCCTTTTGGGCATTCATTGATCGGGCTAAATACATCATCATCTGGAAAAGATTATCAAGAGACTTCCCCTTACGAATCCATTGATGATGTCAACATGGTAGATGAAATGGCGAAAAAGTAATACTATTCGACTGTAGTGTTTTGGTGTTTGCAAAAATTACATAAAGGTTTCAGCCCCCTCCATGATAAGGAAATCCAGTTTTCACTGCTTTCAAAACACGGAAAGTAATTACAAAAATGTGAGGTGGCTATGCCATTGTTAGTCAGATAATTATGACTAGTCATTCCTTCAACGAGATAAATAACCGAGACACTCCGTACATTTGCACCGACTTAATTAACAAGTTGGCATAACAGTGACACCGGTGAATAAATAAATAATTGCAATAATAAATTACCTTTTTATTTCATCAAACATTGGTTACGTGCTATTACGTACGCATGTAACGTGTTTTCTTTCGAGTGTTATGTGTATTTATTTACAACAATCATCATTATTCTTTAACGACCAGCAAACGGTAATCCTTAGAGCGATAATGAAATTTATGGTTTCTATCTGCGAGAAATGTTTAGATAAAAGCTGACCTCCTGTGGCGATACGAATTATTTTATCATTAACCATAATAAAAAGATCACAAATTGTTGTGGCAATAGGGTCTGATAATAATAAAGCAAATTGTATATTAAGTGTTATTTATCTTACAAATTTAAAATATGAATAGATTAAAAGGAAGGCTGATACATGGTCAAAAGATAAAGAAGGCTTTAAGCCCCAAGACTGAGGAACTGGAAAAAGAAGTTAGTTGAGAGCTGAATCGAAGAAAATTGTCAATGAGGCCACAAGATACAAAGAAAGGAAGTAGAAGAGGAATTTTGTTTGTTGGTGATTTCAAATGACAACTTATATACGTTAAATTGTTTACTCAAATTCTGTATGAGATCTTTATAAAGAATCTAAATTAACTCTAGGTGTAATCAATAACAAGCGAAACAGTTTTCTGGTAGCCAGAGTTAAAAATGCCTTGACATTTCATAAATACGAAGAACTATGCTGAGCACAAAGGTAATGGCAAAATACGTACATTTAAAGCTTTTGTTGGATTCGACAGAAAACAATACCGGATACGCATATATAACGGGGTTAAGTAAATACGATGAAATATGTGAATTGCCTTGGTACATTTTTCGCAAAACATTCCAGGCGATATTTAATGCCGATATATCAACTCGTGATGGCCGTTTATTTTAAAATTAATAAGTTTATGTATTAAGTCGCGTGTTTTTTAATGCCGTCTTAGGTCTGTTTTCTTCACGAAACGAGGCTCTTTATATTATGGATACTGAAGAGTAAAGGATCTCGTACATTTCAATCAATCGAATCGAAATATTTAAGAGATATTTATAATAGTGCATTTTATACGAAGCCGAAGCGATCCACCGACCTACATGATAAAAACGAATTTTTATGTGTACAATCGTGGTCACAGTTAAGGTTTCCAACAAAAAACTAAAAAACCTTCCCGTTTGAGTATTACTTTGATTTCAGTATAATATTGGGTTAATTCGATAGAAAAATTTTAAATCGTCGTTATACCGGGTGCCACAAGCTAGTGGCTCCCCCCTATATTTCCTTTATTTTTTAACTTATCCATTTGAAATTTGGGGTACATAAACTACCTGTAAAAATGGATTATTGGACATGAGATCATTTCCGGTTTACCAGGAAATAACAGCAACTTTCGGTTTTTAAATGGATTCAAGACAACATTCTGAGTATACCAAGTAATTTTCGCGAATTTTTGAATCGATGTTCAGTTTTTTAAAGCATTTTAAGACATTCGTCTAGAATGCTTTGGAATATCAAAATTTATTCTACGGCAGGTAAAGTCCAAGCGGAAAGTATAATTTTTCGTTTAATTTCATTAACAACTATTTATGAAGCGTCCAGAATTGAACAAATCACTTTTTTATGGAAAACTTTCTTTTCAAATGGGAAGGTGGTGGCTCATAGTGTTCAATAAATTATAGATTTTTTTCTGAATTCATTGATATCAGTTTCAAATCTATGCTATTTGTTTTTCTATTTTATTAACTTTATTTAAAAATAAAAAATCACTTTCAAAATAATTTTTATTGACCCTTATCCTTTGCACTAGTACTTATACCTATTAAGAAACAAAAGAGAGAACCAAAAGGCGCTTATTCACAAAAAGGTAGTTATTCACATTTCATTACTAGACATATGATTTTTGGAAAGGCAACTTAAAGTTCAAGAAACATTATATTGAAAGTGATCTTTTTATTTTTAAATAAATTCAATAAAATAAAAAAACAAATAGCATAGATTTGAAATGGATATCAATAAATTCAGAAAAAAATCGATAATTTATTGAACAGTATGAGCCACCACCTTCCCATTTGAAAAAAAAAAGTTTTCGATAAAAAGTGATTTGTTCAATTTTGGAGGCTTCGTAAATAGTTATTAATGAAATTAAACTAAAAATTATATTTTTTCCCTGGACTTTACCTGACGTAGAACAAATTTTGGTATTCCAAAGCACTCTAGACGAATGTCTTAAAATGCTTTAAAAAACTGAACATCGAGTCAAAAATTCGCAAAAATCTCATGGTATACTCAGAATGTTGTCTTGAATCCAAATATATAAAAATATACAGGGCGTTCCATTTAAAAAATCGAAAGTTGCTGTCATTTCCGGGCAAACCGGAAATGGTCTCATACCGTTTTTTATGTCCAAAAATCCATTTTTACAGGTAGTTTATGTACCCCAAATTTCAAATGGATAGTTAAAAAATAAAGGAAATATAAGGGGGAGCCACTAGCCTGTGGCACCTGGTATAAGAGACATTTTGCATCACTTTAAATCCAATTTAAAAAAAAGTTATGAAAATCAGGAGTCCAAGAATGATACCTCGTGTGACTCCGATATTTGACATACTGTCACAGGTCGGTAGATAAAACATTTTTATGGTGAAATTTATTTATGGTATAAAGTGAGAGTCAATGTAGAATGACAATTACCTCACCGCTTTAATCTAAGACCCCACCAATAAATTGAGTTTTGATAACAAGATTAGATACCGTCGACCTCCCAGAGACAGAACTATAAATACTTACTTGATTTTTCTATAAATTAATTTTATGAATTTTATCCAGGGTGCATACCAATTCACAATTTTGAAATGTCCTGACTTTTACAGGTTTTCCAGGACTTTTCAATAAAAAATCTGAAAATTTATGAGCGGGGAAGGGGGGGGGAAACATTTTTTGACGCGCGGGTGGCGCAAGATATGGATATAAAAAGTTTTAATAAATTTTCCTAATTTCCCTGACAAAAATCAAATTCCCTGACTTTTTCAGGTTTTCCCTGTTTTCCAGAAAGTATACACCCTGTTTATCTCGGAGCGCATTGTTCAGTAGTCCTCATCGCTTGCTTAGATGTACCGTTAAAAAGACGTTTTAAACATGTAACTAATTCTGTGTTATTACGTTATTAGTGGTGTCAAACTGTTCGTGTGGAAAAAATACACGTTTTAGGAGTGGCTGCTCACACTAATGCTGCTTTGGCATGACATTTCAATGTAACAATGAGAAGAAACAAGGAGTCATCTTGCCTAGGGCTTCACTTGACCCAGTGCTATTGCTTCCTGATCCCTACGTTAAAGAATATTCAATATACATGATTCAGTTGAAGAGATTAAGAGTGGTTTGGTTATCAGAGAATTTGAGATTATATTGTATTGAGATACAAACATTAAATTAAAAAAAAAAACGATAAAAAATCTAATAACAATTTAAAAAGGAAATAATTCAACTAATATTTCGTTGCGAAAATTTATTTGCTTCAACAATTTGTTTATTTTTTCAAGTATAGTGTTATGTGGGTTTAGTGATTTTAAACGAACTATTTATTTTTGACAATTAATCATTCTCCGTTATCTACTCAACAATGTTTTTTTAATCAAGCACTTGGACCCAAGTGGATGAACAATCATATATTGAAAAATCCTCCATAATTTTGAAAAATACAAAACGCTGAATGACTTTCTGAATGTTCAACTCGACGCTAATCACATTCTGTTGAAACAGTATCAACCTTAGAAAAATTATTCAACATTTTTTCGAATTCCTTAGTCCCCATCAGTAGGATATGAGAAATTGATTTACGAAAAATTATTGAGTTGAAAAATGCCTTAATTTCAAATAAACGAGGAAATACTCATATTATTATAAACCTTGATTTATTTTTCTCATATTTTTGTGTTTTATTGTATTATGGATTCACCCGTGTATACATGACGTGATATTCACTTGGATTAGGAGAAGCCAAAAGAAATGCTATAAACAAAATATACCTACGTGAGATACTCCCACAAATATGCCACCTAGACATTCCGTAAAGTTGCCACTATGTTCGATACTCGTCTATCGATAAATTTACACATATTTTTCCTTCCTCATGTACGTACATTTGTGTCCAGTAAATGCAACGTACGTGATTATTGCCACAATATCCTGTGACGTAAAGGCAATTATGTTCTCGTTGCCATATCTCAAGAACTATCAGCACACTGCACACACATCGACATTTAACACTGAACTGAATAGTTTAGTTTTCGAGTCCAGAACCGCATTCATCAAGACATCAAACAGCTGACAGTTACGACTGTCAGGGTGCTGGGGACAACAAATAGGTTAGCTTTTAGGGAGGGAGCAGTTACTGAAAATGTGATAAAATAAACGATGGGGAAGGGGGTCCATAAAAAGTGAACTGACAAAAAAATTGTTTGATTGGAAAATGGTTATATTTAACATTTTAAGTTCATTCATTGTATGACAAATTATGATTACTTAATAGAATATTTAAAAAAATGTAATAGGGAAGGGGGAGTTTACAAACAAACGTTCGTTTATAAAGGTTTCCCAATTGTAACAAGATGTTATAAAGGGTTAAAAATGGCCAATTATTTCGAACGTATTTGTTGAATGACCCCGCATTAATCACGTAGGATTGCTTTGATATTATACAGGTCGTTTTTTGCATATCCGACGCAAACATTTGCATAGTTTAGATGAATTATCCAATTCAATTCAATTCAATCAAACATTGGTTTCAGCATGTAAATTATTATTGTGACTATTATGAATTCAGTTGTCATTAGTCTATTATTAAAGGCCTTTATTTGAAATTATTATATTCTTATTGGAATTAACGTTGCCTCTTTATTTAAGAGTATATTACCGTTTTCTATAAATTGGCGCAGTCAATAGGATTCGTTAATACTACAGAAGCCTGACTGTTGACGCAACACGTGACTAAGTAGAACATAAAAAGGACGGTTCTTCCACATTATGATGTTGAAATCTAATCGAAAATAACCGAAGAAATAACATTTAAAAAAATCACACATAAATCATTAAACCTAAATTTATACTTGACATTTGGATACGATGTGACAAATGATCAAGATATAAGGAAAAATAAATAAAGTTGTCACATTTCCTGCTGGCTAGATTAGCTCATACTTCTCACGCGGTTTGTATTTTATTGGACATACATTAGCCACATCGAGTGTCTAACATGAACTGTCTCGGTTTTTGGTTACATGCAAAGTTACAATATTTAAGTTAGTTGGTGTAGATGGAATCCCGGAATAATAAAAAAATGGCTGACAGGAATCTGGCCTGAGAAAAGCCTCAAGTATATCAAAAGGACACAACTACACGTTGCAGGCGTTAATATCATGCGTCGGTAAAATAATACTCTGTATATTCATCAATACTTAGGCACAGGTGTTATCTTTCTTAACAAATATATTCTCAGCGAATATGGTTTATTAAATAACATGGGGCTACAGAATCGAATACGGAGGAGAATACCGGTAAGTATAATCGGCCACTTGTCAGTTGAGCAAAATTCGACGTGATAGAAATATGGCGAAACGTCGAAGATCAGACTTGCTAACGCCCGGTTTTTTTACCGTTCATTACGCCTCTGAGACATGGACTGTTAGAGAGTCAGACATACGGCGTACTGATGCGATCGAATACGAGTCTCACTTCTAGGGAATTGCTTGGACAACCCACATTAACCGGAGAGAGGACACTTTAGAACAATTCAAGTAAGCGGTGAAAATGACTCTTTCCAAATCTTTGGAATTATGTTATCAAGGAACTAATAGCAAAGCTGGCTAAAGAAAAGCAGGGCAGATGACGTGACGCTGTCAGACATTTCATACAACAAAGGGAGGCCAACTAGATAATACTTGGGTAACAAAACGTTCGCCAAGAGGTTGTAAATAAGAAGGATATCTTTTAGAGTAACTAAATAATATATATCGGTACATCAATTTTGCTTTGATTAGTGGGTACGAGTGAGCATGGTTATGGTTCGTCAAACTAATTCAACAATACAATTATAATCACTTAAAAATTATCATTTACAGTGCACTCCGTATATAATAATAATTGCGTACAATTAATTAAACATCTTGAATTATAGCGATCGTGAGTATGAAAGATCTGTTCGTGCCGATTGGCGGAGAACTAACATAATTTCGATTTTCTCCTTCACTTTTGATTGTGACCTTTTCATGACATGTTTCAGTGAGAACTTCACAGGTCACGATTTAATTAAAATGAAATTTCTCAGACATCAGGGGAATATAACAACGCACATACCAATCACGATGTTATTACGCTTTTCTTTCACAAAGTTTTTGCCTGATTCTTCTGTCTTCTATAATATACAGTCACATAAACATATCAATCCTTCTTTCCTAATGCTTGGAAATGTTTTTTGTTTTTCATAACGTATGCAATATTAACCAACACAAAACGAAGTAGGTGGCAACACATTTTCATACATAGTATTTACTATTTTACATGTAAAAGTAAGAAGAGGTGACGAAAAACGAAAAACCCCTTTTTGTGAAACAAACTACTATAAATAATTCATTAAAAATTGCACACATGAATAAATAACTTTTCAGAAATTGCCTATTACCTCGTCTAGTTTTCAACGACGTACTCAACTGTAATTTGATACCTTGAAAAATAAAAACAACTTTGCTTTGTACCAATTTTGGTACTTTCAGTATGTTTTCTGCATTCCAAAAACGTGATTTGATGTTTCTTTCGGCAAAACCAGAGGTGTGTCATTAATCTGAGACCAAATAAAGACAAATAATTAGGTTATTTATTTCCAATAGTTACTATTAAAATAACTGCAGTAAATTTTGAGAAATCGTTGAAACAATCTTGAGTGGTAGGTCCAATCTTTGGAGCCATCTACCGGCAAAACTGTTCATAATTTGAAGTTTTGCCGAAGAGACATTTTGGTCTTAATAATTTTCGCAAAGGAAATATTTTTAATGTTTTTATTTTATTTTATTTTAATTGCCTTATTTATATTACTGTCCTGGCGAAGTTTATTTATTAGCTAATGCTACTCCACCACTTAACCAGGACGCGACGGCGAGATGAGATACGGTCACCCATCAAAGTGATGGACTCGCCCGGCGCACAGTGGGGCAGGAGACCCGAAAATCTGGCAAAAAAACTGAAACTTGGCTAATGATCCAAAAATAGGTTCAGGTTTATAGAAAAATTATTTAATAAAATCATTTCTCAAAAAGGGGTGGGTTATAGGGGACGGACAAATTATATGAACAGAAAATTACGAAATTTTGTATTTTTATGTATTTTGTAATGCTAGTGATGGGAAAAATATTTTACAAAATCTAACTTACAAAGGTATTATAAGTATCGAAAAAAACATTCGAATATAATAATTATTATATACTTGTTCAGGCTAGGAATAATTTAAATTTTAAAAGTAAGGGCAAAATATGGGCATAAATTTCAAACGTAATGTATTTATTTAATAAATAAAGAATACACCCATATAAAAAAAATGTCTTGATCGCACTTGGAACAAAACTAAATGTTTCATTATTTAATTAAATTGGTATTTACAAAAGTACTACTGTTTATCACAAAATTATAAGTACTAGAAAATGTAATATACACCTGAACTTGAAGCCTCCATAGCAAAAAAGTCGAATTTTAATATAATAATAAACAAATAAACGAGCACAAAGATCTAATCAAATTTTAAAATTAACAACGCACGGGCACTATCTGCACTACTCGATTCTGACTAATGTAGGTGCTGAGATGAATCATGTAACGGCCAACTGCCATTCATTTTATTATGTGCAAAGGTGTTGGCTACGCATAGCTCAAAAGTGCCATCGTGTCAACTCTTTTACATATTTTGATCTTTTGCCACGTTTCTAGCTTTGTTGCCCCTCTCTGAAACCGGTAAAGTACCTCACCTCACTTTTTTTGACCAAAACAAACTTCAAAACTATTGTCCATTCACACTAAAATACCTGATTTTACTATGGAGTTCAGGTACACACTCGTAAAGAGTATTCATAACCCAATAGAGAATTTTAAAAAACCGCTGCCCAAGGAATCACTACTTCCACATCCAGATTCTCTATTCAAGTCACTCACAACGAAAAAACTTTGTATGTGAAAATAATTGTTTATGGAACTTTAATAATATAATATTTGAAATCCTCTACCCCAAAAACCCATAAAATGATACCCCACATCGGTAGTGGGGTGGGGGTGGTGGTAGGGGGGTGGATGAAGTAAAAAAATATTTTGAGGTTTTTGATTCCTGTACATATACTAAATCACAATTTTTTTCATCCCCTTTAATAAGGAGGTGGGGGTGGTAATGGGGGTGGCTAATGCCAAAAATTTTTTTGAGACCTCAGCTTCTCTTGTATATACTAAATACCAATTTCATGAACTCTTACCTGCTTGATTTACCCATTTACCCCAATTTACCCCCCAACCCTTCGACGGAACAAGATGAAAATATAATCTAGTTCTAGATCTCGTTAAAGTACATATGTGTACCAAATTTCAGGTCAATATCTTAAACGGTTCCAGAGTAAACGTGCGCACAAAAAAAAGTTACAGACAGACCGACAGACAGACCGACAGACAGACAGAAATTTTTCTTTCGCTCAAACTTAAAATCTCGACGTTTCATGATATTTTAAGCCTATTTGGACAATAAAAATTTTTAAAAATTTTTTGTCGTTACTATACTTCCACTGGACGTGGAAGTAATTAAGTTCTCATTAGGGCCGCTAGAATCCTGTAGGCATTTACAACTTCCAAGATACTCATTATTACTAATTAAACCTTAAAATCGACTTGTGAAGCAGCCCTATTTGCTCGCCGGCATTTCAATAAATTCATCATAACTCACGAGGTGTAATAGTATATTATTCAATGAGCGGTAATGTAGGTAATAACTCACGCAGATGAAAGTTTACAGCACGAGCCGTAGGCGAGTTGAATACTATACTTTATTTACGATTATAACAGTAAATATTAAATTAAGAAAATTTTGTTTAAATTACTCAGTTTCAGGGTTGGCATGTTTAAAACAAAATGTTTTAAAAAAAGTGTTTAAAACATGTTTAAAACATCGCACTGTGTTTTAAACAAATATTTAAAACATATTTAATACAAAATACTATGTTTTAAACAACTGTTTAAAACATAGTTTAAGACACAGTGCGATGTTTTAAATAAATGTATTATTTTGGAGTTTGTGGAAAAGCAGGAAAAGTGTCGGTGAAGGTCCATTCCGATAAATAATTCTGATATAGTGGTCACGTGCACTGAGCATTGTATTTGCAGAGCGCTGTAAAATCCGTTTAAGAACGCCATCTGACATCAACTAGTAGTAGCAGACATAGTGTGCCTGGCACCATTTAATTTTAGTTGAATATAGTTTGAAACGTTTTAAACCTGTTTTAAACATACCATTTAAAACTTAAAAAAACCTGTTTTAAACAAAAAAAAAACTGTTTTTGTGCTTAAAATGAAAAAAAAACTGTTTTTTTTCTAACCCAGCTCAGTTTGTTTATTAATAAAATTAACTGTAAAATTTAATTTTTGTTCACCATTTTATATTTGTTGTCATCAAAGATTTAGCCACCTTTAAGCGGAGGTAGAATGTGATTTTTAATCGAAATAGTGCATAAACTGCTTGTAGACAAAAAATCAGCTTTGTAGATTAATATTACGCGGCGGAAAATGCAAAACTTCTCCGCGAACTGCAATAGCCCGGAGCGCATATTCGGTCAAAAGTCTTGTTTTTTATGTTAGAGAAAAAATTAGCTCTATCAATTTTCTTTACATAAGCTATCTACAAATTTTTCGAAAAAAAAAAAACGATAATTATCGAGATATTCGAGGAAATGTAAGAAATTACACGTTTTCCTATAGAGTGAATGTAAATCTTAAAAAAATAATTTTTCTTAGAAATCTTTGTTTCGAAGGGCCAAGATTAACGGAGCGTCAAAGTAGTACATGATATTAAGTGAACATCGTATATGAGATCGATTTCAGTTAATTACCGATTAATTACGGTGACAAAATGGAGAAATTTTACCGAAAAAAAAAAAAGTCCCAAATCCCGCCCCCTCTAATTCCTTCATTTTTGTTGGAATTCAAAAAATAAAAGAAGGAGTTTTAGCAAATTTAAATCTAATTAAGTTAACTAGAGTAGTCTTTTGGCGTAGGAGCCAAGATTAAAAAGTTGCCAACTTAGTTTGGTGGTGTAGTGTTTGTAGAAGCTCAAAATTTGCGATTTTTTGCCGTACACGGCCAACATTTCAGTAGTTATCTCCGAAACTAAAAAAAAAGTCATAATTCTGACATTAGCAAAAGATTCGAAATGGAAAATACTCGTTTGACCTCATTTTTTATTTGGAGCTAACTCCCACCGTTTTGGAGATATATGCAGAAATAATAAAAAAATAGCTTACATTTCGGAGTCGAAAAAATTGCAAAAACATGCAATCTTGACACGTGCATATTTTTCGAAAAACACCATTGGGACGGCCGTACGATGTCGCGACGTAAAGAGGAAGTCTTCCAGATAAACCTGATCGTAAATTGCACGGCGAAATTCGAAAATTCGGCTCGGCACGAACGAATCAAAAGTAGCATTTTATGACATTTCAGAAAATATTTATAAATATTAACGCGAATAATTTGTCACTCCCTGGCCCCACCTTCGTGTGTTGCGCGTTACGTCGATTGGACAGACTAGGAAGATAAATGTGATTGGCTCTGTACCTAGTGAGTTATAATAACTCACGCTGTTTGTTTATGGATACTATTAATTGATCAAAAGCAGTTTATTAATTAGTATATAACCTAATAAAAGTAGATAAATTATATTTTATTAAACAGTTATAACACAGCAAACTTTCAAAAATGTACTTATTAGTGCTCCGCAAGTATTTACAATAAATAGGCCTCCAACACGCTGTCACTTTGCTTTGTTTGTACTACAGCAGCCATCTTTTGTTGGTAAGTTAGGGTTTTTGTCAGGCCTAAAGGGCACCATACACCTTCAGCAATAATGTCATTCCAGCACATCATTACAGAAACATAATTACTAAAAATTTCCCCGTCATTCCCTGTCATTATTTTTCACACCTTACATGTTCATTATTTAAGAAAAAAGCATATCTAGCTATAATTATTGAATTAAGTATGATTGAAAAAAACGCGAAAATTCAGGTAATGAGATTACTAAACGTGTATGGTGCCCTTTAGGCCTGTCGAAAACCCTAACTTACCAACTAAAGATGGCTGCTGTAGTACAAACAAAGCAAAGTGACAGCGTGTTGGACAGGCCTATTGCCTGAGTATTAAAAGCACCTTAAATAAATTCAAAAGAACATTAAAATAATTTCTCAGTGGAAAATGTATTTATCAATTACAAGAATTTTATGATCTTGAGTAACCTCAACATTTTGTCGTACTTGATTTATTTTGATAATAGATAATAAATTATAAAGGCTACTGTTGTTGCACATCATTATTAATAAATAATTATTAATTGATACAATTTCTTCACAAAAATTAGTATTTTTCAGTCGTCAAATAAAAAATAGAAAACAATTATATTTGTTGTCAATTGATTTTTTGTGGAAATCAGGAACTATCTATTGGGTAAAGCAAGCCTTATCAACGATTTATTAAACTTCAGTGGGCAACGGAAAATTTTGGAAAATATGTTTGAATATTATGATTGTTTCATTAATTACAAATTACAATTTTGTATTAAACATCTTTTTTTTTTTTTAATTGCATATTATTCCATTTCAATTGAAAAGTTGTACTATGGCGCTTTACCAGTTATCAACAGAAGTCAATACTGTTGCCCTAGCAGCACGACGATTTGAAAATATTCGATTTAAAAATTGTTCCTCCATTAGGAGAAGAATACTGGAGGTATTTTATCGCCATGTGTTCTATTATTAACCATCGTTCAATTAAGTTTTAATTGGCTTCTAATTGCTACAATTCTGAGTTGGTTAAATCGGTTAGAGGGAAATAAAAAAATCGTAGGAGGCCTTGAGAATAAAAGCAATACCTCTGGCATGGGGCTCGTAATAACAATTATTATGCTACTTATTAATCTCGAAGAGTATTGGAAAAGATCTGCAGAAATTCATTGACCTACTTTTATAAATTAATGTTGTATCTTTGTGTAGTAAGTAAAAAAATATACAATTTGTTAATCCTGCATCATAATAACAGATATAATTACGATTTCTTTCATTGTACTCAAATTTATTTCGTAAGTTTTCTTCCATATATACAGGGTGTCTCTGAAATAGGTGCACACCAATCTGAAGAGCAGTATTAATCCAGTCAAAATAGACAAAAAAATCCAAAACCTCGGAAAAATTCCGATGGAGTTGAAAATATATACTTACTAGGGATTGCAATACCGGTTAACCGGTTAACCGGTTATCAGGACAAAAAACACATGAAGATAATTACCGGTTATTTTAATTTTTTACCGGTTATTTCGGTAAATTCTGAACTTACGATATGTCACGTATTCAACGTTTCTATGACTAGTATTCACTAAATACAGAGTGACTTCCAACACTGAGCACTTTTAACAATAAATAAATGATATTATAAAAAGTAAACTCCAAACGCCAAGGCTAAGAAATACAAGAGAGACATTGACAATATCTTGCTACAGGAAATTGAATATTTCGCTGCCGCAAATATCCGTGGGATACATTTAGAAGTATGTTTGTTATTACCAATTTTTATTAACTTATCGACCCACCAATGCCGATTGAAGAAGGGCATCTGCAGCTGGTGGTATTCTATGCACAAATATCAGACGACTAACAGATATAGCTTTGAAAAACTAACCCTTTTAATGGGCTAGTTTTAAAAAATATTGAATTTTTAGATTAGGTATTCAGTAAATGCCCTATTTGAGTTTATGTTTATAATTTTTGTTATTTAAGGTGATATTTTTGTTATTTACCGAATAATTATTTATTTAAATTTATTTCATTTATATTTTTTCCTTTTGATAAAAAACCTTTTGTTTTTACAATTAATTATTTTTTATTTATTTGCTTTTATCATGATTAGAGAATATTATTTAGGTATTATGCAAATCACAACTTACACAGTTTTATTTATTATGAAAATACCTACTTTCTGTATATTGTTGCCCTAATCTGGGCAAGCTAATATACTAGTTAGGAAATACTTTAAAACACTCATTATTGGAGAATCAATCAAAACAACTACTCTTACTACTCTTCTAGCTAATACTGACGAAGTATGAATGACTAAATTTGATTAAACGATTTAAGTATTTTCAATATATTTTTTTGCTTTAAGTGCTAAGAATCCTATTATTTAATTCAATACCTCGTCAGTATTAGCTAGAAGAGTAGTTTTGATTGATTCTCCAATAATAAAGTATTTACCTAACTAGTATATTAGCGGGCCCAGATTAGGGCAACAATATACAGACAGTAGTAGATTTTCATAATAAATAAAAAGTGTGTAAGTTCTGATTTGCATAATACCTAAATAATATTCTCTAAACCTTTTGTTTGTTCATTATATTAAATATATGTATATAAAAATGTTTTTTGTTAAATTTAGATAATTTTGTACATGGAAAAAGACAATTGCCATTTTCTCCACCCTAATTATTCATTCTGAAATTTACCGGTAATTACCGGTTAACCGGTTATTTACATTTTTATTTACCGATTTACCGGTTATTAAAACTTCCGGTAAATTGCAATCCCTAATACTTACATACCTTTAAATCATCATGTTTAAATGGAATATCAAAAGTCCCCATTGACCTGACCCGGGCTAGAAATTTTATTCAAGGTCAAAGGTGCAAAAAAAAACGGTTTTTGAAAAATATCTATTAAACGGTGAAAAATAGTTAATATAAAATTTATTCTCTACAAAGAATATTCCTACACTTTTTTCCTATAAATGATTGTTCGTGAGTTATTGCGATCTAATAAATTGCAAATATTAATATGCACTCATACGCGGCATGTATACGTCACTCGACGTTGAATATAATATAAGGAAAAATATCGAGGTTAAAAAACTCATTGAGTGGTTTTCATTCCTGAGATTGATAAAATAATGTTTATAGCAAATGGAGTCGCTGGTAATGAGTGATGACAAAATAATTTGCTATAACGCTCGTAAAGTTGGAATTGCTTCTATGACTAAAATGACTGGCCAGACGTTTAATAATATTAAATTGAAACGTGCTGATAAAATTCTTAAGTAGTGCTGTAAAAATTCACGATTAGACTGTCTATAGATCCTTAATTATTATTTCAACGAATGAGTATTACTAAAACCTGAGAACTTGAGCAATTCTTCGCATACGAATTAGCTCCTTACCCATTATCACTTTTCGATGCAGCAGGAATGAATAAAATACAAAAATATGCCATTACGATTGCTTTCAATGTGTAAATGTTGAATTTGATAATACGAATTCTACCTGCATAATTGATGGAGGATATTTTTTACATCGTGTTGTGTGGGATCGAAAAGAAACATTCGATGGTATTTTTGAGAAATGCGTTCATTATGTACGTAGGTACATTTTGGAGACAACGTTATTATATATTCGATAGTTATACGGATTATAAATAAAAACTTAAGTCCACACATTGGAGCCAACGTTGGCGCCAACAACGTTCGTCCAATGTGTGGATCGACCAAATAGCATTGGAGGCAACGTTGGCGCCAATGTTTTTATGATTCGCACCAACGTTGGAAGTTTTCCGTATTCTGTCGGTTTTTCGACAACACATCGAAGAGATTGGCCCCAATGTTCGTGTTGCCGACCACATATTGGCGCGGGTAGACCGCTTTTATTCAGTGTGAAATTATTGTCCGTATGGTGAAGATATTTTAAGGTTTTTAAAAATGTCTCAGACGGTATGGGACAATGAAAAGGTGCTGGAATTTTTGGAGCGAGGCCGCACACTTAAAAATAATGTTTTGAATCAAGAAAATTTTATTCGTATATACGCAAATAAATAAATTCTTCCAAGTAAAACAAATAATTTTGTTTCAAGAAATAGAAGATTGTCGTAAATAAATTTTATTTAATATGAACTTATTTCGTCTTAAAACAAAACTATTTGTTTAACTTGAATAATTTATTTATTTGCGTATATATGAATAAAATTTTCTTGATTCGAAACAGTACTAGGGATTGCATTACCGGTTAACCGGTTAACCGGTAAACAGAACAAAAAACACATGACGATGATTACCGGTTATTTTAATTTTTTATCGGTTATTTCGGTAAATTCTGAACTTACGATATGTCACGTATTCAACGTTTTTATTTTTATGTCAGTGACTAATATTCACTAAATATAGAGTGACTGTCCCAACACTGAGCACTTTTAGCAATAAATAAATAATATCCAAGCCCTAAGAAATACAAATAAGAGAGACATTGACAATATCTTGCGACAGAAAATTGAATATTTCACTGCCTAAAATATCCGTGGAAAACATTTAGAAGAATGTTATTACCAATTCTAATTAACTTATCGACCTACCAATATCGATAGAGGAAGGGCATTTTCAGTTGGTGGTATTCTATGTACAAATATCAGACGACTAACAGATACAGCTTTGAAAAACTACCCCATTTAACGGGCTATTTTTAAAAAATATTGTATTTTTAGATTAGGTATTCAGTAAATGCCCTATTTGAGTTTATGTTTGTTATTTTTGTTATTTACAGAATAATTATTTATTTAAATTTATTTCATTTAAATTTTTTCCTTTTGATAAAAAAACCTTTTTTTTGTTCATAATAATAATAATAATAATACATTTATTTTACTCAAAGTAAAAAATGGTACAAATTGAACTGTAGAGCTCTTCTTCCATTTGCCCAAATACAAATAACCTAAATCTAAGATTATAAAAAGATTATAAAAAAATATTAATACATATAAATCTAAAATTTCAAGAAAAAAATAATAATTATTTTATTTGTTAATATTCAGTAATGAATTGTAATAATCTAACAAATGTTATATTTTATAATAATAATAACAATAATAACAACAGCAGCACTCAGACATGCGAGCAGACAATGGGAACAGGCAGACCCCGCGAAGCGAAGCAAAAAGGTTAAAAGTAAATAAAATTATATCGGAAAAAGAAAAAGAAATATACGCGCATCCACAACGCAGCATCAAGTCTCCTGCTTCTGATCAGCCAAAATGTAATTTTTGACAACTTTAATAAAAAAATTTTTTGATTTATATTGTTTATATTCATTTGCAAGTTCATTTCAAAGATGAGATGCAAAATACGTAAATGATCTTTGAAAAATCGCAGTTTCATGCTGAGGCACCAAAGAATTTTGTATATATCTTGTATTATGCAAGTGATCTCGTGAAATTAACTTATTTCTTAAGTACTGAGGTTTGTCATTATGAATTATTCGCTATACAAGCGTGAGCATGTGTAATCGTCTGCTGTTTTCCATCTTTAATTTTGAAATTTTTGAATTTTCTTTTTTGCCGTCGCCGATAATAACTTTCCATATACAACATCACCATAACCAACTAAAGATAATACGAGTGAATCACAAAATTTTGATTTACACTCTCTAGATATGTCTTCCGCAAAACTGTATAATTTTTTCAATCGACTGTAAGCGAATTTCAATTTGGAAAAAATATGTTTTCAAAGCCTAATTATATTAAATATACGTATCCAAAAATGTTTTTTGTTAAATTTAGATAATTTTGTACATGGAAAAAGCCAATTTCCATTTTCGCCACCATAATCATTTATTCTAAAAATTACCGGTAAATACCGGTTAACCGGTTATTTACATTTTTATTTACCGATTTACCGGTTATTAAAACTTCCGGTAAATTGCAATCCCTAAACAGTACTTTTAAGCGTGCGCTTTTGTCTTTTTTGTAGCAAAATATACGCACATATCACTACGGCAATCGCACAAACAGCAATTTCTATGTCCGACATCTTGATGTTGGCTCTGCGTGGGACTAACCGAGGTTGGCCCCAATTACTTCCAATGTGTGGAGGCTCAACCAAACAATACCTCCAACTTGAGCCAACCTTGGTGCCAACGTTGGCTCCAATGTGTGGAGCCGGCATAATGATTTAGTAATAAATGAAGAAATATTAGATCCATGATGTTCTTACAACAATCCACAGAAATCTAACAACCAGAGGAGGAAGAAAAAGAAGGAGAGGGAAGTACAACTACTGATATAGAATTTGAGAATATTTAATCAGAACTTTATTTTTTGAAATCAATAATAAAGTATTCTTGTTTCATAATTAATCATCATACCATTTTCTTGTAATCGATATAAATAATAGCCTTATTTATTTAATGAGATCAGATTGTGAATTATACCTACTGGGAATACCACGTAAAATAAAATGCGCCAAGCACTTCTACATCGAAGGTGGTGCGGAAGAGTGTATATTATGAAAAATATGAGTTTTGCCATTTTTTAAATCGCCATAACCCACGAACAATTATTTATATGAAAAAAAGTGTAGGAATCTTTTTTGTAGAGAATGCCGCGTTTTTTGCTTTAGGTCGAACAATCAGGACACCGCGACAGGTACGATCACCGTCACCTTAAACTCACCACCGTTAAAGATGCTCATTTGTTAACCTTATTTGTAGTGGCGCGTGTTAAAAAGAGAGCATCTCCAACAGCGGTGAGTTTAAGCTGACGTCGATTGTACAGAAGTACCCTTGAACAGAAGTACAAAAGAAGTACAGAAGTACCCCTTTTGTGTTATCGACGGGTTTAACTAAATATGTTTTATATCTACTTGTTGTTGTAGAGTTCACTGGCATTGGGTAAATGTCTTTCCGACTTATTTTGCTATTTTTGTAGTATAATTAAAATCAAAAAGTCACTTCTACCCTCTCCAGCTTTGCTGTCAGTCCCAAGTCTGATAAAGGGGGAGGGGAACTGATATGGTTATTATGCCCGCGTTACGTCAGATACCTTAGGCGGCGCATGCCTACAAAAAAATGAGGTAATTTTTTTGGTCATATTTTTTACTCCTTTCGGTGTCATTTAACATATATAAATGCACGTACATATTATCATTTCAACATCACACGATCATATCTCCGAAACGGTTACTGCTAGAAGAAAAAGTAATAGAACCTTTTATGTAGTAAATTTTCCGAACTACAAAGATATTAACATTTTTTTTCGTAATAGTTTCCAAGTATGTGCAAAAAAACCGTTTCTTTTACTTTTGACCTTCTGTAACATTTAAAGCTCCGGTGGTATCTATAAGGACTTTTGACACTTTATTCAAAATGTGTAAAACATCCTTGATACAAAAATTCAGCTAGGTGAAAATTTTCATTCAGATTGGGTATTTTTTAATCTAATTTGACAGTAAAAAATAAACAAATTAAAGGTAAACAAGCTTTATACTTTATGTAACCCTATTAGTATATGGGCCAACTAGCCAAATTAAAGTATTCTGTATAATTTGGGGGGTACTAATTTTCCTTTAAGCCACAGCTATATAGGTGTACAGAGATAGCAAAAAACTATGATTGCCATCTGAAAGTGGTAGCTAACAAAAATGGCGGCCAATCCAAGATGACGAATGCAGACGTTTAAAAAAACGACCGTATCTCTGTAAGGTATTGTCCGATTTTAGTGTTCTTTTTTTAAATGACAGCTTAAATTGTGAACATTTGTGTAAGTTCCCATTAATTTTTTCGATATAAGCAACCGTTAATTAGTAAATCGCGAATTAGCGAAAAATATATTAGTTTTTACATATAATTTGCTTGTTTATCATAAATTTTCTTACAATGTAGACGTTTTAGAAAAAAATGTTTCCAACAAATATTGTAGCACAAACGAAAAAAACTAACAAGGCTGTATTGGGGAAACACCTGGAACGCCTGATTTCACCTGAAGATGGAAATATTTCTTCATCTGCTACCGTTATTGATGGGATGGCATTAATTCAAAAGTTGCATGGAGAACATAAAAGTTTTGATGAATACGCAAATCAATCAAATCTGCTGAACGTCTCAGCAGAGGTTCTGAGGAAGGAATATCATTCAAGAATATAAAAAGTGGTCACAAGATAATCAAATGGAGACGTCTTCTTCAAAGTGGTGACAGTAAAAATGAACTAATAAAATTCCTTGTTGAAAATTTGCAAGAAGAAAACAGGAAGACAAAGATTGATAAGGACTTATTTGCTACTTATGGTTGTAAATATATCAAAATAACTGCTAATGGCGTCCACGAAGAAGAAAGTATTTTTTCATCCCAAGAAGAAGCAGATACTAGGATAATGCTACATATAAAGGATGCTGCAGTAAAATACTCAAATGTTATTTGCGTATCTGACGACATGTGATTTTAGCTCTATATCATCTGAAATTAGTCGGGAGAGTAATTGGTACATCAAACGTGGAACAAGCGGTCGAGTCAGGTTAATTGACATTAAGAAACTTGCACGTGCACATGTGCAGTTGGCAGTGAAATTATATCAGCATTACCTAGTTTACATGAATGGACAGGTTGCGATACAGTCAGCGCGTTTTCGGGACAAGGGAAATTGAAAGCTCTGAAACTTTTACAAAAACGTGAAGAATTTATTTCATTGTTTTCATTGCTGGGAAGCCAGTTTGCATGATCTAACAATGACCACTGTTTGATTCAAAAGTTTACATGTCAGTTGTATTCGAGAAATACCAAAACAGAGAGCATAAATGACCTAAGATACCAAATTTTCGAAAGTAGACAAGGTGATGTTGAATTAACACAACTTCGTCCATGTGAAGACTGTCTTTGTCAACATTCTATGCGCGCAAACTAGCAAGCAGCAATTTGGAAGCGATGTCTGGAAAATTATCCTCAAGTTCCAGAAGCAGAAGATCATGGATGGATGATACACAATGATGGAATACTCTGCATCAACTCTATGACGGGAGCACCCGCACCTGAAGCAGTTTTGGAACTTTTGAGTTGTTATTGTGCATGGTCATGCCAACTACCATCGTGCACTTGTATGATGAATCAGTTGAAATGTACCAGCGCGTGTAAGCTGATTAAATATGATAATATGCATGAGTTCGAGGAAACTTCAGAAGATGTATTTTTTGATATGAATGTAGTGACAGCGAAGACGATTTCTGAAAGTTTAGTTGAAACGATATGGTTAAGAAATATTTCAAAAGGAATAATAAACAATTGTTTATAAAATCTGTATAATCTGCACGAATACAAATTTTCATTATTAAACTTGTATCAGTATACAGGCCCACAAAAAAAAGTGGTCTGCTCCTTGTAATTTGAGCCGCTGAACACGAATCTGACCTTAGTTTTTCCCCAGCACGTCAGGTTTGTTTTTAACAGCAAATAAATATATAAACATTACGATTCAACAGACCTTTTTGCTGTTAAAAAAAATAACGGACGTGTTAGGGAAAAACTAAGATCAGATTCGTTACAGGGGCTCAAAATACAAGCGATAGGAGTGGTCAGTACCCCCACGAAGACCACATTTTTTTTTTGTGGCAACTGTGCCACAATCGGTGTGGCACAATCCCGCAAAAAAAGTGGTCTGCGCGGGGGTACTGACGACACCTATCCCTTGTATTTTGAGCCGCTGAACACGAATCTGATCTTAGTTTTTCCCCAACACGTCAGTTTTTTTTTAACGCAAATAAATATATAAATATTACGATCCAACAGACTTTTTTGCATTTAAAAAAAAAACCTGACGTGCTGGGGAAAAGCTAAGGTCAGATTCGTGTTCGGCGAGTCAAAATACAAGGGATATGTATGGTCAGTACCCCTGCGCAGACCACTTTTTTGTGGGCCTGTGTTATTGTCGGTCATATATTTTTCCGTGACAAAAGGTCAATTTCATAATCGAATTTAAAATTGGCTTTAATTAAGGCTACATTTGACTTTAGCAGATCCCTCGCTTACTATCACAGTCAAATGTAATTTTATCTAAAGCTCACTTTAAATTCGATTATGAAATTGGCCCATACTGTTATTCTTATCACACAGCATTATTCCAGAGCACATTGTCCAAACACACAAGTGTAATACCAAATCAAACCTACAATATTTCTTGGAAACATTTTTTTTTAAAATGTCTACGTTTTATGAAAATTTATGATAAACAAACAAATTATCTGTATTTTTCACTAATCAGCGATTTACTAATTAATGGTTGTATATATGGAAAAATTAATGGGAACTTACAAAAAGTTCACAATTTAAGCTGTCATTTAAAAAAAGAACACTGAATTCGGACAATAACTTACAGAGATACGGTCGTTTTTTTAAACGTCTACATCAGCCATCTTGGATTGACCACAATTTCTATTAGCTACCACTTTCAGATGGAAATCATAGTTTTTTGCTATCTCTGTACACCCATATAACTGCGGTATGAAGGAAAATTAGTACCCTCAAATTATACCAACATCTTGGCTGGCCCATATACTATAATGTTTACGGATGACCCCCTGTTTTTGAATATAATAGAAAAAATGCACAACAAAATATGTTTCTTCGGTAACTTAAAAAATCTATCTCGGGCAATTTTTATTGTACAAAGACGACAAAATTAGAGGTAATTTTTTGTTTTCATCAAATTTTTTAGATATTTTGAACAAACCTGTTTTCTAAAATTTATATGTTAAATAAACAAATAAAGCAAATGGTTTAAGAACGTCACCTTTTCGATAATTATTTCTTTTACTTAAAAATATTCTCTCAAATTTTCACCGACTGAGAATTTTTACCAAAGTAAACATCTAAATACAATCCACTATAGAGGATAAGGACTCTAACTTTCTAAAATGAATTAACTAAGCATTAAAATCGTTTAATTGTTCTAGCACACCCTGTCGCTTGTGTTCAACCAACTACGTCGGAGTGTAAACATCATAAACATTTTTTGTCAGATGCTATTCTACTGAACTAGATCTGTTGTTGCTATTTACATATTCACAATAAATTACGATCCCATAAATAAAATGATCACCGATCAGATGTTAAAATCGCATTTAGTTACGAAATAATTAATTTGAATTCAGAAGGCTGTGAAAGTTGCCTACGTAGGAATCATTATTTCACTTAATATCCGTCATTATTAAGTTCTATTCAGATTAGGCAGGCAGAGCATGGCACAGTAAAATTTACCGCCATTAAAAATAATAACACAGTAGTAAATGTAAACAATTGTGTGTATAATAATTTTTCCAAGGATATAAATAATAAAAAATAAACTACATAGCGGTTAAAAAATTGCAAATAACTACTAACTACGCAATTGTGGTATCGAAACGCAAAAAACGAATATTTTATCGGCTGCCGTTGATCAAATCGCATGACGTTAGTAAACAGTTTCTTACTATTTCGTAACACTTGCATTTTGACGCATAGGGTAAAGTAAATAGACTTTACAACACATTAGCGACATTTTCAAGATGTCAAATCTGGTATACTATTATTGGCAAAATTATTGTTTAACATTTAGAAAATAAGGAAATGAATTCGTAATGAGGTAAATCTTGAACATAATGTATAAAATGTACTAAAATTCTCCGGCCTTCCTATTTAGGCTTCGTCCGCCATTTTGGAAGAAAGGCGGCCGTTTATGTTCATCGTCAATAGCTTCGTCAGGCTGCGTCTAACAAAAATTGAATGGGGTAAAATTATCTAGAAAATATTCTTTCCTATTTTTTTATCTCCAATATTTCCAACGACAGGAATTTAGTAAAAAATTGTTGAATTTTTATCCAAAATAAGTGTAATTAAAAACAGCACATGCAGTAAAAATCGCTAAAAGTGAACATTATGTGAATGTTATTAACAAAGCTATTAACAAATTCAAATGCATGTAGAATTTAGTAAATTCAACTATTGGTCATTAAATTACACATCTAGTAAATTACCATCGACTTACTTTATCAAATAATTTCAATTCGTTCTTCACTGAAATTATTCCCAATCTACTGACAAAAATCAACATCGTATCAGCACAGACCACAAAAAATTAGTAAAACTACCCAAGAATCAATATTCTTATACCCTACATCAGCCCAAAAAATGATATACTAATGACATAATTTAAATAAAAAATTTTTAGTGAGTTTGATGACATCACATCCACAGCTATTTTTAATTTTGTCAGTAAAGTATCGACCGCCTAGATGCTCGAGAAATTACCTATGCAAGCAGGACCCCCACATCAAATCATGGGCCTCGATACCAAATTCACTGGCGGGCCGCCGCACCTAACAATTGATGAGCGGGGGGGAGAAATGTGGAAAAAAAAATTGTCATAAGATCTCTGGCGGGGCCCAGTGCTTAATAACTGATGAGCGGAGGGAGAAATGTGAAAAAAAATTTTTGTCCAGGTCTCATAATTAACGAGCGAACATTGCGTTTACCGGCCTAACCGGGCCCCTAAAATGGCCGCCCCGGGTACCGCTGTACCTAATGGGGGGGGGGGTCCTGCATGCAAGGCATTTGATACATTACATCATACTCGCTTGTTTAATAAACTGAATAAATTTGGAACCAGGAACCAGTCATCAATGATTCAATTCGTATTTACGAAATAGATGGCAGAAAACATCAATAACAATTAATGGGAATAAACAGGAATCTGGTATTCTAGATATTAATTATGGACTTCCTCAAGGAAGCGTTCTGGGACCACTCCTTTTAGAAATTTCTATAAACGATTTGTTGAATGGCACAACAAAATATAAAATCAACAATCAACTATGCAGATAATATAAACTAAAATGTTTGTATCATCAGGGTCACATACTTAAGGTAGTTGCGAACACCCTCCAATTATGGTAAAATGAAGATTGGTTTTACACTAATGAGCTTATAGATGAAGCTAAATCAAGCTGTGTAATATTTAAAGAGTTTTGTGACGTTTGTTTGATACGCCCTTAAAACGGTTTACCTTACAAACTTGCTCTCGCTAAATATCCAATGCTAACCGATAATTTATTGAAAACGACGAGAGTTATCTGGAAGAAAATGTGACAGTTCAACGGTACTCCTCCTTACTATGTTATTACCTGTACGAGAGTTTTTGGATGAAATATTCCCTGGAAGGTGGATTGGAAAGAGAGGTTCTATCAAGATCGATTCTTTAGAAGACTTGCGGGACCGCATTACTAATGCCGGTAAATCAAAATAGACCAGATATTCTTCGCAATGTCCGGCAACATTCTGAACAAATGCTTTATTATTATATTGAGGTGAATGGGGACATTTCAAACATTGAATAAAGTAAGATGTAAGTAGTAACAATTTTCTTTGTTTATTTACTTCCACATCCACGTAGTGGAGTGAATGTATAGTATCGTTAAAAAAAAATTCTTGCTCAAATAGGCTAAGTGTCATGAAACGTCGAGATTTTAAGTTTGAGCAAAAAATATCTATTTTCTGTCTGTCGGTCTGTAACTTTTTCTGTGTGCACGATTACTATGGAACCATTTATGATATTGACTTGAAATTTGGTACACGTATGTATTATTATAATGAGATCTGTTGAAGAGCCGGAGGGTGAATGGGGATAAATAGATAAAGCAAGCAAACAAGAATCCACAAAATTGGAATTTAGCGTATGTACGAGAAGTCAAAGCCTCAAATTTGTTTGGAATCAGCCACCCCCACCATCAACCCCATTACCACCCCCGTTATTAAAGGGGGTAAATAAATAAAATTGTGATTTAGTGTGTGTACAAGAACCATAGGCCTCAAAAATGTTTTTCTGTATCTGTCACCCCCACCTTCAGTACCAATGTGGCATATCGCTTTATGGGTTTTTGGGGTAGGCGATATCAAATATCATATTATTAAAGTTATATGATCAATTATTTTCATTAGTGGAGTGCAAATAAAGTATTAACATATTTTTTTGTTGTAAAAGAAACTTTGATGGAAAATCTGGATGTGGAAGTAGTGTTTTTTAATTCGCAGTTACTCGACAAACAGTGACTCGAATTAAAAAAGTAAAGCGCCGTTTTACAAGAAATTTTTATTAAGCTTTAAAACTATGTACCACAACATCCTCTTACCCTTTATTTTGGTAGAACTCCTTTTTGCTTGGGGTGGAAGCGGCACCAACAAAAATACTTAAATAATGTGCCCCCCCACCCCAGAAACTAGAATTGACGGGTACAGACATTTTTCCCCTTTCATTGAAAAAGGCACAAAACCGGGTTAGACTGTTTTGGGGGCCACTCTGTATATGCCCTATTTGAATCTAAAAACCCGAATACTAAAGGATTAGTGGAATCAACACAAGGTGGCATATTACATTACTACGGATTTATATAATGTAACTGCAGCATCTCCTCCTTTACTCAGAAGTATCTTGATCTAGGATTTAGAAGGCCATTGAAGTAATCTGGGAGCCGGTTAACCAATATTTTCAAGCAAACCTTACAAGATCACTCATACCTTTTTACATTCATTTAGTCGAGGTATTTAAATATATCTTAGATCCCATACTTTTATCGACACAAAGTAGAATGTGGATACATTACAGCTCATTATTAGTGTAAATCTGCTACAAAGTGAATAAATTAATATCAAATCGATTATTTATATCGCCCGTACATGGTAAATACAATTAACCGTGCACTTTTACTATGTTTACTGACATTATTAGAATTATTATGGTAATTTTGCCAGTGATAACGGTAATATTAATGAATTATAGGTATTAACATATGCAATGCCTTTTCACTGACTGTCAAGGCAAGGCAAGGGAAAATAAACCATTGTGTGGTTATCTAAAAATATTCGATAGATCGCTTCATTAATATTAATCATATACATTTACGCCAAAATTAACTTCGAACGAAATAGTTGAAGCATTGGATCTTTGAACTGACGTCATCATTATCCTTTGCCTGAACTAATTCATTGAAGGGTGACAATGATTTTTCACCATAGGCGCAGCAAATTTTCGTTAAGATGCGTATTGGAAATTAATAAGTAATAATACTATTAATAATTATAAATTGAACTAGATTACAGTATTGGGCATTGTCAGTAGGTTCAATGAGTAAATAGAAAAAATCAAACATAAAATCTAAAAAGTTATAAAAACTTTACATAAGGTGGAGTGGGGACTAAAAATTTAAAAACCGCTGCCCAAGGAATCACTACTTCCACATCCAGATTTTCTATCCAAGTCACTCACAACGAAAAATTTTGTATATGGAACTTTAATAATATAATATTTGAAATCCTCTACCCCAAAAACCCATAAAACGATACCCCACATCGGTAGTGGGGTGGGGGTGGTGATAGGGGGCGGTAGTAGGGGTGGATAAAATAAAAAAGTATTTTGAGGTTTCTGGTTCTTGTACACACACTAAATTAAAAAAAAATTTCATCCCCTTTAATAATGGGGTGGGGGTGGTAATGGGGGTGGCTAATGCCAAAATTTTTTTTGAGACCTTAGCTTCTCTTGTATATACTAAATACCAATTTTATGAACTCTTACCTGCTTGATTTACCTATTTACCCCAAATTTACCCCAATTTACCCCCCAACCCTTCGACGGAACAAGATGAAAATATAATCTAGTTCTAGATCTCGTTAAAGTACATATGTGTACCAAATTTCAAGTCAATATCTCAAACGGTTCCAGAGTAAACGTGCGCACAAAAAAAAAGTTACAGACAGACAGACAGACCGACAGACAGACAGACAGAAATTTTTTTTCGCTCAAACTGAAAATCTCGACGTTTCATGACATTCTGAGCCTATCTGAACAATAAAAATTTTAAAAAATTTTTTTGTCGTTACTATACTTCCACTGGATGTGGAAGTAAAAGTATTAATTCAACAGTGTTCTAAAAAAAAATCAGTTCTTTAAGTTCACCTGTATAACATCTTACCCCGGTGACGGGGACAAGTGGGTTTTTCATCTCTACTTTTCATATGAATAATTATATTCTCAACTGGGGCAAGTGGATTAATCTGCATGGTTTTAGCTACAAAACGTTTTTTTCAAATCTAAAATATTCTCAAAATTATGGGAGTTTCGAAATTAAGTTAAGTTAAGGTATTTTTCTGAAGTAAAATAGTAAAATGCTATTAAACAATTTTATTGGGAAAAAAAACAGAACGAAATTATTTGAATTCAAGTTTTGTACAAAGAAAAATTTCATTGGGCACGTTTAGGGAATGCAACCGCTGAGAATAATCACTCAACCCGATTACTTTTTGATTCTAGTCAATTGTTGTGAGTTCGCTAAAAGATGTAAAGCAAGTTTATAATAAATGTCACTGCAAGTGAGTTAAGTTTCACCGATGACTAAACTTAGCGTGAATTTTTGTTGCTGGCATAAAACACTTAACAGTTGGCGATTAGTACATTTTCAGCATTGTCGTTTAGGGAACCGCTGCTCGCAATCGTTGTCAATCGTTGCGTTCCCTAAACGTACCCATTCCACAACAAAAAAAAAATTGGTAAAGGGGCAAGTGAGGACTAATCCCCACTTTCCCTTAAGGACTAGTCCCCACTTGCCCCGCTAACAAAAATAGCGGGGCAAGTGGGAACTATGGGGCTAAACTCGACAAACAGGGTAATACAATTTTAAAAAAAATGCAGGAAGTAACATTAGTGACATACAACATCAGCAGTCTTGAAAGTTTGATCCTATATAATATGCTTTCATAGGCAAAAAATGTTGAATTTTTTGAAGACAACTTGAAAATCTCGATCAAATGTAGACAATTTCAAAATGAACAAATTGATGCCTTAAAAATGTTCCAAAATCTATACCCCATACGTTGCAGCTGCATGGAAGTCTGAAGAACAATCTTCTGTGAGTTAAAACAAATAGAATTTTTGTCACAAATTATAATAAAAATACCCACTTGCCTCACTCCACCTTACATTTGTATTATGTTTTCACAATATTTCAATTTTAATTATACTTTCATTTACACTTGAGGTATTCATGAAATAAAATAATAATTTATGAAAATGTTTATTCATTCATATATTCAGTGTCCCATTTTGGAACCACCCCAATAAAAAGCTTATTTTAAATCCGATTTACATCGTTTTTTAACGTGGATCTCTGAGAAGTGCATTCTTGTGTACATTACATTTTATAAAACATAAAAGCTCGGCTTACTGCGTTTTTTCACATTTTTACGGGATGGAAAATGAAGAAATCTTATTAGCGATTTTTTTATTTCTAATCTGAGTACTCCACTGGATTTACCAACCTCTCAAATGGATATGTACCAAATTTCGTGAAAGAATATCTTTCTTTTTGATTTTTCCTGTAAGAAATAAGAATTCTGAAATTGCCAATGAAAATCCACTGTTGCACGGGATTGTGTATTTAAAAGAGTGCCTTGACTGAAATAACTGACAAAGGAATGTTTCGTCTGAAAATACTAATAACTCTCTTTGAAAAGGTGGATTTTTATTGTCTTTGTATTTCCTGAAAAATTCGAACCTTTTGGCAGCAGTATTTATCTTCTCCATTAAAGCTCATCTGTTGTCATCTTTTTTAAACTTAAATCCCAGATGTTGAAGGAGTGTTCGTAAACTACCATAGTTTATGTCAACAATATATTTAGCACGAAGTTCTTTTTGCAAGGTTTTTAATGTAACACGCCTTTCTGGATTTTTTTTTTATAAAACACCACATATAGTTCCTGGAGTGCTGAGTGACTTATTTTTCTCCATATGTATTTTTATATTAGACACAGTAACAGAAACCAAGATCTTCACTTTAAAAACCTCAATTAAATTGCAAAATCCCAAATCAGTCTGTTTCCTTGGCATCTTTTTGGATGATCACATTTGGGATGATCACATTAATCACTTGGCCAAAAATATTTCTAAATATACTTACATGTTAAGAAATATCAATAATTTAGTGTCTGGCGAAGTGATGAGGTCGGTCTATTTCGCATTAATTCATAGTCGCCTGAGCTATGGAATAACAGTATGGGGGCATGCATCCTCAGCAAGACGAATATTTGGTTTACAAAGAAGGGCAATACGTATCATAAATCACTTAAAATATAGGGAGGATTGCAGAGAGGCTTTTAAAAAACTGGGCATCCTAACATTACCTAGTATTTATATTTTGGAATGTATAATGCATACAAAAAATAATTTAAGTAATACAATCAACTTTGAAAATATTCATAATCATAATACTAGACATAGTAATAATATTTGCTTAGATTTTCATAGAGTTAACAGATCAAGAAATGGTTTAAACTATTATGGTCCAAAAGCCTACAATTGTCTACCGAACCAAGTAAGGAATCCGACTCCAAACCAACTTAAAACTGTGTTAAAAAACTATCTCATTGGAAATGCATTTTACACAAATATCAAAAATATTTAGTTGTTATGTGTGCCCCTCACGTAATCACTTTAAAATCATGTACTGATTTCTGAGCTGTAATCATATATCCATTTCGCCTACAAGTTTTTAAAATTTTTTAAATTGTTTCTTTTTTATCGCGTATTGTAATTATATTTCTAATGTTTCTGTTCATTGTATTGTATGTATTGACCTGTGTTAAATGTTATGTGTTAAATGTAATTTATAGCACCAATAAAGCTATCTATCTATCTATCTATCTATCTATTATCTATCTATCTATGTAAACTAGTCATCAAAGCACTAGCTACTCGCTAAAATAATTTATTTGTAAGTAATATAAAAATATAAAATATCATTGGACAATGGCCGTGAAAGCTTGCGTTTTACTGATAAGAAACATGTATATTTTTAAATTACCTCTCCGACAGCGTTGACAGAAATCAGTGCAGCCTTATTTTCTTTCTCTAATATAAAATATGACATTAAATTAGCTACCAGATTTTTAGTTTCCGTATTTAAACGTTTTCCAGGCATAATGAATTAAATGAATTAATTGCTTTACGAAAAGTAAACAATATGTGCGCCACTGACCATCGATACACGAGACTAATGCGCTTCTATGTAGTTTAGACGTACGCGTTACCTTTACTCTCAAATCCAACGCGCAGGATAAGCATACGTAGGTCGTAGACTGTGCATGACACATCCCCTTACGTCCATTTCAGGCAGTTCGATTGTAAGAAGTGAGACGCCAACATACAAATGATAGTCTGCTTGCTTCCCGCGTTAGTGGCGTCCGTTCAAAGATGAATTGCTTCGACTATAATCACGTGTATATTCTGGACAGTAGTCGGCACATGGGCGACTCAATTTTTAATCATTAGTTTAAAAAAATTGTAATATTTAATTTCGCAATTTTGTTTAATGTGGTTACTGATGGTCTTACTACCAAAATATAAAATCTTTAATGAAGTGATAAATAAATGGATAGTATAGATACATATGTATATTAGACCAACCCAAAAAAAAAAATTTTGTCATATTTTATGTCTCACCCTGTAAAAATGTTCCTTTTTATGTAAAAGAAAAAATGCTCTTTTGATTAAAAAAAAATGAATTTTAAAATGTGCTACCACGCTTTAAAGTACGCTATTTCAATAATTTTGAGTTATCTATAAAAATTAGGCTGCGGGCTTCATCTAATATATGTTTTTTAGTGCCAAAGTGGTTTTTCACTTTAAATATTATATAAATAATTGGAAATTATCGAGTAAAATTTTTTTGTAAGAAACCCGATAAAAAAAATCTACTTTAAAATGCTAAAAAATGGACAAAAGGAAAATCTCAAATAAATCTGCTTTAGGCCTGCCGAAAATACTTTTTCAATATGTTCCAAAACATATCTAAACCAAAATTTACTATAATTACTTGCAAGCGAGCAGAAACTAGAGTGCGAAAATTAAAGTTTTCAGGGTGTATTTCACAATTTTACTAATAAAAGCACCAAAAATATATCATTAAAATTGTAAATAACTAATAGTTACTTAAATAATTTTTTTTTTCTTGGAAAATTATATTAAATATAGAAAATATTGTTTTTTGAGGCCCGGGTTGTTTAAGTTATTCACCAATGTAAATAATTATTATTAATAATAATTTTTTAATTTATTATATATATTTTTTTGTTTTTGTACATTTCTTTGTTTCTGCACTTTGTGTTAACAGTAAAGCTTGTTTTTGTTCTTCATCTATTGTAATAACATTATTAAATCGGGAAGTCAACGCAATTTGACATTCAGCAGAATCATTGACAACTTTAAAATTTATGCATACATTTTTTCCACACACATAATGATGGCCTGAATTCCATAGATAAACAAATACCCGAATCATTTTTTTTTTTTGATCTACAAAACCTCTAACATTACGTTGCGGCTCCCGTAAATTTTCTTTTTTTTAATTTTGTATCATTTTTATTTTTATTTCATGAGTTACTTTATCATTAAAAAATGCAAGGCACACGAGTTCCTCCGAAAGATACCAGAAGTGATTGGTGAATTTATTTAATAATAATAATATTTCTTGTCCTCGTCATGAACTTAGAAGATTTATATGAATATGAAAAAATAAATAAAAAATTGTCTCAATTATTATTAAATAAATTCACCTCTGGTATCGGAGGAACTCGTAAGCTTTGCATTTTTTGATGATAAAGTGACTCATGAAATAAAAATAAAAATGATACAAAAAAGTTAAAAAAAAGAAAATTTACGGGAGCCGCAAAGTAATGTTAGAAGGTTTTTGTAGATCCAAAAAAAAATGTTTCGGGTATTTGTTTATCCGATTTTATATCAAAGAAAAGTTTAAATTTTTTTAAAATTACAAATATAAACGTTGACTCTTTAAAGAAAAATCCAGATCTATGGAATTCAGGCCATCATTATGTGTGTGGAAAAAATGTATGCATAAATCTTAAAGTTGTCAGTGATTCTGCTGAATGTCAAATTGCGTTGACTTCTCGATTTAATAATGTTATTACAATAGATGAAGAACAAAAACAAGCTTTACTGATAACACAAAGTGCAGAAACAAAGAAATGTACAAAAACAAAAAAATATATAATAAATTAAAAAATTATTATTAATAATAATTATTTACAATGGTGAATAAGTTATACAAATTCAAGCCTATTCTTAAAAACCAGGGGTATCAAAAAACAATATTTTCTATATTTAATATAATTTTCCAGGAAAAAAAATATTATTTAAGTAACTTCATTAGTTATTTACAATTTTAATGATATATTTTTGGTGCTTTTATTAGTAGAATTGTGAAATACACCCTGAAAACTTTAATTTTCGCACTATAGTTTCTGCTCGCTTGCAAGTAATTATAGTAAATTTTGGTTTAGATATGTTTTGGAATATATTGAAAAAGTATTTTCGGCAGGCCTAAAGCAGATTTATATGAGATTTTCCTTTTGTCCATTTTTTAACATTTTAAAGTATTTTTTTTTGTCGGGTTTCTTACAAAAAAATTTTACTCAATAATTTTCAATTATTTATATAATATTTAAAGTGAAAAACCACTTTGGCACTAAAAAACATATATTAGATGAAGCCCGCAGCCTAATTTTTGTAGATAACGCAAAATGATTGAAATATCATACTTTAGAGCGTGGTAGCACATTTTAAAATTCATTATTTTTTTTTAATCAAAAGAGCATTTCTTCTTTTACATAAAAAGGAACATTTTTACAGGGTGAGCATTAAAATATGACAAGATTTTTTTTTTTTGGGTTGGTCTAATGTATATATTTTAAAGAAAATTGGTTCTATGGCTAGTGGCCAATTGCAAGTAAAAAAAATTTTTTTGTAGACAAGATATCTCAAAAATCAACCTTTTGTTTGAGAAACGAACGAAAAAAATACCTTCAACCTACACGCTGATGATTGTGAGTAGGTGTTGGTAAAAAGAAAGATATGTGTCTTTTTATAAGCGACATCTTTGTTTTGAACTGTTGAAGCTAAAATAAACAAACTATCTTTATTGACTCTTGATCCTGCAACGCAAAATTGACCGGTAAAGCAAATCCACGCCAGCAACAGATAAGATTTGTCCTTGAGTTTTATTAAAAATAATGGTGAAACAATCCTCATAGTGTATTGAAGTATTGTAAACTCGAATGTATAGTCACTAGTGACCATGGGTATGTGAGGAATAAAGATTCTGTTTCCCTTTGTACAATCTATAATCATAACAGCCACAATAACGTTTCATTGTAAAGCACAGGGTTGGCATGTTTAAAACATATTTAATACAAAATGCGATGTTTTAAACAACTGTTTAAAACACAGTGCAATGTTTTAAATAAATGTATTCTTTTGGAGTTTGTGGAAAAGCAGGAAAAATGTCGATGATGATCCATTCCGATAAATAATTCCGATATAGTGGTCACGTGCACTAAACTGAGCATTTTATTTGCAGAGTGCTGTAAAATCCGTTTAAGAGCGCAATCTGGCATCAACTAGTAGTACCAGACATAGTGTGCCTGGCACCATTTAATTTTAGTTGAATATAGTTTTAAACATTTTAAACCTGTTTTAAACATACCATTTAAAACTTAAAAAAAAACCTGTTTAAAACAAAAAAAACTGTTCAAAACAAAAAAAACCGTTTTTTTGTTTAAAATGAAAAAAAAAATGTTTTTCTTCCAACCCTGGTAAAGCAACTATTAAGATATGATGATAATTTTTGCTCTTTTTTTCAAATAAAATATAATTTTATAGTGGCTCTTGTTTGATTAGTCCCTTTAGGAGCAACAGGAAGAGTTTGGAAAAAATCTAATGAGAAAAGAACTATCACATCCCCATTACTCTTCCGCTTTATTATATTTAAAAATTGGAAATCATACATCAAACTATTTAAACTTAGTCCTAGAAAATCCAGTTTATAAACCGATTTGAAAGTCATAACTCTCCAAGGAAGCATTTTTATGCTATTGCAGGTTATTCTAAAACACTCTGTATAGTTTATTTTTTTCTCGCAGAGTGCAATAATTTTTTTAGATATTTTGAGGACAAAATTGTTCATTATGGCCTTTTATTCAGAAATGTAATTTTCAAAATGCTTGCTGTAAAATATTATGGTCTGTGATCACAATTATTGAGGTTCTTAAACGCCAAATTTTGTTAACTAATTTGTGTTACTCGACTTAAAGAATTTTTAAGATTCCGATTTTGTCAACTGTTGGTTACGCTTCCGACCTTGTAGAATGAAAGATAACGGTTGCACTGCTTTGACGACTTCATAAATAAACAAACATTAGTGCTCAGACTATTAAGTAGTAAGTAAATAAATAAATAAACAACTTTGGTCTAATTTCACTTGGTCCTTCAAAACTGTTTATTTTCTATTGAGTTACCTACATACTATTACACAGCTTGTTGATTGATGATATCGATAATATATGCATCGATCTATTTACTTACCAAATTTTGTATCATTTGTTTATTGACCACACCTGCTTCTGTTTCTGAAAGTAATTTCACCGGGAAAGTTGCTTTTTTGTAACCGATAATTTTTAAATTATACAGATTTGCTCAACAATAATTGAAACAATCTAACCCAACCAATGTCAAAATGTTTAAAAAAATTGAAATTTTGATTTGTTTGGCATAAATATATCACTGTTCATTGACTATGATAATTTCCAGTGTCCTTGATTTTTTTTAAAAAACGTACATTTGTTTATTTTATGTGGGGTGTTTAACAAATGTAACAAAATTCATAAACATTCAAAAGCTGATTTTTGTCGATGCGGATGTGTGAAGTAGATCCAGAAATTTTAGATTGAGAATATTAATAGATATTTCTTTGAAAACAAAGCGAACAATATATTTTGCCCTGAGCCTGTAGAGAGAAACTCTTTCAAAACTCAAATGAAGTTACCCTAACCCAGGGTTAAACTAACCCCGTAGTAAAATTTAACACTGGTTTTAGAATTCCGATAGTGGAAATCCCTGGTGTAAACAAACCCAGAAATAAAATATAAGCACAGAATAAGGAACTCAATCAATTTTTGTGACCTCGCCATCTTTTTGTAGGTATTTCCGTCAATTATTTTGTTGTTTTAACTCAACATTCTGCGACAATAGCCAACAATTCATTTTTACCATGTATTAGGACTATTGTGCTTGAATAGATAAGAGATCATAGTGCTTTAAAATGCTGGGAATCCTATCATGTAATTCAATACTTCGTTAGTATTAGTTAGAAGAGTAGTTATCTTGATTGGTTCTCCAATACTGAGTGTCTTAAAGTATTTTCTAAATAGTATATTAGCGTGCCCAGAATAGGGCAACAATATACAGAAAGTAGGTAATTTCATAATAAAAGTGTCCAAAAGATAACGAGAAATCGTCGATATTTTTGTTTTACCACAAGGGCTAAGTGGCAGAGCACTACTCTAGTGAACTTCCCCTTGTTTCCCATTATTGTACTGTAGTTATACAGTGTCAGAAAATGTTTCATTTGGCTCGGCAATGAGAGCAAGCGAGAGCGAAGCAACTAGGCTATTCTTTTTTTATCGTATAACACATCCTACTCGTGCCACCTGCTTTCCCCATCACATGTGCGTGGGTAGCTACTGCGGGAAATGTAAAGAATTATTTGACTCGTTTTGAAAGAAAAACGGGTTAAATAATTTCAGTTATTAAAGCACGTAATAATATTACCTATACTGAACAAAGCCAACTACATCCTTCCTTTGAATAAATGGTACTGAAATTTTTAATAGCAATGATGTATCTGTTTTCTTGATAGCGCGTCATTATTTGCTCCCTCTACTAGAGCACTGGTACACGCCTTTATTGTAGGCGGTCTGTCAAGCCGTTGAAACTATGCCTGCCACCCAAATCCAAAATCTTCCGATATATGTTAAAATCTACTTATTTTGGGAAATAAAGACATTTATTGTTATTATTATTATTAATAGTAAAGAAGCTCTCCAAAAAATTAAATGGCAACCTAAAATAATTATTGGTCAGAAAAAAAAGTAAGCAACAAACATAATGAATGAACACCAGATGACTATACAGGATGTCCCAGCTCTATTTAGATAAGGATTATCTCGGAAACGGTTAGAAATAGAAGAAATGTTTAATAGAAAAGTTATTCTGTTTAAAAAGATGCATTTAACCAATTTATTTTCAAATGTACAAGGTGCCTCAAAAAGACGGCAGGTTAGGCAACTTTACTTTTTTAAATGGAATACCCTGTATATTTTTGCATTTTTGGATTCTCCTTTTATTTCCGAACAAATTTTATTAACCATGTTCTATACCTATCATTAACCATTGTTGAGATATTTGCAGTTAAATTTTTGGGATAACATTTTTTTTTATTAAGGGGGCGAGCGTAGAGGCGACTTCAATGTGAATGTCAGTCGATATTCCGTTGAAGCAACGTCGAGCACGGTTAGTACTTGGATGGGTGACCCATCTTGGGAAATACAGCGTTCTCGCCCCACCTTCTAGTGGCTTGTATATCAGTGTATACGCGGAAGTTACGTAATTTCAGACAAGGATTACGTAGTGGATATACCATCCTTCGGAGGGGATATAAAGCAGGCGGTCCCTTGTCTATTAAATGTTAGGCAAGTAAAAGATCCCTACTCTTCTTAAGGGAAGAGGTTCGGCAAAATTTCCAGGTTGGGGGTAGCTCGTCTCCTGGCATCGGTGATAGGCCCTGGTAGCGGAAATAGGCCGACGTTAAATAAATTAAAAAAAAAATGTTATTAACGTAATTATAAGGAATACTACAGTACAAAAACCAATAAATATTATAATTATTATAAAAGATGCTCAAATTGTCGCCCATATTCTATTTGACACAACGCATACCTCCTTGAAACTTCTCGTGTACAAAAACTCCTTATGACATCTGGGGTTATTTGGGGGCAAGCATGAGTTATCCTATTTTTTAAATCATTAAGATTATTTGGTTTCTCAGCGTATATAACTTGTTTTAAATGACCCCATAAGAAAAAATCTAGGGGGCTCATATCAGGTGACCGTGCAGGCCTTTTAACGGGTCCCTGATTACCAATCCAGTTCCCTCCAAATCTCTCAGTCAGGAAGCATGTTACAAGGTTCGAATTTTGCGGTGGTGCTCCGTCTTGCTGCCACCATATAGTGAGGCGCTCATTTATTGGAATTTCTTCCGCAAGATCAGGAATAATATTTCTTAAAAACCTCAAATATCTGTCACCATTCAGAATACCTTCATAATAGTATGGTCCAATTAATCGCCCATTAATCCGTCGATATATCGTAAACCGTTAATGGTATAGAACATGGTTAATAAAATTTGTTCGGAAATAAAAGGAGAATCTAAAAATGCAAAAATATACAGGGTGTTCCGTTTGAAAAAGTAAAGTTGCTAACCTGCCGTCTTTTTGGGGCGCCCTGTACATTTGAAAATAAAATGGTTAAATGTCTTTTTAAATAGAATAACTTTTCTATTAAACATTTATTTTTATGTCTAATCGTTACCGAGGTAATGCTTGTCTAAATAGAGCTGGGACACCCTGTATAACCCTATCACTACATGTGTTGAGCATTCCACAAAACATGTCGATCCATCTCAGGATTTTGACGATTATAAGAACCAGTGTTTTAGCGATTGGGAAGTTTATCTGCCAAAGAAAAAAAGATGACTGGGTGCGAGGTACTTGCAACTGCCCAACATTTATGAAAGAGTATTTGTGTTAACATGTAGTTGGCCATTCGACTTAAGAAAAAAATATTTCAGTAGAAAAGAGGAAAAAGAGAGAACGACAGTTATGGTGCGTTTTTTATTTTGGAAGATATTTTATTTTCGCTGTTACAATTTTTTTTTACTAATCTATTTCTGAGAGAAGATATGTAAATTTTTGCTTCTCAACTAATTTATTGGGGCGAGCGTAGATGCGTCTTGACTGTGCTATATTTCGATACTCCAGTGAAGCAACGTGCAGCACGGTTAGTACTTGGATGGGTGAAATCCATCTTGGGAAACACAGCGACCCACCTTCTAGCGGCTTGTATATCAGCGTATATGTGGAAGCTATGTAATTTCAAGATTACGTAGTGGATATACCATCCTTCGGAGGGGATGTAAAGCAGGCGGTCCCTACTCTTCTCAAGGAAAGAGGTTCGGCAAAATTTCCAGGTTGGCGTCGGTGATAGGCCCTGGTAGCGGAAATTTCCCCTGTATATTTATTAGTACTCTCCTCCCTCGTTAAAAAACAAATAAATAATTAAGATGTGAAATCCGTTGATATATTCCATTGTAATATGGTCAAGCTACCCAAGGACCATTTGAACAATACAAAAACATATTCTAACTCACTTGCCAAAACACCCGGCCGGTGTGTCACTTTTCGTGCTCAGTACGCGATTTGTGACGCAATGAATATTTTTATGATTGTCAAATGAAATATTGAGATACTTATGAAATGTTAACCACATAGTTAATCAAAATAAAAAAAACCGCTGCCCAAGGAATCACTACTTCCACATCCAGATTCTCTATCCAAGTCACTAACAACGAAAAAACTTTGTGTGTGGAAATAATTGTTTATGGAACTTTAATATTATAATATTTGAAATCCTCTACCCCAAAAACCCATAAAACGATACCCCACATCGGTAGTGGGGTGGGGGTGGTGATAGGGGGGTGGTAGTGGGGGTAGATGAAGTAAAAAAATATTTTGAGGTTTCTGGTTCTTGTACATACACTAAATCACAATTTTTTTCATCCCCTTTAATAAGGGGGTGGGGGTGGTAATGGGGGTGGCTAATGCCAAATATTTTTTTGAGACCCTAGTTTCTCTTGTATATACTAAATACCAATTTTATCGACTCTTACCTGCTTGATTTATCAATTTCTCCAAATTTACCCCAATTTACCCCCCAACCCTTCGTCGGAACAACACGAAAATATAATCTAGTTCCAGATCTCGTTAAAGTACATACGTTTACCAAATTTCAAGTCAATATCTTAAACGGTTCCAGAGTAAACGTGCGCACAAAAAAAAGTTACAGACAGACCGACAGACAGGCAGACCGACAGACAGACAGAAATTTTTTTTTCGCTCAAACTTAAAATCTCGACGTTTCATAGCATTTTAAGCCTATTTGAACAATAAAAAATTTTAAAATTTTTTTTGTCGTTACTATACTTCCACTGCATGTGGAAGTAATTATAATTTGGTAATTTGGTAGCGGAAATAGGCCGACGTTAAATAAATAGTTAAAAATAATTAAAAAAAACTAATTTATTTGTGTACAAATTCCATTAATTTTAGTGCTTTTGATTTGGTGCAGTATTAATTCTGGTATCAAACCTTATTTCGTTGGGTATAAATTTTGTATATTGTAAGGCTCATATCAAATTTTTGGTAGTATTTGGTGCTCAAAGTGACAAACAAGCTATCGAACTCTACTTTTTTAGGTATCAATTATGAATATAATACGGGGCTGAAATTTTGGTGCCCGAATATTTATTTTGGTGGCGATCAAACGAATGTGACTTTGGTGTTCCCTTAAATACCACCCTAACAAAAGTATAACCATTATGTCTAATTTTTTACGCACCCTATATATAAAATACAAAACAAAAATCGGTCTCGTCTGAAATTGCAGACATTCAAGTTGACAAAAAGTAAACACCCAAAACATAATTGAGGAATTTTACACGGTGGTTCGTGGCCAATTTGGAAAACCTCAACCAGAAAATCAGGCGCAGTGCGCGTCGGCACGTACTTAGGAGACAGACAAACGCCGAAGAAATCTTACGGGCAAGTAGGCCGAATGCAACGTAGCGGGAGGTGCTTCCGGCGTTATACGTTGGGCACGGGCCGATGGGTGAGAGACTCGCAGGCCAAGGCCGTGCTCCGGGGCTGTCGGTCACTGGCTCAACTTCGGCATTATATAATGTAATCAGGACAGCCCTGCACAGAAGCGATAGGTTGTAGAATATCAGATCAAGTAATATCACCCTACAGGGTGTTAAAACAGCTAAACTGCATAAACAAATAAGAGATAACACTTCAATAGTAGGGTGACGATACGTATGAAATTTGAACAGCATTACGTTTTGCTTGGGATCATTTCATTTTTAATTTGGAAAGTTTGTTTTTCTGAAAGATGATGTTTTCTGCGATGTATTGGACTTTGTCAGGTAATCTGTCAATGGTGTCCGGACTCCGGATAAATGCAGGTAGTGTGGATCTGTGTATATGCGGTTGTTGATGGTGTTGAGATTGTATCTTTTGTTGTTTGTATATGGAGTTTCTGCATAGGGCGGGCGCACAGTGGTTCAAATCGTTAAAAAGCTGGTCAAAAGTGGGAAAAATTATTTTTATTTTATGAAACTTGGTATGTTGGGGTTTTCGAGGTCGCTGATTTTGAATTTGACAAAATTTTTTTTAAAAACAAAATGGCGGCTTGAAAATGGCTGCCAATAATGTTTGAAATTTATTTTTTTCTACATGAAACTTGATATAGTGGGGTTTTCAAGGTCTCTGTTTTTGAATTCAACAATTGCTTAAAGAAAAACAAAATGGCGGCTATAAAATGGCTGCCAATAATGTTTTAAAATTATTTTTTCTACATGAAACGTGATATAGTGGGGTTTTCTAGGTCGCTGATTTTGAATATAACAATTGCTTAAAAAAAACAAAATGGCGGCTTCAAACTGGCTGCCAATAGTGTTTGAAAATTATTTTTTCAACATAAAACTTGGTATGGTGTGGTTTTTGGGGTCGCTGATTTCGAATTCTACAATTGTTAAAAAAAAACAAAATGTCAGCTTTAAAATCAGACTATAAATGAAAATTTGTCCGCCATCTTGACGCCGCCATTTTGATTTCTGAATTTTGACAAAAGATTTGTAATTCGCAACCCCAAAAACATCCATATATCGAGTTTGAGCCAAATCGGACCATAAATAATAATATTTGTCCGCCATCTTGAATTTTTGTTACATAAAAGTGTTAAAATGCATTGTCTCCAGAACTACGTCTGTGTGCAAAATTTCAAAGTCGTAAGTTTAGAGGAAGTGGTTCAAATTTGGCTTGCAAGATTTGAACTAAACATACAAGCAAACATACATATAAAGTACTTCGCGACCCCTAAAGCACCCACATATCGACTTTGAGTCGAATCAGACTATAAATGATAGTTTGTCCGCCATCTTGGCGCCGCCATTATGATTTCTGAATTTTGAAAAGAGATTTGTAATTCGCGACCCCCAAAACATCCATATATCGAGGTTGAGTCGAATCGGACCATAAATGATAATATTTGTCCGCCATCTTGAATTTTTGTTACATAAAAGTGTCAAAATGCATTGTCTCCAGAACTACGTCTGTGTGCAAAATTTCAAAGTCGTAAGTTTAGAGGAAGTGGTTCAAATTTGGGTTGCAAGATTTGACCCACACACACACACACATACACACCTACTAACTAACACGGCAAGTTAAATAAAAACTTGTAACAAAGTGTGACTAGTGACACATTCTTTGCATCCAAATTTACTATAAAACCTTCATACCTATATCTAAAACATGTTTTTTTTTATTTTAATCACTTAAAAAACCGAGAACTCGAAATATGTTAGTTTTTTATTAAAAGTCCCATATATTTTATTTATTTATTAGAAAAATATTAAAAATTTATTTATGTTTAAAAATACATAATGTTTATATATTTTTACTGCAATTATCGAGAAAAAACGTTTGTAAATAAACATAGCGACACATTAATTCAATATAGTCTTTAAAAACATTAAATTGTACATAAAAAGTGTCCTAGAAAAAAAGTGGGCAAAGCCATGCAGCTGGTTTTGGGATATGTTTTACATACCAAGTGGACAAAAAAAAATAAAAATAAGAAGAAACTGCGATCTCGTGGGACTGTTTTTGTTGCCCTATTTATAAAAAAATCTTAACATCTTGATAGGCATAAAATTTACTAATTTTTTTTAACATATTACTATAAATAGACAAAAAAAATTATATAATTATAAACAATAATTTATTGCATTTACTTTCAGGAGATGAATCCATTTTGCAGAATTGAAATCGGCACAAAGGCAAACTTTTTATTCACGTTTAACTGGCACGTTCACCTTTGGTTAAGAATTGCCGCTTTGAGCGTCTTATACAACAGTCTATTCTCTAATGGTTTTAATATTCAAGGAACGCATTCCTGACCCCCTCCTTACTCTATAACATGCTACGGATACTACTTTAACAGTACAGAGACAAAACATTCCTGAAAAGAAAACTTAATATTTTTACTTTTGGCCGTGTTTTTCGCGTTTTAAACCACTGTGGGGCGTCTAGAATTCTTGAATAAGAAAAAACTCGAGTTGTACAGATTTTGGGACGACCTGGTGATCGCGACAGGTTTTCATCAGAAATGTAAGATCAGGATCACAAAGAATTTTAATTTTACGAAGGAGTGTACAATAATATTTAGTCAGGAAATTAATTTATTCTAGAAGAGGCAAATAAAATGATTTTCGTGGTCGTCAGTATGAAAATTACTCGGTACCAGGAACCGCATTTGAGATTGTTGAAATCTTGACGTTTCGGCTCCGTTTTGGAGCCATTTTCAAGAGAAAAAATGGTGAAGAATCATATCTATGGACTCTCCATCTCCCATCTCACATAATGACGTCACTATAAATAACTTATCATATACATTTTCAATATTTTGTATATATAAGTAGTATCACTTAACTATGATTTTTAACTTTTTAACTTTTCTTTCTATTCTTTTTTCTTTCCATTTTATTTCACTGTAGTTTTTTTTTAATTTAAAACATTTTTTTTTCCACACATTTACATCATTTGTATTCTCTTTACTTGATATATTACGTTTTTACGTTTATATTCGTTCACTCTGTTTTTTATTTATTTTCATACTGTAGGGTTAAGTGGAGTAGCTCTGCTAGACTTCGCCCTGTCGAAATTATTTTTATTGTAATATTTATAATACTCAATAAAGGTAAATTAATATTATTATTATTAAAATATATAGGATTCGGAAAATTATCAATTATTTGTAATAATTTCGCCACATAACGATTGGTACACATAAAAAGGTCGCCTCTAGCCCTCCAGCAATGTACAGCAATCAAACTACAAATACCTGGTCACCATATTTAATAACAGAGCCAAAACCGCTATCTCAAAAACAGTATGTATTATTATTTTTTAAGCAACGCTACGCAGTTGTTTTTGGGATTCCTAAATTTTCCAGTATTTCGCGAGACGATATATTAAGATTTAAGATTTTCCCTTACAGTTTCTAAAACAATATTTTCTACAGCTTCTCTGCCTGCTTTATCATACATTTTTGCTCGAGGTTTTACAAATGGTCCAAACTCTTAAATTTTGTTGTAGCCTTTTGAATATTTTTATGTCTGACTGTCTCTTTTCTGGATATCTAAAAATATTGTTTAGGCGGCACTTTTAGCACAAAGTTTTGCCGTCTATAAAAATAAAGCTCGGAAGCTTTTGAATCTTCTCCGCATTCCATAAAACACTTAATCATATCATATTTTTCGGTGCCACTGAATTGCGCTTACATCCCTAATGAACTCCTAATTTGACACTCGAACTGCGCTCACTTTGGTTCAGTGTTATAGATTTCACATTTTCAAGACATGTAAATTTTCATTTTTAGTGAAGATAACATAATTTTTCCAAATTTATCTCCTATGTAAAACAACGCTTCGTATAATTATTGTTTATTGGTTGGATATATCAAAAAAAAAAGTAAACATTAGATAGTCATAACAACATAAAAATATCAAAATTTATTGAGATCGTACGCTTAACAAGCAACCACGATAAAAGACGTGATGCTGTTAGACGTATCATGAAGCAAAGGGAGACCGAGCAAAACATATAGTAATGTCTATTATGACTTGTGGTATCTCTTCTCATATCTAAAACAACGCTTTTTATAATGATTGTTTATCTCACAGAGTTAGACATGGGTGATAGGCAGGGTTCAAATTGCATCCATCATATTGGGTCCTCCGTATTAGATGCACCATATTGATTAGGTTAGGCCCGGTTCACTTTTAAACTTTGAATGAAATGATTCATTTGTGGTCCTTAAAATACTTGCTGTTTTTGCAGCCCATATTGTCGGTGGAAATAGAGTCACTTTCGATATAATTTTCCACTAAAAAATGTATAAACTGATCCACTCGGCTGTCTTGTGGTTTTTCTCTCATATAATCTTCGTTAGTTAGTTAGTTAGTTTGTGTGTTTGTTTGTTGGTTAGTTTGTTACTTTGTTAGTTATTCCTTAATTTTTCTGTATCCCAATTAAACGATAAACACAAAAAAAATAAGAAATAGAAAAATTAAGAAAATGCCACAACCAAAATTTGGACAATATTTAGTTATTCCTTCTTTTAGTACTTGGGAGCAGTGAGCGCAGTTCAGTATGGGAATAAGGTACCTGATTTTAATGTGAGCGCAATTCGAGTGTGACCCTCATTAATGTGTGCGCAATTCGAGTGGCCCCATATTTTTCACCCTTACTAAATTGAACAATTTTTAACGATGCACACTCACAATTAACTCACAAATTAGTTTTTGACATTTACGATTACTTCGATTTTCTTTTTTTTTACCATGGCCTTCTCAATAAATATTAGAAATGCGATAAATATGCATAGATGTCAATGGAAGACAATTCGAACATTTATTGCAGTTTAATTTTTCCTACTTTTGGCCAAATTATTTTATACTATAAAAAGTATTGTTAATAGTTTTCCATGGCCTCCTCACAAATATATTAAATTTGTCGAAAATTAACCGCTTTTTCTAGAGATAAATATGACATATTATATATCGTTGGATAGCTAATTTAATACATACTGTGCAGGAAATTGATGCAACCTGAAATTTTATTGCAAAAAACTGTTTTTTAGGGTTTCAAAAAACATGTAAAACGAAAGTCGAACAAATCGGCTGCAAAATTTTTGGGGTAACAATATTTATATTTTTCCGCAATTATTAATAAAGGTTTTAACGAAAAAAAATCCGAAGTGTGTAGGGATCGAACCGCCGATCTTTCGATTTGTAAGCCACTATCTGTCAGTATCATCCATTCGCAGGGCTGTAAAACTCTTCAGAATTAAGGAAATTTAAAAAAGTATAAATGAAAATTATTCGTTATGAAATACTCTACAAAAAACGTGATGTATTTTTTTGTTAAAATTTAAGAAAAAAAGTTTTAGCGCTTAAAAGAAAATTTTTTGACAAATTTCTATCTTCCAAGGGTTATAACTTTTTAATTATTCAATTTCCGACAAAAAGTTTATCTAGTAAAGTTGTAGAGAATTGGATTCTAAACAAAAAAACTATTTTTGTAAGATGTACCATTACAGCCAGGGAGGCAGCGACCTTTTGGAGCTAGCCATTTCATTAAGGCTGATTTTCATTTATATAACAGTTCATTACGTATAGTTGAAGTAATCGTATTAGTGAGAAGTGTGGTGAGAGGCAAGAGGAATAAAAATGGCGGCAACTCATCTCCCGTCTTTACGCCACTTTTACATTAATTGAGAGAGAAGATAGCGGCCATTCGATGTTAGCTATTTGACGTGGGTTTCTGGGCGTAAACTTCTCAGTGTGTTGTTTAACCCAGGACCGCAGTTAGGACATCGCAGTCGAGCTTATATTATACTGTCGGGGTGAAGATATAATTCGATAATTACTTTATATTTGTTTATTTGGTAATGTGTTTTTGAAAATAATTTTAGTTTTGTTACCAATTCATAGCAGTGGTTTGGGGGATATTGTAAGTGTAATATTATAAATTATTATTTTATATCTATTTACAATATAGTTAAATCCGGCTCTGCGTTCTGCACCCGTTGCCTTTCAAAGTCGCTCACAAATGCGATTACTCCAACTATACACATACATGAAACGGCGGTCAGCTGCTCAAGTAACGGTGGAGGTAGGTGCTGGAGCACCTCCCACGCGTAAAAAATTTATTGAAATAGATCAAAGTTGAAATTTTGTATGTTGTTTAATAATGTTAAAAAGTGATAAAAAAATTATTTCGTTTCAGAGATATTGACTTGAATATGTGGTGAAATTGGACATTTTTTGCTTAAAACCTACATAACTTCTAAACGATGGTTCCTAGGCAAAAAACTACACCCTAACGAATTTGTAGAGAATTGAATTATCCAAGTCGTTTTTAAATTTTTGTCATTTTCCAAAAATTAATGGGCTAGGAGCCGTTAAAGTGGAGACTTTTTCTTTCCGGAAAATGCATACGCCATAGCTGTATTTGTAGAGAGATATCGATTATAAAATGTCACAAAAAGCTACTTTTGATTCGGTCGTGCCGAGCCGAATTTTCGAATTTCGCCGTGCAATTTACGATTAGGTTTAACTGGAAGTCTTTATGGCTGTCCCGCTGGTGTTTTTCGAAAAATATGAACGTGTCCAGATCACATATTTTTGCAATTTCTTCGGCTCCGAAATGCGAGCCATTTTTTATTATTTTTCCGAAACGGTGAGAGCTACCTAGCTCGAAATAAAAAATAAGATCAAACAAATATTTTTCATTACGAATCTTTTGTTGCTATCAGAATTTTTTCGTTTCGGAGATATTTACTGAAATGTCGACGATGTACGGCAAGAAATCGCACATTTTGTGCTTCAAAAGTGCCGGCAACTTCTCAATCTTGGCTTCTAGGCCAAAAGACTACTCACGAATTTAAATAGAATTTGCAGTCTTTTTTTTTTGGATTGCGGCAGAAAGTGAAACTGGAGTGGGCGGAAGTTTGGACTTCCTTTTTTTTTTTCGAGAGAGAATTTCGCCATTTTGTCACCGTAATTAACAGGTATTTAACTGAAATTGATATCATATACGAGGTCCACTTAATATCATGTATTACCTAGATGTTCCATTAATCTCGGCCCTTCAAAACAAAGGTTTCTGGGAAAAATGTTTTTTAAGATTTACATGCATTTTCTAGAAAAACGTGAAATTTTTTCATTTACTCGAATAGCAGCTTCCTCCACCGCGGGTGCGCCAGCTGACCGCCGTTTCGTGTATGTACACACAATAAACTATTACATATGTGAAAATCAGCCTTAATGGTATGGGTCCCAAAAATGTGTCGCTGTCTCCCGGTCTATTACGGAGATGTAGAGCAAAAACAGTTAGCACCCCCTGTTTCAAAATGGAGGCCAAATGAGCTGACCAATTTTAAACTCCCCCTCCCCCCCCCCCTACACAACAAAAAAAACCTTGTTCTACCCAAAATGCAAGGTGTATGTAACATTTCAATGGACTACCTAACTAACTAAAATTCTTATTTCCAATTATTGCTCACCTTACCCTAGACGTAGCTTGATGAAATTATTGTGGAACCACCGCCTTGCAGTTTGCGAAAGATTTCATAGAAATCGCTTATAGACCAGTGCCAAACCGGTTTCCAAAGGCCAAAAGTCTGAAAAATTCTTAGCAGTATATGGATGGTGGGAAAATTTAGGATTAATGGTATATAATTGGGGAAAAATCGATTGGACCGCAACAGATAACCGGAAGTTGGGTGGGGGTATGAAAAGGTGTGTGTTTAGTGGTAAAACGTGGTTTTTTACAATTTCTGGCAAAAGTAGACAGACCTCCTATCTAAAAAAGTTTAATGTAAAAGTTGTAGATAATTGAGAGATCTGCAACTTTTATTTGAACTATTTTTTTACATAATACAGAGCCACTACGCAGCAAACAGGTACGTTGTATTTGATGGGTAACCCGAAGCTGATGTGACAATTTTAAATCATTACTGGCTAACCAAAATTTATCAAAGGTCACAGAAATTTTTTATCGGAGAAATGTAGACAAACAAACAATAGCCGAAAATGGATTGAAGCTAATAGAGTCTATTTATAAATGTAAGAAAAAAGATATGTCACTGAATGAATTGAGGTTTGAAATATATCAAACCGCTACGGTAAGGACTTCATTTAATTTAGAAAAACTACCACCAACTGAGGGAGAAGATGAACAATACTGCTACAGGGCTTATTTTCAAATTCAAACTTGGCTTGGTAACAAATTTACAGCTACGGATTGTGGATGGAAACACCATCTAACCGGAATAATGCCTAAATTGACAGAAAAAGAATTAACTCCTGAAAGTTTGCTGAAATCTATCTGCTGCAGCTGTGAAACTGGTTGTGGTAGTAAAAGATGCGGCTGTCGAAAGCATGAAGTAAAATGCTCTATTCTATTCACGGGGCTGAACATTGTTCTAACTCTGAAATACAGCCATTAGAAGAAATCAGCGATTCGGAGATGTGTGACGAAACAAATGTTCAAAATAATATTGAAAATAAAGATCTAGATGAACGTCCTCAATGTTTTCATTTACAGATTTAGGTATTTTTTTTATTTACTCCATTATTAATAAAGCTTGAAGTATTATGAACTTTCAGAGAGTCGGATGCTGGTAAATTTGAGCTGTAGCTAATTGTAAATTCATTGTGCAGAAGTTCTTTTCTTCTAGATAAGTTGGTATTTAAAAATCCTCACGTGATTGTTTATTATATTTATTATACTTTGTAAAATCAAATCTCTTGAATGCCATACTTTTGGGCCAAGATGAGGGATTGTATATGTCATCTCTCAGATCCCAGTCGATTCCAAACATGAAACATTTATTTTGAGATTCTTGAGTCGGTAGTTCTTTAATGCAAATATCAGCGTCTTTAAATTTCGGTTGATTTGTGATAAATTTTTTAATTCTCTCAGCTGTAATGTGTCTTTTAATTCTATACAAGTATAGCCAAACTTTTCTAGTAATTGCAAATTCACTGTCTTCATTCTCCCCATAGAATTTCTTAGCAGGTCTTCTAGATTTTTTACGATAAGTTACTACATTAAAGTCTTCATCCTCCTTTTTGTCACTTGATAGATTAATGATCTCATTCATTTTACTTAACTGAGCCGCCTCTAACTGTCTATGGTTAAGTTCCTTTTCAGGCATCCTTGGGTTTGTTGGTAAATTCAAATTTCCCTCTTTGCTTTGTTTTATATTTGTTTGTGCAGTAGACACAAGTTTTTTAATTACTGAACTAAAAGATTCAGCTTTATGGGTTTTTTCTTGAACATTTATGTTTTTGTTGGGTACTTTTTTAGGATTAACTTCTGACTCTTTCTTAATCAACTCAACTTTTTCTTCAAGTAGTTTTTTATTTTCCTCTAATAGTTTATTATTACTTTCTATTAATTTATATTTACTTTCAGATTCCTCCAAAAGTCTTCTAAGCATTAAATTTTCGATTTTCAATTTCTCAAATTCTATTTTGGTACTTGTCTCATCAAGTTTCCCTTGACTATGTGCATTCAGAGAAAGCCGAGGTAGGTTAGATTCACAACACTTAACTATCGTTTCACTAATAATTACAATATTTTTATTTCGTTGTATACACGACCTGTGAAAAACACCTCCACAGTTTATACAAACAGCAATAGCACATTTCTTGGATTTACAACATGTAAAAACAGCATTTTTCTGACTATCAGAATCAGATTGCTCATCATCAGTAGCCATCTTAATTGATTTAATGTAAAATACGTAATAAACTTATTTTTAATGTGAGAGTGTCCATAAAGCATAAAAAAGTTTTTTCTTGCCTAAAACTGGTCATTTTTAGCAATTTCTTAGGTAAAATTATTATTTCAACATTTCGATTTTCAGCAGTCCGAACCTTAAACGGTTAATTAAAGTTCCCTTATTATGTATAACATTGAAATTACCGTTTTGCACAACTTACAACACTTCATTTAAATGAACAATGGAGAATTAATGACATTTACGGTAAAGTTGATCTTGAAAAAAGTGTTTTTTTGGTTTTTTCCATTTTTGACAATGTTTTCCATAGTAAGAGTGTGATTCTTTTTCACCATCTTAAAGTAGAGGTTTTAATGAAAAATCAAAACTTTGTTATCAACTTTTATGATTGAAAATTAGGCCTTTTTTTCAAATTAAATTCGCAAAAAAATCAAAAAATGAATATTACGCCTCAAAAAAGTTATAGCTTTTTTGATGCATAACAATTTACATTTTCACCGAATTTCATCAAAATTAAATTATTTTTGTGGAAGATAAAAATAAAAAAAACAAAAAATTGGTTTTTCGTTTCGTTTCGCGTTTTCTCAAAATTTTTGAGGTTATGTAAAAAATGGTTCTAATAAAAGTTGTAGATCTCTCAATTATCTACAACTTTTACAATAAACTTTTTTCGATAGGAGGTCTACTTTTGTCAGAAATCGCAAAAAAACACGTTTTACCCCTAAACACACACCTTCTCACACCCCCACCCCACTTCCGGTTATCTGTTGCGGTCCAATCGATTTTTCCCCAATTATATACCATTAATCCTAAAGTTTTCCACCAGCCATATACTGCTAAGAATTTTTTTTTATCAAAAACTATTGGCACTGGTCTACTAAGCCAATCCAGAGTAATGACTGAACATACAAAAAACAAACACAAGGGTAGAATTGATAACCTATTTTTCTAAAATTTTTTGAAGCCCGTTCAAAAATAAAATGCGAGCCATTTTATGAAGATAATTTGGTCATTTGAAAATATTTGGATTGGAGTTATTAGGCCACTGTTGGTCATGATGACCGAGCGATGTTTTGGTAACGTTTACAAAAGCCTACGACTATTGATTTTATCCACGTCATCATAAATCATTCACATTTTTGCATGTTTACGTTCCATCACCTTGAACATGAAGTGTAATTCGTGATAATAACGAGAAGTTCTACAGAATGTTTTATCATCAAACAATTGCAATATCTTGGTCGGTAGCTTCATATCATGTAACGTGGCACGAAAGTTTACCAATACATCACATATTTATGTTTGTTTGCCTTGTATGTTTTGGTTATGATCGTAAACCCATTCATAACTTGATATTAGTAAGCGAAATATGCGGAGGCATAACTTTTATATCTTTATTTGATGTGGTTGTAACATTGTAACCATTTTGTGCACGGACTGTGTTTACGACTTCATTGTGAGCATAGCTAATGCAGCAAAAATGCTCACAAGTAGCGTTACGGCTTCCGTAAGCGACCGTTGCTAATAAAATCTTTCCATTTTGGAACTGGCATTAATAAACTGTTCGGTAAATAATTTAATTTTTGTTCATAATTCATTATTTTATCAAATAATATTTTTACAGAGGCAAAATACCCAACAAACATAGAAATTCCATTTTGTTCAGTAAAAATTATAAGCTGAGTATTTAACAACATTTTGTAAAGTAAACAAATAGAAATCATCAGTAAAATAATAATGTTGCACGATTAAACATGTGGTAATAACCAAGTAAGTCATGTACTGTTTTTTATTAAATTTGGTACAGTAAAGGCGCCGTTAAACGGCGCGTGGTTCGCCGAACCTGGCCCGACGAACCACGAACCACATGCCGTCTGACAGGGGTGGTTCGCTATTAGTTCGCGGTTCGTGGTGCGTGCTGCCGCGATCCATCAGATGTCGGTAAACTTGCCAAAGGATACAAACAAAATGCGTCACAAATCTGAATGAACTACGTACCGTATTGACACCCTCAATTTAAGACGCCGATACACGGCGCCTTAAGAGGTGCACAGTGAACAAATATCAGACTCACAATATTTTATGTTATGTACAAACAATAATTGTTCACTAAAAACTATAATGTTCAGAAAAAAAAGTATGAGTATTCAGTAAAACCAATAATTCTTTAGTTGAAACAATAAGCGTTCAGTAAAATATATATGCTCAGTTGTTTATACTAAAAATGAAATGTAAAAAAAACTTTTTAAAAATAAGCTTTTATTATTATTTAGGTGTACTAAAACGAAAAAATAAAAATATAAAAAAATAATTGTCTTAAAAGCCTGTCGCGCGCGAAAAGTTCATACAGGCATTAATTTTGTTTGACAGAGTTTTTAAGTACATAAATAAGTATTTTTTTTCTATTCATGCGACAAGCTTTTAAGACAATTATTTTTTTAATATTTTTATTTTTTTCATTTTTAGTACACCAAAATAATAAAGTCCAGAGTACTCATCGAGACAAATTCAACGAACTCAAACTCGAACGGGTTCCATAATATTGTACCATAATTGTTACGGCACCATAATATTGTATTGTCATCAGAACTATATGTGCATGCAAAATTTCAGCTCGATTGGACGTTGTATCTTCAAGGGGTTCCATTATACTATTATTGGGTTCCATAATATGCTCCCTTGGTATCATAATATTGTATCGACATCAGAACTACACGTGTGTGCAAAATTTCAGTTCGATTGGACGTCGTATCTCGAAGGGGTTCCATTATATTACTGTTGGGTTCTATAATATTGTATTGCCATCAAACTACACGTGTATGCAAAATTTCAGCTCGATTGAACGTCGTCACATCTCGAAGGGAATTATTATTGCTGGGTTCCACAATATTGTATTGCCATCAGAACTACACGTGTGTGTAAAATTTCAGCTCGATTAGACGTCGTCGCATCTCGAAGAGGTTCCATTATATTATTGTTGGGTTCCATTATATTGTATTACCATCAGAACTACACGTGTGTGTAAAATTTCAGCTCGATTAAACGTCGTCGCATCTCCATTATATTATTGTTGGGTTCCATAATTTTGTACAATGGTATCATAATATTGTATTACCATCAGAACTACACGTGCATGCAAAATTTCAGCTCGAGTGGTCGTCGTATCTCGAAGGGAAGGGGTTCCATTATATTATTGTTGGGTTCCAAAATATTGTACCCTTGTACCATAATATTGTATTATCATCAGAACTACATGTGTATGCACAATGTCAGCTCGATTAGACGTCGCACCTTGAAAGATTATTTTTGGATTCCATAATACTGTACCATGGTACCATAATATTGTATTGTCATCAGAACTACACGTGTATGCAAAATTTCCGCTCGATTGGACGTCGTTAAGTGGTTTAAAATTGACTTGCAAAAGTCCGCCCAAAACATACTAACTAACTAACTAATTAACATACAAAACAAGTTCTTTTTCGTTTAAGTTTCAATATATGGAATCATAAAACAATATTTTATTTTAACATTGGAAATGTTAATGTTCGTATATGGGCCCAGAATTCCGAGTTTTATCCAAGGCCGCCGACACGAAAGTGTACCGGTCAAAAGTGACGGCATAGTGCCTAAAGTTCTGGTTTTATATACCAGCATCGTACTGGATATAATTCATGCTGGGTCACTTAAAAATTACGATGGGCTTGTAGTCTATCAGTATGTTCTCTCATATAAGATTTGAGTAAATTATTATTCCCCAGTACTTGATATGCCTCTTTTCTCTTCTATAACCTGGGGCATTATAGTTTATTTTAAGAGGATCAGCTTCCGATAGACTGGTAGAATAACAGCTAAATGGCACGTGTTTTTCAATTTGATTCCATTTTCATAATTTTAAAGTTTTTTGACTGTTCTTTTGTCTATTTCAATGTCTCATGCATCCTCTTCAAAACTGGTGATGTCTCCTTTGCAAGATAGATTAAACAATTCATTTACATAGAATGAGAACAACAGTGGCCCCAGCACAGTGCCCTGAGAAATTCCAGACTAATTTGTTCTCATTAAACAGCTCTTTTGAATACACTGATTTCCATCAGGTTCATGAAAATAAAAACTACTCTAGAAATTCTACCAATGTATGATCTATTTCTGCAGCTGTTTCTGTGCTGTGTTCAATATTGAAATACATTTAAATAAAGTGAACGAAACTCGCTCAACCTAAAATGATACGCCACTGCATATTTACAGGCGAAATATTTCAAATTTGGCCTCCTAACAAATCGTTATTTTTTTTTGCTTATCACAAATTACATTTATATTACATTTGTGTCACGGCCACCCTTTACCTAACAATTTTAGTATTTTCAATTCTCGGAATGGAGCAAGCATACTTTAAATAACGTCATCACTTATTTGACTTAATTAAATTTATAATTTAAGTGCCTATGACGCTAATGGAGTTTTAAAGAACTTTAAATGGCTTCGTGGACTGTTAAGAAGGCATACACATTTGTTTGAGATTAATATTTATAGTTTAATTTACACTGTCGCGTTTCTATACACTAAAATCCAGAAGTTGTTTTAAATAATTATCCCCGACACAAAAAAATTAATTACCTCATTTATTTAAATAAATTTGCTTATTGCTATTACGTTGTGATAGATAATAATTTACCGAGTTAATCATATATTTCGAAGATAATTTAGATGACGTCCAAATTGATTTTATCACGAGTTGAAAATTATCATTGAAATTTATGCTATAAATGTTTGAACTCAATATCACAAATTATGTCTCTTAAATAATATGAAACAATTTATTCGTATATATTTGTAAATTTATGTAAGAGAATCGCGTTTTCTTCGAAAATAATCTTAATTTATAAATAATAATATTTTTACTACCATTAGATAATTTTAAAAATAATTTTTAAGGACCTACAATAATAATAACATCCTGGTGACCTAGAAGAAAGATAAGAAGTCCATCTTTATTGAAATCGGATGTCCCCTAACCAACAACCCCTACAAAACGGCGCGCGGCGGTGGAAAAGATTAACAAATATCAAAACTTTGCTATCGAGCTTTGACATACAACTTACAACCTCTTAGCGCAGATATTTAAGTTTATGTTTTGTATCCCAGGTGTCTCGAAATTACCTTTAAAGTTTAAAATGCATTTTTTTCTAAAGCAATTAGCAAAAAATGAGCATCTAGGTAATTCTATATCTTAACGAAAAACTGTATTTGAGATAATTTTTTTAAATTACTGGATAATTAGAGTAACAAAATGGCGACCTTTTTATATAAAAAAAATATAAATACACATATTTTTCCGTCATAACTTTTTTATTTCTTATGCTACAAGAACGAGTAAAAAATAATTTGAAAGCGCAATTAATTGTCTGTAATTTGCATGACGTAGGTGTCACAATTTCTGAGATATTTAACATTTAAACTACATTTTTAAACTTTCATATCTCCGAAACTATTAAATCTATGTAAATAAATAAACAAGCGAAATTCATTATCCGTTTATGAGCTTTAATTTTGGTCTCTACCCATTTTTCAATAAAACTAATATTTATTGAGATATTTGGAAAAGGAAAAAAAAATACGTTTTATCGAAAATACCTTTATAGTTTAAACTATATTTTTTCTAAAGAGCTGTATACAAACCAAAAAATTTGAGCATCTACGCCATGCTTATATATTAATGAGAAATTTGAAATTCCTTTTTTTAATTACTGGCTAATTATAGTAACAAAATGACGACGTTATTAAAAAAATGTGTAGACGCACATTGCTTCGGTCATAACTTCTTTGTTTTTTATGCTACAGAAACAAATATAAAAATAGTTGAAAGCTTAATTAATAACCTTTTATTCTACCTATTAGCATCCTTGACGTAGGTGTCACAGTTTCTGAGATATTTAACTCTCACTCCAAATAATTATCTTATGAACACTTGGATGCCAAATGTAAACTTAAATATCACCGAAATTATTAATCCTACATCAATAAACAAAAAATATAATTAATTCCCAGTTTGTACCTTCTGTAATTGGTCTGTAACATTTTTTCGATAAAGTAATACTTTTCGAGATACTTGACGAAAGCCGTTTGGAAGTACTTTTTTTTAAAAGCTAAAATCACAATTTTGAAGTCGTTATAACTTAAAAGCTGTCAATTTATGTGAAAAATTGCATAGAACCTTTTCTTCTCAAAATTTGATTCACTGAGAGGAGGTGGCATCCACCTCCTATAAATTAGCAAGCCCCCGCACAACATAAAAACTTTTCTGTGAAGCATTTACTATTATACTGCCAAAACTGAACGAAATCCGTTCAATATGACATTCTTCCGAAGTTTTGCATATTTTTTACCTCTAGGTACTGTACTATTATAGCATTTAGGATTTTTAAAATATTTATAATAAACCGAAAATAAACGCATATGTCCCTCTCACTCTGCAAAATGTTATCCTTAATGCCATCGCTGCAGGAGCAGAGCTGTCGCTAGGGTTTTTTTTTTTGGGGAGGAGGTTAATAATGCCCAAGTTTACAGGAATTTTCCCAACTCCTCGAAAAAATGTTCTCCAAACTAAAAATTTTTCTCAAATTGATGAGCGGGGGGGAGGGGGGGTGAAATTTTTCCCGAATTCTCCCAACTTGAAGCTTGAATTTCCCAACTCGACCACGATATTGTGGGGGGGGTCCTCCTTATCCCCCCATAGCGACACCCGTGCACGAGGCGTCTCATCATAGACGCGTACAAGAAACGAATACGCTATGCTCCTGCTTCGTATGGTGAGAAATGCATTTGAAAATACAGGGCGCCGCACATAAGAATGTATTATTATGATAATTTTTTACTATATGTATTAACCAATCAAAATTTTGCATTTCATGTCGTGTCAAAATTCATCCAATCAGTAAAAGATTACAGCGCTAACACGCATACATGTGGTGTTATCAGACAAGGCACACATGATATGTTCAAATGTTAGATTAAAATTCAACAAATGTCAAATTCAAAATCAATTTATAAAAATGTCACAAAGGTTTGGTAAACGATTCAATTAATCAAATTTTATTAGAAAATACACCCAAAAAACAATGTTTTTAGAACATTGATAAATACTCAAAATTTTGTTGTAGAGAATGCTTCAAGCGTGTTGCTTAAAGGTAATATTACCAACATGCTTTCAGCAGTCATTATCAATGGTCTAGGTATTATAGGTAAGAAGAGGCCAGGGGCTGAGCCAACATGCGCGGATATTTTTACCAGTAGCATAGCGTCATCTGGGGTATAAGGATGTGTAATTCCAATAAAAGTTTCGCGGTCAAAGAGCTGTGTAATAGAATAGATTAAAACGTTCCCAACTGTAACGAATAACCTTTGTTCAGATGAAGTGTAAGAATAGAAGTCTGCCACTACAGTACAGTATTGTACACGCCAAAACATTTTGCGCCTTTGGTCCGGTAACTAAAATTTTTTTTTCAATTTCCGGTTACCGCGCGCGCCGGCCGGAAGTTTCGTCTGCCAGCGTAATTGGGGTATGTGAAGTACATATACTAACTATATATGTGGACAGATATCGATAATCATTCGATTAAAAAAAATGTTCCCCCCTTCCCTATCTCCCCCACCATACCAAAAATTTCCAGAGAAAATTTTGGTACTCAAGGAGACCATCTCTTTGATTACCAATTGGCAGACGGTAACCTTTCATCGTCGAATTTGCACCCTATTTCCTAGACTAGGGAGTGACATTGAAAATGGTTAAGTTAGATTTTTAGCCGTTACCAGGAAATCCATAGCTTTAGTGACCTTGTCTACGTCATGCTGCAAATTCAACATGCACTTTTCACAGATTCAGGCCCCATATAGGAAACTAAAAACATTTTCAATGTTAAAAGAGTTTTTGTTCATTTTTTATTAGACTAGCGGTTTCCGAGTTATTTGAAATTATTGTCTTCATTTGCTACAGAAACAAACAAATTTTTGATGTGTTTGCAACCATGGTATTTCGGTGTTCTTTGGTGAGATTTTACAGATTCTTTGCTTAATTTTCGTATATTTATGACCTCAACCTCCAATAGATTTCCAGACTAGACTAGATGTGTTCTTCTCTATATTTCTGAACGCACTCTACAAATAAATACACATACATCAAATTGCAATACCTCTTTCTCCATACAATTATTAGTTGCTACAATATACAATATGGGAGATCGCGGAAGATGGAATATTGGGAAGTAATGTGACAGAAGAATAGAGAGGGTTTCATATCTCATTTATCAGCCTACCCCACGTGTAACAGAATGGATTTTTTCGTGACAAATTGCTATTAGTTGCAGCAGTAAGTAGGTTTCTATTTCCCGTTCAATATACCCAATCACGAAATTGTTTTACTACTAAATAACGGGCGATAATATGCCATAAATCATAAAAGTAGGTGGTAGTTATAACTGATGGTTTCTTAAGTGTTATGAATATAGTATGTAGTCGTCTTCTTATTTAAAGACCTAACTACTGACTTACTTATTAAGAGACGTATATGTCTTTATTTTTCTTAGTTTCTATCTTTGTGAGCATCAAGTAAGTAGGTTCGACTGCCAATAAATTATATCTATATTTATATGAAGCTGAAAATATAAAATTTTACACATATAAACAATACTTGCAAAATAACGAAAATTTTAACCGAGTTTGGGGTAAAATATGAGTGCTGAAAATATTTCATACACGGCAGGGCCAAATTTGATACCCGTAGGTACTGCTTATAATATAAAAAAATCAAAACCTTTAAAATTTTAATATGGGGTTGGGTGATATAGGGGTTGAAAAATATTTCTTTTACCGACAGCGCCGGGTTATTCAGTATTTGTACATGTGCTAATCAAAATCACTATACAATTTTAAATTTATTAAAGAAATATTTTAAAATATAAAAAAATAGTAAGTTAAAGCTTGTAATAAAATAAAAATTAACTTTTATTTGTAAATATATTTACATTATATATATATCACAATTTAGGTGACATCAGTCAGGACAAGCTCATTTTTTATTTGAATAAAATTCTAATTATTTAGTAAGTTGGTAATAATTTATATAGTACACATTAATTTAGTAATAAGTAGCTAATAAGAAAAAATCACTAATAATAATAATTCGCTATTGCAAGTACGTGTAAAAAATTGATTATGAGGACAAGAAAAAGTTATATTTTAATTTTTCGGGCCGTTCGAATCTTCATTTCGAATTTCATTACAAGAAGTAATTTGAACTGCCGGTACAAAAAAAAACTGTATTGCTTGTCTTGTATCTTTGGGGAGTAAAAACGCTTGTTTCAGTTTTAAAATTATTAAATTACGTACATTCTTGCGCGTCCCAATGTTAAAAATATTTATAAACAAGTGCAAAATTTACCTACATGGCTCCAAATTTATTATCAACTGGATTTAGATCTGCGTAATGAAGTGGCAATTTTCGTAAGATATTGTTCTCTCAAATATTCGTATACTTCGATGCGCCTGCAATTTATTATTTCAAATAGACGAAGAATCAGTTAAAAAGATCCTCAACATCCCGATATTAGATGTTTTAATAACGTAGTTTCACCAAGCGTTGCCTCATGTCATATATTCTCTATTAATTGTGGGCTCATATATCTGGCGGTCCCATCTTGAATACCAGCACAATCCTTTCTATTATCGTGATTACGCTAATTTTCTAATAACGTTTTTATTATCTGATACCGCGTTACTTGAGGCAATAAGCGTAAAATGTACGTTTAGCATTTTAGTGTTCCTGGAAATTACATCAGTGTTAATGACATCAATTGTTTCCACCCATTTGACTACTGAAACTGTTAAGCATACGCATGGACTTGGTTTTGGTAGTAAAACAAGAACACATAATTAAATCTTGAATACATTAGTAACAGTGTAACATCAACAATTGTTTTTAATGTTTACTATGGTTTTTCGTATGCCAGAACTGAAGAAGTGTGTTAAAAGGGGCAACATTCCGAATACCATCTCTGATAGCAGCAGCAACATCATTGGTTTGTTCACCTTTAACTGATGGGTATGGCGCGAAATTGATAACTCTTTAGACCAGAACTCGGATCACAGCGATAAATAACGTAAAAACTAGGATTGGAACTAGATGTGTCACTGCGAAAATTTTTTGATATAGAACACAATATGTAGTCTCTTCCGTAATTTCGTAAGATTAACACACATGAATTGTTAACTAATCACACGAGTAAAGGTCTGTTACTAATATTAGTTCTAAATGTTTCGCAATTAAAGGTTGGCGCCATTTATTAAACATCCATTTGTACTGTGAGAAAGACCGTTCAGCGTCGACCGATGTAACCAACACAATTTAAAATATGAGTCCTTTCTCAGAGGTGCCACGTTTATATGTATGGAAAATTCTATTTCTTTTCAATTTAAAAAGTCCTCTATACCTGGGACAGTCTGTAAAATGCGTGACGTGTTTAAAGAGAGGTCGTTGGTCAATAAATACGTTTTCAATTTCATTGCGGTCAGATCATTTTTTAACATTTCAATAGTAGAGTATTCTCTCTTCAAAGAAGAGTTGTTAGAATAATTACCGGTCTAGATTACAGGGACGACTGTAGACCAGCTTTTATAAAACTAAAAATTTTAACTTTCCCCTGCCTATATATTTTTCAATGTTTGCTGTTCGTTAAGGATAACATGTTATATAACACGCACGATGATGTGCATGACTACGAGACAAGAAACAAAAACAATATCTACGTTTCCTTTAATCGGGTAAAGAAAACACAAACGGGAATTAGATTTCTAGAGCCAAAAATGTTTAATAGATTGCCACTCACAGTGAGGTCCCTCGACAAACCCAAATTCAAAATTTTAGTTAAAAACTATTTACTTAGCAAGTGTTTTTATAACATTAATGAATATTTTAAAAACGACTTCATTGACATGCTGGGTTTTCTTCATTAGACTTTCACCCCGCCGTGTTTTAATTCTCAACGTCTCTCAAAGAATGGATGTAATAAGTTTCCTTTTGTCCGTTTACTGTACATATATATATTGTAGTTTGACACTCTAGTGAGATTGTAGGGTAAAAATGTTTAATTTTGGACCTGATAATGTATCAGCCCATTTTACATAACCTTAGAAAATGTTAATTTCAAGACAAGACGTATTATTATTCTCTACTAAGGCATACTTTCACCTGTACTGCTTTCGATTTTTTTGCTTATGAACTTTTTCTATTTTAAAGTGTTTTAGATAGACTAATAGATATGTCCAACCGTCACGGTTTGGGCATGTCTTTAGTAATCTATTTTACATGTTTCTTTTTTTCTTTCTCATACATATTTTTAACTGTTTTAAACTGTTCTTTGTATTTGACTTGTGTAAGCACCTGTAATAGCACCAATAAACTATTATTATTATTATTATTATAGGGATGGCGGGATAGCAGGACAGCGCCTGAAATTGATTTAAATATTTATAAACCTTCCTGTTGAAATACAAGGTATACAAAATAAGCGACAAACAAAGAGACATCAACCTAATTCCAAACGCATATACCCGATCCATGCCATCGGGGGTAAAAATATATAGACGGAGAAGAAAATCAAAAGGGTATAATGATTTAAAAACAAATTAAAAAGTGTGTCCATAAGGCCAATGATTCAAGATTTTCACAAAAATATCCAACTTCAGAGACCCTTGATGATTAAAATCAAAACTCGTACGACTGGAACACTCGGTGATCCTTTGTTCCAACTTTCAAACTCGTTATGCAATGCCACCCGATCCACACTTGTATTAAATGTCATTTTCTGTAGTGTATTGCATGTTAGAAATTCTACACTGTCGTGGAAAAACGTTTTTCTGTGGTTGCCGCATGCCCTGACAAAACTATTTTCATCGAAGGACATTCAAGATTTCGCCGGACGATATACATGTCTAATACTCGTATATCGTGACGGTTACAAGCATATTTCTACAGTTCTCATCTGTAAAAAATGTTTTAAATCATACATTAATAAAGATTTTGATTTATAAATAGCATTTTTAGATAATTTATGTTCAAAAATAAATACAGGTTTCAAGATATCGTACACGGTTTTAGTAAATACAGTTGGGGACCGCATTCTTCTTGGGTTGTTGATGTCTATTTTTAAAGGCGACTTTACATTAACTAAATCAAAATTACTATGCGAGAGAAATTCTTTATTACCTATTACGAATCAAAACCTGTTAAGATGTATCCGATTTCTTGGTAGACCAGGAGATTCTAATTCAACAATCCGTAAGTATTTTTAAAGATGTATTTAGCTGTTAAACAGAAGTCTGAAAGTTATCGAACAAAAATATAGTTGGGAACAACAAAATTCGAGCCTAAAAAGGTGACATTTGTTGATTTTTCCTTTATAACTAAGAAATTCTACGAGCAAGATCAAAAATGTGTACAGACAATTTTTTCAAAAAAAAAAAAAAATGGAATATGAATGATTTCTTTATGCCCAACAGTATTCAAGGTATAGCGCTTCAAAATATCGTTGCAATAGAATTAAATTTGATTTTTCAGGACGTCACATGAAATGATATACAGTGTATCCAATTTAAACGCGTAAAAACACTTTCATAACTTTTTTAGTTCTTATTGCATTTGACCCCAATTTTGCTCAAAGACAGAACACTATCAGGGAAGAGTGCCTCAGGGATCTGTGGTGGGACCTCTACTATTTACAATTTATGTAAACGATTTATTTTATTACTTATTCCCTAGCAGTATTGTTATGTTCGCTGATGAAGCAACTCTCACAGCTAGTGCCAAGAATATTAAGAGTTTACAAAATATATCATTGATGAAACTGAAAGTCGAGCGGAACTTTGGTATAATGCTAATGCACAAAAAAAACTATTTTTTTTTTACCAGATATGACGTAACGAAGGGAGAAAGTGTCAATTTACTCGGCATAGTTCTTGATGATACTTTAAGCTGGAGCAATCATATCGAGCAACTCAGCAATAAGCTATTAAAGCTATGTATATTTTTTACGACGATTAAGAATTGTTCTACAACCACACACTTTGCTGTCAGTGTACTATTCATTAATCCACTCCAAAAATAAGCTACGGGGTTATACTCTGGGGGAACTCGAGCAGCGCTGTAAAAATATTTCGACAACAGAAAGAGTCTCTAAGAATTATAACAAGAGCAGGTTTCAGAGAACACTGTCAACCATTATTTATTAAATATGGTATAATTTCCATTCCTAGCCTACATATTTGCTACTCTCTTTTAGAGATTCATAAAAATAAGAATGTATATTTAACTCCATCTGAGCTACATCATAACTATAACACGAGGTCGGCCAATTTGTTAAAACCTCCTAAATATAGCTTAACAAAATTAATTAAAAACTCATTAAACTTGAACGTATATAATAAATTACCTGAAAATATAAAACAACAACATTTTCACAAATTTAAAACTACCATTAGAAACCATATCTTGAAATTTTGTTTCTATACAACTGAAGATTTTATGACTACTCCCATGACTGTTATGTAATGTATTGTGTAACTGATGTATGCTTTAAGGCAGTTTTTTAATTTATTATATTATCCTTGTTTTTTTACATTTTATGTCTGTTTTATAAACTTGTATTATATTGTACACTTCATTTTTAATATTATATGTATATTATCTATAGATAATAACAAAGTAATGACTTGCTACAAAAAAATCATTAAGTAGGTATTTCTTCATCGGAAAATATTACGAATAAAAGTTTTTTTTGTTTCTTAATATAGCTCAAAAAGTTGAAATCCAAAGTTTGATAAAGTATAAGTCCAAAAATATCATTTTACGGGGATTTCAGTTATCGATTACTTTTTTAGCTCTTTTTAATAAAACATTAATCATTCACAGAATGCCTTTCAAAATGCAAAATCAATTAAAACGATATCTTGAAAATTTGGGACACACTATACACTATATATATCCATAGCTCTCTATAATAGACTATAATAACAAGTAAAGTGAACCCTGAATGAACTTCCCATGACCAATAAATCCACAGATTTGATATTTCAAGTTAAGTCCTCAATAATACTATATCGATATAATTAATATTATTATTGTTATTCTTTGCGAAGTCCATTGTTCGAATAAACCCATAAAATATAATATTATACGTGTGTTGCATTTAATGACCTTCCTCTATCAATTATATTGATAAAGTGTTATAGTACGAAAGCTCACTGACAAAAATGGAACACATAAGCTGGAGAGTCAAAAATTGGTGGGTATGCTTTTTTCACTTTTGCACTGAAAAAAAAAATGTTTTGATTCAAGAATATATTGGTTTATAAAGTGTGTTTCACTTCTCGTGAAGACACCCTTGTATCTTTTTTATTTGTGGCCGAATTCATTTCAAATTTTCATCAGCTATAGAACTCCACGAGACATGAGACGATTGTATCTAACACATAAAGAGAACTTTTTACAGCAAATGAAAGTCATACACAATTATTAAAATTATTTATTATTTAATTACACGTGTATGCAAAATTTCACTTCGACTGGATAACGGGAGGTGGGTAAATCTGATTCATTCATACATAATACATACATACAAACAGATTTCCAAGTATTATAAAACCATTGAACATTTAAGTTGATGTGTAATAATAAAAAGTGTCCCTTTTAGCGTTTTATTGAATGCCGATTTTTGTTCACAACTTTTATTTGTTGGAAATAGTTCTCTTGAGATGTTAGATAAAATCGTCCTATGGATTTGTATGGCTGATAAAAATTTGAAATGAATTCAGTCACAAATAAAAAAGATACACTTCACGAGAAGTGAAACAAAAACATTTTTTTTTTGAAAATATTCCGATTTTCAGAAAATTTTACAGGGGGCATATCAAGTGATTCCGAACAACTTTTATTAACAAAATTTTTGTCTATCCCTAAGCCTACTATGATTTCTCGAAAATTGCTATTTTCCTTTTATCGCAGTAGGCCGGCGTTTTAGATCTAGGCGGCATTTATGTGTTGAATAAAGTGGTATTATGGAGTTGTATGGCTGATAAAAATCTGAAATGAATTCTGCCACAAATAAAAAATATACAGGGGTGTCTTCACGAGAAGTGAAACATTTTTTTCTTGAAAATATTCCGATTTTCACAAAATTTTACAGAGGGGCATATAGTGATTCCGAACAACTTTTATTAACAAAATTTTTGTCTATCTCTAAGCCTACTATGATTTCTCGAAAATTGTTATTATCTTATTATCGCAGTAGTTCGGCGTTTTAGATCTAGTCGGCATTTATGTGTTGAATAAAGTCGCCTTATGGAGTTGTATGGCTGATAAAAATTTGAAATGAATTCGGCCACAAATAAAAAAGATACAGGGGTGTCTTTACGAGAAGTGAAACACACTGTATATAAGCAAATAAATAAATTCTTCATATAAAACAAATACTCTTGCGGTAAGTAATCAAAAGCTGGTGGTAAATAAATTATTCTTGAAACAAAGGTATTTGTTTTATATGAAGAATTTATTTATTTCCGTATATATTATATAAACCAATATATTCTTGAAGCAAAACATTTTTTTTTGCTTGTATGGGCTCTACATAATGGCATTATGGGGTTTTACTTTTAATAGGGTTTAATGGAGTTTTTACGAGGTAACATGTTTTTTTATATAATCAACTTCTCTTTTTTGATGGTGGATTTCGATTCTACGCCAAAAAATCTTTTGCTCTTTGCAATGTTTCACTCCTAGGCCAATTTTCGCCAGGAATTGGCCTCAAAAAGTCAAATTTTTCTAATTTCAGTATTTTTACGGCGAAAGGGTGCACTCTGGAGAAAAACACCAAAGAGAAAAGTTGTTTTTTTTATTTACCTTTTCTTTTTCAGATTTCTGATTCGGTTATTTCAAAAATTATTTGAGTCAGATCAGAAAAACGGCTGCCCCTGCAACTCGGATTGTTATGACCGACTACACACGTTCAGAGAATGATTCGATAAGCATCCTCACCAATTCTTGACTCTCCAGCTTGTGTTCTATTTTTGTCGGTGGGCTCTCGTACTATTACTGCTCAACTTTGAAACATCATATACCTTCCCGGTTTCATTCGAATGAAGACAGTAGAAGGTAAATTGTTAATTTAAGATGATCCCGGTAGTACAAAAACCGACCACCGAGGCATTGAAGATGGCACTGCAAGTATGGAGACGAGATTGCTGCACATAATTATTAAAGAAAAAATTTTTTTCTACTTTTCAGGATTAAATTATCGAATGAGAATTGGTCTGTTTCTTTTAGTAAAATGAATCGAAAGATATCGACAAACACGTTATATTTGGTGAACCATTTCCTGAGGAGAATGTTCTGTAAATTTGTATGTGTCGAAAAGAGAATTGGGTTAGGGTACGAATTGTGGGTAATAATAAATAAAATACGCTCACCAGAAGTAACCGCTTATTTGAAGAGATTTCCTTAAAATCATTTTGAGACGATTAAAAATCGCAGACGGGCGTGCCGTAATTATAATTTAAATATGCTTCACCTGAGAAAATGCGATTAAGAAAACTCACATCTCAAATTAATGTGCCCAATAACAACGTAAATACAGTTATTTAGTGGCAGTTGTTCTTTTGTTCTTTGCAAAATTATGTTTCCACGTTCCTTAAACCTGACTTAAATTTCAATATATCAACAAACAAAAACAAGAATATTAAAAACAGGAAAGAAACAACGCAAATATTCAAGGTAGGTATTGAAATTATTTGAGCTGTATTTTATTTCAATTTATATGTCGGCTGTGTCACTTTCAAGGGGAACTGTCTTAGAATATTGCAAAGAAATCTACGGGAATCTGTAGCCTTTATTATGCAAGATATGATGATAAATTATTGTTCAGTTTAAATCAAGAATGTATTAGTTTGTAATATAAAAATATTTTTTCGAGTAAGCATTACAAAAATACCGACTCAATGGCGCATTGCTTACGGTGTTAGGCTTTCGAGTTAAAATTTTATATACTTCATTTTTTAAATTGGAACCACTTTAGGGGGTGAGGCCGAAAAAATTTTAAGAAAAAACTATCGATGAAAACTGGATATTTCAGTGACTTTTAATGGCCTTGGTGAGCGTTATCCGATCGAGTTAAAATTTTGTATAATTCCTTTTTAAAATAATTGGAAAAACTTTAGGGGGTGAGACCGACAAAAAAATCTAATGTCGCAAAATAAGAACCACCCTAGATGTCCACCCTGTATTTCATCCCGAAATCTCGGAACTCCCGATTCATATTAAGAGTAAATCCGGATCTACATTAGATAAACTCCAGATTTATTTCTGTATCGGGATTCATAAACCTCTATTGTATAAAGACTCCAATCGGGAACACAAAAATAAAATATTTCCTACAAAGTCCCCAATGCTGTATTTAACTTTTTATGCATATTGTTCCTCTTTGGGATCATATCTTGTTCAGCTACTCTGATGTAGAGGTCGCCACGTATACTACAGAAACTATAATTGGCAGTAAATCCAAAATCATCTGACATTTTGAGGTTATATTTTCTTGCGTATTGAAATTGTGGCATTCTTTATTGAAAAAACAGGTATGTATTACCACAAAAATTATTTTCGTCATTGTCAAGGATAACTAGTCGTTGTCAGTAAATAATATTGTCATAATAAAATATATTTACCTTGATTTTACACTTACTATTTGTGTTCCCATTTGGGAACATTGCGAATAGTAGTAACATATCATGTAATGACTATATTTTTTAGTTTTTAGAATCATGGATCCAATTGCCACTAAAACATTTTATGGTAAAAAGGTAGCAGTTTCTGAATTGAAAACAAGAGAAATACCTTGTGGGAGCTCAGATTCTGAACTTTCAGATGACGAAGTTACAGAACCAGCAACTGTGCAATTGCAAACTGCTGACTGTTTTATGTCGGCCAGTGACGATTCCGAAGAGGATCCTGAAGATAATATCCCTTTATCAAGTTTCGTGACTGCACAATCAAATACAAAGAAGCAAAAAAAAGAACCACTGAAATGGAAAAAACAACAACGACGATACAAAAACAGAATGTTGCGTTTTTAGGATCCGAATTATTACCCGATGATATTTTGCAGCTAAATTCCCCTTACCAATTGTTTAGTCATTTTTCTCACAAGAATTCATAACTGAAATAGTACGTCAAACATGTATTTATAGTGTACAATTACAACCTAATCGACCAATTACTACATCTGTTGATGAAATCGAAAAATTCTTGGTAATATTACTATGGATGTCCCTCATTCGGCGATCTACCATAAGGCGATATTGGTCACCACAAACAAGAATTCCTCAGATAACTGTAATGCCTGTAAATAATTTTGAAAAAATAAGACGGTTTTTACATTTTAGCGACAACAGCACAAACAAAAGCAGCATTGATAAAATATTACCTGTAATTGAACAGGTACGCAAGGCTTGTATGGAAATACCCGTTGAGGAATGTTTGTCCTGCGATGAGCAAGTCATTCCTTTCAAAGGACGTACAAGTCTAAAAACTTATAACCCCAAGAAACTCCATAAATGGGGATACAAGATGTGGGTACTCTCAGGAGTTTCAGGTTTTTCATATAATTTCGAACCATTCGCCGGTAAGCAGGGGTATACTGAAATACCAAATGAGCCTAATTTAGGAGCCTTCAGTAATGTTGTAGTGAGAATGAGTCGAGTAATTCCTGTTGATATGCATCACAAGCTCTACTTTGACGACTATTTTTCTAGCCTTCTCTTAGTGGCATATCTAGCAAAAAAAAAATAATTCTGTAGCTACTGTACGCACAACAGATTACCAAACTACAAAGGCCTATCTGAAAAAAAGATGAAACAAAAGGGCAGAGGCAACATTCTAGAACAGACAGTGTCTTACCAGCAGACTAAGATCCATGCAGTTCAATGGTATGATAATAAAATTGTATCGCTAATCTCGAACTATTGTAGTACAAAACCAACAACCCAAGTAAAACTTATCTGAAAATAAGAAAAAAAATATCACCTGTCCTGAAATTGTCATACAGTATAATAGGCATATGGGTGGCGTTGATCTCCAGGATTCACTTTTGGGACTTTATCCCATGTCATATGCTGGATGTCGTTGTTGTCAATGATTGGCTGCTTGACAGAAGGATCAAAAAACAGCTGGGAAAGGAGAAGGAAACAATGCCGTTGCTTTCTTTCACAACAATCCTTGCACAACAGCTGTGCAAGACAGGCGATTCATTGGAAAACAGAAAAGTAGGTCGACCAAGAAGTTCTACTCCAGAGACACCACCTAAAAGAAGATGCCTGGAGCCACGCCCAAATAATTACGTTCAATTAGATCAGGTGTCACATTGGCCTGTGTGGACAGAAATTAGGGAAAGGTGTAAGAAAATACAGTGTCGTGGGAAGTCACGAGTCAAATGTGAAAAATGTAATGTTCATTTATGTTTTCACTCAAAAAGTAACTGTTTTAAAGAATTTCATGCTTTATAACAAATGAAAACTGTAACTTATTGGAATAAACAATATTCTAAAAAGTCTCGTATTTCTGTATTAATATTGCTCTTGTGCACGATGTTCCCAATCGGGAACAATAATTTTTTTTGCTAAAAACAATGCATTAAAAAAATATATGTTGCTTTTTATTATCGATTATTGCTTATATACGCATAAAAAGAAGAGTAATAATATAAAATTCATACAATAGAGGGTTAAGAGTCAAAGTCACAATTTGCCTCTTGATTTCGTAGCGTTCCCCCTCCGCGCCCCGATGTTAGAATATGTATGCGTCTTATTTCTTTAATAAAACTGCAATTTACGAAGTAACAGACTTTCATAAAATTTTACCTATATTTTAGCTCATCTTGATCGTGAACTAATCCCGGTCTCGAGATCGGGATTGCCGCCGTAAATTCCACTAATCTCGGGATTGAAATTTTGGTGCCCGGATTGAAGCCCTACTTATGAGCGATAGACTCATACTGAGCCAATAGCAAAGCATTGGGGAGATGGCAGAAAGAGTTCTATATTGCACCGGAGTTTTTCTCACCACTGGAAACTGATCGCGGTCAAAGTCCAGAACGCCCCAGACCTGTATAGGACAATGGCTTTACGTCGCCGTTCACAATTATTGTCCAACACCTCTCTCTATCTTTCGCATTCAAGGTCACCCACGGTACAACCTCGCCGTCCGACAACACTCCGCCCTGTATACAAGCACGCATAACACAAGCACAAACCGATAGGTGCCGGGCTAGCAGGAACAGGTTTAGTCCACCCACATGATATGCCAGATAAGAAATCCGCTTGAAATCGAAAGTGTGCGGTGCACCCAGAGCCAACGACACGCGCTACTTATTAATTGCATGCTTACATGGCCTGCAGTTTGCTGTATTCCGAGATAATGCCTCGCAGTTATGGCTTCTAAATTATGGCACTGTACAGAGCGCGTTGCACGTTTCGTTCAAGTCGTTATGCGACAAGTTATCTAAATCGCTCGATCATAATTAAACGGGATCAGCAAGTAATTACAGTTGGCATTTTCTGTTAATGTATCCGGTTTTTGCGATCGAGACTCTCGCAACCGTATAAGCACAAAATGGATACGCATGTAGCTTGTTAACCATGTTCCATTGTACTTGTTAGACGGAGTTTAGTGTTTGAACCATATTACTCACAGCAGTAGACATATATTTGTTTCAATCGGGATAAATTCAAATGGGGCTAAACTAGAGATGGAAATCGGAAATTATTTTTTTCTTTTACATGCCTAATCTAAGAAAACTCCAACAATTAAGTATCGTTTAGCCGCGTTCTCACTATGCAACATGTTTATAAAACATTTGTTTTAAAGCAGAGTCTTATAACCTGTTACAAATTAGGGAAAATGTTTTAAAACAGACACGTTTTATAACAATTTTCGTGTTTTGTAACAAGTTGCACTGTTCCCGTCCTGAGTCGGTAAACATCAAAGAAAATCGGTAACTTGTTTGAAAAACATGTAATTCTGTTTAGAAACTGTAACCTGTTATAAAACACTGACGAGGGTGCTGCCACCCGTCATTTTCGTCGTCTGCATTCAGTCACTGTAATCTGTTCAGTGCAATTAACTATGGAGTGGAAACAGGCTGATGTGTATAGACTTATTGAAATGTACAAAGACAGTAAATTGTTATGAGACCCGACGGAAGAAGATTACAAAAATAGGAATAAAAAGCATGGCGTGAGTTGGACGAAGAGGTTGGAATCGAGGTAGGCGAGGCCGAAAAAAAAATAAAGAAGTTAACAGGAAAATTGCCCTTATAAAGTCTTGTAGTGTGTCAAAGTATCACATACTTCTAGTACAATGCTACGGATTGTTGAAGGTGCAACTTTAAAAAGATAACTTAAGACACCTATATGAGTCGCCAGTAGCTAGAAACCTTAATGTTATGATTAATCTTTCTTTTACCGGAATGGCCTCGCTAAAAGTTGTGTCTTTTCTTTCAACGTGCCTATCAATGGAAGTAATCAGATACTCAAAATCCTGACATCATTCTAAGAACGTTTTTAAGACTACCATCAGTTTCAAGTTCTCCAGCTAACAGACCTTGATCGTCACGTTGAAGATCACTGAAGAGGTCACTGCTGCTATACTTCTTCCTGGCCTGTAACGACGGACGACCCCAAAATCGTCTTATTTAGCCATTTTTTTAAATGTTGGAACTAAACACCACACAAACTGCAGCTGCAATAACGTGGAGACGCCATGATGACTAAATGTTTTCAAACATAGTTTGCTACTCCTTTTGGAATGTTTTGAAACCAAATGTTATTAAACATGTTTTGAAACCCTGGAGTTTCAAAACAATTGTTTTAAAATAAATGTTTTATGAACATGTTGCTTAGTGAAAACGCGGTTTTTATTGGTAAAAAATTGCGTGGTAGCGCAGATTGGTAGAACAGGTTGCGTGGCAACAACGTTATTATAGCCACTCTTAGTTCCTTCTGGGTTCAAATTTCAGGTTCGGCAGTTGGAAATGTCGGAGGAATGATCACATGTTTAATATTCACAAATAGTCTCATTATTGTGCACTTTTACTAGCCGTACTGTCTCACTTAATCGGGGTCTAGTCCATTGCTACCGCACCTGCAACATACTGAAAATGCCACTAAACATGCCTACTTTATCTAGGATTCGAACTTGGGGCCCTTTCAAGCCGTTACATAAGCACTAAACCACTGAGTTGGATATTCGTAATAATCAGTTTTCTAGTCATTTGTACCAATAATAAATAAATAAGATAAATAAAAAAATATATAGGATTTTGCCGCCAAGGAGTTGAAACCACTTTCCAAAAGCAAGAAAATTAATAATAGGCAAAATATTCAGAATTAGTCGCTAATACTGCCTCTTATTTTAGTGGTTTTTAATGCTACAGCGAATAAAAAAAACATTTTTTGCACGATCGAACTTTATTGTCTATTTACAATCTGTTGCCAGCGCACGTGGGGCTTTTCGTAATTAGTAGTCCCAAAAACGCCTAGAGCCTATCAAAATTGACCAATACAAATAATTTTTTTATTTTTAATTTTCCTTAGAAAATTTCTAAACGATCCCTCACGAGCTTTTTTGAAATAAAATTATATAAAATATATTTTTAAGAAAAAGCTTTTATTTGAAAAAACTGTACTAAGTAAAAACATTTTTTTTTAAATTCATACACCTGGAAACCAAAAGCTTTGGGGAGGGTCATATAGCGCTATTGCATAGTTACTTTGCTCAATTAACCGCCTCCAAAGTTTTTGGTTTCCAGGTGTATGAATTTTAAAAAAATTATTTTTACTTTTTAGTACATTTTTTTCAAATAAAAGCTTTTTCTTAAAAATATTTTTTTTATATAATTTTATTTTTTACTTTTTAGTCTACTTATTTTACAGACAAACAGAGAGACAAAACCCTTTCATTTGATAAAAATGGCAACGGAGTCGTGAAGAAAAAGATAATTTGCCATCCTAGGGCGTCCGCCATATTGGATTCAGAATGACGTCACATAGTTTATCGTATTTTACTCGCCAAACCCTTTCATGTGATACCCATATCAAGGGGTTGTGAAGTAAAAGGTACTCCGTCATCTTAGGGCGTCCGCCATTTTGAATTTAGAATGACGTCACATAGTTTATCGTATTTTACTCATCAAACTCCTTCATTTGATACCCATATCAAGGGGGTTGTGAAGAAAAAGGCGATCCGTCATCTTGGGACGTCCGCCATATTGGATTTAGACCCATAATGGCTATACTATGTTGTCACCGGACTTGTACACGTATGCCAAATTTCAAAGCTATAGCTTAATTAGAACTAGTCGAATTTCAGCTTGCAAGATTCGATCTAAACAAACAAACATACAAACATTGCAAGTTAAATAAAAGCTTTTAAAAAGTTACTCTGCATTAATGCATTATTTTGATTTCTTATTACTTATAATATTGATTTCACTGAGACTTAAGAGAAAAAGCAATTTTTTACATCAATAATCAAAATGTAAACCAACTTCTATTAATACAGAGCAACTTTTTTTCAAAAAAGCTCGTGAGGGATCGTTTAGAAATTTTCTAAGGAAAATAAAAAAAAATATTTGTATTGGTCAACTTTGATATGCTCTAGGCGTTTTTGGGACTACTAACTACGAAAAGCCTCAATGTACAGTCGTAGCTTTATTAGTTCATTTACTAAAGAAAAAAAGTTCTAACTTCGTTGACTCAAAACCGATTTTGATATATTTTTTTTAATTTAAAAAAAAGCTTATACATATAAAAGCTCCCCATAGGTGAGAGAACGTGTGCTTTTTATTTTTTCAATTGTTATTAACAAATAAATGTTTTCTTAATACACTTAATTAAAAAATGTATAACTCTTTTATTTATTTAAACAATTGCCTGAAATTTGATAATATAAAGTTTTTGGGATTGGAGATTACGAATCTGGCCTCAAAATCGGTCTAAGAACAAAATCGAAAATCTATTTTTTTATTTTCGTTTTTTAAAATTTTTATTAGATGTCTGGAAGTTTTTGGGATTACGAACTTGACATTAAAACTCAACCAAAAACAAAAATGGCGGATCCAAAATGGCGAAAGTTATACCTGGGTCGCTGATCTCAAATTGTATGTTAAAATTTATCAAAAATGGAAAACGGTGTCTGAGAAATGGTGGAAGGAAATGATAGAAGAATGAAATGAGTGTTTAAGATATATTTTAATAGATTTATTAAAATTAATCCAAGATACATTTAAAAGCAAGAAAAAAATTATTTAGATTTTAATTTCTTCTTCCTTTACTTCTTCCATAGACACTGCTGGTCACATTTAAAATTACCCTTAAAGTTACAAAACACTCCAACCAAAAGTTAAATCTCCCGGTGCGGGGTCCTTTTAAAATGATAGTTACGTATTGATCGAGTTTCGGTCTCCAGCTTTTAACGAAAATCTCAAATATTTTCTATAAACAAAATTGGACAAAAAACAACTACCCGCTCTCGGACTATAGTCTATGAATACATTATTTCCATCTGTTGTTGTTTATGTTGGTTGCAATAATTCTTACATCTCCACAAATAATACGGCAAGTTCGCTGTAGTCTTAAATGACCGAAGTGCCATTAGACACAAACCCACACCGACGAGCCATTTAGCTTAATAGAGGGTGGCAGAATGCCACGATAAAATCGATACCACGTCCAGTTTCGAACGTGGCAGAACGTTGCAACAAACACCAAGCCAAACCATAAATATTTATGCCATGCATAAACGTTGTCGAAACCGAATTGCACAAACTATAATTAAAAAAATAATCCCGTAATTAATTCAACAATCAACGCTGATTGCATCAAGCCGTTGGTTTGAAATAGTGCAATTGACTTTTCCTTGTAATTGTCAAATTCTTCGTAGTACGACGAGGTACGACGGCTTTTGGAAAGTCAATTGGCAAAGTGGTAACCTTGGAGCACATAAATATGGAGACACGGCAATATGTCTAGATTATGAGGCGGGATCAGGTGTGATACGTCTATATTCTTTTAGTTGTGTTGAGTTTTTTGCGAAGAAGGTGCGGCACTACAGAAAAAAATACTTTATAGAAATATTCTTCATACTTTTTTAATGTTAAATTAATTTTTAAACTTGGCATACACTATCTATTTTGCTTAATAAGGTCATATCAGATCACTCTTAAAAAAATATTTTATAGTAAAATTTGGTTGCAATATCATATACGGGGTGTGTTTTCTATAAACGGCCAAAACATAAGAAACATATTTAAGTTTTACTTTTTCTGGGATATTTGTCTTGTCAAGAGCTGCACTGATATTCTTGTAGGCCTTTTAAATATCAATGCATTGGGCCCAGTGTGGGCCCTACAATCGGAAGCAAAATGAGGTACGTCCCTTTTTCAAAATTGATTTTTTCATATCTTACACCATGATAATGTTATAGAACCTCCCAGAATCGACCTAAGTCGAAACCAAAATGAAGTTTCGACTTAGGCAAAAATTTCATAAAGGACATTTTCAAGAGTCTGAGAGACTTCAGAGCCATGGACTAGTCCAAAAGGACCGTTATGAGTTCGATAGGACATTAGAAACAACCGGGTAAAAATTAATAAAAAGAAACACCGAATTTTTACTTGGGAAAATATATTTTGGTCCAGGATATGAGAGTAAAAGTATATGGTGGTTATGGAAAAATCAATGAAAGTGGACAAGGCCGGTTTCTCGCATAAAACGAGTTTGGATTCACCCAGCCTCGCAATTTGGTCAAGTGCGTTGGGTGGTCAATACAAAGCGATGGTAGGAAAGTCAACTGCATAAAGTTATAGAGAAAATCGCCTTGTGTACAAAGGACTCAAAAGTCCATTTTGCCCAAAAGTCGTTTCGGAGGTGAGTCGCTGTAATTTTTCCTACATAAGGACAAGTAAGTCGTGGACTGACCGAACGTTATCAAACTTATGTAGTAAGTAAGACCTCTTGAATGTCGTTTTAGTACGTGAAATCTCACGTTACGAGAACTTTAAAGCTAGGTAGTCTCTAGCGAAACTAATTTTATTTTAGTAAAACATTTTTATGTTATTTTCAGTCAGCCGTAATTACCATATTAGAAAAGTCATATACATTTTTAAAAAGGCTTATATCTAATTCTGGGAAGGTTGCCTGAATCTTTTCTACCAAATCGATTGTTAGCGTACGCTCTCACTTGTATGGTTAAAAAGTCATTTGCCTTAGTTGGGAAGACGTGATTCTTTCACATTATATCATTTGACTGAAAATCACTGTATTATTTTATACCTATTAAATAAATGGTATTCTTTGAACTAATTGCATTTTATTGATGTAAGGACTTGTTGCTAGTCTTAATCCCTGGAGTTTTCGTTTGGAAGACCTAAACAACTGAGTTAATCGGAATCTCATGATTTCTTGAGTCTGATACTCAGTGTTCTGGTCGTCTTAAGGGAGCTTGGTAGGGATTTTTTTATGCGATTTCTCCAGAAATCTTTAAGTGCCGAGACCATTATTAGTAGGTAAATACATATAGACCACAAGCCCATGCTAAATTTTTAGGGGGTCATATGATACCACTTGAAAAGGTATAATTTTTGTAGTCCTACAGAAATAAATCACTTTGAGCCCCATGACGTACGTTTTAGGTGGGACATGGGAAAGCCGCGGAAAAATGAAAATCGTAACCCATGGGGGTTGCATTTTTCAAACGATTCTGTGTGGCTTACGTTTATTTGGACTGTATTTATATCTGCGACTCTTAAATAGAGAATGCCGTACTCTCTTTTTAGGGTACCCCCTAAAAATGGGGGTACCCTTGCATAAATTCCCAAGAAGCTGAAAATTTACATGAACGTTAGGGATACCATTATAATGAAGTTGTGAAAAGTCCCCATTGATCCCGTGTGCAAAAAATTTTATGCGAGGTCAAAGTTCGCAAAAATGGGTTTTTTGGATTTTTTAGCGAAACGGTTAGTTTTATGATAAAAATTGTAGATCTTTCAATTCTCTACAAAAATGGTCCTTACACTTTTTTTCCTAAAATTCACCTTTTTTGAGAAAAAGCCATTCTAAAATTATATTCTCCATAATATGCATGACTACGTTGCCTATGTACATTATGGACGTATAACATAAGTAAAACTATTAGTTTGCGTCACTAATACATTAATATTGAATGATAATTCTAAGAATATGAGATGAGAAGAAACCCAGTCCCTAATTTTATGTGACCACGTGGCCTTGAGCAACATCTGTCTGCTGTTCAATTGTGAACGTGGCAGTGTCCGTCTACCTGCTCTTTTTTCTAAGGTCCCAACGAAATACCGTTAGTCTTAAAGTTCATCCTTGTTAATATAAAAATCTAATTTCATAAAAGCTGTACGGTATCGTATCACCTTAGTACATAGAGATCACTTTTCAGAAAACGAAATTTATTGCTGTATTTCTGTCCCATTATTTTTGTACGGCATTTTCTTTTTAAGAGTCACATATATAAATACAGTCCAAATAAACGTAAGCCGTACAGGATCGTCTGAAAAAAATGCAACCCCCGTGGGTTACGATTTTCACTTTTCCGCGGTTTTCCCATGCCTCACCTAAAATGTACGGCATAGGGCTCAAAGTGATTTATTTCTGTAGGATTACAACAATGATACCTTTTCAAACGGTATCATATGATCCCCTAAAAATTTAGCATGGGCTTGTGGTCTAATACAAATCTCGTCATATTCCAATCCCGTCGGAGAGAAATCTTCGATAGGGATTTTTTTCATGCAAAAATAAACAAGACGTCAGACCACTTATTACTGTATAAACAGACCAAAATCCCGTCAAATTCCAATCCCGTCAAAGAGAAATCTTCGATAGGGATTTTTTTTTTATGTAAAAATCGCAATAATATAAAGACGTAAAAGCCCTTATTGTCAGTGAAAAAATCACGTCTTAAGAGAGCGTCGTTAATGATCTAAGGTTGTGCAGCCTTGATCCATTACTTGTATATCGAAGTGCATCTTATCTCGAACCCCACTGGGAGTAGAAGAACGGGGCAGAACGCGGCTGGCGCCCCTTAACAAATAAATTGGTGTCCCGTCAATTTGACGCCCGGTAGTGTGTTCTTCTACAATAACACAGGCACACAAAATTTAAAAAAAAATGGTTTTTTAATCGCGAAAATAACCTAAAAAAACTCATAATTTAGGTTATTTCCGCGATTTACTAAAAATTGGTGGGTAACGAACCTTTTACAAAACTATAGAACAAAATAGGATCTGTGACCAAAAAACATTTATCTCCTACAAATGCAAAGCCACCTGGGATGCCGGACGTTAACGGAGAAGGCATTTTTTATCTGAAAAGTTGTTCAGAACTGTCGAAAAACCTTAAATTCAAAATTTCGTTAATATTGAAAAAAAAATTTAAAACAAATATTAAAAAAAAAATACAAATTAATTCACAATTAAGTGAAAACTTGCGTTTAATTTCATACAAAATTGTCATGTACATTTTTCTAAACAAAAAATCTATTAAAATTTCGATTTTTTTGATTTTAAAGGTTTTTGGACAGCTGTGAACAACTTTCATTCATTATTCATTATTTTGGTATCGCATTTGGCTTTGCATTTGTATTAGATTAATATTTCTTTGGTCATAGGTAGATCCTAATTTGTTCTATATTTGAGTATAACATGGCACAAATCGGAAGAAAAATAAGTGAGGTCACACTATATATGTTTCAGCGGAAAAAAATGTCTCAGACAGAATTTAACTAGACTGAGAATATCCGCAGTTAAACATAATAGACACCTGTATATCCTACCGGGTGCCCCATTATATTTTAACCATTTTTAAACCTATATAACTTTTGATCTAGTTGAGATAATGAAATGCGGTTTTCGCCAGTGTTCTTCAAATATTGATAAGTTATTTCCTGAGTATCCGTCTTTTTTTGCTCACTTCCGGTTTAACCGGAAATAACATAGCGTATTTTTGGAGATAGGGCAACTTTGTTATTTCAAATGGAACACCCTGTATATTTTTCCACAGTTGGAAAGCCCCTTGTTTCCGCTTTCCAAAAAGTCTATGTTTGTCATGGAAATTATACAGAATTATGGTTTTTAAACTGAATTATGCATTATAAAAGACAACATCACTTGTAAACGTCATATTAGTCTATTGACAAATTGCATGGTCTTTAATTAATAATAATGAAAATGTACATATGGAACTCGATGTAACAAAGTGTAAAAGGATATTTATTAAACAAATAAGAAATAAACAAAATAATACATATTGGTTAAAAAGATGTTCAAAATGGTGCCCGTCAACTTGGATACATTTATGTATTCGCTTTACAAAGTTGTCATAGCTTCTACTTAACTGTTCGGGGATAACGTTGTTAAAGACATTTCGAATGTTTTCTTTAAGTTGTTCTAAATTTTGTGGCATAGGGCTTTAACACCTGTCTTTCACATACCTCTATTTGAAAAATCTGGAACTGTGCGTTCTGGGGATCGAGGAGACCATGTTGTAGGACCTCCCCTTCCTGTCCAACGATTTCCAAAGGTGGCATTCAGGGAATCTCATAGTATAATGAGGCGTAGCACCATCTTGTTGGAAATAAGCTGTCCTCAACAAATTATCCTGTTCAAGTTGCGGATAAAAGAAAATTTCTCACATATCCAAATATGATGGGGCATTGGCAATTGGATTTAAAAAAAAAGGACCGTAAATTTTTTGTTTTGATACCGTACAACAAATTGTAACTTTTGGAGAGGATCTGATATACTGATGGAAATTTATGAGATTTTCTGATGCCCAAACTCTACAATTAGGAAGTTTCCTATTTTAGAAATATCATGTACATTCAACCTCATTTAGTAGTCTTTCAGATAACTAGTCAAACAAAAAAAAAATTATCTCGATATCTGAAAAACTCACGAACTTATTCAATTTCTTATTTGAATACTTCGCCTCGGCTGAAGTCCACCGTGACGTCACAATACACAACACGCTGACTTGCCATGCCGGCGGCGCGCCGTATGTTCCCTTTATTTAGTGTATGTGCTCGATTTTCTGAAATGTCACAAAATGTCACTTTTGATTCGTTCGTGCCGAGCCGAATTTTCGAATTTCACCGTGCAATTTACGATCAGGTTTATCTGGAAGACTTCCTCTTTACGTCGCGACATCATACGGCCGTCCCAATGGTGTTTTTGGAAAAATATGAACGTGCCAAAATTGCATGTTTTAGCAATTTTTTCGACTCTCAAATGCAAGCTGGTTATAAACTGCCGGTGCCTAACAGCGAGTATAAAGGTGCCCGCGCCCGCTCGCTGTTGGCGGAATCATGTATTGTGACGTAATCGAGCTCAGCCCAGATGATCGCGGCATTTTAAACTTGGAAGGACCATCACTTTTTTATTTATAGAGATAATTTTAAAAAAAATACAGATATTTTTTAGATTTTTACGACTATTTATTACGAAAAAATGAGAAAATGGAAACTTCCTAATTATACTTATGCACCTTGCCATTTAAGTGAAATGATGCTTCGTCTCACATGATTAACTTATCAAGAAAATGCCTATCTCTTCTACGTAAATTAAGAATTTCTCTACAAAATTGTAACCGTTTTGGAAAATCAGTTTACTATAATTCCTGATGAATCTGAATTCTATAAGCATTCAATTTTAGAACATTTTTCATACCACTATGAATAGTAGTTTTCGGAATACCTATTGCGGAAGAAATTTTTCTTGTAGAAAACGAAGGATCATTTTGCGTCATTTCCAAAATTTCAATTGGTTTATTAAGCCTATTTTCATTATGTGGAGTTCTTTCTTTACGGTCAATACAACCCGAATTCCAAAAATTTCTAAACCATTTTCTAATTGAATTTTTTGTTGGAGGTTCCTTGTTAAACATAGTTCTAAATCTTCTTTGTGTTGTTTGTAAGATTTAATTTCAGCAAAAAAGATTGCGCACTTAGCTCTTTCACTTAAAGTCAACATTTTTCTTAAATTAACTCAAGTACCCAGGTTATCAATAAACTAATTTGACGTTACAAGTGATGTCTTTTATTTCCATAGCTATGTGAATCATAATTTTTTTCGTAGCATTTCGATAAAACGCAGTATTCACTTTAAAAGCTTATAAAATCATAATTTCCGTGACAAATATGGACTTTTTGTTACATCTGAAATAACAAAGTTGCCTTATCTCCGAAAATACGCTATGTAATTTGCGGTTAAACAGGAAATGAGCAAAAAAAGACGGATAGTCAGGAAATAACTGATCAAAATTAGAAGAAGACTGGCGAAAATCGCATTTCATTATCTCAACTGGTTCAAAAGTTATATAGGTTTAAAACTGATACCTGATTCGTATTCAGTACGTCGAAACACATTGGGTTACCCAATGGAGTCCCAGAAACAAACCACTTTTCACTTTTTTTTGCATACGAGATTTTTTAGAAAATGGCAGAGGATCCGGTGATAGTCATATATTACACAGACACACACACACACGCACAAAAAGGTCTGTTTCTGGGACTCTATTGGGCAACTTTTATGTATTTCGACATACTGAATGCGAATCAGGTATACGTTTAGCTCCGTTACCCACCAATTTTTAGTAAATCGCGAAAATAACCTAAATTATCAGTTTCTTTTTAGGTTATTTTCGCGATTTACAAAAATATGATAGCCAATGGAGCTAAACGGACACCTGATTCGTGTTCAGCACGTATGGGTTACCCAATGGAGTGCCAGAAAAAGACCACTTTTTTATTTTGTGTACCTGTGTAATTTATTCATTGTCTTAAAAATAATTTATTACTTTCTAAATTCACCGTTATTAGGGTTAGAGTTTTAGTAAATAAAAATTGCATTCTTCATCCTTTCATGCAAAACACTTATATAAATTTAAGATCTCTAACGTCGCGTCGTTTAGTTTCAGGTCATGCCTTAAAATAGCATGCACTTTCTCTAGTCCACCCAGTAATAAGGCACGAACCAAAATATCAAACTGGTAATTTCTAAAATAGGATTGATATGTCCGTTTTTATCCAGCATAGCGAATGTCAGATTGGGAAATCTTAATTAAACGTTGCACGACTGTTGGTTTGATGATGATCGAGGTAAATTAGAGGCCATTAAGCGAAGAGTCGAGGGTTTAATGGCGCTAGCCAGTTTTAATCGGAATGTTTTTAAAAGTTCCCCAGATTTCACAATTTTGTTACGCATGTAGTGTAGCCACTATTTTATACACACGTTCATTTTTATAGTTACAAATGTAAATATAAAAACCGCGCGATTTGAGTTTGCCTTCCCGTGACATATTGGCAAATAGATGAATGATGGCGAGCGGTGGGAATTGCGCATAAGCTCAATTGGGTTGTTGACGAATTTTCAAAAATGGTGAAATATGGTAGTGGAGGACTTAATTTAGTTATATATTTAATTTGGAAGAAAAATTCTTAGCGCAACATATTTTAAAAAATTGTTAAACTTCGACTATTTGAATGTGCCGCGAAAACGGTAGTGACATCATAACGGCAGTTAGATGTGAACTTATAAGCAGAACAGATGAAGACAAATAAGTTGACATTGCTGACAAGAAAGAAAATAACCTCATATGTCAAAAGTAAATTTGACGTTTAGCTAGCAGTGATTGATGTTTGCAGTTATTGTTAATATTTTTTTACAAAACGACTAAGGCAGTATATCTGTAAAAGCTAATTCTGACATTCTACTTGCGGTAGATATATTTATGGTCAGCGAATTTTTAAAAAGAGACGATCGTTTTGACATTGCAATGGTTGGAAGTGTAAAAGCTGCAAGGTACTTACGTTACAGCTGCTGTAGACAGCACAAACTATTGTAATTTCTGCAAGAACTTCCTTTATCTTACCTTATTAATATTACATATGTCTAATATGTATTTTATTATTTAATTTAGATGAATTTGTTAACTATACTTTGTATTTTATTAAATATTTCCTTTTCATTGTTTTATTTCCTATTAACTATATAGATGCGTATCTAACTGAAAACAACAAAATAAGTTTATCTACTAAAGAAATTATTTATTATCCATTGATACTCACTTCTAAGAAGAGTCAGAATGAGACTTACGAAGATATCAAGAAAGGTCTGTATTATAACAAAAAATAATAAATAGGTAAGTACTTTATGCTAGTATCTGTCTAAGCAATAAACAATGATATGTATTTATAACACACATAATTCAAAAGGCATTTATAACTATAATCGAACGCATTCGTAGCCATTTCCGACTGATTGTGTTCACCGACTTTAGACGACTTTCACAGTTTGTTTCATATAGTTTTTCAACGGCGAGTTTTTAAATTTCCTTTCTTAATTTATTGGTCATCCTAGTATTATGGGGCGTCTAGGGAGCTTCATAAATAATCAATAGCTAACAAAAACAACTGCACTTTATTCCAACATAAACTAAATAAAATACATGAATAACATTCTAATCTAGAGCCGTTAAGAATACGCCCTGTTTTATCAACCAGTTTGGCGGGTAATTTAAATTTGTAACAGCTAGAACGCCACACAAGTCTTGTAATGCGGCCGTTTTTCCTACAACATAAACCCATATTAAAAATCAAATTCCTACATTAAGATACAACTTACCACAAATAAAACGCTTAGAATACATTGTAATTTGTTACTTTACTTCACATTGAAATGGTCTCCACAATAAGAAGACTTGGTCCTTCTCTAGTGGCTTTGAATCATTCATTATTACGTTCAGCGTTTATTACTGGAACACAACAGTTTTTCTGGTGAATTGGTGGTATTATTTACACAGTACGGCAGAAAACGCTATCTGTACTTATATTTATCCATAACTAGATGCTGTTAAACTATACCGAATTGTAACCTATGAACGTCAGTTGAATTTGACGTTAAATACAATGTCAGATTAAACTGTCGTGATTGTCTTTTTTCTCCGTCGCTATCAGCGAGTCTCTAAAGCGTTTCTCGTCGTTTTATAACTAACTTCTCTACAGACTGCCGTTATTATGTCATCTCCGTTTTAAATGCATGTATTTTTATAATTAATATTATAATATTATAAGACTTTCTTTTCAACTTCTACATGTCTCTAATGATTTTTTATGAATAATTGTTATTGTTTAACATAGATTCTCCTCAAATTTTAACTTAGTGCAACAACCCAATTAGTCTCTGTAATAAAATAACTTGCGCTAACGTTTTTCACTAGCGGCGTAGGTTAAATGCATTCGACTTGCGTGGAGCGGTTAACGTCGGCTTATTTCCGCTACCAGGGCCTATCACCGACTCCAGGAGACGAGCTACCCCCAACCCGGAAATTTTGCCGAACCTCTTCTCGTAAGAGGAGTAGGGATCTTTTACTTGTCTAATATTTAATAGACAAGGACCGCCTGCTTTACATCCCCTCCGAAGGATGGTATATCCACTACGTAATCCTCGTCTTGAAATTACACAGCTTCTGTGTATACGCTGATATACAAGCCGCTAGAAGGTGGGACGAGATTACTGTCTTTCCCAAGATGGATGTCACCTATCCAAGTACGAACCGCGCTGCACATTGCTTCACTGGAGTATCAAAACACAATCACAGTCAAGACGCCTCTACGCTCGCCCCATAGGGGGAGCGGTTCTGTCCGCAATAATTGCAGGCGTTGATAGACGTTACACCTAGGGCATCTGAGAGCGATAACGAGCGATTTCTACCACAGTGCGTACATAAATATACTCTACTGACACTCTGAAACAATTAACTCATACCTATTGCGCCTCATATAAATAATGAAACTATATATTTAATTTTGTAATGGAGAGTGAACGAAAAAGTATTTTACATGGTCAAGCACAGGAAACACTATCGTGTGTTGAAGTATTATTTTAAGAATGAAGTGACCGAAAATTGACCGACTCATTGGCGCAGAGCTTACGGTATTAGGCTTGCGACCACGGGGTTCTCGGGTACGAATCCTGGCTAGGGTATGGATGTTTAGTGGCGATGGTAGCGGTTGTGAGAGACAACTCGGCTAGTCGCTCTCCTCTCCTGAGTTTGAATCTCATCTGCGGCAGATGGCAATGTCACAGGGAATGGGTGTTGTCTGTGTGTGTGTGTGTGTGTGTGTGTGTGTGTGTGTGTGTGTTCTGGTTGAATGGTGGAATAGCATTAGCAAAATTCCATCAGGACGTTGATATAAATAAGGCGTTAAAAAAAATAACGAGTTAAATACTTTCGAAATTGTGAAGAATAATATGTTAGAAGCGTCGAAAAATAGTGAAGGAAGGTGATACTAGTGCCTTAGAAGTTGGAAGTGAACTAATACAGTGTATTAACACCAACACTGAAATTTTGATTTTCCTGACTTCTCAGAAACACAATTTTAATTTTCCAGAACTGAAATATGAATATTTATCACATTTGCATTCTAATAAAACCTGTATACAAGTAGATACAGGGTTGCCACAGAAATTTCAGTTTCAATTTGCCTGATTTTCCCTGACCAATTTTCAAAAATTTCCCTAACTCTCGACTTAAAAAGATACCAGGAAAAAAATTATGTTTTTTTTTAATACGGCCTCCACCATCCCCATAGCCGTCCTTAAGCCTTCCTTTCATTTTTATTTTTTTTTATTTCAAAATTAGAAGTACATACAAATCAAAACTACTAACCTAAAGAACAAAATCTATACATAGTACTATACAGGGTAATCTACCATGACATGCGGAAAATGTATCAGTATTTCTACAAAAAAATTATCTTATTTTTTTGCGCCGCCAATAACTTTAACCAATCTGACGTAACGCGGTACAACCATATCACTTTATCAGACTTGGGATTGACACTATTGACAGCAAAGCTGGAGAGGGTAGAAGTAACTTTTAGGTTTTAATCAAATCACACTACAAAAATAGAGAAATAAATCGAAAAGACATTGACCCTATGCTAGTGAACTTTACAACAAGTAGATATAAGAGATATTTACTTAAACCCGTTAATAACACAAAAACACCAACTTCGGCGGGTGCTTTGTACCTGCCGGTGTCCCGATTGGTCGACCGAAAGCAAAGAACACAGCACTTTGAGGAAATGTAAACATCTCCGATATGTTCTTTCACAAGTAAGTTCGTCGTCCAATTACTGACCACAGACACGTAACACTAGCGTATCTTCGTAAGTTTTAACCCTTTTTAATATACCAAATTACCTCAGAGCACTCTAAAATTTTGCAGGGGCTTTCCCACATTGAAGACTCGTACAACATTTTATTTTCCGCATATCATGGTAAATCACGCTGTATAGAACTAAATGCCAAAACTTTTAAACTAAAAAAATTCATCACAGTTGCACGTTTCATTGCGCGCGAATGTTTATAAAATAATTTTTCCCTTGACTTTCTTAGATTTTTTGTTATTTTCCCTGACTTTCGGCCTAAATCTCATGTCTTCCCTGACTTTCCCTAAACACTACTAAACACAACACTAAATTCCCGGACTCTTCCTGACTTTCCAGGTTTTTGTCAGCCCTGCAATATTAATATACTTATCAAAATTTGCTTCAGATGTGCATGGAAAAAATATTAAAAGCTATTAAAGTAATTTTTTCATTACACTATTTTAAATATTGAATAAACCAAAACAACTATAAAATTCAAGTTTTATATTTTTTGTACATGAAAATATTGATGATTGAAATTTCAGGATGCCAGGACTTTTCCCGCCTTCTCCCGGTTTTACCAGATTGGTAGGAACCCTGTAGTATACAGATCTCCAAGAAAGAGTTCTTTAACTGAATTACCTGAATGTCATATTGCCCAAAAATATCATAAGATTGAGGCACATAGTGTTACAAAACTGAAACAGATACAGACGATTTGGCATGGAATGGTACCATCAATGAAGCATTGAAAGTTTTTTTGCCAGGGAATTCAGGTGAAGAACACAAAATAATAGGGCAGTCTTAGTTGAAAAATATGAATTTTGTTTTTACAGAAACTTAAATATTTTCGAAGGCAAAATAAGCAGATTGTGTACAGACAAACTTATTCGCATAGTGGGCACACGTTTTTGAAGAAAATTGTATAGATGACTCCACGCAAATATATCCAGAAGTAAAGTACTATATTGTTAATTATTTAAATCGGGGTCTAAAAGAGGGCATTATCATCAAAAATACATTCTGAAAACTATGGAAAACGGTCGGAGCAAATGTTGATTCGTAATTTGCACCAAGAATTCCATAATCGTTGTTGATAATACACCCTACCACAATATAGACATCCAGCACTGACGTCAAACTCTAGGAAGGCAAAAATTATCAAATATGATAGAAAGCAATTACCTACAAATTTGATACCTTATTGCAAAGCCGGTTTACGTAAACCACCCTATAATCCGGATTTAAAGTGTAGTGAATTGATATGGGCTACAGTTAGAAATATTGTTAATGAATAATGAATTTCGAGAATAACGCTAGAAGACTGGAAGAAACGCTGTGACCACGTGATCAAAAGTATTTGGAAAATGGTGTGCTTGTAGGTAATTTTAGTGATTAATTACTTGTTTAGGAGACGGAAAAGCGATAATTATTCTGATAGTGATAATTAGTACCATAGTACCTACTCGGCATTTACATTATTTATAAATGTTGACACACATTTTTTAATAAGATATTGTTAGCTGTTGTTTATTATGTTACATTACGAATAGTATGTACCTAATTACTTATTGTTTAAATGTTTTTTTTTAATAAGCTTTTAATGGTGACGTAATTCTACCATAAAACCTTTTTAATTGCACGCCACTGTAACGCCGGTTAGGATTCACCCTTGAGCAAGTACCTGCGCGTCGCATCCCTACTGCTCGCCATCATTCAGTTTTGCAGTACCACCGTAAATGTTTAAAAAATACATTTTCGCGAGTATCTTCACAGAGGTGATATTCATTCTATTGTAGTGTCAACAGTTTACTAGGAACGCAAGGCGGAATGTATGCGCGGTGCACGACTTAACGCTCTTAAGAGTGAACAAAGTGACAAGATTAGTACTAAATTCTGTACATGTACGGCGCTAGTAACTACTGTAGCTATAGGTGTGTTTTCTTGTGAGAAATACCAGGGATAAATCACATGGAGAAGTGTGAAGACAGGCTAGTGGAGCAAGGCATGAACATTACAATATTTAAAAAAAATGAAAATTTTTAATACGCTGACAAATTCAAAGGTGACAAATGGCCCTATTCTCTATGGTGTAGCGAAATCCGTTGCTAGCTTTTGGACTAATAGGGGTGGTGGCTCCATCTACGAATAGAGCGTTATACTATAATGGTGATCCCACTGGACGAAGTAAAATGACATAATAATACTTGTATCCGAGTTGCCATATAACTTTCCTGGTAATGGAAATTACCCACCAGTCTACACTTTCTGCAAACTGGACGTATGCAATAAACGGAAAAATGTATTGTGAATCACGTATATTTATTTAAGTTAGTACTCACCGATAGTGCCACATATATAGAGAAAATTGTGCTTTACCTGAAACAAAATGAAACAAATTAGTATTAAATAGTATTATTTGTATTTAAGTTATTTATTTGATGCACACATAAAAGTAATACAGTTTTTTTAATTGCCTTTTACTACTTACTATCATGGTTAATAAAATAATATAGGTATTATGATAATTATTAATTAATTATAGGTTGATTTGTTGCAAATAAACTGATAATTCGATAAACATTTTATTTTTGTTTTGCCTTATACATGGTGATTCATTTAAGTTACCACTACGAGAACGCCTATTAGAAAAAAAAACGTTGTTTGGTGTCCAGAAGGAAGAAAAACTGCATTTATTTTTGATTCGGTGGATATTTCCAAGGTGCATTTCAAGATCAACTCATCGCTGTTTTTTTCAAATAGAAATCTATATTTTTTATTACGGCAGTTTATTTTACAAAAAAAAATAAGAAACTTTTTTATTCGACTTTTGCAAGAGATATTAAATAAAATAATCAGATTTTTGGACTTCTTTAGTTGAAACCATCAACTGTATACAAAAAACCGCTGCCTAAGGAATCACTATTTCCATATTCAGATTTTCTGTACAAGTCTATTACAACAAAAAAAATGAAGCCTTTGGTTCTTGTGCACACACTAAAACAACTTTATTTTTTCACCCCCTTTAATAGTGAGGTGAGGGTGGCTAATTCCAAAAATTTCTTTGAGACCTTAGCTTTACTTATATATACTAAATATACAAATTACCAATTTGATGGACTCATACTTGCTTGATTTACCTATTTACCTCCATTTACCCCCCAACCAACGGAAAAGGATCAAAATATAATCTAGTCTTTCCAGATCTCATTAAAATACATACGTGTACCAAATTTCAAGTCAATATCTTAAACAGGTTCTAGAATAATCGTGCGCACAAAAAAACCGACAAACATAGTGGAATAAACAATTATTTCCACATAGTGGTGTGCAAATATAGTATAGTAGTATAGCATAGTCAAAAATTTTTTCGTTGTTAGAGACTTGGATAGATAATTTGGATGTGGAAGTAGTGATTCTTTAGGCAGCGGTTTTCAGATTTATTACGTTGGTACCGAAAATTGTCATATGTTTTCGTCGGTTGGTCTATAAATAATACATACTACTACAGGGCGCAATTCTTAAAGAATTCAGCTAGCAATTTTTTACAGAAAAAAAAAATGGCTAGCTATTTTGTTTAATATTTTGGGAAATTGAGGCAGGAGAAAAAAAAATCAGACAAAATTTCTTGTTTTTTTTTTTCTAGAATAAGATGCTATGAGACAAATATACGTTTTCATTTTAAGAATAAAGTTGATCTTGAAAATGACTCCTTTATCAAAAATAAATAATACATTTCCCCCCGCTAAATTCTGATATAGATATTTTTCCGAAAATGCGTTTGTTCTCATGATAAACTCACATAAATCAGTCTGTACATTAAAGTAGTTCCACGTATGGATCTGCACACTTTCTATTTCTCATTTTTAGAGAAAAAGTAAGTCTTTATATAGATCTTATTCTGAAAAACCATAGTCAGAAATGTTAATATAATATACCCGATGGTCAAAAAATAAGAAAATGTGAAATTGTGTCAAGTACTAGTTATTTAAGGGCCAGTTGTATAGGATATGTTTAAACTTTAGTTAAAACCCAAGTTTAAACAAAAGATTAATCAAAAGTTTAAACTAGATTAGTTGCAGTATGCCCCTTGTATATCTTATAGTTAATTTAAGCGAACTTTATTAAAATATGAATACTTCCGAAATAATAGTTTTTGAGAGATGGCTTCATCAAAACTAGACAATTTATATAATTTTAGAGATTTTTCATCCAACGCGTTTTCCAGCATCTCTATGTAGATGTACACTACAGTTGACCTGTTGACCACTACAATACGTGACCAACTGAACAAATTATGCAGAAATTCAAAAGACGTCGAAAAAAAAAACGATGTTAACTATTTCCATTTTATCAATAAAATTACTATCGCACTACAAAATTACAAAATACTGTTTGAAAAGCATATCTAGATTATAATTACAGTAAAATACAACGATTGAGTTGTCCATTCAGAAAATAACATGTTTTAAATTTATACGTGACGAAAAGAAGCAAGTATTGTTTATTTTTTTATTTGTCATCAAAGATCCTATTCAAGAATTCTTGTTTGCTGTTGTTACGCTGGAATTCCCATATTTTACAAACCATAATCATTGTTACTGCGGTTTGTAAGTTATAATACTTCCTCATAGATCACAATTATTGTTAACTGAGCAATAATAAATGAATACCTACCTACGATATATTGTTGCTATAGGGTGGTATAAAAAAATTACCTCAAACATATTTTCTTATGAAGCAAATAGAAACAGGCTGCATACGCACACTTTTACATAACATTTTCAAATGAAACTCGAATAATAGGTTCCATGACCTTTCTTAATACATTTTAAGATTAAAAATACTCATGTTCCAAAGAGTACTAACTCAACATGTTTTTCAATTATTATATTATGCTAATTGTTACCGCCTTTCCTCGAGTGTACATGCCTCTGACCTGTCTAACTATATAGTACGTGAGCCAGCCACACTCTTTTTTGAAAGATATGTTATGGAGTTAATCCATAAATATATTTTATATTATTTAAATATGGTCCAATAATATGATATTTAAAAACTGATTAATTATAATTATTTTGCTGATTAATTCTTTTTTGTTTTTCTATATCTAAGCAACATATTTATATGCAAGTGGATACGCTACATATACTCCCCCCCCCCCCCCTCCTGCAAAATAAAAATCAACCTACCAAAGCATGAATACCAAAACGGACTTTTTTACAGTCAGAACTGACGGGTAGATCGACATCATTCAATAAGTATACAAGCTTAACTCTCCCAAGCTACAGTAAAGTCCTTTCCACGTTTAAGGGCTGTTATAATTTTGTTACTTAGAGAAATTACTCGAAAAGGTCCTTCGTACCAAGGGCAAGGGGGCAAAGTTGGTTTAAGTCTATCTTTTCGAATGAAAACAAATTTACAAGATTTAATGTCAGGATTGACAAAAGTATTTTGAAAATGTTTTTTTTTTAGGATTTGTAGATTGTAAGTTATTGAAATAGTTTTGTAATTTGTTAATAAATAAAGTTATACTTTAGTATCAGAATGTGATTTAATAAAATATTCACTAAGTAGACGTAAGGTTTGGCCATAACAAGCTCTGCAGATGAACAAAGTAAATTGTTTTTTGGCATTGCTCGTAAACCGGATAAAATAACTGGAAGTTATCAAACCAATGAACGGAGTTAGCTCTGGCAATTAATGCAGTTTTAAAAGTTCTATGGAATCTTTCAACCATGCCATTAATTTGCGGATGATATGAAGTTGTGTAAATTCGATGGAAACCTAAACATTTTGAAAATTCACGAAAAAGATTTGATTCAAACTGAACTCCTTGATCAATAGTGACATCAGTAGTGGAATGCCAAAACGACAGATATAATTTTAAAATAAGGTTTTAGCAACAGTTTCGGCAGTAATGTCTGAAAAAGGATAGGCTTCTGACCAACGAGTGAAATGTTCGACAACCGTTAGTATGTAAGAAGAACCATGTGAAGGTGGCAATGGCCCAACGAGATCAATATGGATATGCTCAAAACGATTTCTGGGGACTTCAAAACTACCAATCTGAGTTTTCGTATGTTTATTTATTTAAAAAATTTGACAACTTAAGCAAGTCTTGGTCCACAAGGTGCAATCAGCATTCATTTTGGGCCAGAAATAGTTAGAACAGTTAGAACTGATAAGTTTTTTGATCTAGCGAATGTCTTGGGGTTGTAAAATTTGTAAGGTTCTTCTATCGAATACGAATTTGGTGGTATCTTCGGCTTTTCGGGTATCAAAATGAGATCTTCACATCCTAAGCGGCAATTCGATGCAAATTGTTTAAATCAAATTATGGGAATGCGTGTGGAGTCGGGATCACCAAATTATGAGAATAAACCATAATAAAATATAAAATTATAATTTAAAAGTTTATATTTAAAATTAAAAATATAACATTCAATAATATTTTGTTATTATTATATATCCATGACAATACTAATATGTAAGTGAATACGCTACAATCTGCTTAAAATTAATTTCTTATTTTTTATGTTATATTTAGGCTGTTTTCACAAAATCAACTCCAGCGAGCCAACGCCCGACAGGACTTTTTTGCTCCTGCCAAAGTCATGTTCCGCCGAATGGCTGGCAGCATATAAGTTTTTTAACAATTTCCAAACGTTGGTCAGCTAACGAAGTAGCAGTAGTTTCTTTTGTGGATAAGTTACATTAATATGATGGAAAAAAAGATAAACCAAGTTTAAACGAATATAGGAACTAAGTGTCGCTGGCTCCCGTACCAATAATTCTAAACAATCTAAACGCGGCTCTCGCTGTTTTATTTTACTAAATCGTTACAAGTGTGCATCTATAGGGTGGACAAAAGAAGGCTTACAACTTGAATTCTTTGTCATCTTATTTCGGTAAAGGGTCTAGCATGATAACCGTACGAAATGTGCCCCCAGAACCGAATATAACAACTACTTTTTGTTTAATAGGTTATCCATTTATACTATTATTTATATAGTTTTTACTCACCTATCTCATAACATTACTGAGTAACGTTGAAAAGTATGTATTTTAAGATGTATTTTTTTAAATTGTTTTTCTCTGAATCTAATAGAGATAAAGTGATGAACCAAAAACGTTGTTGTATAATCCAGGGAAATGAGGTTTTGGCCGGGACTGTGACTCATCCAGGCTGAGACCACGATTTTTAGGTAGTATAGGTGTCAATAAATGAAACCTATATAAAATCTGCGGTCGATTTTCTGCATATGTTTATTTACAGCCATTTTAATGCAAAAAAATGAAAAAAAACGTGTTTTTTCACACTTTTTCACCTGCCAGTAAAAAGTAAACTATCTTACAGATAAATCAAATGAATCACCTTGTAGGAAATTAAAAAAGCTTTAAAATGGCGGTTGTTAAATGTCGATATAGTTAATTGTTGCTAAGATAATTGCAAAATGCGGAATTTTATTCAATAAACAATATCTTGTGTAAAAAACAATCTACTGTTTTGTCCTTGCGTAAATAGTTGACTCTCATAGTGCTTAATATCTGGTAAAAATTTCAAATCGATTCGTCAAATAGTTTTTGCAAAATTGCATTAATTTATCCCAGAGACCTTTTTTTTGCAACCCCACCACGTCCAGAGAAATCAAAATACAATGATTCTACGGCCTTCACCTGAAAGGGAAAGACTTGATTTACCAAAATGCTTTGTTAGATATCGAAAAAATTAATTTTCAGACCTGCAAAATGACGTTGCAAAAGAACTCAGATTTTTACCTTATAAACAAATAGAATAATTTTTTAACAATTGATTGTAGAGCATCGGTTTTTCGATATTTGAAAAGCTGATATTTTTACACGAATTTTGAAAAAAAAAAGAAGGTCCTAGGTCAATTTGGGGCAAAGTTAGCAATTTTTTTTTCAAAAATTCATAGCTCCTTTGTTTATAATAATTAAGAAACGTAACAAGCGCCATTTTAAAGGGGAAGAGTTCAACTTTTAGTGTAAAAAATTTGAAAATGATTGTGAAATTAATTGTAATGACGACGATGATGATATTGAGAATATTAATTTAATGTTAGATAACTTTGATCATTCTAATGTTGATGATAATGAGCCGATCCTAAAAAAAAATACGAGTTGATTGATTTTACCTTATTAGAATGTGTACAGGTATATTATTAAGTAAATTTATATGTGAATCGACAAATATTCTGTATTATTATAAATTACAGCGTTATTTATATCGAACAATGTGTTTCTTTTCACACTTTACAAATTCTATTGTTTATAACTTAATATAACAGTAATTTATATATTTAATTGTACACAAACCTTTCCTATAATGTTCAATAAGAATAATACAAAAATTTTGATAATGTAAAACCACCCCTAACGGGGTTGTCGTTAAATTCTTCATAAAAAATGTCCTATTAACCTTGTAGCTAACAGCGTCCGAAGAGAGGAGCGCACAGGTAAAAATCGATCCTATTCGAAGTTTCACAGCGATTATCCTAAAACAGGTTACTTTAACGAGAAAAATGCACAGGAATGATTTTTTTTTAATTTATTGAAAATATCATACAGAGATAAGATATTTGCTGTGCAACTTCAAATAGAATCGATTTTTACCTGTGCACTCCGAACTACTACCTCTCTGTTCGGACGCTGTTAGCGCGAAATAGGTGAGGATAAGCTACAAGGCCAATAAGACATTTTTTATGCAGAATTTAACGACAAATTTTTTATTTCCTATACTTTTTCTCTTCCGACGAACGGTTCACAAGATAAAAGTGAAAAACTAGCTTTAAGTCCCCGTCGGGGATGGTTTTTTGCAAAAAAAAAGGGACGTTCCATCCCTAAATTGGGGGAGGGAACTTTTCGGGTCTCTATTTCTAACCCCATCTAGAGTGCGCATCTCAAATATTATTACTTTATAAATTATTTCTCCTATTCAGTATTTTTTAATCTAATTTGCGTGTACTAATACCTAGCATAAGATAAATAATATATCACGGCTGCTACACGTGAACAGCATCATAAGAAGAACGAAAGAACTGACAGTTTTTGTGCCGTGATTTAACTTCAACTTTGAATATACTTGGAGTTTCTTTTACATATTGTATTTCAGGACTGTTTTGTTCGGTGATTAATTCTGTCAAATATTGAAGAGTCTGAAATAATTGGTAAGAGCCGGTAAATAATATTTTCAACTCACATTCACTAAGTTCAGGAAAATCTGACCTCCGGTGTCAATAATAGTTTTAAAAGCTTTTTCGTCAGTCAAACGCTGGTTTTCAACTTCTTCGCTGAAATTATTTCGTAAAATCCTCTTGTTTATACACTCATGAGCAAAAGTATTGCATATTTTGAATTTTTAAAATAATTTTCTTGTATTAATTTTTATTTAGAAAACATTAAATATATACGACCGTATGGGATTTTATATAAAACAGAAACTGCAGGTTGATAAACAAATATTTTTATTAGAAAACAACAAATAAAGACAAATTCAATAATTAAATGCAACAATTTGCTAGTAGGTGGTGTTCTTCAATGAAACAAAAATCATCTTTAAAATTGGATTTAATATAGCGTATTACCTCCTCTAGCATATAATACAGCTTGCATACGTCTTCCCCTTCCAAAAAAAAAAAAAAATTGTTAGATAATCTTGTGGAATTTGATTTTTTTTAAATGGGGACCCGGTTGTTTACCTTAAATGGTATTATCATTATGATAACAGTTTTTATTATTAAAAGGAATGTATTTTTACGTTGTGACTAAAAATATTTATAAATAAACAGAACTTTTTACGTAATACTAGATATTAAAAATATGCAATACTTTTGCTCATGAGTGTATATTCAATGATTTCATCAGCCAAATCACTCTCCCAACCTAAACGTTCCTATTATGTTGATTATGTTTTCCACGGTAAGAGCTACACCAGCATCAATCTCTAAAGTGGTTCCAGTATATCAAGCTATGCACACCACTCCTCCACTGACGTCACAGTTTTAATTCGTTTACATGATGTCAAAGATATTATCTACAATCTTTAGTTAAACTATTCACAACAATATCAATACTAAGAAACACACTAGCTAAACTTTACCTAATTATAAAACTTTTGATTAATTAAACCAAAAAACAAAAACAACATCGATTAAAAGTACAATAAAATGGAAATACGTTGAAGTTAAGCCAAGTTATCCGAAGCAACGCGTAGCAGTATGCCACGTAAACATAGTTGTAACGGAATACCAACTAAGTTTCTAAGTATATGCATACGGAATTTGTTCACTGATAATTTTCTGTTGGTATTTAATGACATCTGAATATCACTAGTGATGATGTATACCGTTTGATATACTGGACTTAGTTTATACTTAAGAGTGTCCTTAATGGCAATAGGACAGTGGGCTGCTGTTCATAAGTGGCAGCCGTGATATATTATTTATTTTATTCTAGGTATCTCTCTGGAATAATCAAGCCAGAAGTTTTGTGTATCTATCGTAATAAATCATGATAGTGATGATGATAAATAAAAAAATATAAATAAAGCTTGTATTTAATCGACTAATTAGAACCTGTAGAGTGAGCGGAACCGCGGACGACCTGGATATTTATTTATTTTTCCCTATGTCGCAGCAGTCGGATTTTGATAAAACTAAGTCAGTAAGCCATTGCAAATGCCACGTTACCATAAGATTCAATAGTTTCTTTGAAAAATTTGTTGGTCAACACAGTTGAAGACCGTAAAGTGATCAACAAAACTAGCGGGGACTTTCTTGTTTTGGTTTAAATTTTTGTAAATTTGATCAAGTATGGCTAAAAGCGTGGTAGTGGTAGATTTATGTTCTCTAAAGTCGTGTTGATTTGGTGACATTATTTGCTAAGATTCTAAGAATGTAAATATGTGTGTTGCTAAGATCTTTTCAAATATTTTTGAGAATACTGAAAATATTGTCACTGGTCGATAATTACTAAGAATTTTATGATCGCCTTTTTTTTATAAAGTGGTAGAATTTTAGATACGTTTAAGATATTGGGGTAGGTACCATCTAGAAAGCATTTGTTTATTATATGGCACGAGGGTTCAGCCAGCTGATGAGAGGATTTTTTGATAATTTTAATTGAATTGTCGTTTTAACTTATAATATTAACTATTTCAGTAGATGTTACAGGATTTAAGTAAATTCAAATCATTCCTGGTAATTAATGATGGTTGATTGGTTGAATGCCGGTAGTTTGAGAAAGTGCAGATCAACTTTGGTTAACTTAAACAAAGTATGAGTTACTCTCATTGGAAATAATTGAATTATCCTATGTTATACTGTAGAGTGACCATACGGAATTTCGCTGTATTTTTCGGAATTTAATGGCATATACAGCATGCTTGGATGTACACAAAACGCACAGCATTGCGTTTGTCTGGAATCATATCATTTTTAATTTGGAAAGTTTGCTTTTCTGAAAAATAGTATTTTCTTTTGGGATGTATTGAGCTTTGTCATTGGATAATCTGTCAATTAAGGGTGTCTCAAAGTACCGGATGAATGCTGAAAATGAGGAGCTGTGCGTTAATGGGTTTCTTATACGGTTATTGGTAGTGTTGAGATTGTGCCCTGACTCGAATTATTGAAACAGAAGGAGACTTGGAGCGATGATTGAGTATTGGAGATAGAGATAGGAATAACTTGGTGATCGCGACAGGTTAGGAATGTATATAGTAGGGTCACATAGGAATCTGGTTTTAAGGAGAGTGCATAATGCGATTTAGTCAGAGTATAAATTTCCTTACATGGAGACAAATGAAATGTTCCTAGAGATTTCCGCAGTTGTCAGTATGAAAATTACTAGATTCTGCGTTTGAGATCGTTGAAGTATAGACATTGCAGTTCCTGTTTTGGAATAGTTTTCGAAAGAGAAAAGTATGATGATCTATTTACGGATCTTTTATCTTCAATCCCCTCTTCCCACACAATGCCGCCACTATAAATAAGTCATCATACAAGTATACTTCCCATTTCGCCACACAACTATTGGCATACAAAAAAGGCCCCACTTCACTCCACAATCCAAGTGTACAGCATTCAGACTGCAAATATCTGGTCATCCTATTATACTGCTATTTATTTGAATTTCAAAAATTTAATGAGTACTTATTTATTTCTCATGTCTGTTTGGATCTGTTTGTTCTGTGTATTATGAGTTTATCGAAATACATTTGCTTGACTCGTCTTATAAAGATTAGATAGACATAAATAAAAAATAATAAAATAATACGTAATTCCTCAACCCCCACATTCTAAAAATATTGTAAAAATTCCCTTTATTTCGTATACAAAAAAAATTAATTTAAAGAATTTTAAAACATTGCGCCTCCACTTAAACATATCATGCGGTACTGGAAAAAAATTAATTATACTTTTACAGACCGCCATTAACAGGTACTAGAGACAAGCCGAGACAGGTTTCAGTTCAACAAGACGTTGGGTATTGCCCAAGATTCTAGAAAAAGATGCATTGTCTGAATCGCGAACAATAATCTAAAACACAGTATAAACATGGCGTAATATAATTTGTGCTCTGCATATCGAAGTCTCGCGAGGTCCCAGCGAAAGGCCACTCACAGCAGACCATGTATTTCTTCGACGCACGTGTCGTCGTAAGTCGCCCGTCACACAGTTTTGCGTATGCAGAGAAAGGCAATTTTGTTTTGTTAGTTTTATTTCCGGATGTACACTCCCGAAGCTTCGATAGTGATTTATTAATAAAAAGTAACTTTTAATTCGCGGGTATTAACATCGTTAAATACACACAAGTGGTTTCACTTCACATTGTGAGGATATTTGAGTACAATGTCGAATAAAAACATTTAGATTCTTACCTACGTATACAGGGTTAAAAAAAATTGTCGGGTTATTTGCGAGTAAGCGAGGCGTGGCTTAAAGCTGGTGCCGGGTTCAGTTGGTCTTTTCGTTGTGGGTTCGGTTTCAGCTGGCACCAGAAAATGGAAGTAGATGTAAGATCTATTGACTATGAACGGCAAAATATTTTGAGAAAGTAATAATAAAACAATAATTTACATTTGTAAATATGATATTTATCCCTCCTATGTATTTTGCAAGGTTGGGGTATATGTACAGTACAAAAGATATAAGATAATTATTTTATTGCCGACCGTTTGTACTTATTCCTTTGTCGGCCTAACAGGCGCTTTTGATATTTGATAATAGGACTTCTCTTATATCTTTTGCGTCTACTATAATTAAATATTTCCTGCGATTTCGAATGATGAAATTTAATGGAATTCATTTCTTATACTTTACAATCATGCCTTACCAGGTGTTTTGCTCGAATTATTGAGGCAGGTTGCCTGTGAGACGTCTTAACACTAGATGGTGAGCGCTCCGGACATTGACGGGAATAAATGGTCATAATACCTGTCAAGGTCGTCGAACGAAATTTTTGTACTCAACTTTTTTTTGGTCTGAACTCTTTTTTTTAGCTGAGTGTGGTCTATCCTTCTATTTTGCAGATTTTCAAGATAGATTAACTTATTTGCCCAAAATCACATATATATGCCGGCTACAGTTGCTGCGTTAACTTTTTCTTCATCTATTATTATTATTATTTTTAACTGTTTTTTAAGAACATTAGAATCATTTATCTAGCATTAATTCAACTAGGTACATTGTAAAGAAAAAACAATTTCTATCAGTCTCCATATTTATTTTGATGTACTTTTTATTTTAATGCATTTTACAGTCCAACACTCAATCCCAGACGTGGGCGATTTATGAATTATAATTGGAAAATTACTCTAATTAATGTTCATTGAGTATGAAATCATGACTTTAATGATTAACGTTTGGTGTTTTTTGCTTTAACACTTTGGTATATAATATAGGTACATATTATATATCGTGATTTTGATGCTATTTTCATTCCCCATTAAAGGGCATAGCAGGATAAGCATGTGTTAGGTGCCCCCGCACCAATCGGGTCGAAATTTTTAGCACAAGTTGATAGTAGTGTTAGATGAAATTTCCCAAAATATTATTTTTGGAAAATCATTTTTACGGGAGTTATGGGGGTAAAAAGAAAAATGAAAAAAAATTTTTTTCTCGAGAACGGATAAACCGATTTTCATGAAAAAAAATATATGTTATGGCTTTTGATGGTGCAAATGTGGGAAAAAATTATTGAACCCATTTGTCGAAAAAAAGTGGTAAAAAAATTTTTTCAAAATAAAAAAAAATTTTTTTTTAGGGGATGTTTCAGAGGCACACCCACCATTTTCTTCCAAATAAATGCTTATATGCCCCTTTAAAACATATCCAATTTTCAAAGCGGTCGGAAGGGTACAACATACTCAAAATTGATCATCATTGGCAGACTGCGGGCGGCGGGCAGTCTATATAATGAAGCACGACTTTTTTGTAAATATTTCGTGCAAAGACGAGATTACCTTCTCCCCCTCATTTTCGAGGGTGCTGAACACGATGCAAGTGGTGGGAGAAGCTTTTGACCGCCGCAACCCCCTGCAACTTTTTTGAAAAATTTTTTCAAAATAAAATTTTTTTTATGGGATGTTCTTGAAGAATGAAGACTAAGAAAAGTCTCATCAATATAGAGTAACCTGATTCGTGAGAGGCAGGACTCACGCAAAAAAGTCAACCCGAATTGTGAGAGGCAAGGGGACTCATAATAACCAAGCACCTCGACTAATGAGGGGCAGGGGAACTTACAATAAACAAACGACTATTTAGAGGCAAGGAGACTCACGATAAATAAACACCCCGACTCATGAGAGGCAAGAGGACTCACAATAAACAGGCACCTTCACTAGTGAAAGGCACTGTAACCTCCTCGTAGTGGACTTTGAAAACTAGTTCTTTCGTAGGCTGACTGCGGACGTCATCCTTGCAAAATCTTCAGATTTTCAAACTAGATTTTGTTTGACCCCACAGTTGAAGTCAGAGAATTTTTGCACCACACTTCTTGAAGTTTGATACTGATTTAAATGGTAGGGTTGTAATGGCCGCCAGTGACCGTTGTAGTAAGATATAGTAAGATGTAGTAATGAACCGCTAGTCTATGTAATAAAGGCAGAAATAGTGTAAATATTTCTTGCAAAGACGAAATTACCTTCCTCCGTCCGTTTTCGAGGGTGTTGAACACGATGCAAGTGGTGGGAGAAGTTTTTGACCGCCGAAAACCTCCTTATGGATCTCTTTGTTTTCTATACGGGTCTAGAGAGTCATTTATCAACGGGTTATACTTGAAATAACATGGAAGATGATTATAGAGTAAGTTGAGTCCAGACAGCAGGTCTAGGGGGTTAATTAAACCCTTCCGAGGAGTGGAAAATCATTTTTTATCAAATAATTCGGGTTCAAACGCGTTTCCCCCGTTTTTGGGCTGATCATGGGAAAAATATTCATTTTTAGCTCCAACCCCTCTTCATCTCTCAAACGGTGAGTGAGAGGTGATTTCTGCCCGTTTGAGGGGGTTGGAGCTAAAAATAAATATTTTTCCCATGATCAGCCCAAAAACGGGGGAAACGCGTTTGAACCCGAATTATTTGATAAAAAATGATTTTCCACTCCTCGGAAGGGTTTAATTAACCCCTTAGACCTGCTGTCTGGACTCAACTTACTATATAATCATCTTCCATGTTATTTCAAGTATAACCCGTTGATAAATCACTCCCCAAATCCGTTTATATATGAAAACATAAAGGGATCCATAAGAGGGATGGCCGTTTCAGGGGGTTGCGGCGGTCAAAAACTTCTCCCACTACCTGCATCGTGTTCAGCACCCTCGAAAACGAAGGGGGGGAGGTAATCTCGTCTTTGCACGAAATATTTACAAAAGAGTCGTCTTATAATGCTTCATTACATAGACTACACGCCGCCCGCAGTCTGCCAATGATTATCAATTTTGAGTACGTTGTACCCTTCCGATCGCTTTGAAAATTGGATATGTTTTAAAGGGGCATATAAGCATTTATTTGGAAGAAAATGGTGGGTGTGTCTCTGGAACATCCCCTAAAAAAAATTTTTTTTTTATTTTGAAAAAATTTTTTCACCACTTTTTTTTGACGAATGGGTCCAATAATTTTTTCCCATATTTGCACCATCAAAAGTCATAACATATATTTTTTTCATGAAAATCGGTTTACCCGTTCTCGAGAAAAAATTTTTTTTCATTTTTCTTTTTACCCCCATAACTCCCGTAAAAATGATTTTCCAAAAATAATATTTTGGGAAATTTCATCTAACACTACTATCAACTTGTGCTAAAAATTTCGACCCGATTGGTGCGGGGGCACCTAACACATGCTTATCCTGCTATGCCCTTTACTAGAAATAAATATTTATTGGAAAAAAATATAATTAAATCTGTTTTCATGGGATTTATCCACTGAATTACAGCCACCAGGCCTGGGCATTTACATAATGTGTGGTAATGTATTTCTTCATCTCCACCACATAACCTGCATTCTGGATAGTCTTTCACTTCTATGTTGGCTAGGTGTATATTTACTCTGCTTTTAAACATTGAACTCAATGCCTCACATTAGTTTTTAGTCTTATCCTCAGAAGCTAGTAGTTGGACCTCCTTATTTAGTGTACAAGCGTCCTATCAAAATACCCACCACACATTTCAGGTCTCTTCTGATCAGCTTTAGCAGCTCCTTAGTCTTTGATTTTGCACTTGTTCCTTTGGCGATTCTTGTGCGGCACTTTATGATATTACGTAGAGTGAATCAGGAAGTAGAAAATCGAAGTATTTTATTTCTTTCATTTCATTACGTTTCCTATTTCCGTCTCCTGCTTTTCTATTACTAGTTCTACTCTCTTCTCTCTACTAGTTCTACTTCCAGTGTCCTCGCGCTACTATATCGGATGATTCGGATTTGATCTATGGCTCAACGGATAAATCTGACACCACATGTGTCAAACCTTAAACTTTCAATGTGCTGATGACTAGTTTGCGACGTATCTGTGGTATAAGTGCGGTGTTTTCGAGTATTTAAGTGTTGTTAAAGTTTACTTTTAAGTTGTGTTTGCTGTTTTTATTGTTAAGTGTCAACAGGAATGATGAACCATTTTCCAGTTTAACGTTTGTTATGTGTCTAATTGCCACGAATAACATATTTTATGTACACATTATAGACTACTGATAAAATATCAAACTTACTTTTTAAAATATACTTTGTAATTGGATATTTCTTATTTTATTTACACGATAGAACATTTAGACGGTCATATTTAGTGACAAATTTTTGTTCAAAAATATTTTATTTAATTAGCATTGTTTCAGTTTCTACCTGTTATATTCTAACATAATTGGTAACAACAAATCAAAATACTTAATTATTGTTTAATTAAAGACAAAAGATAGTTTTCAACAAAAAATTGGATCACAATATGTGACCCTCTAAATATGCCTTTGCCCAAATCCTTAGAATGAACTTAAATGTAGACTTTCGCAACAAGTAACGACAGCACCTTTTTAATTTCAACTCACTATTTCCATTAAAATTTCATCTTCTTAAGAAGAAAAAGCTTTTGACCGAGTTGAAGTCATTTTTAGCTTTTTCGCCGAGGAAGCGATTGTTTGTCGAACAAAATAAACTATTAAACACCTAGCGACGACACTACTGCTCCAGATGCCAATGTAACGCTACTCGCATCTATATCCCCTTATACTCCCTTATCTATGGACTTCAGGCAGAGCTGTTTGGTTGTCAGAGATGACACCGAGTCTGCCCCCAGTACCATTTCTTACACATACACTTTTATATATTCGATTTCTGTTTGGAACACTGTTGCGGTACCACCAAGGTTCATGCTCTGTCCTTGGTTACCGTACTTTTCTAAATTCACCGGTGGGCTTGTTGTAGAACTCTCCAAAATCGTCCTAAGTTGAAGACATAATCAAAATTCGACTTAGGCAAAAAATTTCATTTAAAGACATTTTCGGGAGTCTGCAGAGGCGCAGATCAGTCCACAAGGACCGTTTTGGGTTCTATAAGGCGTTGGAAATGACCAGGCGAAAATTCGAAGGAACACCGAATTTTCACTTAGGAAAAATGTTTTTGGTTCAGAATATCAGAGTAGAAGTATATAATGACAAAGATTTATGAATAATAAACTTTTTCAAAGGTACCATAAATTGGACTTTGAAAAATAATATTTTTGGAAGGGCGTCAAAATTTGGCCCAAGAATCGATTTATCGAAAGTACGCCAAAGTTTCACTTGCAGGCTAATTTTTCAAAACTGCGTTGAAATTTGGCTTGAAGATCGATTTTTCAAAAGTACGCCAAAATTTCACCCGCAGATTAGTTTTTCAAAAGTACCTTGAAATTTGGCTCGAAAATCGATTTTTCAAAAGTACGCTAAAATTGGTCTTAAACTGGATTTTTCAAAAGTACCACGAAGTCAGTTTAAAAAGTACCACGAAAATATACTTTAAATTATTTTTTATTTTTTATTCCTCAACCAAAGACATTGACCTTTGAGGTACGATCATTGAAAGCCCAATTCTAAAGTATGAGCATAAAATTTTAACGATGCACTGCATCCAAAAGGCAAAATAGAAGATTTTGTCAAAGCCGGCGTAGTGCCGATAAGCAAAAATTGATAAAAATCAATGCACATGTACAAGGCCGGTTTCTCGCATGGAAAGAGTTTGGATTGACCCAGCGGCTCGCAATTTGATCGAGCGCGTTGAGTAGTCCAGACAAAGCGATGGTAGAAAAGCCAATAACGGGGCTTTTCAAATGACAAAGTTATAGAGGAAAACGCCTTGTGCATGAAAATCCAAAAATTCAATTTTGCCTAATAGTCGCTCGAAGGTGAGACGCTGCCAAATCGATATTATTAATCGACTGTGATAAGGGTTAGTAAGTCGTGGACTGATCGAACGCCACTCAACTTATGCAGTAATAAGTCCTCTGAATGTGTTTGAGTACGTGAATCTCCACGATACAAGAACTTTAAAGCTAGGTAGTCTCTAGCGAAACTAAATTCATTTAGTAAAACTTTTTTAAGTTAATTTCAGTCAGCCTTAATTATTCATTTACCCAGAGTCTGAAATGATTCTAAAAGCTCGCATTTTGATTCTGAGAAGGTACGTATGAATCTTTTCTACCTAATCGATCGTTAGCGCGAGCGCTCTCGCTTGTATGGTCTGAAAGTCACTACCTTGATTGGGGAAGGCACGATTCTTTCTTGAGAATTTTGTATAACCAATTCTGTTAAATAAACGGATTCTTTGAACTAATATTTCTTAATTGATCTTGAGGCCTGTTGACGGTCTATAATCCCTGGAACTTTCGTATAGAAAACCGGATGTGTCGAGTTAATTCGCATTAACGTTCGACCTTCTGGTTGTTTTACGGAGGTTCGATAGGGATTTTTTTATGCGTTTTTTGAGAAATATATTCCGTTATTAATGGACCAAAACGCGATTTTCGCGTACCAAAACTAATCCCTCCGCAGAGAAATTCTTCGGTTGGGATTTTTTTATGCAAAAATTCAGGAAATTAAGAGGTGCCTAAACCCCTAACGAGGGAATTCGGGTCCAGAGAGAGCGTAGTTTCCGATCTGTGGTAGTGCAGCCTTGGTCCCGCTTTTCGGCTACCGAAGTCATCTTATCTCGAACCCGCCTGGGAGGTAGAAGAACGGGGTAATACGCGACTGGCGCCCCCTGAGAAATAAATTGGTGTCGCGTCATTTTGACGCCCGGTAGTGCGTTCTTCTACATGGCGCCCAACGTGGGGCGTTGTTAGTCAGCAGGGCTTTCTGGAAAGGATATGGATGAATCAACGCCTTTCCAGTTTTACGACGAGCCGACATCTGTGATGGACAACGTCTCTAGAGGGTTAGAGAGGCCGTGCGCGGAGGATGTACTGGGTAGTTCGGGGGTTGGCCCGAGTACCACTGAAGGAGTCATACAGCCCTCCTCAGAACAAGTGTTCGCCCAAATGGCAGCAGGTCTTGCCAAAGCTCTAAGCGAAGCCACACACGAGCATAAGTATCGGTCGAAGCATCCAAATGCGGAATTTCATGGCTTCGAACACGAAGACCCTGAAACCTTCATTCATCATATGGAGGAATTTTTCGTCCGAGTACGAATTACGCAGGATAACGACCGTCTGTATAAAATATCAGAACAGCTCAAAGACGATGCTAGGAAATGGTTCGAACAATACCGAACCCTAATTACCACGTATCCTCTATTCCTCGAGCGGTTCAGAAGCCGTTACGATTCAGGTGAAGTACTCACCGAAGCAGTAGCTAATTTATATGGCAAGAAACAAGATGCCGAGGAAAATACGTCAGTATTTATTTCCAGGAAGGTATGCCTCTTCAACAGGATCGATCCGTTTAAGCCGGAGGCGATGAAGGCGGCTACCATCTTCAATCAGTTGAGACCTGATATGAAAATGCTCCTAAAGAGTGCCGTCATACTAGATACAAATACACTAGTGACGATGACCGAACAAATGGCCAAAATCATGGATGAGAATAAAGAATTCGAGATTCTGCAAAATGCAAAGAAAAGCAAAGACCGAGAAGCGTCCACCTCTACCGCTTCAGCTCAAGGGAATCAGCAATCGAGCAGTAACTGGAGAACGGAACCCTCCGCATTAGCGAAGCCGTCCTCCAGTTCCTTTGGTGCATCTAGGACACCATTCAATGGATCTCAAAGAAGAGATAATCCGCCAGCACCAAGGGTGCATTTTGCAAATAATATTTCCTCGCTGCCTAGAGGGGATATACCGAGAAGGGGTACTGGAGACGTAAGGAACTCCCGAGTCCCGTATCGCCCTTGCAGATATTGCCCAACAGAGCAGTGGCATTTTCATGCGGAATGCCCAAACAATCCCTATCGTAATATGAATACGGGAAACCAAGCGGGGGTCAGAGGCGATGGCCCAGGCCGAACTGTACCAGCCCCGCCTACCAGGCCCCAGCAGGCTCGAAGCGACCCTCGAGGAAGCTCCGAAGCAAGAAGTTTAAATTAAAAAACTTCGATGACCTTCCTGACCTTAATTACCTGTTTAAGGATCAAGAAGTCAACCTATCTCCCCACCGATTCACTACATTAGAATCTATCAATCAAACCAACGACGCTTTCCCTCTGCCTCGCATTAAGATTATAATTAATAATCGAGCGGTTAACGCTTTATTGGATACAGGTTCGACAAGGAATATTATCCAACCGAAATTTTTGAACGACATTGATCAACTTACAGCTCCCCAAACTTTTGTTATGGCTTGTGGCGATGGTTTAGTAGAATCCCTCGGGACTACGACCATAAACGTTAATGTACTAGATGTACCCTTTCAGACCACGTTTCAGGTCATTCAAAATTTAAATGAAGAGCTCATTCTGGGAGCCCCGTTTTTATATGCTCACAATGTCGTATTCGATTATCAACGTAAATGTGTCTACGTCGGCACCGAAGAGCGAATAACCGTCTTCTGGAATCAAGCGGCACATCAAGCAAGGAAGCAATGCCGGCTTCCCGAAGAACTGATCATCGGAAACGATAATTTAAAACCTCTATTCGAGGAATTCGCTGAATTGTTCACCGCGGTGCCTACCCAAGCTACCACGGTGACAACGAAACATAAAATAAAAGTTAAAGACGACCGCCCGTTCAATATCAAACCCTACCCCATGTCTCCTTCTAAGAAAAAAGTTATGTACGATCAAATTGAAGAGATGCTGAAAGCCGGGGTCATAGAACCGAGTACCGCTCAGTACAGTTCGCCTCCCATTATAATTGAAAGGCCCGGCAAGAAGCCTCGCTTCTGCATTGATTATCGTCACTTAAATGAAGTAACGGAAGACGAAGCATCCGTCTTACCAAAGATATACGAGAGTATAAAGGATCTAGGAAACGCCAACATATTTACGGTGTTGGACCTCAAGAGCGGATATTGGCAAATCCCTCTTGAGGAGTCGTCAAAAAACTATTCTACGTTTACAACATTAGATGGAGCATCTTACCGATTTAACGTGATGCCTTTCGGATTGAAGACCGCTCCATGTACATTCCAAAAATTTATGGCAAGAGACGTATTGACCGGCTACTTGCATCATTTCTGCAAAGTATATCTCGATGATATTATCATCTACAGTGAAAATATAGAACAGCATGTAAACCATCTGAGAGCCGTCTTTGAACGCCTGCGTTTGCATAATTTAAAGGTGTCACCGGAAAAATGTGTAGTAGCCACGTCAAGCATAACCTATCTCGGGCATCAAATAAATGCCAACACCACTCAACCATTAGAAAAACACATATTACAGATACAAAATTATCCGGCCCCTACGACGAGGCGCCAGCTTCAGAGTTTCCTTGGTTTATGTAATTGGGTACGTGAATATATCCCTAATGTTGCAATAATTACAAAGCCCTTGACCCGACTACTCTCGAAAGACTGGCGCTTCAAGTGGAATCCGGAAGCCCAAGAAGCTTTTATTTTACTAAAAGAAGTATTGAATAAACCTCTAGGACTGCACCGGCCAGATTTCAATAAAATGTTCATACTGCAGACGGACGCATCCTTAATAGGATTATCTGCAGTATTATATCAATTGGGGGATAATGACCAGAAGCACATCGTCTCTTATGCTAGTAATACGTTATCTCCGACGGAGAGAAAATACCATATCAATGAATTGGAATGTTTGAGCGTCGTTAATTATATAAGGAAATACAAAATATATTTGGCAGACCGTCCATTTATAGTCAAAACCGACAATCGAGCTTTACTATGGTTAAATAAGCATAAGGACGAGAAAACGAAATTTACACGTTGGTCATTATTACTTCAGGAATACAGCTTCACAATAGAACATTGTCCCGGCAAGGAAAATATATTGGCAGACTATTTGAGCAGAAATCCTCAAGGCCCAAACGTCGAAGCAGACGACGAAGAGGAGAGAATGTACCCACCAAAATTCTCGTACAAGGAACGAATATCAGTGATTACCACATTGGAATTAAACGATCAGGTCAGAGAAGCGCAAACGCACTCCAGAGATATCCAAGACCAAATCGAACGATGGAATACTCTAGTGCGACAAGCAGATAAAACCGAGGCAGAGGTGAAATTCGTCAATACAAGACAAGTGATAGGCGGCACACTTTGGACGAGAGGCGAAAATGTTATAGAAAAATTATACGTACCAAAACGTATGGTCATGAGAGTAATATCTCATTTTCACGACCGACCGGAAGTAGGTCACCCCGGCCGCGATGAAACTGTTAGAATCATCTCGGGCCGCTATTATTTTAATAATTTGTCGAGACTAGTTAACAAATATTTAAATGAGTGCATTATTTGTAATTCCGTAAAAAGCAGACAATCACAACCGAAGGCTCCTCTCAGAAGCCATGCTCCATCGCATCCGTTCGAAGTTCTAAGCGTCGATGTAATCGGACCGCTTCAGCGAACCAAAGATGCAGATAACCGATATATATTAATGGTAGAGGATGTATTTAGTAAGTGGGTCGAAGCCAAGGCGTTCACCCAAGTCAGTGGAAAAACAATAGCACAATTTATCGAAGAGGAACTAGTGGCGAGATATGGCGTTCCGAGGGTCATCATTTCCGACCAGGGAGGCCACTTCAATTCCGGCTTTTACGATACGTTCTGTACACGTAACAATATTGAAAGATTCTTCACAGCAGCTTACCACCAACAGGCCAATCCAATAGAAAGGAGGGTGCAAGAAGCCAAGAAGATCTTAAAAACCTTATTATATGGTTCACCCAACGACGAGTGGGATCGACATGTTAGTCAGATGGCATATATCTTGAGAACAAGAAAAAACGCCGCTACGGGGCATACGCCCAGTTTCGTAGTGCTCGGCTATGAATTACCGCAGATTGGTGATTGGAATATGTTCGCTTATAGACAAGAACGTCGTAATCAAGCGGACGTTCCCCGCCTTGAAAGAGTCAAAGAGATTCGTAAAAATCAAACAAATTACCAATGGCGTTACGCGCCCAAAGTGGCGGTAACGCCGGTCGTATATAAAGTGGGAGATATGGTAATGACTAAAAGGATCAGGAAGGATCATACCTTCACACCGTCGTGGAGTGGGCCACACAAGGTTTTAAAGAGATTGTCCAATGAAGTTTACCTCATTCACAAGGGGGTAACTTCGACGAGATTACATGTCGATGCCATCAGGCCGGCACCTAAGGGAGACCCCGATGTTGAATTGGAATTGTCTGAAGAATCAGAAGATAGTCCGGATGAAATTCATCTTAGTGACGACGCTTCCTCATCAGACAATGAGATCGCGCCCAGGTCAGAGCGACGTAGCGATACCACACTAGTTCAAATCAATGTTCCCGCAAGTGCTCAAGATGAGCCGGATGTAATAAGTCGAGATCCCGAAGATGCTCGAGATGAGCCAGATATAGAAGAGTCACCTCTAGATATTTCTGAGGTCGACCACGGCTAATAGCCGTTTTCGCTTTTTTTTATATTTTTTCTCAAAATTCTAAGTGGCGGTTTTGACCTATATGCGGTCAAATCGAAAATTTAAAGTCTACTCCATGAGCAGACATGGAAAGACGGCGAACCCGACGCAAGAGCGCGATCCGGTAAGCCTAGCTTCTCAAGAGCGAGAGCCGCCAAGTTCGAGTAATGGACGTAGGCATAAGTACGAATCAGTACGAGTTTCGGAAGCTGTTTTTCTTATGCAAGAAGACAACTTCAATTTTAATCATTTTAAGTCAACAAAATTAACGTATACCCCAAATGGAAACTACGAGTTTCAGAAGCCGTCCTTCGCTCAAGAAGACGCTTCAATTTTTTTTTTATACTTTTTTCACAAGTCGTGATGACCGCACGAGTATCGTAAGCCGATTCAATCTACCTTACGAAGTAGAAACTACGAGACGAGTTTCAGAAGCCGTCCTTCGCTCAAGAAGACGCTTCAATTTTTTTTTATACTTTTTTCACAAGTCGTGATGACCGCACGAGTATCGTAAGCCGATTTAATCTACCTTACGAAGGAGAAACTACGAGACGAGTTTCAGAAGCCGTTCTTCGCTCAAGAAGACGCTTCAATTTTTTTTTTTATACTTTTTTCACAAAGTAGTGATGACCGCACGAGTATCGTAAGCCGATTCAATCTACCTTACGAAGAACCAATTTCTAACCATTATAAGTTAACAAAATTCATGTTAGAAAAATATTTCATTAAAAACAACACATTGTGTTTGTTAGTCGACGCGTTCCAGTCGACGACTTGCTAAAAAGTCAATCTAGTTGCAGAACTGCATTTTCCATGTGCAAAAATGGAAAGATGACCCAGCCTGTCGCAAGGGCGCGGCATGGTGAAGTCTGGAACTCAAAGGCGAGGACCGTCCAAGCTGCGGCATGGAGATATAGACAGCCTCTTCTAGAAAGGACCGAAGTTAAGCAAGAGCGAGACCAAGGCAAAAAAGCGAGTGCAACGAGTTAGTGAGAGTGGACGCTAATCAAAATTGTGCTACGCTTCGCTTCGCTTCGCACCTCGACGCGGGTGTAATTAAGTTGATAAAAATGTTGTATCAACTTGTCGTATTGTTTAAAAAATGTATTTATTTTAAGTTAGATAGGCGAATCAGCCGTCTGCCCCAATTAAGGCCGTTATTTTTAAAAACATCTGTACCATAGGTCAGACCGTCAAATGAAGGCATACAGACATACAAGTGAATATGGAAATTAAAGGCAATCGATGAGTAGAAAAGATTCAACCAAAGGAGGGGAGTGTTGTAGAACTCTCCAAAATCGTCCTAAGTTGAAGACATAATCAAAATTCGACTTAGGCAAAAAATTTCATTTAAAGACATTTTCGGGAGTCTGCAGAGGCGCAGATCAGTCCACAAGGACCGTTTTGGGTTCTATAAGGCGTTGGAAATGACCAGGCGAAAATTCGAAGGAACACCGAATTTTCACTTAGGAAAAATGTTTTTGGTTCAGAATATCAGAGTAGAAGTATATAATGACAAAGATTTATGAATAATAAACTTTTTCAAAGGTACCATAAATTGGACTTTGAAAAATAATATTTTTGGAAGGGCGTCAAAATTTGGCCCAAGAATCGATTTATCGAAAGTACGCCAAAGTTTCACTTGCAGGCTAATTTTTCAAAACTGCGTTGAAATTTGGCTTGAAGATCGATTTTTCAAAAGTACGCCAAAATTTCACCCGCAGATTAGTTTTTCAAAAGTACCTTGAAATTTGGCTCGAAAATCGATTTTTCAAAAGTACGCTAAAATTGGTCTTAAACTGGATTTTTCAAAAGTACCACGAAGTCAGTTTAAAAAGTACCACGAAAATATACTTTAAATTATTTTTTATTTTTTATTCCTCAACCAAAGACATTGACCTTTGAGGTACGATCATTGAAAGCCCAATTCTAAAGTATGAGCATAAAATTTTAACGATGCACTGCATCCAAAAGGCAAAATAGAAGATTTTGTCAAAGCCGGCGTAGTGCCGATAAGCAAAAATTGATAAAAATCAATGCACATGTACAAGGCCGGTTTCTCGCATGGAAAGAGTTTGGATTGACCCAGCGGCTCGCAATTTGATCGAGCGCGTTGAGTAGTCCAGACAAAGCGATGGTAGAAAAGCCAATAACGGGGCTTTTCAAATGACAAAGTTATAGAGGAAAACGCCTTGTGCATAAAAATCCAAAAATTCAATTTTGCCTAATAGTCGCTCGAAGGTGAGACGCTGCCAAATCGATATTATTAATCGACTGTGATAAGGGTTAGTAAGTCGTGGACTGATCGAACGCCACTCAACTTATGCAGTAATAAGTCCTCTGAATGTGTTTGAGTACGTGAATCTCCACGATACAAGAACTTTAAAGCTAGGTAGTCTCTAGCGAAACTAAATTCATTTAGTAAAACTTTTTTAAGTTAATTTCAGTCAGCCTTAATTATTCATTTACCCAGAGTCTGAAATGATTCTAAAAGCTCGCATTTTGATTCTGAGAAGGTACGTATGAATCTTTTCTACCTAATCGATCGTTAGCGCGAGCGCTCTCGCTTGTATGGTCTGAAAGTCACTACCTTGATTGGGGAAGGCACGATTCTTTCTTGAGAATTTTGTATAACCAATTCTGTTAAATAAACGGATTCTTTGAACTAATATTTCTTAATTGATCTTGAGGCCTGTTGACGGTCTATAATCCCTGGAACTTTCGTATAGAAAACCGGATGTGTCGAGTTAATTCGCATTAACGTTCGACCTTCTGGTTGTTTTACGGAGGTTCGATAGGGATTTTTTTATGCGTTTTTTGAGAAATATATTCCGTTATTAATGGACCAAAACGCGATTTTCGCGTACCAAAACTAATCCCTCCGCAGAGAAATTCTTCGGTTGGGATTTTTTTATGCAAAAATTCAGGAAATTAAGAGGTGCCTAAACCCCTAACGAGGGAATTCGGGTCCAGAGAGAGCGTAGTTTCCGATCTGTGGTAGTGCAGCCTTGGTCCCGCTTTTCGGCTACCGAAGTCATCTTATCTCGAACCCGCCTGGGAGGTAGAAGAACGGGGTAATACGCGACTGGCGCCCCCTGAGAAATAAATTGGTGTCGCGTCATTTTGACGCCCGGTAGTGCGTTCTTCTACAGGCTCACCGGGTGAACAAAATACGAAGCTGATTGGCTATGCTTTTCAAAATAGCCAATTAAATAATGTTATTGCTTACCGGTGCGATCCACCGGTGAATTTAAAAATCTGCCCTTAATCTTCATAAGCATGCTACCAGTAATTAGGTACCTACCGTTAATAAAACCAAATTCTATAGGTATAATTTTGCACCACTGGAACTTGTGTAATAAAAATAAATGTCGAATTAATAAATATTTATATTCAAAATCCTTTACTAGTTTTGAAATGTGTTTTGTATGTCAATTTATCCGAAACACTAATTCCGGAGGTAATAAGTCCATAAAAGATATTCTCTCTCAGCTGCTTCCTACTAACTATAACCTTGACAAAACGGCATATTATTAATTAGCAGTTTAATTAACAATTATACATACTTATACTTTTTTTTTTGTTACTGATACTTCTCATCTGTATATGATCAAAATTCCTAAGGTTCCACATAAATTATGCGACACAGTTATATAACGAGACTAAAAAATATTTACATTAATTAAGAGTTGACATGTGGGCAAAGTTTGATAAACCAAACAAGTGCTGATTTTTTTACTTTGATCAACACTTTACAACAAACGGATTTGTATAAATAGTCGAATACGATAAGACTATTAATAATGTGTTAATGTGATTCTACGGGGAAAATGCTTTCGTTTTTTGCATTTTGCAAGGACGTCTTGATGTTTTAGAACAGGATTGTTTCTTTCTTTGGCTTTGGATCACCCAATCAGTCAGTATTCTTTGATTATTATCAACAAATAAAAACAAAAAGTATTCATTCTAAAAACTAGTCCACCACATACCGAGACCAATATATATGATCTGATGGTAATCATAAATATTACAAAGGGCATAGCAGAATAAGCATGTAAAATCTGTCCCCAAACAAAATTTTGTTTGTTATCAACTATTTTTGAAGGGGCTTACCCTAATATGATTTTCCCCAAATTTCAAGCCTGCAGCCGCCATATTGGAGGAGTGGTGGGGCCTATTCTCAATTTTTTTTTTATATTTTTAAAAAATGTGGAAGATTAGTTAAAGAACCGAAACACTACATTCCCGACCATTCTCTTATACGCGCCTCACTATCATTTGGACGCAAATATACAGGGTGTTTCATTAATAATTGGATATACGCTAACTGGAGAATCCTTAGTACAAAATATGAAGATTTAAACTGAAACACTTAGATAAAATGTGCCTCCTTACTGAAATACAGGGTATCAAAGTTGTATTTTTTTTTCTTTTTTTTTTGCAATATCTCAACTACCTCTTGACCGATCTTTTCCCAATTTGGTAAGGAAATATTTTTTAAGCTAATAAACAATAATTTATGTATCACCTCACGCTAGACCGTGGAGGGCGCCTCATGAGCTATACCTGATGATGAATATTTTTTCTCTTTTTTTTACGAAACGTAGTGGCACTTTTGACTAGAAAATCTCATGCAGGAGTCATTTCTACGTAAAAAAAAGGTACACTCGATAGAACTTGATAATTCCAACCGTTTTCGAGAAAACTGTCGCATAGATTTACCCCCCAACCCTTCGACGGAACAAGATGAAAATATAATCTAGTTCCAGATCTCGTTAAAGTACATATGTGTACCAAATTTCAAGTCAATATCTTAAACGGTTTCAGAGTAAACGTGCGCACAAAAAAAGTTACAGACAGACAGACAGACATTTTTTTTCGCTCAAACTTAAAATCTCGACGTTTCATGACATTTTAAGCCTATTTGGACAATAAAAATTTTTTTGTCGTTACTATACTTCCACTGGACGTGGAAGTAATAGTAAAACAAGTTAATATATTAAACACATAACCCTCTTTTTGGTTTCAATGTAGTCAGGTTTCTACTCGACTACGGTGAAAAATCCAAAGAGATATACGTCCCACACCCGCCATATTGTTTTTTAAACAATTTCATATTATACCGAGGGTCCAACATCGTGTACACCAGATTTCCTCCTTGACGAAGATTACACAGATTTCTTCGGCTTTCCTTAAGATTTCTTCGGATTTCCTTAAGATTTCCTAGAATTTTTTCAAAAAATTTTTTGAAGAGCAGTGGAAAGAAAAAAAAATTCTAAAAGCAAAAGATTTCCAGAGATTTCCTGGGATTGCCTAAGATTTCCTCGGATTTCCTTCGCGGTTTGCCCCTCGTATTATACCCAGTGACATTTGTGAGACCCAACCTTTGAACACCTCTATAGGGTAATACATACAGATAGTCTCATACATACAGACACGTAAAACACTCCCACAACACACTCCTTTGTGTAACGTAGGCAGGTAAAAGAAATTTGAGCATCAAATAGACTTAGAATAAACGAAACGTCGAGATTTAAAATTTTTGCAAATAAAAATTTCCGTCTATCGTGTGTATGTGCATCCATTTCTAGGACACCCTGTATAACATTTTTGCTATATTCGAAACTAAAGCTTATCAAACCAATCGCGTCAAGTCATGAAACGTAATATCTTCAAGATGATGGCGTGACTGCAGCATGACACAATTCATTAACTTCTTTTTTAGAAGGCAAAAAATATTTAATTATAAAATATCAATCAGGTTATAAGACCTAATGATTGTTAGTATTGATATAATTATGTGTGTGATATTTATATATAACAATTAATTAGCAATATATAATAATTAATTGGCAACAGAACAATATACAGTTAATTATTTTATATATATGGGCAGTTTTTCCAGTTTTACGATTTAAATTAAATGTTTTTGTTATATTCATATTTTTTGTGATTTTGATCACTTCCAATAAAAATGCTCTGAAATATTAGGCACTTTAAACACAAAAGCAGGTCGAAGATATGCACAATGATAATATATGACCATGACATGTTATCATTTGACAAGCTTCAGTGATATTTATCACATTTTCTCCACTTCCTCTAATATACTGAAAGCACTTACTGATGTGAAAAATTTTCTAACGAAAAGCACAAGGAATATTTTAAAAATATTCGAAGAGAATTGGTCACTGATATTGATTTGATATATTATGGATGTTTTAAGGGGTAATACAAAAACGCAAGGCAGATTCTTACGTAAAATTTTCTTTAATTAATTCGAAATTGCGCAATTGAAGAAAAAAGCACATTTTGGTCAAAACTGGTAAAAATTATTGTTTTCAAATTTTATGAATATATCCTCTGGTAATCTTCTTATTTACTGTGTGAAATAGAATTACTTTACCACGTCATTTTTTTTTTTTATAAAATATGCATAAGTATGTATCCTAATGCCGGGTTTATACGTGCATGGATTTAGCGGCGTCAGTAGATATTGGCACGCAAGTAAAAAAAAATATCAGAGATGGGTCGAGGGAATTTTTCATATTTGATAAGTCTGTAAAGTCACGTAAATAATATAATTGTATGCATTTATTTGGTATTAAAATAAAGCTTGAATCATCAAGAATCAGATTTCACCACAGGTAAAATTGAAAATTTTTAAAAACCCCTGATCAATGTATTTAATCGTACCAGTTTCATATGACCGAATCAAAATGAGGCCTAAATCATGTTCGGTTACCATTGTCTGTACATTTTCAATTTTACTTCAATCGGACAATTTCTAGAGAAGTTCGATATGGTGAATTCAAGATCGCGACCAAATATCAAAATCTAATATGGCCTATAACATCGCGCATTGGTTTGTCGACAAGAATTGTTTGGCCGCTTCGAGACGTGCTAGGAATTTGAAATTGTAATAGTAAGGAATCTAGCATCCAAAAAGACGCGTCTAAAATGCCTAACCCTGAACTCGTGGGTATAAAATTTAAAAGATGTGGATATTATCCAGAATTTTATGCCGAATCCGATTCCAGAGGGCGCGATATCGGCCAAGATTGCGAAATTACAAAAAAAGAATAATTTCGAAAAAAATTTGGAACTTAAATATTTCATTATCTTTCGTTTACATTGCATCTACGAGCTTATTTATAAAGATTTTTTAATAATTCTTATATCAATCGAAAGCTTAATGTTTGTAGTTTCATACAAGTGTAATAGAGAGACATTATTTTCATTATAAACAGCACTATAAATTGTTTAAACAATATGTGCTCGGAAAGTGTAGTGTAATTTTCGGCATCGAGGTACTTTTGTTATTATTGCAGATAGATGTATAGTTATTCGAGACGAAATACGTAGAATAGACCAACGAACATTTTTTATTAAAACAACTTTTTAATTCGTTGAATAATATAGGAGATATGATTTTTTTAAAATGAAGCGCATTGTTTTGGTCTACCGCGCGCGCGGTCTTGTCTCTGTAGGCTATTTACACATGATTTTGAGGCACTGCTGTTATAATAAAAGTAATTATTATTACATACAGTGCTCGTCACAATAATTTCGCCACCTATGGCAAGTTTTATTTGATTTATCAGTTATATAAATCCGCCATCCTTTACCACAACACAATTGACATTTTATTCTTATACAGCAGAGGACAATTAACAAAATAAACAAAAAAAAATCTAATATACACCAGGAGGAAATGTAGAGAATTTTGAAAAATGTAGGTTGGCAAGATTATTGTGACGGCACTGTACATTATTTTATTATTTTTTTTTTAAGATATAAGCAACATTTTTGTAACGTCTTTCGTATGAAAGTTCGTACAGATCATAAATAATGCTTAAAACAGAACAAATTATCTGTATTTAATTTAAGAACAACTACAATGAAATTAAAATATTTTTCGTCTTGACAAAATAATGGTTGTATGTATTGTAAATTCTGTGTACATAATACATATGATATAACTAAAATTGGAGTATTATAGGTAAGTCGTTATACATATGATTGATGTTATGTGTATTGATGTAATAATTCTATAGCTTAAGTTAAGGTCAAACTAACACCTTCACAAAAACAACCTATTATGCACGCCAAACCCGCCTTACCACAACTGCAATTTCCAATGCAATTTTGAAATTGTTTGCATTTACAAAATTTGTTTAAAGGCGTTACATTTGGACGGACACTTTTTATCAAGTCTTGGTACTAATATATTGTCCTTCGAAACCCAACCAAAATCTTTAGGGTTAGGAAGCACTGGATTGACGCAACTTGCTGTCTTCCAAATAATTATTTGGTAGGCAGCTCTAAGAATGTGCTGGTGAAATGAGTCTTCAGTTGGTGGCAAATTTCGAATATCCGATTTACAAGTGTGAAATAAATGGACTCGCAAATTGTCCAAATTACCAATGAAAAACGGTCTAACATATAAGACTTTAAAGAAATATCGTGCAGAGTTTTCAAATTCAGCAGTTTCAAATGAATTGTCGACTGGGAAATTCAATATTGACTGTAACTTAGGATCATTGGCATATTTGAGGCATGTTTTGAATACGTCAGTTTTTCCTTTTCTGAAAGGAAAACGCAACTACTTAAGACGTAAGTACATAGAAAAAAATTGCCCAAATAAATTTCTGATATATTCTGCGTAGTCGACAGTTTTTGTAGTATGCAGTGAATAGGTATATGCACATCGAATCTATGTATCCACAATTCATTATGCTTATTCTAGTAGCATAGTATAGTGTCATCACAAAAATGTCTGTATCAGTAGCTTGTATTATTACCTTTTTGTAATTCAAATTTGATAGGTACTGAACTATTGCAAATATTCTACTGTCTGCTTCGCTGTGATTTGAAAAGTGTAAGTCTGTTACAATTTTACTTTGTTTCATGGAGGACATCGTTGTACTGGCACTATCTTCGGCCATCCCTGTCGTCATAACAGAAACGTTAGTAGGTATTTATCGTTACTATTTAAAAACCAAACGATTCATGCATGTTCTTCAGCTGTTAGACTAGAACTAATAAACAATGCGAACGGCAAATGCACACTGGCAAATCACGTACCCGAGGCCACGGTTATATTTATTATTATGATGAGTTATGACTACGGTTGCGCGCCCTACATTTAAAAAATCATATCTCCTAAATTATTCAGCGAATTAAAAAATTGTTTTAATAAAAAATGTTCATTGGTCTATTCTACGTATTTTGTCTCAAATAACTACACATCTATCTGTAATAATAACAAAAGTACCTCGATGCCGAAAATTACACTACACTTTCCGAGCACATATTGTTTAAACAATTTATAGTGTTGTTTATAATGAAAATAATGTCTCTCTATTACACTTGTATGAAACTACAAACATTAAGCATTCGATTGATATAAGAATTATTAAAAAAGCTTTATAAATAAGCTCGTAAATGCAATGTAAACGAAAGATAATGCAATATTTAAGTTCCAAATTTTTTTTCGAATTATTACTTTTTTTGCAATTTCGCAATCTTGGCCGACATCGCGCCCTCTGGAATCGAATTCGGCATAAAATTCTGGATAGTATCCATATTTTTTTAATTTTATACCTGCGAGTTCATACCCTATGATCGAATTCGGACAATTAGATTCTCGACTATAAGTAGATAAGGAAAAAATTCAAACCATCACGAACATTTTGAAAATTGGAAAATCCAAAATGGGGGTTCTACTATGGCGGCCCAAAATTACGATTTCTAATGAACTCCGTAACGTAATATAAAGTGTAATCTAAATAAAAATAGTAAAACAAGTTAATATATTAAACACATAACCCTCTTTTTAGTTTCGCTGTAGTCAGGCAGGCAGACAGAGACAGGCAGACCGTCAGACAGACAGACATACAAACATACGCGTCAAACCCTCTTTTGGGGGTCGAGGGTTAATAAAATATGCTATCAATATACCCAATGGAAAGTTAGAAGGGAAACTTCTTGGAAACTTTCGGAGTTTTCAAAACGAAAAGTTTCCAGGAAGTTCTCAAGCGATCGGTCGTACGGCGTTACAAGATAACCTTTTTTGTGTATTTATAGCCAAGGAATCATATTCCGATGAGACAATTACAGAAAATTTACATTAAAAAATTTGGGAGAGAGAAGTAAGTCCCCCCCTTTCCAATTTTGCGCACTCCTGATTGAATTTACCATCAGATAATGAGCTTTATTGATATCGAATCACCTTCCATTCCACTTTCCACCCACCCACCGCTCTGGCGATTTTTTTTATTCACTTGAAATATTTTCAACTTTGATATTAGCTCAGTCAATAAAGGAGGTGTAGAGTGCGTGAGCAAGGACCTAAGCGATTCCTTCAGAAAGTTGTTCAGGGTTCTTAGGGAGTAAACATACTAAAAGTCCTGACGTCTAGGAGGTGAGCCTGAGGGGTGGGGAAGAATGTCCCACTCTTGGTTTTTTCGCTTATATCTCGAAAAAGGTGCGTCGTAGGGAAAAATTTTCTTATACCGAATGAAAGCTCATGAAATTCTCGACAACTTTCATTTTATATATTTTTTTTCGAATTTGCAACCGTTTTCGAGCAACACGCTCCGGAAAAGTAAAAATTTTCGAAAAACAGATTTTTACCTGAAAATTAGAAAATTGTATTTTAAAGATGATAAAAAATGTCACATAGAAGGTAAGTAATTTTATTAATTTAATTTTATACACAGATCATAAAAACTTAACGAAGATACCTCTATTTATAGTGCTAACCTCAAAGCCTTAGAATACGTCGTAAGAAATGAACATGAACATTGCACTATTTTATCGGATTCACTGTCTGTTCTTCAAAGTATTGCTAACAGTCAAGACATTAACTACACTATTCATAAGCGTATTGCTGAAATTAAAATGTTAGTAAATAAATTAAAAGAAAGAGGAAGGTTAATCAAATTTGTATGGTTAAAGCTCATACAGGGTTAGAACATAATGAAGAAGTAGACATCATAACAAAAAAAGTATTAACGATGGAGAAATTTTGAACAGTGGAGTACACGTCCAAGAGTGTATAAGTATATTGGAAAAAAAAAAAAATGCGTGGTTAACCTTATGAAAAGAATATAGCATAACAAATACTACTCGCTACACAACCATCCAGATATTCCTACTTGTTATTGGCATAAGGATTTAAAATACTCAAGAAGAGAAGTAACTACAATAAACAGACTATAATTTGGCCACGGGTGCTATCCGGCGCACCTCAAGAAGATAGGAGTTGTGGACACAGACTTGTGCGATACTTGCAATGTCACTGCAGATTTGGATCATATATTTTTTGACTGCTTAAGTAGAAAGCGATGTATTCCATAAAAAATAAAGTAGTCTGAATATTTACCTTCCTAATAATATCTGTCATTTATTAGCTCTAAATAAAAAAATATCTATGACGTAATACTCGAATTGCTCAAAGACATTAAAATCGACATTTAGAATAGGCTAGATATCCATTCCTTTGTTTTTTTCCTATTGTTATATATTCCTTTCCTTCACGTTTTCCTCCTCTTTGGCCGTGAGGCTCCTGACAAGGGTTCCTCGTCCATGGCATCCTCATCCTCAGTGGTGGGTGGTTCTTGCTGAAGGGGCTCTACGTCGTCTTCATCGTCGTACTCGTCGTAAACAGATACGCCGTTGAGGCATTTCCCTTGGCAGTAGGGGCACGCCGCAGAACAGTTCAGCGTTGCTTTCCGGCATCCACATTTGCCACTACCACAATCCTTGGTGCAGCGGCAAAATATCATTTTCAGTAGTACCTCCGGTGCTGGTGGATCTTCTGTTGTAATTGGCACCAGGGTGTCTCCTACATGTTTCCACCCCCACATGTTGGGTCAACTGCAACCTTTTCATCGTGAATTTTTATCGATGAGCTGACAGAGGAAAGAGTGAATGCATGATCTTTGCGGGACAACTACTATCTTATTCACTGCCTCTTTACCAACTCCAACAGCTTCTCCCACCATCCCATTCGCAATTGACATAATGTCACTGGTTTGTGGGAAGGGAGGATGAGCAAAATAACTACGATAGTGGCCACAACCGGTGCATTTACCCTAGCTGTGGCGTAAATTTGAGGTAAAAATCTGTTTTTCGAAAATTTGTACTTTTCCGGAGCGTGTAGCTCGAAAACGGTTGCGAATTCGAAGAAAGTATGTAGAATGAAAGTTGTAGAGAATTTCGTGAGCTTTCATTTGGTATAAGTACAATTTTTCCCTACGGCGCACCATTTTCGAGATGTAAGCGAAAAAACCAAAACCCACCCCTCCGGCTCACCTCATAGGCGTCAGGATTTTTAGTATGTTCACTCACTAAGTATCCTGAACAACTTTCTAAAGGAATCGCTTAGGTTCCTGCTCACGCACTCTTCACCACCCTTTGAGCTATTCGTTGACTGGACTATATCCCAAAGTGCCAGACAGATTTTAATGTAATTTTATTAATTTTTATTTACCCTTTAAAAATTTAGGGGCGCAAAAGTCACCCCCGGACGGTTGTCAGACTTCCGATTATCTTATTGTTACGCTACAAGGAACAGATTATGAAAATTCCAGCCTGATTAAAAATGACGTAACAAAACCGTTGCTAGCGCTTGGACTATAAATGATCTTGCACCTCTAGATCTTTTCATTAAAATTCGAGCTTGTCTATTAAAAGTGTTAACTGGAATGAATTTCATTTTTCTTTGAATCACAAAAGCATATCTTTATATTGATAGTGCAACATTTTTGCTTTTGTTCTTAAAAAAAACAAAAATTCAGTATTATTTGGAGACGGCTCTCTTTTTATATATATAACACTACCAAAAAGGTCAGACCATTAAGGTCAGAAAATGTGCTAGTTTGTTCAAATTTTAATCACTTCTTAACAACAGGAAAGCAAACCTTCTCTGAAAATTTAAATAAAATTCCTCAACGAATTCTTGGAACTGCGCTTTTTTAAAACCAGTATATTATAATTCAATTTAGAGGTGAAAGACATGTCCTGATATCGGTCTATACAATTCATTTACGAGACGAGACGACTGTATTTTTATTTATATTCGTTAAAAGTAATAATTAATTGGAATTTAACGACAATTTCAATGAAATAAACACATTTTAACATCAGACACATAAATCTGGATGATTGCGCTTGATAACGGATGACCTTTCAAAGTTTTGATTAAATTATCATTTATAGCGTTGGTTGTTTTGCTGTCGTATTTTTTTATTATAAAGCAGCCTCGAAAGCAGCAATTCGACTCAAAATATTACCTTAATTATTACTAGGTATTATTTAGACACGTGTATAAGGAATATTAAAAAATTGCGACTCTTGGTAAGAGACGCAAAAATTTGAAAAAATTGCAACATAATTAAAATAATTATTTTTTCGTTTAAGGATAGGATTTTGCAGTGAGAGTATAATCTTTAAAACTGTTTTAAATAATTGCTATTGTTCTAACGAATACAATTTTTTTTTTATTGTAAATTTCTGTTGTACTTGAATATCGTAGTTTGTCAATGAAAATAGTTCCTAATTTCATTATTAGAATACGGCATTTAACTATATACAAAATTTATGATAAAAACTGTATACGGTTGTATTCCCTAGGGAAGTATTTGAAACTATTTTAAAAATTATACCATTTATGATTTTTTAAATATTTATAATAAACCGAAAATAAACGCATGATATCCTCTCTGCAAAATCCTATCCTTAATTCTAACTAAAAAACGAGACGATGAATTCGTTTCAAATTTCTATCATTATATTTTTTCCCCAATGTTGACAAAATGTGTGTAAATATGAAGGTCAAATTTTAACGCAGTAGTGAAGAAAATTAGGAGTTATCACTAAGAAGGCTAGCTAAGGAGCATTCAAAGACACATTCTAGGTTATGTGTCGACAATGCATGGTAACGTATTTGGACACGACATGTTTTAAAGGCACATTATGGATACACGGTTCACACTGTATAGGACATGTGACCAAAAAGATGACGAAAATATGTTCTACCTTGATTCCAATATGCGCACAAAACTGTTTCTAATTATTTCCAGTATACAGATAACGGCAGGCAAGTACGTACATCGGGCCGGATTTACATGCGAAATAAATGGACAACCAACTAGTGATGCGCGATGTATATACGCGATTTATATCGATATTGGGATGGACGATATTCGATATTTTTACATCTATGAAATATCGATATAACAACAAAAATAATGAAAAATATCGAACAGTATATTATAACAAGAAAACATTTTTTTAATTATGAGACTTGGTAAAAAAAATCTTTCCTGTTTGCTTATCAATTATGAGACCTGGAAAAAAATGTTTCTCAGTCTCCTGCGTAGTTGTAGTAATGTTACAGATAAAAGTATTCAATAACATTGGACCTAAAATAGGACCTTGAGATGCACCTGATAAAACAGATATTGAATGCTATTTGAATATTAATACAGTGAAAATTGCAGCCAATAGTACCTAAACGACATAAAAAAAACCGCTGCCCAAGGAATCACTACTTCGACATCCAGATTTTCTATCCGAGTCACTCACAACGAAAAAATTTTGTATGTGGAAATAATTGTTTATGGAACTTTAATAATATAATATTTAAAATCCTCTACCCCAAAAACCCATAAAATGATACCCCACATCGGTAGTGGGGTGGGGGTAGTGATAGGGGGTTGGTAATGGGGGTGGATGAAGAAATGAGGTTTTTGGGTAGAGAAATTTTTGAAAATGTACTTTTTTGAAAGTAGAGGGGAGTCGTTTTCGATGTTTTTTGCATGCTGAATCGAATTAGACCAAAATCAAGTCGAGAGGATCAACCTTAACGAATAAAAATGGTTCCAATAGTGGAAAAATGAGAAAACGATAGGTTGGAGTTGAGTGGTCCCTTTTCAAACACAAGTAACGTTGTTGTTTCGCTAGAAACTGGAGTAACTGGAAATGAATCCATTAATTGTGATCTAGCAAAAGACAACGATTAAAGCAGTTTGCGAATAAGAAGTTCAGAGAAATTAAATTGAAACGATGTGACAACGTGAAGTCTCTTGCAACAGTTAACTCGTCTCTTAAAATTAAAGAGAAAGTTGATTTTGTATCAAAGGATGTTATTGAGAAAAGATAAGACCTGTCCACGTTCTTTAAATACGAAATAGCGCCATTCCCATTGTCATTGTTCACCAGCAGTGGGATACGGAAGAACGTCAAGTCTGCATTGTATGAAGATTTTGAATGTGTCGACGATAGCAGGATGGACAGCGTCAGAAATTAGGCCATTGATGGTGAGCACTTGCTGCATGCAGTTAAGTAGGATATGAAGAAAAAAATCAAACATATTCAGATATCTGTGAAACATATTACACTTATATGAAAAACCATTATGAATCCGCTGTTGTTGTTTTCGATGAACATGATGATCATGACAGTATCAAGAGATCCGAACATCTACGCAGGTACAAACACTGTACTCCTCAATTCCACATATCAGAGTACACCATCTATTTCAACCAAGAAAAAATTCTTTCCAATGTGGAAAATAAAAAGCAATTGATCGAGCTGCTTAAAAAAAATTGAGGACAGCAACATTGAGGTAAGACAGTCCGGTGGAGATGCTGACGTACTAATAGTCCAGACAGCCATAGGAAAACACGGCTCTGTCATTGTTTGCCAGGATACTGATATGTTAGTATTGTTGACTGCTTTGGCTCCTTTGAATCAAGAAACATTTTTACTCAAACCAAAAATCAGTCGTACGAAGAAGAAATTTTTTTCATCAGTAAGCCTTCAGAACCAACATATGCACATCAACACGTACATCCCACTCGCTCACTCTTTTAGTGGTTGCGACACCACAAGTGCAATTTATGGAAAAGGGAAAAAGAACATCATCAAGCTGGATTGCGCCACACCATACACTTATTCCAAACAGCTACAGCAACTCACAGTGAAGTAGAAAAATCCGGAGAGACTCTTTTTTTTTGTATATTTATGGCTCCAAAGATGGGAAACATACATTAGATGAACTACGGTACGTAATGTTCCAGAGATCACTCACTAAAAATGTAGTAAAGCTGGAATCACTTCCTCCTACATCAGCAAGTGCTGCACAATATTCATATCGTACCTTCTATCAAGTACAGTTGTGGCTCGGGAATAAACTGGATCCACAACAGTGGGGTTGGGTTCGTCGTGGCAATGATTTGCACTTAATCAGGACCCTTGACGCTGCTCCAGAGGCCATCCTTAAGTTGATTTCCTGGGCCTGCAAGGGAAATTGCTCCACTTCTCAGTGCTCCTGTGTAAAAAGCGGTGTGGAATGCTCAATTTTGTGCAAAAGTGAGGGAGGGGCCTGCATGAACAGTTGCACCAAAATTGCAGTTTCGTCAGACGTGTTACCCATATCAACAGAGGCCTTTGATGAAGATTCAGACTTTGATGACGTCACTAGCGAAGAGTATAACATGTTCGATGAATAAAATACTTATTACCAAGTACTACATACTTCATATAAAAATTTTGTAACTACTACATTAATAGTGTACATCTTTTTTCCGTTTTAATAAAATCTCTTGCGTTTTATCGTATTTTTATTATTAGAATCATTTTTTATTCATTAAAGGTTGATCCTATATCGACTTGATTTTGGTCTCATTCGATTCAGCATGCAAAATAACATAGAAAACGACTCTACTTTCAAAAATTTCTCACTCCTCCCTCCTCCCAAAAACTTAATTTCCACCCCTCCAATTTTTGGGGACTCTTAAACTACATGTCGAATAGGAGTTATAACCAAAGTTTTATGAACGGACTAATTTTTATGTACTATATGATTTTATGAGATGAAAGAAATTCAGTGTTACAGAGAAATCGTCTAGACTGTCTAACAATGTCAAATTGTCCCATTTGTGAGAGTGATATATGAATTGACATATAAGATTATACCTTTTTCTACTCCCTTATGTACATTTGCTATTTTCTGTAGTCTGCAGGCAATTTCAGTTAACTGAACGGATATATTTCATATACTATCTAGGATGGATATGATATGAAACCGACCAATCACAGTTCGTGTATTAAGTATATAGGCTATTCGTTTTAAATTCAAGTTAGTGAATAAGCTGTCAAAGTAATTGTCAGTGTGTATTTGTGTAATATACAATATTAATATTTAATAAAATTAGCAGTTTTTTTTTTAAGCTGGTCGCAGAAAAAGTACTGTACAACTCGCGTGGATTATCCATATCGCACTCCACCTACGGCGTCGTGCTCAAACTTCTTTATCGTGCGATATGGATATCATATCCACTCTTGTTGCACAAACTACTATTATAAAACCGCGTAGATTATCATTGATTATCATTATTCTTTACATAGTTCTATGATTGTTAAGGAAGATTATCTCCAAGACCTTAAAGAAATTGCAAATGATAGTAATATACAGACATCTTGGACACATGTACCTCCAAGAACATTCAATTAAAGGAAGTTTAGTCGTTTTAGGATGGTGAACATGAAATATCTCCCTATTCATTTCAAATTTCAACTCATAAGCAACAGTTAGTCACTGATGAATTAAGGGCGTGGTACAAGCGGATTAGTGTTATCTCTTGTAAGTGGAAGCAGGTAAAAAGACACTATGTCTTACTCTATTTTATTACTCACTTCGTCATCCAAAAACTTTAACATGTAATGCATGTGCCGGCTAATGTCATTTTGTAAAGATTTTTGTTCCGACTCGCTGTATGTTTATTTCAAAGTTTGCAATCGCTGCGATCAATTTTTAGTATATATACTACTTTATTTTTCATAGATGAATTTTTAATATAATTATACTCAATCTTACGAAAGTTAAGTAACTTATTCTGTTGGAAAGTAAAATGTTAACTCTCTTACTAGTTTAATATGACTGCATTTCATTCCATGAACTTAAGATAAAAAACATTACCGTACTATGGTATAAGAAAGTAACATTAGTTAACAATTAGGAATGTGTACCTTCTTTGCAGCTTACTATTTTTTTTTGCTTTATTAGTTTCTCCACTAAGGCGAACCAAACGCACCAAAGAATGACAACAAAACAACAGATCCACGAAGCGTAAAGGCCACGCCCTAGATTTTTCGAATAGTTTTTTTATTTACAAATATTTGTTATCCTAATTAATTTTAATGCTACCGTTATAATCTGCTTAGCATCCACGCCACAGCACAGGTAGGTCTAATAGTCTCAAACTCTCGCGAGCTGTTTAGCCTACACTCTGGGTTTTTCTAGCGAATAGTATCAATTAATTAAACGCCATGAGTCACGTCTGCAAGGCTGAATCTTAATATTTGACAAGAAAACGTGTTTTACAATATTAATTCGAGAGAGAAGTGGGATTAATCAGCACTGTTCGTAGACGTTAAAACCGATTGAGGGCAAGTTCTGATTGATGGTCGAGGATATGTTTGACGACTTTTTTCGTTTGATCTTCGGCACTGTTAAATGGGTACTACACGGACGAACGTTTCCAGTTATAATCAAAGACTTACACTGGACAAAAATAATAGTGGATATTAATTGTTACCAATTTTAAAAACAGGTACAAATCAAATTTCCTTAATCTATTGATTTTTTGAAGATGTTAGAGCTTTTTACGTCTATAAAACATCTACAGGAAGTTATGTAAGCCACGCCCTATCTCTAGGAGTTTCATTTTGACTTTCAATGACAATCAGAAATTAAGAATGACGTTTGGACCCGGTTATTTATAATCAAAATGAACAAAAAATCACATTATACTTAGATAATTATTTGTATTTGAATTAAAATTCCGAAAATGCAATATAATCAACTAAAATGAGTGATTAAAGAGGCTGTTCAAATAATCATCCACCAACTTGAATACATAAGTTAGCAGGATATAAAAAATGTTAAATTAATCAACACACTGCAGCAATGATCTACCTATTGAAAAAAAAATGTTTTGATTCAAGAATATATAGTTTTATATACAGGGTGTCCCACATAAAACTCCAGGGGCCATCGTCTCGATAACGAAAAGTGATATTTGAAATTCAAATATGCGTTTTTTCAAACATTAAATTGTTTATAAGTCGGAAACGGTCAATTTTACGAAAAAATGAGAGATCTTTTTTGTTTAGAATGACCAAAAAAACCTTAAAAAAATCATTCGGGACAGAAAAAGGAATGTTTGCAATTTATATATAAAAAAGTTAGTTTAAAAAAATTGGGACCAGATTTTCGAGGGGCAAAATCATGATCCTTTTCAGGGGCATGTCCCGAACGTGAATATGCAAAAAAATTGTATGTGAAATTTTTTTCATACGAATGCGAGGTTTTCGCCTTGTCTAAAAAGGGCCACGTTAATAGATCTTATTTTATTTTAGTTCAACATAAAAAATGCGCCATCAGTGGAAACGCTGTTAATGACTATTTCGCAGTCAATTTCTATGTTAGATGTACTAGGGACTTATTTCTTTTTTTAAATTAAAGGTAAAGAGCCCACCTTTCGATTAAAATCAGTCCGAAAAGGGCCAGGTTAATAGATCTTCTTTTATTTTAGTTTAACATAAAAAATGCGCTAGCAGCGGAAACGCCGTCAACGACTATTTTGCGATTAACTTCTATGTTAGATGTACTAATTTTTTTTTAAATTAAAGCTAAAGAACCCACCCTTCGAAATGGGCCAGGCTATTCAATTTTTGTTTATTAACATATATTACTTGAGAAATTACGCTCTAGCAGCGAAAACGCTGTTGTCTGTTTCGCGGCTAACTTCTATGTTAAATGTACTAGGGACTTATTTTTTTTAAATTAAAGCTAAAGAGCCCGCCTTTCGATTAAAATCGGTCCGAAAAGGTCCAGGTTACTATTTTTTTTAATGCGAGTTTTACCTGGAAAATACGCGTTGGTCGTCAAAATTACTTTGAGAATTTGAGGCTAATAGCCTTCTTATTAGCTCTTGGGTCTTAATTTGTAGGTAAAAATGTTGATATTATCATTACCTACGAATATATGTATTCAAAAATGCAATAAAAAGAAAAAAAAAATTTCAGTGCTAGTTTCGCTGTTAATTTCATTCAATAAATCTTATAAAACACCAATAATATATTAAACAGGAATTCGCAACATGTCTCACCAGCGCAGTCAGGGCAGTTTCACCGGGTGCATGACGGGCGCCGCGCGGCGAGACCCGGAGTGACGTAGCTCCGTAACGGGTGACGATACAGAGAAAGTACACATACCAATGAGAAGCCCAAAGTATGAAGAGAAATGTTTATTCGGGTACGTTTTCCCCTCCTAGTCTTCATGTATCCGCAATAGCGCCATTTCGGAATTTTTCCATTTTTTGAAATTTTGACTGCACTTTAACGGAAAATTATGTATAAAATATGCATGGAAACATCTGAAATACGAACGGATGTGCTTCTCCGAAGCTTTTATGATCATTTCGACCAAATCGAATTAGTAACAACATTTCTGCTGCAGTTTATAGCCAGCTCTGCAATTTCTGCGACTTAGGCCCTTGTTGCTCCGCAAAAACAGGGAAGCCAACGGGGGAGAGCAGGGGACTTTTTGGTATGTATTATCCTGGACCAACACTACAATCCTGCTATTTTTCAGCTTTACAATAATTAATTCCGGGTCAAAAACTTAAAACTCCTGGGCTACATGTGATATTTTGTCGTATTTGTCGGCCATTTTCGATTTTAGTGCTGCACATGAAATTTTTTAGAAATTCCAGAGGGCTCCTAGGCTAATATTTATTAGTATACACTAATCGTACCAAATTTGGTGCCAGGTAACGGTAATTTCAATAAGCCACCTCACTAATAAATTTTGAAGTGAGTTTGTTAGTAAAACAATATAGGTGTGGTGTAAAAGAAAATAAAATCATAAAAGAATAAACAACAAAATTTGACCACATAATGTTTTTACATAATATTTGGATACTTCATATGCTATCCGACAGTCAGAACAATGTTATCTTTATTTAAATGTGTATATTATCAATATTATCACGGAAAGTTCGACGATCTATCATAATATCTGTCATTTACAGGTGTTGAGGTACAAGCAAATTTTACACAAAATACTACAACCCGCGCTCGATCACTTGGACATGGTATATCAAAGAAAACAATTTTCTTAAAGAGAAAGTTATCAAATAGTCCATATTAGATAGGTAAATAAAACTAGTAAACTAAGATATGCCGTTAAACACGTATTGTGTTTACCGTTATAATTATACGTGGGGCTTCCCAAAATTATCTTACAATGAGGTTATCTGGTAATAAATAGGGCTAGATAGTTAGCGTTGTTAATTAACCTTTGTATCAGTTACATCTTAATTGTACCCACTCAGATTTACGATAACTTAAAAAAATATACTTTTCAAGTCAAAGGCAAAGTAAGAAATATTTTTTACTGGAAATATTTTGTATGCCGTGGTTCATAAAATAATAATTAGCCCAGTCATATTAGACCGCACATGGACTAACTTATAATCGAGTGCTTAAAATCGAGAGAAATAGGTAAAAAAAACTATCCGTTTTACTAGAGCAGAAATCTCCCCTTCCCATCAATGCAACAGCACCCTCCCTTACTCCCACTGGTTGGTTGTGCTGCAGTTCTCTACTTGATAAGAAAGAACTTAAAAAAAAAGGGAGGTGCGTACTAGAATTCTCAATAAGATGCCAACAAATTATTTGAGACCTTAGCTTCTCTTATATATACTAAATACCGATGTTATGGACTCTTACTTACTTGATTTATATCCCCCAACCCTTCAACGGAATAAGATCAAAATATAATCTAGTTCCAGATCTCGTTAAAATACATGCGTGTACTAAATTTCAAGTCAATATGTTAAACGGTTCCAGAGTAAACGTGCGCACAAAAAAAGTTACAGACAGACCGACAGAAAGAAATTTTTTTGCTCAAACTTAAAATCTCGACGTTTCATGGCATTCTAGCCTATTTGAACAATAAAAAATTTTAATTTTTTTCTGCGTTACTATACTTCCACTAACGAAAAGATCGCGACCTGCTGGATTAAGGCTCCACATTTTGCACACTGCTTGTATACACTCAGTACTATCAATTCATGGGGGGGGGTGCCCGATTTCAGTGTCCGCCATCTTGAAATACGAAGCCATCTTTGTTTTCTTAGGACTGTACCCGTAAATTTTCGACTTTTATTTGATTTTTACTAAATATCTCCCCAACTTCTGGGTTTGCAGTAAAAAGGATTTGATTTATACTAAATTTGCTACAGTTAGAGACCAGAGCCCTTTTTGTAACTTTAATATTTTCCGAAAGTTTTGGACTTTTTTCAGGTTAAACGAAAATCTATACTTTGGACGGTTTTGCTAAATATCTCCAATGCAGTCAGTTTTACAGAAAATATTATATTATTAATGTTTAAGAAGAATACATAAGCTACAATGTGAGTAATCGATACAATCGCAATTTGGTGAGATAATGTATTTAACCATGTTACAAACGTTTCAATAAAAAAAATTACAGAATATTAAGAAAATAATCATAAAATTTATAATGTTGTTATTATTATATTTATTATGTTGTTTTCTGTTCACAATGGCCTTTGCAGTGACAAAGAGTTGTGCAGGCAAGTACAGCCTTGTTATAACGCAATTCTTAGAGCACGGGGGTTCAGCCTTACATCCGCACTTGATTAATTCCTTACATCTTTTGCTTGCTTTCGGTATAGACATCCAAATTGGTTGCCATGTCTTTTCGTTTCTTCGTTCTATCCAAAGTTAGCCGGAGTAGGTGTATTTTGGAGTGATTACAAACTGGTTAACCAGTGCTAGATTGATAGATGCAGCGATTAGTGTGTTGAATGAAGGCGGTAGACTGCATCATCCTTACTTTTTTTCCTTGCGTGAAGAGATCCTTTCTGAACTTGTTGATGCTGTCAAGTTCTGTTGTGTCATCGCACAGGATGCATGTGAATCGTTCTATAAGTTCAAATGCCTTTGTTTTAGCATCTACTGGCTGAAATGGATGTTTTGTAGATAGATAATTCCTTCAGTGCCTGGAAGGTATGCTTTCCATGTCTTCCGTGTCTTCTATGCTGACTTTTTCCCCCCTTACCAAAAAATTGCTGTCTAGTGTCTGAACCCGTGAAGCATGAAAAAAAGGCAATGCTTGCGACATAGTTTCTCCGAGCTCTTGGCACATGGCGTTGATATGATAATATCAGAATTGTGTATCCGTACCAAATGGAATCCAAAGTTGAATATTAGGTTTGTAGCTCGAAAAATATGCCTACTAGTACCACAATAACATCTGTGTCAACTGTACTTATGAGGATGTTGGTTGCACCCTTTTGTAATGCATCCAATATATGAAGACACATTCTGGTATCAGCTTCTTCGTGGTCAGTTTCGGACATCGGTGCACAGCTATTTTTTGAAATAGCAGATTTACCATAGGTGATGTACATTCTTTACCTTCTTGTACGTCATAAGCTGCGACTGCATCTCTAAATAGGGTAAACAGTTCTGTGTTGTTCTCTGAATTCTTCACGAATGTAACAAAGTTTTTGGGGAGTATGGTTTCCCTTGTGACTTTTCTCCTTTCTCCCTTCCCTATCTTCACACGTGTAGTTCCCTTCAGGCTGTCTGGCTTGTATATGTCCCATACAACATCGATTCTTAGGCAATCCTGAAGTTGTCTCTTAATCCATGGTAAGAAGATCATATCACTATATTCTGAAGTTATAACAAATTTAGTCTAGATTAAAACTGATTCGAATAGTGTTGCTGTAAACCCAACCGATTTTTTTTAATAACCTGAAAAAAGTCCAGAACTTTGGAAGCTTGTATCTCGTAAAATATTAAAGTTACAAAAGCGGCTCTGGTCTCAAATTGTAGCAAATTTAGTTTAAATTAAATCCTGTTTGCTACAAACCCAGAAGTTGGTGAGATATTTAGTAAAAAACAAATAAAAGTCGAAAATTTACAGTTACAGTCCAAAGAAAACAAAGATAGCATCGTATTTCCTGGCGGACACTGAAATCGAGATATTTAGTAAAAAAAAACAAATAAAAGTCGGAAATTTACAGTTACAGTCCAAAGAAAACAAAGATAGCATCGTATTTCCTGGCGGACACTGAAATCGGGCACCCCCCTAAATTTATAGTACTGAGGGTATACAAGAACTCTGCAAAATTTGGCGCTATAATCCAGCAGGTCACGATTCTGCTTTGTATTTGCTCTAAGCCACCACACTACACTGGATGTAGAAGTAAAATGCTTTAATTACACAACCACACAAAATAAAAAAAAGTTCAGACCCAGAACCTACACCTACCAATCTTTATGTATTTTGACCTCCTGAATTCGATGCCGCTATCAGAATTTAATTTTATCGTGTCATTTTTTTTGCAAATCACGTGTTTTTAGCATTTTATCTGTGGTGGTACCAAAAAATGAGTCAAATCGACAAAAAAAATTTTATAGAGAAAATGTGCTTAGAATCCAACGAATCAATTTTGAGCCAGACCTGAGAAAAAATAAAAACACAAATTTTTACCCGTATCATTAGGTAAGCATCTTTTTATTTTTTATTTTTTTTCTCAGATCTTGTTCAAAGATGATTTTCGTTGGATTCTAAGCACTTTTTCTTAATAAAATTTTTCGATATCTTGCCAATTTGAGCCATTTTTCGGTACCACCACAGATAAAATGCGAAAAAAACAGGCAATTTACAAAAAAAAATCGAATTAAATTCTGATGGCGGCGTCGAATTCAGGAGGTCAAAATACATAAAGATTGGTAGGTCTAGTTTCTGGGTCTGAACTTTTTTTTATTTTGTGTGGCTGTGTTATCAAGCGACAAATATTTATAATAAAATGTCTAACGACATCAAGGCAAAGCTTATCCATCTTATTGGTGTTGAGTATTTATCCCTGTAATTCTAATCTTAGTTACAATGTTTTTATATTTATATTTACATTTATTGACTTGTTATTGATATAGATATACATTATACATGTTAATAATACGTTTTGTTATGGCATTTAAATTCTGTAGTATTATATAAGGAAGACTCTGAATTTTAAAATTTTCGCAACAGGAAAATACCGATGATGAGTCTAGCAGCAGCGTGTCCACGCTGAACAACATTAATAATACAGCGATGAGGGCATAAAACATAGTCCGAATAAGTGCGGGAGTTTTGAAACTTTGGGAATTTGTAGATTTTGATGCCCTGAATGAAATAAGAAAAAATGCAAAATGGGATCTCAGCCGCCGGCGCCGCCATATTGAAAAAATGGCGCACAAAACAGTCTTTTGATTAAGCATACAAAAATATGAAGATGTATAAGATTTATAAACCGCAATATACAGGCTGTATGTTAGGTTCAAGCCAACTTTATTTAAATCTTAGCAACATTTTGCTCTGAAATTAAAATAAATCCTATCTTACGTAAGAGTGAGAGTTTGTAGGCCTCTGGTTATCACCATGTATTACAGATATGCCCTAATTTCAATAGGGATGACTGTACTATGCTGTTTTACATATTATGTTCCAAATTGTAAACAAATATTTTAAGTCTAACATAAGTGTTTACAAGAAACGGTATACACACACATAATTTAGTCAGCTTTAATTTTGCATATCGCCACTTTTTGATTAGGGCTGACCGTTTTCCAGATATAAGCGAAAAACCAAAAACCGGGACCTTCTTCGTGCCCCCCTGCACCCCCTACACCTCCTATGTTCGGAAACTTTCGGTATGTTTACCTCCTAAATAGTCCAAACACAGCCCCCAAGTCAAAAATCCATTCATTGACAGAGCCAACAAGGCACATACACAGTTCAACATCGGCAGAACCTACCAAACTTGGAGACATTGTGTCCCTCGTATCTAGTTTGGCTATCTTTTTGGAAGATACTGGACCAAATATCAATAACTTGAAATGATATGGGGGTTGGGAATCTTGTTATTTTAAGGGTGCCGGTGCCATGCTTAAGAAAATGATTTCGTAGTTCGAGAATTTCTCTTACATCCCTGAACCGATTCAAAAAATTTTTTGATAGGCCTTTAGAGACAACATTACAGAATGGTACCAGACTATTGAAAAGTCAACAAATTTTTTTTTTGATTTTCGCGCAAGTAAAAATTTTTTTTCTTTTTTTAGTTTTAAATAGCCTAGTACCATTCTATAAAGCTGTCTCTAAAAGAATATCAAAAATTTTTTTCAATCGGTTCAGGGATGCAGGAGAAATCCTCGAATTACGTTTACGAAACCGCCCACCTTAATGTCACTCCTACTATTTCTACATCTTCTTTTTTAACAGCACATAATTATTCAATTGTGATTAATAAATATAAATAAATCTTAATAAATGATTGAAAATTTATTTTGCGGACTAGTTTTGCAAAGAAGCAGTTTTCGGACTAAAAATTGTCCAGTAATGAATGCGTGATTTTCAGGACCGGTAACTAAAAAAACCTCATTAGTGTTGACTTTTAGCTGCAATTAATGAGATTTACTTTTTTATAACGAATTGCTTAGACGCGGCTAATTAGAAGAAGCAAACAAATTACAATTGTGTAATTCTGTAGGTAATAATTGTTTTTTCGCGTTATTCATTACAGAAATAAAGTGGAACGGACTTATCTTGTTTATGGCAGATGATAATTAATGGTAATTACCTACTTGTTATTCTCTATTAATATGTGGGTATTAATTTGTTTTTTAACAATCCTGCTGGTGTCATAATGGAGTAAACATTATTACAGTACATGACTTTGATTTCTTTGCTTCCAAACGAGATGATTCCTTATGAAACCCAAAACAATGTAATGTCTCGTTTCTTTCACAAGAAATTACACCAAGTCAACCAAAAACATTCTTAATACATTGTGGTGTTTCCTAATTTACCTAATGTACTGAAGGACGAGTTGTTTCCTAAACGGCTTAGTTTCTGAAATACAGTGTGTTAATATATTCTTTTTTTTCAAAAATGGAAGAAACCGGTTGATTTATTTCTTTTAAATTTCCATTGTCTAGAAACCTCACAGAAATGAATGTTTTGGGTTGAAATAAATTTTGTCTTGTTTTCTATAGAAATTTTTGAAAAATTAACCCCAATACAACGGTGGGTTCTTAAAAAGACACCAGAAATTAGTAAAAATGTATGAATTATATTAGTCAATTTTTAGGAGGCGTACCATCTTCAACATAAGCTGTGTGAGTATTCCCATCATTTAGACTAGTCAATTCAAAGGTTAGAAACAAATTAGAAGTGCAGAAGACAACAAAATGAGCATATTTATATAAATTATATAATGAAAACAGTACGTAAACATACTCTTCGCCGAATTATTGAATTTTCTATATAATTATTGAACATTCTATAGTACCTATACTCAAATTTTCGAAAATGATAGGTCTTGTTGCTATACTCATAATTTTAATAACCACCGGATGATGCTATAAAACTGACATAATTCCCGGGATTCCCGGGACACAAACCCTAATTGACGTCTTGGCGAAGTTTAGCCACTAAATCAGGACGGCGAGATGAGATATGGCCACCCATCCAAGTGCCCGGCGTGTCTTGACTTCGCCGATCGAGGTCTCGCCATTACCATTACCATTAAAATTCTTTATTGTTTTTATTAGTTCACATGGTGGAGTTGTATTTCATTTATCTCAATATATCAGTTTACAATACACATATAAAAACAAAAGCGTAACAATCGCTTTGTAGCGTGATGCGCTTTTGTCGGCTGAGGGAAGCCCAAGGAGGGTTCAGATAACAATTCAAGTTACAGCTATGTTGGCATTTTTTCTTACGTTTAAATGCGTTTATTTAAATAGTGTAGAACTAAAAATAATTAAGAGGATCACAGATTATTAAGAAGGTATGGATGTTGTCGGTGAGTTCTCGCCACTGAAGCCGGTACCGTACCTCACTTCTATATCATGCAGTATTTTGGTGTTTGTAGAATTTTATCAAAGGTTACAACACTCATATGCAAATGCTTCGTAACTTTTTATTTACTAATAATGGGATTTTTTTTCGAAAAAAAAAATAGTTCGGGTTCGTCGTATAGATAACATTAACTTATTGTCTAAATTCCAATTCAAGCGGACTTTTCTGTCTTAAGTTAACGTGCTCACAAGAAACGAGTGGACGGACAGACAGACGGACATTTTAAAAGTTATTCAAAATTGAGACATGGTCTAAGAAATTTACCGATCAAATCGTATTTTGTTTGAACTGAAAAATAAAGTTATAAAAAAATGTTCAAAGTTATCGTTTATAAAACCAATTTTAACTTACGTTAATATCTGAAAGTTAAATAAACTGTTTTGTCCACGACCGTTTTATAATATACCAATTATTATACTTGTGTTTGCTCAATCATAATTATATACTTTATTCGCTACTGCAAGTGATTAATCATTAATCACTATCTAGTAGTGATTAATGCTTAATCCCTGACAGGTAAAACTTCTTCAATTTGAGTGCAATCTTGGCCAGTTTCTGAAACGTTAAATGGAATTATTCGTTAACTGTCATAGCTACAATTGTGTGAACAATTTTAGATAACTTCATTTAAAGTATCAGAAACAGGCCAGACCCTTTTTTATCATCCAGTTTCGTTTTTAAATTTTATTGAGTAGGCCGTTATGTGTCAAAAGAACGGTTTGTCAAATTAAAGAGTGACCCTAAAAATACCCGTTTGGGAGTCCGCAAATTTTCGGTTGATTTGTGTTCCAAGTGATACCTTATGATAAGTTATTAATCACACAAGAATTGGTTAAGCATAAGAAAGGTTTCAGAGATATAGAAGGTCAATAGATTAGATTTGGTTGTGTTATTATTATTGTAAAACATAATAAGATAATAATAACAATGATAATAATATACAATAATAATAATAATACTTCAGCCCCTTTAACACGCCACAGTACTAATCTACAAAGAGGTTTTTTGTTTATTTTGCATTGTTTTTGATTTTCTGCTTTTTTGCTTTAGATTAGTTTTTAATTTATATTTCACGAATTATTGTTTGTGTATGGTCAATGATATATTACATATATAGGGATTTGGCACATGTATTTCATGCACTGTGCATAGCCCAAGAATCATACGATTGTCATAATATGACTGCAGCAGCCACCAGCTTATAACCGTCTCCAAGAGTTCCCTTAAATAATGGTTATAACCGCATCGAAATCATTTCAGTAGCTTTTGAGTTTATCGTCTTCACTCACTGAGATATGTGAGTCGATTTTCACCCTCTATATCTTTGAAACCCTTCTTATGCTCAACTTCAATTTTTTTTACGATTAATATCTCATCATAAAGTATTATTAAGACTACAAATCAATCAAAAACTTGCGGATCCCCAAACGGGCTAAAAAACACCTGTTTTCGGAGTCACTCTTTAAAAGTTAACGTTATTTACAGTAATTTTACATATTAAATTCTCAAAAAGAATAATATGATTAATTAATTAATTAATTAATTTCTTCAGTAAACATTTTAATCAAAATATTAGTCGTGGATAAAGTATAGTATTCTACTCGCATATAATGGCTACTATTTACCCTCGTGAATAATAGCCATCATTATATGCTCGTTGAATAATATACTATTATCCACGCCTTCGGCTCGTGCCGTAAACATCACCCTCGCGAGTAATAGCTATCATTATACGTTCGCTCAATAATATACTATTATGGATAACTGCCATTTTTTTTTCCGTTTGGTTTGATTGATCATCCTCTACATGACAAAAAAAGGAAATCTCCCAATGAAGCCATTAGATTTTTACAATAATTACTGGTGACAGAATCGCAAGCGACAAAAATTGCCCATTAGTATACCGCAACTTCATAACTTGGTTCCGTTTTCACCTTTTATCGATGTGGTTTTGAGCGGAAGTAACTAATCAAAATTATCTATATAATTTTTTGAAAACAAATTATATACCATGTTATTCAAATGATAATGAGCAATAATTTTAATCTGTGTGATATGATAATGCAGATTACGTAATAGGATCGATGCAGGAGTGGGTTTGGATTACAATCGTGCATCCTTGTCCATTCTTTAGAATAAAAAATTACAGTAAATTACTCCCCGATCAACAACTATATCGATCTGTTTCTACTCAATTTGCTTCAAATTGAGATTTTTATATTAAAAGAAATATACGATCTGATGAGGAAATAATCGCATCACAAATTATTCCTGTCATAATGTTGGAAAAAGTATAATTTCTTATGCCCTAAAAATTCACCGCCCATTTCCTTGGGAAAAGGTGGGCAAAAACATATTATCCTTAAATATCGCGATCAATGGTACCAAGAAATGTTTTAATAAATAGTATTTCTAATAAAATTATCCAAAAGACATATTAATATTTGCTTAGAACCAATCCCCAAGCCAGAATCGAGAGTTGAAATTCCACCACTATAATCGGTAACACAAAATTAATACTAGTAGATAGGAGACAAATTATTTCGAAACTTGGTACACTTATTGGTTACATTAAATAAAGTTATAAAAAATAATTCATTTATTTCAATCGTAACATGCGTAGTATATTGTAAAAGAATGTACAAAAGGTCATCGTCATCATCTTACTTTGTTTTCACATTTTTACTGCCTGCCTCTGTTCACGAAGTGGTGTACAGGCTAGAGCATATTTTCTGCACGAGCACCTCAGTATCGCACGTTTCCCATTACAGTTACAGGAAATCACTTTATAGACATTATCTTGTCCTTCATCACAGAGAAGTACATGTCCTTTCCGAGTCTCCATCCACAATCTTCTGGCCCCATCAGGTAAGAAGAAGACTGTTTCATTCCATTATTTGGAGTAGTGGATATTTGATTGCAGGAGTAGACGGGAGAGTTTCAGAGCGGAAAGAATCAGTTGCAAACTATGCGTTTGGACATTCTCACTCTTAAGGCGAGAAGAAATTCATTTGCATGGCATTTGTATACTCTTGAGTGACATGCTCCCCAGCAGCAACGGTATTTTCTTTGAATGAACTATCTCAGCTAAACACTGTAAAGGCTTTCCGCAAGACGTAGTGCCATCTGTGTTCTAATACTAATGACTCTAGAACTGGTATGACAACCACGAAATGAATGAACATAACGATCTGAAAAAAATCACCTTTTCTAGATATAATATTCCAAACCTTAGCCCTTTAAAATATGAAAGTCTTCAATCTGATAGTGACGAGTTCAAAAGGAGAACGAGCAGATCATTTTCAACGTAAGCATATTCAGTTCAGTGAATTAATTGTTCTTTGAGTTGTCCGAGTTAATATTTGCATTCAGTAGCACTACTATGTTAAAATCCTACATTATGAATAAACCCATCCTTGATCTTGTTATTTCATAAAATCACATAGACAGTTTTATTTCTGGTGAAAGATGAACCTCCGGAGAGCTTAAAGGTATTGATCATCTTAGGTATGTGCGATCTTGAGTAGATGGACCAGTATTGTATCTATCGAATGCAATAGTAGAGTTACCAAAGTGTGCTTCCACATTAGTAGGAACATAGGAATCAAAAATATATTTAAATATGTTGCTAATTAAACAATCAACTTGATAAAGCGGCCAACCACCAGTAATCACATATTTAAATGAAGACTTGGTCTGCAAATGGTTCAGACATTTTCCAGCATTTGCATTCTTGTGGTTATGTTTCCATCCTTGATTGTGTCTAAGGATTTGTTTTAAGCACATACCTTCACATATAAGAAATAATTTTTATTTCAAACATATTCTTAATATGACTGATTGGTCATCATAACATATTTGATAAGAAACTGCCGCAATTTTCAAAAGTGGCGGACTTTTTCCAAGATTTTGGTAGGTGGACTTTTAGAATATATAAAATTACATTTATTCTTCTCATGGCACAATTTATACTGCCTTGCCACATCATTATTTTTCGTTCATTGATCCTACTGTCAAGCTAGCTAGTTTAAAAAGATTGTGGATTCTCCCATATCCTAATCGCAACTAAGTGGTTCACGGGGATTTAACAGTTTGTTCTACACTAAAGACTTCAAAGCATCAGCACTGAAATTACGTTAAAAGGTCAGCTGCAAAGGTTGAATCTATCCAACTTTTTGAACAGCCGTCATTTGTAAATATGTATCGTTAGCTGGCCTGCGAGGAGAAACCTCAAAAAATATTAAAAGTAAATTATGATGTAATGAAAGCGAATTCTCAAATAAATACCATAGGATGATATTGACAAGTTGATTGAACCGAACGTCCGTAATTATTAAGCGACGGATTTACGTAGAACAGAGAAAATTACGACCCATAGCGACTTTGACGACCTTTCTCAGCGAGTGCATTTACCCTTTTCTGTCGAACGCGATAACAAATACAATTACAACAGCAGTTTATTGAGTAATTTTAATATACAGGATGAATCATTTTGTCAGGAAAAACTTCTTAAGCTGAGAGAAAACGTTAAAATAAATCGAAATTTGTTTTGACATTTAATTTAAAAAAAGATATTCAGATTAATGTTTAATTCTAAAATTGTAAAAAAAAAGTCTTTGCCTGCGATCGCCAATTTTGCAATATTTATAATCAAAAACACTTGTCATACCTTCCTTTGCCTTACATTTACACGATTATTTTATAATATAATATTCAATACGACTTAAAAGGCAGTAAATGAGTCAACTTTGAAATGTTGCTAAACTTTGGAAAAAATATTTACTTTATTTTATACTTTAAATTACGGTAAAAACTTAAAAAAACATCGAAAAAAAAAGTATGTGTACCAAATGGGCACTAAATGGCGTGTGATAAAAGGACAAGGGTAGATAAGCTATATATTTTCGCCCACTAATTTCATAAAAATAGGAAGTTCTCTCATTAAACGTTATTTATTTATAACTGAACATGTGATCTTTATATTTCTATACGTTTTACATTTAAGACAACAGTAAGTCGTAATAATAGCATTTCAAAGTAAGTATGTTTGCAGTTTATTTGTAATTTTTGACGTTTTTCCGAATTTTCAATGTATATTTCAGTTAGATGCGCTCAATGAACCAAGAAAATCTATACCTCATTTCATTGTTGAGTATTTAAGCTTTTAAATAATGGTCAGTTTATATTGGTTCATCAAGCGCTTCGATGTATAAAAAATGGAATCGTTTCCGCGGGAGTCGTAGGGTGTCGACGTTGCGTGCGAATTTAAACGTGTCAGCGCTCAAAACCACATATAGTCGTGTGTATTGAATAAACATATTTTTATCCACCACTATCTATAATCATTGCATTCTAAATTTAACAACTGGCAAATAATGATAGTCATTATTCCAACCTAACGTATAATGAACATGATCTCATCCTAACGCATCTTGGACCAACCATTAACACGTCAAAGTTTTACTATAAACTAACTTAATTTTTTTCAATTTTAAACGATTAAAACAGGTATAATATACCATAGTCGTAGATAAAGTATAGTATTCAGCTCGCGTATAATGGCTATTACACGTTCGGATGATTTACGACACTCACTTTCGGCTCGTGATGTAAACATTACCCTCGCGAGTAATAGCCATCATACGCTCGCTGAATAATTTACTATTCCAAAGAACTGTTTTTTATTTCTTGTCAAGACATATACTACTTGAAAAATATAACGACATGAAATGGCCGATGGGCGAAAAAAGGCCCTTATCTACCCTTGTCCTTTATTCAGCACATGTACGGTACCAATATTATTCTTGTATCACATTTTATCAAAACTGGTTTGCTAATTTCGGCACTATCTTGTCCACCACTCACATACAAACATTTTTAAAAAACGACTTGCTGGTGTTCTTGGGACTTCAAAACATAAAGGTCTGGTCTTATTTCAGATTCTGGATCAATTGCAGTAACCTTTCCATTTTATGGGTGAGGTTAAAAGTTAAAAGTATGGAAGATAAAAAAGCTGTAACTGAAGTTTTTCACAGATATGTCACAGTACTTTCTCTTATGAGTTTCGAGCAATAACACGTTCTTTATACCGTGTGTGTAGTCGCGGGCTAGGCATGGGGAGAAGAATTACAACATCGCGCGTGCCAGCTGGCTGAAATGAAATAACAGAGCTGGAATGCTCCATCGACGGACGAATTTACGGCTGACGGTGTTGTCAAATCTCTCGCGCTACGTGAATGTACATGACTAATGGGAAATTACACGCACGGTATATTAAAAGTGGCGTAATATAGACCAAACATAGAGAAAAGTCTGTTTTGAAAAATTCAGAAATTTAATTCTTAAAACTTATTAAAACAATCACTTATGTTTATATAGCGATACTTTCCAGCATATGTCAGTTTCTGTAATTTTTAAACAATTGACGGTGGAAGAAAATTGTTTAAATAAAAGTTTTAGGAAATTCTATAATCCATAATATTGATAAAATTGATTACTGCGGATCAGGGGAGGAGGGGGGGGGGGCAAGTATAATTATTAAATTGTACAGTGAAGCACAAATTTTCACCCTTCTGGAGACTGTAAATTGTAAAGTATTAACACTAGAGTAAAACTGGTTAAATACAAGTTGCAGATTTTTCATTCCATACAACATTGGTAATATCTAATTTGTGGATAGAACTAATAGGAAGGAAGATACTCGAGAAAACCTATTTAGACTTTTTTTCAACTTGGCGGCAAGGATATTTTTGTGGAAAACATTAATAATTGTGGCAACCTCCCTACATTATATACAAAAAAAATCGAAAGAAAAAAAATCGAAAGTCGAAATTATTCACAGGTCAAATAATAGATGTATTTATTATAATTAGACCAGGCAAATCTCAGTGTAAAATGGGTTTGGCGTGAACTATTTGGGGACAGTTATTTGTTTATTGCAATGGATAGCTCTATTAATGTAGAATAAGTATATAAAGTCGCAAAAAATCCCGACTTAAGCTAAAGCCGCCATTTAGAAAAAATGACCGCCAGAGACATTTTCTTTAAAATCATATATCTTAGTAACCGTTGTTCCGATTTTAGATTTCTTTTTTTTGTTCCATTCCTCACTTCACATTTTACAGAAAGTATAATTACATATTTTACGATAAATTAAACGATAAACTTAGGAAATTTAAAAATAATTTAAATATTACGGAAATTTAAACTTTTGTAAACTCGAGACGTTTGTACTGAAATTTCTAGTCAATTTTTGAAAAAATAATTTTAATAAAAGTTTTAGAGCACACAATTAGCTTTCATTTGTTTTTTGGCCGATGATATTAACTTAAATATTAACGGAGTAATAGTTATTTATATATAAAATTTTAATCATTTTTAATAATGTACATTAAGGTATAAAGGGTGTCCAGTCAGTGTTCTCTTGGAAGATTGTGCAATACGGCTAACTTTATAAATAAACTTTCTTAACAAAACTTTCAAAGTTTCGTCTCTACTACAACTTAAAATTATTTTCAATTATACAAGGTGTCACAAAAACGAGTCACACAAGAAAGTATATATTTTTTAAATAGAACAGCCTGCATTTCCTTAACGCCAGTTAAGCCTCCAAGGGCCCTGTATTACACCCTAAAATAGTTTGCCAAGTTATTTTTTCTGTTTTTTTGGGCATTTTACAAACATTTTTGACTGGCATATCTCCGCGATTTATTAATCGTTATTTCTAAAAATGTGGAATGTTGTTTGACAATGATGTATTTACTAAAAAACATTTTTGAAATAAATCTTTAGTATATCGGGTATCCAAAATATTTGCGTACATTTCTTGATATTTAATTATTATTTTTCTCATTTTTTTTTTTAAATGGAATGCCTAAGTATACTTTTTTTACATGAATGAATAAAACATACTTTAGCATCTCTGTTTCTATTTCAAATGTTTTTTGAGATATGATTATATCAAATAATTTTTGTGTAAGTTAAGGTGCTCTTTATTTTAGCATTAAAATCTATATTTTGTTTTACATTTTTTTCAATTTATTTAAATGGAACGCATATAATTTTTTTAAATGGATGAGTAACGCTTACAATTTCTCACATTTTGATATCGTACACTTTCTTTTATGAACGGTTCTTGAGCAATAATTTTTTTTCTCGATATTGAAACTAACCTAACAACTGCTCAAAATGTCCACCATTTTGATTCAGGTAACACTGAGGTCTCTTGATAAATGAGCGCCTTACACAGTGTAACATATCAACATTTATACGATTGAAACACCGAAGAATCCTTTCCATCATATCTTCTCGAGACATTGGTTCTACTTTATAAACGTCTGACTTCACAAATTCCCAAAGAAAAAACCCACTGAAGTCAGGTCGGGTGATTTAGGCGGCCATGTAATGAGACCTAACATAATTTAATAAAATAATAAATTAGATATTATTTAACAGTTTATTAAAATATTGGACCTTCTCTTCCTATCCACCTTTCAGGAAACTGATTACTAATGGCTTGACGAACATTTCTACTAAAATGTGGTGGTGCACCTTCAAGTTGTAACCACATATTATTTGTAATGTAATCAGGAATATGCTCGATTATTTGTGGAAACGTATTTTGCGTAAAATCTAAGAAGACTGCTCCATTCACATTTCTCTCAAAAAAGCGAGGATGAATAACATAATCGTGTACAATTCCTTCCCTTACATTTAAACTCTGGTTCTGATTTTTCTGTGCAACATGAGGGTTTTCTCTGGCATAATAATGGAAATTGTGCCTATTCACAAATCCCTTGCGATGAAACGTTGATTCATCCGTGAACAATACAAATTTGAAAAATTCTTCATTTTCTCCAATTTGGTTTTGAGCCCACTGGCAAAAATTTAGTCTACGATTTAAATTCACATCCCAAAGCTCTTGATGCAGCTGAGCTCGATAGGGGTGAAACATATTTTTGCGAAGACATAGGGAAACACTAGATTCACAGACCTCTAAATCCCTACTTAACTCCCGAACTCTTGCCGTAGAATTTTCGATTACCGCTAAAGCTATAGCCAGTTCATTTTCTTCATTACAATACATTTCGTCCTCTCGCCTTCTTTTCATATGCAAAATTTCCAGTACGTTGAAAACTTTCTTTCAAATTTTCTAGAGACCTCACATCAGGACATCTCCTATAGGGATATTTTTGACCATACATTCTTGATGCCAATAAACAATTTCCATCATATTCACCAATAACATAACATTTACCATAGACATTAAATCTTATTGACAATAATTATAATTCGTATTTTTAAATATTACCAATATCAATTCAACTTAATCACGATAATCTTAAACACATTAGAGAAATGTCATAGAATAGAGTGAAAAACAAGCGCAAAACAAAAGACCAAAGCCAGATTTTAATGCTAAAATAAAAAGCACCTCAATTTACGCAAAACTTATTTGAAATAATCATATCTCAAAAACGGTTTGAAATAAAGAAATTAAGTGTATAATATTAGAATGTGGGGAATTTTATGCTTTATTCATCTATGTAAAAAAATATAGGCATTCCATTTAAAAAATTTGAGAAAAATAATAATTAAATAACAAGAAATGTAAACAAATATTTTGGACACCCGGTATAATAATAATCTATTTCAAAAATGTTTTTCAGTAAATGCATCATTATCGAATAACACCCTACATTTTTAGAAAAAACAATTAATAAATCACGGAGATAATTTGCCAAAAAAAAACAGGAAAAAAATTATAACTTGGCAACGCTGCATCCGATTGGCAAAAAATTTCAGGGTGTAATTCAGAACCCTTAGTCGCTTAACTGGCGCTAAAAAATTAGAGAGTATTCCATTAAAAAAATTATACATTCTTGTGTAACTCCTTTTTGTGACACCTTGTATAATTGAAAATAATTTCACGTTATCGTAGATATGAAACATTGAAAGTTTTATTAAAAAAGTTTTTTTATAAAGTTACCCGTTTTTGCACAATCTTCCGAGGAAGCACTAACTGGACACCTTGTATATTTCCAAGAACTCAAGTCTTATTTTCTTCAGTTATCTTCTATTCTATGCCCAAAGATGTAATAACACTTTCGATTGTACATAAAAAGGGGAAGAGAACAAAAAAAAGAAATTTAAAATCGGAGCAATGGTTACTGAGATATGCCCTTCTAAAAGAAACGGTTCTGGCGGCCATTTTTTCTAAATGGTGGCTTTAGCTCACATCGGGATTTTTCGGGACTTTTATATCTTCATTCTACATGAATAGAGCTATCCATTTCGATAAAGAAATAGCTGTCCCCAGATAGTTCATACTCAAAACTGGATTTGCCTGCACTAAATATGAGTGTTTAAGACTCAGTCATCGATTTCCTCAAGAGTAAGTATTTTAAAATCAATTACAAATTTTGTTCAAAAAAATATCTAAATTTACTATACTGAAGAACATACAATGAACGGCACTTGTTAAAAACGCGACAAATGTGCTGGTTACCATAAACATTTAAGATCAACCGCGATTCATTATCATTAAGCATCAACTGAAAATACAAAACTGGTTTGGAACAAGTAGTTATTTATGAAATTGCACACGACAAACGCAGGTTAGCAACGGACAATGATGCGGTAGTGCAGGGACGGCAGGCGAAAATCAACACAAAAGATCCCTGTTGCTTGCGCACCGCAGGGCACTAACATCAAAAGAAACATTCGAAAATAATCTGGACCAAGACAGATGTTTCGCGCTGGAACTACCTGAGAGATACTTCTCCGCAACAGGTTTTACGCGGCACCTCATCGATTTGTTCGAAATGTATTTTTATTTTGCAACGAAACGCCGGCCGGTGCAGATGACAGCTGTCGGTGCAATCATTTTTTTCCTTCTCGTTTCTGTCAAATAATTTCAACCCTTTGGAAGTCTTATTTCGCTCATCGAATGAGGCTGTTTTATTTTGATAATTTACGCACAGAAGAAACGGGCAAGCTCACAATAATAAACAAAAAAATCGGTCAAGGGCGACTTCGTTTGCATACAGAAAATTAGTATATAGTACGAGAGCACACCGACAAAATGGAACACATGAAAAATTGGTGGGGATGCTTATCAAGTCATTCTCTGAACGTGTGTAGTCGGTTATAGTAATCCGGGTTGCAGCGGCAGCCATTTTTGTGATATGGCTCAAATAATTTTTGAATGTGACTCTTTCCCATGACGTCCAATCAAAAAAAGTTTGAGACAAAAGCTTTTCAGTTTATGAGCTCTACATAATGGCACTATGGGGTAACATGCTTTTTTATATAATTGTTTATAGTGGATTTCGATTGTACGCTAAAAAATATCAAACTTTTGCTCTTTGCAATTTTTTACTCCGAGGCCAATTTGAGAAAAGCGCAACTAAAAACCTCATTTGTCAAGGTTATCATTTGGCGACGAATTCCACATTTTTGGTGACGGATTTCGATTCTCCATAAAAAAATTAAAAAAATTTTGTCCTTTGCAATTTTTTACCCCGAGGTCAATTTTGCCAGATATCGGGTTTAAAAATTCGAATTTGTCAACTTTCAAGTTTTTTACGGCGAAAGTATGCGCTCTAGAGAAAATTGTAAAAAACAAAAGTTGTTTCTTTTTTTTAAGTGGAATATACATGTATTTTATCATATTGTTTTGAAAAATTTTTTTTTGCCAAAATTCCAAAAACTTTTTTTGCGAGAAAAATATGAAAAAATTAAGGTATATTCTACATAAAAAAATATTGAAAGTAAAAAAAATCGACTTTTTGAGACCAATTTCTGGCGAAAATTGGAGGTTATCTAAAAAACATGTTACCCCGTAAAACCCCATTAGACCCCATTATGTAGAGCCCACAAAACTGAAAAACTTTTGTCTCAAACTTTTTTGATTGGACGTCATGGGAAAGCGTCACATTCTTTTTTTTTTTTATCTATTTATTTAACGTCGGCCTATTTCTAATACCAGGGCCTATCATCGACGCCAGGAGACGAGCTACCCCCAACCTGGAAATTTTGCCGAACCTCTGCCCTTAAGAAGAGTAGGGGATCTTTTACTTGCCTAACATTTAATAGACAAGGGACCGCCTGCTTTACATCCCCTCCGAAGGATGGTATATCCACTACGTAATCCTCGTCTGATATTACGTAGCTTCCGCGTATACACTGATATACAAGCCGCTAGAAGGTGGGACGAGAACGCTGTATTTCCCAAGATGGGTCACCCATCCAAGTACTAACCGCGCTCGACGTTGCTTCAACGGAATATCGACTGACATTCACATTGAAGTCGCCTCTACGCTCGCCCCAAGCGTCACATTCAAAAATTATTTGAGCCATATCACAAAAATGGCTGCCCCTGCGCCGCTGCAACCCGGATTACTATGACCGACTACACGTTCAGAGAATGACTTGATAAGCATCATCACCAATTTTTGACACTCCAGCTTATGTTTTCCATTTTTGTCGGCGGGCTCTCGTATTAATAAACTTTATAACGCAAAAAAATACAAAATGTGATATCTTGGTAGTGTTTGAGGTATTCAAATCTTATTTGCTGGTAATCTTAAAAAGTTGTATTGTTACAATTTTTTCAAATTTTGTAGGAATATTTTGATAACGCGAGTGGCATTTTCCTCTATCACGACAGCACACTTTAAATTTCATATTTGAGAAAATATAATGATCTGTACTCGAAAAAGCTTTTTCAAGGACATATCATATGCAATGGCGGTCCCAGGATTTCATTGCGGGGGGGGGGGGGGGGTGAACTCGAAAAAAAAAAAATGAAGAAGGAAAAAATTGTTGCGTATTTAAAATATGATAGTGTCAGAAAATGTTTCATTTGGGTCGGCAATTAGAGCAAGCGAGAGCGAAGCAACTAGGCTATTCTTTTTTATCGTATAACACATCCTACTCGTGCCACCTGCTTTCCCCACCCCACGACATGTGCGTGGGCAGCTACTGCGGGAAATGTAAAGAATTATTTGACTCGTTTTGAAAGTAAAACGGGTTAAATAATTTCAGTTATTAAAGCACATAATAATATTACCTATACTGAACAGAGCCAACTACATTCTTCCTTTGAATAAATGGTACTGACATTTTTAATAGCAATGATGTACGTGTTTTCTTGATAGCGCGTCATTATTTGCTCCATCTACTAGAGCACTGGTGCACGCCTTTATTGTAGGCGGTCTGTCAAGCCGTTGAAACTATGCCTGCCACCCAAATCCAAAATTTTCCGATACTGTATATTCATTATTCATGAAAACATTGAAAACCAAATAAAATATAAATGAAAACAAGTTGTTATATCTATAGAACCACTAACTCCAATCTTTCAATTGCATTCATCTTGGCTTTATTGCTACAAAACGATCAATGACTTTTTGGTGATCGATCTTGTTTTTATTTGATTGTCATATTATTGAAGAAACACCAAGCCACTGATCACCGTAGGACGGCCACTGATCATATGCATATACCGCGTGTAACAGGTTAATCGTACACTCCTCCTTTTCCCTACATATAAATGATTTTTTCACTTCCGGTTTCACCGGAAGTGGAAGTGAATTGACAGTCATGGCACATTCAAACGGAAAAGTAAGAATGAAATTGAAATGAATATTGACGTTTGAAATTTCGCTTATGTGGTTAACATTGGATTCAGAAAATTATGCAGAATTCTAAAATGCAATAATATAGAGGGTGTTCCATTTGAAAATAAAAAGTTAGTGTCACTTCCGGTAAAGCCGGAAGTGAAAAAGTCATTGATATATCAAAAAGGGACGTTTATTAAAGTTTAAATTTATATTTATTCCAGCTACTACCAACAGCAAAACACTCTGAAATATATCATAACTTTTGGGCCGCCATATTGGAGCAGTCATTTTTTTTCTTGAGCGTTTGAAGTTTATTGAAGTTTATTTATTTGCAAGATTTCAAGTTCCCATTATGTCTGGAAACAATTCACGCAGACAAAAACGTTTCATTGCCGTTTATAGTATAGATAGTAAATACCGTGTGTGTAGCGGCTCGCTAGGCATAGGTAGTAAGAATTATAACATCGCGTGTGCCAGCTGGATGAAATGAAATTACTGAGAGTTGGGATACTCCGCTAACGGACGAGTTTACACCGCTATGTTGTCATATCTCTCGCGTTACGTGAATGTACATGCCTAATGGACAATTACACGCACGGTATATCTTGCCATTTACTCATTTACTCGGTAGGTACTTAGTTATTTAAAAAAAAAGAAATATAGAAAAAATTAACTAGGAAGTCTGAAATTAGGATTTGGCATCCATTCATCTTATCCTATATTACTTTGGCGGGCACAGGACACTTTTTAACGACCAAGAACCAAAATTTGGCTGTATATACAACGGACATAGTTAATTATGCTTTCTCCAGAACCACTATAGAATGTAATAATTCCGAAATCATTTTTAATAATAGAAAGTAAAAATTCTCACTCTTGAGAGAGAATATTTATTCTGAAACACTTGCTTCTTATGTGTTTTGCATGTATTGTCATTCTATAACAAGTATCAGAATGAATATTCTATAATTATGCTCAACGAAATACACAGTTTGCCGTGGATGTCAAAACTATCAGTGTCAAATGTACCAATTTTGACTTTCAGTAATTGTACAAACAGTATTAATATAATAGAGTGAGATCCCAGAGCCGCCAGACCTACGTCATTTTAGCAAAGCTAATATTTTGACAACAAATAGTGTAATATCTAGTTAAGAACGTATGCGTATTTGCTAGTTTGAAAGCGGGGCCCTTTTGCAGAAAACAGGTATAAAAGGTACATAAAAATTTTATTCAGTACGTTAAAGTATGATAGCTGGACTATTTTACACGTGACACGCTAACTACATGGTGTAAGCGTCAACCTCCGGAACTTAAGGTCCGAGGTTTGATCCCTGAGCGTTCTCAGGTTTTTTTTCAAATATACGTACTAAGAAAAAAAGTTATGGCCAAAAATAATAAATATTTCCCTATCGGTTGTCTTTTTCTTGGTAATCGCCACTTTAAGTTAATATTTGTTGAAAAAAAAAGCTGAGAACGTTCAGGATCGAACCTCGGACCTTAAGATTCGGGGGTTGACGCTTACACCACGTCGGTAGTGTGTCACGTGGAAAATAAACAAGCTATCATACTTTAACGTACTGAGTAAAATTTGTATGTACCTTTTGTACCTGTTTTCTGCAAAATGGCCCCGCTTTCAAACTAGCAAATATGCATACGTTCTTAATTAGATATTATACTATTTGTTGTCGAAATATTAGCTTTGCTAAAATGACGTAGGTCTGGCAGCTCTGGGATCTTGGACTATAAATATTAATACAATGTAATATAATTGTTTCAATAAATAACTTGTTTTGTTCAGATTTAATTGTTTTTTTTACTAATGGTCGTGGAGAAAATACAGTCTGTTACTCGGTTAGAATGAAAATTCGATCTACTCGTGGTTCCTCACGCTCGCGTTTGGAATCTTCCACTCGTATCGAATTTTCATTCTAACCTTGTTACAGAATATACTATTCTAAATTAATAAATACATCAAAAGAGTTTATAAGCCATACAACGTAAAAAGCTTCCCTTCTATTATCACTTCCGTACTTCTTACGGAACTAACTTTTCTATTTCCTATTATTTTTGTAAATTGTTTTGACAAACACCAATCACGGGCTACTGTTTACTAGCTCTTTGTGCACTTTCTCCTTCGTCAAGTTGTTTTGCAATCGAAATGACGTTATTTCGTGGATTGCACATATAAAAATCCCGTTTTATGTAGGATAAATTACGGTTAAAACAAACAAAAGGTTATTCATATACAGACACATAATATTTATTTGCTTTGGCAATTTAACTCGGAATGCTGAAAATCTTGATCCAGACACACAAATCTGCTTGTAATTAGTTAACAATTTGCTTGTTACATACAACGAAAATGTATAAATTGTCAACTTGAAGCTTTTGACGTCAAGAGACCCGAAAAAACAACCATACCGCTTGAAAGTCCGTTTTTGTTATTTTTTATTCGTTTATTTTTAACCGCCTCCCCGGTCACCTCAATGACCCTTTTAATATCAGTATAGATCTAGATTTGCCTGAGAAAAGGAGACAGGGCCCTATAGTTTATAGTGGAATCCGAACCAATTCACGGGGATAATTTACGATGAACAATTATTTTGCTATATATCGGGTACGAACACACCGTGGCCTACGTAAGTGAATTCATCTCACTTACGTAAGCCACGAACACAATATATAACTGGCACCCGAGCCTGGGCCAGCCAGATATCCACGGCGCGCAGCGCAGACAACTGCATAAGAACTATATTTCCTTCCACAATTTTTTTTTTAAATTTTTGTCGTATGTAATATCACTAGTGCTTAAAATTTTATCGAAAATTTTTTCGAAAGCGTGTTGCCTGGTAATATAAAGAGTGCAAATTGGCAGTTTATTATCTGATTAAATCCCGACCGCTTTAGCGGGAGGGATTTAATCTTTGATAATTAACTGCCAATTTGCACGAGTTATATTAACTAGGGGCAACTTAGCTTGAGAAAAAAATTTTAGATGAAATTTAAAGCACGAGTGGTATTTGAGGAGAATATTATTTTACGAATAAATAATTCATTAAGTACATCTTTAATATTATGTTTTCTCATTAACTGCCTTCAGACGTTTTCTTGTCACTTTTTAGAGTTTACTGACCTTTATTTTCAATTTCCTCATTAATTTGATATACAGAAATATTTCCAAACCGACTCATATTGTCAAAACAGCAAATCTGAAACAAACGCAGTAGAAACAATGGAGATTCCCTATATTTAAAAAAAATCTAGTGACGTTTCTATGGCAACTAGTAAATAAAACGAGTTGAAACCTTAGATATTATAATACCGTGTGTGTAGTCGCGGGCAACTATGGGGAGAAGAATTACAACATCGCGCGTGCCAGCTGGCTGAAATGAAATAACAGAGCTGGAATGCTCCATCGACGGACGAATTTACGGCTGACGGTGTTGTCAAATCTCTCGCGCTACGTGAATGTACATGCCTAATGGGAAATTACACACACGGTATATAGACTGGCTTAACACCTTTCAGGCGTTTCTGAGGTGCAATATGACGAGGAACGATAGAGAGAGCACTACATGTTTAATCTGCGAGCACTACTTTATTCCCGATGTCCCGCCTATTTATTACTATACACTCATGGTTCCGAGCTTCGAGGATATAGGGGAAAATAGAGGTCGCCAAACAGCTGTTTGTTTGTTCGAGCTACAACTGTAAATAAGCAAATTATTAATCCCCGATCCCTTGGCTGGTGCAAAATAATAATCTCATCCTTGTAGGGGATCCTTTCTAATATAGCGTTCAGTGTCATTTGCGTATTGTTTACTTTCGTTTTTTATTGTGTTTTATGGGTGTTTATTATAGTGTTTACTACGCCTCTCGCGTCCCTCGCCCATATGTGTTGAGAACAAACCATACACACACATTGTTGTAAAATAGAAAGGGCACCACTATCCTTATATGCTCGAAGGTTCCGAGATTGACATAGAGAGCGCCATCTAGCGCTACCGCTACTAGAGTTATATTCCATAATAATTGTTCATTGATTCATATTTACGTATTTAATCCTTATTTTTAACTTACGAAGTTTACAAATTATGTTGAGGTTTGCTTCGTTAGGCAGAGTGAATTTTAAATACAACAAATTAAAATATTGCACAGCTTTGATTCAACTAGTTACTTTTTGATAGATTACCATATGTAAGTAGGTACCTAGGTACATTTTTAGTTTGTTTCCAGAGCGAATGTGTTTACTTGACATTTATAATAAAATGATTTGCTAAACTTTGTAACTACGTTATTGAGCTATTGAAAGCTGTGCTTGACTTGTTCCTGTATTATGAGCTAGGTATATTAAGTACAATCTTTGTATATTATTGTTACCTGATTGAAAAGTAGGCAAATTGAAATAGTTACAGATAGGCAAGGGTTATATCCTATATATTTCAGACAGGCTTCTCTTTGGAACTGACGATTGTTTACTATATATGTGGTGTGTTTATGTTTGCTAGTACATAATACAATATTACAATTTACAAGGTAAGTTAACAATTAGTAATAAGCTAGAGAAGATATTTATAGATAAAATTTAAAAGCGTGAGTTGCCCTATTTGCCGAAAATATTTCACGAAACAAAACGTCAAAAAATTATCGCAGTATTTGCCGCTGCAGCGACATAAAAAATTAGAGCGATAAATTTTGCATGTTGGTACTGTCAAAAGCCGATCTATCTTGAATTATCACTAATAATGACATTTGATTGGTGTAATGTTGTGAAAAAACGGGCTCTCATTGGCTATAGCGTTAATGAGTGAAATAATCACTATAATATTTTCTTTTATCATGACACTTGATATAAAGACGTTTTAAGGGATGTTGAAGAAGAATATGTAACTAGTTTTTTGTAAAAAACATAGCTAATATGATTTAGCGGTTTTTGGTGATAAAAATGACTTGACGGGCGGACAGACGGACATTTTGAAAGTTGTTCAGATTTCGTTCACTAACACAATTATACGAAAATCTTCTGTCTAGGAGCGATATTTCCGGTTTTGGGAATGTGCCGATCAAATGCAATATACTCTTCGTTTTCGTATTTACGAAGAGTATAATAACCCACCACCTAAAGATGGCGATAGTTTTAGCTGTTAGTGAATTTCCTGTATATTGTTGATCAGAAATTTTAATTTTATAATAAATAAACTACTTTTTCAAATAAAATATACTCTATTTGGTACAGATACGGAGTACTAAAAGCGATGGTCAGGGAGCTATAAAAATTTTTAAATATTTCTTTACATTTTATATGGAATATCTACATTTTTAGAAAAAAATCACTCGAAATTCCCGTACTATGACAATTTTTGGGTAAATTACTACCTGCCTGTGTATAAGCTCGATAGAAGGCAAGCTGCCCTTGTCTTGCGTAAAAAGTATTCACGAACATCATAACCGCCGCGTAACGGAGACGAGTCTAAGAACTGGAAAAATTATACAATTCAAACAACAGTACACTTCATATAAAATGAATTCATTTAGATTTTCCGGTATAAGTTATACAAATATTAGGAGAAAAAGTAGTACGCCAATGGCAGGTCTCTGTCTTTACCAAATAGAGTATAGCATTTACTTAATTCTTTCAAGTCCAGGTACTTTTCTTGTCTATTTACTAGTTTATTAGTAGTTGACGTAGACGTTTCGGATGTTTGATTTTTAGTATCTGGAGAATATGTAAATTTTTTGCAGCATTTTAGTAATGTATTTTTGTTTCTAAAGAGTTGGCCGTAGTTTCGGCCCTCACCTATGTTATTATACAGATTTTTTTTCTCCCGTCAGCACCAAATCGGAAGTACGCCACGCCACATATTCTTAATTAATTGTGTAATTGGAATTGGAAGCCAACCAGTACTGTAAGGAAGTGGATCATACATTTCATAAATATTAAATGCTTTAACGCGGATATTACGTTATGTCATGGACAGACAAGTTGCAGTGACTGGCGCGGCGGTCTGGACTCACTGTTGCGTCAATATGGAACGTATATCCGGGCAGAGAACTATAAGAACCATGGAGGGTTCGCATAAATCGATAGACTACTTGAAATTCCCGTATTGTCCTTTTGTAACGTATTTCGGAGACAACGAATCGCCTCCTATTCTGTACGTTACGCGAAAACGAGGTGCGATGACCGCAACGACTGCAGTTTTTCTAATGGGACTTGAATTTAATTCAAGTTGTATGGTATGTATAGATATCTAAACGCCTCGCATACAAGGTGATCGGGTTACGTAGGTATTATTTGAAATTGTAGTCCAGAAATGGAAGACGGTTTCCTTAGAATCAGTTCACGAGAATTAGGTGGTGACTAAAAAATGCTTCTAATGTTCAAAATTAAAAACAGTGTAATAAATAATCCAAAGCTTCAGATTCCATCGCTTGGGAAGTACAAAAAATACTTAAAAAAAAGTGCGTCGCGACGCTTCTCTCAAAACGTTGAGAGAGCCGTAACAGACGCATCAAAATTTTATAGGATCAAAATTGTTGAGGACAAAATTCTCTACAAAAAAAGCCACTACAGTATATAATTTATCTTTTAGTTTTTAGGTGTGAGCTGTAATCAAAATTGCGTTGATTCACTATTGAAATGAGTCTAGAAAAATTCACCACCATGGAGATTTTTTAAATATAAATTTTAAAAAATGTACAAATTCGAATTTTGGTAGCCTCACGAAAAAACATTTTCTTCAATTTCATCGGAATTTCAACAGAATTAAAATTAATATATTTCGGGTACTATTTATCTTAAATGAAAGATTTATACAATAAAGGTCTTTTAATAACTGGCAAGTTCCATCCCTTAACATTTTATGGTAAAAGTTATACTTTCGTAGCAAAAAAATCATAAATAAAGTCCCATTTTTATCAATTCTTTGTGTGAAAAATGTTTTAAAATGTTTCTTTATAGAAATTTCTAATAACTCATTTAAAGAACTAATGATAAATAATATATGCACATTTTGCAACATTTTTTAAATAAACAATTGTTTTAAGCGGGTTTTTATGAATTCTAATAATTGCGAAAAATTTCTTCCATTTTTATTAAAACAAAACTCATAAAACACTTTTTCAACAACGATATGTTTCTTATATTAAACAAATATGTAAATTAATATATTATTTCCCATTATTTCGCTCTTTCGTTTTTTTACTTTACAAATTAATACTTTTCGATTTTTCTTTCGTTTTTTTTAACAGAATACTTTTTGACTTATTAATTGATCACACTTTTTTGCAATCAACTCTTTTCTTATCCTGCATGCACATCGTTATTTAAACAAAACACTACTAGACGTAAATAATCAACCAATATATTTTTAGAAAAATGAATTTTAAAATAATATGCTTGCATTAATTCTACATAATATATACCAAATTTAAATAAAAACAATTAATTCATTTTTGAGATTTTGAAAAGGGAAATTTTCATAAATTTCAACACCTTGTATTTTGAAGTATTTGAAGTCCATTAATTTTTCGATATAATTATGTTTATATGACAAAAAGTTTTTATTTTCAGGTGCAGCATCCGCTGGCAAAGTGTTCAGATTTAAAGGACAAGGGTAGATAAGGGCCTTTTTCCGCCCATCGGCCATGTTGTATGTCATTATATTTTCCGAGTAGTATATGTCTTGATGAGTAATAAAAAACTGTTCGTTGGAATAGTAGATTATTCAGTGAGCGTATAATGATGACTATTACTCGCGGGGGTGATGTTTGCGACACGAGACGAAGGCGTGTCGTAAAGCATCCGAGTGTGTAATAGCCATTATACGCGAACTGAATACTATAATTTATCCACGACTATCGCATATTTTTACTGTTTTAATCGTATAAAACTGAAAAAATAAAGTTCATTTACAGTAAAACGTTGACGTGTTAAACGTCAAACACGAAAATATACACGAAAACATGGAAAAATGGATTCGCCGTTTCCTTATGAAAATTGCTAGTTCCTGATTGGTCAAAGGTGCGTTAGAATGAAAACAACTAGTTCCTGGTTGGTTAAGTATGTGTTAGAATCAGATTATGTTCATTATACGTTTGGTTGGAATAATGACTATCATTATTTGACAATTATTAAATGTAGTATGCAATGATTATACGATGGTCGTGGATAAACATATTTTTATTCAGTGCATACCACAATATGTGGTTTTGAGCGCTGACACGTTTAAATTCACACGCAACGTCGACACTACTACGACTCCCGCGGAAACGATTTTGTTTTTTATACATTGACGCGCTCGATGAAACAATATAAATTAACCATTATTTAAAAGCTTAAATGCTCAACAATGAAATGAGGTATAGTTTATCTTGTTTCATCGAACACATTTAACTGAAATATACATTAAAAGTTCGGAAAAAGGTAAAAAATCACTAAAAAACTGCAAACATGCCCACTTTGAAATGATATTACTATGACCGACTGTTGTTTTTCAAATGTAAAACATATAGAAACATAAAGATCATATGTTCAACTATAAATAAATAACGCTTAATGACTTTAACGAGAACTTTTGTTTTTTATGAAATTGGTGGGCGAAAATTATATAGCTTATCTACCCTTGTCCTTTGGACCATCCTGTATATACATATCAATAAAAGTTATTGAAAAATTTCGAAAAAAAATCTGTATCACTACTGGACTTTAATAAACATTTTCCGACTATTGCACTTTTTCCGCAAAGTTAATAGTTAAGAACAGAAATTCCCGAACATTGAAAACGATGGAAATTCTATAGTTTTGACACTGTATCTTAAAAATTGTAGATTATTGGAGGTTGTACTCATTACGATTTTTTTGTTCAGAGCCACAAGAGGTATAGTTGTCTTCAGGTTTATTAAGTACTTAAAAAATGTCAGCGCCTTTGACCATCAAACACGCCGCACCGCATCGCTAAATACGTCAACATTCTTTACACGCTTAACAAGTGTGTAGTCAACTTTACAACATATTAGATTTATCTGACAGTAAACGCTTTTCCATACAAAAAGTGTGCGGGCCCTTTCTGTAAATCATGTTTTGGAGTCATTTTTTCATGTGAAAAAATTGATAAAAATGGAACTTTTATTTAGTTATGAATTTCTTTCGGAGAAAATAACTTTTAAAATAAAACGCAAAGAGAACGAACTTGTCCGCAGTTTTAAAAGACCTTCAGTATGCACACTAGTCTTGTTTACCATAAATAATCTCGAAAATATCTTACTCAATTATGTAAAAACATAAATACTGCATGGGGTTGTGAAAGATGACATGTTGAGATTACTTTATGCTATCTTTAAGGGATCTACACACGATCCAGCGGCAGGGACCCGACATTGTCGGTACGCTTTGAAGATAATTGGAATTCCAGCGGACCAATTAACTTTTACGAATGAGTTCAAAGCATGCCGATATGGCTGGCTCCCTGCCGCTGGATCGTGTGTAGACCCCTTTAGAGCGCTTTCGTTAGTCTCACAACACACTCTACTGGAAAAGGTAAACTTTGTAATGTAATAACATAGAATAATACTTAACAAATTCAAATAATATAGAGTGTAGATGACAGAAATTTAGATTTTATGGAAGTCAAAAATAGAGTGTCACAAAGGTCAGACATAGAACCCACTTGCTTCGAAGCTGGTCCATTAGCAATTTCAAGCGAGACGTATTAAGAATATATGATAGTAAACGTACACCCCGTACGTTTAAAAATTCCACAATATGGCCTTTATCATTATAAATTGTCTTGACAAAAAAAACAACTATTTTTGATCATACCGTATTTATTAATAATGATTAATCAAATTTCTTGAAGTTTCTCTTGATGAATAATTAATAGAATCTCAAATGGTATATGGGTCCGATAAATTCTTCTTTCAATATTTAAGAGTTGTCTAATTTTCTTGTATTTGCAAACGTAAACTGAGGTCTTCAGAGTGAAGTACTGAGGGCTCGTATATTGGTGCCACTCGGAAAATACCCAAGCGTATTCGAAGAAGAGGAATATGCTATTCTACTGTGTGCAAACGACAATCTCTGAAGAGGTTTCGTGAACAAGCATATGTAGTGACAGCCAGGCAGCCTTGAGGGCTCTTAAATCAAACAAATCAAATATCTTGGCTTTGTTGTGTGAATACAACTCAGTTAAACCCTGGTCCTAATCCATCATTTTATTTGTCAAGAAAATTGTTTTAATCAGAGCTACGAGACTGGGACATGGCAAATTTCAACAACTATTGGGATCAAGCTCCTAAAATGAGGCTGTCAAGACTCCATGTAAAGGAGTAAACTGATTCCACCGTAAAATGCCTCCTTGGGTTCGTTAAAGAACGAATATGACGGATAGTAGGCCTGCTAAGACAGGACAATGTAGAGATTTTCTAAAGAAGGCCGGTGCTCTCTACAAGGGATAGCAATCCTTTCCAGGGTGAATCCCATTCCTCGGGCTGAAAAGAATGCCTTCCGAGATACATCTACCTTGACGGTCTTAGTGGCGTGATGGTTTCCCGCTCTACTCCACACATCCAGCGAGTAGAATTGTCCTTCAAATTCATTGTATATAAGATGAATTTGAAGGACAATTCTACTCGCTGGATGTGTGGAGTAGAGCGGGAAACCATCACGCCACTAAGACCGTCAAGGTAGAGGTATCTCGGAAGGCATTCTTTTCAGCCCGAGGAATTACGGGATTCACCCTGGAAAGGATTGCTATCCCTTGTAGAGAGCACCGGCCTTCTTTAGAAAATCTCTACATGTCGCGTAAGTAAAACTAGGGACCGATAGGCCAGGTAGCAGATGTTCCGCGTATCTCATAAGAATAAAAATTAAGTAAGTTTTGTGAACGCTCTCTGAACAAATCTGGCGAATACGGCAACTATTTTCTATTTTATTTGAGTCAACATACATTTCTTTTCGTACACCTAAACATTTCTCAATAACTTGTCGGCAACCAAATGATAAATAAATATGTGCCAATAAATTCAATGTCGCTCAAATCAAGCTGTCACCCGAATAGTAATGATTCATATAAACACGACCTATTTTAACGTACGGCAGGAAACGTTTGTTCCATTGATGCCTGGGTACCCATACAAATTAGCACCGGTTATCGTTAACGGGGCTTGCTTTAATTATTATGTTGCATTGTGTAAACCAAATAGCGATTCAGCAGTTAATAAATCATTGTAAATGATAAAATGAACAACGATACATAAAGAGGCACGTAACTCAACGATTAATTTATTATCCAATGTCATTACCTGATTTGCGTGCATCGTTAAATCTTCCTTTCGTTTATTTATTGAAGGTAAATTCTTGTAATGGAAGTGTCAAAGCATTAACAAAAATATTCGTTTTACAACATTTGCAAAAATACAGAGTACAATAAATATGTCACAAAAAAAAACAAACATAAAAGAATAAATCAGTAGATTAGATTAGATTTGAAGGAGCTGGCTGATTGGCCTTGGCCACCGCGACCCCTGTAGATCTATTGTGGTTCTCCTTGTCTAATTTTACTTAAAGCTCCTTATCCAGCTTTGTCTTTTATATCAGACTCCATAGCCTTGATAAGGACTCCTTGGTATAGCTATCTGTCCTTGGTTTCTCTTCGCCAAGTAGTTGGAACCTCAGTCTGATTAGGCCTTCGCAATGGCACAGCACATGTACTGAGGTTTCCTCTTCCTCTTGACAGAATCTGCATGTGTTGCATCATCTGCCAGGCCCATTAGACTCATATGTCTATTAAGCTTATAATGTCCAGTTAGAAGACCTACCATCATGCTAATGGCTTTTCTATTTTGGTGTAGTAGGTCTTCCGTGAATTTGGCCGATCGTTCTTTAATGAACTTTTTGGCCTGACTGTTGTGGGAAACTCTTCCACCACTCTAGAGATTTATTTTGTACCCATTCATTAATGGATGTTCGTATGCGCCTTCCCGGGCCAGTTAATCAGCCTTCTCATTTCCCCTGTGTCCCTCGTGTCCTGGTACCCATGCCACGGTCGCTTTGTTCTGACTTCCTAGGTCTGTACGGGCATTTATACAATCCCATACAAGTATTGAATCGACCTGCATGGAATCGAGTGCCTTTAGCGCTGCTTGGCTATCGGAAAAAATGGCAATTGACTGGTTTACAGTTCCTTGCCTCATTATTTCCTTTGCACACCACTGTATAGCGGCCACTTCAGCCTTAAATATTGTGGCGTGTATTCCTAGACTTATCGGGATTTTCGTTTTCGACCTTATCCCGTAAATCCCAGCTCCGACTCCCTGTTCTGTCTTGGAGCCGTCCGTACACCAGATCGTTTGCACCGATATTGGAGGACTGTTTTTCCAGTCCTCTATGTCTGGTATTTTGATTTGAAAATTTTTGTAAAAGTTATAATTTGGGACCATAGTGTTCTTGGGCATTCCCAAAATGGGATCCGCCTTCAGCTCTGAGTATAACTTTTGGTGCTCTGTTCCGTATTGTTGCCTTATGGGCGTTGTGCCTTGCAATACCCTGTGTACCACTAATCAAGCTTCCCCTTGGATAAATATGTGTAGTGGTGTCAGGTCTAAAAGGACTTCCAATGCAGCCGTGGGAGCAGTTTTTATGGCCCCAGTGACGCACAGGCGAGCAAGCCTTTGTACGCCACTTAATAGCTTTATTGCTCCAAGCTGCAGTGTCTTGGTCCACCATACCACTGATCCATAGGTTATCATAGGTTTACAACCAATAAATCAGTAAGTACTAAGTAGTTTGATTAGCAGATAAAAAAGTCTGGTATTACTGATCATGACGAGCCTTCCGGTGTAAAGTTAATTTCCAAGGGCGCTCATTGGACAAAATATCTGAAACATCGCTGGTCCCTTAGATACTTTGAAGAAGAGAAGATTTGGTAACTTGGACAAATTTGCGTGCTTCCGATCTCACTGTGGGTCGGTGAGATGCCAAAGCGGTCAGTAACTGAGCTTCAACCAAATCGTCTCAATAGTCAAAATTATTTCAGAGTGTAGCGTACACTATTTAAATACGTTGGAATAAATCGAGGCCCTTCTTTGGCCACCATTTTTCCAAGATGGCGGAGAAACTCTCGTTGAAATTTTGTTAAATTAAATTTTATCTTAAAAAATGTGTGCAAAAAATCGGCTTTGGACGATTTAATTTTGCTACAAGTCAAAAAAGTTTCTAACCTGACTGCAAAGTCTACAGTTTTATTTTTTGAAGCAAAAGTTTTCGTTAAGGTTATTCCCAAGCGTTTGCCTAACTAAAACCAGTAATTAAGTTCCAATGACAAATTTAAATATATAAATTAAGAACAAGTCATTATCAATTTGCAATTATTCGTTTTGTTTGCTTGCTTTAAAATGGCTAAATACCGGCTCACTAAAAATTGGGAGTCGACGAAATGCCGTAACACATTAATCAAAGTCCTCGGTGTTGAACAGGCTTTCAATCAAAATCCCCGGCCACCGTGTGAAACTCATTTACAATAATTAGATACAGAATACCACTCAAATATCTCTAACCGGTCGATTTCCGACGATGTTTTAAATTAATTTCGATCAATATGCTGGACACAGCGGCGGGATGTCAACAATATCATTTGAGGGGCAAAATCACACACCGGGACCTATTTCTTTCGTTTTGTTTCTCCAAAGAGGAACCATTGTACAGCGTATAACTATATACAGTACAGGGACCCAACTAGGCGTATAGGGAAATGCTTTATACTTATGTACATGTGAAATATGGGTCAAGGTAGCGTCATTTAAAGCCTATTGTAGATTGTAGTGAGGTGATCCAAGGCGCTGCACGCTTTCTGTCGGCTATCAATGTTATCTGTTCTGTACAGCCAGCCAGTTACAAGTTATTATTTAAGTGTTAATCTCAAAATTATATTAATCTGTTAAAATGAATAATTATCGAACAGAGAGAGTAAAAATAATTAAATGGTACTACAGTAAGCATTCAATGTGTGACACAATGTATATAGGATTTCCCTATGCGTCGATTTAGGTTCCACGTCCTGTATAAGAGAAATCTACAATATTCTGCAAGCGGCTGTTCAAGTAGAATAACAAACTATTTTAAATTTTTCTCTGAAAGTATCACCAAAAAGATGACCGAAGGTCATTCCAATTTAGCACATGTCGCTTCTGGTATAGGTCTTTGGTGTCCACATATTTTTTTCGTTTAGTGTCTGTAAAGTACGTATTTTAATAAAGGCGAATAAATAATATTTTACAGATATTCTTTGGAGGGCAACTGTCCCCCTTGAACTCCTTGAATCCCGCCTCTGGGTAGGCAAAATTATAACAACTTACGGTGTATTGTACTGAGTGATGCACACTTTTATGCTAAAAAATGCGAAGTAAAGTGTCCATGCAGGGTAGAATTAGAGCGGACAATATTTAAGATATGTGAAATATTAATTAACAACATAAATTAACGGTACTATGAATATTAATTTTGGCATTTATAATTTATAAACTAAACAAAATATTTAACAGGTAAATATCTCATATCATTTAGCAGATATTTCGACAGTTAAATACTTTTCAGTATTGTTTTCTTTATTTAGATTAAGTTTAAATAAATAATTCTAAGGCCACAATAGCCCACTTACTTTCTCGCATGGACTCGCACTTTGGCAAAGCAATTTTAAAACATGTTTTAACAATTATTATTATTAATTCATTAATTTTTAACAAAAAACGAACAGAAAATTTCTTTGTAAATATTACTATATTTTTTTTATTTTTAGTTGCTGGACTACATTCTCATGCTCAATAATTATAAAAAGAAATTGTCGGGTAGTAATACACTGCAAGAAATTACGATAAGTGCCTAATATTAAACAAACAATGCGGGTAGACCCATTGACGGATCAGGGCGGGAAGTGAAGTGGGATTTTCCGTATCTAACTGATTATTATGAAAGGTAGTATATTTGGGTTATTCCAAAGTGTTTCAGTTTTCCTTCATTTTTTCTTTATTGCACCTCAGCATCCCTTGCTGACCGGCCTACAAGTACTATCTTTCCTTTACGCTGAAGACACAAAGGTCTTTATAACCAATGTGGATGCGTACCAGGAGCAACTTGGCTTCATTGGCACACGGTGTTTTTAATTCTTGAAAATATAGATCTAAATTACACGTATTTTTAAACATCCTGTACACTAAGATTCATATCTGCAACGCCGTATGTAAAAAAAGAGCAGTTTGAAATATAAATATAAATTCAAACAGTTACAGGTATCAAAGAATCTGCGAACCGAAATCCATTCTGTGCGATTCTTTGTAAACAGGAAGTGATAGACATGCTAGTGGTTAAACCAGTTCATGTTCGCTTTGCAGGCCGCCTTTATTAAAATTATTGTGACCTAAAAGCCATAATAGTGCACAAGCCTTGCAGAATGTATACATTATACGTTTCCAATTGCCAATTGTATCGTTATTCTCATTAGATTAATCTACAGAAAGAGTCAAATCGTTACCACCAGCTGCTGCTCGTTTACGTCTGTAAATGTTTAAAGTAATCTCTATAGACAGAAAAAGCGTCCTAGAACGTTATGCAACTCATAGTGCATAAAGTCAATTTTCAAGTGACAATTCCTAATGGACTGTATGCTGCCAATAAATAATCAAGTGCTAAACTAAATTTCAAAAAATAAGTGTTTATTCTGCGCCCAATGTTATGGCATGAAAATTCGTTTTTGTATTAGACGCCTCTTTTAAAGAATCAAAAGACTCACTCGTTACTTTTTGTAATGTCTCGGCACGACACATCACATAATGCATGGTCTGTAATTGATTTCTGGATCTACAAATATGTTCTCGAAGCAAATATACAATAACACTAATTATTTAAAAAACTGACTTTCACCTCCCATGATTTAAACGAGTGTACTATACTGTAAAACACAGTATAAGGCTCAAAAAAATAAGTTAATAAAAACAGGAGAAAAATATTTATTGACCACCTGTAATAGTCTAGGTGCCCGCGTACATAAATGCAATTTATACAATATCCTCGTATAACTTCTTGTACGGCTTTTTTCATGCCGAGGAGGAACGCCGCGTTTACGAAAATTTTCGCAGAGGAAAAAAGTGATAGACTAGGCGCAATTATGCCGTAGAAGAAGTTATACGAGGATATGTATAAATTGCATTTATGTACGCGGGCACCTTAGACTATAATAGCCGCAGCAACTACGTTAATACCAGTGTTACAGCGTATGCCCTGTTATTAGCTCTAGCGTGGAAAAACTAACAATCACATACAAAAATTTTTCAAATAAAAATAAGTCTTTGAACTTTAAACTCCACCTTATTTCCATGCACTACTCTTTAACTCCATTACAGGAATTTTTCTAACTCCTCAAAAAAATTTTCTCCAAAATTAAAACTGATAAGCGGGGGAGGGAGGGTGAAATTTTTTTCGAATTCTCCCAACTTGAAGCTTGAATTTTCCAACTCGAACCACAAAAAAAAATTCCTTCCAAAATAAAAACTGATGGGCGGGGAGGTGAAAGCTTGAATTTCCCAACTCGACCAAGATATTGGGGGGAGGCGTCCCCCCAACCCCCTTAGCGACACCTCTGCAGCCACTCATTAGTCGGAGTTTGAAATCAGGTTTGAAAGAACGGCGAAAGAACAATGTTAAAAAAAAGTTTTTTTTGGCCCACCCGTGGTAAAGTGTGGAAACCATCTTTTGTTACTAATTTTGGGGTGCTGAAAACGAATCCGTTTTGACGAAAATTCTCGGGAACACATTAAAAAACAACCCTTATTTGGGGGTGACATTGGAATTGATATTAGTCTAAATACTAAGTTTCGATAGCTAAGTAGAAACAGAAGTAAAAAAGACAAATTCCCTTCATTCCCTCCTCGCCATTCCCTCAGTGCCCTAAGAAGGTTGTAAGCTACTGTAACTACTATCTAGTTATTTACATATTTTTTCAAAAAACCAGAACACCTCACTGAGTGGTTGCTATCAGAATATAATAATCTGATTGCTTCTGAGTATACTCATACGCCTCCTCACCTCTAAAGGTGATGGGTCTCACCTTCTCAGGGATATTGATCGGTTTTAATTACACAAAAAATCCTAATACTAAGGTGACTTGACCAATTCAGATCACTCCTGTTAGCTTACAATCTTCTTAGAGGTGGTGAGGGAATGGCGAGGAGAGTTGAAGGGGTGAATTTGTTTTTTTTACTTCTTTTTATACTCAGTTATCGAAAATTAGTATTTAGATCAATTCCAATGTCACCCCCAAATAATGTGTTCCCGAGATTATTAGTACACGGAAATTAGCAAAAATAGAAAAAATTATGATAAGCTGATATTTTCTGAATCGACAGTTGATGGGGGTAGGTTCCCATCCCTAACTGGTGAGCTTCATCCCCGTTTCACCCTTATAGTGACACCGTGCTGGTTTTTCAATAATCTTTTGGAAATGTGATGTTCTACGACAAAACTAGAGGTATTGAAAAATACTGAGAATAAATTTTCTATAAAACATGTCTTATAGGTCGTTTGCAGATTATTAAGGGAGTTTACGTTAATTGACGGCAAACTCAGGTAACAAAAACGCTTTTGGATGGAAACACAATATTTATCCAGCCTTGTAATATTCTGTTTTGTAGTATTCGGTTTCAACAACTTTTTATATATTACTAGCTGACCCAGCAAACGTTGTTTTGCCATATAAATTATAAATTTTTTTCCAAAAAATAAAAAGAACATTTTTGGATAGGGCCACCCTTATCACCTAGGGGTATAAAAAATATTTTCAGACCTACCAAATATACACAAAAAATTTCATAAAAATCGGTGAAGCCGTTTCGGAGGAGTTCGATAACAAACACTGTGACACGAGATTTTTATATATTAGATATAGAATTGAATTAAACTAAGTCCACTAAAGGCTTTATTCTTGCTCAAATTCAATTTCGTCGGTCCGTTCCGCATTAAAGCATGCTTGTCTGTGACAGTTCATACACATAGCCGAACATTTTATTTTTATGCAGTTTAAAGGTTGGTTACCTTTAAACATCCGCATCGCTTTCCGCAGCCCTTTTTGCAGGCACACGAAATTAACTCTAAAATTGATGATGAAGCTGCTGTTTCAGTAGTCAAAACAGGTATTAAAATATCACCTGATTTCTTCCATCCCCATTCTTCTGGCTCTAAAACATTTCCATGCCAAGCCCGAATTTGGTGGTAAACCCGCAACGAATGTTGTTGCAACGCTGCGAACGTCGGGGGTAGCCTTGCTTAAGTAACCGTTTGACTAGAATTGCCAACCGAGGTGTTAAACAGAACATACCTCTGATGATTTATTGACATTTCATTTTTTTTTGCTTTATATAGTGCAAAAGCAAATATTTCCCCAGCCTCAGTAATATCCTGTTTTGTAGCATTTGGGTTGTTAAAGGTTTTAACAACTTCTTGTAAATTCGTTTTCGAGTTTAATAAATTTATAGTTTGGAGTTTGCCTTTTCCAAAAAAGCAGACTAAATGCATGAGCAAAAACTGTTTTTGTTGAGTTCTTAAGGACATTTGACAACTGTAGATCTTTAGAGCTATAAACTCTTTCTTTTATATTACCTAGGGCCTCCCTTAGTAGTCTAATATCCTTTTCAGTTGGTGTTAGGGCAATAATTAAGGTAAGAAGATCGACATCTTGTCCTACAATTACGACCGATTCGGATTTAAAACTTTTTTGAATAGCAGTCTGAACTATAACTGTATCAGCATCATCATCCGCAGTTACAGTTTGTATCTCTTCATTTTGAAAGGTCTGAACTAGTTGCGAAATCAATCGTCCTTTGTTGGCGAGGTTGCTTAATAATTTTTCTTTAGGGTCTGTAATTGGCGTATTTTGATCAAAAATAACTGTGGGAGATGTTCTTCTCAAAATTCTCTGTTGGCGTTCAATACTTTTTGTTCATTTTTGTTTAACTCTACAGTTTACGATTTAATAACATAAAAAGTAATAGAAATATCGATACATAACACAAAACCTTTTTGTAGAAAATTTTTTGACAAACCTTTTCCTATACTTGTGTTTTTTCCCCAAGATAAAGCGTTTAAAAGATATTGTAAAAAAACCAGTGCGGTGTTCCTTATGGTGGTGAGATAGTGATGAAGCTTACCCTTAGGGGTGGGAAATTTTTGATATGTATTCTTACACATATAAGCTAACTATTATAGACATTTCAGCTTATTATAATTTTTTTCTTCTATTCCACATAAATTTGCCTAATTTCCGTGTACTATATTCGCTAAAACGGGTGACGAATTCGTTGTTTCCAAAATTAGTAAAAAAAAAAGATGGCTTCCACACTTTACCACGGATGGGCCTTTTTTAAACATTGTTCTTTGATTGCAAAAGCGTTTTATGTACTTGTAGAAACGAACCTATTATATTTACCTATATCTTATTTGAAAGAAAATCAGTTCTCCAATATGTGAATATTTGTTTGGAAAATTTAATTATTAAAATTCTAGAAATATAACACTTTAAAGAACGGATTATAATCGTACCAATCCTTCCCATCCGTATAAGTCAATCTCGAAATTTACGTATCTACACTACTACACGAGTACAAAACCATGTTTTATCTCACACCCCCCCTCCAAAGTCAAATATTTCCACAATCCACATGCGTTGCTCATGAATATTTATTTGGCTTATAATGTCATGTTATCTAACAACACCTGTTAATATTTCAACTGGTCTATAAAAGATACGTATACGAAGACCTCTAGAATAGTACCAGGCTAAATTTTATGTCATTAGTAATGGTCTAGAAACTCGTAAAATTACCTTATTAGAAGGCATACAAATTTTAATAACAATTCACAGCTATTTAGAGGGGAAGGTGAAACCGAACTGATTAGACATTGGTCGATGCTTTGCATCCTGTTTTCAATAATTATCGGGTATTCGGTTAACTATTGCGACAAAAACGACGGCAATAAAATGCATTCTATCTAATAACGGATAAAAATTTTGTAAGATTGGGCCTGGAGCCAAATCTTGAGAGAAATGATTATGAACTAGCTCGGCAATCAGGGAATAATAACTTCGCCGAGCGGGACCGCATTCGAACATAAAAGATTTACCCGTTAGAAATTATCAAAAATTGTTTGAGAAGTCCAAATCCAAGTTATTTGTCGCTGAAAGCTCTATTGTGAACTTTTTCAAATTTTTGGGTCATACACTGCTATGGAAATAATGGAGAGATAAATTCCACAATTCTCCTCCACCACGAGCGCATATCAGTTTTCAAATTTGAAAAAAAATATGGTGAACTCTATTTGAAAAACTCTTCTCGGGAGTCGATAGTACGCTAGAATACCAAACTTTAATCATTTTTTAAATAGATAACCGTTTGCAAACAAAACTTGCTGGATTCTGTAGTAAAATTGAGGAAATGAAAATGAAATGAAATTAAATCCACTTAAAAATCACTTGCTATAGAACTAGCATAAACTTTTAAGATAATGCAGTTGAAATCATCCCTTGTTTAAATTATTTCATAGCTACCTAAGAGGATGCCATGTTTTCTTATTCATGCATTTATTATAATCAAGTTTTTGAAATAGATGCTTTATAGACTAGTAGATGGTGACAGAAAATCAGAACTGATAGCCTACTGTCTACAAGTAATTTAGTCAGTATTATGTATACAATAAAGCTCAATTTTCGGTACTTTCAAGGTTTGCCCGCATGCACGGGATGTAGGAAACGATTTCCGGTTTGCATAAAAAAACAATGTTTTCAACTGATACACTACCGTCTGCAAAGTTCATAATTCGAAATTAAAGGAATAAAAATATGTCGGAAGCGCTTTTGCAGACAGTTCTGTCATGCACCAAACCTTATACAGGATACTCCAAAATGTATCAAAGTTTAGTAAAAAAAAAAAAATGATAATTTACCGTCTACAAACAATACAAAATGATGAGTAGGGGAAAGGTGCAGACGTTTACGATATGCACATCACCACATCGTGCGCATGTCAACTCGTTATTTTTTTTTTAACTTTGAACAATTGTTTACCGTTTAATTATAGTTTTATTAGAAAATTTAGGTTGCAAAACTATTCTAAAACAATGTTTGTAGACGAATCCAATATGCACGGCTGTCCATTGAATTCTATAAACTTGTAAGAAAATGGAGGTAACTTTTACCGATTATTAACTGTCTGCAACTTGGTACAAAGAAAGGTTATGACAATGCGCTCATGCACGAAAACCACAATGGAGTGTCAAAATTTTGCGAAATCCGTTTGATATCCTCTCCTACCACGATATGTACCAAAAACAACTATCTTTACCGTCTGCAACTTGGTACAAAGAAAGATTACTGGGTTAAATACGCACTTATTCAATTTGCAGACAATGCCCACATGCACGAGAGCCACAATAGAGTCAAAACTCGAATTCCGTTTGATATCTCTTCGGGTGCGATATGCACCAAAAACAACTCTTTACCATCTTGCCATGAAATCTTAAATGATTTCCAAACCTCTAACTAATCTTTCAACTTATCGAAACTAGTCGAGAGTTGCACATTGCACCTGCAGAGGGCTCCACGTTGTGCCTGCTAGAGCCTCCTGTTAGTGTCCTAGCATTGTTAGTGGCCTATGGTTTCAGATGAAATATATGGCTCTCATGCATGTGCGCATTGTCTGCAAATTAAACAATTGCGTATTTAAACCAGTAATTTTTCTTTGTGCCAAGTTGCAGACGGTTGATAGTTGTTTTTTGGTAGATACCGCGAACGGAAAGATATCAAACGCATTTAGCCAAATTTTGACACTTTATTGTGACTCTCGTGCATGTGCGCATTGTCTGCAAACTAAATAATTGCATATTTGAATCAATAATTTTACCAAGTTGCAGACAGTAAATAATTGGTAAAAGTTACCCCCATTTTTTTACACAAATACGTTCGGCGGCAAGTGCTTTGTACACATTTAATCTATCTGCAAATAATTCTTTATCGAAGCTCTATTTTTAAATCATGTTTTCTTTTTAGCTGCAGACGGTAAACAATTGTTCAAAGTTGTAAAAAAATAATAACAAGTTCACATGTGCAGATATGGTGACCTGCATATCGTAAACGTCTGCACCTTTCCCTTACTCGTCTTCATGAACCAGAATCATCATTTTGTACTGTTTGCAGACGGTAAATTATCATTTTTTTTTTTTACTAAAATTTGATACATTTTGGAGTACCCTGTATAAGATTTGGTGCATGACAGAACTGTCTGCAGCGCTTCCGCCATATTTTTATTCCTTTAATTTCGAATTATGAACTTGCAGACGGTATTGTATCAATTGAAAACATTGTTTTTTATGCAAACTGGAAATCGCTTCCTACATCCCGTGCATGCGGGCAAACCTTGAAAGTACCAAAAATTGAGCTTTATTGTATACATAATACTGACTAAATTACTTGCAGACGGTAGGCTATCAGTTCTGATTTTCTGTCACCATCTACTAGTCTTTAAATCAAAATTATATTATGAGTGTACTCAAAAAAAATTCCTTAAACTTGAAAAAACACACTTTTTGATTTAAACCAATAAAAAAAAATGTTAAAACTAACTGGTGTTTCCCAATGTTTTTTTCTAGTCAGCCCTGTCAATTTCACTCCAGTGGATTAACTTTAATGCCAACAGATATAGAATTAAAGTTAATCTGCTTGATTGGATACATCACATCAGCTTGACCTGATGATTAAGGAGGACAATGTCTATCGGCTTGATTTGCCTGACGGTCGAGAATAGGTACAATAAATTTGGAATTTCGTGTTCTCGACAGTGCATTTAATATCTCTGGGGATGTAAAGTAGCCAAAGCCACAGTAGTATAGATTGGGTGAAAGACGTTGACGTAAGGTGACGACACACAGAGAGAAAGACGCCCGATGCTGCATCTCTTTCTCTGTCTGATATGAAACGAGTAAGGGTAAAAACACACTAGGCGTTTTTCGCCGAGTCGGCGGCCGACTCGGCACATGGATCTATACTAAATCATAGAAACGCACACACGTAATTTTGGTCTTAGGCGACACGCCTCGGCACATCGTCTGGACCATGGGCCGCTCGTTGAGGGGCGTTGACGCTCGTCCTCTCGTATATGGGTATTACATGTAACCGCACACACGAGGCTGCCTGTTTCATTTGTAAATTTGATGCGTGCTTGCCAAATCAAATCTGTGATCATCAACAATAGATTGGAACCTATTCAAAACCTCCTTGTCACCGGCTCCCGATTAGTTGATCAATACTATATTCTGCAACTGTTCTCCGCTGTTCTGCAGTATCCGAGCATTGCCGTGGGCAATCTTGTTTGAACGCCGCGACGGGAGAAATAGATAGTAACCACAGAGCTATAGATGAAGATATATAGTTGAAGATACGATACCATCAACTGATCAGCCAGTTGACGAAACTCTTTATGAAGAGGACGATAAGTTGACATGGAATTAGATCTGCTAGAAGAGAACGAATAATTTATGCAAAGGGTTGTTTTGAGTGTCAGATGTGGATCAGCCCTACTATTCGTTACTGTTAAAAAAATACAGACATTGTATCTTTCCGTAACTTTTACTCAAAAACGATTGATCCTACGAAAAAATGTAACTTATTACACAAACATCATTAGTAACTGTTGTGGTATTATGCTGTTACCATTATACGAAAAAAACTGAGTTATACCACGTGAAATTTTAATTTGCACAGTTTTTAAATAGATCGTTATTCACATTCACAGAGAAGGTACAAACAATAAAGACCTTTCCTACTTCAAATTGTATTGTATCTTCATCCGGTTGAAACTTCCTGCGAAAGAAATATTTTCTTCCACCGACATCACCTGCTAACGAATATAAAATTCACATTTAACGCTTGATCCAAAATTACAGCCAATTAAAACAAAAACAACATTGGCAGCTTCTCTTCTTGAGAATCTCACGCAGTGTGCCAAATAATTTTTCAGAAATATTTGGCTTAATGAGAAAGCGTCGAAACACAAACAAAATGAGAGAACTTCAGTGTATTTTCGTCGTAAAATAAAGAGTTACAATTAAATTGGAAATAAAAATATTTTTATACGAATTCTAGCGATTGTTACGTTGAACACGAAAAAGTATGGAGACAATATACATGTTTTTTGTAGATATTTTAAAACGATTATTTTACTTATGAGTTATTTTTTTTTTTGTTATAGCGATCGTAACCAATCATTGCAACTAGTCATGAGACTACACGACGTGCATCATAATGATTTCATATAAAATTGTTTCTGCTGGTGCAAATTCGGAGAAATTAAAAATAAATTATTTGGTTTTGAACTAAAAACTTTTAAACTAAAACACCAAGTATGTTCTTTTAGTCGTTTTCCGAGGGGGCAATCACTTGAAATTATGTGTTCCACAATTGCAATATTGCACACATATTGCACGATATTGCACACCATTGCACATATACCTGATCCACATATTGCATAAGTGATTATCCCCTCGTCGTTTTCTTGGTAACGAATTCCATTATGGTACCCTACCAAGTCTCATAATGGATTTATTACGGTACTTAGTCTCCTAGTGTCAAATCTGCGTGTGCTTATTTGCTGTTTATTAATAGCTTTAATGTCCTACAAGTCTGTTATTTTACAATAACCACCCTATTTTGAGATACATTAAATGAAAAATAACGCCCTAGGGCGTTATGAATATCTATAACGCCCTAGGGCATTATAAAATTATAATACAACCCAAAACAAGCAAATTATGATAGCGTTATTGACAAACAAAATGCGTTGCTATGCAACGGCGGCGTTTACAAACAATTTTAACTGTTACCCTCTTTTAAATCAAATCGTTCTGAACATAATAAATAGGTGTCAAATTAATAAATCGTAAATGTCAAAAAAAAAAATTCGAATTAAATAACAGACTTGCAGGACATTAAACGTTGAAGGCACCACGGGTGTTATAGGATAATGACGCCCTCGGTCGACGTACACTCCCTCGGGCCAGAGGCCCTCGGGATTGTACACTGCCGATCTCGGTGCGTTATTATCCTTATAACACCCTTGGTACCTTAATAACTATAACCTCAACATAATTTGAAATATCAAGATGGCTAAATCTTACTTTTAGGTTATGTAGTATAAACAAATTAGGGAATCCAACGACCTGTCAAAATTTGTTGGCAAAATAGCGTCGAGGGCAAACACGGGTTTATTTTTATTAAATTCGTGTCATAAGATACGTCCAATACAACAAACAACCAATAAGGCGGAGTTTTAGAAATCCTTTAATATTTCCAACCAATTTTGTACCATTTATTTAAATATCATATAATTAATCTGAATGTATTTTTAGGCTTTTATATTTATGTTTTAGTGTATATGAATGCTTTAGTTGACGTGAATTCTTATAAATAATATGGAAAACACCTTATCATTTAAGTAAAATGTCTAACGCAGTAGGATATTATAGTTTGACGGCAATAAATTTGCCAAAGGCTATATATACCTGCTCTTACGCTAATACATCCTTTGAAAAGTACCTATTGGTTAAAAGAAACTGACTGATTTCTCAAGTACGATTCCATTCATTTTCAACACAGAACAGGTATAAAAATATAGGAAGTATATGTGAAAACATCACAACTAAAAATAGATTACTACCCCAACAGGTATATAGGATGTCTGTCAGTAATATAATGGTCATAATTTTAACAGGTGATTTACTGGTCTAAAAGAAACGATAGGGGTGGAAAGCAGCCAGAAAAAATTGTAAAGTTAATTAAAATCGAGATAAAAATATAAAAAAATTACCTAATAAAAAAATGATAATTTTCCAAAAATCGAATTATAAAAAGTTTTCAGACTTATGATGTTGTGTCGCTAGATAAAATACATTTTTTGGAAACTGCACTGAAATTTGACTTATCATGTCATGTCGCCCGACATGTTGCCTAATAGTAAGAATTTTAGAAAATGCGCTAAAATTTGACCAGCATTCCAAGTGATCAGTTCCGGTAAATAATAAAATCACTTTTAGGGGGTTATAAAGCTAGCCATAAGCGAATCCAAATTATCATCGTGAATATATTATTATCGTCAACCATTAAACCTTTCAGTCCAAAGTCAAAATTATGAAACTTATTTCTCTAAGAAATTATCGAACCTTTTTGTGCGAGTCGATTGATACTCTCCCATTGTATGTAGTTGTGATGAAACATTCTCTACGGGATGCGTCCATCATTGCCATGTTTCTTATGCAAATCTGATAATTCTCTTGTATAATTAGATAGACCATTTATCAATATTTACATGAACAACAACTTTTGAACTTTAATACAATAAATAGTGATGTAAAAGTAAGAGTTTAAATCACTTTGTAGGGAATTGTCTTACAAAGCATTTTTTGCTGGAACTTATCGGAAACATTACAAGGAGTGTAGCAAAAGTTTTGTGTCGCAATGAATAAAAAAGATCATAATAAAATGCCGAAGAAAAATAGATTTATCAAAACCTTTTTGGTTAATTTGTTAAGTTGCAATAAATAAGAACAATAAAGCGCAGTTATTTTAAACATTTGATGATAACTTAAACAATGATGTAACTATTTTGACGAAATTTTAGGAAACGGTGCCTCTAGTGGAGCTAAATCGTTATACCAAATTTCAAGTTGGTATGCTGACAACAACGCCTAAAAAACAAAAGCAAAGTCGAAAATTGAATTCTCGATTGTTCAAAAAAATTAACCAAAAAGGTTCGGATAAATCTAGTTTTCTTCGGAATTTTATTATGGATAATCTCTGTTTTTATTCATTGCAGTACGAGCTATACAACCCGAGAAATTTAAGAAAAACTGTTAAAAAACACAATTTTCAACATTTTTTTGTTTGAACAAATGACTTGCGGGACAAAGATTTAATCCAAAACTTTTTGCTAGACCCTTGTAATGTTTTCCGACAAGTTCTAGCAAAAAAAATTGCTATTCTAAAACAATTCCCTACAAATTTTAATTTCACTGCACTAAAATAGCATTATTTGAATCCTTGCCTCTTTCTTCATTGCATGATTAACTTTAAGTTTTATCTTTCGGGCGATTTCTGGGTGTTGACAGATAGATAGTGTTTATTTAACCACATTATATACATGTTTGTACATTTGCAGCAAATCAACTAAACAAAAAACAATAATAACAAAAAAAGGAAAAAAAAAGGGTACCTAATATATCACAGATTTTGTAATCAGTAATCATTACGTCTACAACTGAAACTATAAAACAGACCTTGATAAGGTTCTTCAAGTCTCAAGTCTGTTTTCACATCCATCAGTTCAAAGAAATTAACGAAAGAATTCTGTAAAAGTGAGACAGGACAGACATTTGAGAGAGAAACTAAGCAATCAACGGTAAGTAAGAATTTATATCTATTTTTCCAAAACTATATTGCAGCATCTCAAATTAACACTAGATTTCAATAATATTTTATCCTAGTATTGCTTATCTGGTGTAGCAACTTTTGCAACCCATTTCTGATTTCCAAAAAAAGTGAAAAGTGTCTTTTTTCACGCCACCCCATTCTACCACTCCACGATTACTCGAACAACCGCTAGATTTTCAATCTCCAAGGTGTAAGGGACAATTAGTAGCACAGAACATTGGACCAACGTAAAATCCATATAGGCTACATATAATATGAATATTGGTCCTATTAGACTGGCGGTACATGACCAGTCAGGTGCAACGTTTTTAAAATGCATGCCAATCATATATATGAATGAAATTACCATGAATATGCCAGAAATGCAAATTTTAGGCAGTCGTCGCGTGCACAAGGGGGTGCAAATCGGTTTTTTTTGTTTCTTTTTTTTTGGGTTTTATTATTTTTTTTTTCAATGGATGCCACTAGTGCCAAACGAAAAGCCTTGAAAAAAAATCCAAAATCAAAATCATCCAAAATCAAGAACACCAAAAAATTTTACGATTTAATGTGCACATTAACAGTTGTTTTGAGCGCGGAAACTGCATGCCAATGAATTTCCGCTGGATTCTCTTTCACGGCTTTTCGTTTGGCACTATTGGCATCCATTAAAAAAAATAATAATAAAACCCAAAAAAAAAGAAACAAAAAAAACCGATTTGCACCCCCTTGTGCACGCGACGACTGCCTAAAATTTGCATTTCTGGCATATTCATGGTAATTTCATTCATATATATGATTGGCATGCATTTTAAAAATGTTGCACCTGACTGGTCATGTACCGCCAGTCTATATATGGATTGTACGTTGGTCCAATTACTTCCAGATCCAGTGGAAGTATAGTAACGACAAAAAAATTTTTAAAAATTTTTATTGTTCAAATAGGCTTAGAATGTCATGAAACGTCGAGATTTTAAGTTTGAGCAAAAAAAATTTGTCTGTCTGTAACTTTTTTTGTGCGCACGTTTACTCTGGAACCGTTTAAGATATTGACTTGAAATTTGGTACACATATGTACTTTAACGAGATCTTGAACTAGATTATATTTTCATCTTGTTCCGTCGAAGGGTTAGGGGGTAAATTGGGGTAAATTTGGGGTAAATTTGGGCTAAATACGTAAATCAAGCAGGGAAGAGTCCATAAAATTGGTATTTAGTATATACAAGAGAAGCTAAGGTCTCAAAAAAATTTTTGGGCCGAGGAAAAGTAAATATATTGTTTTTTTTTTCATTTTTGACCTAATTCTACAAGATACGGAATCCGTGATAAAAGGGGTGTTTTCTCCATTCATTAGCACTCAAATTAGAGATTTTGGTTATTTTAGCGCTCCGTTGACTGGACTAATAATGCAGTATGAGCACAACTTGTGGTTACGCTATTGGATGCAATGCGCAAAAATAAACAATTAACTTCTTCAGTTATTTTTCATGGCCTTACTTTTCCAAGTGCACAGATCTTCAACTAAACATAGACTTAAAAGATCAATTTCGAAGTAATTTATGTAGAACAACCTGTGGACAAAAACTAACCACTGCCTTGACACTTGGCTACTAGTAGTAAACAAACAAGCCACAGAATAGTTGTAAGTGTTACAAAATTAATAGGCTAGACGAAGACTTGAAAGATTGATAAGGATGGTGTAAAAGAATGTAGGAATGAGTCCACCACCGTAAAGACAAACATCTGGTGTAAAAATACTATTGTACATCTCGAGGGACACCTTTATAAGATTGTTAAAAATGCTGGTCACTTGGCAAGGGAATAAATTGTGTGTTGTATACTCGGTTGTATATATTATAATAGCGGATGGTCTTTATTTTTTAATAAACAATAATCAATACATACCTTGAAGTAGATATTACTTATAGAAGTATAAATTGCATAGTTACCTGTATAATATTAAGATTCAGAATATAAAATGTTGAATTAGGCCATGTAGCAGACCGGGGTGTATATTATTTCTGATTAATTAACTACAAAAAAGCGAAGGGAAGTCGTAAAAAGCCCTAATACATCTATCAGGTTGTGATTTTGTCATTAAATTCCTCTAAACTTCCCGTGTTTACCCGAACCCGTGAATCTGATAATAACAAAGATACTAACCGATAGAATGGAAGCGACATAAGCTGATTTTGAACTACATTTTGAACTACAAAATTCCTAGCACAGGTATTATTACCATTAACAGAGAACAAAAAATTAGCATCCGCATTATCTTGTCTAAAAAGCACGTGAAAATTTCAACGCAACCCATGTTTTAATGGAGAAATTAACCGACCTTTTCCTAGAACAATGTACCGAATTAGAAGTCCATAATGTTCTTGTTCTCGACACAAATAACCCTTAAGGAAAAACACAATGTGAAGAAACCGTCCTTTAAAGATTAAACTTCCCAATGAGAATGAGCTGATGACAAATCAGATACAAATTTCTATTTTTTGTGAAAAAAAAAACACCTTATTCTCTGTTAACTGGTGTCTTTCAAATGTTATGCACAGTAAAGTAAATTAGTGGTGCGGGAGCTACGTGGCTTTTTTGGAAACTCATCGTTACAATTATTTTCTATGCGTTGAATAATTCTATCGAACTTAAATAACGACAAAATATACTTCTGGCATATGTCAGCCCGTCGAATTTGCCATGGTTCATGATCTTCATAAAAATCAGTGAAATTATGTCATTGTTACAAGGCTCATTTTTTGTGTGTGTACACATTTTATGTTAAAAATTAATAAAATGAGATAGCCAGAAAGACTGAGCCGTCAGAAGGCGCAGCCAGAAAGGTCAAAGGTAAAAAAAAAAAACGGAGTTATATCACGTGATCGTTACAAGCTTTATTTTAGGCATTTTAGGTATAGGCATTTAAATAAATATTTATTTAAATGTTTTGAACACAGAAAAAAAAATCCCAGAAAGAAACTCCTGTCAGTAAAGCTAACCAGAAAGGGTGATATAACTCCGTTTTTTTACAACTGACCATTCTGGCTGCGCCACCTGACGACCCACACTTTCTGGCGATCTTATTTTATTAATTTTAAACACAAAATGTGTACACACAAAAGAAAACCTTGCAACGATGACATAATTTCACAGATTTTTAGACAGTGTTCGTGACGTACCTGACAGAGAGTACCCCGCCAGAAGTCGATTTTATGAAGCCATTAAACCATAAAAATATCTCAACGTTCATAAAACGATGACGTGCTGAAAAAGCCACCTAGCTCTCGCTCTATAGTGACATTATCGATTCTTAGTAGTACTATACTCTATTTGATAAAGCCAGAGAGTAACAAAACACTCAGGTAAAGATCGTACCATAGGCGTACTACTGTTTCTCTTAACATTCATAAAATCATAAAAATTAGGACGAAAAATCGAGATAAATTAATTTAATTAAACAAACGTCTGTTATTACTGGCGGTCGCCACGCCGTACAACCAGTGATAGAGAGTTAACGTCCTTTAAATATAGAAACCGATGAGATAGAGCCTGTGAAGAAGTTTGTAAACCCCGGATCACTAGTCAATAGCCAAAATGATAAAACATCAGAATTAAAACGAAGGGTCACACTTCAGAAAGTGGGCCCCCACTAAAAGCGATGAAGCTATCCTGGGATGCTTTGAACAGAAAATCTTGAGGAAAATCTACGGAACGGTACATACAAAAACGGGAAGTGCAGAAGATGATACAACTTTGATCTGCATAAACTGTTTAAGGACCCCAACATCGTGAAAACAATAAAACTTGGACGTCTGAAATTGGCCATGTTAGGAGAATGGAAGAAATTGAACCGGCCAGAAAAACAATTTGGCAAAACAGTACACTTTGAAAATTGCCATGACAACTCGTAAAAGTGAGCTGGTCTGCTGGAATTCCAGCGTCTTCAAAACGTAC